>JANCRC010000010.1:3399375-4701250 GCA_024362995.1 Heteromeles arbutifolia | reverse complement strand
AACACAAACACAGTGGATCAAATCCAAGCAAAAATAATTGTATTCACTCCAATTCCATTGTATTATTGGCACTCCATCCTAGGGATGGCAACGGTTCAATTTGGGGACGGAAATACTATATCTACCCCCATAACCACGAAAATTAACTATATCCATAACCACAAATTAATCATCGGGTATTATTCATAGCCATACCCATTGGATAACGGATTCCCCATCGGTTAACGGTTATATCCATCTTTGTCAATAAAAAAAATATATTCATTCAATTAAAGCAAGATAATTTAGTAAATATTAATTTCGTCATTAAATATTTGATGTATAAAATGATTTAATGAATAGATCTTGTGGAGTATAAAAATTAAAGTTAAACATTTGATATCTCCCATAAGTACCGTTGAATTCTCATAGATTTTGATTCATATCAAAATTTATGAACTTTCCCACAAAATGCAACTCACATAATGCAATTTTTGTATTTACACTCAAAGTAAGGGATTTGACGAATAATGAATATACATATGTGTGTGTATATATTTTACTTTAATATTATGAATAATTATATTATACATTATTCGGTTCGGATTCGGGGACGGATACGGATTCGGAACCTATAACTATATCCAAAACCATAACCGAATAATATTCACGGTTTTTCCCCATACCCAAAATATACTCGAATTTTCATATCCAAATCCAATCCATTCAGGCGATTATCTACGGTTATCGGGTTTAACGGTTAGAATTGTCATCCCTACTCTGTCCAATTACGCATGTATAGTGAGAGCTAGTAGCATGCCACTTAATTACTAATTAGAAAAGCAAAAGCAAACTTAAAAGCGCAAAAAATGTGGAAATCAATCTATATAATTAGTCGGTAATTAATTTATGATACTCAATGGCGAAGCCAGGAATTGTCAAGGGGAGGGACGAGATTTAAAAGGTTAAAAGATTCCAATAAAACTTAACTAAAAAGAAAGTGTTCTTTACAACAAGAAGCACTAGAAACACACAACAAAACCAAAAGAAATCACTTTTTCATTTGACTGCCACATAAAACTAGAACAATTATTCTCAACAGGCTTAGAGAGTGTTGACCAAATGGAGAAAGGAATACCAGTTGAACGATAGTTTTAGTTTGCTACTAGACCAAGACTTGAATAACAAACACATGAATACACTTGAATGATAAACACATGAACCCGATGAACCATACATGCAACATTCGATGCTAACTTAAGTTAGTGACTTACGCCAAAAGGGTATATGCGTCTCCGTCCCTTAAGATGTCATCTTCAAGACCCTCGAATGTTCGAGTTTTCTTGAAATGTGAGCAGAAATTAGAAAATCATCTCCATATGACATTTTCTCAAAATTGAAAAGATTTGTATATTCTCTGTTTCAAATAATCAATCGTCAAGGATAACTCTGCAAAATGCCATCAACCAAGAGCTAGATGAGTTTCACAGATGGGGAGGTCTTGAGATAAATAAAACCAATTGTTCGATACCATTCTCAATCTCAACCACAATTTATAAGATTAAATGGAAAAAAAAAAAAAAAAAAAAAAAAAAACTCTCTTTCATATGTGAGTCAGTGAAGCAATAAAACCAAAACTATCTTATCTATCTCTCTCCATGGAATTCATTGTAAGAGTGAAGCAATAAAACCAAAACTAGGTTTTCAGTTGTTTCTGCACACCCTTTTCAATTGAGGGTTGCTTGTATTTATAAGCTTTTACAGATTACATCATTGGGTTTCAAAAACCCTAGTTACACGATGGAGACAGAGCAGAGCATATAGACCAGAGAGAGTGTTAACGATGAAGATCTAAGATCAGGCTTTAAACAAAACGAGCATTTCACTTATTTATTTTTACATCCCAGGCCCAAAACGACGTCGTTTTGGCCTGGGTGTTTCAAAAGAAAAATTAAACACAGCAGCTTCATCACTACAGCACAACACCTAACCAAGATTCCGGCAGAGCAGAGGGGCGAAATTCTCACTCTCAGTGGCGATTTCCGACAAGCGGAGGGGCAGCCGCCCCTCCTTGCTCCTCTGTAGCTTCGCTACTGATGATACTTATGATTTTATGCACTTTTTACATAAAACTGGTGCATGTCATTCAACAAATTTTATATCATACTTTTGGTTAAAAAAAATTATATAATACTTTTTAAAACGATAAAAGATATATAGTAGAGTAATTTTGATTGCCTAGTCTTTTGTTAGTTTACCTGTTGTCGTTTTCTAAATTATGATACAAAATTTACATGAATAATATCATTCACATATTTTTTTTTATCAAAAATATGAGTCATTTTTTCTAATTATATTATAAAGAATCGAATCCTGAATCTATTTAATTTCCTCATAATTATCTCACCCTACAGAGTACCCTTGCCCTAATATTACCTAGCTAGATAGGTCAAGGTTCTTCCATTAATCTCTCTATATGGCCATCACTTTCTTTTATACTATTCCTTGTAATTGGTTTTCATTATTTTCTTATCGTTTTCGATGCTCTCTGCTACCTTATCTTAACAATAAAAATTACCACCACGTAGAGCTAGCTGGCTCGACCTCTTTGTTATTGAAGCTAATCTTTTTGAGTTAGGACTTGGATTGTGAATTCTAATTCACGCTTGTACAAACACAAACACAAAGAATATGGTGTACGTGTCCACTTGATCAGCCTATTGTGGATCGATCCAAGAAAGCAAACCCTTTAGACGTGCACAACGAAATAAAGCTCTCTAGTTCTCTCTCCATCTCTCCTGATCACATGTATCCAAAAGGCCAGGCCAGTCCTGGTGTTGTAGTCTGCTAGCTAGGGTTAAAAGATTAAAAGAAAGTTCAAAAGCTTGGTCTGTGATTAAGTGGATTGCAAACCTAACAGGCACAAAATAAAGATCAGTCCACCTTTTGTACGTGTCCCTCCAGCAGATTTTCCACTTGGCAGCTCGTCGTCCGCCATCGTGGAGCCATTTTTGGGTGCCCCATATATGTAATGGACATGGTTCACACTTCACAACCCATAGTGTCTTGAGTGGTGGAAAGCTTTCTCAATTCAACATCAAACAGTGAGAGAGCTGAAAGAGATAGACAGAAAGTCACAAAGGCTTGTTCATCAGGAGTATATATAATTGTTCGAGTCACAGAGCCATGCGTTGAGCACAAAGCAAACTATTTTTTCGCCTTTTACTAAAGAATACCATGTGTTTGTTGCTTTAAGTGGCATACGCTTATTTTTTTAGGGGTGCACCTCTGTTGGTGCCCCTTGAAAAAAACTAATAAAAAAATAAAAATAATTGTTTGAGTGAGTAGCTTGTCGGACCATTTGGCTTTTGTAACTTTGTTATATATTAACCACCTTTATAAACGTATGTACTACTTGGCTAACGATATTCTTGAATAATTGAGGAGAGAAGCTAGCTAAGACTAGAGACGGCCAGCTAGGCATCTGCTTTGAGAAACTGGTAAAAGTATGGGCATGGCAGAGGAGACTAGATGTAATGTGAATTTCCTGTTTGGTTAACAACAATGGTTGGACTACTACTTCATATAGGTATGCATGCATGCTTCTTGAAAAAGAAACATTACAACTTGTATTCTGTGCTGATGCTGAATTTTGCCATTTGAAAGCTACTATTTAGGTGGGAGGACTTGAATGCATTTACTGTTGACTTTTGTATTTTATGTAGGATCCCTAATTGATATGTAATCCCGTATATCCTCATGTAATCACTTGTAATTAGTTCTCTTTCCATTTATGTTAAGGTTGTACACCTATAAGTACCTCTTATTGAGAAGAATATATAACAATTGAAAGCATTCTCTTCTTGGCACCAGAGCCAGGTTAAGAAAAATTTTAAAAAATTATTATCGCAATTTGTCTGGAGAACCCAGCACCAGCAATTGCCGTGCAACCAGTTGTGTCGCGCACCATGGAACAGCGAGCGAAGCCGTCGTTGCTGATCCAAGTCCACCGAAGACCACCGCGCATCCAGTTGTGTAACGTGCCCGTCCGACCAGTAAGCGACGTCGTCGTTGCTAACCGGAGTTCACCTAACCGATCCCTGCATCCACTCACCACAACCCACTGCTACATCACCTACTGACGTACTCACGAATTGAGACCTAACCCAGAAATCTAGCCGCTGTTGTTGACTGAAGTCCAGAAACATACCACTATGCATCGATCTGATCAAACCGAATAGGAGAGTAGGACCAATCGTGACCGGTTCAAGTTACGTGCATTGGTTGTCGAAGCTTAGGTAGATTCTGACCATACAGGTAATGATGGTAAGGCTTTCAAAGTTTCTGCATCTGTTATGAATAGTACATGGATAATTGATTTTGGTGCTACTGAACATATGACTTGTGATTCTAGACAGTACAAACCCTAAAACCGTCCACCAATACTATAGTTAGTGTTGCCAATGGTAATGTTGTCCCCATTATTGGGGAAGGCGATGTCGCCCTCTCTAATACCCTGAATCTTGACTCCGTACTTGTTGTTCCTTCCCTTGACTACAATTTATTATATGTTGCTCAAATAATTGTCGCCCTACATTGCCTTGTTATTTTTTGGCCTTCGTTTTGTGTTTTTAAGGACATTCGGACTTGTAAGACGATTGGTTATGGTATTCGGAAGGGAAAGCTCTACTACTTGGAGCTAACATCGAACAGTTCTCGAAATTTGACTCAAGCTCTTGCCGTGGAAGGATCTCATACGGAAAGGGATAAAGCTTCGGAGGTTTGGTTGTGGCATCGTCGACTTGGACATGCTTCTTTCGGCTATTTACGAAGGTTGTTTCCTAACCTATTTGTTAAGCATGACGTTTCTAGCTTTAAATGTGGTGTTTGTGAAATGGCTAAAAGTCATCGTACTTCGTTTCTGCTTAGTTTGAATAAAAGTTCAATCCCGTTTATGATAATTCATTCTGATGTTTGGGGACCATCTAAAACTGCTACACTTGGTGGTGCTCATTGGTTTGTTACTTTTATTGATGACTGAACAAGTATGACTTGGGGGTTTGTTTGATGAAGTCCAAAAGTGAAGTTACTTCTTTGTTTCAGCGGTTTTACAAAATGGTACAAGTACAATATAAGTCACAAATACAGGTTCTTAGGAGTGACAATGGCGGCGAATATGTAAACTCTAAACTTCGTGCCTTTCTTGATCATCATGGTATTGTTCATCAGACTACATGTCCATATACTCCACAACAAAATGGTGTTGCAAAACGCAAGAATTGTCAGCTTCTAGAGGTTGTTCGTGCTTCTTTGCTCGAGGCGCGCCTTCCGTTATCTTTTTGGAGAGAAGCTCTCACATTAGCTGCGTATCTCATGAATCGTGTTCCATCCCAATCAGTTGACTTTCAGACACTGCTTTAGACTCTCTCTTAATATGTTGATGCTCCTACAGTTCCTAATCTTCCACCTCACGTGTTTGGCTGTGTGGGCTTCGTTCATCTTCATAAACAGCAGAGAAGTAAACTTGAACCTCGGGCCTTACGGTGTGTGTTTGTGGGGTATGCATCAAATCAAAAGGGGTATCGTTGTTATCATCCTCCGACGAAAAAATTGTTTGTCACTATGGATGTTGCATTTCATGAGAATGATATGTACTTTGCCAATCCCGATTCTTCACTTCAGGGGGAAAATCAAACAAAAGTTCAAACTCTTGATTATACTATTCCAGATATAGATAGTGTGAATGATTTGGATTTAAGTGGTGATGTCTTGGAAATAAGTGGTGATCATTCACACAAAAACATTGATGTGAATGAATTGGAACTAAGTGGTAATGTCTTGGAGACAAGTGGTGATCATTCACATGGAAACAATGTTGAAAACCTTGAAAGGGACGAGTCAACATCGCCAGATAACTCATTGCTTAATAGGTCACTGCCAGTTTCCTCACCACCGGACAGTCCTATGTCGCCAGCTATCTCACAGTCGATCTCGAGTCCCAATAACCATAATCAATCGTCTTCGATCCCGAATGCACCACCACCACGTCATCTCCCTGATCGCGTCAATCGAGGTATTCCTAAACTTACTTATGAAGCCGACCCTAAATGCAAAACTAGGTATCCGGTGAGTAAGCCCAACCCTGAGTCTAATATGTTATAACCGTTAAGTAATTATATGTATACCAGTCACCTGTCAGAATCAAATAAGTCATTTATGCATCAATTATCTACTGTATCTATTCCTAACTGTGTGCTGGAGGCTTTAGCTGATCCACGTTGGCAAATAGCAATGAATGAAGAGTTGAAGTCTTTGAAGAAGAATGCTACCTGGGAGATCACAGACTTGCCAGCCGGCAAGAAACCTGTGGGATGTAAATGGGTTTATACTGTGAAGTATAAAGCTGATGGGACGGTGGATCGCTTCAAGGCAAGACTGGTAGCAAAAGGATACACTCAAAAATATGGAATTGACTATACAGATACATTTGCTCATGTGGCCAAGATCAACACAGTTCGTGTTTTGTTGTCCTTGGCTGCAAATCTTGATTGGCCTTTACAGCAATTCAATGTGAAGAATGCCTTCTTGCATGGAGATTTAACAGAAGAGATTTATATGGATCTTCCACATGGATGTAATGCTCCAGATAAATACAAAAGAAAGGTGTGCAGATTGAAGAAATCCATGTATGGCTTGAAGCAGTCCCCTCGAGCATGGTTTGGAAGATTCACAAAATCTATGAGAGCATTTGGTTACAGACAAAGTAACTCTGATCATACTTTGTTCCTGAAAAAACAGAATGGGAAGCTTACTGCACTTATTGTGTATGTAGACGATATGGTGGTAACATGTAATGATCCGAAAGAACGTGCGGCCTTGCAAAGATACTTGTCTACAAAATTTGAAATGAAGAACCTTGGATCCCTAAAATATTTTTTAGGGATTGAGGTGTCGAGAAGCAATTCTGGAATTTTTCTTGTCTTAGAGGAAGTATATTATTGATTTGTTGCACGAAACTGGCATGTCAGCTTGTCAGCCAGTAGCTACACCATTAGAAGAAAGATTGAAGCTTAGTGTTGATCCTAATCAAGTACCAGTTGACAAAGGAAGATACCAAAGGTTAGTAGGCCGTTTAATGTATTTGGCACACACAAGACCGGACCTTGCTTATGCCTTGAGTGTAGTGAGTCAATACATGCATGATCCTGGAGAACAACATATGAATGCCGTGATGAGAATATTGCGATATTTGAAAGGAAGTCCGGGCAAAGGAATTTTGTTTAAAAGGAATAATCACTTTAGTGTTGAAGGTTATACTGATGCGGACTGGGCAGGTTCCATTAACGATAGGCGCTCAACATCAGGTTACTGTACGTTTGTTGGGGGTAACTTGGTTACATGGAGAAGTAAGAAACAAAATGTGGTTGCCCGTTCCAGTGCAGAAGCCGAATACAAAGGTATGGCTTTGGGGATTTGTGAAATTTTGTGGCTTAAGCTTCTGTTAAGCG
This sequence comes from Heteromeles arbutifolia, assembly GCA_024362995.1. NCBI lineage: Eukaryota > Viridiplantae > Streptophyta > Magnoliopsida > Rosales > Rosaceae > Heteromeles > Heteromeles arbutifolia. The sequence goes on along the minus strand of JANCRC010000010.1, from coordinate 4,693,763 downwards.
ATTTGGGTATACAACATGATCAACCCATGAAATTATTTTGTGATAATAAAGCTACCCGTGACATTGCACATATTCTGGTACAACATGACAGAACAAAGCATGTTGAAGTCGACCAGTTCTTCATCAAAGAAAAATTGGAAGAAAAAATAATTGAAGTACCCGCAATAAGAACAGAAGATCAGTTAGCAGATATCCTCACAAAAGCTGTTTCAAGTCACAAGTTTTCAAGTTTCTTACACAAGTTGGGCATGAGCAACATATATGCACCAACTTGAGGGGGAGTGTTGACTTTTGTATTTTAGGTAGGATCCCTAATTGATATGTAATCTCGTATATCCTCATGTAATCACTTGTAATTAGTTCTCTTTCCATTTATGTTAGGGTTGTACACCTATAAGTACCTCTTATTGAGAAGAATATATAACCATTCAAAGCATTCTCTTCTTATACTAGTACCCTTTGCCACATTGTCATTTTTTATACAAGCTATATCGAGGGAAGAAGAACAAAATGTAAGATTTCAAGTAAATTGATGAATACTCTGAACTACTTGAGCTACAAATCTCTTGTACCATATTAATCACAAATACTACATCCTAATTTTTTTTTAACTAGAAATATAAACAAATAAATGAATCAAGAAAAATAAGATTAATACTTTCCTCTCATGAGATCAGCAACCGTACAATTCCTTACAATATTTAAAAGCTAGCACTACTGTCATGGTGAACTACTCAAACCATACTTGATAATTGATATATATATGTTGTTGGGCCATTAGTAATAAACAGTTGAATGTCATGAAGCCATTAGTAATAGATAATTGAATTGGTATTTTTAGTGGAAGTTGTACTTATCCAGAACTTGGTTACCAATGAGCAAAACAATACTGTAATCTAGGGTTTCTGAAGTAAGAAATTGAAGAACTCAGAAGAACTTGAAAGAAATGAAAACGCAGAAATTGAACCTTTCAATTAACCGACTAAAGTCATTTCCATCAGCTATATATAACCATCCAATCTTCGTTTATCAACTAAGCTATTACACCGCTTACAATTAAACAACCAACACACAAATGACAAGTGTACAAATACACAAATGACAAGTGACATCATCCAACATCATCTATGTTATTAGCTCCAGCTCCTTAGAAGCGAAATTAATTATATTATTAACGTTAATTAAACATGGAAGGTTTGGTATTGCTGTGCTTTGAAAAAAAGAACTGTTTCTGTTGTGCTGTGAGAATAAGTTCATTTTTGCTACTTCACGTTTTCAACTTTTTTTCACCTAAAACTGCGAAAATAAGATGTTTTGAAGTGTTTACCAAACACCTTTTTTAACTCAGTTTTTTTTTATACCCACTTTTTATAAAAGCGTCTCAATACCAAACTAGTACTTAGTGTCTGTTGAAGTGTAGCTGTTATTTGAGACCTTATGAAAACTTGAATTGATAGGTTGCTCCCTGCCCTATCAACCATCCCCTCCAGCCCTCCAAATAAACAAATAAGTTGCTCACTCATTGTCATCATTGAACTAAATTTCTTGAAGCAACCAAATAAACATTAGGTACGTCTCGGTGTTTGTCGGGGTTTTGTAATCTAGCTATATGTGTTGTTGTTTTAGTTTCCTTATAAAAAGTAATGAGAGAAAAATAAACATCGATGTATATGTTATTAGCATCCTTGGTAATATTCCAGGTTTAGGAGCAGGACAATGGACCTTGTCTCATCGTTCAAATCATTGGTGTAATCTAAGTCTTTACCTACTTAATCACACGAGACCAAAGTAAAAAAGTAAAGGAAAAGTTGAAGGAAAAGGAAAATGACTAATGGGGACTCTACTTAATCACAGTGCCCAGTAGGAATTTTTTATTTTTTGAACAACCAATAGTATCTAAAATAAGGGAGTGGGAGTGGGCTAAGCCTTACAATGGACTTGCTATAATAATGTGGTTCAACTTCGTCTTTGACAGTAATTGAACCTAAGACCTCTTACTAAGAGATAAAAAAGAATACCACTGGATTGTAGTACTAAGTAGTAAAAGTGCAAAGTAAGATTTAAAGTTATTTATTTATTATATCTTCTCGAAGGCAAGAGGTTATTTAGTTAGAAACAAACAGCGTCTAGGATCGTGCTTTAATACTAGATGCAAATTACATAGGGTTAAGTGCTTTAATACCTAATTTAATTACTCTTCATATTTTATTTCTGAAAAGTAAAAATATCAGATATAATTAGAGAAACACATTTTGGATATGACATAATATGTAGCAATACTAATCAAGTTTAGATCGGGTGTTACTATGTTCATGTTGAAATAAATATGAACACAAGATCGATACAATGGCATAGAATAGATGCCTAAGAATAATGAGGAGCGGCTTGACAAGGGTAAGTCCATAAAGAACAAAGTCCATTCTTTGTACATTGTTCTAAGCTCTTATTTAAAGTTAAAACTTATTGTTTCGAAGAAAATAATGAGATGAGTCAAAAACATTTCTTTTTAGTCATATATGGTCCTTTTAACTCAAATTCGATAATAAATTAAGTCTAAAATCATTTATTACCTAAAATCATTTTAAGTATTTATGGAATCTTATTCTTGTCTGTATTTTGCTTCCACTTAGGGTTTCTAGGGAAACTCGAGTTTGAATTTTAAGCAACTCAAAAATAAAAGAATTGATATGCTACATGATTAACTAGTTGTACCATGTTAACAACCTAATGCAGTTAATAATCACATGTTAACTAAATTTGAATAACTCGTGCACCACTGCTCTATTAATTTGCAACGCTTTTTTTTTTTTTTTTTTTTTTTTCCCAATTGGAAAGGAAGAACAACGTTGCGGTGTTACCTGACAAAACCTATTGATTACAAGTAATACTATGGAATAATTTACCCTAAAATACTGAGTTTATTCCTTACCAAAAGAGAACTTTGTTTTTATTTGAATCCTAAGCCGTCCAAGTAGAATTATTGAATAACAAAAGATGATTACGAACTTACCAAAACCAGCAACAGCTTGTTAGACTACTAGCCGTAGCCGGCATGCATATACATATAAATTACAGGAAAAATTAGTATCTGGTCCCTAGTTACTAATGTTCATTGACTGAAACCATATTAGTTTTTAGATTTTGATCAAAGTCCCTAGCATTAATATAATAATGAATTTATATGTCAGTTACATAATTTTGTTCAATAAAAATTAATAATTGATTTAGAATTTTAATACTCACACCTTAATTAAACTCCTAACTAACTTTCAATTCAAAATAAATAAAAAAATTAGAATAAGTTTGTACCCATTACCTTATTAAAAAAATGTTTTCAATTTTTTAATCTTATATGTACCCATTCATGTAATTTTTTCAAATTTTTAATCTTAAAATGTACTCATTTTTAAATATACCAATTTGTTATATGTAAAATGTACCCTTTTTTTTTATAAAAAAATCTATTCAATTTTTTTCTAATCCATTTTTAAACTTATATGGGTACATTCTTTTTTCTTTGATTTGAGAATGTATCAATGTCAAGTTTAACCGAAGAAATATACTAATGTTATAAGCCTAATATCTTTTTCTTCTTTTTTTTGTGATTTTGAAGAATGTATCCATGTTTTGGTACAATAATTTTTTGGTTAATTTTGATAAATGTACCCATGTTTATATATATATACACACACACACACACACACACACACACACACATACAGTAGTATATTTATATTTTAATTTTGATGAATGTACCCATGTATATATATGTATACACACACAATAGTATATTTATATTTTAATATTTTTAATCCCACAAATTATGGTTTTTTATTTAAAATCTCATTAATATAAACAACTATAAATTTCAATTTTTAATTTAAAAAATATAGTAACATACATAGAAATAAATTATCACATTAATTTCAGGGACTTCGATAAAAATTTGAAAACCAACAAGGTTTCAGTCAAAGAATATTCATAGCTCGGGACTGCATCCAAAGTCTCCCTAAATTATAATACATTCTTTGGATAAATCACCTTCTACAACTAATTCAGTAGTATTAGGCCTTCCACAGTGGTTCAAACGAGTGTGATACCTATATATAGGAATCAGGCATGCATCATGAGTTTGATTTTTATAACACTATTGTTACACTAGTGCGAGTTCAATATAATGGTAATGTGTCTAATATATTGAACTATCATGAGTCCAATAAATTGGTATCACACTCAAATTTTTTCGGTCCACTGTAGAAGTGTTGATTCCTATATGAGTTGAATATATTAATATCATTCTCACTTTTTTCAACCTACTGTGGAAGGCCTACTATGTGCCTAATGAAAACAGCTTGAATTTTTGAATTTTTGAGTCTTAGATTAAATCTTATATAAATAAATTGAATCAAATTAAAACATAAAAAGATAAAAACCGAGCTAGCTACTACGCGCCTAAATATCCTTGTATCTGTCAGTGTTCACAAGAACAACTGAAAAACTACCACGACAAGGACTGCAAATGTGCAGATATCTTAGCAAGTTTAGTGAGCTTGACCAGTCCTCCTACCAACATTTCTTGTGGTCCAACCTTTCGTCTTTATTCATTTTCGTACTTATGAATTTCGGCCTTTGGTTGTTTTTCTGGACTAAAAGATAGGGTTTTGTTAATGATTGATGTTTATGGTTCCTGAAATCGAAAGTTTGGTGATTTCACATGAATGTACTGAGCTTTGCCGCTAAGCAAAGGGAAGCAAAACACTGGCCAGTGGGCACCTCCAAATTAACCTAATTATTCTTCAAACATTCGAAGCAAATGGCCGGCTTAGAAACACAGCCAAAACTAAATTAAATAGTGTGAGGGAGCAAATGGCACATGTGTCAAGAGCTGAGAAGGCCGATTCCCCATTTTCCAAAAGTCCCTGTCCACTTTATTCTAACAATTTTGGGGACGTTGCCGGCTTCCTATTGAGCCCAAACTCTATGGAGGGAGGCATAAACTCATCAATGTTGTTGATTTGTCTAATCATTATTTTCCCTCTAATAGGGAACAAGGGATTCTCTCCTAGCTAATATGATTCGGGGCATCTTATAAACTGAAATTTTTAATTGTTAAATTTTTTGTCAAGTATGTAATGGTCAATATTTTACAGTTAAAAATCTCAAAGTAGTTTTTTTCGTTTCAAAATAATTTTTCTTATTAACTAGCTACCATGCCTTTAGCTAGCTCCATATTTTAAAATGTGCCTTAATTACTTGTACTTTTCAATCCATTTGGATTGGGCATCTTTGTGCAATGCAAGTCTTTTATACAAGGAAAATAAAAGACTAGTTCCAGATAACTCCTAGAGCAGAAACAGATTTGAGCCAGTGACAAAACAGCCCCAACGTAATTAGGTTAATGGAAGTACTACAGCTACTACTTGGAGATAAAATGAGAGTTAACCCGACCCAACAGGATTCTCTCCGGATCCTTTTGGTGAGGATCTTGGGGATCCATGAATCGTGTCCGTTCATTATACATCGTGCGGTCAGTTTTTGTCAAGTACTGTTTAGTTTAATTTTAAATAAAAATATTTAAAATAATTTCTAACCGCACGATGTATGATGAACGGACAAGATTGACGGATCTCCGGGATCCTCACAAAGAGGATCCGACGAGGATCCGGATTCTAACCCGACTATGTTGATTTAGACATGTTGAATGACAAAGCAAATTTTAGGAACTGTTATTAGCACTCTAAAAATCACATTCTACACTTCTCATAAGTGTATTTTTCTTTCTAATTATAGAAAGATTGAAATATAAAATGAGATTTTTGGAGTGCCAATAATAATTCTCTAATTTTATATATTAAATATGGGTCAGGATCGGGAGACACACACTTTTTAACACACATTTTGACACTCTTTCATTGAGCCCACTCCATACTGTACTTAAATGATCCAACCATCTATCTTTTTGGTATTTCCTCAAAGATAATCTCTACAAAAAAATCACTCAAATGCAAAACCATATAACCGTTGGATTTATTTGTAGTCATTTTAAGTGTTTCTTTGTGAAGCCTATTCGTCTATTTTCTTTACTACAATAAATGTTTTAATGGTTTTGGATTTGTCTCATTTTTTTTGTAAGGATAATGTATGAATGATAAATTGAAATATAGATAGTTCGGATCCTTAAAGAAACACTACTACATTTAACAGTTCTAGCGACGAGGAACATTTGGTCGCTCAAAGAGAAATTCCGTCACATAAATATTAAAGAGACAAATCTTCATCGTTTGCACAAGTTGTCGCGCAAAGGTCGTGAAAAAAGATCTTGCGCGATGAAATTATGAACTTCGTTGTGCAACAAACGGAGCCGCAGGACAAAATGTGGTTTCGTCACAATAAATGTATTGGAACGAAACCCTTCGTCGTGGGAATAATAAAGGTACAAGAAAATGTTTCAAAATGGGTGTTCCCCGATCCTAACCCATTAAATATAAGTGATATACATTGCTCGTCATATTAAAGTTTTATAGAGATACTATATATATAAAAGAATAATTTTCGTGTAGTCATAAAAATTTTTGGTCCCAACTTGGACTAGTTATATATTGAAATAAACCAAGAGAAATAGCTCAAACGTGTCTAATCCAAATCAAAGTAGAACAACGTACATAGGCGTTGAAAAGAAGGAGATATGTTCTCAATCTTCACTTTACTATGCATCTTCTAGGTAGCCATTAGCAAGAAAAATCTAGCAACTAGCCAAACATATTGAATGACAAGACAAAGCCAAACACATTGTGCTTACTCATGATCAAAAAAGTAAGAAGATAAAGGACACTAGTTGTAATTTTTTGCATCTTACTATTTTTCTTTTATCTCACAACCAAATTAAGTGCCTGGCAAGCCAAAGCCAAGCCACTAGTTGGAAATTTTTTTGTATTCTCATATCAGAAGATAAAAAAAAGGTTGAAGTACAAAAACAAAATAACAACTTTAAAAAATAATGCATATGATCATCCCAACCCACCCATCCATCCAATAACTTGATGGGCCAACCTAGAAAAGTAAAAGATGTTTGAGTTAGCAAACCTAGAAAAGTAAAGTCATATACTTATATGATTGTATATTTTAATATCTTAATTATCTTATCTTTATGAGTGTTAAGCTTAAACTTATCTGTCACGCACTTGTATTAGTAATAACAAAGGGCACTTGTGAATAGCGTGACCACTTCTCCAACATAGATGGCATACTCAGATTCTCAACTAAAAGAAATACCAAAAGAAATCTAAATTAAAAGAAAAAAAAGCATAAATGGAGATGTAGAGATGAGGATTGGTGTGTGGTTATACCATCATTTCTTTTTATCTTTTGGGTCAATTGGTATTGTTTTTGTGGGGGCATTTTCTCACCACCTTCATGTTGTGGCAGAGTAATGCTAGGTAAACTAAATTTACAGACTAAATGTCACATCCTGGTCCGGGGCGGACCACAACCCGGGCCCGCTCCACCACTGTAGCACGATATTGTCCGCTTTGGGCTTACCATTCCCTCACGGTTTTGTTTATGGGAACTCACGAGCAACTTCCCAGTGGGTCACCCATCCTGGGAGTGCTCTAGCCTCATTCTCGCTTAACTTCGGAGTTCATACGGAACCCGAAGCCAGTGAGCTCCCAAAAGGCCTCGTGCTAGGTAGGGATGAGAATATACATTTAAGGATCACTCCCCTACGCAATGTGGGATGTCATAATCTACAGAACCCGAAGCCAGTGAGCTCCCAAAAGGCCTCGTGCTAGGTAGGGATGAGAATATACATTTAAGGATCACTCCCCTGGGCGATGTGGGATGTCACACTAAATGATGTGTCATAAATAAGAAATAAGCATGTTAATCAATACTTAAGTAACAATACAATCATCAACTTTCATGTCATTTAGTTTACAAAATTCAGTCGATAAATTTAGTCTCACTAGCATTGCCCGGTGATGGTAAATTTAGTCTCACTAGCATTGCCTGGTGATGATAATATGCTCATATTCTACTTATTATTATTGGATAAGTTTAAATTTTAAGATTTGTGTTTGCCCACCATCTCGATCTTGAAATTTAAACTCGTTTAACATTTGTGATAAATAAATTAGTAAGCATCATCATAAGGTAGTGGTGATAAAAATAATTCCTTGTTTTTGTGGCCACTACCCTCTCACTAATAGATCTCAACACCCTTGGTTTTGAAGTTGGGATATATTAATTAAGTACAATGGCCCCAAACTTACTATATTATTATTATTATGATAAATTATTTAATTAAGTTATTCTAATACTAAAATACAGAAATATATAAACACAAAAGTGAGAGAGGGAGAGAGAAAATGTGTACGGTATTTTTATAGTATTAAGTATGGCACAAAGGCACATATTAGAAGGCGGGGTTGCATGAAAGCCAATGCTCATTGGCCACTGGTGTGGAGTTCCATATCACTTGTGCGCATATATCATCATCGCTCTCTTCGGCCGTTTTTCTCTCCCCTTATCTCTCTCCTCTCTCTCTCTCTCTCTGTCTCTCTCCCCCTCTCTGCTTTGTTCTTCTGCTTGTAACTGTACCGACATGGCTCCTAGCCAATGGGGTTTCTCTGCTTCTGCTTAGAACTCAAATTAAGCTGCTCCTTCCACTTACTCTACAAGCACTTCTGCAATTGGGTTCTTCTCCACCAACCTCACTGTTAAAACGGTCTGTTCGGAATCTTTAGACCTGTTTCTATGCTTTCTTTCTTTTCTTCAGTTATTTAGCTTCTACGGTTGCGATTTCCGGTTTTCGCTTCTGGTTTTCGCTTACATGATTGTTGTTCTCTCTTCTAAGTTATCATATTTTTGCTACCTCACTGCTAAAAAGGGTCTGTTCAGAATCGTTAGACCTGTTTCTATGCTTTCTTTCTTTTCTTTCAGTTATTTAGCTTCTACGGTTGCGATTTCCGGTTTTCGCTTACATGATTGTTGTTCTCTCTTCTAGGTTATCATATTTTTGCTAATATCTTTCACAATTCAGTATCTTTTGTTGAGTTTTTTTTACTCTTTCTGCTATTTCTTTTTTTCTTTTTTCTTTTTTTTCTGTTATCTAATTTTTATGTATGTCTATTGTCTTCTCTCTTTTCTTTCGAAATATTTCATTTATTTATTCCCTAAATTCAGCTTGTTTTCATCTTCTATGTACTAATTGGAAGCTCATATGAGCAGTTAGACATTCTTTTCTTATATCATAGGAACATTTTAGTTGCATATTGTTGTCAAGTATTTCATTAAAATCACACACAGAAGAGGCATGTTGTTATTCGAGCGATTTGTAACAGAAGGAAAATTGTCCTCTTTGGTGGATTTATTTCAATAGATACATTTCAGTCCTTTTCCTTCTTTAGCTGAAAGGTAGCATAATTGATATGTTTTTAACATTCAACTTTGAATTTGCAGGCATTGTATGGAATATTTGAATTAGAATTAAGTAAAACTCATTGCTGGGATCATTAATTTTGGAGGACAATATGGCTATGCAAACTGTGTATTTCAAAGGACATGAAGGAATTGCCCCTAATCCCATAGGCCAGTTTTCATCAGCATTGTCAGGACCTTGGTGGAGTTCCTTGGGATCTCAACCGGTGTATGGTGAATCCGGTGGCCTGTCGAAACCTTCTACCAAGGAGCAGCCCAATACTGGGGACCATTTCACTGCCACTAAACTTGCTGGGCGGGGTACTGAACAGGGACTGGAAAAAGGGAACACAAATCAGTTCACTATCTTTCCTGGTAATAATCTCCTCCCCTTTACTTTTGATGTCTTTCCTTTTCTAAAAGACTTCTCTTTATGAAGTCTTTTTGTCTATAACATTTACGTAGTGGTTTTGAAAAAAGAAAAGGAAATGCTTTACTAGCTTCCCTTTTGTCGCTTAAATTTATGTCTGAAGATAAGGTTCGTATCCTTCGTCATGCAGATCCCTCGTTGTTTCCTTGTTCATCATAGACTGATTGGAGATGGGTTAAAATATGGGGTCAGGAAACGTGTTTTTTCTTTTCGTATCAATACATTTAAGGATGCCCTTTGGCGATGATTGAAGGTAAAGTCAGTAGCCAAACTATTAAAGGTTTAGTCATATTTGGTGAAGAGAGTGAGTGTAGTTAGTACTTGAGAGATACTAGAGGGGGTATGAGAATCTTTCTACGCCAACCTCAAGGTAAGTTTTTTTTTTTTTTTTTTTCATGCGAGCTTGTCGATAAGTTCTTAAATATCATTGCTGTTCTGCAAACATGAAGAAACTAGTTAACAAGGTTTGTGGAAGATGAGAAATGAGATAGTAGAAGAAGGTTTATGAAAAAGACGCACCATTACATGTTCGAATAATATCCTTTTCGGGATCATATGTCAGAGCTTATGCTGCGATGATCTTAGTGTTAGAGGTTTTAGGGAGTTAATTGTAAGGTGGAGTTTCTTTTACTATAGTCTCTTTCCCAATAAATTTGATTATGCTGATGCGATATCGGATATCTTATAATTTTTTAAGTATGATCTTCATCAGGTTTAGAAATAATAAAGAAGGGGCTTATCTTTCCCCTAAAGATCGGAGCCTAAATGTCGAACCATTTAGATGCATTCATTGCTTATATGTTATAGGACGCTACTAATTGTACCTTCATTTGGAGTATTCTCATGAATCCCGGGGAGAGTAAGAAAATCATGAAACTGGACGCATAAGGTTTAGGTGATTCTCTAACATTGCCTAGGAAATCAGTGATAGCAATAACATTAACCACGTTCCTCCACTAAGAACCTCTCTATGCCCCTCCCTCACCACTCATTCGAGCTCTTCTTTACTCTGAAGCCTGATCGTGCGGCCCACCCTTGTCCCGGCTTAATTATGAAGAAGAGGCTGTCTCAGATGATGCAGGAGTCGGAGCCCTACTGCTGAGAGTTATTAAATTCCAACTGTTTTTTAGTAATCTGGGTGGGAGGAATATGAAGGACCCATGAGAGACTGGTGAGGGTTTTGACGTGAGCAGCATTAAAGCGAGCTTTTAATCCTTTTTCGATGCTTCTATTCCAAACTGCTCTCCAAATGCCACCTTGTAGGAATTAGGTACAAAATTTGGTTGTTAATTTCCGAAGCATTCTGAGGGTCATTTCCATTGCAATACTATTGGCTGCAAATATAGAAAATGTTTCGTAGAAGCGTGCAAGTGTAGTTCGCAGTATTATTATGAAAATTAAATGTAGACTTGGTAGAGGAAGCTTTTCTCCTGCTGAGTAGACATGCCAGTATGAAGGAAATTACTTTATAAAAGAAAAAATGGTTACAAAGAATGGATGTAGATGCTGTAGGAGCAAAGTCTTAGCAGTTGATGTTGTCCACTCTACGTGCTTTGAAAGATCGAGTTCTTACCCAACAACGAAATAGTTGTTGATAATTGCATTATTAGTTACACTTGTTTTCTCACCTTTTCTGACCTTCTGTGGCAATAGAGATTGTTAAACTGGTTTGCCATTACAGAAAACCTTCCATCCTCCCTCACAAACCCTTGTTAACTAGAACCGATGAATAAATTTTCAACTCGTTCACATTATCGTTCTTTCACAACTTGTTCAAAATGATTCACTTCTCAAACACAAATTATATTTAGTCATGGTTAACCAGCCAAGTAGTTTCTCATTCAGGTGAATGTTAATTTTCAGGGGATGGACATAAGTCCCAGGCAGCAATCTCTCTGCAATCATCACCGGGAAAATATCATGGTCATTTTGAGCTCGGATTCAGCCAGCCAGTGGTAAGCCTTTCTATGTTGATTACTTTCATTTGTTTATTTGTGAATCAATAACTGTTTTAGGAATAATGAATATGGTTCTTGTCACAATTGCTGATAAGTCGATTCTTTGTTTGGAACTTGAACTGTAGATCTGTGCAAAATATCCATTTATGGATCAATGCTATGGACTCTTCTCAACCTATGGACCTCAAATTTCGGTGCTTCTTCCATCTCTTCTCCTACCTCACTATATATGGAGCTATTACTTTTTCAATCATGTTAATTCCTTGAAAACAATATTTCTATTTCTCTGTAACCTGCTAATTTTGGAATATACTGTCGTTTTCTTGCTGGTGCATTAAAATGGAAATATGAGAAATAGAACCGGTTTAAGAAGCATGAATCTCTATTTACGTTCTTGGTTCTCTGCGATAATTTTAGTTTTGCGAACTAGAAACCATTTAGGATTTAACTTAGAAAGTCTCTCTTAGCACCCCTCTGTGTATTTTCGTGAGTTAGAGTAAGCACGTCTCTGCTTGTCTTTGAATTTTACTCTTATTAAAAGTCGGAACAATGTCAAGACAAGCAGAGAATCCGTTTCTTTGCGAAAGAGGCGGTTCTTTGAGTGTACCAAATTTACTGATGCACGTACTTATCCGTTTGCAATGGATTAGGGACGCATTATGCTGCCACTGAACTTGACTGCGGATGAAGGACCAATCTATGTAAATGCTAAGCAGTACCATGGAATCATGCGTCGCCGACAATCCCGTGCGAAGGCTTTCATTGAGAACAGAGCAGCTAGACTGCGTAAGGTATGACATCTGAATTCGGTAGGATGCAAGTTCCGGAAACAAATTGCACATCTGATGAAAAAATATTTCTCTTGTGCACGACATAGTCAGTTAGAATGACCTACGATCTATTTTGTTTCTACAGCCGTATATGCATGAATCGCGCCATCGTCATGCAATGCGCCGACCAAGGGGCTGCGGTGGTCGTTTTCTGAACACCAAGACTATGAACAATAGGGACAAGGGAACTGAAGGGAAGCAAGTTGGTGATGGGCAGCTGTTTAGGCTTTCGGGTTCTCAGAGTTCTGAAGTCCTGCAATCCGACAGTGGAACTTTAAACTCATCAAAGGAAACGAATGGCAGCATTTCAAACATATCCGGGTCAGAGGTGACGAGTATGTACTCTAGGGGAGACCTTGATTGCTTTTCAATCAATCATCTCGGTCCCTCCCTGCACTCTTTCTCAGACATGAGAGATAGTGCGCGTGGTATGGTCATTCCGACCAAATGGGTTGCAGCAGGAGATAACTGCTGCAACCTCAATGTTTGATAGCAAAGGAAAAGATGGGGTTGGTGCCAACTCCGTTGCCTCAACCCCATCTACTCGGCAACCAGATGGAGAAGCTTTGTTGCAGTTTCTGTTACGGCTGTTGCAACAGGCTTTCGGTTCTAGGATTGTCCTGCCCCCATTTGGTTGCTATCAAAAGGCAACTCATTCTTGGCTAATGCTTGCGGAAAAGTTTTCCTGCCGTTCGATGCAGTCATCCTGTTCGGGCGGCTAGCGAAAACAGCGGAAACCTTGAAGCAGCATAAATTAATCAGTAGACTATATATATGGCTCTCTTCCCCTAAGAGGAATCAGAACTTGAGAGTCTGGTGTGTGTTTGTGATTAAAAAAAAAAAACATGCTAAATTTCTTATGTAATACTGTAATATCTTAGTGTCTGGATTTTTGACCTACTTGGTTGGTGTGATGTATAACTGAATGTTTGTGTTGTGTTCCGAACGTTTGGAAGAATAATGTATCATATTTTAGGACATATTTCTTGCCTTACTGATGTCAAGGAAGATGCTTTTCAAGTGTGGTGATACTCAAGCCAAGCAACTAAACAACACATATCGCATATTGTTCTAAAAATTCACACCTAGGCGCCAGATGGTTGGCCACCGTCTTGATTAATCCCTAAACGTTTGAAAATTAAGAAATGGGCGTCTAGACCTGCTTAGGCGCCGGTCTAGTCGGCCCAGACCCGCCTAAGTTGTGACTCTTACTTAGACAAAAAATAGATAACTTTCATTGAATTTTTTTTCTTTCAATAAATTGTAAGAGACTTGTTGATTATTTAGATAAACCCACAATATATGTTTGTTCCTCATGGATTCATTATGTTCTAATACTTTATAACCTATATGTTATTATATTTTGCAATTTATGTATCTCAATGCAATTATGTACTTTTTAAGTGTAAGAAGAAACTTATTTAAATGATAATATAATAAATTTACTTAAATATGTCGGGTCCGCCTAGGACCCCGCCTACGCCCAGCCTAGACCCCGCCGCCCAACTGGAGGCTACCTTTTTTTAGGCAACTCCACCGTTGCTTATTGCCTTGGGGATAGGCAATCCAATCCACTCTCCCATCCCCCAAAACACTCCAGCCCACCCGGGCAATTGGACTCAAGGCGAGCCCGATAGAGAAGTCAGTTAATAATCGCCTAGCTCAGCGCTCTACTTATGTGACGTAAGGCTGATGTCAACCACAATTTAAATTATTAAAAAATTAGAGAGAATATAAAAAATTATAAAAAAAAATTTAATTTTTTTTCAATAAAGACGTAACCATGTTCTTCTATTTTACAAATATGTAACCACGTTTTTCCACTTTACACTACATTTCAATATTTTCGAATACTTTCAACTAATCTTTTATTATTATATGAAATTAAAAATAAAGTCATCTTTTATTATTTTATAAATTAAAAAATATTAATATTTTAATATGAATTGCCTGGGCTATTCAATTTAGGGGTGTAGATGCACTCGGACAGTTACTATTCATTGCAGACAATTACAGTTCATTTAAGGGATTGAGTTGCCAATTGCCCAGGAGGCCTTCCTACATTGGAAGTGCTCTTAGAGCCTTGATAACGGGTGACGTTGATCAAGGCTCATTACCAAATTCACATAGCAATACTTCACCATAGAATTTTGATTATCTTCACGAATGTGTGATGAAAGAGAGTGGAGTGTCAAAATCATGAGTCTCTTTCATCACTCAGGGGTTTAGTAGTTAGGGTTTAAGGTGTGTTTTACTGTTTCAAAAATATCCCCAGTAAACAGTGTACATGAATCTCTCTGCAAACCTGCCTCTCTCTCTAAAGTCTCTCCCTCTTCTCTCCCTCACCAAGGTCTGTACCCACAAACTCTGGTTCCCAGCCGCCGGCCCCCCTTTTGGTAGGGGTCGATGGCAACCCTTAAATTTGCTTTTCCTGCAACTATTAGCTTTCCTTACTTTTCTTGCTTTACTTTTGATCCTTGTATCTAAGCTCAGTCTCACTTTCCCTTATCTCTGTCTCTGTTTCCCTGGGCTCTATCTCAATTTTCCTAGGCTTTGTCTCAATATATGGCAATTCTCTTCTCAGATTCAGAATTCATGATTTCTTCCACTCCAATGGCTATTCCTAGCCGCGAGTCACCGTCCACCAGCCTCTGCCACTCGACTCATCTTGTGTTTCCTCCATGGATCTCTTTGGGAGACATGCTTTGGGTTGGGTGGCTCTTAAAGTGCTTCTAACACTATTTGGTAGGATTATGGGAGCACTCATAGCGCAGGTGGTTTTCAACCCCCGTTTTCCGTTTCATCCAGTTGGTTTGTTGGGTCTTCTTTGGTGGCGGCAACTTTGCAATGGTGGTGTGGCTGCTTAGGTGGTGGCGGCTAGTCCCTCGTTCCAAATCTAGGGTTTTATGTTTTAGTCTATTAAGGGCTCTCCTGTTAGGCCTTTACCTTATATTTTATCTGGTTGTATTATTGCTTACTTGGTTATTTTGGTTTGTCCATGTACTTTCCTAACCTTGTATTAGGGCTGGAAAAAAATCCCAAAAATCCCAAACCGAACCGAAAAATTCCATAAACCAAACCGAAAAAATCCCAAACCGAAATTCCCGAAAATTTCGGTACCCAATACCGAACCGATTCCGAAATTTTGGTACGGGAATCGGTCTCAAGTTTTTGGGATTTCGGTATTCCCAAACCAAACCGAAAAATATATATATATTATTTAATTTTTAAATATATAGGATCACATCTTTAAGGGGAACATCATCTACCTACAATAGTGAAAATTGAAATACTGAAGGAGCACTGGAAATCGATGATGGAACATATACAGGAAGGAGCCCTAAGATAGATAGTGGAACATATGCAGAATTTTTAAATCACATGAAATTGATAGATGGATACATGGATAGATTATAAGTTACAATTTGCTTGAGAAAACTTTACATCTATCTATAATATTTATATTATATATGTACAGAAGTTTACTTAAGCATATATTAACGTTTTAGACGTAATTTTGGGGATTAGCATGATTATAGATAGATTTACTAGTTTACTCAAGCATATATTAACGTTTCATATTGGCAGATTGCTTTTGAATAAGCAGATATTAACTAGGCCTTGCCATTTGATTGGCAGATTTGTGTGCACAGATTAGTCGAAACAAATTGGCAAATTGGGCATACCTATATGTCAATTTTTCAATATAAAAGGTTGAATTTTAGCCCAAAAGCATAATATGTCAAATTTTAGTCCAAAAACCCAAAACCATTTTGGGATTCCCAATTTGTCCCGAAATCCCGAAACTATTTCGGGATTCCCTAAAATTTGGTTTGTGATCGGTATTGAAATTGGGATTCCCGAAAATTTCGGTTTGGGAATCGGGACAAGGGTTTCGGTATGGGAGTTTCGGGATTCCCAAAAATTGGGATTCCCGAAAATTTGGTTTGGGATCGGTATTGAAATTGGGATTCCTAAAAATTTCGGTTTGGGAATCGGGACAAGGGTTTCGGTATGGGATTCCATACCGAACCACCCCTACCTTGTATTAGGCTTTATTTAATGAACTTCACTTCTTTTGAAAAAAAAAAAAACAACAACATTGTACATGTGTTAAATAAATCCATAAAGGGGGGGGTGGGGGGTTATCAAATGAAAATCCAAAAATCCAGAAAGCTTATCCATGTCCCACACGTGGGCTTTCGTCTTAGTCAAATGGGAAGCCCCTCGTCCGGTGTCTTCTGCCACTCGAAGACCTTTCATCCCCAAACATCATTTCCTCCCACACAATGCTATCCATGGCTTCCACAAGCACTTCTTGTTCTTCTCCCCTCTGCAACAAAATCTCCAACTTCTCAATCTCCCACTCACTCACTCCAATTCCCACCCACTTCCCACCACACATTAAACTCCTAAAACCCCTCAAGCTCAAAGCCTGTTTCCACAGCTTCCCTCACCTCTCTCCTTCCCCCAGTTTCCGCCGCTCGTTGGCGGCGTTCGACGGCTTCGAAGTCGAAGAAGATAGTGAAAGCCAAGCCAAACTAGACCCAGAAGCAGAGCTCCATGAAAAGCAAGAAGAAGAAGAAGAAAGAGAGGAAGTGCCAAAGATATCAGACGCCGGGAGGCTGTATGTGGGGAATTTGCCTTATAATTTGACTTCGACCCAATTGGCTGAGGTTTTCGGGGAGGCCGGCACGGTGGTTTTCTCAGAGGTTTGAGCTCTTCTTCTTCATGTTTCCATTGTTTGATTTGATGGGTTTGTAGAATTGTTGGTGATTGTGTTTGTGTGGTGTAGATTATTTATAACAGGGTCACAGATAGAAGCCGGGGATTTGGATTTGTCACAATGTCAACTGTTGAGGAAGCTCAGGATGCCATTAGGATGTTTGATGGCTCTGTAAGTATCAGCGAAATGTGTTTCTTGTGTTAGTTGATTCTTTTAACACGAAAAAACTCGAGAACTGTTATTGACGCTCCAAGAATGTCTATCCTTCGCTTCACCAAGTGCGATATGATTTTTTTTTGGAAGGTCAGTAACAGCTCCCAGAAACTCGAACTTTTTTTCGGTTTGTAATCGTATGGGATGGTGGCAATGGTTGACAGCAAGTAGGAGGTAGAACCGTGAAGGTGAACTTCCCAGAAGTGCCAAGAGGAGGTGAAAGGGAAATTTTAGGACCCAATAGCACGAGGACAGGGTTCAAGGTGTACATAGATAGTCCACACAAGGTTTATGCAGGAAACCTTAGCTGGGGTTTAACTTCACGGGGTCTTAAAGATGCCTTTGAAGAGCAGCCAGGGCTGTTGGGTGCCAAGGTCATACATGATAGGGGTTCTGGACGATCCAGAGGTTTCGGGTTTGTGACATTTGAAACTAATGAGGCTGCGGAATCAGCTGTCGCTGCCATGAATGGAGTGGTAAGAAAAGTTTGTTAACAGGTCTTTGGTACGCCGTATTGGACTTTGAGTATCTTATTACGTTGCCAGACTGTGAATACGAACAATTGGTTAGGTTAATTCTTAAATCAATGTGTGGTCTAGGTTCACATGGTTCCGTAATAATCAATGTGTTTTGTGTACGAAATTGCAAAACAGGAGGTTGATGGGCGGCCTTTGCGATTAAACATGGCGGCAGAAAGAGCAAGGCCTGTTGCTTCCTCTCCGGCAGCATCAGAAACAACTGCACAAGACACAGATAGCAGTGAATTGGTCTCTCCTCCCGCATCGGAAACAACCACAGAAGACGGAGACAGTGGCGAATTGGTTTCCAGCGTTAGCATCTGAATTTAACATTGCACTAAAGGGCAGCCTAGTACCAGTTTTACGAAACAAAATGATACCGAGGCTGTGGTGATTTTTCGGTTGCAGGGGCAAGGTGAGACTCGAGTTTTTCCAAGGAGCGAGTAATTAGGCCTTGATCATGTATAAACGAATGGAAAACAATTTCAAAGTAATATTGTTTCATGTATAAAATAAATCAATACAAATGGTACCTATTATTTTAAAATGTTGCAGACAACCCATCGGAATTTTTCTTCAAGTTCCCTGAACAATGGAGGTTTTCTCGTTTGAATGGTCAATTTTGTTAACATTATCAAAACAACCACAATGATTAACTTCGTACTAAAACGTAATGCAGCCTGAGAACAAACAAATTAATCTCCTAAGCAAATTTAGGAAAACTCTCAACTCCTCGGAGTGAGAAAAAATCTCGATTTTCAGAGCCAGAGGCAGCTAGCAAATAAAATACAGAATGTAGTTTAACTAATTTCCCTACTATCCGTCGATGTTGTTGAGTGTCACTTTTAGAAGAAAAAAGAAAAAGGTTACATAACCTTCGGCACAAAGGAATTCGGTTTTTTCACTGAGGGTCATGACCGTCAAGTAGAGAATCTGCTGCAGAATCCAAATCCTGAGGAAAGAAAACCCTGCACAACAGTATGTTGTTATTAATCAAAGCTCATACTGTGTGGTGATTGATTCTGCTGGCAGATAGAGTATGGAAAATGTGGCATGAACCAAAATACACAGCGAGAGGTACGATTTACTACATGAGGTTCACTGCACATCTAAAGCAAACACAGACTAGTGCAAAATCCAGAGTCCAGGAACATTTACCTGCAAGTGTTGTGATACAATGTCCGGCTCAGCTGACCTATGTCATTGATACCTTTACAACCAGATACCACCTCAAGAACTTGCCTGAAAAAACCGTCATGTTGAATGACGAAGCAGATACATAAATTAGGAGCTAAAACAAAATTCACTTTGGATAAGCATGCACTTGTTAACAAGGAAATTGTCATAACCACCATTTTCAAGCTAAATTCCATGTCCTAATGTCAAGTTCATGAAATGAAAAAAAGACGGACCATAATGTCTTAATAAAAGTATGTAAGAGACTGGCTTTTCCCGACAAAGATAAATGCATGTGTACTGCAGATGTCAAAGCCCAAGGATGATCATCACTCAACTGAGGCTGCAGTCTGCAGATAGTATCTTCCAGATAAAATTGAGCTTGAGAAACCCATCCATTATTGTACAAAATTATGCAGTACTATGGCTTCCTAAGCAGTAAATGATTCTTGTTAGGGGCAATATTATTCATTGAACAGTAGAACAATTCAATATCATGTTATAAGAATTTTCTTCACACATTACAGGTTCATTATTCTTTTTTACCACAAGAATAAAATAAAAGGAACGGAGTTCACGATATGGTGGTAGAAAAATATTTCCACTTACCGAACCAAACACGGTTCGTTGCGGTCTTTAACAATGCACTCTTGATCATACTTCTCTTTCTTCTTCGAAGGCCAAATGGACTTTACAAATTTAATCCCGGCACTTGTGTTCTTGACTCCACAATATGGAGAATCTGTCTCAATCATCATCCTCTCAATAGGAATGTCCCTCACAACGTCGAGATTCTCAGTTGTCTTCAGAGAGCAACCATTTACACCTGTCTAGGAGCAAGAGGTATTCATTACCTCTATTTAAACAAGATAAAGTGTTCAATATGTCCATCGTGACTAGCAATTAAAAACTAGTAAGTTATATTCAAAGAAGCAAAAGAGGAACTTTGTTCTCTCCCTTCAAACTTCAGAAATACAATAAAATCAGAAAATTAAAAACGTTAATGCAAAATCTGTTGCTCTATTTGCACAGGTTACAAGAAATATATGAAACCAATATCTTTTTTTGGAAAATGATTTGTTAATTCGGTCAGAAATTCATTCTTGTGGTGCTCATTACTCGAGATTAAAATAATCGAGTTGTGTTGTATAATGAGGGTAGAGAAATTATATAGGGCAATGAGACAGGTTAGACAAAAGATACCCCTTCCTGACCCTAAAAAAGTTAATGTTCAACCAAAATTCCCCCAATACAAAAAAAAAAAAAAAAAAAATTAACTTTCTGCTCAACCCCAATTTGCCTGCACTGGCATCATCTTATTCTCTATAAAGCCCCAAAAATTTCCAAGTACCAAGGAATGAAGGCTAAACTAATTACTAATGCACTACAAAATATTAAATATAGGGATTTGAAATGCCTAGACGCAATGCACTAGGAGGGATTTGTAAATGACCACTTGAAATGAGTCATGAGTCTTTGAAAATCCTTTATTTAGTGGATTTGCAATGCTCATGCAGTGTATCTTCAATTTCTCTTATTGAATGTTTTGTAGTGCATAACCATCAATCTTTAAGCATTCATCTACACATGATTTAGAGAAAGAAACAGACATTGTAAACTTTGCAAATTTTCCAATGGATTTATATATTTATAATCAAAGAAATTGTATATATTACAATGTTAGAGAAAGAAACAGAAATTGTAAAATTTGCAGGCGTAGAAAGATTAGTATTAGAAGACATGCTATTTTTTATAATATTTTCACCTATATACATGTTGCTGATGGAAAGAAGTTTATCACGATCTTCTGCACTACCAGTAAATGAGTGGGCCACCCCAGCGCTGAATCTGTGAAATAGTAGAGGAAATGTGACAAGTCACTCACACAACTACAGCACGCCACCATCGCATAGAAGTGAAAGACAATCATAAAAATTCATTTAGTGCAGTACAAGGCAAAAGGGAAAGAAAGCAGGAACGAGATAAACTTGAAGCTATTCTTTTCCTTGTTAACAGAAATGATTATTCATCAGAAAACTAAAATATCCAGCTGGTATTTTCAGTTGTCAAAAGTGTAAGTTCAATCCATTTGTCCAGTTTATTCTGCATCCCCCGTCTATTAACTTTGGAATTTGAGGGTGAACAAAATTTGAAAAACTAAATAAGCAAATAAAAATAGTGATGACGTTAACCACCACATTTTGACTCTAGAATTATGGTGCTAAGCATTCTTACCTGCCCCTATTTCTCTCTACAATTTCACAGAAATCTGGAGCAGCTGCGCGCATATGCAGAAACATGGGAAGCTTAGTGGTGTGTGCCAATTCAAACTGCTTCTCAAAATACCTGGAGTTCACAATACACAAAAAAAGATGGAAAAGACAGAATGTATCATGTAATCGAATGAAAGTAAAAGCGTGGAAGCGGAAACAGAGAATAACAAATCTACTTTTTTCAGAAACCACGTACTTCTTTTGAATCTCTGCTGGGCAAAACTGAAGCCTGTCATAGTCCAGTCCACACTCACCAATTGCAACCACCTTACAAACACAAGAGACAATGAAATAAGCAGTATAAAATATCTTGCTCCATGATATGAATATCTGGACAGACCACTCTTTCAAAGAAACTTTAATGACTTGAAACCCTCTTATGCACGCCCCATGTTACTCGTGATATAGAGAAGTTAGGGTACAGGGCACACCTTTCCTTTCTCGATGCCCTCTTTGGCCAATGACAGAAGCGCCTGAAAATGCTTATCTGGATCCCCGCTCTCTTCAAATTCCTAAACAGAATAGAGAATGACCCTAATTCTCAACCATCTCTAGCCAAAACCGAAAATCAACATACATGCATATCAACTTCTTCCGCAATTAAAAATAAAAAGTGAGAAAGAAAAGAGGGCAAACCTTGCATCGAGTGGGGTGCACACCAACCGTACAAAAGAGCCTTGCTGAAAAGAAAAAAAAACCAAGAAGAAACCCCCCATTTGTTGCTCAAATCGACATTTTTAAAACTTGGCAATGACATTTATTCACAACAATACAGTAACAGTAACAAAACAGAGCAAGCAAAAAAAACCATCGGTTTCCGCAATTGTTAAAGCTTCCTTTGATTCCTCAAGTGATCCACCAGTGACCTACATTATCCATAAGCCTAGTTCCAATTTCAGAGCGCATTAAACCACAACAATTCAAATCGAAAAGGAAAGAGAGTTACGATAATGCGGTCGACGCCGGCAGTCCAAGCCCTGCTCAAAACCGTGGCTATATCCGAGACATGGCACTGCTTTCCATTGTATACTCCTCTGAACATTCCATCTGTAATTTGCATTTCTTCAAAATTTCAGTTTCGATAGTCGAATTTGACGAGTATGAAGTTTGATTTGTGGTAAGACAAAACTGGCATGCCAAGTGTTCGATGAAATGCCTGAGTGACTGACCTGTGAAGTTGACGGCTATGTCTATATTGGGCATCACCAAAAACAGCAGAAAGAGAGAGAGAGAGAGAGAGAGAGAGAGAGAGAGAGAGACTGTAAGAAGAATGACTGGAGGTATGAATTGAATTGTTGCAGAAAGCAAGGATTTAGGAAGAGATACTTGCCTATAATGCGGATTGTTGCCATGGCCACGGCGAGAGGGAAAGGAAGAGCTGGTGCTGTAATTCTACAAAATGTTTGGTCTCTGGTTTTTGTATCGGTTAGGGTCCGCTTTGGTTCGGTTTAAAATTAAAACTCATATTGTGAACAAAATCAATCGAACCGGTGATATTGGTCAAATCATGATCGAATTTTATTGGGTTGGTTTTTCTTTTTACTAGATAGAACCTAACTATAATTAATGACACGTTTACGTATAAATTCAATTCAATTCAATTCTGATTATTGAATGCTTCAGCGTTTACTAAATATTGGAGAATAAAAAAGTAATGGGATCGAAATGAATTTAGGAATTCAATTCCTTATTTTGGAGGAATTGAACATTGTACATATGTGGCATTCCAATTCCGAGTGATGTTAAAAATCCGGAATAAATTTTTTTTTACTTGTTAGGGTTAAACTGATTTTATGTGAATTTTAAATCAATTTCATCTGTTACAAAATTAAGAATAAGCAGCCATTTATGCATTTTCTTTTTTGTAATAATTAGGCTAACAAAAATGAAAAATACAAAAAGAAAAGGGAATTTAGCTTAGGACCAAACCGCAAGAACATGTACTGTTAAAATTGAGTCAAACCAACCGGTATATTTCAATTTTAAGATAAAACTGATCCAATCCGAACTACGCTCACCCCTACTTAGCATCCACATGGACCACGTTTCTTTTGTTCGTATCATCGACTGAATCTATGAATGTCTTTGCTCTTTCGCCACTACTACAAACTATATAGATCTCCTTCTCTTTAATTAAAAAAATAAATACAAAATGTCATAGAAAGATCACTATATATGAAAATAATGCACTCTTCAACCAACCAACCTGACCAAAAAAAAAAAATACAAGTATATATATACACAGTACAATATACATACAAAAGAAATGGAGAGAAAAATAAGAACAAAAATGCATATGGACCACAGACATATCTCAAGCAAAAAGGTTAAAATTAAAAGCTAAAGAAACGAAATGGTAACCAAATGACTGTTAAATTATGATTTACTATTTAGGCAGCGTCGAGGCCAATATAATCCCAACGATGATGAGCAAGAGTATGATGCCGTAACAGGTCCATTTACGGGTGTTTTTCTGGAAGAATCTGGCTTTTTGCAACTGTTGGGTGCCAGAATGCACGTACGAGTTAGCTCTCTCCACATGGCCCTGAATGTCGTCCAACTGGTCACCTTGAGCTTGCACAAGAACTGCCATGTCCATGAACACCTGGTGCAACTCATTCAGATTCCTTTCCATGGCCTTCACACCATCATGTCTCTCTTGAATCTCCTGTATGGTGTCCAAAACCCTCCCTCTTCCTTGCTCTTGGATTGCCTTCTGTAAAAATGTCTCGCTCTCACCTACATACATATGCATATATAATAGTTTGCAAATTAGTATTTAGTTGTACGAGCATCATTGACACTCCACTCACTAATTTTGCTCATGGGTAGAGGTATTATTTATTCAAATCATGAGCCCCTTTTATATGTATTGAACTCTAACAAGTAAGAAATATAAATCCCCGGTGACCGGCTTTCAAAAGAGCGCCTTTGGGCGGAGGTTTCTCATATCAGGAGAGCAAAATATCTTGGATTTTTCAAAACAATACAATTCTTCTCATGCGCTAATTAATTAATAATTTAATACATTACTAATCAGTACTCGTAACTTAATTAATATAGTACTAATCATTACTCTATAGTTTCATAATCGATCATTTTTTAGGTATTGAAAAATAGTCCCTACAAAATTCACTTCAATCGTAAGTGGTTTGGTTGTCAGACTCTGACCTAATAAACAAACTAAAATAGTATTGTTAGTAATTAAACAATGAAGTGTTCATAATAATAATATTCAAAGGGTTAAATGATTTCTAAATTGAGAAATTTTTTACAAAGATAATCTATGAATGAAAACCTAAATAAATGAACAAATCAGATTATCATATTATGTTGTGGAGGGAACTGGACTTACTAAATTATTAGCGTTTCCTATGTATATAGATACATGTACACCATTACGTATATGGCATGACATCTTAATACGGTGTACAAATTTACACGAATTATAACATGTGTATTATATATTATTAAGGGTTAATCTCATTTTACTACTCTGAAATTTTTTGGCCTTCAACATTTCATATATCAAGTTTTTTTCGTCCTAGTTTAGTACCTAAAGTCATAATTTTGGGACACTGTCATACATCTGTTAAGTTTTCCGTCAAAACCTCCGTTAACTGATGACGTGAATGATGACTGGACACCACATGGACATTAAAAAATTAAAAAATTAATGTCCACGTGATGCCCAGTCATTATCCACGTGAGCGTCACACCATCAGTTAATGGAGGTTCTGACAGAAAACTTAACAGATGTATGAAAGTGTCTCAAAATTATGACTTTAAGTACCAAATCAGGACGGAAAAAAATTGATGTATGAAATGTTGAAAACCGGAAAAATTTCATAATAGTAAACTAAGATTATTCGTATTATTAATTCTAACTTCTAAACCTCAAATGAATCCAAGATCTACACGGCCAAGTGTATCAAATATATGAACCAATAGTCTTTCATATCAGTAGCACTCAAACCTAGATTCGCTCTAGAACTCGCTTCTAGGGACAAATCATTTGTTGAATAAATTTGGTGGGCGTAACGTTATTGGCCTGCTATTTGTATTTCAAATATTTCACACATGTTATGTACCTGTAGAGATGAGAAGGTCTAGGGTTTTGTCGTCGGGGTTATCTCCGGTGACCGTGAAGTACCTACGCTGAACGGTCTCTCTATGCTCCGATGAGATCTTGTTCCTCAAGTCGTTAAAGCTATCCATGGAATCCTTTAGCTTCTTCCTCAGCCCGCTGACCACCGACGTCCGTGTCCGGTCAGATGAGGAGCCAGGACCGCAGCCGGGCAAGCTCCGATTGGCAGCGTTGGACTTGTCCAACGCATCCAACTGCACCTTAAGAACCTTAGCGGTCTTAAGGGCGGTATGGACGTCCGCGTCCATGCGGGATCGGAGGTCCTTGACTGCCTTGGAGTTGTGGAGACTCTTGCTCTGCTCGTGTGCGCTTTGCAAGCTCTTATTGATCTTTTGAAGCTCATTGAGCTCGTTCTGGACCGACTCCACGTCCTGGAAAAACTTGTTGAGTTCGTTGGATGTCGCCGCCATTTCAATGACATGGTGGTCCGGCGAGTCCTCGGAGAAGGAGCTGGAGAGCAAATCGTTCATTTTCCGATGCCGTAATTTGCTCCGAGATCATAAACTCTCAGAAGTTAAGCTTTTCTCTCTGAGTTTCTATGTACTAAAAATTTGGGTTTTGGATACATGTTATACACAGAGAAATGTTTTGGCAGTCTTTCTTGACCTGCAGGTCAGGTCTTGGCTGCGTTTCAAGTTTTCAACTTCCAACTTTGAAGGGTTTAAACAAACATTATCCCCAAGTACCAAGTACATTCCTAGCAGCCAAGGACCATGTTTTTTCCAACCTTCTGGAATCTATTTGGAGAAATGTATGTAGGACCGTTGTTGTAGACTAGAGGGAACATGTACTACTAATCTACCATGATATTTTTTTTCCTCAAGGTTTAGGTTTGGAAATCCTTGGCTCTATATCTTAGAAGTAGGAAATCTTACATGCCCTAATCACAGATTGACATGTCTGCATTAACTTTTCTTTCTATATTTTTTATGAGTTATTTTTGTGTACATGTCAGATTGTGATTAAAAGGTAGCGAGTTCTTGGATACAAGGTAAACTAATATTGATTAATGCTATCTAAACACACAAAAATTGACAAACTATCTAATATAGGTGAATCTCATATAGAACGGTATTATGGATTTGATCTTTGGGGTTACCCTAGCTTTCACTAATTTTGTGATTAACAATCAAAATGAAAGGTAATAAAGGACATTAATTGCTAAGCTTAGGTTTTGACCCAAATAAAAAACAACAAAATAGTAGAATTACAAGCTTAAGTCATTTTTATACACAATGGGTAGGCACAATATATTGATATCAAGCTTGCCATCTACGAAATTTAAACTTAAAACTTCTCATTTAAAAGTAACGATGGATACTACTTGACAGTAATACCAAGTGACATTATGTCGTTTTCTTGATGCCCCCTAATAACCATTTGTGACCTCCAATATTTATTAATGAATAGTATTTGGCTGCTCAAAAATCAGCAACAGCTCCTACTTCTAACCAATCACAGATAGACACGTGTCTAATCTGTAATTAAAAAATCAATTACTTGAATACGTATCCATGTGTGATTCGTCAGTAACACGAGTTGCTGCTGATTTTTCAGCAGCCAAATTTTATTTTTTATTAATATTTGGTACCACATAATTATCACGCATCTCAATTTTCAGATTCCACGGAGAAAATAAAAAAGAAAAGAACAAATAGAGCATTTATGCGGTCGATAATTGTCTAGTTGCACACTTCCACGTTTAATGTTCGTCCTTCAAGTTAGCAAGTTAGAGTCAATATTGATCTGCCCCCTTGACCACCAGGCTTCCCCAATATTGATCAGAAATGCCCATCCTTCAAGTTAACAACTCACTCATTATTTTGGCATAGAGGATGCAAAAGGATATAGTAACTTAATACTGCAATTGAGTGATATTTTTATTTACTTGTAAGTGAGAGTTTAGTTAGAACACATGATTGTGAAAATTCAATTTGTGAAAGTCAATCTTCACCATTTATATTTCTGACTACTCAATAGGCTTGGATAATGAAAATCAGAGTAAACTGCCGATTTCTCCCCTCAACTTTTACTAAGCTTTCGATTTCCCCCGAAACTTTTCAATTGGAACCTTAAGGACTCAAACTAATTTTTTTGGCCGATTTCCCTCCTGCTGTTAGTTTTTCATTATTCTATCCAAATTTATTTTAAATGAAAGCATGTGCACAACATGTAAGGGTAGTTCGATCGCTTCGTTATTTAAAATAATTGAAAACCCTAGATTTCTAAAATGCCGACCTGTGCAAATCTGTGTAATTCTAGAGCTTTTGTGTCTGAAGGTCTAGCAAAGTGACATTTTTGTCTTCAAAGGAGAGTCGCGTGGTGTGCACATGATAAGAGTTAATGTTAATTTTAGATGGAATCAATGGAAAACTAACAATAGGGGGAATCGGCCAAAAAAAAAAGTTTTAAGTCCTTGATTTTCTAATTAAAAAGTTTAGGGGGGGGGATCGAAAGATAAGTGAAAGTTCATGAGGGAAATCGGCATTTTACTCTTAAAATCACTTGATAAACACTATTTTGACATTCATACTTTTTTTATTATTTATTATTATTAAGGGGATGGTGATGGTTCAAAATTATTACAATAATTTAGGAAGGGCAGTTTTGAACCCAAAACGCATGAGTTGAAACTCAACACCATATCCATTGAGATACTGAACCGCATGCATACATTCTAACATTTTTTTTTTAATAAACGATATTATCTACATTAAAGGAGTGGACTAAGCCTCACAATTGACTAACGTTCAAATTCACTTGGCGAGAATCGAACCTAAGATCTCTTACTTATAAGTGACGAGAAATACTACTAGACTATATAGTAACATTCTAACTTAAGTATTTGAAATCTCCAACCACTTTTCACACCACATGTTTGACTCTAAAACTGACCTTTACAAAAGCCGTAAACAGAATAGGATAGCGAAAAAGAACACAAAGGGTCAGAAAGCAAGCAATGAACCCACATGAGAGCTTGTATTTTTCTTTTTCTATTTTTAGACAAAGCAATATTTTAACATATTTTATTACCAAAAAGAGATTTAAACTTGATGCGAGTAAGCAAACACGGATTTGGATCCTCTTCTGAGCTTAGGAGGCTGAGCCTCCTGAGCAAAGCACACGGACCGTTAGATTTTTATCTAATGGCTACAATTATTATAACTTTTAAAGAGCCCCTGTTTGTAGCCGTTGGATCAAAATTCAACGGCCCGTGTGCTTTGCTCAAGAGGCTCAGCCTCCTAAGATCAGGAGAGGATCCAAATCCAGCAAACACAACCCTATCAACTGGTCTAACCTAACAAAATAAAATGAAGAAACCCCTATTATAAAAAAGAAATCAATGTCACAAAAATTTAACACATAAACAATAGGAATGTGGTATATGAACAAATCACAACTCTTTACTCTCTCTCCTCTCCTCTCCTCTCCTACTGCGGTGGCGATGGCGCGGCGGGCGTCGGATTATTGTTGTTATTGCTACCGCCACCCCAATTCCAGGGCTTCAAGCTGAGGATCACGATCAGAATAATAAACAGCAGCAGAATAATGGCGAAGCAAGTCCACTTGCGGGTGTTCTTCTGGGAGGCCCTGGCCTTGGTGAGCTGCTGGGTGCCACTGTTGACGAACGAGTTGGCTCTCATGACATGGTTTTCGATGTCATCGATCTGCTCCCCCTGCGCCTGCACCAGCACGGCCATGTCCAGGAACACCTGGTGCAGCTCCTGCAGGTTCCTTTCCATGTCCTTTACGGCATCGTGTCGCTCCTGGATCTCCTGAATCGTGTCAAGGACTTGGCCCCTCCCTTGCTCCTGTATTGCCTTCTGCAGAAACGTTTCGCTCTCTCCTGCAAATTTCATTTCCAATTTGGTTAATCAAATAGTTCATTAAGCATTAAAATTGGAGGATTAGTTTCTAAATTATGACCCGAATTCAAGCTTTGGTCTTTAAATTAAAAATTTATTGAAATTGGTATTTGAATTCACACAAAATGTGAAGCATTGATCCTTCGTGCCAATTTAGTAAGAATTTCTGTCACAATTAAGAGACACTTCCAACAAATTAAGAAGATAT
Source organism: Heteromeles arbutifolia (assembly GCA_024362995.1). NCBI lineage: Eukaryota > Viridiplantae > Streptophyta > Magnoliopsida > Rosales > Rosaceae > Heteromeles > Heteromeles arbutifolia. The sequence continues at coordinate 4,664,001 of JANCRC010000010.1, read as the reverse complement.
GGCTCGTTTGGAAGTCCTTTTAAATGACTGAAAGCGTTTTTGGTAAAAAAAAAATTAAAACCAATCCTTAGTAAAAATCCAAGTAGATTCTGACTTTCATGATTTTCTATAAGAAGCATTATTACAGAAAAGCACTTAAAGTAAACGAACTCATAATCTTTTAGGCACTTTCTTCGTGTTTAATTTTGCCGAAAATTCTAATTAGAATTATAGTTACATTTTAAAGTTTTAAACAACTAAATTGAGGTAATTTTGACGGAAATTCTGACTGAAGTATAAATAAGGATCAATGCTACACATTTTGTCTAATTTAAATTGAATTTCAATGAATGTTTAGTTTTAAGATCGAAGCTATAATTTAGTCTAAGTTTAGGATCAAAGTTACAATTTATTCAATTCATTAAGCAGCAAAATAAACTGTGACGAATGACGGATTTGCCCTTACCGGTGGAGATGAGGAGGTCTAATGTTTTCTCGTCGGGATTTTCGCCGGAGACGGTGTAGTACCTCCGCTGTACGGTCTCGCGGTACTCGGACGAGATTTTCTGCCGCAGAGCGTTGAAGCTATCCATGGAGTCCTTGAGCTTCTTGCGGAGGCCGTTGACGACGGAGATCCGCGTCCGGTCCGACGACGACCCCGGCCCGCAGTTCGGCAGGCTCCGGTTCGCGGCGTTGGATCGGTCTAGCGCCTCGAGGCGGACCTTCAGCACCTTGGCCTTCTTCAGGGCGAGAGTGACGTCAGCGTCCATGCGGGATCGGAGGTCCTTGACGGCGGAGGCGTTGTGGAGCGTCTTGCTCTGCTCGTGGGAGGACCGGAGGCTGAAGTACACGCGCTCGAGCTCCTTGAGCTCGTCCTTGACGGACTCGACGTCGGCGAAGAACTTGTCGAGGTTGACTCCGGCGGCTCCCGACCCCGCCGCCGCCGTCGACCCCATCTCGATCACGTGATCATCGCGTCGCGGCGACTGCTCCTCGCTCCGGAACCGCGAGAAGGAGCCGGAGAACAAATCGTTCATGATTTTGCGAGCTTTGAGTTTTTCAAATCGAAATCGAAACCAAAATCCGATCGGAATCGATAAGAATAATTGGGAATTTGGAATGAATTGGAGATATGAAATTTTTGGGAGGGGGTTTGAAGAGGAATGTGGGGGGTAGATTTAGTCAACGAGGACTCGGACTGTTCAGCTGTGAGAAGAAGAGAAGGGGATGTGGACGCGGTGTAGCGGACGCGGTGCGAAAAACGAAGGAGGTCATTTCTTGGAAGGTGAACGGTCTCTTTTATGATTGGGCCACCTGTTAATCTAGAGAGAGATAGAGAGAGACTTAATTCTTAATTCGAAGAAAATTTTTTTAATGTGTCGGAAACAAGGTATTACTTCAAATGGTTAAATTTTTTTGTTTTAAAGTATCCAATTATTTGTATTATGACATTTCATGCATTGAGTTGTTTATTGGTACACTGAAAAATATCTTGTTAGTAAGAGAGACTTAATCCTTAATCCTCTGTCTGTTAATGTGTAGCCACTTGGGGTAATTACGCCTAAGGAGAAGAAAAATTGGAAAATTGGAAAATTAGGAATTTAAAGATTGAGTAATTAAGTTGGAAAGCGAGTTAAAACACATGGGACTTGGTCAGGTGTTGTATGGGACTTTGTCTTCTTCTACGTTGTTGCCCCTTTTAATGTTGCCATATGGCTGCCAACAAGGTACATGGCCCATACAATCAAGCCACCAAGAGAGACTTATTTATACACAAAAATACAACGATATCTTAAAGCAAGAACGCACTTATGTTTGAAAGTTTCATACCATGATATTGCATTTTTGGATTGTGAAATCGCCAATGACACACCCAGCATAGTGGGTACATTTCTTATCACAAAGACATTTTACACGCATGTTTTCACAACTCCTACACAAGTGAAGTTTAGGCTAACGAAAAATGATTTCTGCATACCAATTTTTCTTTCTACACAACCGTGTTTTTCCATCTCTTAATTCTCCTTTGATTTCTTCGACCCATGACCATGGGTGTGCTACCGTCCTTAACGTCCGTCACGTATATCTCCTTAACAATTGTAATCGAAACATAAAGAGATCCAGCTTTTTTTGTCTACTGAAAAAGGGTACATTCATTCATGTATAATAATTTCGGAATACACCAACTAACATTCACTGCTCTAATTATTAAGAGAACAAAATGGAAAAACAATTTGATTTCATCTCCTAACTTTCCTAACGAAAGAGACATTGCGAACATTATAATTTACAGGCCGAAGATACAAAACATAGTACACCCATCGTTATGGAGGACGTAAAAATGAAAGAAAAATTTCAGTCTGACTGGAGTACGGTAACGTAATATGGATATCCCTGGCATGTCCCGGAAGACCTTCTATCCCGATTTTCTTGATCGTTAGAAAGTAAAAGGTTCCAATGCAAAACATAGTTCGACAGGTCATGTGTCCCGGGAGAGAATACACAAACTTGAAGAGGAATTTCAGTTCTTGACATAGGATCAAGTCGGACTCTAGTTGAGCTTGACCCGGACCAAATAAATGGGGAGACGCTCTCCACGGGAATTGACTTACTGACCTGGGATCCAAGGGCATCGGAAGTCACTTTGATGTCAGTCACTAGTGAGAGGTCATGCCATCCATCTTGGTTGCCAGAAGACGTGGCAGGTTGAACTGGAGTTGCATCGCCTGAATGATCACTAGTACTGAAGTCTGAGGTGTTTATGCGTACAGATGAAACGACATCTGATGAGTTGTAGATTGTCATGCTAAGATTTATTTCACAAAAGGAAGCAGAGAAGTTATGATATAAGGTTCGAGGTCCATCCAGTAGCCATGATATAGGACTTGGGCTTGCAGTACTGTAGATTAACCGCCATAATAGATGTCAGCGTAACATAAATTAAAACAAGAAACCACAAAGTTAGGTAAAGAGAGCAAAAATCCATATTGAAACAAAACTTGCCTGCAGTGACATGCATGATGAGAATAAAGATGTGGTGGTTCGGAAACTTCAGGATTGATGTCGTTGTTCAAAGGCCGGGAAATCAATATGAAGTCAACTGGATTAGTGTCTCCCTAATCCATACAAAAAGAAAAGGGTCAGTGTGAAAATAATGCTGAGAAGCAGCCAAAGTGCACAAAAGCATAAGCTAATGGGTCATGACTTGTACATGTTCTGATGCACACTTTAGTTCCCCTTCAAGACATGGTGATTTATGAGTCAAACCAAATCCAAACGGTGTCATGAACAAAAAAAGATTGTAGAAATGATATAGCAAAGAATATATCAACCTTATGTAAAATTTCCTGGTGCAGTCTTTCAGAATGGTGGAAATCTGTCGGGGGAGAGCTAGCTATATCAAAAAGTGGTCCATTACTGAATCTCAAATCAGTTCTCCGAAGTCGGGAATGGGAAGATTTCTCATCTTCAGAAGTTGATGACTTGCCATGATTCTGAATCCAAAATTAATTTCATTCATTAGAAAGAAACGAGGAGAGGGGAGGGGAAGAGAGAGAGAGAGAGGGGGGGTGATGAAATTCTGTAAAAAAAGATGGGACCACAGTTTCAGCTTCTTCACGAACCTTGAGCATGAAGAAACATGACAATGCTTGATGAGCGGTCAAAGATTGTGAAGGAATGATGTCATCGACAGGTTGAAGTAATGAGATTTCCCATTGGTTCCCAACAGATGACAACTGTTGAATTTCGAAACTTTCAGAGCTTGTCTTGTTGACAACATCCATGCGCACAAGAAACTCTTGCAATCTTGATGGACAGGGACTAATAAGGAATGACACATCCAATGACGGCAATACCTATGAAAATGAATGTTCATCATTGATATATCGTAATCAATATATTTGAAGATAAGCATCTATTTCAAAAGATTGCATTGATTTATAATCATAAAAAAAAAAAACCATGAAATACTTCTTAGAAAAGTGAATCAAATCAAGAAACTTTCATAATTGACATTGATGCACACACCTGCAAATTGTAATGCATGCGTAAAGTGCGATATCTCATGGTGCTTGAAGTATCGCCCATCTCATAATATATAGTTATGTACAAGGAAATGTTCCCAGGAACAGCTGCCCGAAACCAAAGAGGCCACAATAATTGTGTTTCCCCTTGAATAATTGTGTCCTGAAGTATAGAAAGAGATCAACATAAAACACTAAGACCAGAAACTGGAAATTTATAGCTTCATTACAAACCGGGAGAAATTGGATGCTGACCTCTGGAAATAGAAACAGGGCCTGAGAAATGTCGTTAGGGTTAGCATGTTCAGCAGACTGATCAGAATTTGTCTTTTCTAAGCAAGCAGGAAACTCGGTGTTCAAACTTTCTCGCTTTCCAAGATTCAAGAATCTAGGATGACTAATCTTTATTTTCAGATTCTGCAAGAATATTAGGCCATAACATGTAAGCACATTAAACAGATTGTAAGAATATGGTTAGCTCATGCAATGGCATCTGGTACAACAATCCTGCATGGCAAAGTGATCAAAGAAATTTCAAGACAACTACCTAGACTACGTCCTAAACAATGAAGAGCAAACAAAAATTTCCATAAAAGTCAATACAGTGCAAGAGTTCAAAAAAACAACACAGATAAACCAACTACCTGATTATAGATTTAGAACATAGAGTCCAACTGAGCATACCTCCACAGCAAATTCAGATTTGTTCTTTAACTCCAACACAAGATGCCGTAAATCTCCCGCATATGCCCTTTTAGGTGGTGGATGAATGACACCCTCAAGCTTGGGTACACTCTGACATAGGAAAGAAGATAGTCAGAAGAAATGGATGCCCAAACATAGTCATTGCAGAATTCTGAAGGTGGAAAGAACAGGAGGTGGGAGCAAACACCTTAACAACTACAAACTTTAAATTATCGCTATGAGGATGCTTAGCCTTCTGTATTCGCTTTCTGCTTATCTTCTTCATGGGGTTAGTGTCAAATTTATGGAAGCCAACAACAGAACCTGACAATTTCCACTTTACACCAACAATCTGTAAAATGCCTTCTATTCTAGGAGTAACCGTTAGTTGCACCTGAAGGGAACGGGAACTGACAATAAGTAGAATTCGAGAAGTATAATGATGAATTTGTAAACAAGATAGTTTATAAAATGTGTTATGGGAAATCAATTTAACTATATTTTTCAAGCAGAAAGAATAACCAGACATGTAAAATAGATCTCAAAATGTCTTTAAAATAAATAAACAATTGAAGTTGGCACAATGTGCAGAGGAAGTACACAGGAAAAAATAAAAATGTAAAGGACTGAGAAAAAACAAAGGAAGAAAAGACACTGATTGAAGTCAAGCATCATATTAGCGAAAAACTCAGCTCTATTTTATTCTTAATACAAAGTTACAAATCAAGTTAAGAATGAGAATTATAAAAACATATATTAAATTTTAGTAGTATAACTAACCAGTTTTATTAGTTTCAATCACAAGCGACTTTCTATCATTTGCACGGATCGTGTAGATGCAGATTAATTCACTCCATAGACTAAGAAACACCAAAAGATTTAAAATTTTGCAAAAGGAAAAAATTTGAGAAAAGGTTCTTAATTACTTTAAATTTATGGAGGATCCTAATACACTTCATTCTGCAATACTTTAACAACACAAATGAAGTACTCACCACAATTTTTTCACCTCCTGCTAATGAAAAATCAACATCAGACAAAGAAAATAAAGAACTCTCAAAGTTCACATCCCTGCAAAAGTCAAGAAAACAAATCCACCTTAGCAGGTGCAAACATGATAAGAACCAAAATAGGGATACTGATATAGACAAGTAATCAATGTTTTCAAAGCCAAAGTGTAATTATCAAATCATTTACGAGTAAGCCTTTGGGACACAAAGTTCTACAACAAGAAATATACACTGGTCCTGGTTTAAGCCCCAAATACACTGACTTATCAAGTAGTCCATGGGTCAGCCTAATATCCATTAAAATCATGAAATACGGAAGCCCACAAGCCCTACTATAAGGCCCAAACTTGGCAAAGCCAAAACTCATTTTACAAACCTAACTGGTTCTGGTTCATATTAAAATAAAATAAGTAAAGAATCCACCAGTTGTGCAATATAAAGGCATGCAGTCGGCCAAACGAATGACAGACAGTATTACTATAGGTTGATACTAGTCTTGCCAAAGGAGAAGATGAGATTTCTCTACGAACTCCTCAAACTTTCAGTGATTGTCTTGATTAAGAGCTTACAGAGTCATTAAAAGATAACTTTGGCCAGTAAGTATTCAAAAAAAAAAAAAAAAAAACTATCAATTCAGCAACAAAATAGCTCATGCCCGGTAATGCAATAAGATGCTGAAAGTCGTCGCCCAACGCATTTTAGGGTCGCATTGCACTGAATGCCTCACCAATGCCTTAAAAATACTGAAAGTAATTATAAACAATCATATACACACCTATGAATTAAATTAGTAGATTCCCCATCCTGAATCTCCGTCCACGAGCTACTTGCATCTGCATCATCACAAACCAATCCGCCAATGATTGTGACATGTGCTTGCCAATAATCAACTTAAAGAGTTATATTGTGTTTGTGTGTGTTGGGGGGTAGTTACCAGATTTCATTTCATCAGAGCCTGCATAAAGCTCGCATATTAGGGAAACACTAGACAGGATGAGGGGGATTTGCAATGGGTTTTTGAATTCGATATCAACCCTGACAGCTTCTGCATATGGTAATAAAGAACAAAATATCAAGAAATGTCAACAAAGCGTAAAATAACCCTTCAACATCTTCTTTCTTCAATATCAATGGCAAGAAGAATGTGCATTAATCCTTAGAAGGATGCAATTTAATATATAAAGTACTAATCATGCAACTTCATATATTGTTCGTGTTCATACCTCCTGCAACACAAACGTTTGAATCTTTGTACTCCTTTGGGATAAGCTTTGATTGTAACTCCAACCAATTAGTTCTAGCGGTAGACAAATTTGGAATCATTTCCTCCTCTAAGGAGACCCATATTCTTTCCTTGACATTTGCCTGGAATGTTTATAAACACGACACTGTCAATTACAAGCCATGGTCTAAACCAGCTTAAAGAGTTATTCAAGAAAGTCCATGAGAAAGAAAGGCTTCTCATCAGCATCACATATAGATGAAAGGAATAAGTATGATCACATTTTCTGCGCCTATGATCAAAGCACAAATTACGTGAGTTTTCATAAGTAATTCATGCTCATTAGTACATCATACTACGTGTACCACATTTAGAAATTTCTATACAACACTCTCAAAATTCTTTTCTTGAAGTTCACAAAAATTCAGTACACAATTTAGTAAGGCTACAAAGCAGAATATGTGTCCATACGAATAGACAATCAATTTGTAAACCTTCATTTTTCCCAATCATGTTGTGTGTGTGTGTCACAATACATTCATTGATATCTTGTACATGGTTCTGCAAAAGCAGAACTCCAGCAGCAGCATAGGAAAACTAAAAGAGTCAAGCATGTCAAAAGGCATTCAGGCAGTTTTGTTTGTTGTACATTGTGGCAATCCCTACACTACAATTTGTAACCTCGTTCAAAGACATTATGCACCTTGGGAATATATGCATTAACAATGCAAAGCCCCTAGAGGTTTACAAGAGCTGGCATATTTCCATCTATTTGTGTTCCAATGTTGTACCAAAATTACTGAAACAGCAACATCCATATATTTTTTTCATGAGGGAGTACAACCCTTATATACAATAAGAACATCATCCTCATATTCTACAAGTAAACACACCAGCCTCCTAATAGCTTCATCAAATGGGAGAGAAATAATGAAATTACGAGGAAGAAATCATTGAAAAATAAGGAAATAGAGAGAAAAGGGGGAGCATTGAATAGAACATTTATAAGATAGAAAGGAAATATAACTTACAGCTGCAGATGAAGCATAAGTCCGATGATCCTCAAAAATTACCCTAAGAGATGAAATACTGATCTCTGGCAATTGAAGCTTTGATACTTCAAATGTTTTCCCTGCTTTCTATATAATCGAGGAGGAAAGCTCAGTTAGTTTTTAGTAAAACCTAGTTGAAGGACTATGTTGATCTCATTTCAATTGCTTAAAATGTTTTAAGAAATTTAATCTGTTTAATCTAAGAAAAATAACGTAAGCCAAAAGCGCAAACCATAAAAGAGTGATAAATAGGACAGAAGTCTACTAATTTTTGCTACAGAAGTTGCTAAAACTTTCATTCCAATTTGAACAGGTCAGTGGATGTCTAGAGGGCCTGAGAAGTTATTCTGTTTCCTATCAGGATCATATTTAACTTTACAGACTCTGGGGGTGTAGAATCACCTAACATTTTAATCCACCCTAGGTGGGGAAAAGAAAAAAAGTCGTACGCATGTTTTAAAATACTAAAAAATTAAAAATATGGCATTAAACTCATTCTGAATGCAGGTTAATGAATTTAAAAGGTCAAGCCAAACCATATTAGACATTGAGATCTGAAATGAAAGTTAATTTTTCCTACTTTCTAAAGAGCAAATACAAACTATTTTAAGGACCTTACACTTTTTCCTTCTCCTCAATCAAGCACAGAATACAAAGAGTACTAGTGCTGACCTGAACAATTTGAAGGAAGTCTCTCAGGAATAACTCCTGCATTTTCTTGGACTGATGACTACAGGCCAGGACCTCCAACACATGATTTACAGCCAAATCATATAGCCCAAGAAGAGCATACCACCTGAATCACAGAAATTGTATGAAATATGCTATAGATTGGTCCGCAAGAAGTTGGCATGCAAAACTACATACCAAATAAAGCTGCATCTAAACTTACCGTCCAATATGGAAATGAACATGGTCTTTGATATGACTCCACGTAGTTCCTGTATACACAGACATGGCACCTCTATATGTGCGAATTGCATGTTTGACCTGGAGAACACACGGCAAGAAATCTTCTTCAAAAGATGCAGCATTTATTTAAACAAGTTAAGTTGAATAAACTAAAGAATAGCTACCTGATCACATTTCTTGTAACGGTCACCAGAAAGAACAAGATGAAATCCATATTTGTGCAACATAGGCGGTCTAGACAGCAAGTAACAATAAGAAGCTTGCTCAAGCATTACAGCGGAATGTAGTGGCTCCTATCAAAGAATTAGTCAGGAATGAGAAAACAAGACCTCCTAACTGATTATAGTGAAAAGCTAGCAGTAAGACGCTTGCTCAAGCATTATAGCAGACTGTAGCAGCTCCAAAAACAGAATTGGTCAGGAGTAAAAAAAATGTTCCCGTAACATATTAAATTGAAAAATGAGCATAACCTCAGTACAAACACGGAAGTAAACAGTTGCAGCCTCTTTATACTGAGATCTTGCCTTCAACATCTCCACCCACCAAAGACCACACCTAGTTGCATTTTGCTGGCTAGATGGTGCAACTTTCTGCTTGGATACCAATAAAATGAAATTAGGAAGGATCAACCAGAAAGAAGAACGGGAAAGATATGGGGGAGCTGCAAGTGGATATTATAATATAAGTCAACAGGCTCGAAAATTTGCCAATTTAGCCAGTCAAGTTCCAGAAAAAATGCAGAACAATCCGTGCAAATGCAAACCTGAGAATCTATTGAGAGCAAAAATGGAATTGTAGGACGTCAGAGTTGGATTTTAGGTGGATGGGTTGGATTGGCATGCAACTGATGAGGAGACAGCATATTGGTTGCAAGGCCTTTAAAGGAAGATGAAACTTGAAAAGTTTTGTTTGCCTGTGGAAGGATAGATCCCTTTGGTTTGGTGGGTTTTCCATGACAGCTTCCCAGGATTGTTGGGCTGTGACTAGAGGCTAATCATCTAACAAAATATTTTGAGTATTAATAGTGGGCTTGTGATGAATGCTAATGCTATTAAAACATGCTTGGTTCCTAAAACTCCATTTGTTCAAGTCATGGACTACAGACCTACAATTTGGTTCACTAGTATCTACATAATCTTAGCTAAAGCTCATATCCCTGAGATTGAGAGAGGCATTGGGTAATGTCATGTGATACCTATTCCTCAAGGGCTTTTGGCTAGCAAACATATTAATCTCAAACCAAACAGGAAAATAAAAAATATACATACTAAATAGGTAGTAAATGCGTTTTCCATGCAATACTCTGCATCCTTTCTTGATTGGTCTAACATGAAATATGCAAGCCCCATCATTTCCTGCAAGAACAAATAAAATAAGTGAGATTTGTTACACCATGAAACCCTCACAACAAAATAAAGACCTTTTAGCCGAGGGAGAGAAATCAAATGTAGGGATACGTAAGCAGAGGGGTAAAATCAAAATCCAAAAAAGAATTATATAAAATTAGGGAAAAAGTTACAATCCAGAAGCCATTAAACCCACCTGTACGCCAGCATAATGTTTCCAGGCTTTGTCAAGCTTGTAATCTGTGGATATTAGGCGATAATTTGACAATGCAAGTTCATAATCATGTAGCATGAAGGCATAATCACCCAAAACTCTAATTTGGGATTCAATGGAGTTAAAGGTATACCTAGAACAAGGAATGTAAACTCCATATTAGTAGAATAAAAGGATATAACAAAGAACACGTAGTAACAAAATAATAATGAAATGAAATCTATTGTACAGCATACGTAGGGCCACTGGGAGAATCCACCACATCATCTTTTCCTTTTCTCCACCATAGATTTTTTATTTGATTCCTAAAACCTTTCCTTGTTGCAGCAACCTGAAAACCAGAGACATAATCTAATTAATTACACATATACCAATTGTACACTAGAAAGTAAAATACTCACAGAAACTAAAGGTAATATTGTCGAGTTACATACCTGCTGATTGAGCGCACGTATTTTTTGCTCCATGTAGGGAATAATGTGTTTAGTTGATAAATCTTGCATGAGATCCTTTATCTGTCCCAGTTTGTACAAATTGGATATCATGGTCAAAATTCTGACGTAAGCAAAACGTTTGAATTATCAACCTAACATAGGATTATAAGAAAATTAGATAATGCGCAACAAAAAGTACTTTACCTCATTAAAATCGTTAATATTAAGGAAGCAGCAAAGCGGTTGACTAGGTAAATCTTCAAATTTCTGTCAATAAGACAAGCATAGAGGCTCAGCTATAATTCGTCTAATTACTTTGTACAATAATACCATCAGACAATCTACCTACGGAAAAGCAAAGCAGAACAAGGTAAAAACAGAGTACTTCAGAATAGCTTACATAAAGCACCCAGGGATAATCTTGATGTTCAACCACACCATCTTGAGAAGAATTAATGCATAGTAATTGACAGTCAGAGCCAAAAGTGCTCCTCATTTCAGTTAAAATTTTAGTTGCCCTGCAAAAATAATAAGACTAACAATATCAATTTTCCATTGTTGTCACCTTTGATTATCGAAAGTTACTATTTCTCTTAGAGAGCTCATCCAACAGAAAAGTTACAAGATTGTTTGAAAAGAAAATAAGAGAAGAAATAAGTAAAAGGAAAGAGAAACAAAATGTCCAACAACAAAAAGCCCACAATCAATATAATACTCCCCTCTCCCCTCTTTCCAACACCAAATCTAGAGAGGAACTCAAGAAACCTCACTCTGATTTTTTATTTATGTTTATATGATAGGACTCTATTGTTTCTTATCATTCCATCCAATGAGTTCACAAAATTTCCAAACATGACATAACCACAAAGTTCAAGCTTTCATTTGAAGTAACTCCAAAATGATACTCCCCGAATAAGGAGTAGCAATCTCTTGACAACGCATCACAATACTAAACACCTAAAGAAACCTCCCCCAAATATGAGTGATAAAAGGACAATGCAGGAAGAAATGACTAATACAATTTGCATCTCTAAAGCAAAAAAGGCACCAATGAGGCGGTCTTCTTTTTTGGACTATGATGTACACCCCAGAGTATCTAGCAAGGATTAGAAGAAGAAAAAATGATTTAGATGAAAAACACCAAGCACATTTGAAGTCCATATGATGCAAAGGGAACTGAAGATCAAGAACACTCACAATTCTCCCGCATTCATGTAACATCTAAAAGTCAAGAGCCAATAAACAGATGTAGAGGGAACTGAAGAGGCAAACAAGCAACTGAAGAGAAAGCAGCATACTGATTTAATGACACCGATTATTAATGAGGGAAGAAGACTCCCAAGAAAAACTTCTACCAAGATCTACTCATATTCCATCCCCCCAATTTTACTTTGCTACCTCAATGGTGCATCTTAAGCAAATCTGCCTCTGAATCAACCAACCACCTTTTTCATTGTCCTGTGACTTTGACTTTATGGCTGATGTTGTTCAGGGAGAAGGTATCTCTTGGGTAATACCAAAGAATTGTCTTTCCTCATCAAAGCCGGGGTATTGTTTGTCTGTATGTTTCATGCTGTGGCTTAGGTTGTTTGGATGCAGAAAAATAAAAGGATCTTCAAGGATTATGGGGGAGCAAATAAATTTCAGTTTCTATCAGTCTAATGGTCTTCTGTTTCTAATGAGTTCACACTGGAATATCAGTTTCCTTCCTTTGTCTAGATTGGAAGGCAGCTATTTGCTAGTCTGGCTGTTTTTGGCTCTAGGCCGTTGTTTGTTTTTGTTTGCTTGGGTTTGAAGTCTTTGTTGTGGTAGGAGTGTTCGGGCTGGTATGCTAGACCACCCTCTCCGTTTGCTTCTTTTGTTAATGAAATTGAATCATTATGTCAAATCTTCATCCTTTCCTGTAGAAAATCTCTAGGATTTTGTTCGCTATTTGGGAGTCTAAATATAGACATGAAATTAGCAGGAATAGTACTTAAGACTGACTGCATGAGCATGAGTTATAACAACCTCTAGGCAAACACGGACATTCCCAGAATTTTACAATTCATAATCCCCCAATTTCAGAAAGCATGGATTACACCCCAAAGGGTGCCCAAGATAAATCAAGGCCACCAACCAGCTTCGCAACTCACACCCAAATCAGGGACACTCTTATCTGAACATTGATATCCACCATAACACTCTTGAACACCTTGATTATGAAGCTCAATAATCCTAATATAGTTTATAAGAGAACTAAGAAGACTATTTGGATTATCAATGTTAGCTTACCTTGTTTCAACTCCATGTACCTTGATGGTATGAAAATAGCCCTTAGTTCCTTACCTCCCTATATTTACTAAATTCAGTCAAATGTGTACACAAATTCATTTGCTAAGTTCTGAGACTGCTGACCAACACTTATAAAAGTTTTATGGCCATGCAGATTCTTCATTCACTTTCTAACATGATTAGAAGGCCAGAAAGGTACATACTTCTCTAAAGGTCCATCTTGATTATCATGCACTAGTAAATAATGCTTCAAAATCCTTGGGTCCATTGCCCCATTAGTAAGAAGGGAGGGCAACTTGGTCGAGTTAAAGAGGTCAACAAATCTGTTGATGGGCTGATCATCCTTTGAAGAAACCACAACGAGACCTGCAAGTAAAATCAAACAAGATAGTTACATCAGACCACCAATTAATACCACAAAAAGAAAAACTAGCATTTTGAGAACTACGATTCTGTGACTGATAGCGTGGACCAGACTTTTTGAGATTTGTTGTTAAATTGTAACTAGATAGGCAAACGATAGGTACTTTATAAGTTTCAAAGGTACTTTAGAAGTTTCAACATCTTACATGCCACAGGATGATCAAAAGCTTCATGGTCTGAAAAAGACACCGTATGCACAAGCTCTTTATTGAAAAACTGAAACCATGATGGTTGAACTTCAGATTCCGATACTGCAAAGGAAAGCCATAATCAATGTTAAAAATGCAGATCTGGGTAAAAATAAGCATTCATTTCAATTTCAATTGTACAACACAGGTGCACAGAATAGCCTATGAAAGATAATTGCTCAATCAATTTCACAAAATCTAAAATTAAGAATAACAGAAAATAGTTAGCCACAACACAACTCCCTTGAGAGCAGAATGTTGACCACGGATCTATATGAGGAACATTACTTACTGGATAATGCATTATCAATTTGAGGCAGGTCCGAGCACAATTCAGAAAGATCTTTCTCCGCAGCCTGGGTTATGACTTGTTTCAACCTCTCTTTTGCTACCTTGGTGAAGTTAAACAATATATCTCAGGCTCAGACAGTTGAGAATCCAAGAGGATATTAACCTTAACTATAAAACTACATATGCAAAACAGTTATAATATTCAAACCCAAAAGGGCCAAAACCCACCTAAACTTCAACATGATACTTCTTCTCATTTTTTTCTCCCTTTGCTTCACTGAGAAACATACCACGATGGAAAGCAACACAGTGTACATAAGAGATTGAACCAGCAAACGAGGAACATTTAACATTTAACAAGTTGGACTTGTAATTGTTTCAACTCGAGCTTAGATTTCTTCTTAATGCTTACTCTGTATACTCAATATCCAACAAGTATAGTCTTTTTCCCTTTTCCCTTTCCCGTCTCTTGGTTAATGTTCGTGCTTCCAAAATCAAGTCAAATGTTTATACGTGCCAGCCTAGTAGCCCACCAATATCTACTAGTCAAATTAGTAGCCAAGAAAACTTGAGTGAATCTAACTCAAGTTTGATGCTTTCGCACATCTATTTTCCGGGTTGTCAACTAATTCACACAATCATACTCCAACTGAAGTGAAGGTTTGTACTTTCCCAAGTTCTAATAAAAATCCTAAACTCCAATTTTTTCAGTTCCCACATTTTCACAGCAACAAAACAGCACAATCGAAAAATTACCTCCAAATTTGGTTGCCGAATATCCGACTCATAAAACAACCGCAACCCGAACTTGTGAAGCCTGTAGGGTTGATCACTCGCAGTCCGCACCGGCACTGCACCGAAACCGAAACACAAAAATCTCAATTTCCACTCAAATTCCACCCTCCGAAACCCTAACACACGCACATATATAGATGCATAAATTAGTAGAGAAGTGAGAAATAAGCGCGTGGTGTTCACCGTCGATGTTGTTGAAGACGCAGAAGGGCTTGAGCATTTGAACGAAGGTGAGGCCGTTCTTGAGGCAAGCTTCTTCGACGAGGGGCGTACGGAGGACCATGACAACGGGAGTGATCTCCTCCAATAACATTCTGCCAAGTGGCGTATTCGCCGGATCCACCATTTCTCTGGAAATGCGCGGTGAAATTGGCGACGGCGACTAGGGGTGAATGACGGGACTGAGTAACTCACCGGGTCGATGCGGGCCGGGTGAGTCAGGCGGGGGCTGGGCTCTCTCAGATCCCGGGCGTCAATGGAAGATCAGAGAAGGAGCGATTCTGGCGAATGAAATCTGCATAGAGAACTCAGAGAGGAGCTTGTACGACTTCGTTTTTGTTTTTGTTTTTGTTTTCGTTTGTTGTCCGGTATTCGGGTCGGGTAATTATTTGGGCTTATCGGGTTTGTCGGTGGGAAGCCCAATTACATCACTCGGACGCGTGCCCGTGGCCCCGTGCGCAGCAGCGCTCACAAACATATCTGAAGTGGGAAGTGCAGTCCGTGTGTTCGTTATAAATGTCAGTGCGCTTACACCTTGGCGCAACAAGCTGCCTGCTTCCCCGACACCTCCTCGCCGCGCCCAAAATCTTCGCGTTTCGCCCTGGGATCACGACACTCGCCATGTCCGGACGCACCAACTTCCAAGGAGGTCGCCGAGGCGGCCCTAACTCTGGCGGAGGCCGCCGCGGTGGCGGTCGCGGTGGCGGCGGCAGAGGTGGAGGCGGCCGCGGCGGAGAACAGCGCTGGTGGGACCCGGTGTGGCGCGCAGAGCGACTGAGGCAGCAGGCTGTCCAGGTAGGCAGTGGGTTAGATTATGTGTTTTGCTTTGGTTAATTGAAATTTAAAGAGTTTAGAGTATCTGTGGTAGAGTTGCTTGGTATACAATTAAAAACGAACTCATTGGTTTCGAAAACGAACAAAAATTGGATACAATAGGGATACCAAACAGGCCCTAATGATAATGAATATGATATGCACAGCAGATGGAAGTGCTTGATGTGGGTTGTTTGGGATTCAATTTGAAACGAATTTATAGCTTTTGAAAATGATGAATGTAGCTAAATCACCTAGTACTCGTTGGTTTCGGAAGCAAACAATTTGGATTTGAGAAGGATACCGAACAGGCTGTTGATGTATGAATATGATATGCTTGGCAGATGGAAGTGCTTGATGAGACAGAATGGTGGGGAAAGATGGAGCAGATGAAGAACGGAGCGGAGCAGGAGATGGTAATTAAGCGTAATTTTAGCCGGAATGATCAGCAAATTCTATATGACATGGCTTATCAACTGGGGCTTTACTTGTAAGTAGCCTACTAAGACATTATTTCATACGTTTGGTGTGCATGGTCCTCTTATTTATGTTTTGGGTAAAAGCAAAGCTGCTTATTAGTATTACAATTTCATTTTTTGCATGTTTTTTTATGCTTGGGGAAAGAAAGCCATGCATACAATAAAGGGAAGGCTTTGGTGGTCAGCAAAGTTCCATTGCCGGACTACCGGGCAGATCTTGATGAGCGCCATGGTTCCACACAGAAAGAGGTACGACTTTACTTAATGGGCGTTGGTACAATGCTTCAAATTTGTACCGGAGTATTCATTTTTGTGTTTTGTACAGATTAAAATGTCTACAGAGACTGCCAATAGAGTTGGGAGTCTTTTGCACAGCTCGCCGTCACAGGGGGAAATATCTGTCAATGGGCCTTCTGGGTCAGGGCAGGGAAACAGACAAACTTCAGCTAGCGTAATTACGAGTAAACCTGTCGCCCAGTTAGAGCCTGATAATGTTAATGAGAAAGAGAAACTCAGCCTTCAACTTAAGGAGAAACAGGAAAAAATGAAGGTACATACATATATCATACTTCTTGTTTCGTTTAATGGGTTTTGTTGGGAGATTTATCCGTGCTATTGGTTACTCATGAGCAGGTGATCAATAGTTTAAAAGCAATGCAATCGTTTCGAGAAAAGCTTCCTGCTTTCAAAATGAAGTCTGAGTTTCTGAAAGCTGTTTCAGAAAATCAGGTGCAATATTTTGCCCACTTTCATTTAAAATTCTCCTTTTTATCCAGAACCTATGCAACTTGAACTCTTGTATGAATTGCTATTTACGATGTTTATTATAGTCTAAACAGAAAAAAAATGGTTTGAACATCTTCTGCACAGAGAGAGAGAGAGAACCTAATTGGGACACTCTGTGAGTTGCATCAGATGAAATTCATTGGTCAGTGTATTTGTAAATATACAACACCATTTCGAGATAGCTTGGTATGGCTCATGAGGCATATTGCAATTTTGCGATGAATCCCCAGATTTGTGTACAGCTTACTTTTTGTCAATTTTAGGTTACACTTGTCAACCTTCCACGATAATTTGGCATGAAGATACACATTTATTTAGGTCAAAATTTGAAAAGCATTTCTTAGGTGTTTGCTAGGAAGAATAAAGGATGAAGGTGGAATATATCAACAGTATCGACTAGGTGATCATCATTTTAGTTGATCTTGATCTAGTGGTCTATATTGGTCTGATGACTAGGTACTTTTTACAAATCTGTTCAGGAATAGAGGTTCTGTTAACTGTTTACTATATAACTGATCCTTTTTTCCAAGATGCCACTAATTTGCTTACACTTCTTAAATTTGTTTACAATCCAGGTCATGGTAGTCTCTGGGGAGACAGGTTGTGGAAAAACAACGCAGCTTCCACAATTTATTCTAGAAGATGAGATCTCACGTCTGCATGGTGCTGACTGCAACATAATATGCACACAACCTCGTCGTATTTCTGCTGTATCTGTTGCAGCTCGTATATCCTCTGAAAGGGGAGAGAATCTTGGTGAAACTGTGGGTTATCAGATCCGTCTTGAATCAAAGCGTTCTGCTCAAACACGACTCTTATTTTGCACCACTGGAGTGTTACTTCGACAGTTGGTAATATGTTTTCTCTGTTATGTTTCCAACAATTGGTTTAGACTGGTATCCTGATTAGTCCTTGTTTTCTTCCCTAGCTAGCCTTCAACAACGTATTAATATGGTTTTTTTTTAACTTCTTGACTTGGAAGTTGCTTGACGTGTAGCTTGATTCAGTCCGTAGGTTTATGTTTGTTCTGAGACCTTGAGATAAATAATTGTTTAGATCTCCTCTGGGAAAACAAGTTGTTTTTGTTTATTCAGGAGTTATAATTTTGTGCATCCTAGCACTCAGAAAAGTAATGTTAAAGTGTATAATTATACTTCGCAAAACAATGGTGAGTGTTGGAACATTTGTTAGTC
Organism: Heteromeles arbutifolia; assembly: GCA_024362995.1. Taxonomy (NCBI): domain Eukaryota; kingdom Viridiplantae; phylum Streptophyta; class Magnoliopsida; order Rosales; family Rosaceae; genus Heteromeles; species Heteromeles arbutifolia. Next base: position 4,645,662 of record JANCRC010000010.1, on the reverse strand, counting down.
CATGTTTTAGAAACCTCTCCCGTTTATCTTCTGTAAAAGCTATCATCTAGGGAATATTTTTCTAGTTTTTATAATTAGTTCTAATGATATTGGTAGTGGTAACAATTTTGTAACATTGAATACATTCTAAGTTACCTTAATATACTCTTTAAGTCAGTGCTATATCATTGATGGTAATATGCTTGTATTCCAATGGCAACATTATACATGGAATCTTCTAATCCATGTAATTTATACTATCCGTGACAACTCTCTTGTATTTGATGTTGAACTACAGGTTCAAGACCCAGAATTAACGGGCGTGAGCCACTTGCTAGTTGATGAAATTCATGAAAGAGGCATGAATGAGGACTTTTTACTCATAATTTTGCACGACCTTCTTCCTCGGCGTCCAGATCTACGATTAATTCTAATAAGTGCTACCATCAATGCTGACTTGTTCTCCAAATACTTTGGAAATTCCCCAACAATACATATACCAGTATAATTTTCTTCTTTTTCTTTTGATTTACTTGAATCTTTTGAGTTCAAATTTAACATACATGTTTAAATGTTATTGTTGTTGACAAATGGCAGGGATTAACTTTTCCTGTGGCAGAGTTATTTCTAGAAGATATTCTGGAGAAAACTCGTTACGCTGTCAAGTCAGAGTTTGACAACTTTGAGGGGGGAAATTCCAGGAGAAGAAGGAGACAGCAAGATTCCAAGAAAGATCCTTTAACTGAATTATTTGAGGCAATCCAGCATTCCCTTATTATTCTCAATGTCCTCATTGAAATCTACCTAATTATCTTCTAGTACACATTTTTAATACTTGTACATGTTTAGAGAAATGAGACAGCTCTTGGTTCATTAAAATATTTGATAGCATGGACTTATAATCAAAAGAATGTCAGTGTTTATATTTTTTAGCTTGAGCATTTCCTATATTGTTTGTGTTAAGTATTTATGAGGATAATGCTTTGGACATGCAGGATGCCGATATTGATGTTCAGTTCAAAAATTACAGCACAGCTACAAGAAAGTCTCTTGAAGCTTGGTCTGGTTCACAGCTTGATTTGGGGCTGGTAAATCACTTACTTTAGCACCAGCATGTTTCTGTTGCTTTGAAGAATCTGTTGCATCTCACTCTCTAGTGAGCATATGCTGCCATGCAGATGGAAGTTTTTCTATGTAGAAAAAGAATTCTTGTCCTTTATTAAAAATGGATAAAACAAATTTGCATTCAAATCATCATAACTTTTGTAGGTGGAGGCGACAATTGAACATATATGTCGCAATGAGAGAGATGGAGCAATTCTTGTATTCCTTACGGGTTGGGATGACATATCAAAGTTACTTGACAAAATTAAGGGAAATAGATTCCTTGGAGATGCCACAAAATATATGGTTCTTCCCCTGCATGGGTCAATGCCTACCGTCAATCAACGAGAGATATTTGATCGTCCTCCCCCTAATAAAAGGCAAGCATGTAGTGTTGAAAGAATTTGAAGTTCTATTCTATTTAGGCATTGAGATTCATCATTTGATCTTATCTTCTATATTTCATTTTTTATATCCATGTCCTTTGGACCATATGCTCTCGTCTATACAATTAAAAATCATTATGCTTAGTGTTTTCTTCAGTTGAATCAATTGTTTGAACCAATTGAAAATGAAATATTTGCTTTTGTTGTGAGCTAACTTGTTGGTAATCAAAATTACCCTGCATGATCCATATTGTTATATTTTATTAAGACCTCCTTAATCTTGTTTACTTCACCTGTTTTCCAAATATTAAATTTCCTTGTATTTATGTTTTCAGAAAAATTGTGCTAGCAACAAACATAGCCGAGAGTAGTATCACCATGGATGACGTTGTGTATGTCATAGACTGCGGAAAGGCAAAGGAAACCAGTTATGATGCTTTAAACAAGTTGGCTTGTCTATTACCATCATGGATTTCAAGGGCTTCAGCACATCAGGTATAATTTACTAGCAGAAGTAAGAGAATATGAGGCTTTGCCTGTATTTTGTACTCACTGAGACCAAGCCGGAACCATTTTTTGTTTGGCAAAATGAGCATTAATCTTATTGCTTTCGTGCCATGATTTCAGAGGCGAGGGCGTGCTGGCCGTGTGCAACCTGGAGTTTGTTACAGACTATATCCGAAAATGATCCATGATGCAATGCTCCAATATCAATTACCTGAAATCCTCCGGACGCCGTTGCAAGAGCTATGCCTCCACATCAAAAGTTTGCAACTTGGAGCTGTTGGGTCATTTTTGGCAAAGGCACTTCAACCACCAGATTCTCTTGCAGTTCAAAATGCAATTGAACTTCTCAAAACCATTGGAGCTTTAGATGACACAGAGGAGCTTACCCCGCTTGGTATGTATCACTTTATGCAACTTATGTCTCTACTGAATATCTGCTCTGGTAGTTGACCAAATATCTTACATAACAGGTCGCCATCTTTGCACGCTACCATTGGATCCAAACATAGGGAAGATGCTTTTAATGGGTTCTATATTTCAATGCCTCAATCCTGCTTTAACAATTGCAGCTGCTCTCGCTCATCGTGACCCATTTGTACTACCAATAGATAGGAAAGAGGATGCTGATGCTGCAAAGAGGTCCTTTGCGGGTGATTCTTTCAGGTACAGCTCATTAAACTGAGGCATATTGCTGAGTGTTACAAGGTTGAGCTTGTTCTCTATATTATTGTATCTCTTTATTTATTTTCTTGCAGTGATCACATAGCTCTTGTGAAAGCTTTTGAAGGATGGAAAGATGCAAAACAAAATGGAGCGGGAGCAGGAAAGTCGTTCTGCTGGGAGAACTTTTTATCCCCTGTAACATTGCAGATGATGGAAGATATGAGGATCCAGTTTATTGATCTATTATCAAATATTGGCTTTCTTGACAAATCCAGGGGTGCTATTGTAAGCTCCTTTAAGGGCTCGTTTGTTAATCATTTTATGTTCTGTTTATTTGCTGCTCTTTTTCCTAATTACAAGACAATATGGAACAAATTTTACATAAAAAATGAGAAGTTTAAAATTGATTTTCAATTTTCAGCTTCTAACTTTTAGTTCACTTGGATGATGTGCAATAACTAAATATAACTTGTGCGTGCGTGCAGGCTTACAATCAATACAGCCATGACTTGGAGATGGTGTGTGCAGTCCTGTGTGCTGGGCTCTATCCGAATGTCGTTCAGTGTAAAAGAAGAGGAAAGCGGACAGCATTCTATACTAAAGAAGTTGGTAAAGTTGATATCCATCCTGCATCAGTCAATGCTGGGGTTCATTTATTCCCTCTCCCTTACATGGTTTATAGTGAAAAAGTGAAGACAACCAGCATTTACATCCGAGACTCTACGAATTTATCAGATTATGCTCTACTTCTATTTGGTGGTAGTCTTATCCCTAGCAAGACCGGGGAGGGCATTGAGATGCTTGGAGGTTACCTTCATTTCTCTGCATCAAAGAGTGTTTTAGAATTGATTCGGGTAATGCCTCTCGAGATCTTATGTTAAATCCATCACTTCTAGAGGACAGCAGTTGCTCGCTCCCACACTATTTTATTTGGATAGTGAAAACAATGCTCTGAATATTTGTCTTTCATTATGGCTTTTTGCAGAAACTGCGTGGTGAACTCGACAAGCTTTTGAACAGGAAGATTGACAACCCAGGATTGGACATCTCCAGCGAGGGAAAGGCAGTTGTGTCTGCTGTGGTAGAGTTGCTGCATAGTCAGAATGTACAATATTGAAAACTTTGTTCCTTTTGGACTGTCACAGTTTTGGTAAAATTTTGTCTCCTATTATGTAATGCAGATGTAATTTTTTTCGTTTTCCATTTGAATGCGCAGCTTAATTTCTTGTGATGTCTTGTATGACGAGTCTTTAGAAAAAAGTGGCTACGAAGTAATCGTTTACCGTCATGTGGGCATCATAGCTTTTTCGTCAATGAATATTGTTAAAACTAAACTTCGAAACAAGATAGAAGATTACTTTCTTGCTGATTGTAAAATTCTCCATATGAAAGAAAAATTCTTGATGATATTGATTCAGATTCATTAATCGATGGAAGGGATGTATATGAGACAAAAGATGAATGAAGAAACATGGTGCAAGGATAATGTATAAAACAAAAATTGATAATGGAAATGACTTATGATTGTTTTTCATTCTTTGGTTTTTATAAGGTTTTAAAAGACGTTAACTACTAGCCGGGTGGCGGACTGGGGTCTAGCGCATAGGCAGTTAGGCAGGGCGTAGCGCCTAAGCGAGGATTTTTAGAACAGTGGTTTTAATTTTCATGCTGTATACAATTCCATATGTACTTTTCCACATTTCTCCAATCATCAACTCTTCTTTTATTCATTCTCTATTCCATGTATTTTTTCCTTTATATTTTTATTCAAAATTAGAACGAAACAAATTAACTATCAAATAGTACTGGATTGTACTAGGGAAAGACATTTATTGCTTCATATGGATCGCACCTTAGCTCTTAAGGATGATGGAACTTAAAGTATTAAAGGTAGGGTTTCGAAGCCTTAAAGATTAGTCTAAATGGTGAGGACGGGTGAAATAATGAGTTAGGATTAATATATGTTTATAGTTTATATTTCTCTAATTAGAAGGCCAAAAGCACACTTTGGTGTCTTAAGGCTTCACAAAAAAACTTTAAAAAAAAAATTAGAACTAACCGAATTTGATACATAAAAACACACAAGGGCAATTTTGTAAAAAAAACATAAATCTGAAATTCATTTTATATTTCTCTAATTAGAAAGCCAGAAGCACACTTTGGTGTCTCAAGGCTTAAAAAAATGGATTGAAAAGCCCCTTAAACAAAAAAAAATAGAACTGACCAAATTTGATACATGAAAACACACCAAGGCAATTTTGTAAAAAAAAACATAAAACTAAAATTTGTTTTATTAGAAGAAGAAAAAAAATTAAAAAGGGGGAAGACGTGCTGGACTAAAGAGATATTAATCTCACTAAAAAAGGGGGCAATGCAACTAACCCCACTCCTCCTCCAATTTAGGAGAGCGATTATTCTCCCATATAAATTTGTAAAAACTACACCCATGTTGAGCAAAAAGAAGTTTGATAAATCCTTCCACAAATCTCATTTTAATTCAGAATCAAAGAAACGTACACAGAGTTTCCATCTTATGAAATTCCCAATTTCTTCTCAACTAGGTTCTCTACATATTATCTGATTACACAAATATATTTTTTTATAGCAAATTGTTTCTCCGCTCATTGCAAAAATAAAAAGGAGAAGAGAACGAGGGCGAGGGAGAGAATGAAACAGAGAGACAAATCGACAAAGAGTCTTCCTCGGCACAACTTCTCAACTCTCAATCTTATTATTCTCAATTCTCAATCTCAATCATTTCCTCCCTCCTGTCAATCTTAATCTTAATATTTTTTGTTTGTATCTCTTTAGATTAATTCAAAAGGTTGTTTATGTTCCTCCTGTGCATTAGTTTATTTTAATTAATTAGAAGAAATTTTCATTTTTATGTTCCTTCTGCCGATGAGTTTATTTTAATTAATTTAATAAAATTTTCATTTTTAGTTTTTGGGTAAGTGAATGTTTGAAATTTTTTAATTTGTATAATCAGTCTTGAAGTTGGTTTCACAGGGAAAATACGGAAATAGTATATTTTGCACCATCCGACTCTGATAGGTTTCAGCCCCCCTTTCGTTTGTTTTATTGCAAGAAGTATGCTTGAAATTTCCATTAACTTCTTTATTATATACTAATTTATTAGTTAAATAATGGTTACTCATTTTTCAGAATTTAAAGGGTGGGGGGATTTTAGTTTCACTGTCCATTTTAATATGATGTTTTCCAATTTATATTGATTACTTATGTAATGCAAGGTGGATGTACTCATTAATCTTGAGTGACCAAGATGTTGCTATCAAGTTTTTAAGGTACACTAATATGTATTTTTATGTTATTTTTTTCGCGATTTCATGAACCTCTAATTGTGTTGCACTATTTTTGTTTTTTGAACAATCGATATTATCTACACTAAGGGAAGGGGGTGCGCTTAGCCTCACAATGGGCTAGCAATAATATGGTTCAAATTTGTCTTCGGCGAGAATCGAACTTAAAACCTCTCACTTACTAGTGAAGAGGAATACCACTAGTCCTGTTAACAATTGATGGTTTACTTTTATTAAGGTATTGTATCGGATACAAAGTGACACCAATTCCATTCAATGTATATATCTTTACTAATTAATAAAACCCTCTTTGTCAACCAAAAGAGGGTGAAAAGACAAATTAGTCTTCTATCACACAAAAAAAATGATGGGCAATAATGTAATTTCACAGGTCCAAATTTTACTGTTTTTTTAGTGAAGCCTCACCCACATGTGATGTTAAAATACATCCAATATTAAAAAAATAAAAAAATAAAAAACAAAAAAAAACAAAAAACGAAAACCTCCCACTCCCCCACGTTCTCTTTCTCCCTCTCTTCTTCTCATTTTCTAAAAAAACGTGTTCATACACACAAAGTGTGTAGGCGAATGCTAATATTAATTAAGGGGAGTGTATTCAATTGAGAATTTGAGAGATTTTAACGGATTTATAAATCCACGAATTTTTATGGAGTTTAATTCATTTGTAGATATTCCATATAAAATTTTGATTTAATTCCCTCGAAATTTCATGGGAAGAGATGAGATTTGTGGATGCTTAAAATACACTACGAAATCTCTCCAATTCCCTCTAATTCCTCAACTTTCTCAAATTCTTTAAAATCATTTTCTAATTAAATACACTTAGAATGTTATAAACTTCTTTAAAATCATAATTAAATACACCCGGATTTCTAAGGATTTTAATAAACTATCTTAAAATTCTAATTGAATACACCTTGAATTTTAGATAATCACTTCAAATCCTGATTGAATATCCATAGATTAATTAAAAGAATTAAAATTCCTCAAAATCCCAATTGAATACACCCCTTAAAAGTCCAAACTTTATTTTGAATGTAACCTCGCTACAACTGTAGTGAGGTTGCCGTTTGTTTCAAATTGCTACCACTCAGACATTGGAATTAACACAAAGTTTGGTATACTAATGCTTGGAATAGAAATGGTTTCAGGGAAGAAAAGATATGATGGAGTAATATTTTGCACAGGCAGCTTCAAGGAAGAGGAGAAACATGCCTTGGTTTGCATGTATGTCGATATTGGTTTCTCCTTTTTAACTAACATTTTTATTATGTTATGTTTAATTTACTGTTGAGACGATTTTTCTTTAGTTTTGACATGCGAGAAATAATTTAAAAATATTATTAATTTTATTATTTGATATGTTTGTATACGTTGCGTGACTAATTCAAACTTCAAGTTTGTAATTTTATTTTGGTTTTTTTTTTACACATAGGGTTAGTTTTCTCTTTGTAGATCGAGGTTGTCTTTTTGTGCGGTTTATTTACTCAGTTTGACGATAATTTAAATGATGTATTCATGTGTGACTTTTTTGCTATCATTTGGACATAAAGTTTCATTTTTGTGCATTTGTGATATTCGGAGATTAATCATGAACATCATGTTTAGCTTCGTTTCGTTTATATGCTTCTCTCTTTTCAAGTTGAGAGGCTTGCAGTATCTTAATTTAAATCTAACAGTGCAAAAGTTCATACAAATTTTTAGCCAAAAAAATTAAAATGAAAGAATATCTCTTGACAAGTAAAAATTTTATAATTAAATATTGTATATTGCGCCTAGCACCTTGTAACCATAAGAATGTCTTTAAGTGTGAACGAATGTAAAAAGAAAAAATAACTCTAGATGTCGCGCGTAGCGCGTCATGATACAAAAAAGGCATTTTGCATGTGCATAAGTACGTGTGTAAAAATGCTAGTATTTCTCTAATATAATTTAAAAATAGAAGATGGGATCTTGCAGGCGACAAGTGTTAAAGGGCGACAATATGAAACTATTAAACAAAAAATATTAGTTTTTTATAGTGTAAATTACACAAAATTACCTCAATTATGAGTCAAATCATAATTTCATGCCTCATGTTTTAAATATTGCAATGTCATTCCTCAACTTATAAATTCATTACAATGTCAGACCTCCGTTAAATTTTCCGCCAATTGGCTGTTAAATGTTAACCTGGCAGGAGCGGGACCCACTCTTTTGTCAATTAAAATAAAAAATTAATTAATTAATAAAAAATTAATAATTTTTATTTAAAATTTAATTAAAAAAAATCTCTCCCTATTGCAACTCTCCTGGTTGCACTGCTGCAACTGCTGGATTCTGCAAGGAAGAAGGCCGGAAAATTCCAGCTCCGTTCAACACTGAAATCTCCACCAAAACATACAAAATTGATATCAAAATGAAGATCAGTGAAAAAGGAGGCCCAGAATACCCCCTCGTGCTTGCCAAGTCCTCCTCACCGGCGCCCTCCCGCCACCCTCCCCAAGCTCCCCAACCTCAAATACCTCGACCTCACCAAAGATTGATCAACCTCAAATACCCACTTAGTGATCTACTTAATTCAACATAATTAAGCAGTGAAAACAACCAAAATTTGAGAACAAATCAACAAGCTGAACCAGTCGCGACCCGACCCTCGCAGAGATCAGCCGGACTAGCAGCTCCATAGCGGGGCCGCCCTGGAATCGTCATCAACGATCAGGATCTTCTCCTGCGCCTCGTTGTCGGTTGGCTTCTTTGCCTGAATGCCACGACCACATAGACAGAGGCTGCAGCTGCAACAGCTTCGATGACTCGTCGTCCTGTTCACACAATCGGAAGACTCATGAAAGGGCCTTAATTTGACAGAAATTACAGGCCTTTAATCTTCTTCGCGGAACCAGAATTGGGGGTTGAGGGAAAGCTTTTTTATATATCAATTTTGATTTTGTTGAAAAGATTGGATCGGCGTTTAGGGTTAGGAAATTGGGGGAAGAAAGGAGGGAGAAAGAGGTTTTTTTTAATTAATTTTGATTATTAAAATAAAAATTAACAATTATTAATAAATTAATAAATTTTTAGTTAATTATTAAATAAAAAATTAATAATTTATTAAGTTTTTATTTCAATTGGCAAAATAGTGGGCTCCGCTCCTGTCACGTCATCATTTAACAACAAAATTAACAGAAAATTTAACAAAGTTCTGACATTGCAACGAATTATAAATTAAGGCATGACATTGCAATGTTTAAAACATAAGGTATGAGATTGTGATTCGACCCATAATTGAGGTAGTTTTGTATAATTTACCATTTTTTATATGTGAGACAACATTTTTCATTGCATGTAAATTAGATTGTCATGGCACAAAACTTTTCTTTTGTAATTTTAATGAAATATTTTGCTACTGTGTTAAAAAAATGATTGACACTTAAAGATGAAATGATGTCTTATATGTAAAAAGTCAAATAATGTTTTCCTAAATGCCCGAATTTGGTCCTGTAATCTAAATGAACCGAAAAGGGGACCCACTCATGTAATAGACTAGAAAAGGATCACGGGCCATGACTTCGTCCCCAAGATAAAAAGGATTAAAAAGCCCAAACCAAGAGGAATGAAGATCTTACCTTTTTTGGGAACCAACTTAAAGAAGTTTTTAAGTCTTGTAATAGATTAGAAAAGGATCACGGGCCATAACTTCGTCACCAAGATTAAGGGATTAAAAGGCCCAAACCAAGAGAAATGAAGATCTTACCTTTTTTGGGAACCAATTTGAAGAAGTTTTTATCTGTTTCAAACCCTAAAGTACGCATATGTGGATTAGACCATTTTGGCCCTAGATGGTGTGCCAAATAAAAAAATGTATAGAAAAATCTCACAAGATTTCGCTGTACAACTTAATATAAGTCTTGATTAAGAATGACGATGATCTACATTTCCTCCGACGTGCATGATTTTGTGGATAATCAAAATAATTTGGGGGCGTTAATAGAAATAAATATATGATTTTAAGCTGGAAATGGAAGTCCAAAATCAATACCCAATCCCATGAATTTCGCCATTCCCAATAGCGCGTGATTAAAAATTTGTAACTCTTCAAAAAGACCTTTTACATAGGGGTGAGCACGTACGAAGAAGTTGTTTCTATTTAAATTAATTAATTAAACCCAAAACAATAATTTAAAAGTATTGAACAAAAATATTATTAATTAAAATAATTTTTTTGAGGAAATTACATAAAATTACGTTAATTATATGTCGAACCACAATATCGTACTTCATGTTTTAAAAATTACAATGTCATATCTCATGTTACGAATTTGTTGCAATTTCAGACCTCTATCAATTTGTCTGTTAATTTTTTGACATTGTAGTTTTCAAAACATGGGTTAAAAGATTATAGTTCGACTAGTTTTGTTTTTCGAGCCAAGACCTATGTTCTCTCTCTCATTCATGTCGGTGACACATTGGCAAACCTGAAACCCCCTCCTTCCCTCCTCCTCACTTCAAAACCCACACCTTTTGTTCCGGAGAAGAACCTTCAAAACCCTAGAAATTCAAATTCAACGACTCAAATTTCCATGTTTTCTTGATAGACACTTGAAAATCACAGCGAATGGGTCGCCCCGAGCCTTGTGTGTTGTTCGCCCAGACCTTCGTCCACCCCCATCTCGATGAATACGTGGACGAGGTCTCTCTCTCTCTCTCTCTCTCTCTCTCTCTCTCTCTCTCTCTGCAATTTTTTGAATTTTCAATTGACCGCCATTCGGTTAATTTAATGCCTGTTTTGCAATTAATTTATGAATTTTGATTTTTTAGTTACTCTTACTTTCTATGGATTATGTTTTGCCAATGCATCGATCGAACTACACCGTGTGTATAAATTTCTAAATTTTTTGAATTTATGCTTGGTTTTTACTATCAGTTAAATGTTACTCATTCGAAGCGGAATGTCGTTTTTTAGGTTTTGTTTGCTGAGCCCATTGTCATCACTGCTTGCGAGTTCCTCGAACAGAACGTGTCGTTTGCTTCTCAGGCAGTATCACTTCTCGGGTAAGCGACTTTATTGATTTCGGAATTGTTTCAGCCTTTACCTTTGTTTGTGAATTTTAGAATATTGTGATAGGATCTTTTAGATTAGGGCTGAACATGAACATGCTGGTCATTATATTCAGCATTCACTTAAGCTTGTTACAAATACCGTATCTTAGATCCGGCCCAAAGCATATGCTTTCACATCTGACAAAATGTTTTTCTATCTTACGAATGCCATATCTTCTGCTGTAGAGTTTTGGTGGCATCTGCTATTTTGTCAGATGTGAAAGCATGCGTTTTGTAGCACTTTGGGAATTCTGTTTATCTTGATGCATCTCCCCTAGATATGAGTTGTTGCTGCGGATTACATGTTTAGTGTTCTTCTAGAATTGTCGAACTTGGCGAGTTCTTTTAATTAATATTTCTATTTCTTATTAAAAGAGAAAAGAAAAGAACATTAGTGCAGTTGCTATTGCAAAGTTTAGTAACTTCGTTAAAAGATTCAAAGTCAGAAATCTAGTGAGAGATTTTTTATGGGATAACCAAGGAGAAGGGATAAAACAGGAGTTATTTAGTGAAGGGGAATTCGTTTTAAGATCAAAGGAAAATGTGGTTTAGGTGTTGGAATCTTGATTAAGAGGAAAACCCCTTGATTGTGGACAAGCAGTTAGCATGTTGTTACCTGAAGTAGGTATTGCCATGGTGCTAGGAGGTGGGGTTCCCATTTCAATGTGGTGTTCAGAGGCTCTTGAAACTCTTCTAGAAGCCTTTGAAGAAACATTTCACAGGGAATGAATTCCTTTTCTCAAAACCTTTGCTTTGAGATAGGATTAAATTTCTGAAGATAAATCGTGTGGGGATAGGTTGTTTATACTCATGATGTGTCAATTGCCAATTTGTCACTCATCCTCTTACCTATTGGGTTGGAGTTTAACTTCTAAAGGAGCCTAAATGTCTTTAAATTAACGAAGGCTTTCTTCCCTATTATCAATTTATCAAAATTCATTGAATGAAAATGTTAACTTTTATTAGGCCTGGTTGATACGGGCTTTTCAATTAAAATTTCCTAAAACTTAAAAATCTTGTTTCAATTGGTTGATTGATGACATGTGTTTACCTATTCTCAATCCAACCCAACATAAATAATTTGGAATTCTAGGATACATGGTGAAGTACAAGTGCTTGTTTGGAGAATTACTCATGGGAGAGTTGAGACGTACAACAATGTTGACCATAGGAGGCCTGATATATCTCTTTCACTTTCATGGTCTTGTATATGCAAACTTGAAGTGGTCATTTTTGTGGAGAATCGTTGTTGTGAAAACTTTTGGGGGAAAGTGTTGTGTATTGACATTTTTCTTTTCATTTGTATGGCTTGGAATGGCAAGAACTTTTGAATAAAAGATGGAGGAGGTGTCAGAATTTGGGGATAGATCATAGAGTCAGGTTTTGGGCTTCTCTGTGGGCATTAGCTGCAGAGTTTTTAGAGATATCCCTTTGCTCTTCTGCATGCCTATTGGGGAGATACAGTTTATTGATTAGTTTCATTGAAGTTTTTTTTCCTGTGTTAGTAACATGTTGTAGGAAGATTGAATGAAACTTTTGCATTAGATATCACTCAGTTTAGATGGTAGACTTCTTGTTCACCGCTTAACATTATGGCTATGTTTGGGTGAGGGACTGACGTAAAGTTAGTGAGGAATGGACTACAAAATGTTAGATAGAGGGGATTAGAAATGCACTTCATGAGCATTACAAAGGAATATGAGAGGGATTTGCAAATAACTACTTGGAAGGAGTCATTAACAAATCCCTCATACATGCTTGTGTCATGATTATGTAGTGCATCTCTAGTCCCTTTTGTAGTCTATTTCTTCCTCACTTAGCCTCCATGCGTTGGAAATTGGAAGACCCTCACCCATACTTAGCCTGTATTTGTTCTCTTTCTGAATTTCAAAACTAGGTTTCCATTCTTATAACAAAAATCAATAAAATTTTGGGCTTTTACCACTGAAATTTAGTTTGCCTGTCGTGCCAGATTATGCATGATAGATATTGCATTAGTATCAATGTAGTATCAATGTTTTGAAGTGCTAATTGTTGTTTACAGGGCTACTTCACCTCCTTCATTTGCTTTGGAGGTATTTGTTCAATGTGAGGGGGAGACAAGGTTCAGGCGCCTCTGTCAGCCTTTCCTATATTCTCCTTCTTCTTCAAATGTGCTAGAAGTAGAGGTAATTATCATATTTACACATGATTATGGTACATGCTGTATTCTGCAAATTTCTGCTCCTGTTTTTGAGTACCTTCCGATGGTGGACTGTCAATGTTGAGATGACGAGTATGTTCCTGTTTATAGATTTATTTGTTTTAGCTTTTTAAAATGTGTTTATTCCCTCTGTAAGTAATGATTTTACGTCATCTTAAATTTCTTATGTGTAATCTACTTCTTTATGGAGTAAATAAATTTCTAGACTAGCATTATAATAGAAAATCATAATTTAATGGGCGGACAAATGCACTTAGAGAAAAAAGAGTTGGGAACATTTTGGTTTCAGTTTGTTTTGTTTCTGTTCCCTTCTGCTTGTCCTAGCTATAGGTGAACCTAGTTGTTAATATTGATGAACAGTCTCCTTATGTATTGCTGTAACACACATTTACAAGCACATCATTGTTTCTTCTCTTTACTATTCTCACAGGAGTCATTGCTTATCTGCAGGCTGTTGTAACTAGTCATCTCGTTGTAAGGGGCAGCTACCGCAGTCTGAGCTTAGTCATATATGGAAACACGGCAGAAGATCTAGGGCAATTTAACATTGAAATTGATGATAGCTCCATAACTAATCTTGTTAGCTCTACTGAGGGAAAGCTTGAAGACCTCCCTCTTGCTTTACATTCAACTAATCTGACAACTGGGGAATCCATATCAGCTCTTAATACTCTATCTCTACCTGTGGCGGCATCAGATATATCTGTTGAAGCTAAGCATTTATTACAACTGATGTTGAAGGTTTTTGAGTTGCCCAATCTAGGTGATGCATTGCATAAAGTTGTCGCTGCTGTAGTAACAGCTGCCACTTCTTATGTCACCTCCTCTTGGGGAAGATCCAATGAGTGTGAAGAGTTGCGCAATGTTCTTAGTGAGGCCAGAACAGAGGTTATGGAGCTCTATAAAGTCTTTAAACACGAATCAGGGAATGGCTTAGCTGAATCACATGAAGACAACAGGCTTTTTGAGTTTGAGGCTGAATTAGCAAATTCTAAACAGTTGGTGGATGTGTTAAGTCAGTACTTTCAGTTTAGTAGGGACTTCTTGAGTGTTGTGCATCACCAACTTCCGCAGGTGATTAAATTACAATTTCTTTCATTTCTGTACTCCATATTTTCAAAATACAACAGACAAAAGGGCATGTGCTCTCTCTCTCTTTCTACCTGTGCGCCCACATTGAATGTGATCCATTTTTTAATGTTGTATCTTTGTTTTCAGAATACAAATGTCATGTTGGGGTTGAGTGTGGCTTTTCTTTTGTGCTCTGGAAGAGAGAGTTGCTTTCATTTTGTTAGTGGTGGGGGAATGGAGCAGTTTGTACATGCTTTTTGTTGTAACAAGCAGAATTCTACTGCTACTACATTACTACTACTTGGAGTTGTTGAGAAGGCTACTCAGCATTCTTTTGGGTGTGAAGGATTTTTAGGTTGGTGGCCACGTGAAGACGAAAACATCCCATCTGGTGTCAGTGATGGTTATAGTAGATTGTTAAATCTGTTATTGCAAAAACAGCGTCATGATATTGCTTCTTGTGCAACTTACGTCCTTCATCGGTTAAGATTTTATGAGGTTGCTTCAAGATTCGAGGTATACTTTCACTTTGGTGACACTGTTTGTGGTTTTACTTGTGTTTGTGCGACCTATATTTTAAGTGGTTTCTTATGGTAACTCTATTCTTTGCAGTGCGCAGCTTTATCGGTATTGGGTGGTCTATCTACTGTTGGTAGAGTCACAAGTGGAACTCTGGACATGCTTATCTGTGCAAAGTCACAACTTAAAAAGCTGTTGGTCAGTTCAGTTGTCATTTTGTTGCTTTTGTTTTGAGCTATGTGAAACCTTTGGATGTATTTTTTCCACTTTAGATGTCACTGAAACTTGCATTGCAACTTAATAATTACTTATTGACAAGTATTTATGCAGAAATTGATAAATTCACGTGGTCCAATTGAAGATCCTTCTCCAGTTGCCCAAGCAACCAAATCCTTGATTCTTGGTCAGACTGAAGGTTTGTTGTCATTCAAAGCATCCAATAACTTGATTGCTTCTTCAAATTGTTGTTTCTCAAATTCGGATATCGACATGCATTTGCTGGCTCTTCTCAAGGTAAATTTCCCTGTTTGCTCTTTCAGCTTCTTCCTAAAAAACTGAGCTATGGTTAATTTATATGGTTTATTGGTATAGTCTCTATGATGTATGGCCTATTACTGCTCCTTATTTCACTATTATTCTAAATTGCATACCTTTTTGTCATTAATTTTAAAAGGGTGAAAGTCTAGGCTCCGGACTAACTTTGTTAGAATTGAAAACTATACTTCCCAGAACATTGGCAGACCAAAATAGAGAGGTAGAAGTAGCATTTAGCAAGGAAACTAAGTATGTGATAGTAGGGATGCGGTGGAGAAATATAGTTTTGGATAGACCTGACTGACAGAGGATGGTCCATGTTAAAAAACCTGACTCCCCAAAGACTTGGTTGTTTATGTATTATATGTTAATGAACATAGGGGTAGAGTTGATATTTTATTAGCTCAACTCTATATCCAAATTGTTGCATCACCGTTTATTTAATCACTTGGAAAGAGACTAAGAAATTCCTTGCAGTACTTGGATCTAACGGAAGACTTGGCACAAAACCGAGCTTAGTGGCGTTCTAGGATTCATACAGCCGACCCCACATAGTGGGATAAGACTTTGTTGTTGTTATTCAACTGCATGATCAAATTAAATCACTAAAATACCCTCAAGTTCGTTATCCAGAATCAACACAAATTAAACTCTCTAATCTGTTCATTCCCTTAATCAGGTGAAGTTTTGTCCATAAAATTGTTTTTCCAACTTTCCTATCATTTTCCCGTGTGTTCACACTCTCTTTATTCTACATCACAGTTTTAATTTAGGTAGTTGTTCTTGTTTACTTTATGTATTGCAATTTATGTTGCAATTTGCAACTGATATTTTAACTTTTTTTTTTGGCTCAATGTTTAAACAATATAACCATATTAGTTTTTGACTAAGCAATGTTTAAAATACCTTGGTAACAGGAGAGGGGATTTCTACCTCTATCAGTTGCAATATTGTCGTCATCCATATTGCGTTCAGAAGTCGGATGTGTGAGGGACATATTTGTGGATGTTGTGTCATCAATTGAGGCCATAATTCTCTCCCTTCTTTTTTGTCGCTCAGGTCTCTCTTATGCTCTCCTATTATCAAGCTTCTTATATCTGTCAAATCCAGATCATGTTAATGACAATTATGACATCACATGTTTTCTTACTCAGGCTTAATTTTTCTTCTGCACCACCCTGAACTTTCTGCAAGAATAATAGGTGCACTAAGGGGTGCTGATGATGTGAATAAGGATGCGTGTCTTCCTCTTCGATATGCATTTATTTCATTATCCAAAGGATTCTTTTGTGCTCCACAGGATGTTGGAATGATTGTTGGGGTCCATTTGAGGGTGGTTAGACATTTGGCCCCTGTTGATTTAAAATCTCTGTTAGACTTTCAGCTAAGAGCCTAAGATAGAAACTTTCTAATGCTTTGGTGCAGGTTAATGCTGTAGACCGTTTGCTTACTGCAGCACCTAACTCTGAAGAATTTTTATGGGTGTTGTGGGAACTGTGTGGTCTTGCAAGGTGGAACGGAATTCATCTTGTTGATTCTCAGTTGTTAATACATGGTCTTTAACCACTTTTCTGTTTTGATTTGCAGGTCTGACTGTGGACGTCAAGCATTATTGGCTCTGGGGTATTTTCCGGAGGTACTGATGAATTTGCTATCTGAAACCATATAGTAATAATTATTGCACAAGTCTTCTTCCAACCAATTTAAACTAGCTTGATTTTAAAATACAACTTTTTTCATCTATATGGATCTTGACTTGGCTTTTGGAAATCATTATTATATTAATGATTTACTAAATCGTAACTAATTTGCTAAGTTCTTATAGTGAATTCTAAATTTTTCATGTTTCACATTATATTTTTGAAGTTTTATTTTGTTTGATGGGTACAAACAGTTTGAACTTAGGCCTCATATACAAGCCAAAGAGGGTTTACCAACTAACCTAAGCAGTATTATGCAATTTTATTTTGGTATATAATTATGATCACAAATGTAGATTTGTATGGTAGTTTTACAAGTTCCAAAATCTAACAATGTAGTATCTGTGGTATCTGAACAATAGTTCTGTATGTTGTTCTTGGTATTCCTATTGTTAGATTATTGTTTATAGATACATACTTCAGTTATTGACAAATGAGTGAATATCCATTTTGTAGGCTGTTAAAATTTTGATTGAAGCTTTACATTCTGCCAAGGAAACAGAGCCGCTTGCTAAAAATAATGGTTGTGCACTTGCCTTCATCTAAATCTGAAAGTTTGACAATTATGTACTTTTTTAGTTTTGTATTTAGTATTTACTCAGTTGATGTTCTGGATATTCAGGAGCCTCGCCGTTAAATATTGCCATATTTCACTCAGCTGCTGAGATTTTTGAAGCGATTGTTTCTGATTCCACTGCATCTTCTCTTGGATCTTGGATTGGACATGTTATGGAGCTCCATAGGGCTTTACATTCCTCTTCTCCTGGGTCAAATAGGAAAGATGCCCCCACACGGCTGTTGGAATGGATAGATGCTGGTGTAGTATATCATAAAAATGGGGCAACAAGTCTTATACGGTATGCTGCTGTGTTGGCTTCTGGAGGAGATGCCCACTTGACTTCAAACATACCGCTGGTGGCAGATTTGGCAGATGTAGAGAATGCAATTGGAGATACATCTAGTGGTTCTGATGTGAATGTTGTGGAAAATCTTGGAAAGTTTATATCTAACAAGACTTTTGATGGTGTTAATCTTCGTGACTCTTCTGTAGTACAGTTGACAACAGCATTTCGCATTTTAGCTTTCATTTCAGAGAACTCAGTATGTGATTTTCTACTTTTTTATTTACCGTTATAGTGAATTTTTTATGTTGCTCATGTTTATTTTGTTGATGTAGACTGTTGCTGCTACTTTGTATGATGAAGGTGTTATACCAATAATCTATGCGGTTCTGGTCAATTGTAGGTCTATGCTTGAGAGGTCCTCGAACAGTTATGGTATGTTGATTGGAAATAGTTGATTTGCATATATATTGTATAACCATTATAAGTGTTTCTTTCAAAAGTTTGCTACCAAACTTGTCCCATCAAAATCCAAATATTTCTACACTGTAAACTTAGGGGGAAGAGGTGATTTCAACATCACCTCAACTTTTCATTGTTAAGAGTTCTCTGTACATTTATATGTCCTTGCTCTCTGTTCATTACATTCTTTGCTGTCTTCAATTTGGCTTCCCTAACTTTTCTTCCTCTTGCTTATAAGTTTGTTGCAGTTACAGATTCCTCTCATTTCTTTTAGAACCTTCTCCTCAAATCAGACACTTCTTATTGTACAATATTCTGATATTTTAATAGGTCCATTTTGTTTGACTTGTGGAAAATTTGCTCTTATTTTGTCTTAAACAGACTACCTTGTTGATGAGGAGTGCAATACTACATCAGATTTATTGTCGGAACATAATCATGAGCAGAGTTTAGTTGATCTTCTTATTCCTACAATTGTGTTGTTGATCAATTTGTTGCAGAAATTGCAGGTTTGCTACATTTTGTTCCTAGCTTCTATATGATTGATTTATATATATGGGAAGTTTTGTTTAATTGAGAGAAGCAGCATTTCACATTGGAGCAAAGTTGTCCGTAAACGGTTACTATCTAATCTGGATGCTCACATCATTCATGTTAGAGATTCTAAAATGTTGGTAATCTCAATTCTAAAATGTTGGTAATCTCATTGGATAAAACAACCTTTTATCTAGGGCATAGGATAGATGTGTTGACATTAGCAGCTATGGTTTTGGTCATATTATATCATAGGATTGATTGGCTTTAAATCTAACTAAATTTTGAGAAAATCATGACTAACAAACTGTCAGATGCTGAAATGTTGGTAATCTCACTAGATAAAAAAACCTTTTTATGTAGGGCATAGGATAGATGTGTTGACATTAGAAGCTATGGTTTTGGTCATGTTATGTCATTGGATTGATTGGATATGAATCTATCTAAATGGAAATTTCCTTTCATTCTACCCATGACTTGTAGAAAAGAGGGAAATCTTTTCCTTCTATGTAGGGCAGAGAATAGTTGTGTTTGGTTTTGTCCATGAATATATCTCATTTTTGAGAAAGGATGCTTTCACTACCCCACGCTATAAACAAACTGTTAAATGGAAATTTCATTACATCCTACTGATTTGTAAAGAGGAAATGTTTGATTGTTCCATCCTCCTGTTTTTAGATCTGGGAATTGCATGAACTTGCTGCTGCATTTTAATTTCCAGTTCATTTGGGACTTGCACACTGTTTGTATTTGTAAGAGGTATGCTCTCACCAGTTGTACGTTAAAATGTGGTCTTTTGACTGCTATCTGTAGGAAGTACAAGAGCAGCACAGAAATACCAAGTTATTGAATGCCCTTCTACGATTGCATAGAGAAGTAAGGTAACTGTGTCATCCTCATTTTCCTCTTCCCTAGACGTGTTAGTTTTATTCATACATAATTTGACTGAATTTATTCAATTGCAGTCCAAAATTAGCCGCATGTGCGGCGGACTTATACTCTCCATATCCTGTTTCTGCACTTGGTTTTGGAGCTATCTGTCATCTTCTGGTGTCGGCACTTGCTTGTTGGCCGGTCTATGGTTGGACTCCTGGCCTTTTCCACTCCCTCCTTGCTAATGTTCAAGTTCCTTCTTTGCTGGCCTTGGGTCCAAAGGAAACATGTAGTTTGCTTTGTCTTCTGGTATGCATTTCTTCTCTTGTTCCTTTCTTTTGTTTTTGGGAATATCATGTAGAACAGTCATTGTAAGTGATTTAGTGAAAGATTAAAGATACGTTTCATAAGGAGCTTGACTTAGAGCTGTCTGAGACTTTCCTTGTAGCAGGATCATTAAAAACAGTAGTTATTCATAGTGCACTTAGCAACCCTCATGTATCTGTAACTACTGGTGCTTACTCCATTCCCGGTTTCTGTTTATTGTGCTCTTGCTGTACCAAAGAGAGTGAATACATACAGCACCATGTTATACTGATTATTCACTTTGTAAATTTCGGAGTGGTTCTTTTCTTGGCCGGTAACTTGGACTATATTCAATGCTTTTGGTTTAAGAACTGCTTGTCTAAATTGTTATTTTGATATAATCAACGATCATTGACCACATCTAGTTTCTTTTCTGATACTTTGTTTATTGAGTTGGTAAATGTGGCATACTTTGCCTAAACCATCAGTATTGTTATAATTTCCACCTTTGTGGGCTGCTAAACAATGTATGACACATGTTTTAACATGTTTTCTCGTGTTTTCTTCCTTTCTGGGAATGCAAGAATGATTTAGTTCCTGATGAAGGGGTCTGGCTCTGGAAAAATGGGATGCCCTTGTTGAGTGCCCTTAGAAAGTTGTCTGTTGGGACTGTTTTGGGTCCTCAGAAGGAGAGACAGGTCAATTGGTATTTGCATCATGTGCACCTGGAGAAGATGCTCAGCCAATTGACGCCACATCTTGACAAAGTTGCCCAGATTATTCAACATTATGCTATCTCCGTATGTGATTTCTTTCAGTGAAGTTACCTGTTATTTTACCTTTTGTTTTCTTTCTCGTACCTCTGAGAGAAAAGAGTAGGCAGTGGACCCACTCTTAATGAATACTTGCAGCTTTTGTCATCTTGCACGACTAATGAGATCACTTTAAACAGGCACTGGTGGTCATTCAAGACATGCTTCGAGTCTTTATTGTTCGTATTGCTTGCCTAAGAGCTCAAAGTTTTCCTGTACTTTTACAACCCATATTCTCATGGATTCGTGATCATGCGTATGATACATCTTCGCCATCAGATACGGATGCTTATAAGGCAAGTTTCTTGCCACTGTTAAAAATTAATAGTTTGTGTATTTTTGTATATTTAAGTATCCTCCTCTCTTTCCAGGTTTATAGATATATTGATTTCATTGCTAGCTTATTGGAGCATCCACATGCCAAGGTTTGCATTTTAATTTCTGATTTATTTTGTTCCCTTCCCTTTGTCTATCAAAGAAGCATTGGATTTTTAATTTCGGTTTTCCTTTTGCAGTCACTATTATTGAAGGAGGGTGCATTTAAGTTGCTAATCAGAGTGTTGGATAGTTGTTTAGTTGCCACTGAGACAGAAGGAATAGAGAATCTTGATGGTAGAAGTTCAGCTACATTTGGATTCGGTTTGCTCAATTGGTGCCTCCCTGTATTCAAGTCCTTCTCATTGATTTTCATTCCTCAAGCATCTCCACACCATGCTGGGGGAAATGATTTGTAAGTAGATAATATACATATACATATACCTATTAATATTAATATTATTTCTTTTCTTTTTAATTAGATGATACAATTTGAATTTGTGTATGCTAAACTACTTCTGGTTTAATAGGCACGAATTTGAAAAGTTGAGTACTGAAGATTGCAAAATCTTTTTAAAGTATTTCCTCAGGTTTTGTCAGGTAACTCTCCCCTTCCTCTGGACCTGAAGTTGGATTAGTGTATGTTGGTCAGTGTGATATTCTTCCAGTAGCTAGTTTTTGTTATTTACTGTCTCGCTGCCCAATGGGTCTGAAAGAGTAAATAAGAATTGCACTTGAACACAAAATAAGCAAATACTTGGCATTCTGAAGACATTTGGGAAAATTGAGTATTAAAGATGATAATGATAATAATTTTCTGGGACTTCCTTCTAATGATTTTGAGCTGTTATGGAATTATTAATATGACAAGCGACTATATCAACTTCGCATTGTAAAATGTTCACTCAGATTACTAATATCTAGACGAGGAAAGAGTTCTTTAGTAATATATATATTTTTTGCAAGAAAGTAATTGGGGAGGGATTGAGAAGTATAAAGCACAATGGACGGTCCATCAGAATCAGACAACTAAAGATATAACCATACTATTCAAAACCTGTACCAAATGGAAGAAACCAGTAAAAGATTTGGCTCTTCTTATTTGATTTGTTGAGAGTATCCTTCCTTTCCAGGTTCTACCAGTTGGAAAAGAATTACTTGCCTGCCTTACTGCTTTTAAAGAACTGGGTGTTTGCAGTGAAGGTCAAAAAGCTTTAGCAGCCACTTTATTTCCTGCCCTCTCTGTTAAGGATCATGAATGGAGAAAGAGTCCCCCATTGTTAAGTTGCTGTAAAAACTTGTTAAGATCAGTTTACTCTAAAGATGGGTTGTCAAGTTATGGAATTGAGGCCGTCAATGCATTGTCTGTGGGATCTTTCCGCTTCTGCCTTGATGGGGAAAGGTGACTACTCTTACCTTATCGGCTATTTTACCAAATCATAATTTTAGGGTAGACTTGTTAATTGTTGTATGTTTTGAGTTGTTTAACATTGTCAATTTGTTTGCCTAAAAACCATCTAGGTTTCATGGCATTGTGTCCTTGAACTATGTTCTTGTTTTCCTTCTACTTGTTTCATTTAGTAGTTTCACATACTTGGCAAACTTCAGAGCTATAAAAGATGACTGTCCCAAAGTTGGTGTTTTTATTTATTTTTTTCATATGCAGGGAGTTTGTTGCTCACTGAGGCTAAAGATGGTGCCATATAATTAATTTTTCCAATGGGCCTTTTGTAATACGATGCACATTGGCTAGAATTAGGAGTACTGGGATATCCTCAAACAGATTTTGAAATGCTTGCAAGTCAATTTTGAGTATAGTGATTTTGGCATTAGTTGCCAAATATGTATACTTTAGGATTCATTAAAATGTTATTTCCTAAGTAAACTTTAGCTTTTTTAGAACTATTATATTAGTATTCTATTTCCTGACCTGAAGTAACTTTGCATTACAATTGTATGACCTTACTTGAACAGGGTTTGTGCTACAGGTTGTACCTTTCTGTCCTTGAGTTCTGAAGTAATTTGGGGTGTCTCTATGCACATGTGCTATAATATATATATATTGGCTTTGGTTTCTTCTGTTTGGTATCTGCATTCTTTTAAGCTTTGGAATGGAATTTGTAATATTCATGTCACTGGTTAGACTTATTGCTTGGTTCTTTGTTAGATTGAATCCAGACATGGTTGTTGTGGTGAGACTCCTGTTCGGAGTGTCTGATGATGATATAGCTGAAGCAGATGGTGTGCCTGATGAAAACTTGAGCTATATTCATGAATTGACCTCTCAATTGAAGACCATGGAGGCTGACCATATTGCCGGCTCTGATACTCAAACCCTTCTGTATCAGGTATAACTGGTTTTGATTTCTTCTTTCATGGGATTTTTTGTAATCTCCATAATTGTTTGCATAATATTAATATCTGACATCGTCTTCATCAATGCACAGGTTTTAGAATCTGCGAAATCATTAACATTGCTATTGCAAAAACCTAGTTCGTCGTTAAAGGTGGATGATGTCTTCTCTGTTGATTCCGTACCTCTGCCACCAAATATTCTAGTTTCTTTAAATACCCATATAATGCCAGATGGCGGTGCTGAAATGGATTGTGATTATCTTTACCAAGGATCACTTGGAGACAAGTTTCACTGGGAGTGTCCTGATAAATCATCAGAATCAAATCTTAAAAGGAAACAGCCGCCATCACTTGATGGCCCAAATAGGCGTGCGAGAGGAGAAAACTCCCCGGCTGAAACTGCAAATCAAAATGTGTTTTCACGAGGACTGGGTTCAACTACTGCATCATCGGGTCCTACTCGTAGGGATACCTTTCGGCAGCGCAAACCAAATACCAGCAGGCCTCCTTCCATGCATGTTGATGACTATGTTGCAAGAGAAAGAAATGATGGTGTTTCTAATTCTAATGTAATAGCGGTCCAGCGGGTGGGATCTACTGGTGGGCGACCTCCGTCAATTCATGTAGATGAATTTATGGCCAGGCAAAGGGAACGCCAGAATCTAGCATCGCCGGTTGTTGCGGATGTGGCTGTACCAGTGAAGAGTTCAACTCCTGTGAATGACACAGCTACAGAGAAGTTCAACAAGCCTAAACAATTGAAAGCAGATCTTGATGATGATCTTCAGGGCATTGACATAGTATTTGACGGTGAGGAGTCTGAACCCGATGACAAACTGCCCTTTCCTCAGCCGGATGATCACCTGCAACAGCCTGCTCCTGTCATTGTTGAGCAGAATTCTCCCCACTCTATTGTTGAAGAGACAGAGAGTGACTTGGCAACTCCAGTAGCATCTAACATGGATGAGAATACACAAAGCGAATTTTTTTCTAGGATGTCAGTATCACGTCCTGAAATTCCATTGACTCGTGAACCCAGTGTTTCTTCAGATAAAAAGTACTTTGAGCATTCTGATGACTCGAAGAATGCTATACGACACAAGGCTTCTAGTGGTTTTGACTCTGCAACAGCAGCAAATAGTCCTAGATTCCCTGTTTTTGCTTATAATAACTCTTCAGCATCTTCCATACAGATACCAGTTGATTCTAGGATGACTCCACAAAATTTCTTTCCGAAGAATAGTCCGCAACATGCTGGCAATGTGCCTCCAGGATTTTATGACCAGAGATTTCTTCCAAATCAACCTCCTTTACCTCCCATGCCACCTCCCTCAACAGCTGTGATATCGCAGACTTCTGATTCTGTTCCAAGTCAATCATCCCCTTTTATGAACTCTATGACTGATGTACCGCAGTCACTTCCGACACCCTTTCAGGTAAGTTCTGTAGCCATTTTTCTTCACCTGTCTTGTGTAGCTGTCTCTTGCTGGTTTATATGCATTTATGTAACCTCTTTGCTGTGCTTCATTGCAGATTCGCTCAGATTATCTTTCTCCCTTCAATAATGGTTCCACATCTTCAAGAAATTTCATCTCTTCTCCTAGTGGGGCTGTCAGACCACCTCCACCACTTCCTCCTACACCACCTCCTTTTTCCTCTAGTCCATATAATTTAATGCCCAATAGAACTATTACCCAGTCTTCAGTATATAATCAGACAAGTGTGGGAACAACTGAACTTCTTCATAGCTCTACCACACCTTCAGGGGCCAGAG
Organism: Heteromeles arbutifolia; assembly: GCA_024362995.1. Classification (NCBI taxonomy): domain Eukaryota; kingdom Viridiplantae; phylum Streptophyta; class Magnoliopsida; order Rosales; family Rosaceae; genus Heteromeles; species Heteromeles arbutifolia. The sequence continues at coordinate 4,620,303 of JANCRC010000010.1, read as the reverse complement.
TAAATACCTACTCGCCATCTCCGCACATGGTTTTCCGACCTGGTTCTAATTCTATGAGTCCTTATGGAAGCATCCCAACTCAGCTGCAAGGCGACAATGCAACTGTTTTGCAGAATCTCTCTATCACTCAGTCTTCCATTCAGGCAATTCATTCCCTTGCTCAGTTGCAGCCGCTGCAGCCACCACAGGTTCCACGCCCTCCACAACCACCTCAGCATCTTCGGCCACCTATGCAAGCTTCACAACAGTTGGAGCAAGGTGTATCTATGCAGAACCAAGTTCAAATGCATTCACTACAGATTCTGCAACAGCCACATGTTTCACCTACGCATGCGTACTATCAATCCCAACAGCAGGAGTTTGCTCATGTACAGAAGCAACAGCAAGTTGACCATTCTCAACAGCAGGCAATGCATCAATCTGGGGATGGTACATCCCAGCAACAAGATCCAGCAATGTCATTACATGAATACTTCAAGTCTCCAGAAGCTATTCAGGTATTTGTTACGTAGGATACTTGCAGAGCGAAAAAACCTTTTCATGAGTTGTGGATTTCCCTTCAATTTTGGTGACCATTTGGTGTCGTCTTAGGGGCAAAAATGCATCTGTGAAGAACTTCAGTTTTTAGAGCTTTCTTCAAACAGACTTTTTAAAATGAAAACAAAAAACAAAAAAACTTTTGTGAAAGATGTTTCTGGAGATGCTCTTTCATATGGACCCTTGCACTTTCTGCCTGAAGCTTTTAGATGTGTTTGACCGATTTGACCTTTGCTCTCTTCTAATTATTCGTTTTCCTTCTATGGCAGTCTTTATTGAGTGACCGAGATAAACTTTGTCAGCTTTTGGAGCAGCATCCAAAGTTAATGCAGATGCTTGAGGTATTTTCTTTTGTCTTGGGCTCCTATATCAGCCTGCTAGTTCGTGTATCCTCTTATTAATAGTGTTGCTTTTCTTAATCTTGAATGATGGGGAATACATAATGAACACCAAATGTGTAGGGTTTTAGATATAAATGAGGCTAAAACGGTAAAAAAAAAGAAGCTACAAAATGTTGGATACAACGTATGTGAAATGACTGTATAAATGGTTTTGAATGAACCAAAAGGAATTTTTGTTATCAAGTGTTTTTAAAGTTCTATTCTTTTAATTTCAGTTTTGGTTAGTATGGACCGTAATAATCTGATAATATACAACAAAATGCCCAGGCTTGAATTCTCTCCTCCCATATAGGTCCTTAGTTGACAATTGACGTGCGTATTACTTGATGGCTTAAAGCTTCTTTCCACTGGATTTGTTTGGAAATTTCTTTTTATGGCTTAAACATGACGTCTTGTCTTTGTTTTCCCTGAACATGTCTTTCTAAATTTTAATAACCGAGTTGAGTCTCTTCCTCGTATGCCTTATGGTTTACTTTATTTGTTATCTCCTTGTATGTTTCTGCCTGGAGAAGGGCATATTTCTTGTTTGTCCTCGTTGCAAGGTGATCTCGGATGCTATGCCGTTCTAACGTGCTAGATTTTGGTCCTTGTGAATTAACAGGAGAAGTTGGGCCAGATATAACGGAAGGACCAAGAGTCGGAAGAGTCTCTCATGTTTCCTTTTAGGATATACTCGGAGCTATCAAGTGATGATCCAAGTCTTGCAACCCCAAAGCATCTAGGAGGTTAACCTTTGATCAATCATTTAATTTTTTGGTCACCTGAAATTTTGTATCGCTAATGTACTATAAAACTGTACATTATATTTTTCCAACCTTGATAATGTAATTCAATCCTATAAGGAAAGGTGTCATATTAGTGCAATTCCTGCCTGGTTTAATTAGCTGCAATGCAAACGCGTTTAATCGGTAGCTCGAATGTGCATTTATGACCTCATCAAAAGTTTTCACGAGGTTTTGTGCTCGAATTTTGTATACTCCGGTTGAGTTCTTCCAAGGTTGGCCAATTTGTTGGGTAGTCAATTATACCCGTCGCGAGCATGTAGTATCTTACTATCTTGTCAATTTTAGGGTTTTTATCATAAATGGTTTCTAAGATTGACCAAACTCATCATTTTGGTCCCTCACTTTCAAAATCAATCAATGTCGTCCCTAACATTCACTGCCGCACATCAATTTGGACATTCCGTTGAGATTTTGTCAACTATTCTGTTAGTATGTTTGTGGGACTCACAAATCCAATAACATGGTGACACGTGGATTACACAAAATAAGGATTTTTATCGCAAATGGTCCCTGATATTGATCAAACTCCTAATTTTGGTCCTTGAGTATCAAAAATTGATAAATTTGGTCCCTAACTTTCAGTGGCGAAGCTACATAGGGGCGGTTGCCCCTCCGCTCGTTGGAAAACAAGGCGAGGAGCGAGTCTTAAGCCCCTCTGGTTCTGCCAGAAACTGGAAAACATGGTGGCTGTTTCTATTTGTTCATACTGCTGCCTTGCTCACTGTGCGCAGGGCTTTTTTTTTAAAAGTAAAACGGCATCGTTTTACTTGCTATTTGAAAAAAAAATTATAATATTTCTGGGAGGGGACCACTAGTCTCCATTCCCGAATCCGGATCCTCTTTGTGAGGATTCCGGGGATCCGTCAATCTTGTCAGTTCATAGTACATCGTGCGGTCAGAAATTATTGTAAATATTTTTATTTAAAATTAAACACAAATAGTACTTGACAAAAACTGACTACACAATATACGATGAACGAACACGATTCACAGATCCCCATAATCCTCACCAAAAGGATCCGGAGAGGATCTTGTTGGCACATTCCCATCCAACCCGTTCCACTTTTCCCAAATGACAAATCCCTTCAATTTTCAAATGTGAGCCCCAATCCTAGAAAGCATCAAAAGGCCATGACAGCTACCCAACCCCGTTATGTTGGCCTTCCATTCCGAATCAGGATCCTCTCCGAGGCATTTGGTCGGGATCCTCCTGACGGGTGTTTGTGGGCCGTTAGATTTTTATCCAATGGCTACAATTATTATAACTTTTAGAGAGGCCCTCTGTTTGTAGCCGTTGGATAAAAATCCAACGGTCCACAAACACCGTTCAGGAGGATCCCGACCAAATGCCTTGGAGAGGATCCTGATTCTTCCATTCCAGTTGCCACACCACACCATGCCAGATTCCAGACGCCACGCCAGCAACCCCTTCCCAAATTGGAGGTAAATTTTTTATTTTCTGAATTTATATTGTCTCAAACCCTAATTGATTATTTTTATTTAATTGATATAGAATTATATGATAATACACTAATATGGTTATTGATTATTGATAATTGATATGAGTTCTATGAGTATTGATGAATGAAATTTTTGTTTAGGGTGAAAATTAAATTCTTAAATATTGTTTGATTAATTGAATTATTGAATAATGTATATGATTATTCATATTGGTTAGTTGAATTGATTTTTTGTTTATTGAATAATTTGTATGATTTTTGGTATTGATTAATTGAATTGTTAGTCATATTGGTATAGTCTACTCTAGGATTAAGAGTCTAATTGTTTTTTTCTTTCCATTATATAGTTACGTAATAAAACGATACTATAAGACCTTGGACATAGACGTCGAATGTTTGATTATCCACCAAATTATTGCGAAACAATTCGTAAACACTATCTCCACAATGACCCTTGCCAACGTAAATCCCACATCATGCCAAGGAAGGTTAGCGACAATTGATGTTTTATCCCTCATTGGTTTGTAATTTTCTTAACCTTGCACTCCTTTAAGTTCGCCCATCTCCTCAACAATTCTTGGCTTCGCCACTGCTGACTTGCACTACCGCACATCAATTTAGTCATTCCATTAAAATATCGTCAATACTTTTTGTTAGTGTGCTGATGTAGTCCCACTAACCCAATCATATGGCGCCAAGTGGATTAACTATAAAAAACTATTCTTTTAAGAGTGAACCAACTGACGAGTATTTTGCGCAAACATTTCTCTCGCATCCCACAACCCCAATTGGATAAAAAATTCAATCTAAATTCGATAAAATCGAATCCAAATTCAATTCAAATTTGATAGCATTATAACCAACTAGAGGGAATGAGGAGTGAGTTTGGGGAGGCCAAGTGCTTACCAGTGCCATGGTACCTTCCTTTTCTTTTTTAGTATACCCAGATGAAGACGATGATGTCTTTTTATTATTTTAGTTTTAGTTTTTAGTTTCTTATTTTACTTTTAGTTTTAAATTTATCGATTTTTGAAACTCATGGACCAAAATGAGGAGTTTGATCAATGTCAGGGACCATTTGTGATTAAAAAAACCCTTATTTTGTGTAATCCACGTGTCACCATTTTATTGGATTTGTGGGTCCCACATACAAACTAACAGAATAATTAATGGAATATCAACCGAAGGACCAAATCGATGTGAGGTAGTGAATGTCAGGGACGACTTTGAAAGTGAGGAACCAAAATGATGAGTTTGGTCAATCTCATGGACAATTTGTGATAAAAACCCGTCAATTTTATAACTGAGAAAAGTTTCTCGTTCACAAGATGGACGATGCTTGTGGGGCTGCCGTAGGTTGTTTAGAACTTTTTTCGAGTTCTATAATGTGACAGTACAATGTCTTGTGTATAAGAAATGAGCTTGGGCGCCGATTCAAAACCAGATTTTGCTGAAATTTAATTTTCTTCTTGTATGGTCCCTGTTAGGGTTAGGAAATATCGACACAGATATTCATGGAAATATTGATATCGATGCAAACTTTGGAAAGTTAAAAAAAAAAAAACAGAAAATGACTATGAAACTATAAGGATACGAAATTGATTAAATATTCATCAATTAAACATACAATTTTCATAACTTTGACATATCAAATGAATACATTGCATGTGAGTGTGTTCTTGAGATTGTAACACACTAATATGCAAAAACTTCTTAATTTTCAGAAGCATTCATGATTAGGTTCTTTAATATTTCGACGACACGGTAATTTTTTTCACCTCCAAAAATGTTAGTGGTTTAAAAAATCTATAATTTCATGAAAATGTCAATATATCAGTGAACGTTCATGAAAGTATCGATATTGTTGTAGTTAATATTATTTAGGAATGTGATCGTATAAATCTAAAAATAGATTATGAAAGGATTTTAGAGATCTAGTTCTTTTAGTATACATAAGGCATAAGGCCACAAGCGAGCGTGTGCAATTCACAATCTTACTATAAATAAAGGCATAAGGTCATAAGAGAGCATGTACAACCACCAAGCTCACTCTTTCTCTCTCCATCTCTCTCTCTTGCCGTCCCTCTCTTACCCTCACTCAACAATTTTTCCTTCAACAGATATATCAACGAATGTTTTCATCCGTCGCCTTTCTACTGATGTGTTTCTTAAAGCTTAGTATGAGCTTTTGCCCACCTGCGCATGAAAGGACGAAAGAGAACGGCTAAGATTTATGAAAAAACATGTGTGAAGAAGAATTTCCAAGCTTAGTATTGGTTTCCTTCCCAAAGGACATAAAATTTACGGATCCAAGAAGCCCATGATCCAAGAGATCCTCCATAAAGTATAACTGTATGTGTGTAGCTGAGCACCGACCCAAGGGACATTCCCACTTCAAGAAATTCTAGGCTTAAGAGCTCCCACATGCTCTAGCTTTGCAGTACTTCTACTTGTTCTTGGTGTAATGTGTTTAATACTAAAAGATGAGGACTAGAGAACAATTTGTATTTAGGTTTATATGGTTGAGAACATATCGATGCCATTGCTAGGCATACTAATTAAAGTACAATATGGATTGGTTTTACACTTATTCCCGAACAAAGGTTCGTAGGTAGTTAACCAAACTAAATTAGTGCTCACAATTTTATGCTAGCGATAGTCTACATTATATTAATCTAAGTTACGGAGAGATGACTCAACTTGAATGCAAAGGGAAGCACGTTACTTTAACCTGTAAGGATGTGAAGGTTAAAGAATCCCACATTGGTGAAAGAAAAAACATTTCAAAGGCTTATAAGAGGTTTGGCTACTCTGGAACCCTAACTTTCTTTATGGTATCAGAGTAAGTTGGTCACACGTACTCCACGTTACCCGATTAGTGTGTCCACATGCTAAGCTTAAAAATTTAACAAATGTAAGACGACGTGTTGAGAATCTAAATTTCATGTCAGGAAAAGCAGGATTCTCAATTAGTAACAAATTGGAGTGATTGGTTTTAATTAGGGATGATAATTCTAACCGTTAAACCCGATAACCGTGGATAACCGCCCGAATGGATTGGATTTGGATATGAAAATTCGGGTATGGTTTGGATATGGGGAAAAACCATTTATATTATTCGGTTATGGTTTTGGATATGGTTATAGAGGTCCCCAAACCGTATCCATAACCGAATCCGATCCGATTAGTAAATAATATAATTTATATATAATATAATAGTATAATACATATATATATATATATATATGTATTTGTATATCCATTATTCACCAAACCATTAGCTTGAGAATACAAAAGTTGCATTATGTAAGAAAGTAAAGTTTTGAATCAAAATCAATGCGAACTCAATGGTGCTTTTAGGACATAACAAAGACAAGCCAACATCATCAGTGTTTTAATTTTTATACTCAACAAGATCCATTCATTTGATTATTTTATACATCAAATGTTTAATGACGAAATTGATATTTACTAACTTATAATTTCTCAATTGAACGAATATATTTTTTGTATTGACGAAGATGGATATACCCGTTAACCGATGGGGAATCTGTTACCCGGTGGGTATGGTTATGGATAATACCCGATGGTTAATTTGCGGTTATGGATATGGTTAATTTTCGTGGTTATGGGGATGGATATAGCATTTCCGTCCTCAAACCGAACCGTTGTTATCCCTAGTTTTAATTAAACATGAATAATAAAGAACGCTGCCTGCTCCTCAAAGGGACCTGAAATTACCTTTTTCGAGGGTTTTGCTTCCTTCAACTCCCTCACGACTGTGCATGATCATGGCATCATTATCCTTGTGCTACGTGTGGCAAACACCGACACCCGCTATCAGCCTACGGGGACGTGACATACACGCACAACCCTAACTCCCTTTGCGGCCTTCACGCCACCGAAACCTCCTGTGCACGGGTGCATACACAGAGTCAACATTTCTATATAACAATCTTCACTCTTACATAAAACTAATGGCATTAGAGTATTTTAACTCAAAATTTTCTATTGCCTATTTGGTTCATTGACGATCACTTTTTATTTTGTTGAAAAGATTCTTGAGTTCAAATCTCATAGATATTGAAAACGAAGATTAATTGTAAATTTTTACGTACATGTATGAGAAAAAATCTCAACACATATCCTCATACTTGGAGTGAATTAAACCAAATAATTACACAATACAAATTAGGCTTATTCGGATACCCCGACAGAACTAAAAACGTACCTTTGAACCAAAATCAATTAGCAATCGTTGAAGACCATAATTATATATTGAAAAATCAGAGTGTACATTATCAATGTGAGAAAATCTCTCAACACACTACGTACTAGTGTGCAATGTGCACGGGGTTGTGTACTCTACACTACTGCTTTCTTAATTATAATTATTTTACCCCATATAAGCGTATAGACTCTACTATTTCATTTACATGCAAGCCAACCGAGCCTTCTCTCTCTCTCTCTCTCTCTCTCAAACTCTGAAAGGAATAGGGAGTGTTGGAAATTTTGATGAAGCCTAAGAAGAATTGGGTCATTGGTGATGGAGAGAGCAGGATGGAAACCAAACGATGAACATCATCACATATCTCCCAATTGTCCCCGGTGTGGTTGTTCCAACACCAAATTTTGTTACTACAACAACTATAGTTTAACTCAGCCAAGGTACTTTTGCAAGGGCTGTAGGAGGTACTGGACCAAAGGAGGGTCCCTCAGGAACGTCCCCGTCGGAGGCGGCTGCCGCAGGAATAGAAGAGGGCCCAAGTCTTTAAGGCTATCCGCCACCACCACCAGCACAGAAGGTCACGCGCATCACAACACAAATAAGAGTAGGGCCAGTACTTATGAGGGTGCTCATAATTCCTATGGCACCAACGTGTTGGGTGATTCCACAAGTCCCTCAGTGACTCAAGATGGGTCACATATTGATCTTGCACTTGTTTATGTAAATTTCTTGAAGCAGAAGCCCGATAATTCAGATAGTACTACTGGATCTGATCATCAACTACCAGAATTGCCTAGCGAATTCGACCGGGGGGCTTTAGATTTTTCGAGCATGGCATTAAACATGAACAATGCAAGCTCAGACAATACTAGTACTCAGTTAATGGATGATCATTATCATCAAAATGGTCTTGTTGGGTCGCTTGGATGTCACACTCTATCTCATGATCACTTGTCCACTGAAAATTGTAGCACCAATGACCGTATGTACTTTGGTGGATTAGACCCATTAATTCATCATCCAGAGAAGCATCATCATCAAGACACAAGTGAAGTAGTACAATATGCAAGCGATTTTGGGTTGCCCCCATTGCCAGGCCAAGAGGCATTGTGGTCTACTACTTCTCAAATGATGGATAGTGGTAGTCATACAATGCAAGCTGGTTCATCGCTACTAGGACAAGAACTTCATAATCCAAACTTGTTAATGGGTAGTTGGAGCCCGTTTGATTTGCCATGTAACGAAACTTTCTCCAGGAGTACATGATGAGAGAAGAAATGTTGTTCATTGTTTTCATTTTGCTTTAATATACTATGAATATGATTACTTATGTATAGAATAGATTGGAAATTAAGAATCATACCATGAATAATCCATAAATATAAATATGATCCTTTTACTTTAGTTTTGTGGTAGTATGTACTAATTATAAGCGTTTCATTCAAGAAAAATTAGCTGATATTCAGATTTTAAAACTTTGCTGAAATAAAATGACGACAACATATTACCAAACTCTGAAAAAATGATCATTTCATCAATTGAGATTTGCATTTTCATCATTTCAACCAATTTCCCTTCATTTAATTAAAACCCAATCAACAATTTCAATTTCCATTTTAGTGAGTGAAGCACATATGTAATGCAGATTATTCAACTAATCTAACGAAAGGTATTTCTCAATGTTATCTTTATCAGTTTAAGAGAGGATTATTTGTAGCTAGCTAGAGTTTCTTAGTTACTCTAGGATATCTTTTCTAAATTCATGCATTGAGCAAATGAAGCTCCTGTATAGAAGTTTCTTTAATTTGTAAGTTAGTAGACCTTTCTATTATTTAGAAGCTCCCACAGAAGCTTCTGTAGCTTAATTGTTCCCCTACTCACTAAAGTTCAACTACTCAATCAATTTCCGACGAGGAAAATTATTAGTGCCAAAGCCCTACGATAATGAAAATTATTACTTGGTCAAACTGCATGTAGGACTGTGGGTTGACATGTTCCAAGTGGTGCCTTTTTTGAAAGGAAAAGTAGTCACTCTTGTGCCGTTTATAACCGTCATTCGAATTAAAAAGAAAAAACATATACGAAACTTTCAAATTTATTGAAGGCATGTTCTGGGTAGCCATGAAACCCCATGCAGCTAGCATGCGCAAGTTTGAAAATTTCAGAGGATTGACAATTGGAATGAGTCCCTAATAATCTCATATATATTGATGTGTGTACTAGTGGTTTACTAGGGGAGGTTGCCAAGGTTAGTTAAATATTTTTGAGGATTACATGAAATTTAGTGCAACACATGATCCCAGAAGCTCCCATGATCCAAGAATTTAGTTAACTGACTTCCACAACCTTCTTCCAGCCGACAAAAATCTAGTATACAGTGCCTGCAAAGTTTGATCAAATCATATATTGACTTGTACGTAATATGAAGATTAGTGCTCCCCAAATCTATCTTGCAACATTATGAAATCGCCAATGAAAAGTACACGTTCAAATATGATTTGACTTCATTGATAATGTCAACGGTAATAAAAAACTGCTTAAGAGCTGATATGAGATTTCCAGAGAACTCTAATTGAAGGGGGTGTATTGGATACATAGTTTGATGAATTTTCATAAGGTTATGAACACATGGATTTTAAAGGAGTTTACTTGACTTTCATGGAATCTATGTGGATTTTGATTGAATTATACATTACTTTAATAGAGTTTGTGAGACTTTTATCATGAATTTTAATAGAATTATGTGAATTGTCATGGACTTTTTATCGATCAATTTATTAACAAAGTACTGTTATTTTTAATTTTTTCACATTATTTGAAATGATTATTATGATCATGACAAAGTGGTCGTATGAGGTGGTCGACGTGCCCATGTGGTATTTTTGGCAATATGGTTGTAGTAATGGTGGCGTATTTGGTGGCAGCGTTAGTAGTATGGGTGAAAATAGTGGTGGCAGCGTGGTGTTGGGGTGGGGCGGTAGTGATGTTGTGGTGATGATGGTGGTAGAGGTGGCAGCCATAATGAATGTGGTGTCAGTGATAGTCATGCTGGTGGTAACGACGACAATAAAAAAGTGGTCATCGGAGGTTGTGGTATGGTGGTGATGATCGTGACAAGATGGTGAAAATGGTACCATGGTGACGGTCATAGGAAGGTGGTAGTAATCAAGGTAGTGTGGGGCGGGTGGGGGTGGCAGGGAGAGGGAGTGGGGTGGGAGTGGTTGTGGCGATGGCGATGGTGATGGGGGTGGGGGTGGTGATGATGCCCATGGCAATGACGGTGGTGACGACGACGATGACCATGGTAGTGGTGGGCTAAAGATATGGTGTTTAGGCCATAAATGGAATAAGGCATACTATAGTGCTTATTTATTTTTATTTACGCAAAGTCACACAACTCCGGCCCACTAACTTTGAAGCCTAAAATTGGGGCGCACACGACAAACTCATTTCACTCTAACCTGTGCAAGGGCTTGGACAGGTTCCTATCCGAAGCACATCTGCCACACAGGTGACCAAAGCCGGGGAATATCTCGCCTCCTTAAATGCCTATGCATGCGTAATCCGACACACTAATGTCGTTATCGCGATCGTACTAACTGTCTCAAGACACAGCTGAAAGCCACCTACCAAAAATTATAGTCACTGTTAATGCTAAATGCGCAGTCTACCCTTACTTTAACTCAACGATATGATCAAAGTTGCTCCTTCTCCCCTGCCGATGAATAGAGCTTGAGCTCTTCAAGGTCGGGACCTTCATCAAGTTCAATCTCTACGATTAAACAAAAACTTTGAGTAATTATTCAATTAACCCAACTACTTTTCAGCACAAACCTAATTGCTCTTCAACAAAAACTCTCTTAGCTATTCAGCTACAATCTCAAAGCTTTTCTTCAAAGCAAATACTGCTTATGATCCCTGAGATATAAAACTTTCACAACTCTGCCACCCCGTGGTATGATTTAGTTGATGTACAATTCCAACCACCCTGATTTCCTCTATAAGAAACATGTTTTGTACTAAGTCCAATCAGACACCAATGATCTCAGTAGACTCATCTAGCATTATCTTTCCCTTCATGGACTGAATCTTGCTAGATTTTTATTGATTTCTTTACATTTTCAATCAATTACATTTAATTATGTAGCTCAGCCCATCGGCCTAGAATTTACTTTTGTGAAATGTTTGTAATCTTGATTACATCATGAGATGATTACATTTTGTTTCTCGTTTTAATTTATACTTTACTTCCATTTTTAATTTTTAGGCAAGCATACAAAGCTACACTAAACTTTAAGTCTACATTTGCTGAATGAACAAAAAAGAACTTAATTGAACCAGTGTCCCACTCGATGCACAATCATTGGTTAAAAAGTCAGATTAACGCGCAACTTTCACACACAACTAAACACAAACTTAATTTGTTGGTAGCCTTCAACAGTGGCATGCCTCTTTCTCTCGAGCCACCTCGTGGGATTGAGACCAAAAGCAACACTCAGGGCAAATACGTGTTGAACCTAGTCCAGACTCCGTCCGAGTTTTGACACCAAAAAATGATATTGTAAGGTGGTGGTGGCGACATGGTGGTGAAAGGGTAGTCATTGCATACGGTGAGTGGTGGAGTATATTATCAAAAATGAAAAAAAAAATGAAATCCATTAAAATCTTAGGAGTAGAGGTTGTATTTGATATGCAATAAACTTACTATAAAAGAACTCAATGTTCATCAAAGTCCATGACTTTTTAAAATCCTTTAAAATCAATGAAACTTTGAATACACCTATTTTTTTATAAACTCAGAAAAAGTCATAATTGAATACCACAAGATTTTTTGACTTTTTAGACATAAAAAATCTTTATTCAATACAGTGTGTCTTTTATTTACTCCTCCAAAATATGTATTCCTTGATTAACATGTTACAAATTTATGCAGACGGTTTTGGGCAAGTTATAAAATAGGGAGAAGCGTTCGCTTTTTTTTTTTTGGTGCTCATTGTGCAAAGAAAAGAAGGAAAAAGATTGTGGGGTGTACAAATATCAGGGGAAGAGATGACTTTGGGAAGTATCTAGGGTTATCTGCGGACTTTGGTCATTCCAAAACTGCAGTATTCGAGGAAGTGAGAGAGGTGCTAAATAGTCGGATTAATGGATGGGCCGAACAATTCCTTTCTTTGACGGGGAAAGAGATTTTAATCAAGGCGGTAGCTATGGCCTTACCAAACTATGCAATGTCTTGTTTTAAACTACCAGTCAAATTGTGTAAAGATTTGGAGAGGTTGATTGCAAATTACTGGTGGTGTGGAAATAAATGGACTAAGGGCATGCATTGGATTTCTTGGGACAAAATGAAGAGAATGAAAAAAGTGGGTGGTTTGGGTTTTCGGGATCTCTTATGTTTCAATCTTGTGTTTCTTGCTATGATTGGTTGAAGGGTAATGATGAACCCTACCTCATTACTGGCTCGTGTTTTCGAGGAAAAATACTACTCGGATAGACCATTTATGGAGGCAAAACAAGGGAGGTGATCTTCGTGGGGTTGGAAAGGTATACTTCAAGGACATCGTATTTTGGAGCAAGGGCTAAGATAGAGGGTTGGAGATGGCAGAGTATCAAGATTGTACATGATCCTTGGATTCCAAAGTTATGTACGTTCCGTATACTGTCTAGGCATGTGGAGGTGCCGGTGATGGTAGGGAAGTTAATTGAGCATTCTACGGGATCGTGGAAAAAAGAGTTGGTACTTAACTATTTTGAAGAGGAGGAAGCAAAACATATACTGGGGTTGCCAATTAGTTTAGATAGTTGTCATGATAAACTAATTTGGCATTATTCTAGGAATGGAAAGTACACAGTCAGAAGTGGTTATGGATCTTCAAGCGAACGAGGAATTGGGTAAGAAGGGTACAAGAATGGGAAGTAGGAGTATGGTGTCTGATTGTGTTTGGCAAGATGTATGGAGGCTAAAAGTGCCAAATAAACTGAAGTTTTTTTTTATATGGAGGTGTTGCAACAATACTTTGGCAATGCGGATGAATTTAGCCTGGAGGACGATGTGAGTGGAGATGACATGTGTTTTGTGTGGTTCATTTGAGGAAACGGATGAGCATTTGTTCTTTAGGTGTGAATTTAGTATTTAGAAAGATATTTCTCATTGATTGAATTTGATTTTACATGGAGGTATTTATACAAGTCAGCTAATAAAGATTAGAAAACAGCTAATGTAACTAATTAACCTTAAACTATGATTAGTTACAATTCAGTTACAACAAACAAACTTCTACACTAAGTAATTGCTGACTGTATTGATGACTTGGATCCTAGTTGGCACTGTTGAGTTGACTGGGGATGATGTGTTTCTTTACACACCCTCAAGTTGAACGGAGGAACATTAAGTGAAAGCTTGGATCTGAGAAGTTGAAAGCGAGCTTTGGACAATGATTTAGTATGAATGTCTGCAATTTGAATATGACTGGGCACAAATCGAACTGACATAAGAGAAGCCGAGACTAGTTCCTTAATATAGTGATAGTTTATTTCCACGTGTTTGGTTCTAGCATGGAAGACCGGATTAGAAGATAGAGAGATGGCAAACACATTGTCACACCAAAGTACTGGAACTTTAGATAGAGGAAAGGCAATGTCCTTGAAGATTTTGCAGATCCAAGTAACCTCTGCAGAAGTGTGTGCCAAAGATCGATATTCAGCTTCCGTGGAGGAACGAGTAACAATGTGTTGCTTCTTTGCACTCTAGCTAATGAGATTACTACCAATGTAAGCACAATAGCCACTAGTAGAGCGCCTGTCAAACACATATCCTGCCCAATCAGCATTTGAGAAGGCAGTGAGATGCAATGAACTTTTCTTGAACCAAAGTTCTTCATCAACATTACCTTTGAGAAATGTGAGAACCCTTTTAACTGCCTGAAAATGTGTCTCTGTTGGACGATGTAGGAACTGACATAGTTGATTTACAGCAAAAGAGAGATCATGCCTAGTCCAAGTTAAATATTGTAATGCCCCAACAATAGATCGATATTCATGTGGATTAGAAATGAGTGTACCACTATGATCTAACTTTTGATTGCCAAGAGGTGTAGCACAAGGTTTATTGCCATCCATGTGTGTTTTGAGCAGAAGATCAACGACATATTTGTGTTGAGAGAGAAAAATTCCTTCTGAGCTTTTGTGGACTTCCAAACCCAGGAAATACTGTAAATGACCTAAGTCTTTAACTGGAAATAGTTGACTGAGCTTATGGATGAAAGCTTAGCAGATTTATGCATTAGGCCCTGTCATTAGTATATCATCAACGTATACTACGACAATAACCAGGGCAGCTTCATATGTAACGAACAAAGAACAATTTGATTTAGAATTGTGAAAACCAAGAGAGATGAGAGTTTGAAATAACTTGTCATACCATGCCCTGGGGGCTTGCTTGAGTCCATATGGGGATTTATGGAGCTTGCACACATAAGAAGCATTGGATGGATCAACAAAACCCGGAGGTTGTTGTATAAAGACTTCATCCTTAAGTGTTCCCTACAGAAATGCATTACTAATATCCAATTGGTTTAAGAACCAATCAAACTACACCGCCAAAGTAAAAAGAATCCTGCTAGTAACAGGTTTGGCAACTGGACTAAAGGTTTCCTGAAAATCAATCCCCTCTTGTTGATGGAACCGTTTTGCTACTAAACGGGCTTTATACATGTCCATAGTGCCATCGGGTTTCCTTTTAATTCGAAAAACCCATTTATATCCCACCAGATTTTGATGTGGAGAGGAAAGAACAAGTAACCAAGTTCCTGTAGATTGTAGGGCTTGAAACTCCTCAGCCATGGCTTTCTTCCAATGATCGTGTTTGGAGGCTTAAAGGTAGGTAGTGGGAACAAAGTTTAAAGGGTCAAGGGGATGTTTAGTAGCTGCCACGGCTTTTGGTTTAAAAATCCCATCTTTGGATCTGGTGATCATGGAATGAGTGTTTGTGAGGATGAAGGGATGTGGTAATGATGAAGAAGAATCGTGGCTTGAAGAAATAAATGGATGTAATGAAGGAGGGGAGAAGTTGGTTAACCTTGGAGAAGTGGTTGGAATTGAGGGGAGTTGATTGTGGTAGTGAAGTGGGTGGGGTGCAGGGTATTGAAAATAGAAGGGTGAAGCTAGGGAGATGAGTGGTTTGTACCTGTGAAGATGACTCGGTTGAAGGTTTGCAATCATGAAAGGGAAAATGTGTTTCATTGAATAAGACATGTTTGAAGATGTATACTTTGGATGTGAGAGGGTCAAGGCATCTATAGCCGTTGTGTTGCAAGCTATAGCCCAGAAAAACACACTGAACACTTTTTTCCATCTAACTTGGAGGTGTTATAAGGTTTAAGCCAAGGATAACAGCTACATCAAAAAACTTTAAGCTTGGAGTAATCTGGAGACTTGTGAAATAATAATTCCCATGGAGAGATTGTAAGACCAGAAATGGGAAGCCGGTTGATCAAATACAAGGTAGTAGAGAATGTCTTAACCCAGAATTTGTGTGGAACCTTTGATGCAGTGAGAAGAGTTCGAGCAGTTTCTGTGAGATGTCTATGTTTCCTCTCAACATAACCATTTTGTTCTGGTGTGTAAGGACAAGAAAGCTGATGCATAATACCATGTTGTAGCAGAAAAGATTTGAAAAGAGAACTAGTGAATTCACCTCATGAATCCATTCGGAGAATTTTGATTTTATTTCCAATCAAGTTGTCTACATAGCTCTTGAAATGAACAAAGATGGAATACACTTCAGATTTGAGTTTCAATGGAAAGAGCCAGCTATACTTTGTAAACTCATCAACAAACAAAACATAATATCTATAACCACTGATAGAGGATGTAGATGCAGGTCTCCAGACATCACAGTGCACAAGTTTTAAAGCAACATACATTGAACTAACACTGGTAGTAAATGGCAGTTTGTGATTCTTGCCAATTGCACAATCTGAACAAAAGAAAGAAGTGAACTTTTTACCAGTATAGACAATAGAACTATTATTTAAATTTTTCTTGAAGATGGCAGATAATGGATGACCAAGTCTGTTGTGCCAAACTTGCAAGGAAGCTTTAGTACTCACAAGCGCCGAAGGAGAGTTGAATGCAGTTGGTGTGCCTTGAAATAGATAGAAGCCATATTTAACTGGCCCCCGAAAAAGCATCTTCCCCGAAATACGATCCTTGATTTTAGATCCATTAGAATCAAGGGTTAATTTGTAGTGATTATCTCTTAGGAATTGATAAGCAGATAGAAGATTATGCTTCATTGTAGGAACATGAAGAACATTATTTAAACAAAAATTGGCAATGGGAGTGCTAAGAGTGGCAGTACCAATGTGATGGATGTGCATACCTTGACCATCACCTATATAGACCTTGTCTTGACCATTATATGGCACTAGAGATTGAATGGCAAAAACATCATTGGCAATATGCGATGTGGCTCCAGAGTCCATGAGCCAAGTAGGAGCAGAAGGTTTATAGCTGGTTTGAGCACACATAGTTGCCAGTTTTGCATGAGGTATTTTGCCAGCAAAGGCATGATTCATCATTTCGAAGCAATCAATAGCTTCATGATCTGAAGCATGGCAGATTTGACATGGAGATTTGTGACTAGAGTTATTACCAGAAGAATGGCCTCCAGAGATATGATTGTAGCCGCCATAATTGCCTCTGTAATTACCTCGAGAGTGACCACGAAAGTTGTTGCCATGATAGTTATTACTCTTGTAATGACCGTTGCCATGATAGTTAGTGCCACAAGAAATACGTACAGCATAACCTTGTGGTGTGGGAAAAAGAAGGGCTTGAGACTGAGAATATTGAGCTGCATAAGCCTGAAAAGTTTCAGAGATAGAAGAGGCAACAAACTTTTTGCGATTCATAAACAACTTTTTGTTTATCAACAGTCCATGTAATTCGTCCAAAGAGGTGAATATACTCAGAAATTGCAAGATCTCATTTCTGAACAGAATGAAGTCAAGATCAAAGTTGATGGATGTGAGCTGCTGAGACACCTCTAAAGCGTTGCTCAAGCGTGAGCCAAAGTTCACGAGATGATTTAACACCAACTGTGAAAGGAATGAGATCTTCCGAAAGTGTAGAATTCAGCCAAATAAGGATATTTTGATCCTTTTCATACCACAAATCAAAATCCGGATTTGGAATTCCAGTGTTCTTGCTAGATTCATCAAGAACAAATGGCGAGGGATGGACCTCAGAGCCATCAACAATTCCTGTGAGCTTATAGCGACGAAAAATTGGAGCAAATAATGCCTTCCAAACGAGGTAATTATCTTGTTTGAGCTTCGTAGGAACCATACAACTTATATTCTGAATTGAAATTGAAGAAATTGAGGGAGAAAAAGGAACAGATGAGAAATTAGGGTTCATTAGAGCTGAATTTGGGGCAAGAACTTCAGGATTTACCAGAAATGAACTCGACGATGTCATCATTACTGCAGATCACAGAGAAGAGAAGATTGATTAAGATTTGAGAGAAATCGAAGATCGGAGATCGCAGAGATCGAAGAGAGCACAAAAAGCACATAGATCGAAAAGAGGAAGAAGATCGTAGATCGGAGATTGCAGAAATCACAGAGAGGAAGAAGATCGCAGATCACAAAGATCACAGATTACAGAGATCACAGAGATCAACGATCATGGAAGATGCAGAAATCGCAGGAAGCAAGAGGATCAAAGAAAGGCGGTTAAGCAGAAAGGGATGATACCATATTTAGAAAGATATTTCTCATTGATTGAATCTGATTTTACGTGGGGGTATTTATACAAAGATTAGAAAACAGCTAATGTAACTAATTAACCTTAAGCTATGATTAGTTACAATTCAGTTACAACAAACAAACTTCTACACTAAGTAATTGCTGACTGTACTGATGACTTGGATCCTAGTTGGCATTGTTGAGTTGACTGGGGATGATGTGTCTCTTGATTTAGTTGGGTCTTTTGGTACTGCTGCCCTTTACAAATTGATGTGGATGCCGTCAAAGGGGTGGATTTTTTTGGAAAGTTGGAAGAAGATTGAAGCACGTTTTTAAGGATGAAGCGGTAAGGGACGAGCTGCTACAGGAAGTTGTTTTCGGCCTTTGGAGAATATGGAAATGTCAGAATGCATTGGCTTTTGAAGGTACGTATAAAATTCCAAAGGATGCGATCGATTTATCACGAAGCCATATTCAAGAGTTTAGAGATGCCCAGACAGTAAAGACAAGGGTGAAGGAGCGCTGAGGGAAACCTTCAACGTCCGTTTTTGTTGGGCAACAAGTTCGATGGAAACGTCCTAGTTTTGGGACTGAGAAAATTAACTGTGATGGGCATGGCGTGGGAAATCAATGTTAGGTGGCTATGGGTGGGTGGTGAGAGATTTTGCGGGACTTTTGCAGATTGTTAGTGGGGTGAGAGGTGAGTTTTTCAATGATGCAGCTATGGTGGAAGCGGGTGCAATTCGTGTAGCTTTGGTGATGTGTAGGGACATGCATTATGAGATGGTAGAGATAGAGTCTGATACTCTATCTGTTATCAATATGATAAATGGGGAATGCTCAATTGATGCAAACTTGGAATGCTTCATTTTGATATTCAGAATTTGGCATCTCAAATTAGGGAGGTGAAAGCGGAGTGTCAACCTCGCTGCCCATGCAGTGGCTTCCTATGCTACCTTGCATGGTGGTTCGTTCCTGTGGGATGCTTATGGTCCTGAATTTTTTTTTAATATTCTTGCAGAAGATGTAAAAATTTCTATTATAATTTAATAAAATTTATCCTTTGACAAAAAATAAAATAAATAAATATTTCAAAATCAACTAAAGTACATCAAATTCCATATACAATACATTCCCCTGCCGCCTTAGTCATTAATAGGATTCCTTGTTCTACAAGTATTGTAATTAATTGTAATCCTTGTATGCTCAAAGACTTATGATGTATACAACCCTTTAAATGAAATCATCCAAAATCCTGGTAATCCATGATCCACAAATAACTAATCAGTAATTCGTAGGGCAACTAGAAGCTCTTCAATTAATAGTCTAATAACAAATTATATAGTTGGTATTCTAAAAATTTAATTATGACTCTTTATAATTAAGATTAATTTTCTTATATATATATATATATATATATATTTGACAGCTTAATTCATGGAGAAAATAAAAAACATGATCACCTAGTCAAATGCATGGTACCCAGTACCAATTCTATGCCTTTTATGTTAGCATGTACTACGTTATTTTAGAGTTTCCACATCCATCACGCAATCGAATAATATTAATCGATCACATAATCTTTGGTGAACGACGTGAAAATTAATTTGTTTAATTTCCAACTTTCCATGGATGCGATTGTAAGTTGCAAATGCTGACCTGTTCATAAGTAGTGGATTGCAACTTGAAAAATTATGGAGACATCATGCTTCTACTTGTCTAATAACATACAAATGTCGGGCGATCGAACTTGGATGACATCCTCGTGTCATGATATATGCAAAAGTCAGCTAATTAAGGCTTTACGATGTGCAAGCCGTTTTTGGCCCCTGAGAGTAGCGAGAGGCTCAAGATTTTTGCATGGCTTTATTGTCACATATTATTAGTTGACTATGAGTTGGTGTTAATTAATTAATTAATTAATTTGTTTGAGAATTGAACTTGCAACATAGTAAATAACGAATTAGACTATTTAATCTGCACCACATAATATGCTGGGGTTATTATTCTACCATGTTCAAACAGCATTCATGGTAGGTGTAAAATGGTCAGATAATTCATGCACTTTTTCTTTTGTGTCAGTGGAAAGGTCAGGAAATCATCTTAAATAACTATATAGACATAATTTTTCAGCAATGGAAATAAGTTATCGATTTTGTAGGCATAATTTACTGAACAATTATAGAGATCAGAAAGAGAGAGGGGTGCAGCTTAGAGAGAGAAGAGAGAGATGTGTAATTGTGAGATGTGTGTTATCTCACCCCATTGTGCCTTTATTTATAGTAGTAGGGAAGGTTAAATCCTTACCCTAATATGATTTCAACTCTAATAGGATAATATATAGTCTAAGAGATATGGTAGAATCCCATAAGGATATCCTAGATATGTTAGGATTTACACAATCACATTCCTAATCTAATATGACTACAACACTCCCCCATTGAGTGTGTAAATACTCAAACAAATGGCGCATCAGGTCTTCAGCGATGAAGTACAGTTGATGAAGTCGTCGGCACAATGAGCGAATGCAAATCTCAGATCAAGGGAAGAATGCATAAAAGGTAAAACTCACAAAACCTCGCTATGGTAAAACCCAAGGTGGGAGAAAAACCCATAGACTAAGGAGAAAAGTGAGAAGTTGCATTAAGTCAAAACTATGCGTCTTCTGGACGCAAATAGAAGAGCTCACAAGGGTATGACTAGCCCAGGATTGGTGCCTCGTCAAAACCTAGTTAGGTACCAAAGCCTAGTGGGAAAAATGCTCCTAATCGTAGGGAAGAAAAGTACATTAAGATTAAGTGAGTATACTACTAGATACTCCCCTTGAGTTTGACAGAACTTCCGAATGAGAACTACAAGCATTACATATGAATAGTTAGGCATACCAATTCCTTGGACAAGCTTCTGAACAAGCTTCTGGAAGGTTGACTTCAACAGTGACGTCGTGTAAAGGTCGACTAGGTTGTCTAAGATCGGCTTGCAAGACTTCAATCTCTTGATGCTTTTGCTGATGTAGATGTGCACGCAATATGTCTTGGCATTGACTTTGTTGATGTATCATGTCTTGGTCGGGTTGATGCATGCTATAATCTTCATGGATCGTCGTCAGGACTCAAGGATGGATGAACAACAAGTACTTCGAATATGCTCAACAAGAGCCCTCAATCGTCATATGTGGCGTAGTGAAGTGAGGTGAGTCTTGGAACTTTTCGAAGATTTCGCAACTAAGGTCATATCGTGGACCTCCAAGATATTGTGATATCCCTAACTATAAAGACATAACCATTCAGGGATTTTCCTTGTGCAAGTTTGATAAATAACCAGCGTTAGCATAACAACAAGGCAAGCATCATTCCGAGGATCAAAGGGGTCAGATCCGCTCGGAATGCGTTGAGATTAGGCCAAATCCGTAGTACCTTCAAGGTAGCGAAAAAAGTCTTTAATACCAATTCAGCGGTTGCATGTAGGCACGATGCTGTATCTTTACCAATAGATCAACAGCGAATGAGATGTCATGTCTAATGCAATGAACTAAGTACAACAAAGCGCAAAATTGAACTTAGATATGGAACTTAGGATTCCATAACCTCTTCAAGGGTTTTATTTGCATATAACGTATGGAATATCATAGGTATACTTAAAGGTGACACCTTCGGGGTGTAGTTCGACTGGTAGACCAAAGTACCGTTAGAACAACGCTTCAACTTCAGGTTAAGGTATAAATGAGTTTTCCTAAGATCCTTCATCTCAAATTCCGTCTTCAGGTGCGAAGCAGTTTTCTTAAGCTTTTCTAGAGTCTTAGTGAGATTTATGTCATTGGACATAAACTGTAACTCTAGCAATTCGAAATAAGACTTCATAGTTTAACACACAATGGCATAATTCATCCCTAACTGATCAAATAATCACTTAAACAGGTATACAATATCCGCCAGATTGCTTCAATCTGTAAGTAAATGCCTCAAACGAGTTGATAGGGTGTTCTGTGGTTTGAAACTATTTGAACTAGTCCATGTAATTCTTCCAGAACTTACATGTCAATCTCCTTATTACTATCCCCATGGAGAAACATTAACCACATTTCATAATTGTGCTGTTAATCACATGGCGTTTGAGAGAACATTGCATCGTAAGGCGTGCATCATATCGCACTATTTCATTCATCTCATTACGTTTCCTTTCCCATTTGTAACACAACAGGGTTACCTTGGGCAATGTAGGAACTGTAGGTCTAAACACACTTTGGTAAGGAATTTAACCTAGATTGTAATTTCGGTGTCCAATTAGTTCTACGTTGTCACTAATCAATGAAACACGGTTCAATATCGTCGTTTTCATTTAAGTCGGTAGCGACCATATAAGTGAAAACATCATCAATGATAATCTCATTACAATTCCATTATCTCATCCAAACTACTATACTGGACCAAGAACTTCAAGTCTCGGGAGTAGTCTGGATTAATCTCATGAGATGGAAATGATTTGAGATAGCGATCGAGTATGGATTCATTTTGTGTCGTGACCTTCCTCTTCCAAGTAAGTGAATCTTATGAACTGAGTGATCTGTAGTGCTTCAGGCCGAGACAGATTGATTGTCTATCTGCCGGTTTACCGGACTGTTAAACAGGGGCGGCCAAACCGTCCAATAAGGGTGGCACACCCTTTAGGGATGTTGACTCAACATCTGTTAAGTATGTCTATCCTTGCAGGCATGTTTGTAGCTGGTATATGATCTCGTCACTTTAGCTAGATCAGAGGAATGCATCTGGAGTAACATTCTGAAAGCTAGAATTCATCGTACTTGCTTATCACACTTGTGCGGTACGGGGATTGAGATGAGACATAGTGGGCAATGTCCACGAAAATTTGCATCGTTCTACAGGAAGTTGACGTTCTTATCTCCCCCTAACGGCAAGAAGACTGTCTTATTGAAGTGACAATCCGTAAATGACCGGTAAAAAGATTGCTTGCAAGGGCTTTAAGGGAGCTAGTGTGAAGGAGAATCATGATCGACAAAGATTCACAACCTTCTATGAGGACCCATATTGGTACGTTGCGGGGTGCAACTTGGCACATAGAATGCACACCTAAATACGTAAGTACGAAATGTCAGGTTCGTACCCAGTAACCAACTGTAACGTCAAATAGGTTGGGTGGCAATGGGCCTCAAGGTGGACCAACATAGCTGCTTACAAGATTGCATAGCCATAGGCAGAAACCGAAAGCTTGGTGCATTCACCAAGGTCTGGGTGATCAATTAAATTGCGCTTTATGATCACTCTACGAGCTGTTTTGGGGTAAACATGGGAATTTGATATTATAAACCCAAAATACATGCAATATTTGTCGAAAACCTTTGATATAAACTCTCCGGCATTATCCAGTTTTCCAGACTTTATAGGATAAGTAGGGTGGTGAACCCTTAAAATCGGCCAAGAGGTTTAGCGGCAATGTGTATGGACAAACATATGACCATTTTGTCGATTCATCAACCAAAACCATAAGTATTTATAAGGTTCGCATTTTGGTTGGATTAGTCTACATATATTTTATCACACCCCAATCCCAACATACGTTCAGGATCGATATGTGACATCACCAAGTATCGGTATTTCTAACATACCCCGCCTCCGGAATATGTACAAAGCACAGCTCAAGATTCGAATTGCGTAGAAATTTTCGTATACTTTATGGCTGTATCTAACCTCGTTGTTAGACTGCCTACGTACCCTAAATAGGGATCAAGCCATTCGTAGTTCACCCTTCACTACACTCGAACAATCATCACATAAATCACTATATCTCAACATAATATCGCACAACAAGCATGCAACATCACGAGGAACATTCGACGAAGCGCAACATAAATCTCTAGCCATATTGGTTAATGAGTCTAATCATAATGACAACAATCACAAGCAACATCATTCCACAATCACATCAATCAATAACACGTACCATACACCGAAATGCAGGGCTAGAGCGACACAGTTCGGCCGAAGCCTACATCTTTGAAGTTGTCTCAAATGAATCAATCTAAGGAACCAATGAGTCAAATGATGCGATTTCGGACCACTCAATGAAATCGTGGAGTAGAAGGGATTACAGACCTTTCAACGGCATCCGAGTGGATACGATTCCGGACCACTCAACGGAATCGCGGAGTATAATGATATCAAACCACTCAACAAATCCAAGGTAGGATACGATTTCGGACCACTCAACGGAATCGGTGAGCATGAGGGATTCCGGACCACTTAATGGAATCCAGACGGAGTAGGGAACCAGACCACTCAACGGAACCCTAGCAGAACCCAGTTCCAGACCACTCAACGAAACCGAGTGGAAGTCTAAGAAACATAGCAACGCTCGAAGAAGAAGACATGAAACAAGTACTCAAAATACAAAAGCTCAACGAAACAAGAAATGGAATAATGATACAATATGTGAAACAAGTCCCGAAACAACAAACCCCATGACCATGGGTTCATGGTCCACTCCTAGCCCTCACATTTCATCACATCAGGCTAAATATACAAATCAACCACACTCCACAACAAGTTCAATACACAAGTCAAATCATATAAAATAAAGAAGCATATCACAATGTGATGTTATCAGTACGTAAATCAAGGTGCACATCAATCGAGGAAGACACATCATCATGCTGAGCCCAATAAGCTCCATATAATCTTAACAACACTCTAAAATTAGCAACACGCTAGACAAACTCGAGCTAGTTGACTAAAAAGCCAACTGTCGATCAAGGTCGAGAATAGGGTCCATAACCTTAGAAATATAAACTGGAAGATCCGCCTTTCAAATTTCTGATCTGTAACTTTCCAAAGTCCACATTATGCTTCTAGAACAACATATTAAAACTTCATTACGATCCAATGGTTGGATCTCTGCCAATCACAAATTCAAGTGGCGGTCAACGTTTGATTTTACAAACTTAGAAATCCAATTTAGGAAGATCCGTACATCGGATTCCTGATCCGTAAGTCCTATTGTCCTAAAATATTATGTACTAATACATATTAAAGTTTGGCAATGATCTAACGGTCCGATCGTCAATTCATATAATGACCAAGTGGCGGTCTCTATCAAAACTATAGTCATACGATGAGATTTCATCACACGGACGTCACATATGGAATTAGGGTATCCAAATTAGTCTAGGAAGGGCAGATGAGGTCTCAGCCCACGCACCGCTGCAAGCCCCGGTTCGCCGGAAAATCCAACTAATTCCAAAAATTACCAAATTCCATAGAAATGTAGATCTCAATGAGTGGAGCAAGTTTCATACCTGAGCCGAAGTCCAATTCGGCCAGGAAACACCTGAATTTTCCCACGAACTGCCGGAACCCTAGTTTTGGGTGTGCTTCAATTCGACCTCCATACGTGCTCCAACGCCTCCACCATTGCTTAGGCTTTGTTCTTGGCCTCCAGATGAGTGTTTTGGTGGTGGTGATCGAAGGTAAGCGTTTCAGAAAATGGTGGATTACCGCCGATGTCTGTCGTACCCAACGATGCGGTTCTTCTCAAAACTGGGGTCACACCCAATCGGGTTTGGATGAAATTGGAAGCAGAGACAGCGCTGTGGTATTTGGTGGTGGTGGTTTGCCGATTTTCGTCGAAGAAATCGATGAAAATCTCGACGGAATCCATGCAACCCATCGAGTTGCAATCGTGTCACAAGGAGAAACTGGCGGGGATGGAGAATTCGGTGCTTCTCACTCTCCCTCTTCCCCTCATTTCCTTCTTTTCCCATATTGGTCACTCATTTTTCTTCCCTTTCCCCCCTTCTCCCGTTGGTCTCCCCCTCCCTTTCCTTTCTTTTTCTTCCCTCTACCACTCATGTGGCTTCCTTTCATCAAGACAAGGCTCCCACAAATCTGGAGCCTTCCAGATTCATAGCAAAAATGACTATTTTGCCCCTACCTTCGTTCGTTTATAACTTTTTTGTTATAACTCCAAATTTCATTCTATTTGCGCTCACACGTTCGTATCAACATGTACCATCCAAACATGTAAAGAAATCTGGAAAAATATGTAGGAATAAAATACGACCACGTAGAATTCCGTTTAGTTCATTAAGGGTGTTTTCGTCATTTTACTTATCAAAAAAATATACGCCGTAAATATAAACGCGTTGAAATTAATAATACGAAAGTACGTAATTTTAAATAGTAAAATTCGGGGATGGGATTTCACATATTCCCTTGAATCCACTGTGAAAAAGGGTGATTTCGTAGAAAATCAATTTCCCCAATGAGCAGGCTTTGGCAAAGTGTTCTTGTAGGCACAAGATCCTTACTTTGGGTAAGGAGATGCGTCATGGCATCATTGTTTAACCTAAGTGTACCAACAAGTCATGCCAAAGCAAGTGAACTGCTCGAATCACCCGACTCCAAGTCGGCCACATGTGGTGTGTTCTCAGTTGGGAGGCAGCCTATTGGCCCCAAAGCAAAGCTTCAGGCTCATTTTTGGAGGTGGTGTAAAGATATTCCACTCTATTTTCTTTAGTGGTTTCATTTATGATCAGTGTTCTCTCGAATATCCTTAACGACGTTCTTCCGGAACGGGGAGAATATAAGGTCTCTTAAATGGTAATGTAGTACCATTTATACAACTAGAATCACGTTGGATATACCTGAATTCAATGCTAGATATGTGATTTAGGTGTAAAGTTAGTGTGCTTAGTATCACATTCATCCAGACAACTAACTTTCCCACATTCGTACCTAATCACGTGTTTAATTGAATCGGTCAAATGTATACAAGAAATATGATTCAATTAACTCATTTTCGAGGACAATATTGATAACATAATCCATAACTAAAACAAACACCAAACGTGAATCCAAGAACATAGAAAAATGTTCACAAAGTGAACCAAAATTACTAAGGGGATTCGGCCAACAAGGCCATTTATGTCAAAATTCTGCTGTTCCAATAGTGTTCGGTGGAGCGAAATCAGTCTCACATATTGACTACTAGAATGGTACTCCTCAATGACATTGGTAAAGGCACAAACAAGTGCATAGCCAATTATCTATTCCATTGAGATCGAAGTAGATTCTGCAGGGTTGAGGTTTAGGAATACTATCCCTTATTCTTGAAGTTTTAGGTCTTAGGTGCCAAAGATCACACTTTTGGCGTGATGCCACACCTTGGTAGGCCATGATTCTACCATATGTTGTAAAAACAAACTCGAAATTGGATTATGAGAGATAGACCCAAACTTGGGTTTGGTAGGCTCTAGCCGAAGCTAGAGGGGTCTGTTCGGTAGACCTTTTTCGAAGCAAAGTAATACTGT
The DNA here is from genome assembly GCA_024362995.1 of Heteromeles arbutifolia. Taxonomy (NCBI): domain Eukaryota; kingdom Viridiplantae; phylum Streptophyta; class Magnoliopsida; order Rosales; family Rosaceae; genus Heteromeles; species Heteromeles arbutifolia. The sequence goes on along the minus strand of JANCRC010000010.1, from coordinate 4,592,819 downwards.
TCGGTGCACATCTGCCGAAGCAGAGCATGACCTTCGGTGCATCCCTGCCGAAGCACGATGCCACCATTCGATAGACTCTATCTGAATCTATACCATTCTCTCATATTTGTGGTAGTAGTCAGATCTAAAAATTTGGTAAACTTTCGTTCTCTACATTGCTGCTTTATGAGTGAGTTAGAAACTTGGAAGGACGAGAAAAGTATTCTCTAGTAAAAATTCGATTGGATTTATAAACTTCAGAATCGTACTTATTCATGGACGTAATCATGGTGTGCTTCAGGCAATATCGTTCATGATTAGACGGTCCGTAGGAGTGAGCCAAAAAGCCATGGAATCCTCGTTCGGGAGGTACTTCCGTTTGTAGTGCTTCGGGTATAGGTCTTTGGTTGAAGATCATGCCGGAGGCTTATTCAGCTGTTCCATGCCATTGTTGGCTTTAATGGTATCTCAGCGTCTTGATAGTCAAGTGGAGAATCACGTCTTCTACCCCACATAAAGTGGTTTCTATTAGAAACGTCCAAATCAGGAAAATTGAACTTGTGACGGTTCGACAATCCACTGAATGGAGGGAACAAGATTGCGAATAGTGCTATGGGAAATAAAACATCCATAAGCATCAAAGTTAGAACATTCAGGTTCTAAGACATGGTTTACATGAAAAATGTCAGGTTTTCATGGGTGTATTGTTTTAAGAAAACTTCAGGTTTCAAAGGCATTAAATTCGAAACTACAGGTTCAATTTAGTTTATGAACGTTTAGTTCATAAAAGAGAGGTTCTTGCAAGAACACAGAATACTATATGCTGATTTATGTGTAGTGGATTTGAGTTGCTTCAGGAACTCAAGTGTGAAAGCTTCAGAACTACGAAATGATGTTAACTGTTCAAAGTAGAAAAATAAATTATTAAATTGTTAATGTCCAAAAGTGATCTTCAGGTCAATAATTTTAGATTAATTATCAAATTAATGGACTGCTGGTCACTTTTAATTAATTCAATAGATCGAGACCAAACTGGGTCGATCATGCAAATAAAAATAATGACAGATGGGTCATATTAGCTTCGGTTGGCGATACGCCAAGTGATAATTAAATTAGAATTAATCAGTGTAAACCAAAGTACCCAAAAAATTATTTGGGTATGATTTCTAATGCGGGCATGCCAAAAATTGGCATTGGGTCAAAAAATAATGCAGCATAGCCTTATTGGGCTGTCTACAGTGCGGGGACAGGCCTTGCAGCACGGCTGTAGGTCATTGGGCCTCGAAGAGGGTTGTGGGCCTCTAGGCCGTGTGGTCTGGGTAAGCCAAGCAACGGAAGATGCTGGTTTGGGCCAAAACATGGCGCGGGAGCAAGCCCAGCCCAAGGCTGGCTTGCAGGTTGGTGCTCATAAGGCCCAGTAGGCAACGTGCTTGCTGAAGCTAGGCCTGGGCACGAGACAAAAGGGCTCAGCAGCACTGGACTGCTAGTATTGGGCTAGGGACGCGTAGGGTAGGTCCAAGAATACCCTACCAGGCTGAGGGCTTGGGTTGTCATGCGTGAGCAGCAGAGTCCAAAGGGCTGCTGTCGTGTGGTCCAAGGCGTCAAACAACGCTGTTTCCATGTGTGCTCCACACGGCTTGGCTGCAGGCCAGCTGCGATGGTCGGAGGTGGTGCCAGCGGCAGTGAGCCATATTCATGCCGAATATATTTTCCTTTTTTTTTCCGACTTCTCTAGGGTTTGAAAAACCCTAAATTACTTCTAATTTATTTATTTCCTTTAACTCACAAATTCCACATAGCAAAATAATAATTGCATAATGCATGAAACGTGTATATATAGGAATCCCTTCCCAATAGGGATCCCCATATTTTTTGAAAAATGGGATCCCCTCTTGACCGTTAGATTTGGCTTTAATGAAATTTTGTGGCCTATGATTTAATCTCAACCACATAATTTCATTAAAGTCAAATCTAACGGTTAAGATGATATCCCCATATTTTTTTTAAAATGGGGATCCCTCTTGGGAAGGGGCCTGTATATATATATATATATATATATATATATATATATATATATATATATATATATATATATATATATATAGACAAATATATGAATAATGTACAATATATATTGAAATGAAAATATAAATATAGGGGGTTCATGCATCATGGGGAATGTTTTCATGTTTCGTGGACGTTTCAAATATCTTCCTTTATTTTAAGCGTACTTGATTGGCAGAAAATAACAAAAGCCCTTGAATTTGTAGAAGATCCTTCTCGGAAAGCTGAAATGCATCTCCAATGCGTTGTATCACGTTCAACAAATAAAAAAAATTAAATTGAATCAATAACATGTAGATAAATTCAATAAATTAATAAATTAATCATACAAAGAATAATTAAAACGTATTACTCCCCTGATTGAAGAATAAACTCTCTTTAGCGCAGCGTCAAGAGTGTGCTGATAGCGTATTGTAGGTTTAATTTACTAAACAATTATAAAGGCTAGAAAGAGAGGGGTGAGGCATAGAGAGATGTGTAATTGTGAGGTGTGTGTTATCTGACCCCATTGTGCCTTTATTTATAGTAATAGGGAAGGTTAAATCCTTACCCTAATATAATTACAACTCTAATAGGATAATATCTAGTCTAAGAGATATAGTAGAATCCTATAAGGATATCCTAAATATGTTAGGATTTATACAATTACATTTCTAATCTAATAAGACTACAACAATCGAGCATATATGTTACTATATATAGGCCTAGAAAATTAAAAAAATACTTTAAGCAGGTGATGTATGATCATAAAAACTAAAAGTTTAACCGCTAATTAGTTTGTAATTATTACAAAACGAAGCATCCATGTGTAGTTACGGGACCAGGGTAGTCCTGAGCCCCTGAGGCAAATCCTTTGTGAAAAAAAATTAGAAATTATACATGTTTGGTTATTTTGCAATAATTCTCCTTAAAAATCTTTGTTTTCATTTATTTCTTCTTTTGTTTTGTTGTTTTTAACTTCTGGTCCACCATTCCCCATTTCTCCTCTCAACTCAGTCGAATTAAGTGAGTAGTGATTGCAGTTCTTATTTGGGCGCAGAGGGTGGAGCACACTATTCCACTAGCTAAAAAAAAAATCTTGTGTGACAAAAAACACATTATCGCGCAAAATGACCTTGCGCGATGAAACAACATTGTCACGCAAAGTCACTTTGCGCGACGAAATTCTAAACTTTGTTGCGCAAAGTCTTGCACGACAAAATTTTGCGCAACAAAAAACACATCGTCGTGCAAAGTGACTTTGCGCGACAAAACTTTAAACTTTGTCGTGCAAAGTTTTTACAAAAGTAAAAAATAAAATAAAATTTTTTTTTAAATTTTTGCGCGACGTAATTCAAATATTTCATCGCCTAAACCAATTTATTTTCGTTTTTTATTTTGTACGTATAACACTTAAGAAATTGAACGGTATATATATTTATTAAGTAGCTTTAAATTTATTATTGTAGTTCAGATCGGGTTTTTGTTAGAAAAATATATTATTGTAGTTTGGATCGGATTTTTGTTAGAAAAATATATTTTAAATTGACGATCGAATTAGTTCATTATATTCATATAGGGTCAAGGAGTGTAGCTATAAAAAATCATCACAATCGGAGTTGAAATAACTGTTAAATCGTGATTTTTCGTTTATAACCATCGAAAAGTTTTGTCCCATTCCTTTATCTCTGAATGTTTGTTTTTTGCGATTTTTGGCATATATGATCTCGAAGTATATACAAACAAGTTTGGTGGTTGGATCGTTGAAACTAGTTTCGTATCCCATCAAAACAATAGATGCGTATCCCATCGAAACAGCTTTGAGTGACGTAGTTGTACCTACGTCACGCAAGATTTTTTTTTTTTTGCCCTTTTGCTTATGAATACAAAATAAATAAATTAAAATCTACTTAGTAAATATATATACCATTGAACTTGATGGGAAACACATTGTACGGAATTAGTTTCAACGATCCAACCGTCAAACTTGTTTGTATATACTTCGAGATCGCATACGCAAAAAATCGAAAAAACAAACATTTAGAGATTAAGTACGGGACAAACCTTTTCAACAGCTATAAACGAAAAATCACAATTTAACGGTTATTTTAACTCCGATTTTGATGATTTTTTACAGCTACACTCCTTGATCCTATATGAGTACAATAAACTAATTCGATTGTCAATTTAAAATATTTACACAAGTGGATACCAAAAAATCTTATGTTATACTTCATGTTTGTATAAATAAACTCTAAGTGTTAGTAAATCTATTGTTTTGATGGGAAATGCATTGTACGAAACTAGTTTCAATGATTCAACCGTCAAACTTATTTGTATATGCTTCGAGATTGCATACACCAAAAATAAAAATAAAAACAAACATTTAGAGATTAAGTACGGAACAAAACTTTTCGGCGGCTATAAACGAAAAATCACGATTTAACGGTTATTTTAACTCCGATTTTGATGATTTTCTACAGCTACACTCTTTAAACCTATATGAATACAATGAACTAATTCGATCGTCAATTTAAAATATTTACACAAGTGGATACCACAAAAGAAAAAGGCAATGAAAGAACCCCAAAAGAAAAGCAAAAAAAAAAAAAAAAAAAAAAAAAAACTTTGCGCGATGTAGGTGCAACTGCGTCGTGCAAAACATCTTTGTGCGACGTCACCTACGTCGCGCAAGGTTTTTTTTTTTTTTTTTTGCCCTTTTGCTTATGAATATAAATAAATAAATTAAAATCTACTTAGTAAATATATATACTGTTGAACTTGATGGGAAACACATTGTACGAAATTAGTTTCAACGATCCAACTGTCAAACTTGTTTGTATATACTTTGAGATCGCATACGCAAAAAATCGAAAAAACAAACATTCAGAGATTAAGTACGGGACAAACCTTTTCGACGGCTATAAACGAAAAATCACGATTTAACGGTTATTTTAACTCTGATTTTGATGATTTTTTATAGCTACACTCTTTGATCCTATATGAATACAATAAACTAATTCGATCATCAATTTAAAATATTTACACAAGAGGATATCACAAAATCTTAAGTTATACTTAATGAAAGTATAAATAAACTCCAAGTGTTAGTGAATCTATGGTTTTGATGGGATACGCATTGTACGAAACTAGTTTCAACGATCCAATCGTTAAACTTGTTTGTATATGCTTTGATCGCATACGCCAAAAATCGAAAAAAAAAAAACATTAAGAGATTAAGTACGGGTCAAACCTTTTCGACGGCTATAAACGAAAAATCACGATTTAACTGTTATTTTAACTCTGATTTTGATGATTTTTTACAGCTACACTCTTTAAACCTATATGAATACAATGAACTAATTCGATCGTGAATTTAAAACATTTACACAAGTGGATACCACAAAAGAAAAAGGCAATGAAAGATCCCCAAAAGAAAAGCAAAAAAAAAAACTTTGCGCAACGTAGGTGTATCTACGTCACGCAAAACAACTTTGCCCGACGTAGGTGCACTTGCGTCGTGCAAAGTTGGGAAAAAAACGTAGTTTACCGCCAAAACCTTGCGCGACGAAGGCCGACATCGCGCAAAGCTGTTTTGCGCGACGTCGGGTTTCGTCGCGCAAAGTGCCGTTGCGCAAAGGCCATTTGCGCGACGTTTTGTGTTTGGCGTCCCGTAAACAGACTTTGTGTGACGAAATTTGCTGCGTCGTGCAAAACCTTGTGCGACGAAAGTTTGGTCGTGTATTGTTCGTCTCGCAAAGCTCGTGACGTTAAAGTTTGCGTGACGAAAATTAATCTTCATCGCGCAAAGCTACTTTGCGCGACGAAGATTAACGTCGCGCAAAGCTTTGCGCAACGAATATTTTAAATTTTGAATTTTTGTTTTTAAACTTTTTTAATTAAAATAAATTAATTTAATATTTTGCGCGACGAAATATTTTGTCGCTCAAGGTTTTTGACTTTTTCTTTTATTATTTCTCTTATATTAATTTAATTATATTAATTGTTTACACAACGAAATATTTGGTAGCGCAAGATTTTTCAAATATTTATTTTTTAATTTAATTTAATTGTATGATTTTATTTTTAATTACTTTAATTTAAATTGACATATTCAAAATAAAATTACATATGAAAAAAAATGATCAAATTATCCAATATATATAATATATTCAAAATGTACACATAAATTAACAAAATACAATAATAAAATCCTAATACAAGTCTATTGTGGTGGTAGTGGCGGGGGAAATGTTTTGATAGCGTCCTAATCCTCAACCTTAGCAGTTAAAGTCTCGACGATTCCCCACAAAAAAAAGAGGTCAAATAACAGAAAAATAACAAAAACTAATAACAAAAAATTGGCATAATCTCCCCTAAAATGGGTATACCCCAAATCCGACCCCAAACTCCACTCCTCATCCTATACTCGACCCCAAACCCCGCACCAAACTCAAAACTAACTCCAAATACACATATTAATGAAAAAAAATTAAAATTTGGGGAGAATATACCTTTTGGCAAGATTGAGAGTGAGTGTGAATGAGAGGGAGGAGTGATTGTGAGAGAATTAGAGGAGATAGTGAGAGAGAGATGAGAGAGTGAATGAGAGTAAGAGATAGTGAAGAGAGAGAAGAGAGATTAAGTGAGAGGAGTGAGTGTGAGAGAAAGGGTCGGATTTGGGGAGAGGGAAAGAGAGATGAGAGGTAAGAGTAGAGAAAGACATTGAGAAAATGGTGGATGAGTTATTTTGGATTTAAAAGCCGTATCACTTTGTGTGACGAAGGATACAAGTTTTGCGCGACGAAATATTTTGGTCGCCCAAAGTCTTCAAAAAATTTATAAAAAAAAAAAGTCCCGCATCCCATTTTTGGTGCCCACCCAAATTTTTAGAGCTTTGCGTGACGAAGTGTTGGTCGCTCAAAGTTTTGCGCGACTAAAAATTGGTCACGTAAAGTCTTAAAAAAATGTAAAAAAAAATTCCCGCATCCCTTTTTTTGTACCCGCCCAAATTTTTAGAGTTTTGCGTGACGAAAAATTGGTCAAGCAAAGTCTTAAAAAAAAAAATTCCCACTTCCCAATTTTAAGAGTTTTGCGCGACGAAAAATTGGTTGCACAAAGTCTTAAAAAAAAAAAATTCCCACATCCCATTTTTGGCTTCCTTCCAAATTTAAGGATTATAAGCGACGAAATATTGGTTCGTCGCGCAAAATTTATAAAAATAATTTTTATAAATAATAAAAAAGAAAATAATTTTGTTTTACAATTTAAAATATAAATAAATAAGATTTAGGCGACCAAATGTGTATTCGTCGCGCAAAGAAAATTAAAAAAAAAATATTTTAACAATATAAAATATAAAAATAAAAATAAAAATGTAAATAACGTTTCAGCGACAAAATATTGATATTCGTCACGCAAATTTTTAAAAAAATAATAAAAACTTATGAAAACAACTATATTTTAAAATTTATAATATAAAATAAAATAAAATAAAAAAAAAAAATTGGTTTGCGCGACGCATGTATACAACTACACTTATATGAATAAACGAAAAATCACGATTTAACGATTATTTTAACTCCGATTTTGATGATTTTTTACAGCTACACTTCTTGACCCTATATGAATACAATGAATGAATTCGATCTTCAAGTTAAAATATTGACACTAATGGATACCACAAAATTTTATCTCTATTAATTAATGAAACCCTCCTTATCAACCAAAAGAGGGTGAAAAGACAACTTAGTATTCTATCACACAAAAAAAAAAAATGATGGGCAATAATGTAATTTCACAGGTCCAAATTTTACTATTTTTTATTGAAGCCTCACCTATAGGTGATGTTAAAATATCTCTAATATTTAAAATTAAAAAAAATCCAAAAACAAAAAAGGAAAACTAATGAAAAGGGCTTCAAAACTTTGAGTTTTAACTAAAAACCACCTACTAACTTTATTTAATGATAAGGACAAGAGAAAAAAAAATACATAACAAAAGTTTGGTGCTTCAGCCTCCTCTCTTCGAAGCTCACCTCCTCCGCACCAACTCCTTCACCGCCGGTATCCCCACCCTTCCCAAACTCCGCCTCCGATTCTCGGTCAGCAACCGTCATAGCGACGATCTTGGCGACAAGGAACGAGAGGATCAAAGCCAGCGACGCCATCAGAAACAGGTCCTGGACGAGCTCTATGGTGATTAATTACTACAGTCCAAAATTCTGCAAACAACGAATTTAAATCAAATGATGAAAACAAAGGGAGATTAAAAGCGATTGGGAGATGAGTTTTAAAAAGTTAATTAAAGTCATAGGTGAGCAAAAGGAAACGGATATATGCAGAGGAGAGCAAAGCATATTCTGACGTTTTATTATTGCTTTTTTCACTGCTTTGCCTCTACGTCACTTTTCCTGACAGACAAGGTAAGGCCCTTGAGGGCTTCGATGGTGCCCTCTTCTCCATTGGGCATGAATTCGCCACAGCCATCCGTAGCAGTCCCTCCTATAGCTGCTGCATGGTTCTTGAGGCACTAATTGTAGTAAGTTTTCATAAACAGTGTCCTAAGTTTCATAAACAGTGTCGTAAGTTTTCATAAACAGTGTAGTAAGTTTCATAAACAGTGTCCTAAGTTTCATAAATAGTGTAGTAAGTTTTATAAATAGTGTACCGTGAGTCGCGCAAAGCCTCTTTGTGCGACGCAGCCTACGTCCTGCACGCATGTTTCTTCTTCGTCGCGCAAACTCTTCTGTCACGGTTAGTGCGCGACGAAGGTTCGTTGCGCTAAGTTTTGCGCGACGTTTTTTGACTTTGCGCGACGAAGGACCTGCGTCACGCAAAGTGTTTTTTGTACTAGTGCTAGTTTTCGGTAAGTTTTGTATTTAAACTAGTTTATGCAGTTGTATTCCACAGTTTATCATATTATCAATAATATTTGAGAGAACTTTCCTCTTTTTTGATGAATTTTAGATGTTATAGGATTTGACGATGATAGATCATATCTATTATGTTTTTAATTGCGTTACTAATAGTGATATACGGTAGCTATCGCAATTCTAGAGTTCTTTTGTTAGAATGAACAATTATATTCTTGTTACAACCATTGAATTATATTTTTCATGCATGATAAATTAATCTGTCGCAGTAATACCATGTCCCAAGGCAACGAGGTTTTTCAATCTATCCAAATTATAAACGTGGACAACGAAATTATGTTTTATGTATAATCTATTTAATACAAAATTGAGATGTGACATGATATTACCGTCATACTACGCAATATAATCGGCTAATAACATAAAGGAATTTAACTAAACTAAACTCAAACGGATTTCTTTTCTATTCTTTTGTAATAAAGTTCGATTGACACGAATATTTTTTTCATGTTGTTCTAGTTTTTAGTTTTTTTTTTTTTTGAGATAACCATGTTGTTCTAGTTAAGATACAAAATTTAATTAAGAATGTGTTAAAAAAAAATTAAAGAATAATGTGTCACTAATTGAAAATAAACATGTTAATTGACACTTAATTAATAATTCATTCATCAACAACCTTGATTTACACAATTTAATTTAAAATTTTGATCTCTCTAACATTATCCAAATTTAAAACAGAATCCGGCCGTTATTAGTTAACTACTTAACTTGTAGCTTTTATCATTTCTAGGGATGTAGGCATATTGTGAATGCATGAATGAACCCTCCTTTATTTACTTTCATCATGAAATAACGATAGATTAACTTTGACAAGTCACGCACTTCACACACTTATCAAGCGGCAAGCCCAAACATCTTCCATGTGCCAAAATTTTAAAACAAAAAGACTATTTTGTTAGTCAAAACATGAAATTAATTATTTATTTTTTTTAAAAGAAAAAAAAGAGAGGATGTGGCAGGTGACAACAACCCAAAAAATGGAAAAAGTCAACCCAATGGAGTGAAGGATTGGCTGCAGCAACCAAGAATGTGCGCCAACGCCATACGCCTCCGCACCCATTAGCTTTTGTCGGCAAACAGACAATGCAGAATTTAAATACGCACGAGCTATAAAGAAAAGAAATTAAATTAAATGGAGAAAATTATTATTCTAAAGTCAAATAGGGTTTACAATGCAATTTTGCCCAAAAACTTTGTATGTATTTGCATGTTTATTTCACCTCGTGCCACTTTAATGACCGGGTAACGTTCGCCAACCTTCAGCTATTCAATAACTTGGAAAAGTCTTCACCTTCTTCTTCCCTCTCTCTCTCTCTTTCTCTACGCTCATATGTACCGTGTTTTGACCTTCTCAATTTGAAAATCTCATTTTCCAACCCACCTGTATATATATAAACAAACTCAACTCCTTTGTCATATATCCTCCTCGCAACGTTTTCAAAGTTCAAACCAATTCACAACTACATAAAAAACCTTCATATCAATCTTCACCTCTCACCTTTAATCAAACACTTTGTTGATCAACCAAAAGTATCCTTTGTCAGTTCTCAATCTTCGTCAGGTTTCTCGTTTCGGTTTTGGATTTCTCGACCAAATGGACCAAGAAATTGATGTTCCCTCATTTTTTCTGTGCCCCATTTCTCTAGAAATCATGAAGGATCCCGTCACAATCTCGACCGGGATCACATACGATCGAGAGAGCATAGAGAAATGGTTGTTCTCGAGCAAGAACAAGACTTGTCCCGTTACCAAACAAGTGGTTTCGGAGGATTCCGACATAACTCCAAACCACACTCTTCGCCGGTTGCTCCAAGCTTGGTGCACAATGAACGCTTCTCACGGCATCGAAAGGATCCCAACTCCGAAGCCACCTGTTAACAAATCTCAGATCGATAAGCTCCTCCGAGACGCCAAAAAGTCCCCAAACGGTCTGGCAAAATGCCTCAGTGAGCTTCGATCCATTTCATCCCAAAGCGAAGCCAACAAGAGAAGCATCGAAGCCGCTGGTGCAGGCGAGTTCCTTGCTTCAACGATAATCAACAACATCAAGAACGACAGAGAAAATGTCGAAAACGAAGAAGCTTTGAGCATCCTCTACAACCTAAATCTTAGTGAAGATGTTCTCAAAACCCTAATAGGCAAAGAGGGTGAGTTTGTCGAGGCCTTAATCAAACTCATGCAACGTGGGAGCGACGAGTCTCGGACGTACGCTGTGATGTTGTTGAGATCAATGTTCGAGGTTGCTGATTCGATGAGGATGACAAACGTAAAACCTGGATTCTTCGTCCAAGTTGTTCAGGTCTTGAATGATCAAATCTCACAACAGGCCTCAAAAGCCACATTGCAACTGTTGATCCAGCTTTGTCCATGGGGACGAAACAGAATCAAAGCCGTTGAATCCGGGGCCGTTATTGTCTTGATTGAGCTTCTTCTGGATACTTCTTCGGATAGGAGAACCTTGGAAATGACACTCTTGGTGCTTGACATGCTATGCGGCTGCGCTGAAGGCCGTGCAGAACTGCTGACCCACGGCGCAGGACTAGCCGTGGTGTCTAAGAAGATAATGAGGGTCTCGAAGGTGGCGAGCGAGAGAGCAGTGAAGATTTTGTTCTCCATTTGCAAGTTTTCCGCGACGTCGAATGTTTTGCAGGAGATGATGCAATTGGGTATTGTGGCGAAGCTATGCTTAGTTCTTCAAGTGGATAGTGGGAGCAAGACCAAGGAGAAGGCTAGAGAGATCTTAAAATTGCATGCAAGGACATGGAAGAATTCTACTTGTATACCAAGCAATTTGGTTTCTTCTTATCCATCTTGAAAAAGAAAGAATTGTGACTTTCTCTATTTTTAGTAATTTTCCATTTATTGTGTACATAATTGATTTTTGGTTGGTTTTACAACACAGATATACAGATTAATGGGCATGGGTTACAGTTCCACAAATGTTTGATCGCATTCCTATGAATTTCTTTTCTGGTTCTGCCATTTTGGGAAATCAGAATACCATTAATTGCTCAATACATTTGGAACTTTTAGGAGATTACTATTTCTAGATCAAATTCTTGTTTTAGAAATTTTTTATTTAGGTCGTTTTGGGAAGAGAAATCCAAAGATTATATTAAGCTTCCATACTTTTAGCAGTTCTGGGTCCCTTGTTCATTTCAAATTGATTGAGAGATGATGAGTGGCGGATTTAGGAAATAATATTAGGGTGGTTAGTAAGAATAGCGTGCGTAAGGTGCAAATTTTTTTTAATAAAAATAGCATGTATATCGTCATTTCATTGAGTCTTGGTAGGCTTGAAGTCATTTGGAAAGGCATATTGCACATCTGCTAATGCCTCATTTGCGTGGGTAACTACCATGTTCCAAGTCTGCTCCCATATGAATACTTAACAAAGAAACACACTTATCTTGAACACACTAACAATGTTTGATATCATTGCAGCCTATTAATATGTTTGTCCAAGAATAATGATACTTTGTTATTCTCTGAGATCACCATTTCATTTACTTTGCATTTTTGGATAGTTTTTTACTTGGTTCTTTTTTTCTGCCTACAATTGTAATAACAACCAACAAACAAGTCATAGGTAAATAATATTAGGACTAAACTGTAAAGGGGCAACACCTCTCTAATGCATTTTATCAAGCAGTTGAAGGGCATATATAAAGGCCAACTGCAACCTTTAAAGGGGCAGCATCCAAGTCATCCATAAACATTCATCGAAGTTCTGACGATCAGCACTCAATTTATTCTTGGACATTCATTGAAGTTTGGAAGATCAGTTGACCCCGCCTGCCCCTCAATGCATCCGCCCCTAGAGATGGTCCAGCACCGGAACCAACTGAAAATGAAAGGATTTAGTAAAATAAGGAAGTCCTAGACTTGCTCAAAAAAGCCAGCCGGACAGAGAAAGCAGTCATATCTCCCTGCAAGTGCATTACACAATTAATTAATTGCCCATCTTTGTGGACCAAATACTATATACTCATAATTTAATTCTTTATTTATTCCTTCAGTGATACCGTGTCTTTTGTAGAGGTAGTTAAATTAGCATGAGTTGCGTGCTCATCTATTTGCGGTCACGTTTGAATTTAATATATATATATATATATATATATATATATATATATATATATATATATATCCATGTAATGAATTAACAATGGGATCATTTCTATTTTGTTGTTTCCCTTTTCTTTCCCAATAAGCTATAGCTATAGCTATATTCTTTTTTGTTTTTTTTTGAAAGAAAACGGTAGAGTTTTATGGGAATATTTTTTCGAGTGATCAATTATTCGATTGTGAGGTAATTTGCACAAACAAGGTAAACGTTTTTTTGGCCATAACACAAACAAACATAAAATAATAATCTCTGAATAGCTACCACATGTACAAACACCATCGGTACAAACTTCCTTCTTAATTTGCAAACAAAGAACAACACATCATGTGCTTGACTTCCAATTATAAAAAGAAAAATATTATATGTATATGTGATATATAATTTATAACATGAATACTTGTAAACGTATAAGTTAAACCAACATATAATTAAGTTTGTACTTATGAAAAAAAAACCAACATATAAGTTAAATCCACCGTTTAAATACGTAACACGTTACCTGAAATCAAATTGTAGAACATCATGTCACAAGTCAAACGTTAATATTTTATATATTAACTAGCATAGTACGTTTTGCATGTAATTAAGTATACATAGTGTGGAATAGATATTGCTAAGACATTAATTAGATGCATTTTCTTTAAGGAAAATAGCTACAATAAACATATTTTGACATTGAGTTTGTAGAAATGATCATTTTCAGTAATGATGACGTATTAATCATATATCGACGACTCAGTGATGACATAACGACAACAATAATATATATATATATATATATATATAATGATGACCAAATAAATGTTGATCATTTATGCATTGATGTCAAAATAGTTTTTTTTTTATTTTTTATTTTTTTGAATAACGATATTATAGGGGAAGGGGTGGGCTTAGCCTCACAATGGACTAGCAATAATATGGTTCAAACCGAATATAAAATTATGAATAAAACTTTATTAATTGAAGAAAGAGAACACAACAAATTCCTGAGACGGCTACATAATCCGTAAGAGATTATATTGTGACTAACTTGATTCTTATATTAAACTACAAGTTATATTTATATAAAACAAAACCTAAAAAACCCTAATTCAAATGGACTAGGTTTTCAACAAAAATATGTTTATTGTACTAATTTCCCTCTATCTAGTAGATGTACAAACCCAGTGAGTGGGTGGTGGTATCTATGCACTCCTTTTTACCTCTCACACCCCTCCTAATTTTTGACCATTGAATCAAATAAAAAGAAAATCAAAGAACATAAATCAACATAGAATGTGTGAGAAGTAAAAAGAGGTGTGGATAAAACTTTTTTTTCATCGGCCGCCTAAGTATATATAAAAGAGAACACATAAAAAAGAGGAAACTTTACCTTCCACCCATTAGAAAGGAAAATGCGGCTAAGACCTGCATGCAAGGTTCTAAAAGATGCTAGGCGCTAGTCGGGCGGCGGGTTGAGACGTAGCGCCTAGTCAATTAGGCAGGGCCTAAGCAGATTTAAGTATATTATATATCGTATAAATAAATGTTTGTTTATACTTAAAAAATACATAATTCCATTGGGATGACAAAACTGCAAAATAGAATGACATATAGATTATAAAGTATTTGAACATAATGAAAACTTGAGGAACAAGCATTCAATGTTTGTTCATCTAAGTATTCAACACCTCTCTAATAATTTATTGAAAAAAAATAAAATGCAAAATGAAAATTGTCTCTTTTCTGTCTAAGTGAGAATCATGACCTAGGCGGGTCTGGGCAGGTTAAGAAGACGCCTAGGCAGTCTAGGCAGGCACCTAAGCAGGTCTAAGTGTCATTTCTTAATTTTCAAACGTCTAAGAATTAATCAAGGCGGTGGCTAGCCACCTAACGCCTAAACGAGTCCTAGACGGCACTAGGTGAGAGTGTTTAGAATAGTGCCCATAGGTCATGACATGGTTCGGTGCACGCATAAACTTTTTTTTTTTTATCATGTTTAGGCACTAGATGGCGCTAGATGAGAGTTTTTAGAACAGTGCCTGTAGGTCATGGCATGGTTCGGTGCACACAGAAACTTCCTTTTTATCATAGTTTTTCTTCGTTATTTTCCTTTGTTTGTCTTAATTTCTTTCTACTTTCGCTATTGTATTTCTTATACCTTTTTCACTTTCCATGTTTCTTTTCTGCAACAAGCTTTCACATTAAGTTAAGTCCCCTTCATATATATGTATCCAGTTGTTATGGTCATTGCTTGGTAGGATCAATCGAATATTTGGTAATCCAATTGATATGTTGGCTATTAAATTAAAGCCTTCTAATCAAACCTAATGACCCTAGATAATATGAGGATACTTTTTTTTTTCCTGACAAACGATATTATCTACACTAAGGAGGAGAGAGTGAGCTTAGTCTCACAATAGGCTAAGAATAATGTAGTTTAAATTCGTCTTTGGCGATAATCGAACCTAAGACCTCTCACTTACAAGTAAAGATAAATACTATTAGACTGTAGTACTAAGTGGGAATAATATGATAATATTAGACTGCCCAGAAAAAGTGTTTTGATTATACAATGTACCGGACGTATCAAAGATAATAATTTCTATAATTTTAATTCATATCAGATCAAAAGAATTATGAAACGATCCATAAAAGAAAGTATGAAACTAACAGCATTAATTGAATTAGATTGGATTTTTTTGGATTTTTTTTTTAAACAAAAGATAAACCGAAAACTTACAACGATAATGTGTTTAGAATGAATCCAACATTGATGGGAGAATGAACCTTGCATGTGCTTATAAGAGGTTAGGCTACTCTCCATATTTCTAATTGATTTTATGGTAGAGCCTCAACTTTCTATCAGAGTCGGTTATCCCACGTATGAAGCCAAATGGCAACACATGCTCCACATTACCTCCCCTATTTGTGTTGTCCGCATATTAGGCTAAATTTCCACACATTAGAGTGCGTGTTGAGAATGAATCTTACATTGATAGGAGGAAAGACTTTGCACGTGCTTATAAGAGGTTGAACTACTACCCATATTGTCAATTAGTTTTATGATGTTCAACTTTTTTGAGAATGCCCTTGAGATCCCTAAGTGCCTCATATCAAACTTAATTTTACAAGCCACAACAAAAAGAAAATGAGAAAACCCGAAAAAAAACATTTAGGCTTCACATGAGACCAAGCGTGGCTAATTCAACCGCTACCATACTGGCTTGACGATAGACATGTTGAAGCTGACCACATGCAGAGTAGATTGGATTGTACCATATGTATGCACTTAGACATTTTCCCTTTTTACGAAAAGCTCAAGCACTATACAAAACAAAATTGTAATTCTGCATGTATATTATTTTATGTTTCATTAGAATGAACGGGGACCATATATTTAGTTCCATGACAGGTGGATTGTCTTACCAACTTGGACTTTGACTAATATCATGAGATACACTTGTCTTGGAATTTATTTTATTTTATTTTTTATTCTTTTGTAGTTTACGCTGAGTTGTAAAGCACACATTGCTGAGGAAGACATGATCCGATTTGTTTGGTGCATGCATATTTAAATTTTTAACTAGTGTTATATGTATTTCATGTGATATCTACAATGCTTCGTGATCGCGTGCATTATGTTGAATATATAACTGCCAACTCATCAAAACAGTTGTAAAGGATTGGATGATGCAATAGCTAGTTGAAAGAGTTTGTTAAAGCTTGTTACTTAAAATTTATGAGCTAGTCCTCTAGTCAGCTATATATAGCTATTGTAACAGATAGTAAAATTAGTTCATTGAGTTCAATACAAAACCTTCATTCATTTTTTTTTTTCACATTTCTCCTCTCTGTAAAACTTCATTTCTTGGTTTTATAATTGTTCATCTCTGCTACTTCTCCAATGTAGTTAATATGGTATCAGAACCATTAGGCTCGGGTCATGGATTCTGGTGGTTCCATTTTTCATTAGATTTCATCGTCTTCTAGTTTTATTTCTCTTTCGTTAAGTTATTCGGTGCTTCTGTAATCGCTCTGTAATTATTGGGAAAATTTTTCTTCTGAATTTTGTGTAAAGATTGTTGGTGATAGATGGGTCTTTGAAATTGTGGGGTAATCTGAATGCAGTTGGCTAGTGGGTTCTGTTAATTTCTTCTGTGCTTCTGCAGTCGTCAAATAGAAGTGGGAATTTTCAATTCTTGAATATTTCGATTCTTGAATTCGCAATTTTTTTTTTTTTTTTTTTTTCCAGATTTTCATATAGTTCTTCACCTCCTGATACTAGGAAAGAAAATGGGTTTTCAAGCAAATTCTTGGATTCGGTGGAATGCCTTCATCTTGGAGGGGCTCGTGATGGTGGTCTACAATTTAGGTTTTGCTCAGGAAATGGTTTTGCTCCGGACATGGTGCGGTGTTAGGAATAACATATGGTCGTCAATTTATGGTGCGTTTTCTTCGGTGCCTTCGATATAGTTCTTTCCTCTTGGTGGTGTTCTCTGATCAGCTTTCTGAATTATATTTTCTGCAACTTTGATCCCTGATTTGTTTTCCGATGTGGAAGAAAGTTTAGAACTTTATGCAGTCCAAGTGTTTGACGAAATGCTCAACTCAAGATTTTTTGTGAAGGTTATGTTTTTAGTCCCTTTATCTGAGCTTGAGGGGGGTGTTGAATATATCATTGCCAACTCATCAAAATAGTTGTAAAGGATTGGATGATGTAATAGTTAGTTGAAAGAGTTAGTTAAAGTTTGTTACTCAAAGCTTATGAGCTAGTCCTCTAGTAAGCTATATAGCTAATGTAAACATATATTAAAATTAGTTCATTGAGTTCAATACAAAACCTTCATTCATTTTTTTCACATTTCTCTTCTCTCTATAAAACTTCATTTCTTGGTTTTATAATTGTTCATCTTCTCCAATGTAGGTACTGCATTCAACTTAAGATATTAAATTGTCATAGTTAATTGTTTAGGGCATATAATTGATGGCCCTTTAGAGTTTTTTTTTTTTTGGTTTTATGTATCCTAAAATTCAATATTTACCAAATTTAAAATTTATGTTTAAAATATTTGATTATGCCTACGAATTTAGAAAAGTGCTATTTTTTCGAGGTTCAAAAAGAACTTTTCTTTTCAAATTTGAAAAAAAAAAAAAAAACCAAACAAATTACGCGTAAAAGACTTAAATTTCCTTTTTTTTGGTTTTGGGGGGGGGGGGGGGGGGGGGGGGGGTTTGGGGGTGGGGAAGGAGAAGAAAGTAAAGAACTATTTTTCTTATAGTTTTAATTGCATGCAAACCATTAGCTTCTTCTTCATTTCTCGAGATCCTTCGACGACACCTCTAGTGCTTGTCAAATCATTTCTCACTTAATTCGACTATTTTTAGTAGAACGGTAGTGTTAGTGACTCAATTATATATTATCCACCTAATATTGAGACTTAGTAACTCAATAATTATCCGTCATCTTCCATTAAAACTTAGTAACTCCATAATTATCCGCCTAATATGTACATTATTCTTTCTCGTTATTCAAAAACCTTTTGTAATAATAACAAGTTTTTATTTGTCAGCATTTCTAATTAGCTATCCATCTATTGAGGATAGTGTTGCCCTAATAATCTGAGAGCTTAATAGCTTATGATGTGCCCGAGTAGGTCTGGTAAACGGGACGTGTCTGTCGTGTTCGTGTTGTTTTCATATAACACCTGTTATCTTAACGGGTCGTGTCGTGTCACACATGTTATCTTAACAGGTCGGGTCACTTTACCCAACGGGTGGGTAAAGTGACCCGACCCGTTATGACCCGTTAAGAAAAATATTTTTTTTTAAATTTGCACATACCACACATTGCCACATAAATATTACTTCAAAAAATTAAAACACATTTGTCGTTTAAGTACTACATCTACACTCGAAAAATAAGAGCCTAATAAAAAAAAACATTCATACACTACTAGTCTATTACAAAATATTAAATGTGCAAGGATATGCAAAATGAAAGAGTTTTTGTTTTCAAGGTTGTGAAGCCTTTCATCAAGTATAACATAAGATTTTGTGGTATCAACTAGTCTAAATATTTTAAATTGAAGATCGAGTTCATTCATTGTATTCATATAAGGTCAAGGAGTGTAGCTGTAAAAAATCATCCAAATCGGAGTTAAAATAACCGTTAAATCGTGATTTTTCGTTGATAACCGTCGAAAAGTTTTGTCCCATTACTTTATCTCTGAATGTTTTTTTTTTTTGCAATTTTTGGCGTATGCGATCTCGAAGCATATACAAACAAGTTTGACGGTTGGATCGTTGAAATTAGTTTCGTAGAATGCGTATGCCATCAAAACAATATATTCACTAACACTAAGAGTTTATTTATACTTTCATTAAGTATAACATAAGATTTTGTGGTATCCACTTGTGTAAATATTTTAAATTGAAGATCAAATTCTTTCATTGTATTCATATAGGGTCAAGGAGGGTAGCTGTAAAAAATCATCAAAATCGGAGTTAAAAAAACCGTTAAATAGTGATTTTTAGTTTATAACCGTTGAAAAGTTTTGTCCTGTTACTTGATCTCTGAATGTTTGGTTTTTGCAATTTTTGGTGTATGCGATCTTGAAGCATGTACAAACAAGTTTGACGGTTGGATCGTTGAAATTAGTTTCGTAGGATGCGTATTCCATCAAAACGATGGATTCACTAACACTTAGAGTTTATTTATACTTTCATTAAGTATAATATAAGATTTTGTGGTATCCACTTGTGTAAATATTTTAAATTGAAGATTGAATTCATTCATTGTATTCATATAGGGTCAAGGAGTGTAACTGTAAAAAAATCATCAAAATCAGAGTTAAAATAACCGTTAAATCGTGATTTTTTGTTTATAACCATCGAAAAGTTTTGTCCCGTTACTTGACCTTTGAATGTTTGTTTTTTGCGATTTTTGGCGTATGCGATCTTGAAGCATATACAAACAAGTTTAACGGTTGGATCGTTGAAATTAGTTTCATAGAATGCGTATCCCATCAAAACGATAGATTCACTAACACTTAGAGTTTATTTATACATTCATTAAGTATAACATAAGATTTTGTGGTATCCACTTGTGTAAATATTTTAAATTGTTCATTGTATTCATATAGGGTTAAGGAGTGTAGCTGTAAAAAATCATCAAAATTGGAGTTAAAATAACCGTTAAATAGTGATTTTTCGTTTATAACCGTCGAAAAGCTTTGTCCCGTTACTTGATATATGAATGTTTTTTTCTTGCGATTTTTGGCGTATGCAATCTCGAAGCATATACAAACAAGTTTGACGGTTGGATCGTTGAAATTAATTTCGTAGGATGCGTATCCCATGAAAACGATAAATCCTACGAAATCCCATGAAAACAATAAATTCACTAACACTTAGAGTTTATTTTTACTTTCATTAAGTATAACATAAGATTTTGTGGTATCCACTTGTGTAAATATGTTAAATTGAAGATCGAATTATTCATTGTATTCATATAGGGTCAAGGAGTGTAGCTATAAAAAATCATCAAAATTGAAGTTAAAATAACCGTTAAATCGTGATTTTTAGTTTATAACCGTCGAAAAGTTTTGTCTCGTTACTTGACCTCTGAATGTTTGGTTTTTGCGATTTTTGGCGTATGCGATCTCGAAGCATATATAAACAAGTTTGACGGTTGGATCGTTGAAATTAGTTTCATATCCCATCAAAACGATAGATTCACTAATACTTAGTTTATTTATACTTTCATTAAGTATAACATAAGATTTTGTGGTATCCACTTGTGTAAATATTTTAAATTGAAGATCTAATTCATTCATTGTATTCATATAGGGTCAAGGAGTGTAGTTGTAAAAAATCATCAAAATCAACGTTAAAATAACCGTTAAATCGTGATTTTTCGTTTATAACCGTAAAAAAGTTTTGTCCCGTTACTTGATCTTTGAATGTTTGTTTTTTGCGATTTTTGGCGTATGCGATCTCGAAGCATACGGTTGGATTGTTGAAATTAGTTTCGTAGAATTCGTATCCCATCAAGTTCAATGATATATATATATATATATATATATATATATATATATATTTATTAAGTAGATTTAAATTTATTTATTTTGTACGTATAACACTTAAGAAATTGAATGGTATGTATATTTAAGCCGATCCAATGGTCACAAATTTTTAATAGTTAATTTAATATATATATATATATATATATATAATTATTATAGTTTTTAGGGGTATAAAATTGTTAAATTAATATATATAATTATTATAGTATTTTTTGATGGTTATAAAATTAGAAAATTAATATTTTGCTTATCGTGTATCGTGTTACCCACGTGTATACCCGAACCAACTTGTTATCTTAACAGGTGCTTATCGGGTTACCCGATAACGACCCGATTCGTTATCATGTCGACCCGAACACCTGTTAATTTCGTGTCGTGTTGTGTCGTGTCGGGTTATCGAGCCGTGTTAGAAATTTTCAGGCCTATACCCGAGCTAACTAAACTAATTAAAGAACTATATTATAATATCTACTGTTACAAGACACAAATAAACATCTTTATGCATGCCCGAATAATGGCTCAATCACTTTCCAATACCTCTTTACACGACACTCTCCTACAACGCCAACCTAAAAAACCACCACAAAGTCCAAATTGAATTTGAACCCCTGCAATCTAGAATTGGTTGGTAATGATATTTCTAGCCACAGGTATACATTGGATGCAAGTAATGACTTTTCCCAAAAGGTGTCAGCTATGAACTCTTGTTTCTCACTGTATGTATATAGCATCGAGGGACAATCAATTTTAGATATACATTTCGACACTTATTTTGGAACGCTTATACCGTAATTTTATTCAACAATTCGAATCATTTATATTTCAATTCATCATTTATATAAAAATTTAGATAAATCCAAAACCATTAAAACATTCATTTGTAATAATAAAAAAAAAAGCGAATAAAGTTCTACAAAGAAACATCAATAAAATTACTATCATTTATTCCAAGGGTCATACGGTTCGGACTAGAGTGATTTTGTATACATGATCTTTGAGGTAAGATCTAAAAAATAGACGATTGAATTGGTGAAATACATTACAAAATGAGCCCTACAAATGTGTATCAAAAAATAAGTGTCCTTGTTCCTAACCTATGGATAAGGATCCTCTCTGTATCCTCTTTGTGGGGAACCTAGGGATTCTCATATCCTAGCCATTCATTGTACATCGTGCGGTTAGTTTTTGTTAGGTACTATTTATGTTTATTTTAAATAAAAAATTCAAAATGATTTCTGAAATCATGATGTATGATGAACGGCTAAGATGTGAGGATCCCTATGATTCCCACAATTTAGATCTGGATGGAATCCAAATCCCTAACATATATATCGTATATATATATATATATATATATATATATATATATGTATATATATATATATGTATATATGTATGTATGTATAGGGATATGATCAATGGACAAATATTTTTACAAACATTTTTACACTTCTTTGTAGCCTTTAGATTTTATAACATCCAAAGGTTCTTATTTATTCATTAAGTGACTTGGATCCTTACGTGGATTTTAACTAATATTAAAAAATAAAAATAAAATTGAAAAAACATAAAATCTAGAAGAAAATTAAAAAAAAAAAAAGAAAAAAAGAAAAAAAGAAAAAAAAAAAAATAAATAAATAAATAAATAAATAAATATATATATATATATATATATATATATATATATATATATATATATATATATATATATATAAAAGGAAGAAACCCTAATCGTGAAAATAAGAAAGGAGGTCTGAAACCTCTATCTCCGATCCCTAGGTCTGCAACTTCCATTTGGGCAAAACCTGTGATGGATATTCATGCCGATGAAGGAGTCTCAACTCGTTAGGGAGATAATCAATTTCTCCAGATAGGCATTTACAAAAAGTATTTGAAGATTTTTCATCTTTGAGAAGCTTTTAGCATTCAAACATATCTGATCTGGTTTGGAGGTTTCAGGGATCTGTAACTTGATGCCTTTAGTTTTATTTGTTCCCTAGGATTAGAAAGTATTAACATTAGCCAATGAAGTTCAAACAAAAAAAAGGAAGCTACTATTAGCACTTAAAAAAAAATCATCACGCACTTCCTTCCTATTGTAAAATATAAGAACATAGGTCTGGTTTCCTTTGTAGCCTTCAGACCTCCTTTCTTATTTTCACGATTAGGGTTGCTTCCTTTATATATATATATATATATATATATGTATGTATATATATATATTTTTTTAATTTTCTTCTAGATTTTATGTTTTTTCAATTTTATTTTTATTTTTAATATTAGTTAAAATCCACATAAGTATCCAAGTCACTTAATGAATAAATAAGAACAATTAGATGTTATAAAATCTAAAAGGCTACAAAGAAGTGTAAAAATATTTGTCTCTTGATCCTATTCCATATGTATATGTATGTGTATATATTTACTTATTTATTGGCAATAGACTATTTATAGTTGTGTGGTTGGGTTACGTAGAGGCAAACGTGTGCACTAAGCGTCAGGGCCGCCAGCCAACTCTCAACTCTCTCACAAGTCTCGGGCCTTATCCATTCAACCAAAATGCTTTGAGGCTGAGGACAAGAGATGTGTTGCTTCAAACTTCCATATTCCTGTGGGCCTGTGGCTGTGGGTGCACATCGCAGCCGTAATCACACTTGCAAGAACCGTGTTAAATTTATGCATGCATGCATGCCCCAGTTGACAAATTTTTCTCTCTAATTGTAACACCGTCATTTGACCAAATGAAAAACACCGTCATAGACGATGTCAATCAACTACCATACAACTGACATGCTTTATATTTATTAGAATTTTATATTATCACTTAGTACTATATATATAGTTTAGTAATATTTCTTTTTATTTGAAAGTAAAGATCTTAAATTTTAATAATTTCGTAATGAAAAGTTCCAAATCAGTTAATTCTCTCGTATTGTAGTAAAGGATAATACTTGGGTACTCTCTGGGAGTACCCAACATACTAACCATCCTATCAATTAACGACACGTGTCCTTTTTAACTCACACACCTAACTAAAACTAGTTGCCAAACGGTCACTATTTTAATATCCAAACATCCTTCTTCTCCCTCACCAACCTTCACCGGATTGTCCTCTCCATAGTCGTCGTTGCCGGCCGGAAGCCCACCCCTTCCACCACCTCCCTCCATGCATCTCCTTCTCTTTCTCTCATCATAGTCTACAGTTCTGAAGAAACAATTTCAAACTTCCAATCTTGTGATCTTTCACGAGCTCTAATCTTGAGGATTTTCAAAACCCAGTTTTACCAACTGGGGGTGGATTCGGAAAAGATATAGAATGGGGATGGATTGCCGAAAAAGAGACGGAGTGGGGTGGGTCATCGGAGAAGAGGGGATTGAGGATGAGAGGCCGGAGAAGAGACGGAGAGGGTTGGGGTCACCCGAGAAGAGGCGGAGTGTGGTGGGGTTGTCGAATAAGAGACGGAGTGTGGTGGGGTTGTCGAATAAGGAAGGTTGGGAAACGGGGGAGAAGAAGGGTGTTTGGCCGGTGAAATAGTGAATGTTGGGCTATCAAAATAGTGATGTTTGATGAAACTCAAAGCTTGCACGTTGTTCTTTTTTACAAAATCCTTCCATTTTCATTGATCATGATGGAGAAATAGTATTGGAATTTTGGCTTAATTTATTGTCTTTAAGAGTTATATTGACGAGAGATAGTCTAATTTAGGGCTGAGAAAAACATTGAACGGTCGAGATTAAATCTCAGCCGATCTAACGGTCATTAATTTTCTAAATTTAATTTAAATATATAAATATATATACACACACACATTTATATTTTAACTTTCAGTTCAGTTCGGGATTAAATTCTTACTGCTATTAATTATAGTATTTTTTTGTGGTATAAAATTATTAAATTAATATTTTTCTTATCGTGTAACGGGTTATCCACGTGTATACTTAGACTGACCCGTTATATAGCAGGTGATTATCGGGTTACTCGATAACGACCCGATTCGTTATCATGTCGACCCGAAAACTTGTTAATTTCGTGTTGGATTAACAGATCGTGTCAAAAATTGCCAGGCCTGCCTCATACTCAAGAGTAATGTGTGTGTGTATATAATGGGTGGATTCGTATCACTATTTTTACACAATTTTTTACACATGTTTTTTTATGGACTCACTCCATAATATATTTTAACGATCCACACAGTCTATCTTTCAAAACATCATTCATCAATTATCCTTGCAAAAAATTAGACAAATCCAAACCATGAAGACAGTCATTTGTAGTAAAGAAAGTGGACAACTACTTTTCACTTGAAACTTTAATTCAGCTTTCTCGCACCTCATATATCTCCTACCAAAGCTTTATCAAATACCATAGTAATTAAAACTTTTTGAACAAGCAGAGTGTTGCAGAAATTATAAAAGTTAAACTTACTAAAATCAATCCAATTTAGTTCTAAATTTTATGCTTGCAAGTGTACGAGTATAGAAAGCAAGCACTTAATATCATCCCATAAAAATTTATCTAAATCTTACTGACACGTCCCGATCCCGATATTCCTCGAATACCAGGATAGACACGTGCTGGCCGACACCCGAAGGGTGACGAAAGCCATTTATTGAATGCAAATGCTAAGAATAAGAAATAAATGGCTTTCGTCACCCTTCGGGTGTCGGCCAGCACGTGTCTATCCTGATATTTGAGGAATATCGTGATCGGGGCGTGTCAGATTGGTATTAGAGCCAATCCCTGGTCGGAAGTGCGCCGACGAGGACGTCGGGCCCCTAAGGGGGGGGGTGTGGATTGTGAGATCCCACATCGCCCAGGGGAGTGATCCTTATATGTATATTCCCATCCTTACCTAGCACGAGGCCTTTTGGGAGCTCACTGGCTTCAGGTTCTGTAGGAACTCCGAAGTTAAGCGAGAAGGGGGCTAGAGCACTCCCATGATGGGGTGACCCACTGGGAAGTTACTCGTGAGTTCCCAGAAACAAAACTGTGAGGGCGTCGTCGGGGTCCAAAGTGGACAATATCGTGCTACAGTGGTGGAGCGGGCCCGGGAGGTGGCCGCGCCCGGGCCGGGATGTGACACTTACCAACTAGTTTGAATCCAATTGCAAGGTTATTTTAATTTACAAAGACTCATGAAGGAAGATGGGTTTGAGATTTGAAACTAATGGTAAAATCAAATAACAGAAACAAGTAAATATGATCAATAAAACAAACAGTAGCAGCAAAGAAAGCAAATTATAATCCAATCAAGTAAAACATTACAGCATCCGACTCACTATAATAAATCATACTTATTTCCAATATGCAACTACCTATGGCATCTGTAATGATTTAAAATATTAAAGCTCATTAAGATCAGTGGGATTTATAGTAAAAACTAAGAGTTGGCATCTACTCCTAGGTAATTCATGGAATCTCCTGCAAGAAGCTTAACCTGCATAAAATTTACCAAGTTATAATCAAGATGGTAATTGGTCACCTAAATTAAAACGAGATACATACGCACAGCAGAAAAATACTCAACGAGAGCAAAAACTTGAAAAATAATTCACTCAAGGTCTTAAGAATTCAAGATCATAGTTATGTCGTAGCCCTAACAATGAAAGTTAGTTACGAATCATCATAAAAAAACATATCTATATCATTCATGAAAAATAAGAGATTATGATTCAAGAAAACCCTAAAGTCTCTCCTCGACCGCACCTCTTCCCTTGGTTTTCGATATCCTCCAATTGCCGCAGCCAGTCGTTTTTAACTTCTCATGTAGCAGCCAATCGTTTTTAACTTTTTATATAGCAGCCAATCGTTTTTTACTTTTTATATAGCAGCCAAATACTCCTAATATGTAGGATAGGAAGCCCTACACGCCAAAGCCCATAAGCTCCGTCTCTGTCGAAAATAGAATCACTTCAAACTAGTAAGTCCTGAAATATTTGAACCCAACTCCTGTCTCCTGCAAGTGGCTCTCTAAGAAGAGTGTTGCCCTTGCAGTACGGTTTGAATCCCGTCGACTTCTTAATCTAACCAATCTATCATTTGACCCAAAAAAAAAAAAAAAAAAAAAAAAAGCTCCTATGTTTCCTTTTCCATTCTCCGCCGAATTCGCAGCTACAATTTCACCAAATTGATCGCCGCCCCCTTTGAAAGCTGACCAAAACGCACAACAACTAAAACTCCCCAATTTGTAACGCCGCATACAACCCACGAACTGGAACATGATTAGAAAGCTGATGTTACATCTCTCTAGTTTGGTTCAGTTGAAATCCCACTTTTAGGTCGCTGACCGCTTGGAATTTAGAAAGAAATGCCACCCTTTCTTCCTTCTATTTTGGAGCATACAAGAGTGAACATCACATGTTCTGTAGGTAATGAGATGGTCAGGTGGAAGCAAAACAATATGGTCCATCCAAATAAGGATATAAACATTAACAGCTATTTACCACGGAGAACCTACTAAAAAGTTATGAAAACAAAATGAATTTAGATAATGGCCACATATTAATTCAAAAGATTAAAGCTCCAGCAACTCACATTTTGACTAGAAATTACATAGATATATTATGAGTGTTTCCTTCTCATTATCTAGTCATAAGGGCACAAATCCATGTAATTCGTTTTATTTACATTCAACATATCATCAGAAAATGCTAACTTTCAGAGTAAAATAGATAGTAAAATATGCACTCATTGGGAAGCATCTCCAAATAATCAAACCTAAACGGGCACTTATTCCCAAATTATGAAAATTTTAGAAAGGGAATTCCAGTTGTACATATGTAATAGCAGTATAGCTGTAATTTGTGTTTTTTATTGGGTGCATTAGTGATTAGTGTATTTGAAAATTGATTTGGATCCTCTCCTGAGCAAAGGAGACGGAGCCTCCTGACCCACTATCACGGGCCGTTGGATCAAATACAGCAGTTACAATTATTATAACTTTTAGAGGGGTTCCTTGTTTGTAACCGTTGGATCAAAGTCCAACAACCCGTGTTATTGGGTCAGGAGGATCTGTCTTCTTTGCTCAGGAGAGGATCCAATCCTTTTGTCCATTGGCCTCTTATTATTTAAAATAAATGTGTGGTATATTTTTAATATTGTAAGTTTTGACTGAATTAAATCAAAGATTCCTAATTTTTATACGACGTTTTGAAATAATTATACAGCAGAGAAAGAGAGAGTTGGTCTTGGTCAAGTTAATTTTTATGTTTAATTCGTTATAAAATGGACATAATTTAATTCCAAGATTCTCATAAGAAGTACAATTATATATTTGCAAAAAAAAAAAAAAAAAAAAAAAAAAACTATTCTGACAGCACATAATAACTTCATTCTCTTTCTTTCTTCTTAATTTGTTTGTTCAACAAATTGCATTTAACATAAATACTATAGCAGGTAAACTTAATTTGTATGGACACATTTTGTATTTGGTCATCTGGGATACAGAGACATACCAAGACAAGGACAGTTCTTCCACTCCTCATAATGTGATTTAAGGATTTCCCTTGCTTTGTCTTTCAAGTACGGAGCACAGTCAACTTGGAGCAAAGTGCAAAGCCTAGGCACAGCTCCAACCTCCAACATCTCCTGAAGCACCAAGTTGGTTCCTGAGTACTTGCTTACCATAGAAAGGATCAAAACTGCTCGGTCATCAGTTGTTGGAGAAACCCTAAGGAGTCTCTTTGACACAACAGAGATGCCTCCTTTGTGACTGACAAACTGAGCTCTCCCATCAGCACAAGAACACAAATGAAACAATATACCAAAAATGAGCTCCGTTGTTCTCTTTTCTGGAGCACCAAATTCAAGCTCGATGAGCTCATAAACAGCCCCGGCTTCGACCATCTTGATTCGATTTCTTCCCCAAGGACAAGCGTCTAACATGACATGTAGAGCTGCATTCACCCCTTGTTGCGTGACCCCATTTCTCAAAATCCCAACAAGTTTCTTAAAAAAATTAGGGTTTAGGGTTTCTAGCACGGCTGAGTTTGCCTTTTGGACGATATATTTGAGCACCAATACCGCATGCGTACTGACCGCGATTTGATTCTCCGTTTCGCAACCAAAAACCCATGTTAACGAATTGATGATCTGATCGTTTTCCATAAAGAGACGGTTTAATTCTTCGGACGAAATCCGAACAAAGTGAAGTATGCTAAGGGCTTCTTCTAGGCCATCCACCTGGCCGTTCTTGTAACATATGTTTGTAATGAATAACAACATGGCCTTAGCCACGCCGGCTTCCACCATGTACTTCCTATTCCCTTCGTTTTCCACCGCGAGGAACTCCAACTTTCGAATAATCTTCAGCTGGAGCTGAGGGTGCCAAAAGTCCTTGAGGAGCTTGAGGACTTGAGCCTTGTTGAGAGGTGGTTTCGGAGTTGGTATTCGATCAATGCCGTGGGAGGCATTGTCAGTGCACCACGCCTGAATTAAGCGGCGCAAAGTGTGGTTGGGGGTTAGTTCGGAGTCTTTCGGGAGCGGCTGTTTGGTGGCAGGACATGTGATGTTCTTGCTCTGGAATAGCCAGTGCTCGATGCTCTCCCGGTCATACGTGATACCTGTAATGGTTGTCACAGGGTCTTTCATGATCTGAAGAGATATTGGGCAGATGAAATACTGAGGAACTTCTATATCATCCATGAAAAAAAAGTGGTTGTATAATTAATAAATGACAAAATTTGATGGAGGGGATAAGAACTAAGAAGCTGGAAATTAGATTAAATGATGAAGATATTGATACATTGTGTGGAAGGAGGGAAAGTTTTGTTCTTGTGGGAGGTGGTAAGAGTATGCGGCTATATAATTAACCAAGGTGATGAGAGAGAGAGAGAGAGAGAGTAGTGGTATTTCCATGGAGTCGTCATACATCTATATATATGGAGTGTGATTGGGACAATTATACTAGCTAGCCGGTAATACGAGTCCATTCTAAGGCCAGCGTTGAGTGGTCAAAAGGAAGAAAAGTGTGGCCAGATGTTCAGAGCTTCAAATTAAAAGGAACACGGAATGGTGAGGAGCAATGGACTGGGACCTTTAATGTCATTCTCCTTTTTTATTCGAGTCAAATATATATATGGGGATATCGGGAATATAATATTTGTATGAA
The DNA here is from genome assembly GCA_024362995.1 of Heteromeles arbutifolia. Taxonomy (NCBI): domain Eukaryota; kingdom Viridiplantae; phylum Streptophyta; class Magnoliopsida; order Rosales; family Rosaceae; genus Heteromeles; species Heteromeles arbutifolia. Next base: position 4,562,561 of record JANCRC010000010.1, on the reverse strand, counting down.
AACTGAAACTCAACCGACTTGATATTAATAGCTTAAAATTATCTTAGTTAAATAAACACCACAACTTAGTGATATTTGTGATAAAATTTTGATATTTAATTATGACTGATTCATTATATAAGTTGTTTAATTACCATTATTCTTGTACTTCAACACCGAAGGCTTCATTAGACCAGCAAAGTAAAAGAAAATGATAGAATATGGTTTCAACTAAGCAATAACCATTATTAATTCTTGGTCACAAAAGGCTTCCACTACAAATTTCCGTAGTGTAGGATCGCATTCCAATCAGTTGGTACACCTCATGATCGACATACACATAACAAAATCACTAAAGTTTACATGCCGATTATAACCCTAATTATGCAGTTTATTGATTGTACCTGGTCTAAATTTTTTGTTTGAATGTGGGTTCTATTTTTATGATTTATATTTAATAACTCACACCATATTTGTTTTCTATAAAGTACAGTATATCATGTTCACCAATCATTATGTATATACAAGGTTCTAAAAGACGCTGGATGCTTGTCGAGAGGCAGGCTGGGGCTTAGCGCCTAGGTGGGGCCTAGACGGACTAGACGAATTTAAGTAAATCTATTATATTTCGTGTAAATAAGTGTCTGTTTATATTTAAAATATATATAATTTCATCATAAACTACAAAATAGAATGACATATAATTATGAAGTATTGGAACATAATGAAAATATGGGGAACAAGCATATAATGTGTGTTCATTTAAGTATTCAACAAGTCACTTACAACTTATTGAAAAAAATAAATTGCAAAATGAAAGTTATCTGTTTTCTGTATAAGTGAGTTGTAACCTAGGCAGGTATGGGCGAGGCTAGGCAAGTGCCTAGGTGCTCTAGGCGAGTGCCTCAGTAGGTCTAGGCGCCATCTCTTAATTTTCAAACACTTAGACATTAATCGGGACGGTGGCCAGCCGCCTAGCTCCTAGGTTGGGCCTAAACAACACTAGGCAGGAATTTTTAGAACAGTGTGTATATACAAGCTTGTAACTATTTCATACTTTAAAATATATATATAATATAACACATAAATTAATAACACCAAATTATTTGTCCAATATAAGAATTTCTCGTGGTATATCTCTTCATTTTATATAGTACTAGCCTATTGCTACAGACATACTTGACTTTTTTCTTTTAATTATTTATTTTTCTGTTTGAAAAAAAAAACAAAAAACAAAAAACGAAAAAGCAAAGCAATATATTATTATTTATAATAAATAATAAACTTATTAACTACTCACAGTCCCACTCTTTGGTTGTTTTATTTTTTTATATTTTTTTTGTGAATTTGTTTTTCTTTTGAAATCCTAATGAGAGATGGACAATTTTAAGATTATGAAAACTTCACCATTTTTGCCTTGTTCCTTCATATATATATATATAACATCATTTTAGTACTCTCTTTTTAGGATTCCACCAAGTTGTAAGTAGGGCACATCTTCTAGATCCCAAAACGCAACCAAATGAGTTTGACTTGTGTACGTAGCTCAAGGGATAAGGTTATAGCATGTAGTGACATGCAAAACACGAAACTTCCTAAAGCGAGAAACTCCATTATCTAGTCAAAAAGGTCGAGTCACCTTGAGGTCCTTGCATTAAATGATCATCTAGTTAGTAAATGGATACTAGTAGTCTGGTACTGGTTAAGGCTACACGCATATCACATTCTTGCCTCATTGTAACTCCCACCTCCCACTTTATTAATTTCACATTTCACATTCCACATTCCATGTTGTCATTTGTTTTTCTTTTGTAAAAAAAAAAAATGAGAAAGAAAGAAAGAAAAGAAAAAGGGAGCTTCTTCATTGCATCAAGTCGTTTGCCATTGTTTGTATTCAAGGCAGAAGAATAATGTATTTCCTCATTTAGAATGTAAAAAGTATATCCCTTGATCCAAAGTCATTGAATAATAATATACCGCTTTATATTACGCTTTAATTTGAATTTTGAACTGACAGTGCAACTCACGTTCATTAAAGATATAAAGTTACAATGTCTAGTTTTAACATCATAACATTATATTCCAATGCGACGTAAGGCGATTTAGATTAAAAAAACAGTGTTGAAATAGTTTAGCACTAGATATTTTGAAGTTGAACAAATCTAAAACTTTGGTTGTAAACAAGAATACAAATATGCAACTTCCATACTCATATTAGAATATTTCCAAATCAAACATAACTAACTGAATTTAAGGACTAAGTCGTTCATTCAAGTTAAACATACAAGTTTTGTAATTTTGGTTTAGCACCAGAGCATCGAAGTTAAAAATCTATAACTTTGTTTGTAACCAAGAATACATACATTGTTCGATATATACTCAAATATAAGAATTAGGTGGTTTTTACCAAAAAAAAAAAGAAAAAGGAAAGAATTAATGGTTCATTCAAGTTGAACATGAATTTTTTGTAATGGGATGAAATTAAGTGATAAAAAACGAAGGGAATGTTGTAAACTTTCCTAGTTTAAGTGTTATTGTGTAAATCCCAGATTAGATTTTATTCTAGTTATCATTTCCTATTACAACTTGTATTCCTTGGGGATGAAGGAATATCTTCTCTCCTTTTACTACTATAAATGAAGGCACAATGTAGGAGGGATAACACACACATTCCCCTACAATTCTACAAACACATCTCTCTCAATTTCTCTACCCTTGCTGCCGTCCATATTCCCTTGGTCAAAAATAGGCTACAACACGTTATCAGCACACTCCTACCACTGCGCTTAGGAATCTGACGTTAAAGAACTTTTCTGCATCAAACATGTTCATCCATATCATCACACAATCAGGTTTTTTCAAAACAACGGTTTTTATCTCGATATTTTTGCAGCCCTGATAGCTTGAACATTCACCATAATGTATGACCCAACTTTATGTTTTTCGAATTTTAGATTCTACATAAATTGTGTATGCATTATATTCATAATTGTTGAATGATGTGAATTTGATATTTGCCATGAATTGTAAATGCATCAAATTAAATTATACAGGAATTGAATTGAAAAAAGAAAAAGAAAAAAAAAACAAATCAAAATCGGGAAACCTAGGGTTCTTTTGAACCTGTGACCTCCACCATCCATGAAGATGGGCCTCCCCCCTCCCCCCGAGCCAAGAACCCAGCTGGAGCTTTTGCTTCTAGCCCAAAACCTTAAACTCGACACCCAGAAGGTGTCGCCACCCTTCAACCACCGTGCTGCATGGCCTGCAGCCTTACCCAGCCACCTCGACTACCCTTGACGACCTGAAGATCGTCCACGGTGTCCTTTGGTTGAAGATTCCTTCGACTCTTATCGGATTTTTTCGAAATTCCGATTCTAATTTTTAAGGTTTTGGTTGAATCATTGAGATTTCCAATCTCCGATTCGTAATTATGGTCAATAACACCCAACACAGGTGTCTCGAGTTCCCCCTGTCCAAGATTTGGCCACCCACAGTAGCGGCGCTGGTTTTTTTCCCCGGTGACACTCTCTAGCTTTGCTAGGTTTCTTGGTCCAAAACCCAACCCCAATCTGGGCCAGGTATAATCTCGGGCAAGAATTTTTTTTTCTCTTTAGGCTTGATTTTCCAAGCCTAATCTGACCATTAAACCAAAGAAAAAAAACATTTTTTTTCTTTGGGCTCACCTACAGTAACCCAAAACCCTTTGGCTCAGCCCACGCGAGACACTAGCCCTAAGGCTATGGTGTCCCCAAACGATGTGACGCACTGGATCACGTCCTCCCCTAGGCCCAACTGTTTCCCAAGCCTACAAAGAAAAAAAAATTTGTTTTTGGGCTTGCCTGAAGCATCCGGTATGAATTTTTCTTTTTTTACTTTTGCTTTGGGCTTGTTTGCAGCAACCCATCTCCCTGGCCTTTATGGATTTTTTTTTTAGGGCTCACCTGTTGCGGCCCGTTTCATTCATCTCATCCCTGTAGGCCTGAAGCCTGCACCCGAGGAACCCCACACCGACCACATTTTCTTAAGCCACCTGTGGGCTTAGTTTTTTCTTTTGGGCCCCGAGTTTTATTTGCCTAATTATTTTAGGCCCAATGGGTTTTATATTTTATCACCCACACTTTAATGTGGCCCGAAGTCCAAATACTTAATTCAATTATAATTATAGACCTAAAGTCCTATTTTTCATATTTTTGTTGCATATTTCTATGTATATATTTGTGTTTGCCTGCAGGAATATATGAATTTAAGTTCATAACTATTTTGAAACCTGAAGTTTCTTATAAACGTGCCTTTTTTGAAAACCTAAAGTTTTCATTTAAAAACATCACCCATGAAAACCCGAAGTTTTTTCATGCAAAATTAAACTAATACATGTCTATTAGAACCTGTATGTTGTACTCATATGTGAATGGATTGATTTTTTCTCCATTACACTAACCACATCTTGTCCATCTATTTTGTGATAGGAACATGTCGAATTTGAACAAACTCGACTTCATCACTTTGGAGGTCTTTGGAATGAACTACCTCAAGTGGGTCCAAGATGTGAAGCTCCACCTCACTGCAAAGAACTTGCGTCCCGCTATTAAAGAAGAGACGGACAACGCTGTTGGCAAAGCTAAAAAAGCCACTGCTATGATCTTCATCCGAAGACATATCCATGACGCCTTGCAAACTGAGTATCTTGCTGATGAGGATCCATGTGCACTATGGGTCGCTTTGGCTAATCATTTTGATCACCAAAATGACATATTCTTGCCTGAAGCAAGACATGACTAGCAGCATTTGCGCTTCCAAGACTTTAAGTCTATGAATGAATATAATTCTAAAGTTTGTCGAATCCGATCACTTTTCAAGTTTTGTAACGAAACTTTCACCGAAGAGGATCTCCTTAAAAAGACCTATTCGACCTTCCATGTTTTGATATTGTCTTGCAGCAACAATATAGAGCTCAGAAGTTCACTAAGTTCTCGAATTTGATCTCTATTTTACTTCTCACTAAAAAGCAGAACCAACTGTTAATGAAAAATCATCAAGCTCGACCTGCTGGGGCGACTGTTGTGCCTGAAGTACATTACAGCATAAACCAACGCCCAAGACTCCAAAAGAGGCGTGGCAGGGGCAGCCAAAAGCCATCCCACCAAGGTCAACAGAGTGAAGACCCATCCAAGGGAGGGAACAAAGCCCATAAGCACTCAAACCTCGATCTCAAGGCCCCGAAATTGAAGAATAAGGGCAAAGCACCTGAAACCATGGATGCGGACATGTGATATCGTTGTGGTTCAAAGGACCATTGGTCCCGTGTTTGCCGAGCTCCCAAGAAGATTGTAGATGAATATCATTCTCGTCGTAAGAAGTTTAAATCAAACTTCGTGCAAGTGGACGAATTGGAGACTACAAAGATAAAGGTTTCTAATTTTCAAGAGGATACCACCCATATGGAATATTAGAATTTTAGACACAGACTTTTTTTTTTAGTTGAAATATGACAATGGGGCCGAATTCCACCTAGTGGCTGAACCCCTCATTTGCTTTTGGTTGATTTTTGAACAATTTTCCTTTATGTTTGGATTATTTGTTGGTGATTTGTTTTTGGATATTAAGTTTTAATTAATCACCATCCTTGAATAAATAAAAGTATTTTGAATTGATATTTGTTTTTTAGAACTTTTATGCATGTGACTGATTCAAATTAATTTTTCATTCTAGGTATGACTAGTGGGGAAGTTAGTTGTCTGGCAGATAGTGTAACCACGCACACTGTTTTGCATGAACGCATCTATTTCACTAACTTCATACCTAAGAATGCACCTCTAACAACCATCTCAGGCTCATCCAACCTGATAGAAGGATACGGTAAGGCACATATAATGTTGTCCAATAGTACAATCTTGACCATTTCTGAGGCACTCTATTCTCCACGTTCCGGAAGAACGTTGTTAAGTTTCAAGGACATTAGAGATAACAATTACCACGCTGAAACCCATGTAGAAAATATAGTTGAATTTATGTGCATAACTTCCTACAAATATGGCCAGAAGCGTATTCTAAAGAAGATGAAGCGTATCTCGAGTGGTCTGTATACTACGACCATACGCCCCATAGAAAGCCATTATGTGGCCGGCCCTACTATTGGGACCGCGCACAAAATTACACTTTGACATGATCATTTGGGACATCCTGGACGAATAGCGATGCGCTGTATCCTCAAATCATCACACGGGCATCCACTAACCTGAAGTTTAGGTTCAATCTAAGGAATCGCATGTCAAACATGTTCAATGGGAAAGCTTATTACTAAGCCTTCTTATGACAAGATTTGTTCGAATCCTCCCATTTTCTACAATAGATTCAGGGGGGACATTTGTGGACCGATTCACCTTCCATGCGAACCATTTAGATACTTTATGGTTTTGGTTGATGCTTCCACACGTTGGTCACACGTGTGCTTGTTGTCTACAAGGAACGCTGCATTCTCTAAACTGTTGGCTCAGGTTATCAAGCTCAGGGCTTACCACCCTGCTTATCCGATCAAACCTATTCGATTGGATAATGCTAGAGAATTCACATGTAAAACTTTTGATGACTATTGCATGTCGGTTAGCGTTGAAGTTGAACATAATGTACCCCATGTTCACACCCAGAACGGCCTAGCAGAGGCTTTCATTAAGTGCTTACCAAGCTCCCGATCGCTGCTTGGGGCTATGCAATATTGCACGCAGCAATGTTGGTCCGCTTGAGGTCTGTTGCAACACAACCATTTAGTATCCTTCAGTTGGTTATCGGATACGAACCCGACATATCACATCTGCACGTTTTTTGTTGTGCGGTATATGTGCCGATGTCGCCGCACTTACTTACAAAAATGGGGCCTCAGCGAAGGATGAGAATCTATGTCGGATATGATTCTCCTTCGATTATTCGTTACTTAGAACCTTTGATAGGCGATCTGTTTACCGCTTATTTCGTGGATTGTCACTTCTATAAAACAGTCTTCTAGTTGTTAGGGGGAGATAAGAACGTCAACATTCCTGCAGAACGACACGAATTATCGTGGACGACCCCTATTTTGTCTCATTTAGATCGCCACACCGCTCAGTCTTAAACTGAAGTGTATCATATATTAGATCTCCAGAGCATAGCTCAGAGCATGCCAGATGCTTTCACCGATCTAGCGCGCATAACAATATCACATATTCCAGCTGCGAATATGCTTGCAAAGATATATTTACCAAATGTACGACGGACTTTTCTCCTGGAGACCCTGGACACCAATCTTGGTGATCTATGTACATTAGCGGCTAGCCAATCATCTGCCCCTACACAAAAGCGTGGCAGACCTCTTGGTTCAAAGGATTCACACCTCCATAAAAGGAAACTCATGGCACAAGGTCCCAAAGAGCTTACCGTGAATCCGACTATCGCTTATTCATTCTATCCAACTCATGAGGAAATTCTAGATTATGGAAGCGTCCTCGAAGAGACGAATCCTCCTCTCGAGAATCGTGATATTTCGGTCCATTATGCTAGCTTAGATGATGTGTGGCGTAGAAATGAGATTATTGTCGACGATGCACTAGCATTTGCAGTAGCTACTGAGATCATGTTGAGTGATGACATTGAACTGCGTTTCGTTGATGAATGTCGACGTAGAACTAATTGGTCAAATTGGAAACAAGCAATCCAAGTCAAACTCGATTCGCTTGCAAAACATAAGGTTTGGACATGTAGCTCCTACTCCGCCACATGTGAAGCCCGTTGGCTACAAGTGGGTTTTCATTCGGAAGCGTAATGAGAATAATGAAATTATGCATTACAAAGCTCGTCTTGTTGCACAAGGTTTCTCACAACGCCCCGGGATTGGCTATGACGAAACTTATTCACCTGTTATGGATATGATTACTTTTCGCTAGCTTATCAGTTTGGTAGTTTCCGAAAAATTGGATATGCAACTGATGGACATAGTAATCGCATATCTCTATGGGAATCTTGATACGAAAACCTATATGAAAGTTCCCGAAGAACTTACATTGACTGGTTCAAATATTTTTAAACCCCGGAACACGCTTTCAATTTAGCTGAGGCATTCACTCTACGGTTTGAAGCAATCCGGAAGAATAACCGCCTAAGTGAGTATTTAACTAGTCAAGGATATGTGAACAACGAACTATGCCCTTGTGTGTTCATTAAGAAGTCACATTCCGGATTTACGATTGTTGCAGTATATGTCGATGACATTAACTTTATCGAAACTCCTGAAGAGCTTGCGAGAACTGCCGCGCACCTGAAGTCGAAATTTGAGATGAAAGATCTAGGTAAGACTCGATACTATCTCGGTCTCGAGATAGAGCATTGTTCGGATGAAATCCTTGTACATCAATCGAACTACACCCAGAAGCTGTTGCGCCGCTTTAATGAGGATAAAGCGAAGCTTTCGAGTACTCAGATGGTCGTTCGATCGCTAGATGCAAAACGAGATCTTTTCCGTCCGAATGAGGATGATGAAGAGATTTTGGAGCCTGAAGTTCCTTATTTAAGTGCGATAAGCGCTTTATTGAACTTAGCTCAATGCACTAGACCCGACATCTCCTTCACTGTTAATCTTTTGGCAAGATACAGTAATGCACCTACACGCAGACATTGGACTGGCGTGAAAGACATTTTTCATTACCTTAAGGTTACTACGGATTAAGGCTTATTCTATCCCTAAGGATCCTCGAGCGATGCCACACCTCATGCTTCTCGAGTTGATTCTCGCCTTGTTGGTTAGGTCGATGCATGATACTTATCTGATCCGCACAAGGTACGTTCGCAAACGGGTTATGTCTTTACCGTTTGAGGCACCGCAATCTCTTGAAGGTCAACTAAACAGACGTTAGTTGCCACTTCGTCTAACCATGCTGAAATTTTTGCCTTACATGAAGCAACTCAGGAATGCTTTTGGTTGAGTGCAGTAGTGGGCCATATTCGAAGCTCCTGCGATCTTTATCCCGCCGTTGATGTCCTGACGATGATCTTTGCAGACAACGCAGCATGCATCGAACAGCTCAAGAAAGGTTACATCAAATGAGACAACACCAATCACATTGCGCCGAAGTTTTTCTTTTCACATCAACAACAAGAGCATCAAAAGATTAAAATCAAGCAAATCCGTTCACAAGACAATCTGGTCGACCTCTTCACCAAATCACTGCCAAAGACGACGTTTCAGAAGCTTGTTCATGGAATTGGTATGCGTAAACTTTCTGAGTTGTAACTTTGCTATTTCTCTTTGGAATTGTGTCAAACTTAGGGGGAGTATCCTGAAGATACTTGCTTGATCTTAATGTACTCTTTTTCCCTACGATTATGAGCATTTTTCCGACTAGGTTTTTGCTACCTAACTAGGTTTTAACGAGGCACCCACCTTGGGCTGGTCATATCCCTGATGACGTCCTGTAGACGTTTCTTTTGACTTTGTATTTCTCACGCATTTTTCCTTAGACTATGGATTTTGTCCCTCTTCGGGTGTTTTTGCCATAGCCTTAGGGATTTTTTTAGTGAGACTTACTTACTTATGCAAGTTGCTACCTTATTGAGAATAAGCGTTGTTCCTTAGAATCAGTGCCGACGAGTCGACTTCCTCAACTTCTGCATGATGTTGAATCTACCTTGAGTGTTTACACACTCAAGGGGGAGTGTTGTAAACATTCCTAGTTTAAGTGTGATTGTATAAATCCTAGATTAGATTTGATTCTAGTTATCCTTTCCTATTACAACTTGTATTCCTTGGGGATGAAGGAATATCTTCTTTCCTTTTACTACTATAAATAAAGGCACAATGTAGAATGGATAACACACACATTCCCTTACAATTCTACAAACACATCTCTCTCAATTTCTCTACCCTTGCCCCCGGCCCTATTCCCTTTATCAGATAAAATAGGCTACAACAGGGAAAGCTTAATTATCTGGATTTTGTTTTGTTTTTCTCATTGGTCTTCCTCTAAATTCGCACGCACAACAAAAGAAGCTTCAGTGGCTCAAAGAAATTATCAAAATTATAAAAATGGAAAACGAAAGTACACCGAAGAAGAATATAAAACAATTATATGAGCGTTCTTTAATCACTATTCAACAATTTGACTCAAATAATGCATGCTTTAAACTGTTCATCCAAAAATGTCGATCTCTACTTATTAGTCAAAGCATGTGGAATACTAAATGATTTTTCATTTCTGGTAAGGTGAGTCAATTCATATAGTTACCAACTTACCATAATTTCGATCGCCATCTATATACCTACATTCCTTCACCAAGTCAAGTCATCCAACTATAATGATACAGCCCACAGGGGCTGCTCAATGCAAGCAATAAACATCAATACAAAATTATATAAAATCGTTTTTCATTATGATTCTTCAACATAGTCGAATAAGAACATATCTCCTTTGTTATATTAAATTTGCACGATGAGGATTTCTTTAGCCACGATAATAATTTTTTGATCACAGAGTCTCACAATCTGACTGTGATAATGTGATATATGTCTATTGTTAGGTTATATAGATATGATTTCATGTGATCAATAGCGCGATTATTTTTTTGTTAATTAAAATGTGAAATAAAAGTTTAGGCGTGCTTAATGTGACTTCAGAAGATGATGATGAGTCTCTCATATTCTATTGCTTATCTTTCATACAATCAATCAATTTAATGCACTACATAATTTTAAATTCATGCTACGAGGCTTATCACAGCTCGACATAACATGATCAATAAGGTATAAATTCTAGTATCATAAGTGTTTTTTTTTCATAGGACCGCCCACGAATTTGATCAATAGCTCTAATAATTTATTTAAATATACTTCAAATTGACAGTCGTAATATATATAACCAATTATTTTGTAGAAATGCTAATATATATGTGGATTTTCAACTATGGGATGACAACTTCTGGAGGTCTCTTATCGTTGTTCTATTGCGTTCATGCAAATTTACTTAGACTTCTCGTAAGCATTCTTGGCCAACAATATCGGCTGGTCGTGGGACTTATCCCTGGAATATTGTTGGCAATTCAAGTCATTCCTTTTTGTTTGTTTATGTGATTTGCCTTGCTTCCTTTGATTGGGGACCCTCACCCTCTATCTCAGCCTCCTATATAACTCTGTATTAATAATAATAAATAATAAATAAATAAATAAAAAGTTCAAAGATCATTAGATCAGCATTTAAGTTTGGCTGTACAGTTATAAAAAGACAAAGATTCCATTCAAATTTGGCCGCAAAAACATTTTTCACGAGGTTACAAATTGTAACTGTGCAAACTAATCTACATGTTATACTTGAGGCTTCGTTTGGTATTTAGGATTGGATTGGATTGGAGTAACCTAAAGGGGGCGTTTGTTTGCCCTCACTAAGTGGGACTAGACTAAACTGGATTAGACGTTAGTGTAGTCCCGTGTTTGTTAGAGGAAGGGACTAGCTTTAGTGGGATTAAACCTCACTCGCCTCAACTACGGGGCTCGCTAGATAGTCTTAGGGGAACAAGGATCCTCGCCAGATCCCTTTCCTAGGGTTCCTGCAATCGTGTCCGTTCATCGTACATCGTGCGGTCAGTTCTAGTTAGGTACTATTTATATTTAAATTTTAAATTTTAAATTTTAAATGATTTCTGACCGCACGATGTACTATGAATGGACACGATTGCAGGATCCGACGAGGATCCTTGTTCGTCTTAGGGAGACCCCCCAAATACCACCGGATTGCTAAGACCATTCTTTTCTCTTGCATTGTTCCACTCGACTCCTCGCTTTGCTTGACTCCTCATCTTGCTTGACAACCTCGCCGGACCATCCCAGGACCACCGCCGCGTCCTCGTAAATCACGGCTTCCCCTGCCACTTTCTCTTCTTAGTTTTCTTCAATTTTGTTTTGAAGATTCGTGAAATTATTAGTGGGTTTTGATAGATTTTTGATTTTGATCGATTTGTGGGTTTGATTGATTTCTCAAATTTGATTGGTTTCTGGGTTTTGATTGCTACCCATTTGTTTTCAATTTATCTGCTATTTTTCCTTTTATGAATTGATTGATAAGTTTTTGTAAGTTGAAGTGATTTTTTTTGCTCATTCCCTGCTTTTGTTTTGCTAGAAATTTGATGTTATCATATTTTGGTTTAATCTTTATCCAAAACTCCCCAATTTTCTTACAATTCCCATTACTAGAATTTGGCTCATAGGCCACCATTTTTTACACACCCTTTGCAATTGGTGGCCATAGATGTAAAGCTGCTACTCTTACTATTTATTGGTGGCTTTACCATGGGATGCCACTGATGTTGGTGGCCTTCAACATTGAGCCACCAATGATTGGTGGCTATTAAATATCTTTATTTCTTAAAATTTCTTTTCTTCTACTTTTAATTTCATTATTTATTTTGTTATTTATTTTGTTGGGAACACCTTTTCTACTTTTCATTCCCCTCTTCTCTCTCTCTCGTTCACTGAGACTGACTTCTCTTCAGTCTGAAACCCTAAATAGATCGATCGATCCATTCACTTCCCTTTCCATTATCCCCCTCCTCTGTACTCTCACTCTGGACCATCTCCTTCCCAGCTCCGCCGCTCCGCCGCTCTTCCGCTTCGTCTTCTTTCTTCCCAGCGACCTACGACCTGTCTCACATCTCGCCGATGCCATCTCACTCTCAGTCTCTCACCCCCGTGACCCGCGCGCGACCCACTTCTTCCTCTCGCCATTTCGAGTCTCGAGTCTTGATCCACAAATTCCCTCCTTTGCAAGGTTAGTCTCTCACCCAGTCACTCCCGTGATGCGTTTTGCAGAATTTTTTTTTTTTCAATTTCATTGGTTATGATCTGTAGCTTTTCAATTTCATGGATTTTGCAATTTGTTTTGGGTATGCTGGGGAGTGTCTGTCGATGTGGGGAAATTAGGGCTGTTGGGGAAATTAGGGTTGTTGGGGAGTGTCTGTCAATGTGGGGAAATTAGGGTTGTTGGGGAAATTGGGGTTGTTGGGGAAATTAGTGTTATTGGAGAAATTGGGGCTGTTGAGGAGTACCGAGAAAAGAAGAGAACTTGTGCTTGATTCGTGAAAAGAAAACACAAAAATCAAACTAATGACAATGTACAAAGAAAAAATACTAGGGTTTGAGTGGATTTCATACAATCCAAAGTAGCTCTTCTGCAACTACTTATTCTTACCATTCCTTTACTTTTTTTATCTTTAATTTTTCGACTGGTTTTATTGGTAAAGAAGTAGCAGGAAAGTTTAGATCTTGAAGGGTTTTCATATTATATAAATGGCAAAGAAATAGATTCAAAGGTCTTCCATGTTTTTTTTTTTTTTGGTATTAACGGGTGATTTTTTTCTTCTGGGGTTTGGTGTTTTTGATGGTGTCTGAGTTGGGTTGCTATTAAAATCTGAGAAATGAGAATTACGATGTGATTCAGGACTACTTTGAAGTGTGGATTTGCGGCTACTTTGGGACGAAAAACCGCGAAAAGTATGAGTTTCTAATTGACTTTGCGAATGTAGGCAAATTGGATATATGGAGTGTTGGGAGGATGGTAGAATGGAGACCTTGCAAGTGGTGGCTATAAGGGCACCTCACTGGTACATTCCAACTTATTTTGCTTCCATTGCATTTGGCTGTGATTGATGGGAATAGAATTAGGATTGAGGTGAGGTTACTGCATAGTTTTTTGATATTCTGAGTCAGTCCCCTTAATTAACTATCATTGCAGACAATTGCATTGGTTTTCTATAGGTCTGCCATCAAAGAGTAATGGATTCATTCGAGTGGATTGCTATGTGGGCCTTAATCAGATGAGAAGAGATGTGAGTGATTGAAGCAACTTTGTGATTGCTTGTATATATGCTCAATTTTATATTGCCAAGTTGCTAAGCCTGAAAATTTATTTATGTGGAGTGCAGTTATGTGATGGTGTTGGTATTGCCCGTCTTTTAAATGCAACCCTGGTTCTGCCAAAGTTTAAGGTGGTTCTGCCATATCCATGTTTTACATATCATATACCGGTGAAGTCTGGAATATAAATATGTTCTTATAATTATGTTAATGGCATAAGAAAACTTAACCTGAACCTGTGTGGGTTTCATTACTCTGCTAGGTTACGTACTTAGTTGCCTGATTATTTGGACTAATTTATTGTGTTTGTGTGTGTATGTTGGGAATGTGTACGTTCAGCTCAGAGAGGAAGAACATGCTCAAGTTGCGCTTCAGAATCTCACTGGGAGGTTCAATGCAGGTTAGTTCCCTTTCTTTTTCTTATCTTGATATCTTACAAACAACATGATTAATAGTCATGATGGTATGGTGGTTTTATCGTCGCTGTAATATGTTTCACCGAAGTCACTTTCACGTCTTTTGATTGATTCGTGAATGGTATATGTATTGTGCTACATGACAGTTCAGTGTTTATAGTTTGCACATTATTGCCAAACTTCCAACTTAGAGTCGAGCCATTTATAAGAACTGAGTTTATTTTGAATTTTTCGATTGATTGAATTTTTAAACATGCTGTCTATCAGGGCTGGCCTTGAGAGAGTATTGGATTTAAGGTGAAAGCAAATCGTTCATTCACACAATCGCACATAAGAAACTTCTATTTGTATATTGTTAGAAGAGCATACATATGTAATAGATTTTCAATCATTTGAGCAAGTTACTCAAATTTCAATTTGTGATGGTGTTGCATAATTATTTCCTGGCTTGGCATTATCGTAACCATATGCGTTTCAAAATAATAATCTGGATGTCCCTTGAGGCATGTTTTTTTTTTAATATTATTTTGCAACTTTGCCACCAATGGGAATTAGGGTGGCATCTTTTTTTTTAATATTATTTTGCAACTTTGCCACCAATGTGAATTAGGGTGGCTTTGATTGCATACCCACCAATGAAATATTGGTAGCCATTGTTACAATAGAGTCCTCTACATAGGCCACATAACTAGTTTAGTGGGTGCTTGGTGACCATAGAGGTTTGCCACCAATGTGAGTGGCAACACTTAATAATAGCCACCAATGAAAATGGTGGCTTATAACCAAATTTCTAGTAGTGTCCACTACGAGATCTTGAGAAAGCCATGCCCATTGCAGCAAGTGTGCAGGGTCTGGGTGTTCAAGAAATCGTTCATCTTCTAAATTGCAAATTTGGTTCTATTTGCCTATCAATTTGAGTCGTTGAAAGTTTGATAATTCTCCAAGTTGTAGAAGCACCTGCAATTCGTGAAAAAGAAGAGGGCTATGCCCTTTTATTTTTCCATATATTTATTTTGATATTTTTAATAGAAAATAAATTAAAATATAATAATAATTTATTGTTAGTCTAGCTTTTTAGTCCGACACTGCACCAAACGCTTCACTAAGTTAGTTCAGCTTTAGTCTAGTCTAAGACAGTCCAGCTTAGTCCCTGAAACTAGTCCAATCCGAGACAGTCCGGTACAACAAACGCATCCAAAAAGGTTTATTAAAGGTTATTTCTGAGAGGAATAGAATGGGATTAAACATGAATATTCTTCCTTCTAATCCTACAATGAAAAAGTTTTCTCAAATATTATCAGTCTCCTACCTCCAATTTCACCACATTTATTCCCTTCACATATCCAGTTGAATCCAGTTCCCTATGCCAAAAAAGGTCTAAAAGTTTACAAACAGATGTATTATAAAAGCATTTTAAAAACCAACCAACTACTTTTCTTCCACTACTAAATTTAGGGGTGGTTCGGTATGGGATCCCATACCGAAACCCTTGTCCCGATTCCCGAACCGAAATTTTCGGGAATCCCAATTTCAATACCGATCCCAAACCAAATTTTCGGGAATCCCGATTTTTGGGAATCCCAAAACTCCCATACCGAAACCCTTGTCCCAATTCCCAAACCGAAATTTTTCGAGAATCCCAATTTCAATACCGATCCCAAACCAAATTTTCGGGAATCCCGAAATAGTTTCGGGATTTCGGGACAAATCGGGAATCCCGAAATGGTTTTGGGCTTTTGGACTAAAATTTGACATATTATACTTTTGGGCTAAAATTCAATATTTTATATTGAAAAATTGACATATAGGCATGCCCAATCTGCCAATTTGTTTCTACTAATCTGTGCACACAAATTTGCCAATCAAATGGCAAGGCCCAGTTAGTAACTACCTATTCAAAAGCAATCTGCCAATATGAAACGTTAATATATGCTTGAGTAAACTAGTAAATCTATCTATATTCATGCTCGTCCCCAAAATTACGTCTAAAACGTTAATATATGCTTGAGTAAACTTCTATACATATATAATATAAATATTATAGATAGATGTAAAGTTTTCTCAAGCAAATTGTAACTTATAATCTATCCATATATCCATCTATCAATCTCCCCTGTTTATTTTGCATCTATGTATCCATCTATCAATCTTCTGTGATTTAAAAATTCTGCATATGTTCCACTATCTATCTTAGGGCTCCTTCCTGTATATGTTCCAGCATCGATTTCCAGTGCTCCTTCAGTATTTCAATTTTCACTATTGTAGGTAGATGATGTTCCCCTTAAAGATGTGATCCTCTATATTTAAAAATTAAATAATATATATATATATATATATATATTTTCGGTTTGGTTTGGGAATACCGAAATCCCAAAAACTTGAGACCGATTCCCGTACCAAAATTTCGGGATTGGTTCGGTATTGGGTACCAAAATTTTCGGGAATTTCGGTTTGGGAATTTTTCGGTTTGGTTTCAGGAATTTTTCGGTTCGGTTTGGGATTTTTGGGATTTTTTTCCAGCCCTAACTAAATTAAAAGATAGTGCAAACAATTGTTATTTTCTTGCCAACGCAATGCCATATAATATCCCATTGGATATTGCAAGCGGAACGCATCAAGTAATCGAGATATATAGATGCAGCATGCTCTAAAATATACCATTAAACCAATAATTAGTTGGCCCACATTGAAATCAAGAGATTCCAATTTCCAATCCCCCAACTATTACAGCCTGTCTCTAAAAAATTGCGTTTTTATTAATTTTTGAGGAGTGAAAGGACGAAATTGCCCTTAGTGGCAAGGAGATTGACTTTCGTTGACTGCCAGGTCGTGTTACGTAAGACTTATTTTCTTGGCATATTCTCATAGTATTCGTCGCTACGGACGCGTGGGAACAAGCGGATTCAAATTTGAAGCTATAACGAATAAGTTATTAACGTTTGAAGTTGGGGGTTAAAATGATAATTTAATTGTTATTAGGAGAATTCTAGAAAACTCTGGAGTGCCACGTGGGTGGCCCAGATTAAAAGAAATAAATTTTGTGTGGTGGAGATTAAAAGGAAATGATGAACAGGGGAGATAAGTGGAGGAATAAGGAGAGGAGTGAGGAATAGTAGCCAATTAGAAAAGAGGGAAAGGGGGAAAAAGGAGGGAGAATGGGTGCGGGGGATCCCTGACCCGTGACGATCCAACCCGACCCGGTCGGCTCCTACCTCCATTTCCGACGGAATTTCATCCTTTTTCCGATGAATTTCTTCACACAACCACTTGGGAACCTCTCCACAACCCTTCCTCTTCAATTTCCACCCCAAATTAGATGGTTTTGGTTCCATTTTGTGGGAGAGGGCCGGCGGCACCATGGGGGAGATTGGCAGAAATCCGCCATTTCTGAAGGTAAACTCGTAGATCCATACCATAAAAAAACTCCCCTAGAACCCTAGAACAAGCCCAAGCAGTGGTAGAGGTGTCGGAGCAAATTTGGAGGTCGAATTGGAGCACACCCAATTCTAGGGTTCATACGGGTTTTAGCAAAATTGGAGCTCTTATCAACCAAATTAGCCTTGGCCACAGGTATGAAAGTTGTTTTACTCATTGAGATCTTCAATTATGCAAATTTTGAGAATTTTTGGAGAAAGTTGATTTTTCCGACGAGCCGGGGCGGCCGACCGCCACTAACGGCGGCGCGTGGACAGAGGGCCGCCAATCTTATTTTTAGGCGTTATTCAATGCCTTGAATTCAGTTTTGAGAATGGATTGACTTGGATTGATCATTAAGACCTAAATTCGCTACAATACATTAATAGGTCATTATTTGAATCGACGATCCAACCGTTGGATCGTCAACAAACTTTAATAGGTTGTTATTCATAGTATTTGAGGAATTTAGGAATTTACGGATCGGGAATCCGTCTTACGGATCTTCCCGAATTGGATTTGTAAGTTTGTAAAATAAATTGTTAACCGCCACTTGGTTTTGGCAATTGGCGGAGATCCAAACCGTTGGATCGTAATGAAACTTTAGGATATTGTTCTAGAAGCATAATGTGGATTTTTGGAAGGAACAGATCATCCGGATCAAATTATGTAGAGATGCGTTATATGTAAATTACATGTCCTTTCAGTAAGGATTCTGAGATGTGATTTGATATTTGTGCTAGGTGATGATCATTCAAGACATCTCGATAGTCGTGATAGGGAGTTGTAGCGTGGACTCTAGGTGAGTGGGCTTTTGTTTTCAGTAATTGAAATGCCATGTCGAATATCATTTATATTTATTATGATTTTATGATGAGTATAGCTAAGCGTTGCAGACGCTCAGGTAAGTCAAGTGAGTATATGGATAGTGAAGATGATGTGATGGTGAGATTAGTATATAGCTCATATTCCTGCACCCCGATGTTTGTGCTCCGCCAGAGATTAGGGCTTAGCCTTCACATGATCGTTCACCTCCCGCACCACACGCTCAACCTTGGATCCAAGGCAGCTGCCAGCCTGTCATACAGACTACTATAGGTGGTTCCAACTCGTAGGTGACTTGCGATACGTCGCACAGCCTTCACGTGATCGTAGCACTGAGCGTATTTATGTACACCCAGCCTATCGTACAGACCACTATAGGTGGTTCCGACTCGTGTGCAGGATATTGGTTGAGGAACTATAGATTCAGCCGTACAGGTCACGTTAGGTGACTCCGGCTGACGTATTGATATTGCCGGCATATTGTGTTTATTGGTTATCTCACTTGATTGATGCATATATTGCTTGGTTGCATATTTCCTGACATGGCATATTTCCTAACGTGATATTTTCTAACGTGGCATATTCGAGATTTATCATTTTCCAGCATGATTTGGTATATAAGTGCGTATACTATTTCTGGGAAAGTATACAGGTTTTACATCGAGGGGTTAGAACTTTTGGATAATTGAAATGGTTTTTGAAAAGCCTTATTTTTGCCCACTCACACTTTCTGTTTTGCGCCCCTCCAGGTTTTAGCTGCTGAAAGTTCGTATCGACGAGGATTCTTGGCAAATCCCAGTACGGGTGGCTTCCTATGATAGTATAATCATTATCTTCCTCTACTGTACTTTACTTATGCTCTGACATCGTGTGTGAAAGGAGTTCATTCCCGCTCACATCGCACTCTGGTATTTAGGCACTCTTAGGTTTAAATTTATTCACATTTTCCACTTCACTACATTTTATGGCTTCATCACCTTCCAGGTATCGGCCAGCATAGCTCGACTTCGGAGTCCTAGTGGACATTCCGGGTCGGGTGTGTCACCAACCCATTCCACGAAATAAAAAAAAAAAAGCTTCTTTCTCATTTCATGTTCTAATACCCCCGTTTGGGATTTTAATTAGGGATTTATAAATCCCGGTTCATTTCTTTAACACTACATTTGTTCTAATCCAACAATTACACATTCAGATATGCGGTCCAATATAATTAAACCTCTGCCATGTAGACTATTTAGTAGGGTTAATATTGTCTAATAGTACCTAACAAGCCATTCTCTCAAACGGCAGCCTCCTAATTAAATTCACGCTGAGTCTTTAACTCCAAGCTTTAATTTTATGTGGGATAACGCACGAATTTTTCAAGGAGATTTCAAGAATTAAAGGTCAATTTCAAATGTTTCCAGTCTTCTATGTTCAGATCCAGCTGATGCTGAAGTCAAAAGAAAAGGATGAGAGATGGTGAAAACTGCCCACTGGGAATGAGTTGGGGAGGGAAGAGACTGAGATGCCGAGCTTCAACAACCATGGATTTTGATGATGAAAAGAAGAAGAAAAGCAGAGGGAGCATTTGTTTTCTTTTGTATGGAGTGTATCTGGTTTGCTGTGCAAATTGGTGTGTCGATAGAAGTGTTGTGGAGTCTGGTAGTGGTTCTTGTTTGGATTTGGTTTACTTGGTTTTTGGTGTCTATGATATTAATGAACCTGTTATGTAGATAAATCAGACAATATGGTCGCTAGTGTTAATACACCTTATTTGTGGTTATATAGTGAACCTGTCAATGGGGATTGGATTATAGTGTTAACCTGTTTTGTAAGTTTTATGTGTTTATGTACTAAACAAAAATAGAAAGAGACATGTTTTGCTCATCACCATAATTATGGTCTATGTTCACCATACAACTTATCATCTGCCACGTTTTCTTTCACTTAACCCTAGTTAATTTTTTTTTATTTTTCAAAATTGGAAAATGAACACTTAATAGAAAGTTAACCAGAGTCAGGTGAAATGACACGTGACAGACAATGAGGTGTATGGTGAGCATACACCATAATTTATAGTGGTGAGCAAAAGTACTCCCTAAATTAAATATCACTGTTATAGCAGTGAGTTATATCTAATTATCTTTTTTTTTTCATTAAAAAACTGTTTCACTTTAAAGTTAAGTAGTAAAAATGTTTACCCACATTAGTTTTTAAATGAGAGCAAAGTGAAACCTTACCCACATTAGTTTTTGAAATGACATTGTTTGCGACTGCTTTTAAACGTTATCTATATTGTGAAGACATGAATTAACCACATAATCTAGGATTGCTTTTAGCTCAATATAATGGTTTTACCCTTGACGTCATGAACAAACCACACCAGATCTTAGAGGGCCCGACATCCACCTGCCCTATAGGTTTAGGGCCTTTAGGCCCACACACATGTTAAGGTGTCCTTCATGCCCATGATACCCCACTTATACCACCACGTTTTTCCTTGCCTAAGGAGGCAAGGGTCGCGTAACAACCCGTCCTGATTAGTTTTACGGATTTTGGAACGAGGGTATTTTGGTAATTTAATTGGTTTTGGGCTAGATATTTTTTTTTTGTTTTTTGTCTTGTTTGGTGTGCCCAAGGGGCCCACCCTTGATTTTGTCCCCTGGCCCAACACACTCTCTCTCTCTCTTATTCTCTTCCTCACTTCTCTTTCTTTATGTGCTCTCCCCTGAGCTCTCTCTCTCACAGCTCACTCTCTCCATCTCTCTTCCTCGCTGCATCATTCTCCCCTAAACACCACACACCCAACCAAGACAAATAACGACACCACCACCACCGTGATGGGCCTTCATCGATCTCTCTCTCCTCCTCTGTGAAGCACAGAGAACCCAGCAACCCTCTCCGACGAGTCCCATGACTTCCAGGCCGTTTGTTGGCCAACTCCGGCCACAGCTGGACCAAATTTAGGTATGGTTCTATTCCCCTCCTCTGTAGCTTTAAATCCATGTATAGCATGTTTTGTGTTGGTGGATTTTTAGGGTTGATCGGAGCTGGGAATGCTCCGGCATTCTTCACTGTCGAATCGGTCAAACCCGGCCTGTAAACAGGTCAAAACCCCATCCACCACCCTAGACCGGCCCAACTTGTTAGTCCATGGAACTCGGCCCGTTTGGCCAACCCAACCCAATTACCCCAAACTTATATTTTTTATCCGAGACCCATTAAACCTAGGCCTTCGGCCCAATGAACCTAGGCCCAAACCCAATTGAGCCTAGGCCTAAACCCAATTGAGCCTAGGCCTAACCTTGCGGCCCAAAATCCTCGGCCCAGACCCGGATCCGACCCAAACCCAGTAGAATCCCAAACACCCAACCAGCGCGTGGTCCTTGCATGGGACTGTGTGTGGGCGAGCTTGAGACTGCCCGGTAGGACTGCACGTGGGGGCACGTAGGCACGCTTGGGCGTCTGTCCTGGCTGACGCGTGGAGCACACGCGCCTCCACCGAAGGTACTGTGCTCCACCGTCGTGGACGGCGGCGCTGGTGACTTTTTCGGCAACTCAAATCGGGGCGTGACCGTCCAAGCTGCCACCCCATGGCTGCATGTGGGGGTACCCACCCTTATGTTTTTTGACGTCCTAAATCAGTTTATGACGTCATTTTCCTGAAATGCAATCGTTTGAATAGAGTTTTATTGGACCCTTTATGTGCTTAGGTGCAATTGTTTATGGCTTTTCTGTCCTCTCCAGTTTGCATGGCTCTTCGATGACGAAGTATCTATGATTAGACCCCTTCTAAAATGCATATTTTACTATTAGAAATGCATACATGAAAAGCATGATTTTATGTCTACGTTTTATGAAACGTTTATGAGTAAATTGGTTTCACGCTTTATGAATTATCATGTTTATTCAACTTTACATTCTTTGTGGTATATATGATTGATGACTATATACCTACTTATGAACATGGTTTTACAATATGACGTTTTAGTTACTGAGCTCCATTTTGAGATAGATAGATAGATATATATTAGAAATTTTATGTTAATGTTCTTATGTGCTTACTTAGTGGTTACTCAATGATACTGCCTACGGGTGAATGGTCCTGCCTATGGGTGAATGATACTACCTACAGGCGAATGATACTGCCTACGGGCGAAGATATTTATATTTGGCTTCGACCGGGCGTTTATAGATAGCTTCGGCTGAAAGATACTTATATTGGCTTCGGACGGGGGTTGTAGTGCCTACGGGCGGAAGAAACTTATATTGGCTTCGGCCGAGGGTTGTAGTGCCTACGAGGGGAAGATACTTATATTGGCTTCGGTCGGGGGTTGTAGTGCCTACGGGCGGAAGATATTTATATGGTTTCAGTCGGAAGAGTTCTATATGCCCTCGGACGGGAGATGAAACCACTATTTAGCACACTATATATGATATATGTCTTATTGAAGGTTTTATGGCATGCTAGGGTTTTCGGAAAACCTATTACATATTATACTATTGAGTTTTCATAAACCTTGGGGGTTAGTACGTTGTTGAATAACTATGTTAGTATTACTTATATATCAACTTGGTCTACTCATGTTTTGTTTTGCGCCCCCTCAGGACTTAGAATCGAGGTGTACAATCTCGGCGTCAAGGCAGGCCCGCATCGACATCTTCAAGTCCTCTCAGTGTAAGACCCATTCCTTTGCTCATTCAATTTTATATTATTCCTTTTTTAGGTCTCGGTTTAATTGTATGCTCTGAACACATTCCACAATTGCATATTCATTATAATTAAATTTACAAGTTTTATTTATGTCAGTTAATTGTTCTTAGTTCTCATACATTCTAGTATGGATTCGTCACCTTTGGGTGTCGGCCAGCACGTGCCTACCCTGGTGTTTGGTGAATATCAGGGTCAGGCGTGTCAGGTCGACTCTTTGGAGTCTCCCCTTAATCCAACGCCATGGCGCCACTATCTATCGGAGGCCTCCCCAACACTTCATGTAGCTGTCTGCAGAGACTGGTCTGCATCACACTAGCAGAACATAGCGGTCTTCCCTCCCAACTGCATGCGAGTCTCTTTTACAAATAGTCAAGTCCAACAAGGAAATCAGTAATTATCACTTACTACGCAGCATTCTTGCTATTCTAGTTTATCACTTACTAGGCGGCGCTAAGCGGGGATTTTTAGAACAGTGTGTAAACCAGACTAAGAAGATGGAAGAGAGTTTGAATTCAGGAAGTAATGAGTTGAGCAGAAATACCTTTTCTAATAGGACAATCCCCCACTTGCAACTTCTTTTTATACAATAATATATTTACATTATACGAGATTAATCACATCAAGTGGATATCCAATGGAATAATTTCAGTTTGATTATGACCTCTAGAATCTTTAAAAACATATTAGTTTGCTTCATATTTTTCAAATTTTATGTCAAATTGAGATTTGTTTTCATTTATCGAAGTGAAGAAAACTAACTAAAAGAAAATGCTATAAGGGCTAGAACCAAACTGAGACGAGGAGGAAAATTTGAATAAGGTTAGTTCAGAGGGCCTTGCTAAGGTGCTGTTTAGTAACAATTTCATTTTTATTTTCACTTTTTAAAAAAAGAAAAAACTAAAAATTCGTTTGGTAGCTACTTTCAATTTCTTAAAAACCAAAGAGTGAAAATTGAAAATCAAATTTTAAAAACTCAATAAAGTAGTTTTCACTTTTTGACTTTCAGATTTTAATTTTCAATTTTTGATTTCCAGTTTTCTTTTTTTTATTAAATAAAAATTAAAAGTAGTTCACAAATGTGTTTTCAGTTTTCAAGAAAATAAAATGTAAAATAAAAAACTGAAAACAAAATAATTATTACATAAAAACCCAAACTTCTAATTTTATATAAAGATCAAAAGAAAGAAGTAAAATTTGGGCTCAAAAATATTTGATCCAACATGTTAGGCCTCATTTAGCTCATATGTCGATGGGCCTCAAACCCAAAAGACCCACTTGACCACTCACACAGAGAGAGAGAGAGAGAGAGAGAGAGAGGGGCAAACAGAGATAACAGGGAGCTTTACCCTGTTGAATTCTGATGCGAAATCAAACCCTCCAGGGAACGATTAGTTGGTTAGAAGAGAGGGTCTAAATTGAATCCTCAAATTTAATTTTTTGCTTTCCAATATTCATTTTGTATTTCTATTTGTTTAGTTAATTTGGCTAGCAGCAATTCTTTACTCTGAAATTGTAGTTCATGAAACAAGTGTTAAAGCAAATCAAGGTCTAATTTTGTAAGTATGAATAGAGATGTCAGTGAGAATTGTCTCAATTTTACATGCAAAAGTATATTTATTGGAAATTTTTATGCTCTGGTGGGCAGTTTCTTTGTTCTGTTGACTTGTCTGAAAAATATATGAGGTGGAGTAAAGTTTGAAATTTACAAGTCGGTTTTGATGTATTTTAAAAATAACTAAAATCGCTTTTGGGTTACAATACCACTTTTTATAGTGTTTGCTAGAGACTAGGTGCTTCAATTAATGAAGAACCTGGAGTTTCATACACCAAAGTAAATTCAAGAGGTTCCAATTTTTTTCATATTGAACCCCAACAGAAGAAGAAGAAAAAAAAAATAAAAAACGTGGATCAATACAACTTTATGTTCCTTACTAAAGACACTAAAAGTTCTTGTACAAACTCAAAGCAAACGTGGATCAATCTTTATTGACATTGGTCCCTTTGGATAGGAGAATCCTAAAACAACATAAACAAAACAAAATGGCCTCCCTCATTGTGTTTTATCTCAAAAAAAATGCTAGGTGGACTAATTTTTAGACCAAATTTGTAAATCATGTGATATGTCACTAATAAGAAATAAATACGTTCATTAACACTTAAGTAATTCACCAATCATCAATAACCACGGTATAAAGTTTGTGTTAATCAACACTTACGTAATTCACCAATCATCAATAATCACGTTATATGGTTTATAAATTTTAATCTAAATAGTTGATTTCCAGCATTACTCCTTTATATAGTATTTGGTGTTCTTGGTTTTTGTCTTATGCCTCAAAGTTCTCACTTCCTCTCTCTCTCGCGCATTAGAATATTGCCGACTATGTTCTTATGGGATCTCCACTTTTATGCTGGGAGACTAAAGGCATTGTAAATCCATTTTTCTATAGATTCGAAACGAAGATATCAATTTCTTTTTTAATTAGTTTACTGCAAATCAACACATATGCGCGCTTTTTCTTTGTCACATTGGAGAGGATCTAACAAGTATGCATTATTTTCTTTATGAGTAAATTGTAACTATAGTCCCTTAATTTTAACTCAATTGGAGCAATGGTCCCTCAACTAAAAATTCATTACCATTGGTCCCTCAACTTATCAAAACGTGCAGCTATGATCCCTCAACTAAAAATTCATTACCATTGGTCTCTCAACTTTAATTCAACTGGAGAAATGATCCATTAACTTTAACCCAATTGTAGCAATGGTCTTTCCAATATAACTCGTTTTGACAAAAATTTTGACATAGTTGATGAAAAGAATCATAATTATACACTTTGATGAGTTGAGGGATTCTAATTGTATAAATGGTCATTCCAACATAGCTTATTTTGACAAAATTGATGAGAATGATTATAGCTACACATTTTGATAAGTTGAGGGACCAATGGTAATTGATTTTTAGTTGAGGAACCATTGCTCCAATTTAATTAAAGTTGAGGGACCATTCATACAATTTACTTTCTTTATTTTAGTTGAGCCCATACCTAACACTATTATTTATTTATTTTAATATTATTATTAAGGCAAAGAGTAAGTTCGAAACAATTACAATAATCTTAAACAAGAGTTTCGAACTGGAACGCATAAGTTCGAAACTTAACATTTAAGAAATTTCACCTCACTGACAAAAATAAAATAAAATTTTGAAGTACACATTAGCATAGCACAGTTAATAAATATCAATATATAAAATGGTATACCCATGCCAATTAACTAAAGTTTTACACCAATCCGTCTATCCATCTCCAAAACTTAAACAAAATAATATACAATCCTCAACCATATGATCTCAAATCCTAAAGCTGTCTAAGAACTGGAATTCTTCTATGCAGAGAAGTATATACCTATACTAAAAGTAAATTCTTCTTTCTTTACACTACCATATGCATTTTTTCCTTGTTCCCCAAGTAATTTATAGGGCATAGAAAGAAATGCTGAGAAGAAGATCACATAAGGAAGCAACGGCATTGGCATCCCCCCCGCAATCGGTCATGCTTCTTCAAGGCCATCTTAAATTATTTGCGTCATGATCACGCCACAAAGTCTGGTAACAATTGGGCTACGAACCTCTTTCGGTTCTGAATGTCGATGTTTTGGAATGCAGCAGCGGAAGAGTGAGGAGCTGAAGTGTTTATGGCACCAAACTGATCATTTGTTTCACCAGTGTCTACTCTTCTCCCCAGCTGAATGTTTTGGTTTGGGAGAAAAGTTTGATGGTGGTGAGCTCCGGACATGGAGAGGTTTTCGCAGTGAGGAAGACCTAGAGTGAGAGAGACACTGTTGCCCGAGAACCTTGGTGCGAATTGGTCTGCATCAAACCTGCCAATTTCCCCAATCGGGTATTGCCCAAAATTTCCGATGAAATTAGTCTGCCCTCCCATGAAAGAGTAGCCATCTCTGCCTTGCCTCTCGTCCCCGAATTTCATAGAAAGTTGCTCATTGTTCACCTCTTGGGCCTCAATATTCATACATGGGACACTACCATTTAAGGAGTGCATAATTTCGGTGCTCCTAGGCTTCTTTGGACTACCTTGTGTAATTCCATCGAGTTCTGATGACCCAATGAGAGTGAATCCGGACTGGTTCCGAACCATGTTTGTGGGCGATGTTGAGGCTGGGGAAATCGAAATTGATGGATGAGCAGCGAGATTGTGATTCACCGAATTCTCTTGTTTGAAGTTGAAAGTGCTTGTTGTTTGGTTCTCAGTGTCTTGTGGAGCTGTGGACTTTGATGCAGAGTCCTCATTGCTCTTGCTCATTTTCTCAGATGATCCATTCTGCTCTTGCTCCTTCACTTCCTCCATGTACATTTCCTCCACCATTGGCTTCCACAGCCGGACCCGAGCGTTTATAAACCAATTGGAAACCTGCATAATCAGTACTCAAGCTCATCAGCATGCTGGTTTCCACAACTAACTATCAAGAAAGATTTTTCACGAACGAAAAATGTGGATGGATTTGAGTACCTGACTCCTAGTAAGTCCAGTCTGTTTTGCAAGCATGTGCTTGTCTGAATCCTTCGGATATCTGAAACCAAAATCCAATCCTTCTTAGTACATTACGTTAAAAACTTAGAGCAAAAAAAGGGGGATTGTGAAAAGAAAATTTTAGTATACGACTGCATCTTGCCAAGACTACATAATGCAAAAAACACAAACCCTTTCGGTGAATCGGAGTTGTGTGGATTATTATGAGACTACTTACGGGTGGAGGAAGTGTTCGAAGAGCCAAGCGCGGAGAACGGAAACAGATCTTTCGGGCAATCCTCTTTGTGGTCTCCAAGCATTGTGCTGGATCATTCCCAATTGTTGGAGAGCCCTTTGCTGCCTCAGCTGATGGTCAACATATTTGAGCCTTGAGCCTTCAATCTTGCCTCCAACGCTATCTTCTTCTCCCAAGCTCTTGTTTGCGGATCGAATTTGGTTGGTTATGGCGTCCTTCAGGCACCTGAATTGCTTTGAGATTGTTTGCAGTGCCAGAGCAGTGTATGTTCTTGCTGAGCCAATTCCAGCTGCTTGCTCGAATGATGAAATCACCATTTGCATCTGTCGGTGGTATTGCCTGTACCTTTGGTCAACCTTCAACCAACAAAATAGTACAACACACAAAATTAATTCAAAATTGAAATTGCAAAATATCATGTGACAATTCAATCACTCAATCTCAAATATGAAAACAAAAAATTTCAATATTAAGGATGAGCTTAGGCCTTGTTAAAATTTTGTTACTAAAATTACTAAACATATCACATATTTAACAAAAAAAACATTATAATAAAATTTCAAACTCATATATGTCCTCTAATTCATAGAGAAATCAAAACTCATTTCGCAATATTGAAAGAGGTATTGAGTTCGAATTCAAATGAAAATTTAACAAAAAATAAAACAGAAAAATACTAATCAAATATCATTAAAACAAATAGTTATCCCAACAAATTAACAAAGCTATCAGCCAATACCTCATCAAGCATGTTAATTAGCTTTCCCTTCTTCATCTGAATTTCCTGCCTCTCAGCAGTGCTCAACTCAGACGCACGCTTTCCACTCCCTTCACCGCCTACTGAACCGTCCCCGGCAGCCGACTCAGCCGCCGCTTTACTCTGCTGCCCATTACCCTTCTTTGGCAGCTCAGTCCTCATACCATTCCCAACGTTCACAACCTCATCGAGCAGCTCCTGCGCCGCCTTCAAGTATTTGGAGCTTAGCAGCACGCTCTGCATACCCGAAACCCCATTCGTCACACCGGAAGCCGACGAATTTGACCCGCTTGAAACCCGAATATCTTCCCCGGACGGGACCTCCCTCTCGGTGGCGCCCCCCTGGAACGACCCAAAACCCGGCTGCTGCGAGGAGAGACTCAAAGACAGGCCCTGCTGAGCGCGTGGCGTGTCACGCGCGGCCGCGGTCGGGTCAATTGAGTTCCAAAGCGCGTACTGAGTCTGAATTCTCGGCATGAAGGCATGCAGGGTGGAGATGTCATGATGGGGGTGGTGCATGGATTGGGAGCTGTTGCTGTTGGGATCTTGCGTCAGCGGGATGCCGACGAATTGCTGGTGGTGGGAGGGCGGCGCGTGGGAGAGAGTTGAGGGGTGGTGAGTGAGGGAATTGGCGGCTGAGTTGAGAAAAACAAGGTTGGTGGCGGCGGGTGGGGTTTGAGGCTGTTGTTGTTGCTGTGGTGGTGGTGGAGTGTCGGAGTAAGGGACATAAGCGGGATTCATGAGAACGAGGGTTTGTAAGGCACTGTCGGAGGAGGCTTGGATTTCCGATGAGTTGCCGCGGTGGTGATGAAAGTAGGTCGCCATGTCTCGACCGATAAAAGAGCCGATGCCTCTAGTATTATTGACGAAGTGACTTAGGTGTTTACTTCAGAGCTGATGAAAGGAGACTACGTTAGTAAAATACAAAAGGGTTTCTCACAATTCACATCAACATATCATATACACATCCAACTACCAACTTTCCCCATACAAACAACAACACACACACATGAACACGTCTCTCTCTCTCTCTCAAAAAGTCTCCCTCATGCATATAAATATATGTTTATAATTATATACATGATTGTTGGAGGAGTGAGAAATGATTTGTAGCCTCTGAATCGGGCTTCAGAAAGACGATCAAAGATAAATCAACGAGAAACTTTCGGAAACCGATCAGCGTAAAACTGATCACTATTAAGAGATGCAAACACAAAGGTTTGGATTTGAAGATCTAGTTTCTGGGTTCTTTTTACTGATCATGTCCAAGCAGCTCTGAGTTTCTTACTGCTTCGAGAGAGAATTTAGATAAAAGAAAGGGATAGAGTATATTGGCTTTATATACAGAGAAAGAGAGAGATAGAGAGAGATATGGAAAGAGAGAGTGAGAGAGAGAGAGAGAGGTACAGCGATTGAGAGAGAGAAAGAGTCAAAGGAATTCATTATAGTATTTAGCTAATAATAAAATTTTAGGTACCTGCTGCTGGTGTGATGGAAATCGGCTGATGAGTAGTATGTACACGTGCTTCATGATATGATCATCTTTCTCTGCACTGCAAATGAAACAAGAATTTCACTAACAGTGACACCAAAATCCATGAAATTGAGAGAGAGAGAGAGAGAGAGAGAGAGAGACCGAGTGTTGAGAGAGAGATGACTAAACAGTTAAAGCTAAAATACATGATATAAGCTATGGCAGCTTCTATATATACATGGAAAGAGAGAAGCACCAATTGAGTGAAGACACACAGCGGTCTATATTTCTATTGAGATTTTATCAGTCTTCCTTCCACCTTGCACATATAATAATATAGAAGAGGTAGGAGAAAGGAAAGAAAAGGAAAGGGGCCTTCTGTCAGACTCAAAATCTCTGCAACTTCCCCCACTGAAAAGGAAAAAAATAGAGTGAAGGGAGAGATGGGGTTAAAAAGGTGTTTGAGAGAAAAAGATACCCATCTTTATTCATTTCATTTCATTCACCTCATTATCCACACATTTAGGCCCCTCCCCCCTCCCCTCCTTTTTTTATTTTTCAACCAAAAAAAAAAAAAAACTTTTTCATTCTAAAATGAAAAGGAAAACTGTAAGCAAGTAATTAACCTAATTGTTAATAAAATTTCTTCATCTGCGTTGGTTTACTGCTTTTTCGAAAGTACCTGCGAATAGATCAGAAACAGGAGAGAGCGCTTCCGATTTGAGACTCTTTTTAAATCGTTTGATGCAAACCTGGAACCCTTTGATGAGAAACAAAGAACCCTTTTTCTTAATTTTTGAGAGAGAGGTGGATGGAAAGAGCTAGATCTGAATTCTATCAAAAATTAAGCAAGATTAGCACCGCTATAATATAATGAAATTTTATTTCTAGGTTTGGCAGAAGATTACAAACAGCTGAAAAACGAGGAAACGTCTCCCTCCACACCAAAAGCTTGATACAAAAATAAAAAATAATAAAGCTAGGAAGATGATGAAGGAGAAGGTTGTGTGGAGGGTCCTATTCTTCAATTCAATATTAAATATCTGCTTGTCCTTTTCATATATGTTATTTGTTATATAATTTGTATATCTTTTTTCTTTTGTGATATTTTTTTGTGGTTGCATTCCAGAGTTTGAAGATAAAGCAATTAAATTTCTAAGGAACACAGGACCAACCACTATAACAACAACTTTAATGCCTGTGAGAAGTTAATCTGTGTTTGCCTCTGTTATTACCCCACATATACAGTATATGTATGGGAGCATTTTGTAAATACACATTACCCTACACACAAGCATATATGTTGCAGAGAAAAGCTCAACAAAATAATACAATTTAGTTATTTATCTAAAATTCTGTTCTAATCAAATCAATAATGACCTAATGAGCCTTGACTAATCAGCTTAGTGAATAGTGTAATTTCATAAACAACGTTTAAAATATCCAGCTTCCTAAAGCATAGCGTGCACACACGTATATTGATCAAAAGATTGAAGTTTTATTTTATTTTTTCTACCAGAGTGATTAAGTATGTTTTCTATTTACCATTGTGTCTTTGTTTTTCCTTTTCCAAATCTTTTTTTTTTTTTTACATTTATTGTCTATTAAAAAAATGGGAAAGGGGTTGAAATATTCATTTTTCAAATCTCAATTGCTCAAATGATCAGTTTTTAGTTTGTCGTCTATATCTAATTGTTATATTGTCTATCTTTGATTGATACGTCATTGCTATTTAATTGATATGTTGTCAATTTTTATTTTTATCATTCATTGAGTTATGATCAACCACTTTTACAAAAATTAATCAATAATAGCTTAAAATGATAGTATTGATCAATTGGTGGTTTAGCAAAAAACAAAAAAACAAAATTAAAATGTCAGCCATGCATTCCAAATGAAATAAAAGAAGTTGACCAAACCCTAAAATAACAAGTTTAACTACCTTAAATAGTTATGACAAAAAAAACTACCTTAAATAATTAACCATTTCACTGAATAAGAAGGCAGTACAACCTGAAAGGAGTTGAAAACAACTGCTTAATTAATTATTCTCACCTGCGCTCCATGCCCTAGTTTTGAATTCACACAACCTTAATTTCCATGAAGTTTTATTTCCATTACCATCTGTTAACAATGATGTAGCAGTATGAACAGTGACAAAAAAAACTTTAAAGCTCCTGATGTTAAAAGGACATCAAACATTTATAAAAAATACGACGGTCGTGTTCGAAATCAGGTAAACATTGTGACGTAGGGGCCTATAAATATAATATATATATATATACACGTATGTGTGTGTGTCTCTGCAGTGATGAGAGTAACAGTCTTTTCTTGTGATCAACGCACATCTCCCAAAAATCAAATATCAATATATAAGAGAATTTATTTTTCCCTACTTTCCTATGATTGTGTCATGAAAATTTTTAGGAACTTTCAAAATCCATGCAATATATAGATCTTTTCCTAGGGATACTAAGGATCCCGTGATCTTATCCGTTCATCGTATATCGTACAGTCAAAAATCATTACAAAATTTAAAATTAAATATGAATAGTATCTAATGAAAATTGACCGCACGATATACGATGAACGGATGAGATCACGAGATCCTTAGGATCACTAGGAAAGGGATCCGGCGAGGATCCTTTTTCATATATGGATCCCTTTCCATATATATATACACACACATGACACGCCGTTTACTGTTTTCCATCTCTGTTGAAACAAATGGCTCTTACATAAAAAGTGTGTTTAACTATCCTATTCATTTGAAGGAGTAACTAATTCGTCAGGTCCTTTTATGTGACAATAACAAGGGTACTACCTTCGGAAAAGGGTCAGTCAATCAACCTCTGCAGACAAGAACAGTGCATCCATAACTGATTGGAAAACTTCAGCAACAGGGCACATATGCCATACCTAAATATTTCATAAAACTAATTTGTCTCACTTAATCTTATACTGTAAAATTTAAATTCTGTAATTTAACTTCGTTAACAAATCTTTTAAAACAGTTTATGTAACACAAGTATGATCAATGTGTCATGTGTCTCCAGAAAAAAAAAAAAAATTGTTAAGAGTTTTTGTTTTCTTCTTATTTTGAA
Source organism: Heteromeles arbutifolia (assembly GCA_024362995.1). Taxonomy (NCBI): domain Eukaryota; kingdom Viridiplantae; phylum Streptophyta; class Magnoliopsida; order Rosales; family Rosaceae; genus Heteromeles; species Heteromeles arbutifolia. The sequence goes on along the minus strand of JANCRC010000010.1, from coordinate 4,529,244 downwards.
AATAGTTTTTTAGAATTAAACAAATCTTTTTTTAATTAATTTTCAGCCATAATGATAATTCTAACCGTTAAAACCGATAACCGTCCGAATAGATTGGATTTGGGTATGAAAATTCGGATACATTTTGGATATGGGAAAAAACCGTGAATAATATTCGGTTATGGTTTTGGATATAGTTATAGGGGTCCCCAATCCATATCCGTTACCGAATCCGAACCGAATTATATATAATATAATAGTATTTATATATAATCATATATAATATAATTTTATTATAATATATATTTATTTATTTATTTGTTTATTTATTTATTTATTATTCATTGAATCCATTACGAAGAGAATACAAAAGTTGCACTATGTGACTTGCATTTTGTGGGCAAGTTAAAAAGTTTGGGTAAATTACATAATACCCCCTCAGGTTTGGGGTCGATTTCAATTCCTTACAACATCTTTAAAACATTTCACCTTCATACATCACCTACTATTTTATTTCAATATAATACATCCGTTAGATTTTCCATCCATTGGTCTGTTAAATGCTGACATGGTTACCACATTTGTGCTGATGTTGCTACCACATGGCAAAAAAATAATTTTTTATACATTAAAAAATTATAATATTAACCCTATTAAAAAACAAAAAACCAGAAAAACCCAAACCCAGAAATCCTTTCCCGAGTCTCTCGTATCTTTCACTCTCTCAGGTCACTCTTATCTCTCACTCTTTCACTCTCTATCTCGTCGTCGAAGACGACAATGAGCAGGAGCAGTAGGACGACGATGAGAACGCCGTCATCTGGATGCCCCGCCGCGATGCCCGATTCAGGAAGAGATGGCACTGGAAGCTCGGATCTAAATGAAGTTGTGGCCATCGGGAGTTTGTTGTTAATTCTAGGCTCCATGGGCGGGTCTAGATGCATATCGTTTCAACAAAATGGTTGTCCCAGAGAAGAAATCTCAAATCCCCATTTTTCTTAGTTCAAAGCTTTAGCTTTTTTCTTAGAAATGTTGTTGTAAATTAAGAGCCTTGGGTTATGGGTTTGCAATGTTGCACTACTATTGTCTGAAGAATGGATTATTGGATGTTACAGTGGTTGTGGTTGTTGGAGAAAAAAAAAATCCAGGAAGGTGCGGTGGGGCGGATTTACAGTAGGTGTCAAAGACAGAAAGGTCGAGCCTACGGAACCCATATGGTGGTCATGGTTGGGAAGAAGTTCAACGCCAGCGGGGTATCGGGGAGGAAGATTTGCTAGACTTAGGTCGACGGAGGCTAGGCTCGACGTCGTGGTAATGGCAGCAACCATGGTTTTCGTTTTCTAGTGAGAAACAGCTGCGTAGCTGGGGATTAAGATTGAATGGGTGGTTGGGGTCAGTTTTGAGCAGGAAGATGAGGCATTGGCGGCGGAAGCAAAAGATGAAGAAGGTTGAGAACGAGGGTTTCGTGGCGGAGAATCGGCAGGAGACCCAGTCGGATGTCAATGGACGAGCCTCGGGATTCTTGGGACAGGTATTTGGGTCCGAGAGCCGCCCAGCCAAGGCTGACCCGGATGGTTTCGGTTGTGGAAGAAAACTGGGAAGGAGTTGGGGTGGGTGCAGCGGAGGTGGGGGTAGGGTGGGATGGGAGGTGAAGAAAGTGGAGGAGAGAAGGTGGTCGGGGGGAATGAGTTTCTGGGTTTTCAGTTTTTTTATTTTTATTTTTATTTTTTTTATTAATAGGGTTAATATTATAATATTTTTAATGTGTAAAAAAAAATTGCCACGTGGCAACCACATTAGCACAAATGCGGTAGCCACGTCAGCATTTAACAAACTAATTGATGGAAAATCTAACGGAGGTATTATATTGAAATAAAATAGTAGGTGATGTATGAAAGTGAAATGTTTTAAAGATGTTGTAACAATTCCCGAGGTTGCAATATTACCATCTTGCCCCTCATTGTGAAATACATATATACGCCTCGATTGTGCTCATTCAATACTTTCTTTGCAACATCGTCAAGAACATAAAATTTCTGCATCACAATCAATAAACTCTAGCAAAGTGACCAAAAATGTTTAGCGTACCCATAATCAAGTTCGAATGATTCTGAGCATCTTACGATGATACATGGTTACACGTCCATGGGCTTATTGTCATCCCTCACGACCTCTATTAGTTTAAATACCTCGCCCTTTCTCACCACGGCCTATTTGACCAACTATTAGATCCAGGAACCTGCTGAATCGACGCTAGTGGTGGCAAAGAAGACTGTTAGGGTATCTACTGATTTTGGGGACAATTTGCAACTCTATGTCCCATTTGTCCACATGTAAAGCATCCTCTGCTTTTTCGCCTACACTCTCTAAAGTGTCTATTATTGCACCTACGACACAAAGGTACATTTCCTCTACCAGCATTTCCCTGCCTCTGGAATCTGGAACCTCCAGTAAATCTAGTACCTCGCCTCTGACCAATGGCACTAAAACCTCCGCTGGAAAGACTAGAACTAGCTTCACTTCTTTTGAAGCTCTGAGTTTTTCGAGGTCCTTGAGATAACTGACCTTTACCTTGGTCATCTTTCCTCTTATTCACATTTTTTTTTCCTTCTTCTTATTTACTCTCGCTGGGCATATTCTCTTCAATCCTCAACAAAATCTCGTAAAACTCCTGGTAAGAAGCACTATGAATAGTGATCGCCACAAAACGCCACTTCTTTTTAGTACCCAGCTTAAAACGACATAATATTTCCGCCGGATTAGCAGCAACATCCGGATGATAACGAGACAATTCCGTAAACTTTCTGTAATACTCATTCGCTCCTCTTTGCTTGTCTCAAATTTGTAAACTCTTGCTTCTTACCATCAATACATGCCGGAGGAATAAACCTTTTCTTAAACAACTCTTTAAACAATTCTCAATCAGCTGTTTCCTCCGGTGACATCGTATAAGACTACTATCTCCACCAGGATGTAGATTCAATACTCAGAAACCAGGTAGTCGTCTCGACCCACCTTTCAAAAAGAAGATTCCTTTAACTTGCATCATATGAAAGATCTTTTCAACATGATTGAGCCATCGCTCTGTTCCCTCAGGTTCTTCATTTCCCATAAAATTATTCAGCTTCAACTTATAAACAGTCTCAGAGAAGTCCTTTGGATAATAGACTGGATCACAATAGCAATAGCTTTCCTTGACTAAGCTATATCGGGAAACTAGGCTCATCTGAACGACGTGGCTCTCTACGAGGCGGTATAATTCTGACAAAAAGCACTAAGAAATTCTCAAGATATACAGGACTGCAACCTAGGCTCTGATACCAACTGACACACCCCGTCCCAAGGAGGGCGTGCTGGCCGTCACGTGAGAGTGACATAACCATGTGCACAGTGCGGAAGCTAATAAGTTAAATAGAAATACGAATAAATAAAAACCAATTACTAGCCGTACTATCCAAGTAACATGCTAGTGAGAGTCTAAGTGTATAAATACACATTCAGAGCAATAAGAGCGTCTAGTTGCAGTCAAGGACAATTACCAAGATATAACACCCGAATGTGAATCATACTTTTGTGAATTCTGTCAGAACATCGTTGGATCCCTCGTAGCCACCAAAGCACTGCTACTTAGAACCTGGAGGGGCGAAAAACAAAACACGTGAGTGGGCAAAAACAATTCTTTTCAAAACCTTTTCTCTTTTCAAAGGTTCGAACCCCTCGCCGTAAAACTTGTATAATTTCCCAGAAAAATAGCATATATACATATATACTCATCTCCACTCATAAATTCAAAATCATGCCAACAGTAGTGATATGCAAGGTATATGCCATGCCAAATATATCTCATCAAATCACATAAATATATCAGGTGAAATAAACTCATCATAGATAACAACATGTCCACCGAGTGATCAGCTCGGCTGAACTATAGCTCATAATCAATCTCATCATATTTGTATCCTGCACACGAGTCGAATCTACTCAAGGTGGTCTATCCGACAGGACTGGATGTAAATAGTACGCTCTAGTACTACAATCACGTGAAGACTGTGCGCTAATCGCGGGTCACCTACGAGTCGAATCCACTCAAGGTGGTCTATCTAACATGACTGTGCACCTAACCTGGATCCAAGATGAGCGTGTGGTGCGGGAGGTGAACATCCACGTGAAAGACTGTGCCCCTAACTCTGGGCGGGAGCACTAACACCGGGGTGCAGGTTTATGAGCTTTCAATACATCTCACATAATCATCATTTCACATTAATCATTCTCTGTCATCGATATATACTCACCTGATACTTACCTGTGCGTCCACAGCACCAATTACCATTATATGCAACTACTAATGCATGAATAAAATAAATATATACTTTGCATGGCATATCATATCACATTTCATATCACATTTCACTTAAATTGATTTTCTGGGAAAAATCTCATTTATATAGGTATATACGGAAAACAAAAGCCCACTCACAGATAAGTCGAAGGGTCATAACCCCCGAGCCTCGATTGATGGCGCTCGTCCTCAGGATAGATCTCGCCTGTATGAGAATTAACGGAATAAATGTCAATTAATAGCACATAACCAACTCTAGCTAATAACTTCTCATATATTGCTCAAATTGGGTATATGAATATACCATTAAGACTTACTCAACCTCACGAACATCCCCATAATTTTAAAATAATTTTCCGACCACCCACGCACCCTCACGCCCCGGCCAAGGCACGGCCAGACGCACCCCTACGCTCAGGCACGTGCCTGACACAGTGGACGGAATCACTGACGCCATTAGGGAATATTCTGTAAAAAAACAAGCATATTCTGTTAAAACTAACCTGACGCCGTTAACTTCCGTTAGGAATATTCTTCGTCTCTGTCCTTGGGTCACCGGAGCCGGCGCCGGTCCCCACTGTGTTCACCGAAAACTGGGAAAACACAAAAACCTTCATATCTCGTCCATTTTTCAACCAAATTTCACAAGATTTGAACCAAATTGAAGCTTGGGACGAATAGAACACAACCATACATGTGCCAAGGCTTGAAATCCTCGAAATCTCGCTGGAGAAACTTCGATAATCCGGCCTAAACTTTGAACTCGTCGATCTCCACTTCCCGACGTCCAAATCGCCTCATTTTTCTTCTCCAAGCTTCGTGAGGATGATCTAAAGCTTCCTATGGCTTTAGAATCTTCTCAAAATCACGCATTTACGTGTGCATGAACAATGCACAAATCTGGGTTCTTGGTTTCTCGGGAAAACGAAGGTCTCAAGTCTAAATAAGGGTGTCAATAGGTTTCTAGGCTCACATGGAAAACGAATACAACCTTTAAACCTTCGATCTGTAACTGGAATGGTTGTTTCAAGGTCTGTCCGTACACTTGTACGGAAAATGTAGAAAAACCGAGAGAGGGAGGAGAGAGAAAGTACACGGGAAAGGGATTGGGTGTGTGTGTGTGGTCCAAACTTGTCCACCAACCAAAACAAAAGAAAATCTAAGTCCTAATTGGTTCCCAACAATTAGTACTTAAAATAATTGGTCCACAACCTTAAGTCTAAACCACACCACCCTACAACAAAACCCAACGTCCAAGGGTAAATCCGTCTTTTCGCATTATCGATTCAAAAATTCGGAGACGGGCTGTTACACCCTAACTGTGTGCCATGTCAGCAAACTAAACATAATTATTGATGAAATTCTAACATAAGGACCAAATTGATGCTTGGTAGCCAATTTTAGTAACTTACATTTATTGAATTTGAAATTTAGAGATCAAAATGAAGAGTTAGGTCGATTTTAGGAACCGTTCGTGATGAAAATCCAATTCCAAGACAATTCATTTTGAGTTAAAAAAAATTGCTAGTAGCATCACAGTCTAGTGATATTCTTCTTAAATCATAAGTGAGAGCTTTTAGGTTCAGCCTTCTTAAATGTTGAGTTCAATACCAAATTATTATGGTTAACCTATAATGTCGGTTAGCTCAATTAAGGTTCTTCCAAAATAGATATAGCATATAAAGATGACCTGCTCATTTTGAAGTTCAAATTTCACTGACTTGTATTCTTTATGATGCTGATAAAAGTGGTTTATACAGATGGTAACATCAAAGGTCACCTCTCAACATCCAAATTTGTGTTTCATGAAGGGAAAAAACATTGAAATTTGTTGTTTGACCCAAAAAAAAAAAAAAAACTCAAGTTGGGTCAACTATATTCGCCCGACGAATGCTTATATTTGGCCTGACTGTAGTATGGGTACAGTTGGTAATTTGACTAAGAAAAAATTATTTAATCATTTGATGAAAGATTATTCTTGTTGTTTAACTTGAAAGAATTTATTGTTATATAAGAACCTATAATGGAGCTTATGTATCATCATCGTAGTGACTATTATATATAATTTTAGGTTTTGTAGTAAGAAAATTGAGAAGAGTGTATAGCATAAGATGATGAAATGAGCTTTCTACTTATAATATATGTATTAATCTTGATTATACTTACGGATTTAAAATAAACTATTACTATTATTATTATTATTATTAAAACATGGAATGTTGAATGACTTGAACACGAAACTTCCCTCATTTATAATAAGGAAAAAAATATCATTTAATTAATAGATAGTCAATGGTCATAATTCTGACCATAAACACAACATCAACACAAAATATCCAAAAACATAAAATGGAAAAAGCTGTTGCTAATCATCATCAGACATGCAAATTCCTGGATCACTATCCTGGAAACCTTTAATGAAAGGGATCTCAATTTTTTTACAAAAATAGGGATTCGTTGTAAGGTCGACACCACATCGAACTTTAACGATCCGAACCATCTATTTTTTAAGTTGCACCTCATAAATTATCTTTGCAAAATTTAGCCAAATCGGAAATGTTTAAGACATCTAATTGAGTTCAAAGAAATTAACGAATACTTTGTTATATAAAAAACAATGAAATTTTATCTTGATAATAAAATAGGCAAATGGTTTCGGATTGAATTGAATTTGTGCAAAGATGATCTATGAATCGAGATTTAAAAAATAGACATTCGGATCGTTAAAATTCGATGTGAAGTAGACCCTACACACCTAATTCTCATTTTTAGGATTCCTTTGCTTGAAGGGCCTATCACCATCATCATTAAGTTATTGTTGATTTATTAATCTCGGCTTTTAACACCTTGTACCAAATGTCCCCTAAATGGCATTAGTTTAGTTTGAAACTCACAAGTGGCCTACCACACCACAAAGGCATATAACCTAAGGCCCGTTTGGTTTTTTATTTTTTTTAGTTCTTTTATTTTTTTACAAAAAGTTGTTTCACTTTAAATTTTAAAATAAAATATTTTATAAAAATAAAATATTTTACTTATTTTTTAAAACAATGACCTCCGAACAACAACTTTTAAAAACTACTTTAAAAAAAAAAAAAGTGGATTTCACTTTTAATGAATATTTTTAATTCTTGTAATACTCTTATTAATTTTTGAAAATGACATTATTTATCATTCTACATACTTTTTCTCTCTTGAATAACAAAGTGATTATCACTAGCTAACGGCTACCACTACAATCACTAAACTTACATCATCACCGCCACTATCACCACCATCATCGTTGTCGCCACTACCACCACTACTACAACTGGCACCACTAGCACCACAATCACAACTGTAATTAGCACCACTTTCGTTGTTGCCGCCGTCGCCATAACAATCACTATCACAGCCGCCACCATTTCCACCACAACCGCCATCGTCGATGTCACCGCCTCTACCACCATTGTAACCTCTGCATCCCCACCACCACACTCCATTATCGACACCACAACCATACCCTTACAATTGTTGTTGCCATCACTATCATCAATGTCAGCTACATTGCCAATGCTACTACCATTGCCGCCACTTACAACAATAACCACAAGCTTTACACCACTGGTGCCATCACCACCACCATTGTTGCCACTGCCAGCAACGTTGCAATCCTCACCACTACCACTGCCACCACACTACTACAAAATTATCTATTTCTGGCGGTCCAAAAACCGACAAGAAACATATATTACTGTCGAATATTATGCAAAATCCGACAGAAAATGGATGCAGTGGCGGATATAATAAGGGACAGAATTGCCAACGTCAGGAAATAAATTTTCCAACAGAAAATACTCTAAAATCGATAGAACTTGTGTTGGATATAACCGACAGAAAGTATATTAATAAAGAATAAATAAAAGCATTTTCTGTCGGATAAAACCGACAGAAAATATATATAATTGACAGAACTTGTGTCGGCTATAATCGACAGGAAATATTAATAATGAATAACCAAAGCATTTTCTATCGGCTAAAACCAACATCAAATATATTAATAATAAAATTAAAAAAAAAGGACATGAGAGCAGAACCCTTCTTCTTGTTGAGCATTCTTCTCCCCTTCTGCTCGAAATCAGAATCTGCAGAAAAACAAAAGAGAAAAGCCAACTCCACCAACCTTCTTCCCAACACAAAACACAACAATCCATCCAAGAAAAACAGAAGAGAAAACAGAAACCTCTCATACAATGGACAAAAATAAAGGAAAACAAAAACAAAAATCAACCCTAAAATCGGCGAAACCAAGAGATAAGATTACTTCCTCATCTTGACTCGTCGTCGATTTTTCTCTCCAGATGGTTCGGTCCCAGATTCCTATACACAGAGACTCGTCATTGGGACTTATTGATACACCGAATATCTCCCCAAAGAAATCAATCTCTTGCCGCACTTTGTAATCTGCCTTTGTGCTATATATATGCACAAAATCTGCAGGTTCCGCGACCACCATGAACTTACCATCAGATGAAATTGAACAGTACTTCGTTAAAGTTCCCACTATTGAAGCATAGCATCAAGTTCAATTCAAGTATTCAAACAAAGCATTCAAAATACGCACTCAAATGCAATCATATAGCAAAACATTCCAACTAATATCAATAGATTTAAGGTACAATTAAGGATCGAAACAGACAAATTCCAAGCGACCTCATGTTCTTCTAAAAAAATCCAGAAACCCTAGATTCCCAAATTGAAATTAAAACACAGAACAAAGCAAAAATCACACCTGAACCCAAGGCGAGAAACAGAGAAATCAAAAGCGGAGTAGAGAAATTACCAGAAGATGAGGACGAGACGGGATGAGGGCTAGGAGGAGTGGAGGGTATCAGAGGCGGAACTACCGAGGGCCTAGGGTCTAAAGTGGAGAGGAGGTTATCGGTGACGGAGGCGAGCTTGGGATTCTGGCGTTTGAGCTTGACGGTGGAGGCGGACGAGGACTGCGAAGAGGCGGCAATGGCTAGGGTGGTGGTGGAGGAAATGGTGTTGGTGCAATTAGAGAGAGGGTTTGGGGCTCTCAGTCTTCTTCTGGATGGCTCAGCTTCCACTTCATTTTTCTGCTACTTCATAGGTTTTATTTTGGAAAATGTTCATTTTTCTGCATTTTTAAAAATAAAAACCGACAAAAAATTTTCAGCTATTGTCGGTTATAACCGACAGAAAAAAAATATGGCCGCCAAAATTCCCTTCCAAAATTTTAAATTCCCTCCCAAAATTTTAAACTCGCTTCCAAAATTTTATTTATTTATTTTTAATCAACATAACATTTTAAAATAATAAAATAAAACATGATAGAGTACACCAGATGTTCATGTATGTTTATGTGCCAGACAATGTGCTTTGTGACGCATTGAAAAAAATTGTTTGAATTTCTTTGTATCTTGTTGCTTGCCTATGAGGGAGCATAATCCTTATTACAAGAATGATAGAGCTTCATATTGTAGTCTGTTGTTATTATTCTCTTAGAAAATTTATGGCTCATGGGAATTAAGTTCATTAGACTTTAGAGTCATGAGTGAAAAAAAAAAAATTTAAAAAATGTGTTTATTTATTTATTTTTAATCAATATAACATTTTAAAATAATAAATTTTTTAGTTCTGTCTGTTATAACCGCCATAATACTAAAATAATAACCGCCAGAAAGTAAAATAATAAAATAGTTAATTTCTGTCGGTTATAACCGTCACCATTAACTTAAAAACCGCCAGAATCTGTCAAAAATATTTTTAAACAAGGATTAAAAAATACTGTCGGTTATAACCGACAGGATATGTTTGATATCCACCAGTAAATATCCGCTAGGAATTTATGTCGGATATAACCGACTGACAGAATTTTTCTAATATCCGCCACTAGTTAAATGATGTGTCGGATATAATTTATCTACAAGATGTTTCTAATATCCACCACCAGTAGCTAATATTGTAGTAGGGCCACTGTGACCTCTACCCCAAACCACCACACCCTACTATTGGCACCACCACCACACTCCCACTATTGTCGTTTCTGTCAGTGCCTCTTCCCCCACCACCGTTGTTGACCGTATCCATTTTGTCATTATATAAATGATCACTTTTATATTAAATTTATCAAACACTTTTACACAGATTTTCATACTGATAACACTTTAAAAAAATACAGTTTATCAAATGCTCATTACTTTATTTTACTGTTGATTATTTTTAAAACATAATAAAAGCCTTTTTTTTAGTAAGCACAACAATCGGACTGGCCGAAATCTAAAACTTCCCTGCCACCACACTGTCCCATTCTCTAAATGTATCTTACCATACTGTACACTGTCCCTCTCTCTAAATATTATCTTAGAAATATTATTATAGATACCTAAGGGTACCTTCTGTGGTCTATCCGTTTCAGTATAGTTATTATGAGAGTCTATAGTCTGTTACTTCTTGTTGCTTGTCCCTTCCTTGAAGTGTTCAAAATTTCTTTTCATAAGAAAATGACTACAGACGAAGGAAAACATTTAAAAAGCTTTGGATTTCATACTTGAGAAAGTCATGTATGTGTCAGAAAGGAGGCAAGAAAAAGATTTGAAAAGGTCAAAGTCGATTGGTGGAAAATACAAGCACAAAGCACACATGCACAAATCAAGAGTTTCAATCACCAAAACAAACTCAGTTGCGTCATCATCAATCCATCATCATTAATCAAAACTATTAATAGGATTCCCCACCTTTCTAAATGATTTTTTTTTTCTGTTAACCTTGGAAGACTGTTATGCCTACTTTTAGAATGCAGAGACTAAAATGAGTATTTAGTTATAAATATGATATCATTGCTATAATTAAACCAGTAGATAATTATTTTTTTATGTTACAAAAATATAAATAGTGGCCCTTTTTTTTCTTGGTTCAAATGAGGTTAAGAGCTGAGAGGATAATAAAAATATTTATTTACATTGTAGATATATCGCATAAATATTTAAGTTTAAAGCTAGATCAGATAGATGTCGAATAAATATTTATTTACATTGTGTTATTAGTTTTGTTAGTAACCTAGGATTATGCAATGGATTTTTATAACCCAAGTGAATAGTAACACTGAATTTGAGGTCTTAAGTTCAAAAAAGGTAGCTATCCGATCTCACAAGCATGTAACGCAGGCAGCTGGGGACAGAGGAGAGAGACGCAAGAGGAGTTTTTAATTGGGGGACCATGCCTAAGTTATCTACATAAGGAGTCGGCTTCAGTGGTCTGGGACATACGATTCTCCAGTATATCAGTCCAGAGACGCAACTATTATTTGGTTTTTATCCCCCTCCGCAAATGCGATCGTCCCAATCCTCTTCATGGATCGGTGGAGCAACCTACCATCTACAGGTGGTATGGACGGAACTCTGTTTCCGGGTTTTGTGCCCATGTTTCAATGTATTATTCCTTTGATTTGGGGTTTTTGGGATCAGATTAGGGGTTCTTGGGGTCGATTTTGGGGTTCTGCTCTCAAACAACTTCAATATTTCGAATCTGCTCTCCAATTCCACTCCTGTTTTGGGGGATTTCATCTCATCTCTTGTACGCTGCTTCTGGTCAGAGACAACTATATGTTGTCACCCCTACAAAGGTCTGGTATCTCTTTAGAATGGTGTTTACACCACCTGACCTTTTTGGTTAAAGCTTGGTTCTGGGTTTTCGTTTGCGAACCGGATGTGTGGCGTTCATGATGGTTTGGGGTCTTCCTGATCTGCAGGTTGGGCTTCTTTTCTCTAACTTTGAAGCATTGATGGGTTTTTGTATTGCACTATGTGGTGGTATCTCACAGGTTTTCCGTTCACCGGTCGTCTCCATCTGTTCGGTGGCGGTTGTGGTAGCGGGTGCTCTTCGTTTTTGGGTTATCAGGCTTTTCAAAGGGGTCACTTTTGGGCCTCTTCGGGTGGACTCTGGCTTTTGGGCCGAGCCACAGCTTATGTAATTTTTTTGCTTTTAGGTATAATTGAGAACATTTACTCATGCGATGAATGCATAAGTGGCGTCTCTTTTGTACCTACCTCAGTTATGAGGCTGTTGTCTTTGTATTGTGTCCATTTGGACTTTGTTCTAAATTTCCTCCTTGACCAAAAAGAAAGAAGAGTAACTCATACATAGTCACAAACAATTTACTCATATGGGAGTACTAGTCCATCATCTTACCATAATCATCTCGGTATTTGCCTCGAGTTCTAATTTTTAACCGATCTCTTTCGGTAGGTTACGATTTGAGAAAATCGTTTCTAAAGTTCATATATATCAAACAAACAAAATTGTGCTCACCTTAATATTGTCTTGATTTCCTAAAGAAAGTGTTCCATACTTTTGTAAATTTACTGTTTGATATAAGTTGACCATGTTGATACCATTATTCTGTTCAAGAGAGTTTTATCCCGTGGAATTCTTTTATTTGTACAATTTATATTGTAGGTCTTCTTTAAGAATTGCTTAATAGTAGGTTCTAAAAGACGCTAGGCGCTAGTTGGGCGGCAGATTGGGGCCTAGTGCCTAGGTGGGGCTTAGGCGGGGCTTAGGCGGGCGCCTAGGCGGATTTAAGTAAATCTATTATATTTCATGTAAATAAGTGTCTGTTTATACTTAAAATATAAATAATTTCATCATAAACTACAAAATAGAATGACATATATATTATGAAGTATTGAAACATAATGAAAACATGAGAAACAAGCCTATAATGTGTACTATTCATTTAAGTATCCAACAAGTCTCTTACAATTTATTAAAATAAAATAAAATTCAAAATGAAAGTTATCTATTTTCTGTCTAAATGAGTTGCAACCTAGGCGGGTGCCTAGGCGGGTTTGGGTGGGCTAGGCGGATGCCTAGACGGTCTATGAGGGAGCCTCAGTAGGTGTAGGCGCCATTTCTTATTTTTCAAACGCCTAGGCATTAATCGGGACGATGACCAGTCGCCTAGTGCCTAGGCGGGGCCTAGATGGCCCTAGATGGGAATTTTTAGAACAATGTTAATACTCGCAAGGGGTTTGTAGTTAGGTCATGCGTTCGAATGTCTCATCCTCAATATTACTTGTATCAACAAGAAAAAAGTAATTGCTTAATCATTGTTTTCATATCGTAGTTTTAAGCTTTTGCCTTATTTAAAAAGTTTTTGCTATATTGGAGCTAAAGAATTAAACTTTAAACCTCTCATCTTCCTAACTCATTATCGATCTCATCCTTTTGCGCCAGCCGTGAGACTAAATTCAAAGGATATTGAAAAGCATTTCAACACTATGAGGTTCTTGTCAAATTCACTAATCCACAATAGGGATTTCCATCATTGTGTTCCATTGTATCTGCTATTTACTATGATCAAGAACAACAATTCACTATTTGCTTTATACCTTTCATTATTTCAAGCTAAATAATTGGATTGACAATTGAGGCATCTTTGTACTTCATGGAATTCTTCAAGAATTATCTCACTTTTCTAATATGCTCTACATTCCAAACTGGGATTTATCTTTTCGATCTCTTGAACTATCAAAATCAAATTATACAGAACATTGCGGCCCGGAATAGACATCTAAGTTTTGATTGCCAAATCAACCACAAACAAATGCCTCCAAGTCAAGGGATGAAGCCGTGGCAGTCAACCATGGCTTCTTGCTTCTAATGCAATGACAGTCCAGAGAAGTAGGTAATTAATCGATTAAGAATAGCACTCATACGGTTATACTGTGTATTAATTTGTTTTTCATATCGAAATACTGTGTATTAATTTTATACCTCACCTATTCGTATATGATATCCTCTATTTTCATATTCATGACTTAGGACTCGTTTGACAAGTACTTTTAAATGACTAAAAGCGGTTTTTAAAGAAAAAAAATTTGGGTTCCTAAGACCTACTCCAACTATTGGAGTAAAACTCAAATTTTAGGTTCTAAATTTACCCCAACTTGCTCCAACCCTTGGGCCAAATATGAGTTAAAACTAGAGGTGCAACTTGGGTTGGCCAATCCGAACCCGCCCATGTTCAACCTGACTTTAAACTTGAACAAGTGGATTTTTTTTTTTAGTTATAACCCGTCCGAACCCAACCCAATTTCAACCCGTTCATTGATTGAGTTGAATTGGGTTGATCATTTACTCGTCCATCTCCAACCCAACCCGACTAACCAAACCCAATCTAACCAGATTGTAACCCATATCAATTAATGCTCATACTACACCCCAAGTGAGCCAAGTCCAAAAACCAACGCGCTTTCTAATATTTTTTTAATAAATTACTCTTTATAATTACTTAAGCTTTTAGGGAATAAGAGGCTTTGATTAGTCAGCCCATATTTGTAGTCTCTAAATCCTAAAGCTTTATAGTATATGGGTTTATGAAATTAAAGTTAGCTAGCTTTGATTCTACTTGGCTTAATTTTTTTAGGAATTCTTGGAAACTAAGTTGTTACAAGATTAAACTTGAAAATGTTGGGCAACCCGAACCCAACCCAACTAAACCCGAGCCCAAATGAACCCGAATGAAACCCAACCCGAACCTGAGCCCGAATTTTAAAAGTTAGGTTAGGATTGGGTTGACCTTCCAACCCGCCCGAGTTGCACCCCTAGACTTAAAAACTCAAAACCCATTTATTGGACAAATTTAACCTATGATTCCCTCATGGGCTAGTGGGGCTGGCCCACTATATATGTATATATTTTTTTAGTTTTATATTTATAAATTAATTGAATCCAATGGTTAAGATCTAATTTGATCAAATCCAACGGTAAAAAAAAAAAATCTAATCCAACGGTAAAAAAAAAAAATCTAACTGTCTAAATTTAAATCCAACGGCTAAAGTAATTAAAAAAAATATTTTGTGTTTCGTATTCTTTCGTAGTATTCCATGTCAGTTTAGTGATTTTTCAATATTTATCGAAATCTAAATATTTTTAGGTTAAAATGTTCATAAAATTAAATTAGGATAGTCTACATAATTTTTATAAAATTAAATTAGGATAGCCTACATAATATTTTTTTTAAGTTACTTTAAGAAAGAAATTATCCTAAATTCATTCTTTAATAATTTCGGGCTAAATATTTAACCTAGAAGGGTTGGAGGAGAAAAACTGTTTCCGGGTTAAAACCTAAATTTTCTGGGCTTTAGGTTTTAAGGGTTGGAGATGGTCTAAAGCACTTGAAGTGCTTCCTGTTAAAAGAACCAGTTATGTGCTTCTTGCTGGAAGAACTTCAAGTGTTTTTCCAAAATTAACTTGCATTTTTACTAAGATTTGGTTCAAAAAACATCTTATCTAAAAGTGCTTTCAATTTTTGTTTTCACTTTTTGAAAGCTAAATTCTTATTTGGCCTTGAGTTTTCACTTTTTAGTTTTTAGTTTTCATTTTTCTGAAAACTAAAAACTAAAAATAGTTACTAAACAAAATTTCAGTTTAAAAGAAAAACTAAAACTAAAACCTAAATGGTTAATTTTTTTTAAACAACTTTAGTTTTCAGTTTCAAAAAAATGAAAACTAAAACCTAAATGGTTATTGACATTTAGTACTACGGTCTAGTGGTATTTCTCTTCATTTGTAGGTGAGAAGTATTAGGTTTGATTCTCGCCAAAGGCGAATTTGAACCATATTATTGTTAGTCCATTGTAAGACTTAGTCCACTCCCATACTCCCTTAATGTAGATAATTTCGTTTGTTCAAAAAAAAATCTAAATGATTATTAAACAACTCCTTAAAATTTATAACTTTACAACTTTACTAAACCTTAAGGCCTAAACAAAATCAGTTCAATGAAAAACGTGTTATGGTTTTCAAGTGTAAACCACATATGCATTTTTCCTGTCCTTTCTTCTTAGAGAGTTTTAACGAAAAGTCCGCGGTACTGTTAACTTTAACGAAAAATCACATTTTTACACTAAAAAGTCAATTATGGTACTATTCACTTTACCCTTTATTTTGTCATTATCGTTAAAACTCAAAGTTTTTAAGTCATTTTCATTAGTTTTCTGTTCTTATTATTTGAGAGAGACATTAGCTTTCAAGACACCTTAGAGCTACTATTACTATGCTCAGTGGCGGATTCAGAATTTGAATTTTGAAGATTTTAATGTTAAATGTCCAAGTTTTTTAAGATAAACATATAGCGCACAAATAAATTTCAGTTTAATCATGGAAACATTTCATCGATTACCAATAAACTTGTTGTCGTCGATTGAATTATACTATGCATAACCAACAAATATCAACATTTATTGAAATTATTTGATAAGTATTATCGAAAAAATTTATGTAGCGTTGTCAACCCAACCTACCAATGACTGCCGGGATAAAAAGCAATTCCAATAAAACGCAATCGGCAGTTTGAGCTACCGTATCACCCCCACACAATTTCGCCAATAAAAAACAAGAAGAAAGGAAAAACAAGTGCGAAAGGTGGAAGGAGTGGCACGTCAAACACACCACCACTTAATTGCAAAAGTGTTAGGCACGAACGGGTCCCACTCCCGACGACGCGTGCGCCACACGATGTACATCCACGCGTAAAAGTAGGTTCGGACTTTTCGGACTCTCTGGGCTTTGGCCGAACGCGGTGGTCCCCACACCAACTGTACACGCGTCAACTGAACAGTACACCTACCCTACTCTCTCCCCCTCCTCCTACTTGCCTTTTTGGCGCTGCAACGGAAGATTCGCGCCGGCGGGTCCCGCAGAGCAAAAACCCCCCTCCAGTGCTCTCTAATTTTCCCAAGGGGGCGTGTAATTCCACGAATTGGGGGGCCCCACGTGTTCGATAAGTCAAGAAAGCAGCCAATGGGAGGAGAGCTGGGTCGCCCCGCAACCGCCTTTTTCTTTAAATTTGTTTTACGGATATATCTCCCAGCTTGTCGTTGTCGGCTGGAATTATTGAACACGTGTCGACCTGTGAGTCCACGTGACCATCTTCCCCCCGGGGCCCTAGTTCTCTCTTCACCGAGTTTTACCCTCCGAGAATATTTCTGTATCTTAACACCGTCACCTTATGTTACACATATTCCATTTTACTTCTTATATATTTTTTTAATTTTTGATCGTCGGATCAGATGAGTTGAAGAAAATCAAAGGATAAAATTATTAAAAATGTGTAAAAAGTAAAATGAGATGTGTGGATTACACATCGAACCTTATAATACAGGCATACAATAGAACAAGTACACAAGTTATAATTTGAAAACTCAGGGACATGCGATAAGATTAGGACGTCTCATTCGAAGCCCAATCTCTGATGACATTCAACTGTGACTCCGCATTTTTCTTTTTGAGCATTTTGATTTAGGCTTCATTTTTCACTTAAAACTTAATATCGAACTGGATTCGTAGCTTGCAACTTTTCACTTACGTTTGTCAGCTTTCATCGGGTCACCTTCGAAACTGTTAGGGATATGAAGAGAGTAGTGTATACGGACACAGAAGGGACCTTTTTTTCGTGATTATTCGGGTGCAGGTGGGGGTGGGTTGCGTATGGGGCTGGGATTGGATTAGGGCACGTAAGCGGGACGCAGAGGCTTAAAAAAAGGACAAAAACCCTACAGTAACATGAGATTTTTCATTGTGTTCCGAATCCGCTATAAGTTTTGATAAGTCGATATTATAGTATATATTTTATTCTATTTTTAGTATTAATTTAGTGATTATTTTGGTGAGATTTTGATACTTTGAGTTATATTTCTAATGTAGGACATTAGACTTTCATGGGGCAAAAAGTGATCAAACGGATGAATTTTGGAGTGATTCCAATTGGAGGAGGTTCGTGAGTATTTCAAGATGATTGTATCAAAATTCTAGATTTTTCTACCAAGCCGTTTGACCTTGGCGATGACATAAAGGCCCAGCGCGTAGCTTTACCAGATTGACGTTTCTGGACGTTTTGGGTATTTTGGAGGTCAAGATGGCATATTTTGAGGAGTCGGAATTAATTTGGTTGGTCAAAAGACTAATTTTCTGAAAAGTCCGAATTTTAGTTCAAATAGGAAACCTTTTATTTTCTGTTTTATTATTTTATTATGTTTCCTAGTTTTATTCTAAGACCTTTTAGGGTTTTATTTTGGTAGTAGTATAAATAAGGTTATGTAGCCATTAGAAAAAAAAAGGAGAGGAGGAAACGCACGCACAAACCCTTGACAATTCAAGTTTATTTTCTAGGTGTTTTCTATCCTTGTTCTTAATAATATTTTATTATGATTGTTCGTAACTAATTTCCGTTTGCTAGGGCGAAGCCACGAGCCTTAGCATGAATATGTAATTTTATTAATTTGCTTATGAATGGATGCATGCTTGCTTTGAATTATTAATCACCGCGATTAAACTATCTAATTGTCTTAGTGATTTGTGACTATTAGGATATTTAGACAAGTAATTTGATGCAATTTCTGTTGGAACATCACCCTGAAATTGAGGAGGGCTTCTTGTGATTAGTAATTGTAAGTTCACTTAAGGCGAACATCACGCTCTTAAGGGTTGCATTGTGACAGCCCATCCCATAATATTTTTATTGAGGATGTGAAAAGACAAAAATGCCCTTGGACGTTAAATTTGGTTGTGTGGTTTAAACTTTGTTTATGGGCCAATTAATTGTAGATCCTAATTAGTTGGACCCAATTAGAAGTTAGAGATTTATTGGTTTTGTTTGGTTGGTTGCTTTTGGACCACACACACACTCCCACATCATCACTCTCCCGTTGACTTCTCTCTCTCCACCCTCTCGACTTTCTGTCATTATCCGTAAAGTTTAACGGAATATGAAGGAAGAAGATGAGAGAATATTCCGTTAAGTTTAACGGAATATTCTAACGACGTCAGTAACGCTGTTAAATTTTTATTAAGGACTTAACAGAATATTCCTAACGTTTGTTAGGAATCCGTTAGGGTTGGCTGCGGGTGGGGGCGAGTATGGGTCGTGCCCTTGCCGGCGTGTGGCGGCACGTGGATGGTCAGAAAAATATTTTTAAAATATGGGGATGTTCCTGAGGTTGTGTAGATTGCGGTGGTATATGCGTATACCCAATTTGAGCAATATATGAGAAGTTATTAGTTAGAGTTGGTTATGTGCTATTAGTTGACGTTTATTTCGTTAATTCTCACATAGGCGAGATTTATCCTGAGGACGAGCACCATCAATTGAGGCTCGAGGGTTATGACCCTTCGATGTATCAGTGAGTGGGCTTTTGTTTTCCGTATATACCTATATAAATGAGATTTTTCCCAGAAAATCAATTTAAGTAAAATGTGATATGATATGCCATGCAAAGTATATATCTATGTTATTCATGTATTAGTAGTTGCACAATGGTAATTGGTGATGTGGACGCACAGGTAAGTATCATGTGAGTTATAGAATGATTAATATGAAATGATGTGATGTGATTAGAGCTCATAAACCTGCACACTGATATTAGTGCTCCCGCCCAGAGTAGGGGCTCAGTCTTTCATGTGATGTTCACCTCCCGCACCGCATGCTCGCCTTGGATCCAAGTTAGGTGCTCAGTCCTGTCGAATAGACCATTATAGGTGGGTTTGACTCGTAGGTGACCCGCGAATCTTTCGCACAATCTTCATGTGATTGTAGCACTAGAGCATATTATTCTATATACAGTGATGTTGTATAGACTACTAGAGGTGGTGCTGATGTGTGTGCAGAATATATGATATGATTGAGATTGATTATGAGCTATAGTTCAGCCGAGATGATCACTCGGTGGACATGTTATTATCTATGATGAGTTTATTTCACCTGATATATTTATGTGATTTCATGATATATATTTGGCATGGCATATACCTTGCATATCACTACTTTTGGCATGATTTTGAGTTATGAGTTGAGATGAGTATATACGTATATATGCTATTTTTTTGGGAAATTATACAGGTTTTACGGCAAGGGGTTAGAACCTTTGAAAAGAGAAAAGGTTTTGAAAAGATTTGTTTTTGCCCACTCATGCGTTTTGTTTTTCGCCCCTCCAGGTTCTAGGTAGCAGTGCTTTGGTGGCCACGAGGGATCCAACGATGTTCTAACAGAATTCACAAAAGTAGGATTCACCTTTGGGTGTTATATCTTAGTAATTGTCCTTGACTGCAACTAGGTGTTCTTATTGCTTTGAATGTGTATTTATACACTTAGACTCTCTTTAGCATGTTATTTGGATAGTACGACTAGTAGTTGGTTTTTATTTAGTCATATTTCTATTTAACTTCTTAGCTTCCGCACTGTGCACATGGTTACGTCACTTTCACGTGACGGCCATCACTCCCTCCTTGGGACGGGGTGTGTCATGCATGGTTTTTCAAAGGGTTTTCACAAAGCTTAATGAGTCTTGCATGTTTATATTTGATCTGAACATCACAGACGGGTTGCATGTTAAATATACGTTTTCGCTTGAACATCACGAGGAAAATATGTATTAGGAAAACCTAACATTCAAAGCATGTATGTAGAAATTCATAAGTAATTGGTAAAATTGCATAGGATTGTTAACGGTGACGGCTAAACCCTAGGACTTTTACAAATTGATTTTCTTTAAATTGTTCTCTAGTTAATTTCTTTAATTGTTTTATTTTAAAATTCGTTTTTATTATATTAAATTCTAAAATCAACATTTTCCGAACTTTGTTTTAAATAATTAGCTAAGGATTAGTATAAATACAAATTATTCATTCAATCTCTGTGGAAAACGACCTTACTTGAGCTGTTATACTACGACAACCTTGTACTCTTGCAAATATTTTTAAATATTTTTAAATATTTTTAATTGTTTCTCCTTTTAGATAGTGACATATGTTGTATTTTACGGTGTTGCAGACATAATAAAAAATCTCTTATACATCTGAATGATCAACTGATGCTGCCGTCACTGCTCACTCCCACGCGTACTGCAGACAGGGGAAGTTTAAGTCAAGGCGTGACGCTCACATATGATATTACCAGTGAGTGGCCTTTGATAGTTCTATGTTGCATGTAGTAAGAAGATTATGATGTGCACCAATAATTTAGTTTAGGATTTAGGGTTTAGGGCTTCTATTTGTACCAAATATATCTCTTCATGTCGGATTAATGACGATGAATTTCCATTAAGGTAATTTTTCATTTCAATGTTGACTTGCAAAAAATATGGTAGAATTTGTTTTGACCCGTTAGGACTAGAGAAGCTTAGAGTATATATCTTCCATAACAATGTCTTCTTAGTTTAGTGATCTCTTTAGTTTCATCATTTAAATCATGGTTGGTTTAATCAGTATATTCTGATACACGTATGTGTAAATATAGAAAATATTGTCATGTTTTGTCACATATGTAAGCTGTTTATATATATTGGCATTTTGCGAGTGGTAAATTATTCTAATAGTTAGAGTCTTCCTCTTCAACTCATTGCGTACTGGATTTAAATCATCTCCCTCCCCTATAGTTTAAATTAATGTAGACTATTGTTTGTACTTAAAAAATACATATTAACACTCTAATCACCCTCACTTTCTTAATTATTTACTATGATAATCAAATTACTTTAAAAACCTTAAATGCTAAATCCTGATCCATAAACCCTTAAGCATGCACCCTATACGAATCACTATGAAAAATGTGTTACAAAAAGTTAATTTTTAGAAGCAGACACTCTTGCATTCATAGTTTGATTGAAATATTGATGATTTTTTTTATCCCTTTTAATTTTGGTTAACGTGAGAATTCCTTAGAAATTTAGAAAAATGAGATGTGTAAAGTATTTTCTTCTTGTTCCTTCGGGAACAAAAACTTACAGATTGCTTAAGTAAAGGTTTTAGATTCAATTTCTATGAATGGCTATTTGATACCAAACTAAAAAAGCAAACTTAAAATTTTCTTCTTTTAATGTGAATATATCCTTATTTAAAAAATACATATTACAATAACACAACCCTCGATAAAGACAAATAATATACCAGTTTCATTTCAGTCATTTCATATGGATGTGGAGAGCAATTGGATCCGTCCAAATACCCTAGAAAAAGTGCTAAGTTCCAACTCACATTTTTCAACAAATTGACAGTAGGTGGCCCTTCGTACTGAAAGCTCAGAACTGGTAATGAATATGGTGAAAAAACACCCAAAAGGAGAGTTCGAGTTCAACTCATAGGACACCATATAAGTCACAGTTCACATTTTCGTCCAAGTCTAAATATGTAGGACTAGCCCCACAGAAAAAGGTCACACTTCACTGTGAAGAGTTCTTTGTTAACTAATTAAAGATGTAGAACAGGTGGAAGAACAAGTAGGGTTACAAAACATTGGAACCTCGACTATGTCATATAGGAATAGTTTATTATGAGATTGATGTGCGACTAATTAGCCCACAGGACCGTAACATTTTAAAGAATACATCTGACTATAGGAATAGTTTATCATGAGGTTGATGTGTGACTAATTAGCCCACAGGACCGTAACATTTTAAAGAAGATTGATGTGCGACTAATTAGCCCACAGGACCGTAACATTTTAAAGAATACATCTGACTACTGATCAACATCATATATATACATACATACATATATATATATATACACACTCACATATATACGTATATATAACGAGTTTTAATCACAAATGATCACTGACATTGATCAAACACATCATTGTGGTCTCTGACATTGAAAATCAATAGAAATAGTCCCTGAGATTGTCCACCATCCATCATTTTGATCATTCCGTTAAAAACTCCGTTAAGTGTCCCGAAGCTCTTGGCCGGAAGTTTGGGTAATTTTCAAAGCTTCGTAACTCAATCGTTTCTTAACCAAATTCGACCCATAATATATCAAAATGAAGATAGGATAGTGTAGAATAAGATTATACCAATTTGGAAGTCCAATGGTTGCCGGAGATGGCTGGAAAATAGCCTCAAAGTTGACTGGTCCGAGTGAAAACTTGAAAACTTGCCGGAAACTGGGTAAACTTTAAACTTTCATAACTTCTTCAATACTCAACAAAATCAAGTGATTCAAAAACAAAAATCATACTTATCGACGAGACGAAGAGAATGGTACCTTTTTCAATGGCTAACTCGCCCTGGTTTGGCCGAAAAATGGCTCGAAAGTGGCTATCTTGGTCTTGAGTTAGCCACTTTCGAGCCATTTTCTGGCCAAACCAGAGCGAGTTAGCAGTCGAAAAAGGCACCATTCTCTTTGTCTCGTCGAGAAGTATGATTTTTGTTTTTGAATCACTTGATTTAGTTGAGTATTGAAGAAGTTATGAACGTTTAAAGTTTACCTAGTTTCCGGCGAGTTTTCAAGTTTTCACTCGGACCAGTCAACTTTGAGGCTATTTTCCGGCCATATCTTGCAACCATTAGACTTCCAAATAGGTATAATCTTATTCTACACTTTCCTATCTTCATTTTGATATATTATGGGTCGAATTTGGTTAAGAAACGATTGAGTTACTAAGCTTTGAAAATTGCCCAAACTTCTGGCCAAGAGCTCCAGGACACTTAACGGAGTTTTTAAGGGAAGGACCAAAATGATGGATGGTGGACAATCTCAGGGACCATTTCTATTGATTTTCAATGTCAGGGACCAAAATGATGTGTTTGATCAATGTCAGAGACCATTTGTGATAAGCAATCCATGTTGAAATGGGAAACAACAATTTGTTCATGCAACTACAAGTCTGCAAGGACATTAAATACAATCTTATAGACTTTTCTAGTACATGGATGTAGTAGTCTCTCTCTCTCTCTCTCTCTCTCTCTCTCTCTCTCTCTCTCAATCAACTAAAGAGATCTCTAATTTTTAATTGATTTAATTTATAGTGGTGTAGCCGTGTAGGTTTGTAGAACCGGAAATGGATTCTCTTCGGATCCCTTCCTCCTAATCCATCAAGTTCGGGGATTTGAACCGTTAAAATTTGATCCAACAGCTAAAGTTATTATAACTTTTAAAGTGAGCCCCTGTTTGTAGCTGTTGGATCAAATTTCAACAGTCCGGATCCCTAAACTTGGTTGATAAGGAGGAAAGGATCCAAAGAGGATCCATTTCATGTAGAACCCTCACTTCACATTATTTGATATTTGTTTTAAAAACAAAACTGTTTTGCAGGATATCTATGTATGTCCACTAATTGATGTAATTGTAGAGCCATTGATTCTACAAATGTATAGGTCATTTACTCCTCAATTTATTAGGAAATTTATTCTCTCTATCGAATTAAAGATATTTGTATAATCTGTCAAAATAGTCACACCTCTATACATCGATGACTATGCCTCACATTGCAATAGATGATTCTCTAATAAGAATTTCTTCATTCTCTCTCAAATAATTTTTCTTTACGATACGTTACACTTTTACAGCCACTCTAGCCACAAGGAAAAAAAAAAAAAAATCCTACAAGGTCGTCGTAATAATCCTACTGCAGCAATGTAGTTCGTGGCGAAAAGTCCCCTTTTGAAGCATAAGCTCTGCCGCCTTAAAAACTCCATACCCCAACTCCGCAAAAGCCTTATGTTGCTGCGATTCTGTCCATCCCATTCTAAATATCTTCTGCGACCAACTTTTCGTAAAAACTTGCACATTTTTTTTCTTCTCACATTTTGACAATAAAATTTCAGTTTTCTGAATTTTGAAAGTACATTTTTGCATTTTGAAATCTTATTACATTTCATGATTTCAAGTTAAGGCCAAACCCGCAATTATGTGTTTAAACATCCCTTGTAGCATGAACACGATTATGATATTTTCTTATGAGAAATTTTATTTAAACACATCTAACCTATTTCTATATCCAACTTACCCTTTGCACCCATTTGATTTTTAACTAAACTATTAATATCTCTTTAAACCCAAATTTGATACCTAATATACCCCCATAAACCCAATTCAATATGTGACTTTATTTTTACACCCATTTGATTTTTAGAAGCTAAATTTGATGTGTATAGACCTAAGTTCTTTGCATGGTTTTCCACAACACAAAAGCTGATAATTCAATTGTTGAAAGATGTCAAGAAAGGCAATGAAAGGATCAAATGGATGGACAGAGAACCTTATGCATACTGGAACCGGAACCCTTTTGTTGCTGATAAGAGAAAAGACTTACTAAAAAATGCAATGTCTCATAGACATAGGACTGGAATGCTCGCCTATTCATCCAGGTACCATTAAAGATAAAAACTAATTTGGTTTAAACAAATGGCATATGTTATCAACAACATTAACTTTTGATTGAAAACCCAATTAGCCAATAAATCTACAAACCAATTAGGTATAATTTCAGGATTGGATTTTTGAATCTCAACAAGGCTTCAAGCAATCAAATGTAGCAGACCAATGCACGCACACACATGTATTTCTTGTAGACATATAAATAAAATTCTCATGTTTGGTAATTAAATTTCACTTTAATCGTCATTCCATTTTATCATGATTTATGCAGGTACAAGATCTGTATTGAGGGTTATGCATGGTCTGTGAGCAAGAAGTACATTCTAGCCTGTGATTCAGTAACATTGCTGGTAAAACCGAAGTACTATGATTTCTTCACAAGAGGTCTGCAACCAGTGCACCATTACTGGCCTATAAGGCATGAAAACAAATGTTGATCCATTAAGTTTGCTGTGGATTGGGGCAACAACCACAAACAAAAGGTGACTTTTCTTTCTAATTAACTTTCCATTTTGTTCGTAATTTATGTTATTGTCCTTTTTAAACTTCAAGCAGAGCTATTTGTGCCACATTTATAGAGGTGCAGTCAACAATGTGATCCCCCCCCCTAGCATTACTCCGGAAGTTTATACTCTACGGTTTCTGTTACTTACGGATTTTGGAACAGGCACAAGCAATTCGAAAAGCAGCAAGCGACTTCATTCAGGAGGAGCGAAAGATGGACTATGTGTATGCCTACATGTTTCATCTGTTAAATGAATATGCTAAACTCTTAAGATTTGAGCCACGAATACCCAAAGGCGCTGCACATTTGTGCTCGAAGAGTATGGCTTGTCCTGCAGATGAGTCGCCCAAGAAGTCTATGACCGAATCATTGGTTAAGAGTTCATCAGCAACAGACCCTTGCACCATGCCTCATCCCTATGAACCTCGAGCTCTTGCAAAGTTATACAGGAGGAATATTAATTCAATTACACAAGTGCAACAGTGGGAAGATAAATTTGATTGTAGGGTTTAATTATAGTGTTTGGGTTTATTGATAAATTTGAGTTTTATTGTTAATTTCATTTTGTACTTAATAGTAATTATGCAATAGGGTAAAATAGGCAATTAACATTTAAACTTTTAAGTTGGGTGTAAAAAGAGGTTGAATGAGTTTCAATAAAATTTCTCATTTCTTATTGCATATGTTTTTTTTTTTTTTTTTTTTTTTTTATTTTTATGTTTATCATATCATTTTATTACTTGTTTTGCAAATTTTGTCACATCCCGGCCTGGGCCCCCACCACTTCCCGGGCTCGACTCCATCGTAGCACGATATTATCCGCTTTGGGCCTCGACCATGCCCTCATGGTTTTGTTTCTGGGAACTCACACGAGAACTTCCTAGTGGGTCACCCATCATGGGAATGCTCTTGTGCGCTACTTGCTTAACTTCGGAGTTCCGATGGAACTCGAAACCAGCGAGCTCCCAAAAGGCCTCATGCTAGGTAGAGATGAGAATATACATATAAGGCATAGAGGATCCACTCCCTTGGGCGATGTGGGATCTCACAATCCACCCCCCCTTAGGGGCTTGACGTCCTCGTCGGCACACACGCGGTCAGGGTTAGGCTCTGATACCAAATTGTCACATCCCGGCCAGGGCCCCCACTACTTCCCGGGCTCGACTCTACCGTAGCACGATATTGTCTGCTTTGGGCCCCGACCATGCCCTCACGGTTTTGTTTCTAGGAACTCACACGAGAACTTCCCAGTGGGTCACCCATCATGGGAGTGCTCTTGCGCACTACTCGCTTAACTTCGGAGTTTCGATGGAACCCGAAGCCAGTGAGCTCCCAAAAGGCCTCGCTGCTAGGTAGAGATGAGAATATACATATAAGGCATAGAGGATCCACTCCCCTAGGCGATGTGGGATCTCACAAATTTGCAAAACCCTCACGATAAGAAAAATCACGATGATCCATGAACCCCTTTAATCTAATTTTATACATATTAAATCGAAAACGGTTGTTTGTGATTTTTCATGATAAACATGTGTTTATTGTATGGAAACTCAAATGATGCCTCAATCCCATTGTCGCAAAACCCTAGCAACTTTGTTATTAGTGGGCTTTATAGAAGTAAGCCCAACTCAACGCCCAAAAGTGCGTCCCCATGCATTCAAGTCGAATGCCCAAATTGGCTGGCATGTTGCCAACTTATATTTTTTTGTAATGTTTTTCAGATAATTTCTATTTTATTTTGGGATTATTGGGTCGTTTTGGGCAAACTATTAGTTTCTTGAGACCCTTATGGTTATTGTTTTGTTTCTTTTGAAATTTTTTTTCTCGAATAATTTTGGTTAATAAAGTTTTCCTTGGAAAACTTGTTATGTGACTTAACTTAAACAGAAGATGCCGAGGATGCTGACGCTATGGCCTATGTACTTCTTTTTCCTTCGCCAAGTTTTTATCGTACTAGTTTTGCTTAGGAAGGTTTTTAATGAGGCACCAATTCTGATCTTCCGATCCAACAATAACGGTCAACCATCACTTAAGTCGTGCTTGAAGTCATGGAACTCCTCCTAAGGAGGAGAATCCTAGGATTACAGAATTTCTCCCATGCCGACTACTGGTTTTTCTCCCTACTTGGGTTTTTCCGAGTCGTCCCAATGAATAGCATACATTTCATTTTTTAGAGAGAAACAAAGATGAGCTATTGACATGGAGTTCTTGTGATTATGCAACTGAGTAATTCGTGAACGTCCAAGGGAGAATGTTTCAAGACATTTATGTCTATTCACTAATTGGTGTAATCGCTGAGCCACTGAATCCTCAAATGAATAGACCATTCATTCCTCAATTAATTAGACAAATTGATTCTCCCTCACTACTACAAAACCATTTATTAGTGTTGCTATGATAACCGACAAAAAACGTATATTACTGCCGGATATTAAGCAAAATTCGACAGAAAATGAATGCAGTGGCTGATATAATAAACGATAGAATTGCCAGTGTCAGGAAATGAATTTTCTGTCGGTTAAGGCTCTCAAACCGACAGAACTTGTGTCGGATATATGCGACAATAAATACTTAACTAATGTCAGATATTATCAATTAATGTCGTTCGTAACAGCTAGGAAATTAAAATTACAGTCGGATTGACATCATGTTCCTGTCGGTTATAACCGACAGAAACATTTAAAAAGAAAATCTATTATAAACAACTATTTTCCGTCATCCACAACCAACAGAAAAATATTAATATTAAAAAAAAACAAATCTTTCTGTTTGTTTTTTTAATGAATGAATAAAAATAAAATAAAAATTATTTAATGAGTGAATAAAATAAACAAAGCTCATAACAAACATAATATGCATTCAAATATAAATTAACCTACAATAATGTTGTCTGAATCCGCCATAACACATAAACTAGACATTAAATATAAATTAACCTACAATACTGTCTTTTGAATCCGCCATAATACATAACTAGACACATAAAGTAGTCATAATTTGAATAGATTTATAAATCATTTACCCCTCTTTGTTGTGACGATTCATCAATCCAAGAGTCATCTTTTTGGGTATGGGTAGCTCGAAAAAAAGAGATGGGATCCGGTCATTTCCATGCTTGTTCTTCTTTAAATATGTTAAAAGAGAACAACAAATACATATTAACTAGATTGAAAAAATAAGAAAAGAAAAACACTACATATATTACAAATTAGCAACACATACATATTCCTCGCGCACCCGAGCAAAAGTTTTTGAATCAGTTGTATGGTTCATAGTTTTTAACTCCCAATTAAATTTGTTTTTCTCCGCCACCTCCTGAAAAGTAAAAAAAAAAAAACCTTATAAGACAAACATCTTTCAATACGAAATATCAAATCATTAATTTTTTACCTCTGTTCTAGGATTATCCCAATAAGCTACCATCTCGGCCCACTGACCAACATCCACACCAGGGGGAGGTTCTGAGCGCTCATGCTCTTGTCTTTTGGTATAATACTCCGCTTTTAAACCATTACGGTATTCCTTGTATGAATGATCCGCAATGTGGAGAGTCAAGTTACGAATCAGTGGCATTCTGTCATAGTCTTCATCAAGAAAAATAATATTCCCCTATATTCATAAAAACATACATGTTAGTACAGATTCGAAATATAGACTTGAAATATAGAAGTAAAAAACGAAAATATATATTTTAATTCTTTCCCACAAAACTTCCTTATCATTTTCTAGAATCAAGCGCCAATCCCTCTTCAATGGAAGATTTCTTGGATCCTTAACCTCAGAGGCTATTAATTTTGAAAATTCAGCAACATTTGCACTAACACATTTCCCTGTTGAATCAAATGAACAAAGTTGTCTCTCTTTCCACTTTGGAATAGCAACTCATTGAGTTCTACGTTGAGTTGCTCCTTATTAATGAAAAACAAACATTTGTCATGTATTTCAAAAACAACAAAGAAAAAAATCACAATATAATTACTTTAAAACATACCGTTTTCAGTTTGTTCTTGGAATTCATGGCCTTCATTTTGTTCCTCCATAGAAATGGCTGAGAAAGGAAGGAGGAGTAAAAATGGCTAAGAAAGGAAGGAGTAAAAATGGGAAGGAGAAGAAGAACGGCTGGAAGTGAAAATGGGAAGGAGAAGAGGAACGACTGAAGTAAAAATGGGAAGTTGAATTATTTTAGCTTAGGGTAATAAATTTTGTCGGTTATAACCGACAACTTGAATAAAAACCGCCAGCCTTTTTAATATGCATGTCAGGTTAGTGTCGGTTATAATTGACAAAATTAACCAAAAACCGCCACAAAATTTTCCTCTGTCGGATTTTGTGGGCCATTAATTTTTTTGAATCAAAGTCGAGGGAAATTTCCCGCCCAAAATATTGCTCTGTTCGTGTTGGTTATATCCGACAGGGCCATGAGTGAAAAAAATAATATTTAAACCATATTTTTTTTGGCGTAAATATAATAAAATAATCAATTTCTGTCAGTTATAACCGCCACTATTAACTTAAAAACCGTCAGAATGTGTTAAAAATATTTTAAAAAAAAAGAATTCAAAAATACTGGCAGTTATAATAATTTTATGGCTGTTGCATCCGACACTAAATATATGCCAGGAATTTATATTGGATATAACCGACAGGATTTCATTGTTATCCAACACTAACTGAATGATTTGTCAGATATCTTTTATCCGACATAATGGCTTATTAAACCACCACAATCATCCGACACCTAAAGCTAATATTGTAGTACTGCATGTTGAATTATAAATATATGTGTAATTTTTCAGGATAGCCACACCACTATATAAAGGTTGCTTGCCTCACATTGTAATAGATGAATTCTCTAATAAAAATTCTCTCATTCTCTCTCAAATTATTTTCCTCTACAACAAACTCTACTTTGAATTGTAGTTAATACTCTCATCATCAACTTTTAAATTGAGTCAACTATTAGCTTACGTTAAATTAATTTGGATGATATTTTTAAACGCTAATCAAAGTGCTCAAACTCATGAGTTTAAACCAAAACCTTTTCAAAAAGCAGAAGTCAGCCCAAATATCAACCATAAACAGGCACTAAGAGTTGAAGAGTTTTAGCGCTTTTGATCAGTCACTCACCAGCTAAACAATTATGCAATATATTCTCCCAATTGAAAAACAATGTAATTAAATTGGTTTGCGAATCGCGATTAGACTACTTTTGATAGTTGCCCTAAGTTAAAACCTTGAACCAAATTCCGACTAGTAGTAGTGGCAGCATAGGTCAAAATGATAGGCAACTACCCCCGCCGGAGCCCATTTTTGTCTATGGAAGCATGCCAGCAAGGTGAGATTGGCCCCAACAAGATAGGTAGCATGCATGGACCACATATTGGCCCGTGTTACTAGTCCTCGGAGTCAGGCAGGCCACCACTCATTAGAAAGAAAGAAATGGGTGTTGTTAGGTCCTCTTTTGCCTCCTCACCAATTAAGATGAACCAACAAAAGTCGTTGGGTTAGTGATCTAGGGGAGCCCCCTTTAAATCATTCCATCAACTTTTGAATAAACATCATCTCATATATATATATATATATATATATATATATATATATATATATATATGTCATAACAGTAATAGTAAATGAATTTGTATTCTAATAAGCACAAGTCAAGCTCATGTACATTTAGGGTTTGACTCACCTTTCGTACATGTAACTTTCATTGCTCCAAAAACGGAAAAGTCACTTGGCAGCATGTCTCTCTTATGCCTTTTTATTCATACAATTCTTTCGAATTCTCATATTTTACAAGTTAGTTAGCAGTATCTGTTTCTGAAGTAAATATTCTTCTCCCAAAGATTAAAATTTGGGTCCTTCATTGGCTGCTGTTCTTCTAGTGCATGCTGTGAGTTTTAAATTCTTTGTAGATTATGCATAACTAAACCCTAAATGAATTAATTAGTTAATGATGTACGTAGTTGCGTCTCCATGCTGCAACAGCATCTATATGAATAAAATAGTTTGTGATATTCATTGTGAAAGCAAGTCTTCATAACAACGTGGCTTTTCTACGTCCAAGGGACTGCCAACAAGGGAAAAGAATCCTCGCCGGATCCTTTTCCTGGAGATCCAGGGGATCCCGTGATCATATCCGTTTATCGTATATTGTACGGTCAGAAATAATTTGAAATTTAAAATTTAAAATTAAATATAAATAGTACCTAACGAAAACTAGCCGCACGATATACGATGAACGGACATAATCAGAAGATCCCTCGGATCCCCCTAAAAGATCTGACGAGGATCCTTTTCCGCCAACAAGTGGTTTGTTAGGCATATTTCTGAATGGTGATATAGCAGCGTCAACAGTTTCTAGTAGGCAATATGATCTTCACTTTGACTCCTCCTTACCAATAAAGATATTGACCTTTTCTTCTCAAGTCCTTTGACATGAAACCCACCAATTCAATACGTTGGAAAGATCATGATAAAATTTTAGTGGTGTTACTCATCCAATAAATATTATTATGTTTAAAAAATAAACCAGACACTTGATAGTAATACATGGTAAATTAATAATCGTGAAGTATCTATAAGTTGGGGGATCACTTATTCTATATATTATTCATTAGTTTGGACTTGCCAAACAATTCTTGTTGAGATCCAAAACTACTTGACGAAGATCAATGGTTTTAATTTCTCCTATGATATTGATATGTGTCTATAGTATATGGAGCTATAGACTAGACATAGATGTCCTAAAAAAATTGGATTGTGACATGGATGATTATCCATGCGTGAACTTAGGAAGAAGAAAAATATTACCTAATGAAACGATAGACAGCACTAGCACACCAACATATACTTTTTTAGGACCAAGGTGCCCTACAAAGTGTTATCAACTTATCATCATAGGTTCATAGGGGATAACAAAAGTACTCTTGCCAAATTATTGTGAGTCTAGAAAGAAGATGCCACATGTAAATTTATAATCTTTGGAATAACTTTTTCCTTTTGCTCTAGACATAATTAATTAAATGTAAGTGTAGTGTTGTAGATTTTTACTAAGTTCTAATTTTCATTTTTAAATTTTATTATAAAGAGAGAGAAATGCGCTACTTGTAACAGCTTATCCTGGAGATTTCGAACGACGGATGTGAAACGACAAAAATGCCCCTAGGCATTAATTAAGGTATGTGTGTGTATCTAAGTTTGGGAGTTTGGTTGGTGGTATTTGGACCACACACACACACACATTCACACTCTTTCTCTCTCTCACTCCCGCATTCTCTCTCTATCTCTCAGACCTTCTCTCTCTCTCTCCCTCTCGGTTTCGTACGGACGGCACCCAAAACCCGTCGAAAGCTTGCAGATCAAGGGTGTGAAGGACACCATTGTATTCCTAAGGTGGATACGAGTCGATTGGTACAAGTTTCAGGTAAGAAAGCTCTCGAAAACCCGTAGAACCACAACCTCTGATTTTGTCACTATTCATGCTCACGTAAAACCTTGTGTTTTTGGAGATTTCAAGTTCATAAGGGGCTTTAGGAGGTTATAAGGAAGCTCAGAGTAGTTCGTTTGAAGATTTTGGATGTCGGAATAGCGAGATCGTCGAGTTGTAAGTTTTGACCAGATTTCGAGGCTTTTCCCGACATGATTTTGTGGATTTTGAGGCTTCAAACAGGTATAACGTTGTTCTACTCCTCTCCAGCTTTCCATTGGTGCAAATTTCTTAGAAAATGGTGAAGAAACGAGTGAGAAAATAAGGTTTTACAATTTTTCCTGTTTTCGGCGACGACGACGGTCGCAAGAGTCCTGAGGTTGAAGACGACGGAATATTCAGTCAATTCAGACGGAATATTCCAACGCCGTCAGTTAGAGTTAACAGTTACCGTTGTGTATTCCACGGAATATTCCTAACGACGTTACTGTTACCGTTGGATTTTAACGAAATATTCCTGACGCCGTCAGTGTGCAGATCACGTGGCCGTGCATGGGGGCGCGTTTGGCCGTGCCTTGGCCGGCGCGTGGGTGGTCGAAAATTTTTTCTAAAAATATGGGGATGTTCGTGAAGTTGTGTAGATCACGGTGGTCAATTCATATACCCAATTTGAGCAGTGTATGAGAAGTTATTTCTAAGGTTTCGATTATGTGCGTTAATTAACGTTATTTCAGTTACTTCTCATATAGGCGAGACCTATCCGGAGGACGGGCGTAGCCAGGCTAGGCACGGGGGTTACGACCCGTCTACTTATCAGTGAGTGGGCATTTGTTTTCCATATATACCTATATAAATGAGTTTTTCCTAGAAAATCAGTTTAAGTGAAATGTAATATGAAATGTGTTACGAAATGCCATGCAAAGTATCTATTTATTTTATTATGCGTTATTGATTGCTTATATTAATGTTGGTGCTGAGGACGCACATGTAAATGGCAGGTAAGTTTATATACTAGTTAATGAGAACGAATGATGTGATGTGATGTGATGTGATGTGATTAGAGCTCATAAACCTGCACACTGATATTAGTGCTCCCGCCCAGAGAAAGGGGCTCAGTCTTTCACGTGATGTTCACCTCCCGCACTGTATGCTCGCCTTGGATCCAAGTTAGGTGCTCAGTCCTGTTGAATAGACCACTATAGGTGGGTTCGACTCGTAGGTGACCCGTGATTTATCGCCCAGTCTTCACGTGATCGTAGCACTAGAGCATATTAGTTTATATTCAGTGATGTTGTGCAGACAACTAGAGGTGGTATTGATGTGTGTGCAGGGTATATATATGATATGATTGCGATTAGTATGAGCTATATGATATGATGAGATTGTTATGAGCTAAATACAGCTGAGGGCTGAGATGATATCTAGTATTCAATCACATTCACAGAGTTATGCTTTGGCATTCAGTTATGATACTTTGGCATGGCATACATACATTTATACATACATATTTTCCAGCAGGATTTTGAGAATTATATATATGAGTATATACTTTATTTCTGGGAAATTATTACAGGTTTTACAGCGAGGGGTTATAACTTTTAAGAAAAGAAAGGTTTTGAAAAGATTTGTTTCTGACCCACTCAACTTTGTTTTTCGCCCCTCCAAGTATTAAGTAGTGTTTGTTGGTGGCATATGAGGAGCTCATCGGACATTCTGACAGAATTCACTTATGTAGGACCACCTTCGGGTGTTATCTCTATTTTAGTACTTCTGCTTGACTGCACGTAGACTTTTATGCTCTGTATTAGTGAAATTCACACTTTTTTTACACTAGTATTGCTAGCGTTTCAGTTTTAATTGATCCGTAAATTCTATTCTTTATCGTTTCTGCACTGTGCACATGGTTACGTCACTCTCGTATGACAGCCAGCACGCCCCACTCTCGGGTCGGGGTGTGTCAGATTGGTATTAAAGCATAGGTTTGGCAGTCCTGCATATCTTGTGAATATTCTAATTATCTTGGTGTTTTTGTCAGAACTATGCCGCCTCGTAGAGAGGCACGTCGTTCAGCTGAACCTAGTTTCCCTGATATAGCTCAGTTAGGGGAAGCTATGGCGAATGTTATTCAGTTAGTTATTCGGCCGCCTCAGCGGACCCCTTTGGAGTCGGTTCATAATTTGAAAATAACCACTTTTGTGGGAAATGAAGGTCCCGAGGGTTCATAGAAGTGGTTGACGCATATTGAGAAGACTTTTGAGCTGATGCAGAGTCAGTGAAATCTATCTTCGGACAGATGGGTTAAGACGACTTCATGGTTTTTGGGTAAGGAACCAGCTTCATGGTGGGGACAGTTGGCTGATGAGTTACCCCAGGAAGAATCTAGAGATTGGGAGGTATTTAAACAATTATTCTATAAGAGATTCATTCCTCCTGCATACATTGATCGTAAGAAACAGGAGTTTACTAGTTTGAGGCAGAAGAAGCTGTCAGCTAACGAGTACTACAGGAAATTTATTGATCTATCTCGTTATGATCCGGAAGTTGCTGCTAATCCAGTTGAGATGCTACGTCGTTTTAAGTTGAGCACTAAGAAGAAATGGCGTACCATTGCGATTGCGATTCCTTGTACTACTTATCATGAGTTTTATGAAGCTTTACTTCAGATTGAAGATTCTGAGAATTTGCCCAGCGACAGCGAAGAAGAAGAGAAAAATGGGAATCAGAATAAGGATAAGGGTAAAGGTCATTTCTTGCAAGGGCCTCGCCAGACTCAGAGCTTTGAGCGCAGTGGGACTAGTTCGAGTTCTTCCAGTAGAGGTTTCAGTTCCACAGGTCAGAGAGGAGGTGGTAGGTTCTTTAGAGATTTCATATCCCAGAGGTAAGGGAATTTTGGTAGAGGAAATGCACTTTGGTGCAGTAGTCGACATTCAGGGGAATGTCGAAGAGGTAGCAGTGGTTGTTACACTTGTGGTCAGGAGAGACATCTAGCTAAGTTTTGTCCTCAAGGCCAGTAGAGGCCTCAGCAGCCTCCTTTACCACCGCCAGCTCCAGCTCAACAGTTTTCAGGACATGGTGGTTATAACTAGACGGGTCGTGATGGTGCATACCACTATCAGGGGGATTCCGTTCCTTATTCTTCGGGACAGTACTAGTACCCTCAGGATTTTGAGAATTATATATATAAGTATATACTTTACTTCTGGGAAATTATTATAGGTTTTATGGCGAGGGGTTATAACTTTTGAGAAAAGAAAGGTTTTGAAAAGATTTGTTTCTGACCCACTCAACTTTGTTTTTCGCCCCTCCAGGTATTAAGTAGTGTTCGTTGGTGGCATACAAGGAGCTCATCGGACGTTCTGACAGAATTCACTTATGTAGGACCACCTTTGGGTGTTATCTCTATTTTAGTACTTCTGCTTGACTGCACGTAAACTTTTATGCTCTGTATTAGTGGAATTCACACTTCTTTTACACTAGTATTGCTAGCGTTTCGGTTTTAATTGATCCGTAAATTTTATTCTTTATCGCTTCCGCACTGTGCACATGGTTACGTCACTTTCGCGTGACGGCCAGCACGTCCCACTTTCGGGTCGGGGTGTGTCACTACTAGTATACTAAAGGTAGAGGTGGCAAATCAACGCTTTGGGTTGTTAATGGATACCCACTAAGACCAATTTAGTTTGATTTCACCTTACCACCATCATCACCACTATTAATCTCACATCTATATCATGGTGATATCAAATTAAACGAGTCTTAACGGGTACCCATTAACAATTCAATAGATTGATTTGCCATCCCTAACTAAAGATATAGCCAACAACCTTTTTGTTTTTTTAAGGATATGAATTTAGGGTTTTAGTGTCTACATTGTGGGAGCTTTCGTTCGTGCATCTCACAAGATTTTGTTAGAAATATCGAGTCATATCAAGTTCAACAAATTTGTATGGTAATTCAATTGTAAATTTATATTCCAGAGGATGCAAGCTAGGTAGCTCCTACGATGGTGATGCTTTGAAGCCACTAGACATTGTTTTTTTTTTTTTTTGGTGGGGGTAAGAGGAATTATTCCAAATTGTTTTGGTACCGACTACTAGTTCACAATATTTAATTGGGGGTTGTTTTAGCCTTTTTATTTTTATTTTTTTACTAATTGACAGTGCATACTGATTTAATTATGTGTTTATCTTTTTTTAGTCTGAATGCATGCATGGTGATATTTGATTTATAAAATATATAGTTTATCCCTTTTGATATGGATGCTTGGGTTCTGGAGGTTTGGTGCCCCAGAAAGTATGGACAATCCCGAGCCCGACGTAATATACTTCACCACTGACATTTCAGTCAGTCTTCTATTGTGTTTCTCTACGACATTTCATGACATTATTATTTTTATTATTATCTTATTTGAGTGAAACGATAGCGTTAGTAAGTTAAATGTTAGATTAGTCATTCACATTATTAAAATTATTATTCGTTCATGGTTTGTCTAATATCTTTTATTTAAAAAGAAAAAGCTCAAAACTCCTTTATACGACATCATTAAGTAGAATATTATAGGCTGAAATACGAAATGTCGCTAACAATAAATTTAGTGAAACATTATCGCAAAAAGAAACGGAAATAATAAATAGGTTTGTAATTAGTTTCTGACCAATTAAATTTAGTCAAATAATCTTTTTTCGACAAATAGAAACATCACATGACTGTGTGATCATAATGTTAAATTTTCTCATATTGTATACAATTGTAAATCGGTTCATATCATATTAGTCTTATTATAACATGATGAAGCTATTAAAATGTTTTTTTACAAAATCTTGACGGTAGGAGAGAGTTTGAAGCTGTTAAAACGTTGTTGCTATCGAGATTGTAACCATAAATTTGGAACACTAATCCTCCTGTACATGTGTATCTCTCTATTCTTTGGACTAGGATTCTCTCCCCTCCTCTTTCCATCTCCTTCTCTCACATTCTCTTATTTTGTCTTTCTCTTGCTATAAAAAATTAATATAAGATGTTGACGTAAGAAGGGAGGAAAAAAAAGAGGGAAGAGAATCCTACTCCATATTCTTTCTGATTCCAAGATTGTGTTGTTCACCATAAGATTCTTCTGACTGAAAACTTCCATACCCTGCCATATATTTTATTTTTTATTTCTTATGTTACTTTCATAGTTATAGCGGGCAACAGAGGCCCAACAAGTGCAAGAAACTAACAACAGCCCAGACAAAGCCCTAAGAACCTGGGCATGGTCCTCAACAAGTAACTGTAAACACAGGACGTATCCGCGGATACTTTTTTCACTGTGTTTTTTGGTTTGTACAATATTGTTAGTTTCACCGGGGTTTTTTGAACTTGTCAGCTTTATGGCACAACTAATAAAGAATCAACAGTTTAGGTTTGCTGATACATAGATTAGTGACTACTTACGGGAAATTCAATTGATTGACTTGAGCGTCAAAGTACCTTTTGCAGGTACCCTCCCCCACCTTAACCAAGCTTTGGAGAATGAGCATTCAGGATTGCTTCTTGACGACGGATTCGATGAACATGCGGATTATAATCAACGAACCTGTGGAGGAATTTCTTCATGTAGGAAATCTCGCTCCAACAGTGGTACATCTAAAGATCAACAAGTCTTGAATTCGACGGGCACACGGACTAGAAAATACTTACCCAAAGGCGTAGTTTCATTCATGTATCAGTCCTCCATTGCATTTTCCTGTAGTTAAGTAGCAAAGGTACTTATTTCAAACAAGAAAAAGTAGCAAAGGTGTGGTCCATTAGTTGGTTAAAGCCCCCCTAATACTCCTAAAACGAGTAGGAAAAGATGAAGCCCATTTATTGGTAAAAAAAAAGGTTAGCCCATTGTCCCCAAGGGAGAGGGACACCCGAGGCCGAAAACAAAAGCCCATTAGTTATCTGTGAATAACAACAGTTAAGCCTTGTATCGTTTGCAGCTTTAAAATGAGATTTACCACATGACTAGACTTTAAAATGACAGTTGGAGAACAAAAAACTCAACCAAAAAACCTAGTGTTTGAGAACTTGAAAGTATGACTCTTATATCAAAGAAAGATAGTCTTGTCTTACAGGGAGCTTAAGGAGAGGGATCCCATTTTTTCAAAAAAAATGGGGACACGCTCCCCACCGTTAGATTGACTTTAATGAAATTGTGTGGTTGAGATTAAAACACAGGCCACACAATCTCAACCACACAATTTCATTAAAGTTAAATCCAACGGTAGGGAGCGTGTCCCCATTTTTTTGAAAAAATGGGGATCCCTCCCCTTAAGCAAAATAGTATAATTTTTTATCTCTCCCTCGTATTTCCAACTGGTGGTATTAGAGCTAAACTATCCATGTGTTGAGCCTAATGGCTTGCGTCATCCAGTATAGTACTCGTTTGGTATTGAGGTGTTTTTATAAAAAGTGGGTATAAAAAAAAGATGAGCTAAAAAATGTATTTGGTAAACACTTAAAAACAGCTTATTTTCATAGTTTTTGGTGAAAAAAAGCTGAAAACTTGAAGCCGCAAAAATAAGCTTTGAAAAAAAGTTGAAAACATGAAGCAACATAAATGTTGGATTATATGTTGAACGTTGGATTATGATTTCTTGTTAAACATTGGATTATGATTTCTTGTTAAACTTTGGATTATATGTTTAAGATAAAGTTTATAAATATTTTTCTTTTAAAAATAAAGTATATTTAGTAATTCACCTTTATTTGTTAAGAAAATTAAATTAATGGCACATCTAATATTATCCCCTTTTTGGTCATTTCACACAGTCACAGCTGTTTTACATAAAAGTTTACTAAACACTATAATACTGTTTTTTTTTCCTTCCAAAAGCACTTTTACAAAAAAAGTTTACCAAACACTCTGTTGCTTTATTTCACAGCTACTTATTCTCACAATACAGCAGAAACAGTTTTTTTTCAAAGCACATCAATACCAAACCGGCCCTAGTTTGTCCACAAGTTAAGCTTAATTGAGGCCATACATGAAGGGACATGTTAAGAGTATGAATTTCATATCGAAGAAGGAAAACCTTGCCTAATAGTTTAGAATGCTTACAGATCAATAACGAACTATACACACTATCTAACTCTTGTTCAGGTTTGAGTCATGATTAGTCACTCGTGCAAACCAATGCCACAACAGTCACCTCCTTTATTATTATTATTTTTCCCTAATCATTGAAAAATTCGTCTTCAAATCATGGTCTTATTCGCAATCGAAATGGTCAGGGCTTGAAGTCTTGCTCACATGTCAGGATTTTAAAATCGGGCTTGCCACTCATTACTAGTTATACCAATATTATTTCAGCTTAATCATATGCATAATTTGACAAACATTAAATTTTAACACAAAAAGCTCGAGTTGAATCATTTAATATTTGTAATTTATTCTTTCAAAATTTCAAAGTACAGTTTTACTTTTCAACAACTTCACGGAGAAAACCTGTGGTTTGGTTATTTTTCATTTTTTTTCATATCATGATAAGAAGTCGAGTGAAGGGCAATCTTTCCCATCATACTTTTCTACAATTATTATCCGTATTCTTTAAACCTGCATTCCTGTCCAGCTTTCAAATAATTTTACGTATTTATGTAACATTATCAAGCTTCTTCCGTGTCGAAAAACCAAGTATATTATGCAAACTTCTTGTAGAATCAATCAAGTCTCTACCCAGGATTCAAATTTTTTTAGGGAACTTTAACGAAAAGGTTACAGTATTGTTCATTTTAACGAAAAATCATATTTTTATACTAAAAAAATCAATCCTGGTACTATTCACTTTACTTTTTATTTTGTCCTTATCGTTAAAACTCAAAATTTTCAAGCATTTTTCATTAGTTTTTCAATTTTTTAACATTAATGTTTTTAAGGCTAGGTTTGGATAATAGGCTTTCAAAACTTTGAAACATTAGATTCAATTGTTAAAAATATACTACAAGGACACTAATAACGACTTAGTAATAACGACTTAGTAAAAGGACTGTAAGCTTTAACACTATATACAATATATGTACTACAAAGACGCTTCAAAAAAATTATTATTATTATGGGGAGGGGAAGAGATTCGAAATTATTATAATAATTTAAGGCATGAGTAGTTTTGAACTCGGGACGTATAGGTAGAAACCCAACACCGTATCCACTAGAATGTTGTCATTTATAGTTTTCTTATATCTATTCTCCCAAAAAAAAAAAATAATAATCTTCCATATGTATTGCATCTAGTCATTTTTAAGATCCATTCATCAAATTTAGCTTAAATTCCATGAAACTTTAAAATCTCTCATCCAAACATTGTATAAGAGTCTAACTAAAAACTTTTGAGCAACCTATGACTGGAGTTTTTTAGTTTTATTTTCTATTAATGTAACGATTTACTTACACTCAAGGAGTAGGTAATTCTGGGTAAGTTACACAATGAGTCTGCCATAATAAATTATATTGAGCCATCCACGAGATTCGTATCTAAAACGTTTAACTTATAAGTATAAAAGAATACTATTAATCAGTAGTACTAAGTGATACGGTTGGAGATTAATTTATAGGGTTCTTTTTTTTCGTCAAAAGAGCATCATTCATTAAACAATATAAAGTACTACAGTTGGGTAAAGCCAACCACCATAATAAGCCCCAGTTTGGGGTTGAGGTGATTTTAAAAAAAGCTGCTATGAAAAAAAGCTGGGACAGTTTTTGGTGTTTGGTAAACATTCAGCTTCAGCTTTTTTTCACAGTTTTGGATGAAAAAAAGCCAAAAACAAGAAGCTGCAAAACCCAGCTTTGAAAAACTGGCTTTTTTTTACATCTGTTTTACATAAAAGTTTACCAAACACTATAATACTGCTTTTTTTCTTTCAAAATCACTTTTACAAAAAAGTTTACCAAACACTCTGCTGCTTTATTTCACAGCTGCTTATTCTCACAGCACAGCAGAAGCAGCTTTTTTTCAAAGCACAGCAATACCAAACCAGCCCTAAACAGATAAGCAAAAAGCCCACAAAAAAGTGGGAAAACTAGATAAAAAAAAAAAAAAAAAACTGACAGTAAGCCTAACCCTAATACCAATCTTGCAATGGCAGAACGTTGCCGGTGCCGCCCCAAACACCTTGCCAGCAGCCACCGAGGCAACCGTAATGGAGAAATCAACCTGAGTGGTACATTCGACCAAGGCTTCGCAATGCAAAAGTTTCAAACCTGTCACGGGAAACAAACTCCAACCTAAACTCGCTATTAGAGCCACACCAGGGAGAGCCACCAGATCCAAAACACCTTCACATACTCCTGAAGTACATCCAAACAGAAATACAAAAGAAAAAAGATGAAGCTAAGGGGAAGAATATTCATTCCTCTGCCGAAGTCGCTAAGTGCAAAAGTGGGACATCACCACACCACCATATTCATCCTATTTGTCCGGCCAAGCTTGGTTTGCGGATTGGCACACCTGCAATAGCAGAAGGACGTAGTTAGCTCGTAAATTACTTTGGCCTAGTCCGTGTAATTTTGAGGATCAACAATATCTTATAATATGAAATTTTATTTAGTAACACTTTTCTTCACTTTGTTTAAGGTCAACAATATCTTATAATATGAAATCTTATTTAACCATTATGTAAGGCTTTAGTTTGCTAATATGTGATTCACACTTTCAATAGTTATTTGTTCAAATTATATGGATAAGAACCTCTTGTAGGGTTGGTAGTGTTGTGTAACTCAAAAGCAAATGGACGGCGTTGGGGGCGTGCAAAAGTTCACATGACCTCCAATTTCTAAAGGGCCTCCAAAATTTATATCCTTTTCTATATATATTATGTATATGAAAATTCTAATAGGAAATTAATAAAAAAAAATTTAGTTTATATATATGACAATTGGTTTTTATTTGGTTAAGTGAGCCTATAATTATTTTTTTCATTTTTCATTTTTCTCTAATAATAAACTAAGTCATAAAAATTTACTTGTGTTGTAGACCTATTTAACTAAAAAATTACGGAGGGAGGGAGGGTGTGGCAATAGAGAGAGGAGAATTAATTTTGCAGTGTGTATTATCTCAGCTCATTGTGCTTTTATTTATAGTACCTAGAAGGGAGAATCCTTGCCCTTCAAGTAATACAACTGAAATATGATACTATCTAAAAAATACTATAGATTCCCAATAAGATTTACATAATCACATTCCAAATGAAATTAGGACTGCAACAACTTGTGCGTTGTCCCACAAACACAAGAATCTTTCCGTATCTCCTTTTCAGTTCTATTCTTCTTTTTTCCCTCATGGGTGCTAAATCATAATTTCATGGCAGTTAAGAAAACAAAACTTATGAAATCAGTGGCTATTATTCAATTAGTTGAAGTCAGATGCTAACTTCGATTAAGTTGGAATTTT
Organism: Heteromeles arbutifolia; assembly: GCA_024362995.1. Classification (NCBI taxonomy): domain Eukaryota; kingdom Viridiplantae; phylum Streptophyta; class Magnoliopsida; order Rosales; family Rosaceae; genus Heteromeles; species Heteromeles arbutifolia. Next base: position 4,485,421 of record JANCRC010000010.1, on the reverse strand, counting down.
GATTAGTGAATTTTACATTAATACATTGTTAAAAAAAAATTCTTTGGAATATTATCTTAAGGAGGCCCTTTATAAAATTAATAAATGAAATTTTTTCCTATGCCACTTAGTACCTACTTGTAAGTGAGAGATCTTAGGTTCGATTCTTCCCAAAAGCGAATTTGAACCACATTATTACTAGCCTATTCTCCCATCCTTTAGTGTGGATAACATTTTTTGTTAAAAAAAAAATTAAAAAAAAAGAGCCTATCAAATGTTTGCTTAATCTAATTACCTACTGAACTATATATCCATAATTTCTCTTTTTGAGCAATGCTATATGCTGAGAAAATACTTACCATTTCGAATAGAGCTTAGAAAGGTACGTGCACATATCTTAGAAAGGTACGTGCACATTAATGCACCTTTGATCGAATAAGGTTCCATGAAAGGAATGAAGCGGAAAACAGGAGAGGCTCAAGACAAATCTTAAATAAACAAACCACATATATTCTAACTGTCCAGCAGTATGTGAAGCTATCAACACTTCAACAATCGTAATCAAAACAAGTACAACAAAAATAACGAAAATTCAGCTCCATTTAATTGTGAATTTTAAACCATTAGATGATTTCCAAAACTATGTACAATTGGTGTAGTGGATAAGGCATACATATATACAAGTACTTCAAGCATTTGGATTGCCTTGCTGTTTCCCTCAGTGAAGGACCTATCAAGTTGGTGTTGTGCTTATGTACCTCCTTTACAAGTTGCTCAAAATTTTGGCAAAATCTTGAGTACAAAGAATAAACAGTAAAAGGAATATTGTTTCCAGTTTGGGTTTTGCATCCTTTTGTTAATTTTGGGTAATTACAACACATTGACGTGAGGAATTAACGATGATGAAGAAATACAAAAAGACTGGCAGACAAAGTGGGGCCTTTAATTTCTTTATTGTTCGTAAAGTTTGATGATCAATTGGCATATATTCTTACTAAAGTTGTTTCAAACCGAGTTTTTCATAGCTCTCTCCACAAATTACGCATTGGTGATATCTATGCGCTAACTTGGGGTGGGGTAGTGTTGAAGTGAGCCCACTCCATTGGGCTTAGTTGATGTAAATAAATTAGGGTTTCATGTAATCTTAAAACTTTGCTTGTATAACCTACTATATATTCATACAGAAATTAACTTTGCCTTCAATGTGCCACTTAATACTACGGTCTAGTGGTATTCCTTTTTACTTGTAAGTAAGAGGTCTTAAGTTCGATTCTTGTCAAAGGTGAATTTGAACCACATTATTGCTAGTCCATTGTGAGGCTTAGGCAATATCGTTTGTTCAAAAAACTTCACCTCCAATGTCATACAAATTTTTCTAAATTCAAGCCAAGTACCTAAGATGTGTCAGAAGAATAGGTTGCTTTGGTGCCATGTTAAAATGAATTCTAGCGTTATGAAACTTTTAATATATTATCCATCTCCAAAATAGAGGTATATAAAGTGATTTAAAGAGGATTTTACAATACAATTTAAAACCTAATCAAAGTAGAATTATAATAAGAATAAAATAAAATCTCATAAATTAGGAAACTCACGCCAACACAGCAGCCATGCCTTATTTGGTACCATGCCTCCACATTTGGAAATCTTAAATATGGTATAATTCTATTTTATAAAAGTTAGGTAGATAAAAAGAAAGGCCTATAGATTGAGTCAGATTCTACTAATTAAAGTAGTGGTTGCTGACATTATCAGTTTCATATATGAGCAATTTTTTATGAGTTCTAAAGATGACCAAAAATAATAATCAGGATAATACATGTACAACTACATGCAGGGGCGGATCCACAGTGGGGTCAATGGGGTCGCACGACCCCTTGGAAGCCATGGAAATAACCTTAGAGGTCCCTTGGAGCTGTTGATGCGACCCCTTGGAGCTGTTGATGCGACCTCTTGGAGCTACACACCACGTGGTCGACGAAATGTCTGAAAGAAGAAGAAGGAGGAGTTCGGCAGGTTGAAGAAGGAGGAGTTCGGAGCTCTGCAGGTTGAAGAAGGAGGAGTTCGCAGGTTGAAGAAGGAGTAGTCTATTCAATTTACAAACACACGTTTCCTAGGTTTTCTAGGGAGTAGTCTATAGGTCTTTGTATTTGATTAGTTTAGGTTTCCTAGGGAGTAGTCATCCGGTATTAAAAATTAAGTTTTAATATTTTAATATTTTAGGTTTTTTAGGAGTAGTCACACGTTTTTAGGTTGTTAGGAGTAATTATTACGTTTTATTATTTTGTTACTTACACGTTTCTTAAGATTTTATTTTCGGCTTTTGAGGATGCTGCCCCTTGCATACATTAACAGATGTGTAGTATGCATTTCCAAATGATTTTAGGCCTACCAAAACTCAATGAAATGACGATATACATGCTATTTCTGGTATAAAAAAATTTGCGCGCTGCGCGCGCTATACTTACTGACCCCTTAAAATTATTTCCTGGCTCCGCCACTGACTACATGCTTCATATATGTAACATATAGAACGCGTACAACATATATAAGAAATAGAGAGCGATGCATGTACAGATCAACAGGGTTAGGGTTCTAAGCAGCAGTTTCCAAAGTGGATTAAATACTCATTTCGTTTCTAACCATGTATATTAGAAAAAGGAAAAGAAAAAGATTGATCAACTTCCAAAACATGACCCCGATCGATGCCTTTCGTTCTAACTTCTAGGTTCCCTTGTTTTGGCTTTTCTCCTTTTTTTTCTTTGTCATCATGTTGTCACTGTGACCCCAACGTGATGCTACATCAGCAGTAAGTGGTGACCTAATAATATTTCCTCTTTGTAATGAACTGAAGGCACACACTAACTTTTGTTCGATAACACATTAATATACTCATTGGTATTAATTGGTACCTTATTTTGTCGTTTCATCCCAATTCCCCAAATGCCTAAGCACTTGCATATATTGAAATACTTGATAAATAAGCACTTGCAGATATTGAAATACTTGATAAACCTCCTCAGATATATCATGAATTTTTTTTTTTTTTTTTTTTTTATTTTTTTTTTTAAGGAAACTTCGACAGTACATTCAAGAGAATTATTAACATACAAATAAAAAGTTACAGTTAATCAAAGGACATAAATCTCATCCTCATAAAGAAGGTAAAAAGAAACAACTAAAAAGTGAAATAACCAAATAGGAAAAGTCTTCCAATCAGTACACAGATACTACCTTTTCCATTTGGGTTACTTATACAGTATACTACGTTACTATACTGCATCACTTTCCACTTTTGTTTTTTAATTAACCTTGTGACGTTATCATTTTATAGGTCTAACCTGCAAAGCATACAAACTTTTTACTGGTTTAATTAGATAGTATAAACTAGTGATTAATAATTCAAAATCTACATGCATAATATCATAAGCAAATTGAAAATAAACTACATATTCTTGCTAAGGCTCGTGGCCTCACCCTAGCAAACGAGAATTAGTTACTAACAATCATAAACAAAATATTATTAAAAATAAGGATAGAAAACACCTTGGAATAAAAGTTCTCTAAAATATTATGCGTTCTCCTCTTACCCCTTTTAAACCCTAATGGCTAAAAAGCCTTATTTATGCTACTAGAAAATAAAACCTTACCTAGAAAAGGTCTTAGAATAATACTAGGAAACCAAATAAATTAAAATAAATTAGGAAACATAATCCTAAATTGACTAGATAAATTCGCCCAAAATCTGCACAGTCTCAAAACAGCCACGTTTCTGGATCTTCAGGGCTCCAAAATAGGCCCAAAATGGTTAGAATTAAAGCTTGAGATGTCCCGAACGTAATTGCAGAAGGCCTCGAACCAAAAAAGCCCAAATAAGCCCGAAAATGTTAGTTTGACAGCACTGCACTCTGCTCCTTTATTTCATCGCCATAAATAAACCGCTTGGTAGAAAATTATGAAACTTTGACACGAATAAGTCAACAAACTCATGAACATCCTCTAATTGGAATCACCCCAAAATTCATCCGTTTGACTACTTTTTGCTCCAGAGGAAGTCGAATGTCCTACATTAAGAATATAAACAAAGTATCAAAATTCTCACAAAATAACCAATAAATTAATACTAAGAATAGGGTAAAATATATAGTATAAAATCGACTCATCAAACATCAACTTCGATTTGTGGTGGTGATCGATTCCAAATGCAAATAATATTAATTACTTACAATGCAGAAGATTCTCTTGAATGTTGTTTAAGGGGATAACTTAGTAGTGCTTTGTTCTTCAATTAAAAATAAACACGAATTTGAATGACTCATGACTCGACTGTTTTTTAGCTTGAAACGTATGTTTGATTTTCCTAAGAGGAGCTAGAATTCGAACTTTGAAAAGTATAGCACCATACCAAGAGCAAGTTGGTGCATTTCAGCGCTTAATTATAGAACAAGCTTGGTGTACTTAGAGAAAAGGCACCTAGCTAGTATTGTCTTATTGTATCATGATATACACACACCTTAGTATGCAGTCCTTGTATAAGATCCAGATTTATCCAACCCCTGATGTATGGTTAACCTAAAGAAATTAAAACATTCAGAGAAGGATATACTTCCGTTCGCCAAAAAAGAGAATGGGTGGTGGTTTGGTGTGTGGGGGAGGGGTTGTAAACCATGGCCACCGTCGTCTAATCCCCTCCACTCTCGGAAGGAGACAACTGTACAACACCCACTTGTATAGGAGTAGGAAACAACTCATGGCTCCATATCCCAATATGATATGAGATTCTCCACCATACATGGATGCTGTTTCAATGTTTGGAAGGTGATAGTAGCTGTTTTCTTCGTAGTTTGATCATCGGAATCATTTGATTTTTAATTTGGTCGATTGTTTTTCTTCGACAAGAATTATTTTTGTAGGATGACTTCCAAATGAATGGAAAAGAGAAGGACGAGGGTATGTAGAGGAGGAACTAAAATCTACATACCTGAATAAAAGGTTGTGGTATCGTAAGGAAAAGAATATATCAATAATGAAATGGTGAGTGCTAAAGTACTTAAGCCAACTGAAGTTGATCTCTTTGTTTTGTTTAATTTTGCGGAGGTCTTTTAATTTGTACTTTCTTGCTAAGTCTTTTAATTTAATTTTGCGGAGTGCTAAAGTACATGGCATAAAGTTGTTAATGTAGTTTTCACTTGAGAATATTGCTTAATTTTGCACTTCTGTACATTGACTTTGCAATCTTTACCCTAACCAAATTCCATGCTAATCCTTACCTTCTCACCAATCAGCCAATTGTGCTATTCTTACCTTTCAACCAACCTCTTTGATTTTATTTTAACAGCAATATATAATCTCGGTTCCTTACGTTTGATAACAATAATGGAATGTTGCTGAAAAGGAATGAATGCAGAAGAACAATTTTAGAGAGAAGAAGAAACTGAGAAAGAGAAAGCTTTCAAGATTGTATTCTATTGACTTGATTGAATTACACACTAGCTTTTACAATGTTATATAGGTGTACAAAGCTTGGCGCCTAAGATAACTAGGCTAACAGACTCAACCTTATCCAACCAATTCTAACTAACAATAACTTCAACTAACTTTGCGGATTTGGCTTGCTGACATGGCTAACTAACTTTGCTAATTTGGCTTTACTAATGTGGCAACATTATCCAACATCCCTCCTCAATCTCAACCGGGGTTTCCAAGTTTGAGATTGAATGAATGCTTAACAAATGCAGGACTGTGTAAAACCTTTTGTCAATACGTCAGCCGTTTGTTCATCAGTTGGAACATACTTCACTTCCAAATCTCCTTGTTGTACTCTCTCTTATACAAAGTGATAGTCAGTATCAAGGTGCTTAATCCGAGAATGAAACACTGGATTGGCACTCAAAGCTGTAGCTGACATATTATCACAATATATCATAGGAGAACTAGGTAAAAACACTTCCAAATCCTTAAGAATATATCTGATCCAGGCTACATCTACAGCAGTGTGAGCTAAAGCTTTGTATTATGCTTCAGTAGAACTCCTTGAGACAGAACTTTGCTTATTCGATTACCAAGAAATAGGATTGTTACCAAGGAATACTATATAACCTATCACCGATCTCCTTGTATTGAGATTAGCAGCCCAATCAGAGTCTGAAAATGCACTCAGTGTTGGTTCTGCAATAGCTGAATAGACAATACCAAGTTGAGATGTCCCTTGAAGATATCAAATTATTCTTTTGACTGCTCCAAGGTGAATATCAGTTGGATTGGTCATGAATTGACAAACAAAATTCATAGCAAAGGCAATGTCCAACCTTGTGAAAGTTAAGTACTGTAATGATCCCACTATACTTCGATAAAAATTTGGATCTGTTAGAGGAACCCCTTCTATTACCAACATTGAACTATGAGGTTTGCATGTGTAGGAGCAAGCTTACATGAATCCATGCATGCTTTATGAATGAGATCTTTAACATACTTTGATTGGTTAACAAAGATGTCTCCATTTGACAAATATTGCATTTGCAATCCTAGGAAACATGTAAGTTTTCCCAAATCCTTTCAAATCAAATACTGTAGACAACTCAGTGATCACTTGTTGCACTTTAATAGAATTTGATCTAGTGAGGATAATGTCATCAACATACAACAATAAAATGACTATATCAGATTGATCTTTTTTCATGAAAAGACTTGTATCAGATCCTGAAGCAGTGAATCCCATATCCAAGAGATAGCTTGTGAATTTAGAGTTCCAAGCCCTTGGAGCCCGTTTTAATCCATATAAAGACTTTATCAGTTTGCAAACATGTGTGGGATGATGTGGATCAACAAAACCTTAAGGTTGTTTCATATATACTTCTTCCTGCAAATCACCATGTAAGAAGGCATTCTTAATGTTCAATTGTTTTAACTCCCATTTATTCATAACAGCCAAGGCTAAGATGGTCTTAACTGTTGTATGCCTTACAACAGGAATGAAAGTTTCAGAATAGTCCACTTCATGCTCCTGCGAAAAACCTTGAGCAACTAATCTAACTTCATATCTTGAAACACTGCCATCTGGATTCTTTTTCACCTTGAGGCTTTAGCCATTGAGGCAAAGAAGAAGCTTTTTGAAGTGAACTTGGTTCTGCACAATCTGATACTTCAGTGACAAATGAAAACCCACCAGAAAAAAAGGCTCATCTTCAGTGAGTTGTAGAGAGTTTAGATTAAGAAATGTAGCAAGAAAAGCTACATAACTTTTCTTCTCAATAGCCCCACTTTTCAACATTGTCATCATTGAATGCTGAGAATTTGAATTTGACAGATAGGAATAATTATATTCTTCTCCTCCCTTTCACTACCCTTTCATCTCTCCTTTTCTCTATATAACCTCCCTAGATCTCAAACACAACCAAAAAAGAAAAAAAGAAAAAAAGAAAAAATTTATTGAACGCGCTCTAAATTTTTCAATTCAATTCAAAGGAGAACGCCAGATACATAGCCCAAGGGAAGAGAAATATTTTCATCTTTCGCTTTTACTAGGTATATAGTGGGAGGACTCTTGTTGCAAAAGTTTGAATATAAAATGGGGAAATATTGCTAACATGTCTTTCCCTACTAATCCCACAGTTTGTGAAATTAGAACATGATCGAGTTGATCATTATACTCAACAAAATATAGTTTACAAGTTGAGTATTTTCAACCCAGATTAATTACATGTTAGAGTGACAAATATTTACATTTCCTCCCTTGGTTTTGGGCATTTTGGTGCCTGAGGATTAACCTCATTTTCTTGGAAACCAATGTTTGTTTCACCGACGGTGATTATAACATGGGCATCTTCACCATCCAAAAGTACAGGATTAACGCTTCCCCTGTGCAGCAATGGTGGCTTCTCTGGCGATACAGTGGGCTCCACAGCTTTTTTGAAGTGTGCTAGTTCAGAAAGCTCATGAACTGACTTAGAAATGTTTTCTACCCCTTTGACAATCTCAACTAGTATTGAAGCAACTGTTGCAGCTGGTACAATTGCAAGTATGTCAGCAGTTTCTAGTGATGCAGCTTTGAGTGCAATTTTGAGGTCTTCGACTGCAGTTTTGGAGTTCTCCAAATGTTCACAAGCATCTTTTGGTTCTTTCATGGTTTTGATTGCTATGGCTAACGCTTTTAGGGCTTTTCCAGATTCAATACTCATTGTTCCACAGGACTCTTGAATTATCAGTAAAAATTGTGGCGGTACCTGCAAGGATGATAAAATTAATTAAATAGAAAATTAAATTACTTAGGCAGATCAATTACACATTATATAAAATCATTTAACATGGTCATTTTCCTTCTGTTAAATATTTTAATTAAATTATGGACCCTTAAAAGAGTATGACGGTTTGATACATACTTGTACATCTGAGTTGATGCGACCATTTAGAGTTTCAATCTGGTAGGCACATTGCCTGGCAAGGGCACCGATCTTCAAGTACTGCTTCCATGGATGGCGAAATTTAAAACTTCCATGTCCTGGCTCCCATCTTGCAAAATTTGCCTATAAAAATATACAATGTGACACAAATATGAGTACACCATATCTGGCAAGTACAAGTTGTACACATAACAAATGGCTAGCTAAAGATATTAGTGGTTTCCATCCAGGGTAAAATTTAGTGGCAGCAGGAAATTAAGGAGCAAAAAGATGCTTTAGTACTCACCAAGGATTCTTCACTGCTTTTTGAGTTGAGGACACTCTTATATCCTTGAAGAAATGATTCCTTTTTTTTGGAGACCATGCCAGACTTTCCATTCTTAGGTAATGGAAAATATTCACCACCAAAATCTGTAATTTATTAAATTGCTGTTTCTTCTTTGAACATGTTGAACAAAACTAAAGGAGCTAGAGCCAATTAGTTAATATATAATTTAGTTTACCTTCTAAGTAGTTTGCAAGCTTTTCTATATTGGAAGCTATCAGCTTGTGCAGATCTTCACCAGCCCATACTGGACAAACAAAAGCTGATATGATCATGCAGGTTCCTCCACCTATTACAATTGTTAAGAGTCTCTCATGTGCCATCTCCAAGATCCCTTCAACACGATACCCCGAGACGGTTACCATGCTAAATGTCAGTATGAATATCAACACCCCATAGTCATATCTCGCCTTGATCCGTGGGAAGAACCGTGAGAATGTAGATGCTGCAGCTGCAACCATAAAATAACACTTGCATGCATTAGTATAGGCAATATAGTCTTTCACATAGAGACAGACTATAATAGGAGAAAACTTCTTGCAGAATAATGTCATGTTAATTATGTCAGAGATAGTGAATTGGGGCCGTTAATTTAAGGGGGACCATGTTGGTCATGTCATATCCGGCAATAGAACGTTAACTCTATTTTTTTATGTACAAACATATATATGTATACCTAGTAGGAAGACAAAGATCCCAAGCACAATGGGTTCTCCTTTCACTCCAAAGAGACTAGCTATGTGATTAGCTCCAAGGCCAAGAGCACCAGCCAAGAATGTTGCAAAACCTCTATTTAAACCTTTGCTGAGGGTTGCACCTACACAGAAAAAGAAACTAAGTACTTGATTAATTGAACATGATAAGTTGAATGAAACTTTAATGTATGTTCACTTTGTTCTTAACTTACCTACAGTGAATTCAAACACTACTACCACGGTTAGCACCGCCCAGATTCCTGCAACACCGATACCATCGAAAAGGGCTTGCCAGTAGTACAATATGGATACCAATGTAAGAGCCAAAGCCACTTTTAGAGAGTGAGTTACTCTCCTTGGGTCATCTTGTCCTAGCTTTATAATGCTCTTTACAACTTTGACAACCTTGGTACTCAACTTCCCTAGCAAGGCCTTGAGCCATCCACACAACCGCGAGAAAACCCCAACCTTCTCGTCCCCTGCAGTTGCTAACTCGGTGATCTCCATGTCTTCAGTTTAGGGACAAACTGTATTAAAAGGTTTGAATTAAGAAAGATGGTTTTCCTTTCCTAACAAGTTAAAGTGTCCTATATTGAGAAAAACAAGCTAATTAAAGCCCTTAGAAAGATGGTTTTTCCTTTTGTAGCTTCAGAGACTTTAGAAAGGGAGAAGGGCGTGGAAGTGAGAGATGGTTGGGCAAGAAAATGGAAGCAACTTTGATGGGTTGAATTCTCTCACTATTGGCCCTAATTTATAAGGCAGAGTTTGCAAGTTTGGTGTGACTGAAGCATATTTTATGGGTTACACGTCTTTGTGTCTCTTCTATGAAGAGAGACAAAGATTTTGCTTTGAGAGAAAAAGGAGGGTTTTGAAAAGCGTGGGCTGACTAGGCTTTTACTTGGATCTGAGCTTATATTAACTAAAGGAGAATGCTTACATCTTCTTTGGGAATGAGTTTATTCTGACACCTGTAAATAACGTATCTTCAATGTAGAAATTACATAATTAGAATCGTTCAATCTCTTAATCCTTTATTTGAAAATCATTTATACAACAAATCATATGAATCGATGATCGTTTAGTTATCCAAATATATTAAATAAATCAGCGGTTTATTACAAATATGTTACTTGGTACCTATATTGTTGATTTATTTGATACAATTGAATGACTAAATGATCGAATGATTTTTTTTAAAGATGACCTTCAAATGAATATTATTTGCAAGTGAAAGAATGAGTTCATCTGAAAGGGATGCAAGTATTATCCTTTAATAAAACCCACAAACATTCAGAACATAATGTTAATTTATCCCACTTGTCAGACTAAAGGAATCAAGAGTGCTTCAACCCACTAGTCACTCACAAGTTGCAACTCTGCGCTCACCACTACTATAAGGTTAAAAGTTTAAAACCCTGCAGCTTTTTATGATCAAGTGGGTAAGTGTGTATTCTAGTTTCCATGAAACTCTCTCTCTCTCACACACACACACCCCCCCAACTTGAAACCCTAAATTTCCGTACGTAAAACATGGTGGTGTGATCACTGTAAAGTCTGACATGCACTGTATCCCACTGTTCCGAGAGAGAGAGAGAGAGAGAGAGAGAGAGAGAGAGAGAGAGAAGATGGTCAGTTTGCTAACTCAGTTTTGAAGTTAACTAGCAGAACTTGTATGAATTGACTTTGAGTAGAATACGCTTTCACCATGCCATGCACTAACCGCAGCAGCTTTATTACAATTATTTACTACGAAAGTAGTGGAAGAATGATGAAGCTATATACATATTCGTCGTTTAAAATATAGATAGTCAAAGAATCCATAGAACCAATGACATTCACATAGTTTAGCTACTATTAGGATCTTTAGAAAAATAATTTGATGCAATTTTGGTCAGAAGGTTCTCTGAAATTGGCGCTGGCTTCTTGTGACTAATAATTGTAATTTCACTTAAGATGAACACCACGTCTTAAGGATTACATAGTTTTTCAAAGGGTTTTCATAAAACTTAATGAGTCTCTCATGTTCATATTTGATCCGAACGTCCGGACAGATTGCATGTTAGATATACGTTATATGTTGGAGGTTCCAAGTAGAATATAAATTAGGAAAACCTAACCTTCAAAATATACATGTGTAATTCATAAGTAATTGGAAGAACTACATATGATTGTTAAAGTGACAGCGGAACCCTAGGCTTTTACAATTTAATTTTCAAAAACCGCTTTCTTTTAGTTTATTTTATTTTATCACTTTATTTAATTATTTTCTATTAAATTCGTTTTTATTATTTGAAATAAAAAATCAACTTTTTGTCAAACTTTGTTTTAAGTAAATAATTAAGATTTGATTTGATACAAATTATTCACTCAATCCCTGTGGAGAACGACCTTGCTAGAGCCATCTATACTAGAATTACCTTGTACTTTTGTAAGTATTTTAAGTGTTTTATCCCTACTTTTGCAGGTGGTAAAATCCCTATCAATGTTGAATCAATATATGTGTGTGTGTGTGTGTATATATATATATATATAAACATGCATGTGAAACAGGTATATATGAATCATAAGTTTTTTTCCATTTCAAGTGCTTCACTCACTACCAAAAGATTACTTAAAAGTACTACTTCATATAAATCTGCCCTAACTATCTCAGTTTTATTTTCTTGTATTCCTTTCCCTCATAATGCAACTTGCTTAATTTTTAATATGAATCCAGACCATGTGTGGTACGTATTAGCCAAAAACGTACTGTTCCACCACTTATCAAGTGAATGCCTAATTCCTCATGAGGAAAATCTTTATTAGCAACCTAACTGTATATATAATTAGTAGACATATACACCTGAATCAAGATCATCTTCACCTAGGGATCCCGCAATCATGTCCGTTTATTTTATATCGTGCGTTTAGTTTTCGTTAGGTACTATTTATATTTGAATTTTAAATTTTAAATTTTAAATAATTTTTTACCGCACGATATACGATGAATGGATAGGATTGTGGGATCCTTAAGATCCCTAGGGAATGGATCCGGAGAGGATCCTGATTGATATACACCTAAACCTAATGATGCATATATCGATTAAAATATTATATCCGTAGTAAAATATATAGAAAGGTACATTTCCAGCATGTGATTGACTTCCCATATATATATATCAAGAGCAGTAGAAAGTTCAACATAGGAGGCAGTGCTAAAGTGGCTGCAATCCCGAAGCCAAAAGGTCACATTAAGAAAGCTGAACATTCCACGCGGATCAGGGTTTGTGACAGAGGAATAATCAGTTCAATGTTGGGAGGCTGCAGAAGTGCGCGCACGGAGAGAGTTAAACAAAAATTCTTGGGTGCCGCGATCGACCAAATTGCTTCGAAACACCTAAAAAAATTTTAAAGAGTAAAATATGTAATCAAATGGTTCTTCTTCTTTGTCCCATGTACATATAACTTTATTAATTATTTAGTAGAATAAAAGCACTGACTGACGGACCGATCGACTGCAAGCCCATAGCTCGAACCCACATCGGAGTTTGGAAACATGACATGCTTCAGTAGTGTCATCAGATTAAATAAAATTCATAGTAAAAAGGGTAAGAAATATAAGGTAATATCATTAAGACCCTTTTCGAGGAGAGAGTAAACTAATATAAGAAAGAATACCGTGGTGTTGATGCGGAGAAATTTTTCCAAGTGACGGGTACAGTTGTTGAGTTAGAGTATCACCTATTAACATCTGACACCTAAAATAATTTATGACACCTATTATTTATTTTTAGAATATAATTCAATTAATTAAATAAAGAACCCAGATTCCTCCTAGCATCTTCTGTTACGCCCGACCCCATTCCTTCCTTTTCCATCATCTCTTCATGTTTTGTTTTTCTATCTTAGATAAAACTTGTGATTTTGATTGTTTTTGTTGGGGTTTGATTTGGTTTTTTGATTAATTTGTGGTGAATTTTAATGGGTTTGGATCAGATTTTGACTCTGTTGCGTATTGGGTTCATCGTGTTTTTATTGCACTTGGCCACCATCCGCATCACCGGAAATGGCATCAACCCAGCTAGGAGTCTTCTAGGTTTTGCGAAAAACAGATGCTTTGAATTTGGAGTGAGTTGTCGCCATCTGTCATCTAGGTTTTCGCTCCTTTGTCTTCTGGATTTTACGAAAAATGGATGCTTTGAATTTGTATGAGAAATATTTTGCAGCATTTGTCATCGTCGTAGGTCGAAAGCAAGTTGTCGTTGGGTTGGGGATCGACCGTCGGGGTGGGGAGTCTGGGGAATTTACGCCTTCAATAAGCTTTTTTGTTTTTAATTTTATTTAACTGACTTTTAGTAAACAAAAGTAGGTTTAGTGGGATATGTGGCAAAATATAAGTGGAGGGGAATTCCAGCTCAGCAACTGTACCCGTCACCTAGAAAAATTTCTTGCTCATGATGTGGGGAAAAGGATCCTCTCCGGATTCATTTTGTTGGGATCCTAGGGATCTCCACATCCTAGTCGTTCATCGTACATCGTGCAATCAGTTTTCGTCAGGTACTATTTGTGTTTAATTTTAAATAAAAAATGTCAAATGATTTATGATCGCACGATGCACGATGAATGGCTAAGATGTGAGGACCCTAAGATCCCCACAATTTAGATCCGGATGGGATCCAAATCCTTGATGTGGGAGACCTTTTTCACTATATGCTTCCACCATGTGTTGTGGACATGAAAACGATTTGATCATGAAAAACCCTCGTGTTGTATTGAAACAAATACCATATCTGAGTTCGGTTCGAAATTCATCATATCCTCATACCATATTATGAATTAAATGTGAAACGACAAACACTAGCAATATAGATTGATGATGGATAGAATGATGAAAAAGAGTAGGTTAGAGATTCAAGGTTCGGAATCCTAATCAAAACCAAAGATTGAAATAACTTTTGATCATTGAAAGCATGAACCATTAATTCAATATCAAGTATAGTTTAGGCTATAGTGTAAGTACGTGTATACATATATTCTTAATTATTAACAGAATAGAGGTCACAAAATTCCCTAGAATATTCTAGTAGTTTCATCACTAATATTCGAATAAATTTTAAGCTGTTCCTCCTGCCCAAGAGTCACTATTTACAGTGTAAGGAAATGGGGATCACATGCTGAAGAAGGAGTCACTAGTAAAAAAAAACCTTTTGCGCGACGAAACACATATCGTCGCGCAAAGTCACTTTGCACGACAAAATTCTAAACTTCGTCGAGCAAAGTCTTTACAAAAATAAATAAAATAATTTTTTTTTAATCTTTGTCCGACGTAATCCAAATATTTCGCCGCCTAAACCAATTTATTTTTCGTTTTTTATTTTGTATGTATTACACTTAAGAAATTGAATGGTACATATATTTATTAAGTAGCTTTAAATTTATTATTGTAGTTCAGATCGGGTTTTTGTTAGAAAAATATATTATTGTAGTTCGGATTGGATTTTTGTTAGAAAAATATATTTTAAATTGATGATCGAATTAGTTCATTGTATTCATATAGGGTCAAGGAGTGTAGTTGTAAAAATCATCAAAATTGGAGTTGAAATAACCGTTAAAACGTGATTTTTCGTTTATAACCGTCGAAAAGTTTTGTCCCATTACTTGATCTCTAAATGTTTGTTTTTTGCGATTTTTCGTGTTTATGAACTCGAAGTATATACAAACAAGTTTGAAGGTTGGATCGTTGAAACTAGTTTCGTAGAATGCGTATTCCATCAAAACAATAGATTCACTAACACTTAGAGTTTATTTATACTTTCATTAAGTATAACATAAGATTTTGTGGTATCCACTAGTGTAAATATTTTAAGTTGAAGGTCAAATTCAGTCATTGTATTCATATAGGGTCAAGGAGTGTAGCTGTAAAAATCATCAAAATCGGAGTTAAAATAACCGTTAAATCGTGATTTTTCGTTTATAACCGTTGAAAAGTTTATCCCGTTACTTGATCTTTGAACGTTTGTTTTTTGCGATTTTCGGCGTATGCGACCTCGACGTATATACAAACAAGTTTGACGGCTGGATCGTTGAAACTAGTTTCTTAGAATGCATCCCATTGAAACAATAGATTCACTAACACTTAGTTCATTTATACTTTCATTAAGTATAATATAAGATTTTGTGGTATCCATTAGTGTAAATATTTTAAATTGAAGATCGAATTCATTCATTGTATTCATATAGGGTCAAGGAGTGTAGCTTTGAAAAATCATCAAAATCAGAGTTAAAATAACTGTTAAATCGTGATTTTTTGTTTATTACCGTCGAAAAGTTTTGTCTCGTTATTTGAACTCTGAATATTTGTTTTTTGCGATTTTTGGCGTATACGATCTCGAAGTATATATAAACAAGTTTGACAGTTGGACCGTTGAAAGGTATATATATTTATTAAGTAGCTTTAAATTTATTTATTTTGTACGTATAACTGTGACAGCCCGTCCCGGAAAATTTTCTCGAAGGTGTGAAAGGACGAAAATGCCCTTGAGCGTTTGTGGCATTGTGTGGTTAAGTTTGGTTTGAGGACCAATGTGTTAAGTTCCTATTATTTTGGACCCAATTGGAAATAAGAAAATTATTGGTTTTGATTGGTGGCTTTTGGACCACACACACACATCCACATCTACACTATCTCTCTCTTTTCTCTTCCGTGCTCTCTCTCTCAGACTCACACTCTCTTCTTCTCTCTTCATACGGACGAACACCAAACTCAACCATTCACGCACGGATCGACGTCAACAAGGTAATATCCGAGTTCCTCTTTAACTTCTGAGCTCATCTATACCAGTTTCGAGACTTGAAAGCTTCGAAAACCCTAGTTTCTCACGAGCTCCGATTTAGGTACTGTTCATGCACTAATTAATGTGAAGTTTTTAGGAGATTCTAAAGCCATAGGAAGCTTTAGATCATCCTCACGAAGCTCGGAGAAGAAAAACCAAGTGAATTGAACGTCGGGATAGCTAGTTTCGAAGTTTGGCCAGTTTTCTTGAATTTCTCCGGCGAGATCCCGTGATTTCTGGAGCTTGAAAGTGGTAAGAATTGGTTCTACTCTTCATAAGCTTCATTTTGGTTCAAGTTTCATGAGATTTGGTTGAGAAATGAAGAAGATATGAAGATTTGAAAATTTTTCCAGAATCTAGCGAGTTGCAGACGGCGGTCGCCGGCGAGGCCCACCGGAGAAGAAGGAAGAATATTCCGTTAAAGTTGACGGAATACTCTAACGGCGTCAAGATAGTTTTAACGGAATTTGTTAGCTTTTAACGGAATATTCCTTAACTGCCGTCACTGTTCCGTTACACATGCTAGGCACGTGGCCGCGCGTGGGGGAGCGTCTGGCCGTGCCTTGGCCGGCACGTGAGGGCGCATGGGTGGTCGGAAAAAGATTCTAAAAATTTGGGGATGTTCGTGAGGTTGTGTAGATCATTGTGGTATATTCATATACCCAAATTGAGCAATGTATGAGAAGTTATTACCTAGTTTCGTCTATGTGCTTGAAAATAATGCCTTTATAGTTGTTTCTCATATAGGCGAGACTTATCCGGAGGACGAGCGTAGCCAGGCTAGACTTAGGGGTTACGACTCGTCCACATATCAGTTAGTGGGCTTTTGTTTTCAATATATATATATATATACACACACACACACACACTTGACGTTTTTCCCAGAAAACGTACTTTAAAGGAAATGTGATTTAAATGCCATGTCATACTTGCATCATATTTTAGTATATGCATTATCATGATTATGCATATTGTTGCATGGTGCTGCGGAGGCCCAGGTAAGCCCAGGTAAGTATATTATGCTGTGAATGGTTATGAGAGATGATGATGTTGAGATGTAATTAAGCTCATCAACCTGCACCCCGGTGTTAGTGCTCCCGCACATGGCCAGGGCATAGTCCTTCACGTGATGTTCACCTCCCGCACCATATGCTCACCTTGGATCCAAGTTAAGTGCATAGTCCTGTCGTATAGACCACTATAGGTGGTTTCGACTCGTAGGTGACCCGCGATTTATCGCACAGTCTTCACGTGATCGTAGCACTAGAGCATATTTATTTACACCCAGTCCTGTCATACAGACCACTACAGGTGGTTCCGACTCGTGTGCAGATATATTGCTGTACAGGTCACGTTAGGTGACTCCGGCTAGATGGATAGATGAGCTATAAATTTAACCGTACAAGCCACTGCAGAGGCTCCGGTTAATATGTTATTCTTATGAGATTACTTTACCTGGCTTACATTTGTTATATTGTGATAATGGACATGGCATATGCATGACATACACATATGTGGTTTTGGATATACTGAGCATGATTTTGTGATATATACGTATGTATACTATTTTCTGGAAAATTATACAGGTTTTAAACGAGGGGTTAGAGCTTTTGAGATATGAAATGATTTTAGAAAACCTTGTTTTTGCCCATTCACGTTTTTATTTTACGCCCCTCCAGGTATTAGGTGAAAGTTTTGTTGGTGGCTTACGAGGATACAGCGGAGGTTCTGACATACCATCATTCATGTAAGACCACATTCGGGTGTTGTTTAATTAGTACTTTTATGCGTGGCTGAACTTAGGCTAGTTAAGCTCTGGTTGTGTATTTCGCACTTATCCTTGCACTAGCATGCTATCTTAACTAGGATTGCTAGTTGCTCGGTTTTAATTTGTTCGTATTTCCCTTATTAATCTTGCTTCCGCGCTGTGCTTATGGTTACGTCACGCTCACGTGACGACCAGCACACTTCAATCTCGGTCGGGGTGTGTTAGTTTGGTGTCAGAGCTCTAGGTTTGCAGTCTTGCATATCTTGTGAATATTCTAATTGTCTTGATGTCTTCTGTTAGAACTATGCCGCCTCGTAGAGAACCACGTCGTACAGCTGAGCCTAGTTTCCCCGATATTACTCAGTTAGGGGAAGCTATTACTAATGCCATTCAGTCTGTAATCCACCCTCCTCAAGGGACTCTTCTGGAATCAGTGTATAATCTTAAGTTGCCTACTTTTGCGAGTAATGAAGGCCATGAAGGGGCTAAGCGTTGGCTCAATCAGATTGAGAAGACGTTTCGTGTAATGCAGAGTTAGGGGAGTCTTCCTGAGGATAGGTGGGTAGATACCACTACTAGGTTTTTGGGCGAAGAACCTGCATCCTGGTCGAGACAGGAAACTTATGGATGGACGCCCGATGAGATTGCAAACTAGGAGAATTTTAAGCGGTCATTTTATAAGAGATTTATACCTCCAGCATATTTAGATCGTAAGAAGCAGGAGTTCACGGGCTTGAAACAAGGGAAGCTGACTGCTAATGAGTATTATAGGAAGTTCAAGGATTTATCTCGCTATGATCCGGAAGTTGCTGCTAATTCAGTGAAGATGCTTCGACACTTTAAGTTGGGTACTTAGAAGAAATGATGTTCGATGGTGACTATCTACCCCTGTGATACTTATCAGGAGTTCTATGAGATTTTGTTGAGGATTGAGGACTCTGAGAATATGCCCAGTGAGAGTGAGGAAGAAGAAGAAAAAGATGGAAATCAAAAGTAGGATAATAAAGGTAAAGGTCATTCATCTCACGGACCTCGCCAGACTCAGAGTTTTAAGAAAAGTGGAGCTAGCTTGAGTTCTTCCAGTGGAGGTTGTAGTGCCACGGGCCAGAGGAGATGAGGTAGATTTACTGGAGGCCCTAGATTTCAGAGGCCGAGAGATTCAAGTGGTGTTAATGTTTCTTTATGTCGTATGTGTAATAATCGACATTTTGGAGAGTGTCATCGAGGCAGCAGTGGATGTTTTACTTATGGGCAAATGGGGCATAGGGTTATGCATTGTCCTCAAAATCAGCAGAGACCTCAGCAGCCTCCTTTACCACCGCCAGTTTCGATTCAACAGTTTTCAAGACCGAGTGGTTATGCTTAGGCAGTTCTTCAGGGCAGTATCAGTACCCTCAGGATCCTTATCAGCATAGTGTTCATGGCCAGTATTTAGGAGGTTATATGCCTTATCAGCAGAGTGGCTATGGTCAGTAAGTTTCAGCTGGCGGGTCACAATGGTATTCTGGAGGACAGCCGCAACAGGTTGATGTTGATACTAGTAGTGCTGGATCATTGAGGCAGCACAGTCAGTCTAGTCAGGGACGTAGTTCTCAGAGTAGAGGTGTTCATGCCAACAAAGGTCGAGAAGGAAGGCAGCAGGCCCAAGGACGTGTCCATAACATTTCGCTGCAGGATGCCCAAAACAATCCTGACTTAATCGTGGTGGGTACGTTAAATATCATTGGTCATTATGCTAAAGTGTTGATTGATTGTGGTGCTACACATTCTGTGATTTCTCATACTTTTGATCAGTTGACTCAACCTCAATCTACACATCTTGGGTATGAGTTAGAGTTTGCAATGCCTAGAGGGGAGATATGTTATGTAGATTTTGTATATCCGGGATGTCTTGTTTTGGTAGAGGATGTGGTTATGCCAGCTAACCTCACTCTGTTAGACATCGTGGACTTCGATGTTATTTTAGGCACAGATTGGTTGCATTACAATCGTGCAAAGATTGACTGTTACGGGAAAATGGTAACCTTCCATCGTCTTGGATTACTTGAGGTTACATTTGTAGAAGATCATAGTGGGGTGAGGCATGCAGTTATTTCAGCTATGAGAGCTAGAAAGTTGTTAACGAAAGGTTGTCAGGGGTATTTGGCTTATGTAGCATTAAATGATGATACTTCTGTTAGCATGGAGAATGTTCGGGTAGTCAGACATTTTCCTACATTTTCCCTGATTATTTGCCTGGATTGCCGCCAGATCGTGATGTGGAGTTCACCATTGATTTACTTCCAAGTACTAACCCTATCTCTTTAACTCTTTATCGGATGGCTCATGCTGAGTTAAGAGAATTAAAGACCCAGTTACAGGAATTGGTTGATGAGGGTTTTATTCAGCCTAGTATATCACCTTGGGGAGCCCTAGTCTTATTTGTTCGAAAGAAAGACGGTACTTTGAGGCTTTGCATTGACTACAGGCAATTGAATCGTGTGACGATTAAAAATCGTTATCCATTGCCGCGTATTGATGATCTCTTTGATCAACTTCGAGGTGCCTGTGTGTTTTTCAAGATTGATTTGAGGTCTGGCTATCATCAACTGAAGATTAAGAGCGAGGATGTTCCTAAAACTGCTTTTAGGACTCGTTATGGTCATTATGAGTTTCTCGTGATGTTGTTCGGGTTAACTAATGCACCAGCAACTTTCATGGGTTTGATGAACCGAGTATTCCAGCAATATCTGGATAGGTTTGTCATTGTATTCATCAATGATATTCTGATATACTCTAAGTCTGAGGCAGAGCATGCTAGACATCTTAGGTTGGTGTTGAAGAAGCTGAGGGAACATCAGTTATATGCTAAGTTCAGCAAATGCCAGTTCTAGTTAGATCAAGTGGCAATTCTGGGGCATATCATATCTGCTCAAGGTATTCTTGTAGATCTTCAAAAGATAGCAGCGGTGGATAATTGGGAGCAGCCGCGAACTGTCACCGAGGTTCGGAGTTTCCTTGGTTTAGCGGGATATTATCGACGGTTTGTTAAGGATTTCTCGATTATTGCTTTACCGTTATCGAGATTGACGAGGAAAGATGTTAAGTTTGAGTGGGATGATAAATGTGAGCAAAGTTTTCAGCAGTTGAAGTACTGTTTCACTTATGCACCTGTTTTAGCACTTCCAGATGATAACGGCAACTTCGAGATCTATTGTGATGCTTCTTTGATTGGTTTGGGTTGTGTGTTGATGCAGCATGATAGGGTAATTGCTTATGCTTCGCGATAGTTGAAACCTCACAAGAAGAATTACCCTACTCATGATTTGGAGTTGGCAGCTATTATTTTCGCTTTAAAGATTTGGAGACATTATCTTTATGGCAAGAAATGTAGGATCTTCACAGATCATAAGAGTCTCTAGTATCTTTTCACTAAGAAGGAGTTGAATCTTCGACAACGAAGGTGGATTGAATTACTAAGTGATTATGATTGCACGATTGAGTATCACCTAGGTCGTGCAAATGTGGTTGCTGATGCACTTAGTAGGAAATCCCAAGGCCAAATTAATGCCTTATACACGAGCCGTGTTCCACTTCTTGCAAAATTGAGATCCACTGGAGTGGATTTGGGAGTGGAAAATCATGAAGAAGCCTTACTTGCTAGTTTCCAGGTCAGGCCAGTTTTGGTTGATAGAGTGCTTGAGGCTCAGATGAATAATGAAGAAATTCAAGAGCTAATTCATTTGAGGAATCAAGGGAAAAAGAAAGATCTTCGAATCAGAGAATCAGATGGCTTGCTTATGCAAGAAGGTAGAATGTACGTGCCAAATAATGAGGAATTAAAGAAGGAAATTTTGGATGAGGCACATATTTCAGCATACGCGATGCATCAAGGAGGTACTAAGATGTATCATACCATTCGACCATTTTATTATTGGTCAGGTATGAAAAGAAAAATTGCAGAGTATGTCTATAGGTGTGCAGTATATCAGCAAGTTAAAGCCGAAAGGAAGAAGCCGTTTGGATTGATGCAGCCACTTCCCGTTCCTCAGTGGAAATGGGAAAATATTATTATGGATTTTGTGTACAACCTTTCTCGTACACGAAACGGTTATGATGGCTTTTGGGTGGTTGTAGATTAGCTTACCAAGTCAGCACACTTCATTCCAGTGAGGGAAAAGTATTCTCTGAACAAGTTAGCTGAATTGTTCATCACGAAGATTGTGAAGTACCATGGAGTTCCTGTGAGTATTATTTCAGATCGAGATCCTAGATTTACTTCTAAGTTTTGGATAGCTTTTTAGGAAGCTCTTGGCACGAGATTACTGTATAGTACAACATATCATCCTCAAACAGATGGTCAATCTGAGAGGACGATTCAAACCTTGGAGGATATGCTAAGATCTTCTGTGCTTCAGTTTGTTGATGATTGGCATGCAAAAATTGGATTTAATGGAATTCGCATACAACAACAGTTATCATTCTAGCATCGGGATGGCACCATTTGAGGCACTTTATGGCAGAGCTTGTCGTACACCTTTGTGTTGGTCAGAGGTTGGCGAAAGAGTGTTAGTGGGCCCTGAGATTGTGGAGGAGACTACTCAGAACGTTCAGGTAATTAAGTCTAACCTGAAAGCGACCCAGGATCACCATAAAAGCTTAGCAGACAGTCATGCCACTGACAAAGTGTATCGAGTTGAGGATTGGGTATTTCTAAAGCTATCACCTTGGAAATTAGTAGTAAGGTTCGGGAAGAAGGGTAAGCTGAGCCCTAGGTACATCGGACCTTACAAGATCATCGAACGAGTGGGTGAAGTTGCTTATAGGCTTGAGTTGCCTTCTGCATTGTCTAAGGTACATAATGTGTTTCATGTTTCGATGCTTTGGCATTATGTTGCATATCCTTCACATGTGATATCTCCTCAACCATTGGAATTTAGTTCGGATTTGACGTATGATGAGGAACCAGTGACTATTCTGGATTGGAAAGAAAATGTTCTGAGAAATAAGACAGTGCAGTTGGTGAAGGTTTTGTGGAAGAATCATTCAATGGAAGAGGCTACTTGGGAGACAGAGGATCAGATGAGAGAATTGTATCCAAGGTTGTTTTATGATTATTAGTGGATGGTATTGGTTGTATAAATTTCGAGGACAAAATTTTTATAAGGAGGGTAGATTGTGATAGCCTGTCCTGGAAAATTTTCTCGAATGTGTGAAGGGACGAAAATGCCCTTGAGCGTTTGTGGCATTGTGTGGTTAAGTTTGGTTTGAGGACCAATGTATTAAGTTCCTATTATTTTGGACCTAATTGGAAATAAGAAAATTATTGGTTTTGATTGGTGGCTTTTGGACCACACACACACATCCACATCTACACTCTCTCTCTCTCTCTCTTCTCTCCCGTGCTCTCTCTCTCAGACTCACACTTTCTTCTTCTCTCTTCGTACAGACAAACACCAAACTCAACCTTTCATGCACAGATCGACGTCAACAAGGTAATATTTGAGTTCCTCTTTAACTTCTGAGTTCATCTATACCAGTTTCGAGACTTGAAAGCTTCGAAAACCCCAGTTTCTCACGAGCTTCGATTTAGGTACTGTTCATGCACTAATTAATTTGAAGTCTTTACGAGATTCTAAAGCCATAGGAAGCTTTAGATCATCCTCACGAAGCTCGGAGAAGAAAAACCAAGTGAATTGGACGTCGGGATAGCTAGTTTTGAAGTTTGGCCGGTTTTCTCGAATTTCTCCGGCGAGATCCCATGATTTCTGGAGCTTGAAAGTGGTAAGAATTGGTTCTACTCTTCATAAGCTTCATTTTGGTTCAAGTTTCATGAGATTTGGTTGAGAAATGAAGAAGATATGAAGATTTGAAAAATTTTCCAGAATCCGACGAGTTGCAGACGGCGGCGGACGGCGGTCGTCGGCGAGGCCCACCGTAGAAGAAGGAAGAATATTCCGTTAAAGTTGACGGAATATTCTAACGGCGTCAAGTTAGTTTTAACGGAATATGTTAGCTTTTAACGGAATATTCCTTAACTGCCGTCACTGTTCCGTTACACGTGCTAGGCACGTGGCCGGGCGTGGGGGTGCGTCTGGCCGTGCCTTGGCAGCGCGTGAGGGCGCGTGGGTGGTTGGAAAAAGATTCTAAAAATTTGGGGATGTTCGTGAGATTGTGTAGATCATTGTGGTATATTCATATACCCAAATTGAGCAATGTATGAGAAGTTATTACCTAGTTTCGTCTATGTGCTTTAAAATAATGCCTTTATAGTTGTTTCTCATATAGGCGAGACTTATCCGAAGGACGAGCGTAGCCAGGCTAGACACAGGGGTTACAACCCGTCCACATATCAGTTAGTGGGCTTTTGTTTTCAATATATATATATATATACTTGACGTTTTTCCCAGAAAACGTACTTTAAAGGAAATGTGATTTAAATGCCATGTCATACTTGCATCATATTTTAGTATATGCATTATCATGATTATGCATATTGTTGCATGGTGCTGCGGAGGCCCAGGTAAGCCCAAGTAAGTATATTATGCTGTGAATGGTTATGAGATAGATGATGATGTTGAGATGTATATTGAGCTCATCAACCTGCACCCCAGTGTTAGTGCTCCCGCCCAGGGCCAAGGCATAGTCCTTCACGTGATGTTCATCTCCCGCACCATACACTCACCTTGGATCCAAGTTAGGTGCATAGGCATGTCGTACAGACCACTATAGGTGATTCCAACTCGTAGGTGACCCGCGATTTATCGCACAGTCTTCACGTGATCGTAGCACTAGAGCATATTTATTTACACCCAGTCCTGTCATACAGACCACTACAGGTGGTTCCGACTCGTGTGCAGATATATTGTCGTACAAGACACATTAGGTGACTTCGGCTAGATGGATAGATGAGCTATAAATTTAACCGTACAGGCCACTGCAGGGGCTCCGGTTAATATGTTATTCTTATGAGATTACTTTACCTGGCTTACATTTGTTATATTGTGATAATGGACATGGCATATGCATGACATACACATATGTGGTTTTGGATATACTAAGCATGATTTTGAGATATATATACGTATGTATACTATTTTCTGGGAAATTATACAGGCTTTCCAGCGAGGGGTTAGAGCTTTTGAGATATGAAATGATTTTAGAAAACCTTGTTTTTGCCCACTCACGTTTTTGTTTTGCACCCCTCCAGGTATTAGGTGAAAGTTTTGTTGGTGGCTTACGAGGACACAACGGAGGTTCTGACATACCATCATTCATGTAGGACCACCTTCGGGTGTTGTTTAATTAGTACTTTTATGCGTGACTGAACTTAGGCTAGTTAAGCTCTAGTTGTGTATTTCGCACTTATTCTCGCACTAGCATGCTATCTTAACTAGGATTGCTAGTTGCTCGATTTTAATTTGTTCGTATTTCCCTTATTAATCTTGCTTCTGCGCTGTGCTTATGGTTACGTCACGCTCACGTGACGGCTAGCACGCTTCGATCTCGGTCGGGGTGTGTCAATAACAATTACAAAATTGAATGGTATAAATATTTATTAAGTAGCTTTAAATTTATTATTGTAGAGCGGATAGGGTTTTTGTTAGAAAAATATATTATTATGGGTTTTATGTAAAAAAAAAAAATTGAATTTGAAGAGAGTAAAGTCATATTTTCAGTAAATTTATAATAATTTTTTTTTAAATATAACTTGTTGCGAAGCCACAATGGGGTCGTTGCGCAAAAACCAATAGCGCGACATCATAATGTATGCATGCGTCGCACAAACCAATTTTTTTTTTATTTAATTTTAAAATGTAGTTGTTTTCGTAAGTTTTTATTATTTTTTAAAAACTTTGCGCGACGAATATCAATATTTCGTCGCCTAACCCTTATTTACTTATTTTTTATTTATTTTTTATATTTTATTGTTGAACTAAATTATTTTTTATTATTTTCTTTGCGTGACAAATACACATTTGGTCGCCTAAATCTTATTTATTTTAATTTATTTATGTTTTAAATTGTAATATAAAATTATTTTCTTTTTTATTATTTATAAAAATTATTTTTATAAATTTTGTGTGACGAAACCAATATTTCGTCGCGCAAAATCTTTAAATTTGGACGGGAGCGAAAAATGGGACACGGGAATTTTTTTTTAAGACTTTGCACGACCAATTTTTCGTCGCTCAAAACTGTGCACAAACGACACTTCGATGCGTAAAACTTTGCGTGACCAACATTTCGTCACGCAAAACTCTAAAAATTTGGGTGGGCACCAAAAATGGGAAGCGGGAAATTTTTTTTTAAGACTTTGCGTGACCAATATTTCGTCGCGCAAACTCGTATCCTTCGTCACACAAAGTGATACGGTTTTTAAAACCAAAATAACTCATCCACCATTTGCTCAATGTCTTTCTCTACTCTTACCTCTCCCTCTCCCCAAATCCGCTCACTTCTCTCACTTAATCTCTCTTCTCTCTCTTCACTATCTCTCACTCTCACTCACTCTCTCATCTCTCTCTCACTATCTCCTCTAATTCTCTCACACTCACTCCTCCCTCTCATTCTCACTCACTCTCAATCTTGCCAAAAGGTGTATTCTCCCCAAATTTTAATTTTTTTTCATTAGTATGTGTTTTTGGAGTTAGTTTTGAGTTTGGTGTAGGGTTTGGGGTCGAGTATAGGGTGAAGAGTGGAGTTTGGGGTCGGATTTAGGGTATACCAATTTTAGGGGAGATTATGCCAATTTTTTGGTATTATTTGACCTTATTTTTTTGTTATTTGACCATATTTGTTTTTTTGTAGGGAATCGTCGAGACTTTGACGGCTGAAGTTGAGGATTAGGACCACTACCACCACAATAGACTTGTATTAGGATTTTATTATTGTACTTTGTTAACTTATGTGTACATTTTGAATATATTATATATATTGGATAATTTGATTACTATTTTTCATATGTAATTTTATTTTGAATATGTCAATTTAAATTAAAGTAATTTAAAAAATAAAATCATACAATTAAATTAATTAAAAAAGTAAAAATTCGAAAAATCTTGCGCTACCAAATATTTCATTGCCCAAACAATTAATATAAGAGAAATATTAAAACAAAAAGTCAAAAACCTTGCACTACAAAATATTTCGTCGCGCAAAATATTAAATTAATTTATTTTAATTAAAAAAATTAAAAAACAAAAATCTATGCGGGACGTTAGTTTTCGTCGCACAAACCTATCTTCATGACCTTTGCGCGACGAACCATGCTCGACCAAAATTTTGTCGCGCAAGGTCTTGCGCGACGAAATTGTACTTTGCGCAACATACTTATTTCGTCGTGCAAAATGTTTTTTTATAGTAGTGAGTCACTTTAATTTAATTTGGTCATTCCAAACTCATGTCCAATTCACTTGAGTGTACATTTTAATAGTTAAGCTGCACATGGAACCCATGTACAAGTTAAAACACAAAAGTATATACAACCACTATTAACTGATTATATTATATCCTTATAGACTCTAAATCAAAGATTGTTGATTACATGAAATCAAATGTTAAACATGGCACGTTAACAGCATCTCCAAATAAATAGGTATCCATAAGTTTGCCTCATCAGCTCATCTTATCAATATTGCTTTTTAAGAGGAGAATAATTTACATGAAAAATGTACATCTAACAAAGTATAATTTTTTTTTATAGAAAATCTCGGCGGTACGGGAAAAATTTACTTAACAAGGTATACTTACATCATCGTTCACACCAGACAACCACACCTTGATTGTAAAACATGAGGTGAGTTAGGAACCACACAACTTTTGCATAGAAATGAATTTAATGATTGGACATGTTTTTACTTGAATTTATTAATACTAACATCCATTGAGGTTTTTCATGTTTCCAGAAATCCCACAAGGTTTCGAAAATCATACAAATACCCACTAAGGGTTCTAAATGTTTTCACGAAACCCCTTGGCTAATAATTCAACGAAATCCAAAATTTGTCGATGTCATTAAAAAATTTCTAAATGACAAATTTACTCTTCTAGATATATAGTTACATGACCACAGAGATTTACCGTGTTTTTAAACAAATCCCTTTAGGTTTTTTTTTTTTTTTTTTTTTTTTTTCACATAACCCTAAGGTTTTAAACCTTACAACAGGACCCGCTAACATGCTTTCATATAACCTCTAAACACAAAATGAAGTGATTGTTACAGTTAATATTGTTTAGGAATATAATTGTGTAAATTTAGAATTCAATTCCAATAGGATTGGGGATACCTAAGCCCCATTTGGTATTGCATTTTTCACCAGAAGTTGTTTCACTTTAAAGTTAAGCACTAAAAAAGTGTTTGATAACCTGACATGATTTAACGAGACATTTATCCTAGGTTGGTTATATCCTTATATGAGCGTTCATTGCCGCTTGCTCTCCTCAAGTTTCGACTTTGCACTTCTCACATTTTTCTCCGAGACTTTGGGTTTTGTTAGGCTTTGATTTTACCATTGTCAAGTTTTTGTGTGTTTATAATTCTTTAATGCACCCTTAATTTTGATTTGCATGTAAACTGCCGATGCCGATCGAATACTTCAACAATCATCCGAGAAGACATGATTCAATTACTTACTAAGCTTTACACACTCGAGGGGGATGTTGGAGTCAATATTGTTTAGGAATATGACTGCCTAAATCCAAAAGTAGATTCCAATAGAATTTGGTGGTATCTAATCCCATTATGACTTGTATTAGTTGTGAGGCAAGAAAAAACCACCTCACTAGTATAAATAAAGGCATAATGCCACCAAAGAGCATAAGTGAAATTACAACGTCTGAGATTTCTTCTCTCTCTGTTGTCATCCCTCTCCTACCTTCATTCTCTAAATTCTCCAACAGTGATATTATTTAACAGTAATCCACGAAGCAAAAATACGAATAAAGCTCGAGCAATGTATTTGTAATTCAATCTTTGAGAGTAAATTTTTTATTGGAGAAACTTTTTAATGACATCAACAATTCTTCTAACCGAAAGAGTTTAGTAAAAACAATTCAAAACCGTACGGAGCTTTGTGAAAACACGAAAAATCTCAGAAGTTTTGGTATGCTTTCCTTCATCATTTGTATAAATTAGGATCACACCACTTTTATGATAATGGTCTGTAAAGTATCCAACCTCATCCTTTGGAGTAGGCTAAAGTTTGATAAGATAAGTGGATAAACAATATATCACTCCTTCCAGATGCTAACGGCAAACAAGATGCAATTCCAATTTGTCTAGCCACCTCAGAAAATGGGAAGGCAAACTCAATCTGCATCTCCAAAGGGGATCGAATTTTAATCTGGATCCAATTAGATTTGATACAATTAACACGATATGAATTAAGACGGCAATCCGATAATTCGAAAACGATCTAAATTCGATAATCCGAATACAAATGAATATGGGAGAGTACCCAGGGGATGTTAATGACGACTATCAAAGTAAATTTAGTAACACTCAGGCTCCACTGTATTAGAGAAGGTTCTAAGTTCGAATCCGACATGCCACAATTGTTGAACAAAATAAGTAATTTTACATCTAAGAAAGAAATATTTGAAGAAACAAATCATCTTATTTCATAATATATGCTCACTTGTCTCATCAGTTCAGCAAAACGTAGTACAATTTCATGGCTTGACTATATACTGGCAATTATTTTCTACAAATAAATACGAGAGAACAAAGCAAAACTTGGATCTGGATATCTACCAAAATATATGCTCCATTAATGCATACATTTGCAGCAACAAATTTTTTCTACCTAAATCATTGCTTGCAGGATCCTAAAATACCGCGTGTTAGTATTATACACAGTTGGACTGGTAGTCTACTTACCACCCATATATTGGATTCTCTACCTGGGGAGGCAAGAGATGAAGGTCTTTGCAGTGTTGCTTGTCATAGTCTCGGCTTCCGGGAATTGCTCCGGTGCATAGTCTAAGGAATTCATTGCCGGTGAGACAGTAGTGGGCAAATGCCAATCCTCCGTCAACCATACCTGTCAAGCAAGGCATTGATGCGGATTTTGGGATCCTCTTTCGATTTCCCATGCTTGATTTTGCACCATTGTTGTCTTTGTTCAAGACTCTGTCAAGCTCAGAATACTCCATAAACCTCTGGGTAGCAGCTTCCCATGAAAGATGATATCTTTGCTCGGGAGTAAGGGGCTGAGGATTAAATGCCATTGCTTCCTTCACTTTGGCAACAAATTCCTCGGATGTTTTGTACGTCAAGCAATTAGGAAATGATCTGAAAAACTCATTTGATGGATGATCCGCACAAATTACAAATTTTCCCATAGCAAGAGCCTCAGCAGTAGCCGTGCACAGCACATCACTAACGCTGGGATTTATGAAGACTTTGTACCTTCAAGCAAAGGAGAGAAAATCATTAGCAGGAGAAATGAATAGAGGGGGAAGAAACAAAAAAAATGTAGAATTGAACAATTTAATCACTCATGGCATGTTATTTCTAATCGACGGTCAGCACAGAAGTGAATATGCTTTTGTACAGTGAATTCCTAAAAGATCCTTACCCGTGAAGAGAATGATCTGCATGGTCTCTTCCTTTCAGA
The DNA here is from genome assembly GCA_024362995.1 of Heteromeles arbutifolia. Classification (NCBI taxonomy): domain Eukaryota; kingdom Viridiplantae; phylum Streptophyta; class Magnoliopsida; order Rosales; family Rosaceae; genus Heteromeles; species Heteromeles arbutifolia. The sequence goes on along the minus strand of JANCRC010000010.1, from coordinate 4,454,844 downwards.
AAGTTGAGATTTAAATCCAAGCTTTTAGCCGTACTCTGAACTTCATTGGCATCCTCTCCATTTCCATACACGTCCAACTTGAAGCCATCAAGGTCACACTTGTGCTTTGCCAACACATCTATAAGCTCACGGTATCCCTTTGCCCAGACCATCTTCCCTAAGAAATATGCTCCTTTTGAGAATGCTTCCTGTCCAAGTTCCCTTTCTGCAGCGACCTTTTCTCCAATTCTCAAGAACTTGGGATTCACGCCGTGGACATTGCAAATCAGAGACTTAGGTAAATCCTGTGTGGCAGAGGAAAGGCGAAGAACCTGGAGAAATCATTAACAATTTAATTGTCAGATCAAGAAAAGCATACCTAGGTCTAAAATATCTATCTGAACCACTAGTCCCTAATAACATTAGCAGAAACCATGCTAAAAAGAATTGCACGCGATCATCAGATATTCAATGAATTAACTTACCTTGTCGCAGTATGCTCTTGTGACCCAATTGTTTATGTGCTTCACAAAGAAGGCTTGGAGAGCACCATTCTTCTCCCTCTTGATATATTCCAAGTAATTTGTGTGAACAACACCAACAACATGGTTAAATTTATCAGTCCAACGCTTACCATGATGATACCAATTCAAATGTTCCGGTTCTTCCAGGATAGCAATGTCAGCATCCTTGGACTGAATAAACTGAGAAGTGTCCCCAGCTGGTAAAATGCTGCGCCTTGCTTTTGAAAACTAATATATAGCAAGACCAAATATCAATTAGCAACCATAATATGATACAAATAAAAAGTCATTTGTATGGTCATATTCACCAGATAATTACCTTTCCCGGATAAAATGATATCTTAAAGTCCGGTTTAAAGCCAATCCTTTCCTCAAGCCAGTTACGGATATAAATTTCCTGCTCTTCTGGTGAAGTAAAAGTAATGTTACTAGGATATACAAGTTCTTGATCTGATTTACAAAGCCATGGAACTAATAATGTAACATTCTGTTTTGCAGACTCTGCAAGATATGCAGCACGAAACAGTGGATTCACTGCAGTTCCTGTCATCCAAGGAAGACTAGCAGTTGTGACAATAGCAACATGTCTTTTCTCATCTGACTGGTCATGCTTTGCATGGTCTGTCCAAAACCCACCATCATAAGAATGCCCTGTGCTCTGGATGACACTGGCTATCCTTAAATCTAATTCATCATTCATGTTTTCACTGTCTATAAGAGATGACTCTCCAGAAGAATGTGAGTGCAGAACTTGGTTCTTGTGTTTGCTGAACAAGCTTTCCACTAGTTTCTCACACACATCTGCAGTCATTTACAATACTGTACAAGTTCAGCAGTCTTGGAAGATGAAATCAAAGATAAGGATATGTGAAATTATATTCCTTTACTTTTATTTTCCTTTTGTGTGTACTGTTGTTAGAGAGTGAAATGATCCTGAGGTTACTCAATAAGTTAACATACCCAAGTGAATCCCTTTTTCAAGGTAAATTCATGTCCATGATAGGGATGCCGACGCTATGAGTTTAGAACATCGTTTATACCATGATTGATATCATATGTTTTACACTTGGAAATAGTCCAACAAATGTCGAACTGTAAATTCCATAACTTACCCAAAAAGTTTAAAATAAAATAAAACATATATCAAATTTAATATAAAAAAAATATAAAAGAACCCTTGAAGTCTCACTACTCATCTAATTACTTCATACAAGCATGAAAGTTTCCCTAGCAGAAGAAAAGACACAAAATACACCTAAGAACATATACAGTAACAGCTTTAAAAAGAAATTAAAGAATCACTTACTTCTCCTAACGCCAAGTTGATCGAGAAAAGGCTCAGATTGCCTAACCAAACATGCCAAAAGTTCTGTCACATCCAATGGAGGTACTGCCTATATCATGTATACAGAAGAGAAAATTAGAATAGCACATTACCTACTTAATTCCAGTTAAATTGGTTGTATGTTATGTCTATAAAATAATTCATATATTCTGAAATGAAACAGGCACAGCAAAACTAGTTCACAAGGAGCATCATCAAAATCCAGGCCACTGGTTTTCCTCGGAGAGTCTTATAATAAATGACACCCAATCTAAGTCTAGTATTCTCTTGCTAACATGACTAGACACCCTTGCCGAATATGTAGAGTTTCTGGAATCCGGACTCCACGGTTTGCAAGAACAACAAATCTTAGCTTCTCATCTTTCTTGGTTAAGTTTTGGAAACTAAACATTCTTTGTTGGAACTGTACTAACCCATCATTTCTCTTATTTGGCTACACTTAGAACCGTGTTACAGAAATTAACAAGCTTTGTCGTGAGTTCAATGGAAGAAAAAGGACAGCTCCAAGAGAAAGGAGAGGACTAGGAAGGCTTGGGCATCAAGGCTATATATGATTTCTTTTATACATGTAAAGAATTTTATGCAAAAACTAAGTGTTGAATGAACAAATATGCACAAAATTTACAGATGTCACCAAATGTTTCTTTTATTTACCCAACTTATATAATCACCTTTGAACAAATCAAAGAACAAAAATTCCTCTGGAGGCTCATGACAGTGATGGATTAAATAGTGTGCCTAATTATGCCAAAAATGAGTTCTGTACAGTAACACATTACAACAAAAGATTCCAACAAAAAAAGACACATGATACACAGGTTTCCAATCAAAAGAAAACACAGGACAACAGAAGCAAAATATGCCGAATGTATACCAACCTTTGACTCCTCAGGCTCCTTGTAAATTGACTTCTGAAAACAGCAGGAAACAAAATTAGTTGTAAAAATATGCATGCACTTGTTTATTACCACTCCTCATGAAACAAACATTGATCAAGGCTAGCAAAGCAAAAACTGGGAAATTTAAAATGTAAACTGCAGTACAAAACAACTGTGCTATAGTGATATATATGGGTAAATACATAATGTTTTATTCACCAAAAAGAATGCTCCTTTCAGAAAACAAACATCATATAATTTGTTTGGCATCACTATGCACCTCATCATTGAATAAAATAACAATTTGCTTGTTAAAAGGAAGGATTGTCTCACACTAGACGCCCAGACTTAAGCTTTTACACCCAATGATATAATCATAGGCACATATCAAGTTTTAACTAATCTAGTATTCCATTTGGTGCACAGGTTGTGGTTTCGAATGATAATGGGCTCCCAACATCTATGCATAAGGGGCTCCCATTTAGTAGTAACGACGAGGCATGTTGGGGTTTAGAAGGTATAAATTGGGCCCCAATAAGCGCCCTTGAGGCAATTTGGCTTGAGAGGCCTTTTGAGGAAGCAGAAGTTCAAAGAGCAGTTTTCGATTGTGGAAAGGATAAATCGCCAGGACCAGATGGCTTCTCTATGCAAATGTTCCAACATTGCTGGGATATTTTGAAGGAGGATATAATGAAGATCATGGAGGAGTTCTTTGAGAAAGGGATAATAAATGCAGTGACGAACGAAACTTTCATTTGCCTAATCCCGAAGAAGTTAGATTCTTTGAAGGTGAAGGACTATAGGCCCATAAGTTTAGTAACTGGATTGTATAAAATTATAGCGAAAACACTGGCTTCAAGATTGAAGGAGGTTTTGGTTACCACTGTCTCTCCGCATCAGGGGGTGTTTGTTAAGGACCAACAAATTTTGGATGATGTCCTCATTGCAAATGAAGTGGTAAAAGAGGTGAGGCAAAAAAAAGAGAAGGGATTGGTGCTCAAGATCGACTTTGAAAAAGCGTATGATCATGTTGAATGGAGATTTCTGGAAGAAGTACTACAAAGAAAAGGTTTTGGCAATAGATGGAGGAAATGGATGCAGGGATGTTTATGCTCTGCAAATTTCTCCGTTTTGATCAATGGGAGGCCAAGGGGAAAATTTCAAGCTTCAAGAGGACTGAGACAAGGCGACCCACTGTCACCCTTTCTCTTCACCTTAGTAGTCGATGTTTTAAGCAGGTTAATAGAGAAGGCTCAAGAAAATTATCTCATCAAAGGTTTGTGTATCGGGCAAGAAAAGGTGGAGATCTCTCATCTTCAATTTGCCGACGACACCATATTCTTCTTGACGGAAGACGAGGAAGTTTGGAACAACCTATTAAAAGTGCTCAACTTATTCTGTTCGGTCTCAGGATTGAAAATCAACAAAGCTAAGTGCTTTTTGGCAGGAATAAATTTAGAGAGTGAGAAATTAAACAGGATGGCAGTTTCTTGGGGTTGCAAGGTAGGCTGTTGGCCTATAAAGTATCTAGGACTTCCCCCTGGGGGCAAGCCAAGAGCAATAAAGTTTTGGGATCGAGTGGTAGAAACAATGGAAAGAAGACTTCAAAGTTGGAAGAAGGCTTTCCTATCCAGAGGAGGTAGATTAACTCTAATTCAATCAGTCTTGGGAAGCCTGCCGATCTACTATATGTCCTTGTTCAAAATTCCTTGCGGGGTAAGAGGACGTCTAGAAAAATTAATGAAGGGGTTTCTCTAGGAAGGCGTAGAGGAAGGTAAGAAAACCCATTTGGTCAAATGGGAGTTAGTTACTAAAAACAAGGAGGAAGGAGGTCTAGGGGTGGGGAATTTGAGGAATCAGAACGACGCATTATTGGCTAAGTGGTTGTGGAGATTCCCAATGGAGTCTCATTCTCTACGGCACAAGGTGATAAGAAGCAAGTATGGGCTACAAGTTAATGGATGGAATGCACTTCCTCCAAGGAGGGTTTCAAGTCGTAGCCCATGGAAAGACATTTCGAGTGGTTCTCATCAGTTTCTTAGATGTTGCAAGTTTGAGGTGGGCAACGGAGAGAAGGTGAGGTTTTGGGAGGATGGGTGGTTAGCAGGGGGACCGCTCAAGGAGCAATTCCCCATATTATTCCTACTATCGAGGAAGCACAATCATAACATCTCGAGCTTTGTGGAAGTTTCGTCAAGTTCCTTGAGTTGGAACTTTGACTTTAGGAGAAATCTGAATGAGATGGAGATAGAAGAGGCGGCCAGATTATTACAGAAAGTGGAAGAGGTTCGCTTGTCTATATCAAAATTGGATAACAGAAGGTAGAATCTGGAAGCTTCAGGTTTGTTCACATGCAAATCCTATCATTCATTACTGAGCAACAATGGGTTTGTGCACTATTATCCACCCTACTCTCAGATTTGGAAATCAAAAGCTCCTCTGAAGGTTAAAATACTCGTATGGCTTGTGGCCGTTGGGAATCTCAATACTTGCGTTAGAATTCAAAGGAGAAGCCCTCATATGTGTTTATCCCCACATTGGTGTAGTTTGTGCAAAGCTAAGGAGGAGAGTGTAAATCACATCTTTCTTTATTGCTCCTACTCGATCCAACTGTGGTGGAAACTGTTTCAGGAGGTTAAAGAAAGTTGGGTCATTCCTAAAGGGTGTTTCGAGCTACTAAGCACTAATTTTAAGGCAGTTGGGTCATTCCTAAAGGGTGTTTCGAGCTACTAAGCACTAATTTTAAGGCACTTGGAAAAGGGAAAAAATCCAAAGCTTTGTGGGGTTGCCTGGTATCGGCAATTTTTTGGAATATATGGCTGGAACGCAACAAAAGGATTTTTGAAGACTATACTGGAGTGGGGGCAGAAGTACTTTGGGGGAGAGTAAAATATTGGGCAGCTTTTTGGGCTTCGGTCACTAAAGAGTTTAATAATTGCTCTCTATCTCAAATATTGTGGGATTTGTTAGCAGCAGTTAAGTGAGCTAGGTCTAGAAATGGCTGCTGTAGCCAAATCCTATTGGGATTTTCCTTTCGAATATAGTTGGTGGACTTCTTATCCACTTCTGTGTATTTCTCTTTTCTTTAATAAAATTGTTTCTTCTCAAAAAAAACATCTATGCATAACGCAGAACTACCATAAGCCTAATACTGATTAGCATCGCATAGCTCAAAGTAGTTGATCAAAAACCCGTTTACTGTTAACAGCAAAACTCTCTCCAATGATTTCAGAACCTTAGCTGAAGGATTTTGTTCTAGACCTTCTTATGACCAAAGGATTTTCAACTCTAACTTGTTTATTCATATTTAGTGCAGGAGACCTTAGTAACGCCGTAGTGTCTCAATGTCCTCTACCCTGATTTAAATTAGGCTACCCGATAAACTCACAAAGATATCGACAAGGAAAATAAGAACACAACTACCAAGTTTAGAGCCTCATAGTTTCTTTTCCTTCTGTTTTCATTTCACATGCCAAAAACACAAAAGCCACCAATATGTTTCACCAATACCTACTTCCACATGAATTCTAACAAGTCATTCCAATTTAACCACAGGCAAGATTCAATTTTTGTTTTTGGTACATGTAGCCAATCAAAATGCAAAGTTAACAAATTTAATTGCTATGAAAACTCAAAGCCGAAAGCAACAAATTACGAAATGAAGGTAAAGAGAACATACCAAGCTGGACTTGAATTTCTCCACAAACTCACTGTTCTTAAATCCACCGAGAAATTCCCGCTTTTCGAACTCTTTCAATCTCGTCTTCAACGCCCGAATTGGTTCCCAGTCCTTAATGGATTGTCTCTCCTCATCCTCCCCCTCACCCTCTCCCTTCCACTCGCCCCAAAACTCACTGAACTTCAATGGCCTTCCCCTAATACCCCTATTAAATTCCATAACCCCATCCCTGTCCTCCACCTCCGACACCAGCGCATTCTTTATCGCGGACAAATTGATCCGGATCCTCGACCTGGGGCTCCACTTCTCCAGAACCTTCTTGCTGAAGTCCGGCGACGAGTACACCCTCCGAAACTCCGACAGCTTCGGCTGCAGCTTCTTGACGAAGTCAATCTCTGCCGGCGGCGACACCGACGACCGAATCCCCGCCGACGACGCGGAGTTAAACTTGAACAGGTTCTCGAGCTCGCGGTCGAACGACGTCGCTAGATTCTTGAACTCGTTGGCCCGGTGCTTCAGCAATTGGAGATCCGCGTCGGCCGAGTCCTTCACTTCCCTCCACCCTTTCGATATGAAGGAGAAGGCGTTGGAGGAGGACGAAGCTTGGCCTTCGCTTCCCATGGCGGAGGAGCTAGGGTTTTGACTGAGAGCAAACGAATTGAATTTTCCAGGGTTCCGAATCGGATTTCGGGAATCTTCCATATCGGATTTCGGATTTCGGATTTCGGGAAGCTTGCAGATACAAGGAAACAAACAGAGGCGAACTGTGGGTGGGCTGAGAATTTAACGGTTGGTATTTTCGGGGCTTTCTGTTTCCGGAACCTTGCTCGTACACGTGTACTTTGCAAGTCGGATTTTTGCACGTGATGATACTGTTATGGGATGATGACGTGGAGATAAGGCACGCGATAGGATGAGGTGGCGAGCTGTGAACCGTGTGATGGCGGATTGGGTTCCTGATGAGAATATTCTGGAGGGAAAGAATGTGCTGGACGCTGGCGATTGACGGTTGAGATTTTCGCGCACCGTGATTCGTCTTTAACGTGATTAGGTAAACGTGGCTGTTCGTGATTTGGGAGGGGGGGGGGGGTGGGGGTTGGGTGAGTGGCCTAATTTCCTGTCCCGCCGTTTCCGTCTCTGTTCTGCATCAGTTGATTGTTCAATTGAAAGCTACGATATATTTCGTCCTTGTACTGCATGTGGCTTTGACGATTTCAAATGTGTTGCATGGCATGCTCAGAAACGACAAGGATTTGCATGATACGGATACATCGTCACGTGGTATAATATATGAGCATGCATGTGTTAGTTTTCTACGTATTTTTATATTATTGATACGAAACGCTACTGTAACAGTAAACTCATGCTATACATACAAGTTCTCCCTTTTAAATCTTGACCTTGTTATTCACCGTGTATGTCATTGTCTATATGCTTTTTGAGAAACGAACGTAACATGTTACAACATCTGTGGACCGCATCTTGCGCCGCTAGCGTGTCTGTGCAACCAGCGACACTGACTTGTCCTTCTGGACCTACCTAATCTATTTCTATTGCACTCTCACCTTCTACTCCAATAAACCGATATCCAACATACACTCCCTCCAATTTCAACTATTATCCCCAACATCACACCGTGTTATATGAATGAGCTTGTTCCTCCTATACGAGTTCAATCTTCATCCCAGCAACCACGACATTTGCACTCTCAATCGAACATTACTGAATTTTCAGTTGGCAATATCCAATGAGAGTGTGACCTTGGAATTTTGGATGTTTGCATTTTCCAAGAGACCTAAGATCATTGACCACATGAACTATCCTCTTCGAACTGACAACAATGGGAGCATCGTGACAAAGGCGGGGGCCAAACATTCCAGGCTCTACAATCTTTTTCGACGGGTCATCTCAATGTTCTCAGGGAATTGCACTGAGCTCTCAACTCCAATGACAAGAACCTTAGCTTCATGAATGACCATCTTGTTGCCAATTCGAACAGCCTCACGAATGAAGCACTATACCATTCTCTTGGGGGTTAATCACTGAACATGACATAGTCCCCAAATTGATTGTTTCTGACCTTTTTCTGCATGATAATGTTTGGTGGGTGAATTCATGTTGTAAGAACAGATTCGAGAAGGTCAAGGTCTAGCTAAGCCACTTCCAACACCATTTTTCAGAAAAGTAATGAGAAAGGGTTAAGTCTGTATACCTCCAAGCAGCTAGCAGGATTATTGATTACGATATGCCTGAGAAATAACCACCAGCATCAGATATTGTGCGATTTCTAGAATGTTGGCTTGCAATCATCTGCGTTTAAAGATGGGAGCGATTGAGATAGTAGTTACAGCTTTGATTCAACGTTGTTCGGGTGTCATGAGCAGAATTCAAGCTTGTAATACAGACGTAGAATATGGACATACTGAATTCCAAGGCCGTATCATGTTGGAAAACCATATGTCATGACTTGGCTAATGCGGTAGGAATTCATGATCTTGAACTCAAGTATAAAGATGTAATGACTTCTACACTTTGAGTTGTATCATGTTCTTGCAACTGTTGTCTCAATGTCCGTGGAGTTGACTACTCCAACAGCACTAGCAGTTTGATTAGTGTGGTTAGGAGTGGGCCAATGTCTCATCTCTTTGAATATAACTGTAAAATGTCCATTTCATAGCATTTTGCATTGAAGATGCTCTTAATGAGAACCAAATGTTCTTAATAATCTTAAATAGAGACTTAAACCTTTACTTTTTGTCAAGGATACTTATAACACGTGTATTTTTGTTAATATCACATCTAAAAGCATAAAGTCGCATACTCATATTATAACACGTGAATTAGTAACATTGTGAAAAACACGTGAACTAGCAACATCATTCCATAATTTGTATCAACCTTTCAAAGCTCTCTTCTATGATCATTCATGCAAAAAATTAACGTGAAACTAAAAGTCGTTTAGTCATCTAATTATAACAACAAAAAAAAGTAAAAGGGTTAAGGTAGGCATTTCTGGTTTATCAAATTTCACATGCTATGTCACTGATAAGTTGTATAAAATGCAAATCTGACAAAGCACTTTCCATACTACAGTAACCTTACCCTGATGTCATCAAACCTCAAATAAACTTCACTTTCAAGCGATGATTTTTAGACTAAACTGGTAATAACCAACGCGGTTCGAATAGTTTTACTGGGGACGAACCGGAGAGACCGGAAATGCATTGGCTCTATGAATAATTCGGATAGAATCTGGTACACAGGAGTTTCTTGCATACGTAATAATACAATACCACCAATGGATACTCTTCCTTTCTATAATACAACACTACAATGCATTCTCTCTCTCTCTCTCTCTCTCTCTCTGATAAAACAATATGCACTAAGAATCTACCTGCACATAATCACTAACAAAATACTTAAGCCTTCAAAAACAAAGAATTTGGTAAATGCCAAGGATCACTTATCTGAACCTCCGTTTTGCTTCTCCATAGGCAACGACCCCCATAACAGCTACCATGTATCCACCAATGCCGATAACAGTCACAGGGTTCTTCAATAAAAGAATTGATATAACAACAGCCACAGCGCCTTTTGCATTGCCTAATACCTGATCGTAGCATAATTTCCATCAAAGAAATTGTATGAGAGTCCAAGAACAGGAGCTAAAATTAAAAAACATGTTGTTCACCTACGAAAAATTGATTAAACTGCATTCGAACTGTGTTTGTACTGCAATTAAGGCTTGAATAGTTCAATGATTATGTGCAGATACAGTTGCCACTCGACTGGCCTTTTATACTTTAGGCTTACACTTACAGTCATTGCTAGCTTCGACCGGCAGCAGTTTAATCAATGTTTTGATCCTATTCCCAGTAGAGTTGATACTTTGGATTTTGGGTTTTGATTACTGGGTTTTGGGGTAGACAGTGTTTTTCTACAATATTAAAAGTACAGAATTTCTAATTTAGTGGATTTTTTGTGACGATATCCCTTGAAGGACCTACAATATGACCGTTCTGAATTGTGGAGTAGCTTCTAGGGCGAAGGCTTGCATTCTTTTCAAAAACGAGGAATCTGGTCATAATTGACAAATCGAGCAATGTTCTTGTGCTGCTAGACTGTCAATCGGGACCACACATTCAAGAGAAACGAAAAACCAACCTGATGGTGTGGTGTGTGTTGGTTTCTATACACTAAATTAGAACAATCAACATATTAATTCGAGAAATAATTAGATAAGGCAATATGAATTAGGAAAAAATCAAGGTGAAAGAAGTACAAACCTGAAGCGTTTTTTTTTTTAATTTTTTTTTTTTAACAAAGACCATATTGTATTTCATTCAAATTCTCAAACAGTTACAAAGGTTGCCAATTAGGTACATAAACTTCAATGACCAAGAAATTGATCTGAAGTGAATTTGCACAGTAAAACAAACATTAGTAAACCCCCTATACGGCTACCACAAACATTGTCCCAGCCCCACAGACGTCATCAATACAAATCTGTTACAAACACACGACAGACGCAACAAACTTATAGCGACAACCGCCTAGGTCATTGCATAAATGCGAGGCCAACAAAGATCATCGCCGAGCGAGACCACAAAAAGATAATTATTAAAAACGAGACCACCAACTCAACGCATAAAACGAAGACAACATCAACCATCGCAAGGACGTGACCACCACTTACATAGGGCGAATAAAATAAAATAAAGATCATGCACTTGTATGTTTGGTCACCAAAAAATTTGACAAATTAGCAGATTGTGCCATTACTGAATTAAACAAAAGAAGTGTACAGCCGCAAATTCATTGAGTTCAACTTCTCCCTGTTAAGTATAAGACAGTAGCAAGAAAACGCAGAGCAAGCAGAAAAGAGTATTTAATTTGGCTAGAGATAAAGATGGAACTGAACCGGAGAAACCTACAAATTGAACATAATCACAACTATTTGGAAAAATTATAGTTTTGATTGCAGAATGTCCATTGTTTGCCAATCAAAACTAACCACATGAATTTTTGCATGACCAGTTAACCCGAAACGAATGAAAACAAAAAATGAAACTGATAACATCTTAATTTGAACAGACTTTTCAAACCGTCATAATTATGATTTGCGTACTTCTTCCAAGAAATATACAAGGCATGAAATCTGCGTAGGTATTATTGCATGAGGATACAAACCGTCATTTTGTTCATTGCTTTTCCGTTTCTTTGGTTGTTTTAAGCCATCATATCATTTAGGGGTTAATTACATTAACACCCCCTGAGGTTTATCGAGTTTTCATAAAACCTCCTCACATTGGAAACATTACAGTAACACCCCCTCAGGTTTTAATTACCTTTCATACAACCCCTTGAGTGAAAATTTTATTTAGAAATGTCCTAATTTACCCTTATTAATTACTTGAAACTAATAAAGAAAAGCTTTATAATTAAATAAAAAAAATTATAAAACATTAAATACTTAAAAAGCGAAAAGAAGGCCATGTGGACAAAAACAAATTAAGAACAAAATTTAAATATTTCTTTGAAAATAATATTTTATTTTAAAAAAGTTGTTCATCTTCTTCTTCCCCTTCCACCCGAAAGAGCAACAACCTCCATCTCCATCTCCTATTTCTTTCTCCATCACCACCACCCATTCAAACTTTGAGCAACCACCTCCACCCGACCCTAACAATCTCATCTTCTTCCCATCGCAACCACCTCCATGTTGGAAATTTAATTAATAAGGAAAATTTAAATATTAAATTTCTTAAATTGAATGGAAATAAGAAAATTGCCCATTGGGTTTGTTTATGACTATAAGATCATGATTGATTTGGATGTGATGGGTTAATAATCCTACGGTACAAAACCTCAATTGGAAAGGAATGCAACTTCCAGAAAGTTGTACATGGATTGATAACTTCCCTTGTGAAAAAAGTTACAATCAAACTTGGGTTAATTCAATGGACAAAGTAGTGGTGTCCCTAACTTGATTTTGAAGAGGCATCAATTAAGGTGTTGGTAATGCAGAAAGAATGAGGAGATGGAGATAGAGGAGGTTGTTCGATCGGGTGGGAGGGAAAGAAGAAGATGAAATTCTTTTTTTAATAAAATATTATTTTCAAAGTAATAATTTTTTTATTTTTCTTAATTTGTTTTGTCCACATAGTTTTCTTCTTGTTTTTTTTCAGTGTTTAATGTTTTATAGTCTTTTTTATATAATTAAAAAGCTTTTCTTTATTAGTTTTAAGTAATTAATAAGGGTAAATTAGTAAATTTATAAGCCAAATGTTGACTCAAGGGGTTATATGAAAGGAAATTAAAACCTGAGAGGGTGTTTATGTAATATCTCAAATGTGAGGGAGTTTTGTGAAAACTCGATAAATCTAAGGGGGTGTTAGTGTAATTAACCCTATCATTTAGTTAGTTAGAAGCTTTATTATTAATTTGTTTAGGATCACGGGATTTACGCGGCAAAGTCAAAGAGTAAGACTAATCAAGTAGTTGAAGGTGGCCACCATTCCTATACATCCTCAGAGGAGACGCCGGCAGCCAAAAAAAAATCTGGGGGACAAGTCGTGTCCAGCAGCATTTAGTGGTTCTTCTTCTCTGGTTCCACAATCTCTGGTTCCATAAGCTTCTCTCCGCAATTATCGTTAAATACGTGGCCACGTAAACCCTAATTCCAGGTTACCACAGTTTTTATTGACATTTTAACTGATCTTCTTTTATTGCTTTTGACATTCACCTAATTATTGAATACAAACTGTATTTCTACTCTCAACTATATTAAGGAGAGGAGAGAAGGATTGAATTCGGAATAAATGCTCTAACTAACAGAGCAAACTACCTCTTTCCCAACTTTAATTCATTCTTCTTCCAATTTTTACTTTTGCGATTCACATATACATTCGTTTTAATTAATTAATTTCATAAGAAAATTAACAGAATTAATTTGGTGGTTTACACACTATTATTAAACTTGTCAATATTTTGACAGTTCATCTCAGACCTCAGATTTCTTAATGTAATTAAGTACTCTATAATTTCTTCTTCTTTTTTTTTTCTGTTAAATTGTGAGTTCAAGTGAAATTCTTCTAACTTGTGTACACGTGATGATGTTCTTGGATTTTTTCGTGAGTCATTGATTCATTCATCTATGGATTATGAGTTGGCAGTTGAATAGGGAATGTGCAATCAACATTGTCGAGACAAATCTTGCAAAAATGTATATACAAAATTATAAGTATCAATTGCAAACATTATTTCAACAAGTATAATTTTATACAAAACTTGGACCATTTAAATTAGACAGAAAAATCAATTAAATGGCCTGGATGGACATATGTTTCTAAATTACAAACCAAATATTTTTCAAGTTATGCGTACGTGATTGTGTTTCTATATATATATGTAGAAGAATATTAACCAATAACCATGCAAGATTCTTGTACTAGATTGAGCATCAAATACTGGGGAGACATCCTGCAAGTGGCAGGTGGCTTGTAGCTCAGTTAATTATTTTTCGAGCTTGCACCTAAGGTATTGTGTTCGAATCTCCCTCCACGTAGATATCGTATGTATCGTTTTAGTAAAAAAAAAAATAATAATAGGGAGACATTACATAATATTGCCGTTAATACTTGTATTATATAATTTGGGATACTGGAATTAAATTTTAGGGTAAATGACAAAAAACTACCTCAACTATTGGTGTCACGACACTTTCATACCTTATCTTTTAAAGTTGACAATGTCATACCTCATCTTACGAATTTGTGCCAATACCAGACCTCCGTCAGTTTTTCTGTTAATTTCTCTGTTAAATGCTGACGTGGCCAGAGACAGGACCCACTCACTAATCCAACTAGATTAAAAAATAATTAAATATATTTTTAATAATTAAATATTCAAAAATTAAAAAAATTAAACATTAAAAAACTAAAAATAAATAAAAATCGCCTAAGGGATCCGGCCTTCCCTTTCCTCCACCCACACCAACCCTTCTCTCTCTATTCTCTTTATCTTCTCCCGTCTTCCCCCAACCCAAACCCATATCCCACCCCAAACCGGCCACTCCCATTCCCACCAGGTGCCTCTCTTTTCTTCCTCCGCCGTTCTCTCTATTTCTAACCTACAAGCATGCATAAAAAAAAAAGCACCCACCAATCCTGAGAACACACCATTAACAAAAGTTCAAAAATCCATCTTCTAGTTTGCCTCACTTTTCGAAGAAAATGGAACCTTCAGAATATTAAAAAAATTCATTTCCTTTCTCCCACATTTTCCGAGCAACCAAACAAATCAAAACCATTTCAATTTTTCCCAGAAAAAAAAAAACCCAAGTTGTATTCACAAGAGACTCGGCAGCGGTGGTGGGCGCGGGATTGCTGCTGCGTTTTGCTGGGCTTGAAGATGGTGCTGGGCTGCGGGAGCAGAGGGAGGTGGCAGAGGCGGTCCTCAACTTCTGCAAACCCGTTGACGAAGTCGATTACTTGGTAAACGTGGGGCGACAAGGCCGTCAAGGATTCGCAAAAGTATTCGAACCCATATGGGTAGTTTGGTAAGGAAGGGAAGAAGAGCAACGGAGGGAGTGGGTACCCGACAAGTGGTGAGGTTGGTGTGCCGGAGATCGGCGACTTCGATGTCGTCAATTAGAATGGGGAAGAAGGTGATGGTCGTTGGTGGATGGAGTTGACGATGAAGAGGAGAGAAGAGAGGGTGAATGCGAGTTGCAGAGAAGAGAATGGTGGGTGGGGTTGCAGATGAGAGAAGGGAGAAAGGGGGTGGATCGGGTTTGGGGAAGACGGGAGAGGGAAGAAAGGGTGAGGGGTCTCCGGCTACCCCACCTCAACCTCTCTCTGCTCCAGCGAACGTCCTTCCTTTCTCCAACAAAGCCCAACGTCTCTCGTCCTTCCCTGCCACTCCTTCAAGGTATCCAAAAAGTTTTCGAATTTCTGTGAAATTTTAGAACTTTTTTGCTTCTGGGTTGTGTTTTTGGTGTGGATCTTGTTGAAGACGAGGATGAGGAAGGGTGGGATCTAGGTTTGGGTTAGGGGAAGACAGGAGAAGATAAAGAGAAGAGAGAGAGAAGGGTTGGTGCGGGTGGAGGAAAGGGAAGGCCGGATCCCTTAGGCAATTTTTATTATTTTTTTTAGTTTTTTAATTTTTAATTTTTTTAATTTTTTAATCAAGTTGGATTAGTGAGTGGGTCCTGTCTCTGGCCACGTCAGCATTTAACAGAAAAATTGACGGAGGTCTGGCATTGGCACAAATTCGTAAGATGAGGTATGACATTGTCAACTTTAAAAGATGAGGTATGAAAGTGTCGTGACACCAATAGTTGAGGTATTTTTTGTAATTTACCCTAAATTTTATTTATGGTCAAATTTACAATTTAATAGGACAACTTTTTCAAAGGAAAAAAAAAATCAACACCTATATCACACACAATGTCTTAAAAATCGATATTATCGGCGATATTTCGCCGATAATATCGTTTTTTTGACCGGCCGATATTTTTTTGAGTAAAATTAAAATATCTTTAAAATATCGCGATATTAGCGATATTATCGCTAATATTCGTCGTCGTCGCCGCCGCCGGGAGGTGAGAAAAGGAGGAAGAAACCACAGGTGGTGGGTACAAGCTGAACAACAGCAAAATCACGTCCCCCAGGGTGTAGAGAGACCGTAAAAAGGCCCCAAGTAACTCGGCGGAGTTGCAGAGAAGAGATGGGGGGAGGTGGTGATGATGCTCGGCGGAGTTGCAGAGAAGAGATGGGGGGAGAACTGGAGAATGATCGAGTTCGAGAGACTGAGGGAGAAGAAGAAGGATGGAGAGACTGAGGGAAGGATCCAGATCGAGATCGAGAGAGACTGAGGTGAGGTGACCCAGCATAATGGACGGACTACGGAGAGACCGGACCGAGGGAGAGAAGAAGACGGAGAGACGGAGACGGAGAGACCGAGGCAGAGAAGGATCTAGAAAGGCTCTGTGTTCTGCTTGTTGCGTGTGCGTGTGAAGGAGACGGAGAGACCGAGGGCGAGAAGGAGACGGAGAGACCGAGGGAGAGAGAGAAGGATCCAGAAAGGCTCTGGGTATGCGTGTGTGCGTGTGCGTGTGTGCTTGTTGCGTGTGCGTGTGTGCGTGTTGCGTGTGCGTGTGTGCGTGTTGCATCGTGTGTGTGTGTGTGTGTGTGTGTTGCAGAGTGTTGCAGAGGTGAAAAGAGGTGAAAATAATTTTGCACCCAGAGGTGAAAAGATGTGAAAATAATGTGTCTGTGACTGTGAGATGTTAGGTTTGTGTGAGTGTGTGCCAATAATTTTGCAAATAAATCCAAAGAAAACCCACTGAAACTGAACCAAACCGTCATATGCCTATACTGCCATACAGGCATGTAGCCTTACACCTTCAAATCACATGTGAAATGTGAATATACATGCATGATTCTCCAGTTACCCATGCCACGTGTCAGCATGCATGAGTGAGAATTGGTAACCCTAGTTCTGATGTTTGGACATAGGGTGTGTGAAAAAAATCTTGACAAGACAAAAAGATATATCTGTGTGTGAAAAAAACAGTGACAAGACAAAAATGTATGGTGGAGTGGTTTCTCACTATCAAACCCATGTGTGTGTGTAAAAAAAACACTGTCAAAAGTTCAAAACCGTGTGCGTCCCAAAGGTGGAGTATCAGATCATCACACATTTTTTGATCCTTCGAAAATTGAAAAACCTCTATTACACATTTCCGTTTCTTCTTCTTCCCTTAGCCCTTTCAGAGCCTTTCCAGAACCTTTTCTCTCTCATTTATTCACAGACGGCAAGCTGCAGAGGATCATCGAGGTTTTACTGCTGCTACGTACGACATCGAAAGTTCCAGATTTGTTACATTTAAGGTAAGTTTACAAACTTACATTTATATTATTGTAATTTATACAACAACAAAAAAAATTGTGTGGACCCATGCATGAGATTCTTTAATTTTCACATCCTCACACTATCGTAAATGAACTTTCCAACACCAAAAGAGGGGCAAAACATTTACTAACTTTGCTTTATGGCTTTGTTCGAGCTCGTTTGCTCCTGATTATCCATTTTGATTAAACAATTTCTACATACCTCCCACGAAAAGGGTCCATAATCAATCCTTTTAGTCTCCATTTTCAAAGAATATAAAAGAAACGGCAAGGAAAAGAAAAGGAAAGAAGAAAAAATTTTAAAAAGTTTTAAAACACTTCTCTCAAAAAACAAAAAAGAAAAAGAAAAAGGTTTTAAAACACTAAAAAAGAAAGAAGTTTGTCTAGAACACTTTATTAATTCTTAACAATTTGTAATAATATATAATACAAACACTAGTTAAGTTGGATATATAGATAATGTACATATATAAGGAGGTTAATTATACAAAAAAATTTGTGTGGACCCGTGCATGTGATCTAAGAACCAAATAATATGTTAATTTTTTGAAGTAAGTAAGTAATGTTGTATAATTATTCCCTAGGATAATTTTAATATGTTTAATGTTATTTATTATTTTATTATCAAACTGGTTATTATTCATTAATATTAGGTTTTATTATTCCATATTATTTTTATAATTACTTAAATTCTTACAATCATTTTCTTTACTTCCTATTTAATTCTTTTGTAGAATAACTTTATTATTTAGGTTCTCTTATATAACCGTCACTACTATATTGTTTGGCCAAAAAATAATTGCCTAATTTCCATGCAAAATAAATACAGGTACGTTTAAGATGTCTAAACGTGATCCAGCTTGGGAACATGGAGACCCAATAGACGGAAACAAACATGGCACAATTTGCAAATATTGTGGTCATGTAATGAAGAGTGGCGGAGTGACACGACTTAAGCACCATCTTAGTGGATTAGATCCAGGACATAATGTCCAACGATGCGATAGTGTCCCCCCAGAAGTGAAGGCATTCATCACCACATTATTAAAAAATAAAAAACACCAGAAGGAAAAGAAAACATATGGAATGGAAAATATTCGAGCTGGGCTACGAGGAGAAGGCATTGGCCAAGCGGTTGACAGTGTTGATGATAACGATGAGGACGAATGTGATGATGACATGGGACCTGAAGAACGGCGTAGTTTCAAACAAGCATTACGTGCCTCCAAACAGTCAGCATGGGAAAGAGAACACCTTCATAAAATTCCTAATAGAGGACAAGGTTCCGGGACAAGTGGTGGTGCACAAATGAGACGGGGAGCAAGTGTTAGAGAATCACAACCAACACCACCAATAGCCCCAAGTTTATATAACTCATCCAAAGCACGTCAAAAGAGTGTTTGGAGTTATTTCAAGGGAGGTAATGTGAAGGAGGGAATGGGATGTCTAATTAGCAAGTTCTTTATCTATGAAAATGTCCCTGCTGAGAAGGCATCATCACATCATTTCAAAAATATGGTATTGGGATGTCAACAGGCCGGTGTTGGAGTATAACCTCCCACTCCCTATGAGGTAAGAAACAAATATTTGGAAATGGAGCATAAAGACATTGGCAAGTATGTTAACAAGTTGAGGTCAAAGTGGGAAACTAATGGTTGCACAATCATGTGTGACGGATGGACTGGCCCAACCAGATTGTCTATCATAAACTTCATGGTATACTCCAAGGGAAAGACAATTTTTTTGAAGTCCGTTGATGCTTCAGACCATATATAGAACTACAAGTATATTTACAAGTTATTGAGGGATGTAATCATGGAGGTGGGAGAGCATAATGTTGTCCAAGTCGTGACCGACAACGGTTCTGCATTTGTCAAAGCTGGAAAAAAGTTAATGAAGCATCCTAATGTGTTTTGGACATCATGTGCAACACATTGTATTAATCTCATGTTTGAGGCAATGGGGAAGAGAGAGAATATTGCTAATGTTGTAAAAAGAGCTAGAACGATCACAAATTATATTTACAACCACGGTTGGTTGTTGGCAAAGATACGTGAATTTTGCAAAGGAGAAATTATTCGTCCAGCTACCACTCGATTCGCCACCAACTATATTGCATTAGACAGCCTACTTAAGAAGAAAGCAGGGTTGAAGCAATTATTCACTAGTGAAGATTGGGCCAACCACAATTTGAGCCGCTCAAATGCAGGTCGTATGGTGGAAAGTATAGTGCTTGATCATGCTTTTTGGACTCAATCAGAATATGTGTGCCAAGTGTTTGAACCTCTTTATAAAGTTTTACGGATTGTTGACACAGAAGTGTATCCTACTATGGGGGCAATATATGAGTTGATGCGTGTAGTGAAGGAGGAATTGGAAAGAAAACCTGGTGCAAGGTGGGTCATAAAGATAATTGATGACCGATGGTATAAAACATTATACCACGATTTGCATGCAGCAGGTATAAATTATGTCATAATTTGCAATTCATTTCTTTAGTTGCATAAGTATTATTTCTCTTATTAGCGTATGTGTTTCTTTGAACAACATATTATTTGAATCCTCGATACCAATACAGACCCGGTGTTGGAGATGATGGTGCCCTTATACGTGTTGTACATAATGTATACTCTAAATTGGACCCTGCATCACCAGAAGTTGGCCAATTTGGAAATGAGGCACACAATTACTTAAATTATAATAATTACATTGTTGGATTAAACTAACACGATTTATTGAATTCAGTTAACATGGTTTAAAGATGCAAGAAGAACTTTTGGAGAACCAACATCGGTTGCTGCTCGAACAAAAATGTCTCCTAGTGAGTGTAAACATATTTCACTATAAGTTTATAATAGAATTTGTTGGAGTTATTAGGCTTATCAACATTGTTTTTCATTGTAGCTGAATGGTGGATCATGTATGGGACCGATGCACCAACTGTGAGAAAGTTAGCAATCAAAGTATTATCACAAACAGCTTCCTCATCTGCTTGTGAAAGAAATTGGAGCACATTTGCACTCATACACACAAAGCAAAGAAATAGGTTGCCTCATAGTAGGTTGGAAAAATTAGTTTATTGCTACTACAACATGAAGCTTCAAGTTCGAGATAAGGAAGCAGAAATAGATCATGTCGACCGTGGTGACCCACTAGATGTGTTTGATATTGTTGCTGAAGATGACGATACAGAGGGTAACCAACTTTATCAGTGGATTAGACCTCTTCATTTAGATGATGATGAAGGCAACCCAGCTCCCAGAGTTGCTGAAGAAGCACGTAATGAAAGGATAAATGTAGAAAGAGTATTAGATGAGGAGGTGGGATCTAGCAGCGCTAACTATTTGGAAGAACTTTTGCGCCCAAGACCAAGAAACACTGGAATTCCACATTCTTCCAATCCTACACAACCACAACATCGTGCTGATACTAATGATAGTTCTAGTACAAGATCAGGAGACTCACCTACCACCGGAGGTGGGAATGATGAAGGATATAGTGGAGCTGGAGGTAGTGGTGGTGGATATGGAAACTATTATGGACCACCTCCCGGATTTATGAGCCCCTTCACTGGTGAGGCAAACTTCACGCATGCAACACAGGATGATGACCATGGCAGTAGGCGGGCAGGACCAGGAATTGGTGCCATAGGGAAGGACTATACTCGTAGAGAAAGAGGCAAAGGGATTTTATCAAGTCAAGAAGATGACTCGTTATCTAGAACTTCGGACTCTGTTGGAGTGGGAAGTAGTAACTATGGTTATACTCATAACCAACCATTTCCCTACCCTTCATATCCCATTCCTGTTGGGATAGAATCGAGCGACTCATGAAAAGAATCCGAGACTCAATCTTCAAATGATTTTGCTTATGGACAACGTCAACCAATCTCGGATCCATATGGGTGGCATGTTAACAATTACATGCAAAACTATTTTGGGGATTTATCATTTGATAACTACTCTTCACAATACACTCACTCTACACATAGAGATGATGAAGATAGTGAAAAATTTGAACCTCATAGGAACTCTATGTGGTACTAAGTCACTCATGTATCTTACCATGCAATGTATAAAGTGTAAAATATTGTACTAATTCATTATATAAATGATTATGGTGTGTTTAAACTTCTTTCATTAATTACTACATATTTTCTACACTCACAATGTTTGTCAGCTCGCTATATAATCAACTTGATAATGTTAAATCCATCATGCAATGCATTTCCTTCCAATTTTTTTTGATAAACTAATTGATAATTGACGAAATAAACATCCTGCAAAGTTTCAATAAATATTTCCAAGTTTTTCTTACAATTTCCGTGGTTTCCATATAATTTTTATCGATATCGATATTATCCCGATATTTCCATCGATATTTCCGTGTTTTCGGACTACCGATATTTTCGATATTACCGATATTTAATACCTTGATCACACATATATAAGAACTTCCAAATCCCGATCATCCACATGCATTCAGAAGAGTCACTCATTGAACACTATTACAAATCCCACATGGCTACAAGTGCCTGATAATATAATTGCATATAGTTATCAAGTTTTCCACCTCATACCTTAATATTTCAGCTTTGTTTGTGAATTTGACTAGCTATTATCCCATTTAATTTGTTCATTTAATAGTTACCCCCATTTCGACGATCCAGGAATTTGGGAGGAGCAAATGTACAAGAACTTTTTTTGGACACAATGACATTGTGAGGTAGAGATTTAAGTTGAGCTACACGATGAATCAATCATAACACGATATGTGTCAATAAACCATCAATTACTTTCTTTTACAGCTTTGAGCACAATACGCAAGTTTTTGCAATGACTTTATCCATTTGGCATTTGCAATGACACTACAATTAAAATCTCCTACAGAAAATGAAAATAAAAAATTAAAAGCTAAAAAGGTTGCTTGTACGAGACAGAAGCTGTGGAGTATAGCTTCTAATCTTTAACCATTTCTAATTTTCTATCAGACAAAATCCAGGTCACGGAATGAGAAGCAGCCATGCAAGCATATGGGATCGGTCTCAGTCCAAGTCCACCACAAAATATTCGCGACAAAATTCATTAAGCATGAATAAAACTATTTATCTTAATATTTTGTTTGATAGGTTTGATTATTAATTTCATATATTAAAGTGTAATTATGCCCTAACGGCCTCAACCAACCATAAATTCCGTTCCCATCTCATCGTACTCTATTTCATAATATGATTTGAGATTATTTTTCTCAGCATAATCTTCATGTAACATGAAGTTTAAAAGATTTATTGATTTATATAATCTTACGACTTCCAATGAGCTCGGCTTTCAACGGGCGTTTGAAATCTACTCGTTCTTTTGTCATTAGCGATGTTTTATAATACTATTTTTAGATTTGGTTTGCAAAAAAATCTTTTGAGACCGATTTTTTCATGATATATACACTTGTAATGCCTTTTTCTACTTTCAATGAATGAAATATCGTTTTTTTTTTTGGAAAAAACTCGTTCACATCCATCCACGGGGAGCCACTTTGGACCCAGGGGCGGATGACCCACTAGTTTTCTTTGTGAAAAAAAATGCACGTAATGTATATAGCAATCCCATGTGATAAGAGTATTTTCGGCTATGAAATATTTGAGAAATTGGATAGAAGAACAATAGATGAATGATAATATGGTTATCCTTATATAGAGAGATATTTGATGATATTGGTAATGAAGTTGTCATGAAACACTTTTAAAACATGAAAATGCGTCGAGGGTATTGTAGTATGCTGTATGAAAAACCGTATGGATTAATATATAAATGTTTTGTTTAGTAAATTCTTGAGTCTTTTAATTTGTGACTTTGTTGTTTGAGTTCAATATTATTTATTGTGGCATATCTGACGTAGCATGTTGTGGTTGAGTTCTTTTGTTCTAAATATAAGATTTTGGTATTGAATTTGAGACAAAAGTTAGTTATATATAATTAGGTATTAAACTTGTCATCAATAAGTTAGTTATAATTAAGTATCTAACTTGCCATCAATAAAAATCAAACTAGAAAACCTCACACTTTATAATTGAAAAAGAACATAAAATTGTAGTACTAGTGGCTAAATGGAGGCATTATATACTATTGTGAAAGGAAAACAAGTTAAATAACTTTTTTGTAAAATATATAATTAGTTTTACAATCTAACAAATAGCATCAATCATGAACCGAAAAAATGATATTCACATGTCATTTTTCTTCTTTTACACAACTCTTGTTTATTTATGCATCCTAATTTTCTATTAATTATTTAATTTAACATAAAAAATAAACATAAACGTGCATGAAAAGAAAAGTAGTGTGAATACATCGTTTGCGTGGAACTATAAGCATTGAGCACATGTTTGAAGGACAATAAGTTGAGAAGGAAGGTGTGGTGCGCACCAAACGTCCATAAACAATATGGATGAGACATGCATAAAAACGAAACATTAATCCTAATTAAGACATGCATCCAACATTTCCAATCTTTCATATTTGATTCTGGGTGTTGAATATTTCTCATAAAGATCCGCCTTTGGTGGTTGTAACTTGCTCTCAAAGCTGCTTTTGTTTTTGTTCGAAAAAGCAAAAAAAAATTAAAATAAAGCTTAAAACTTTATGGTTTTTATTACTGTTTAAATCAATATTTTCCAATAACTTGGAGCCTGAGACTGTGAGTGAACAGATCATCTTTTGTTTTGTTGGTCATGGTCTTCAAGTAAATATCCGATTTATTTCGCTTTTTTTGTCAATTGGATTCCGAGATTTCGCAAGGGCAGTCCACAAAACCGCCATTGATGCTCGCATGAAGCTTCTTCTCCACAGCTTTCCGGGTTTTCTTCAATGCTTCTTCTGAAGCTGCAGATCCGCCATGGAAAAACACCATAGTGCTGCTGCAGAACATGCTCTCTCACTCCTCCTCCTGCTTCTCTCACTAGCTTCACTTGCTCTGAGCGCCACAGACCCGAACGACCTTGCAATCCTCAACCAGCTGAGAAAAAATCTAGAAAACCCAGAGCTCTTGAAGTGGCCGGAAAATGGCGACGACCCATGTGGGGCCAGATGGGCCCACGTCTTCTGCGCCGGTTCGAGAGTGTCCCAGATTCAGGTCCAGAACCTTGGCCTGAAGGGTCCTCTGCCCCAGAACTTCAACCAGCTCACTGAGCTCACAAACATTGGCCTCCAGAGGAACCACTTCAGTGGGCCCCTCCCTTCCCTCAAAGGGCTGTCGAAGCTTCGGTTTGCTTACTTGGATTTCAACGACTTCACTTCGATTCCTGTCGACTTCTTCGAAGGTCTCGATTCTCTGGAGGTTTTGGCTTTGGACGACAACAATTTGAATGCCACGACAGGCTGGAGTTTCCCTCCTCAGCTGGGGAACTCGGCGCCGTTGCAGAATCTTAGTTGCATGAGTTGTAATCTGGTCGGTCCGTTGCCTGATTTTTTCGGGAACATGTCGTCCCTAGCGGTTTTGCAACTATCGGGCAATGGACTGTCCGGCGGGATTCCACCGAGCTTTAACGGCCTTAATTTGCAGATACTTTGGCTGAACAATCCGACCGGCGGCGGATTGAGTGGTCCGATTGATGTTCTGACCACAATGGTGCGGCTCAACAGCTTGTGGCTCCACGGGAATCAGTTTTCCGGTGTGATTCCGGACAGCATTGGTAATTTAACTTATTTGAAAGATCTTAATCTTAATCAAAACCAGTTTGTTGGTTTAGTTCCTGATGGTTTGGCTAATTTAGCACTTGATAGTTTGAACTTGAACAATAATCATTTGATGGGTCCAATCCCGACATTCAAAGCTCGCAATGCGAGTTTTGATTCGAATGCGTTTTGTCGATCCACTCACGGGGTTCCTTGCGCTGCGGACGTTATGGCACTTATCGAGTTCCTTGATGGGTTGAATTATCCTTCAAGGCTTGTTTCTAAGTGGTCTGGTAATGATCCGTGCGGGTCGTGGTTGGGAGTGAGTTGTGGGAACGATGGGAAGGTGTCTGTTATAAATCTCCCCAAGTATAATCTGACTGGTACATTGAGTCCTTCGGTTGCGAAGTTAGAATCTCTTTTTCAAATTAGGCTTCAGAACAACAATTTGCAGGGTTCGGTTCCTGAAAATTGGACTAGCTTGAAATCCTTGACTGAGTTGGATCTTAGTGGGAACAATATTTCCCCTCCATTGCCGAAATTCAGTAGCACTGTCAAAGTTGCCGTTGATGGGAATCGTTTGTTTAATGGTAATCCATCTGTGGCAGGGGCAACACCAGAAGATAGCTCTTCCTCGTCCGCAGACTCAGGTTCTCATGTCAATGGTACTTCTCAACTGAACCAACATAAAGCATCGAAAAGGTCTAGCATTGTTTTTATTGTAGCTCCGGTTGCAAGTGTTGCTGTTATTGCGTTTTTGCTTGTAATTCCTTTGTCTATGTGCTGTAAGAGGAGAAGAGATGCATTCAAGAATTCAACTTCCCATGTAATTCACCCGAGAGATGCATCTGATTCGGATAGTATGGTTAAGGTTGTTGTTGCCAGTAATACCAATGGAAGCGCTTCTACAGTTACAGGGAGCTCTGCAAGCAGAAACAGTAGTGGAATAGGTGAGTCCCATGTAATTGAAGCGGGGAATCTCATCATATCAGTTCAAGTTCTTCGAAACGTGACAAACAATTTCGCCCCAGAAAATGAGCTAGGCCGTGGTGGCTTTGGGGTGGTTTATAAGGGAGAACTGGATGACGGTACAAAAATAGCAGTAAAAAGAATGGAGGCTGGTGTGATTAGCAACAAAGCCTTGGATGAATTCCAGGCCGAAATTGCAGTTCTGTCAAAGGTCAGACACCGTCATTTGGTATCACTTCTGGGGTATTCCGTTGAAGGAAACGAGAGAATTCTTGTCTATGAGTATATGCCTCAGGGGGCTCTAAGCAGGCATCTTTTCCGTTGGAAGACCTTCGAATTAGAGCCGCTCTCTTGGAAGAGGAGGCTAAACATTGCCTTGGATGTTGCTAGGGGGATGGATTATCTTCACAATCTAGCTCACAAAAGCTTCATACACAGAGATCTTAAATCATCAAATATCTTACTGGGTGATGATTTTAAAGCAAAAGTTTCGGATTTTGGATTGGTGAAACTGGCTCCCGATGGTGAAAGATCCGTTGTGACCAGGCTTGCCGGGACTTTTGGGTACTTCGCACCAGAGTATGCTGGTAAGCCTTCTGAGACCTTTCAAACTATTACTGAATATTAATGTTTCATGTTCATATAATTAGTAAATTTTGGATTGATAATAGTGTTGCTAGGATTAAGTTTACAATTTTTAATTTCTGTTATCTTCCTTTGATGCTTGTGACCAATCCTGCTAATGCCACCTCACTTGTTGATCGGTTCAGTGACGGGAAAAATTACAACGAAAGCAGATGTCTTCAGTTTCGGAGTTGTGTTAATGGAGCTATTAACTGGAATGATGGCACTAGATGAGGATAGACCTGAAGAAAGTCAATACTTGGCTGCATGGTTCTGGCACATAAAATCGAATAAGGAGAAACTCATGGCTGCTATTGACCCAAATCTTGACAGAAATGAAGAAACATTTGAGAGCATCGCCATAATTGCAGAACTCGCTGGGCACTGCACTGCAAGGGAACCCAGCCAAAGACCGGATATGAGCCATGCCGTGAATGTATTGTCCCCGCTTGTTGAAAAATGGAAACCTGTCGATGATGAGAATGAGGAGTATTCTGGTATTGATTATAGCCTGCCGCTTAACCAGATGGTGAAGGATTGGCAGGACGCAGAAGGAAAGGACACCAGTTATCTGAACCTGGAAGACAGCAAGGGGAGTATACCGGCAAGGCCAACTGGCTTTGCAGAGTCTTTTACTTCCGCTGATGGTCGGTAAAGGAGGTACTTTGTCACTTTCATGTTTCGCTTCATTTTCCTCTGTAGAGGTTGTTTTTCCATCCTCTGTTAGGTGTAGATAGTTTGTTGTGTTCTCTGCTTGGGAATTGAATGTCAATATGTTTTCTGTTGTTGGTTTTGAGTTGGAGATTTCAGTAGAGTTCTTAAGTGTAAGCTATGATATATTCCGCTTTTAAGATTTTACGCGCTAATGCTGTAGATAGAGCGCAATTATCAACGAGAACTGGTTCCCTTTCACTCTTAATCTTGTACTTTAAATTCCACATCTGAGTTTCATGAGAATGTTTGCATTGCTTTGGGTCTTATGAAGACTTTTTATGTCCAGGACTAGAAAATACCAGAGTTATACACTGGAAACACCCTTTCTAGAAGAATCCTCATTTTTCTCCTTTTGTATAACTTGGCGTATTTCTAGCATTTGAATTGAATACATCAAAATAATTAAGAGACGGAAATAAATAAGTGTGAAGACGGCGAAGATCATTTCCGCTTTGATCTAACTTGGATGGGGAAGGTTAGGTAGAAGCAGTAAGAGTTTAGAATTCAGAAATAGATCCACACAGCTGAGATGGGGTCCAAGATCTAATTCAATTGAGGGTGATAACCAATAAATGCAGAGTAAGGCTACCTGTAACGAAAAGTAATATGGCCTATACACTATGGTGCAGATTTGATCCTCACCGCTATCCTTTTCCTTCTAATGCAATCATTTGCCAAAAAAAAAAAACCTGGTTAGTGGAATCTGCTTTTAATTAAAGTTATTAAACCACTATAAAAAGCTACTCATTGGTCATTAGTAGAAAAATGGAAAGAAAAAAAAAAGGAAAATGATTGTTCTTGATTCTACATGTTTTGGTCAGATGTGAAAGTTGCTCAGCTAAATTTTAATCTACATTTCTCATAGTAGAGAACTTGTTTTCAAATTAGGGTATCAAAGTGGCCTTGTTAAAATCTTGCCCCAAAAAATCTTGATCCGTAAAAATCTAGATTTTTTTATAACTACATAACATTGAATGATACAAAAATTGAAAATATAACAGTTAAAACACACGTAATATTAAATAATACGTAACAATAAAGCCACACGCGAAACACCTCGATGAAAAAAAGAGTACTAAAAAAAAATTAAAAGTGAAAAACAACCTCATCAATCATAAAATTAACTCCTAAGATCAATGTAAGGACATGTGCAGCCTACCAAGCCGTTCATGTCTGTGGGGCCCTTATGAAAATTATGGATTTGCTCATGGGATGTCAAGTGGGGGACTTTCTTGGCTATTTCAATGTGAGATATTTTGAGTATTTTAACCGATAAGGTTTTTGTTTAAAAATATAAAAATTAAGAGTTAACTGTTAATATATCCGGAATATCTAAGAATTTTTTATCAAGTGAAATAGCACATTTGTATACGCAATAGTTATTGTTATCTACACATTTCTTTTTATCTCTCACACACACTTTTTAATTTTCAGCCTTTTGATCGAAAGAACTGAAGAAGATCAATGAACAAAAATTAACAAGTGTGTGTCTAAGGTAAAAACGGATAATACTTGGATACTCACTCACCAGTGAATACTCACTTTTTGATTTTATCAATGATATTTTAACCCATGTTTTGATTGTTTTTTTTTTTTTGATACGACTATATTACTAGTGGTTAGATGTTAAATTAGAAAGCCGATAGAATTCGAACTCATACCAGAATTAAAAGAACACATGACATTTTGAAATTGAGCCAAATCAAAAAGCGAGTACAAAAGTACTCCTGTGCAATTTGCTCACTCCTCCTAATTAGAGCAACTCCACCCTTGGAGGTTGCTCGGGGGACAGTGGAGAGGAAAGGGCCCGAGGCCCTGTGAAGGAGGTCCAGCGTTGGAGGAGCTCGAGCTGCTGTGGAGGCCCGAGCAACGGGCCAGTGAACTGCTGCCAGCCCGAGAGCCCGATGGGTGTGACGCCAGCGCTGGCGTCAGCCCCTTTTTTTATTTTTTTCTGTCAGGCGCGTGCACCCCACTCGCGCGTGGGGGCGCGTCGTCCCACCAAAAATCAGAAAAGTCAGCCCACTTTTCAGATTCAAATGTTACCGTTGGGAAGCCACGTGGCTTCCCACGGTCTGTTCGATCCCAACGGCTCTTTAATACGAACCGTCTGATTTCCAACGGTAATAAAAAAAAAAAGTTGATTTAATATCAACCGTTCGATCTGAGATCAACGGTTGATGTTAATCTGCTTTATAAATTAAAAAAAAAGAAAAAATAGTTTTAAAATTAAGAAAAGTTACCGTTGTGACACGTGGCACAATCTGTAGTGTTGGAATTCAATTTTTTTTAAATCCAACGGCAGAGATTAATTATTTGAATAAAAAAATTTAAAAATTGTAAAAAATCCGAAAAAAATATCTGAAAGTTTAAAAAAAAATTTGTTTCTACTTTTCTATAAATACCTTCTCATTATCATCTATCTTACACCACAATTTCATATTTTCTCAATTACTTTCAACCACATTCCTATATTTCTCTCAAAGTTTCAATCCAAAATTTTTCAACAAAATGACTACTGCAGCAGGTACGAATTGGACGCTTCTTGAAGATGTTGCATTGTGTAGTTGTTGGGTTGAAGTTACTCATAGTTCGCTTACGGGTAATGAGATGCAGTTGCGAGAAATGT
Source organism: Heteromeles arbutifolia (assembly GCA_024362995.1). Classification (NCBI taxonomy): domain Eukaryota; kingdom Viridiplantae; phylum Streptophyta; class Magnoliopsida; order Rosales; family Rosaceae; genus Heteromeles; species Heteromeles arbutifolia. The sequence continues at coordinate 4,424,920 of JANCRC010000010.1, read as the reverse complement.
GGAGTCTTATTCATACCAAGTATCTTGAGAAAATGGGTGGGGAAAGAACCAAAGAATCGATGTCCAGCCGTTGGAAATTACTTAGCCAATCGTTTGGTTTGTGGAGAGACGGCTTGGCACAAGCTAGTAATAATCTTCGAAGTGGGGAAAATTACACGGATCAGGTAACAATATATTATTTGTTTGTTTGTACTATACCCAAATTTACATTGTAATTATTTGTTTGTATTATTTATTTGTTACCTACTTTAATTATAATTATTTGTTTGTATTATTTATTTGTTACCTACTTTGATTAATTATTTCTTCTCCCCCATTGTGTAGCTAATTCAAGCACAAGCTTGGTATGGTGCCAAAACCAAAAGCAAAAATAAATCATTCAACCGGTGGGAATGTTGGAATATTGTCAAAGATTGTCCTAAATTCAGAGTTGTGCTTGTCGGTCCAGAAGTTGTCATGAACAGCACCCCTCTACACTCTACACCTGATATTGGCTCGCATGATGATGATACAGAAGAAGTGCCCGAAACGCCTATCCCTGAACAAGCGTCGGGTTCGACCCGTTATCCAATTAGGCCTCAAGGTAAGAAGGCTTCAAAGAGAAAAGGAAGTGCTTCCAAGCATGATTATGCAAAGTACATGGAAGAACTTACTCGCCATAGTGAATTGACTTTGGCGCGGGAAATGACGAAATTTGAGGCTGATAAGGCTAGAGAAGATGCAAAAGCTGCAGCTGTTGAGAGAGAATTTCAAGCAAATGAGAGAGAAAGAGAGCTACTTAGGCAAGAAAGGGAAATGGGTAGACAAGAAAGAATGGCTCAACGAGATCGTGAGATTATGAAGGAGCCTTTAGAAGGGAAGTCTCCAAACTCTAAATTTTTTTGGAAGTCGGAGAAAGCGGAAGTGGTGCAAAGGAGGCTTGCAAGAGAAGCGAGAGCAAGAGGAGATGGTCCTAGCACGAGAAGAGAAGATCTTCCTACCACCACAGATTTTATAAGTGATAGTGAATAGAGTATTTGTTTGTAATCGGAGCCCATAGTTTTCCAATCACCTTGGGTTGTAATTTATTATTTATTGAATAGAGTATTTTATGTTGTTTCCAATTTATTGAATTTAGTACTTTATTTAAAGTAAGAGTAAATTTATTTAATATGGTAATATATTTATACTATAAGAGAATCTTTATTCAAACTTCCATAAACACACCAAATAAAAAACTCACGAAATGAACTAAAATAAAACACACCAAATAAAATTACATAAACATACCAAATAATAAAAAACACACTAAATGAACTAAAATACAACACACCAAATAAAATTACATAAACATACCAAATAATAAAAAACACACTAAATGAAGCCAAATAATAAAAAACACACTAAATGAACTTAATTATCTTCAGCTTGTTTCAATGCCCACTGGTGCTCTATCAAGTCTTTTTGCCGGGCATTGTGCATTTCTGGCCTTTGAAATGCAGTATATCGTTGAATGACCCTTTCATTGTAACGTCCATCCATTTCTAAAGGCTCATGTTGCACGGGCTCATCGGTGGCGTCATGAGCACAATATATACGTGTTCTTGAATTGTTCATTGTGTCTGGCTCATATTCATCAACGGCTTCATAATCGTACTCATCTTCCACAATCATGTTGTGAAGAATGATGCACGTCATCATGATGGAGCGAAGCGACTCTACATCAAACAATCTGGCAGCACCCCTAACGATCGCCCAACGAGCTTGGAGGATACCGAAACAACGCTTCACATCCTTCCTGCACCCCTCTTGACAGCTTGCAAAATGTTTTTCCTTTGCACTTCGAGGACGTGGCACTGTTTTGACAAATGTTGACCACCTTGGGTAAATGCCGTCTGCTAGGTAGTATGACCCGTCGTACATACGTCTGTTCACCTCATACGTGACTTTTGGTGCCTTTCCTTGCAGGACATCGTTGAACACTGGGGATTGGGCAAGGACGTTGAGGTCATTTTGAGCTCCTGGAACCCCGAAAAAGGCGTGCCAAATCCATGTATCAAAAGATGCCACCGCCTCCAAAATAATACTTTTTGCTCCTTTTCTGTCTCCATAAGCGCCTTGCCATGCACTTGGACAATTTTTCCACGTCCAATGCATACAATCAATGCTCCCAATCATCCCAGGAAAACCTCGCATCTCGGCCTTCTTCAGAAGCCTTTCCAAGTCCATGTGAGTAGGTTGCCGGAGGTACTCTGCGGTGTAGATAGATTCAATTGCTCCGCAAAACCTCATCAAGGACTCAAGAATGGTTGATTTCCCCATCCTTGCTATCTCATCCACTTGGTCTGCAGATGCTCCATACGCAAGCATCCGCAGAGCAGCAGTAAGTTTTTGCTGGGGAAGAAGACCCATAGCACCACAAGCATCCTTCTTTTGCACAAAGTAAGAATCATGGTTGCAAACATCAGTCATGATTCTGTTAAACAAATGTCGTTCCATTCTAAAACGACGTCTGAAGTACGTATCAGGAAATGCACTGTTATGGACAAAGTAATCGTCCAACAGCTCTTCACCCCGTCGTACCCTGCTTCTATTAAGGTTTCTGGAACGGCTGGGCATGCAGATCTGACCCAAAGCTTGGATGACTTGACGGGAATGTGAGGCTGTGGCCATTCTTGCTTCGTCATCTCTCCTTCTACGCTCGTCATCCTCTTCCCTCTTATTTCGGGCCACTTGGAGATTGAACATTCTTTCAGATTGGTTAAACAATTCTTCCTCTTGCTGATCGATTTCCCACATCATCCTTGATGAAGAAGAAGACATTGTAAAAAGGAAGCAGAAACTATGAATAATTTTACAGATTTTGGTGATGAAGGAAGCAGAAACTATGAATAATGATAGAGATCTTGAGAAAATTGGTGTGAGATTTGTGAGGCTGGATGGTGGATTATATGGACGATTCAGAAATGATTGGCTTGTAGATAGGGCCACGTGGCATGCCGTCATTCGTTAAAAATATGATTGAAATCTATCATCAAAGATTCTGAAAAGATAACGACACGTGGCACGATGACATTGGATAAAAATCTTATCGAAATCGATCTCCAATAATTATCTTTTCGGATAATGACACGTGGCGCAACGAGAACGATTTAAAATCTTATTGAAATCTATCGTCAAAGATTCTGAAAAGATAACGACACGTGGCACGATGACATTGGATAAAAATCTTATCGAAATCCATCGCTAAATATTTTTTTTTTATAAAATGACACGTGGCGCAACGAGAACGATTTAAAAAATCTTATCCGAAATTACAAATAATTTTATTTTGTATTATTTAAACAAACAAAAAAAAGTAATATTTTATTGCCTATTGCCAGGGGGGAGGGCTCCAAGGGTGGAGATGCAAATGGCAATTACTGTTCATTAATGGCAGTTACTATTCATTAAAGGCAGTTACTGTTCAATAGGGTGGATTGAATAGTGGATTGCCAGGGGGGAGGGCTCCAAGGGTGGAGTTGCTCTTAGTGTTTGAATCAATCAGTTTGCAGACTTTACGGGGTTCAATGATCAGTCTCGAAGATTGGGGAAGATGATCACATTGTCTCGGGGGCCCCTCTCTGTAACGTGGAGGCCATTATCGACCGAAAAGCCCAAGAGGTGGGGTTGCGGTGAGCAGGATTGGTGCTAATAAGCTGCGTTGATTTCCCGTCACAATTGTTGCTGCGTGACACCTGGTCACTCTATCAGTAGGCTTGGATTGGTCGATGGGAATAGCACATAAATTTTTTAACGAAAGACATTTCGTCGACCAGTTAGTACGCTATAGTCATCTACAGAGCCATAACACGCTACTATTGATAGATTCCGACAGCAACGCACATAAAATTTAAATAGGTAATTATGGGTATTATCCGCGATTATAATGAGTATCCATTTACCTAATTAATTTTAGCTTCTTTACAAAGCTGTCGGAAATGTAAGTGGATTTAAAGAACATTTGTTGGGATGATTTGGAAGCTATCAGAAATGTTATAACCATGGTCTAAAATATCGATGACATCGGAAATATCGGTAGTCCAAAAATACGGAAATTTCGATGGAAATATCGGGATATTATCGATATCGATAAAAATTGAATAAACACCACGGAAATTGTAAGAAAAACTTGGAAATTTTTATTGAAACTTTGCATGATGTTTATTTAGTTAATTATCTATTAGTTTATCACAAAAAATTGGAAGGAAATGCATTACATGATGGATTTAACTTATTTAAGTTGATTATATAGCGAGCTGGCAAACATTGTGAGTGTAGAAAATATGTAGTAATTAATAAAAGAAGTTTAAACACACCATAATCATTTATATATAATGAATTAGTACAATATTTTACACTTTGTACATTGCATGGTAAGATACATGAGTGACTTAGTACTACATAGAGTTCCTATGAGGTTCAAAATTTTCACTATCTTCATCATCTCTACGTGTAGAGTAAGTGTATTGTGAAGAGTAATCAGCAACCATGGCAATGGCTTTCAAGAACCGAAACCCAAAAGTCAATAGGAAACCGAATACTTCGGTATTTTTCGGGATTACCAAACAAATGGGATTTGGAAACCAATCCCATATCGAAAATTTCAGTATTTTTCGGGATGGGATTCCCGAACTTCGGGATGGTTTTGGTTTGGGATTTTTGGGAATTTTTTCCAGCCCTACATGTAAGTGACCAAATAAAAAATAAAAGAATTAAAAACTACATGCCATTGACTAAGTAATTAATTGACACAATTTAAAATATAATACCACAAAAAATTTGGAATATGTGCAAATTTGTTTCTTGCAAAAAGAATTCAAAACAAAACCATATATATAAATATTTTAGCATATTTTCACAAAAGCATAAATGATATGGTGGTCAAGGCGTTGAAGGAGTCAAATGGGAGGGGTTCGAATCCCTCTATGCTCAAGATTCAGAATTTTCAGAATTTTTCAAGTATTTTTGGGTTTCATCTCGCGATATTATCGATAATATAATATCGCGATATTAGCTATAATATCGATATTATCGCGATATATTTACGATAATTAAAGGGATAACTCACGAAATATCGTCATCTAAAAAATATTTTGTACTATGGTTATAACGCTTATAATGGTGATAGTGATACTAAGTCAATTGATTTGGTACTCTGCTTTTGGTTGTTTTTTTCTTTTTTTTATTTTATTTTATTTTTCTGATAACTGAGTGTACAACGTAAATCTTCTGTGATCACTTACCTCTGTTGGATTCATGCTAATTGGTGTCAGTGTTCCTAAATGGGATACTAATTCAATTTATACATTTCTTCTGTAGGCCTCTTTTGGTGACAACGAGTCGGTGAGATTTTGTGATTGAACGTGCTAAAGCATTGGTGTTCGAAAGTGTTTACACTACTAAGAAACAAGTTATTAGTGGCATTTTGAAAACCGACAAAAAACATGTATTACTGTCTGATTTTAAGCAAAATCTGACAGAAAATAGTTGCAGTGACGGATATAATAAGCGACAGAATTGCCTGCGTCAGGAAATGAATTTTCCGCCAGAAAATAGTCAAAAACCGACAGAAATTGTGTCGGCTATAACCGATAGAGAATATATTAATAATAAATAAATAAGAGCATTTCTGTCGGATAAAACCGACAGGAATGAATTAATAATGAATAAATAAAAGCATTTCCTGTCGAATAAAACCGACGGGAAATATATTAATAAAAAAAAATCACTTTCTACATTTTCCATATCATGCATTCACCATCCGAAACCTCGCCTGAGCTCGATCACGCCGGAGCAATGGGCACCGTTTTCCACAGTTCCCCATATGAGAGACACAGAGAGAGATCACAATCGCCATGTCCTTCAAAGCACTATCCACTTTATCCCCAGAATTAATGGCTGCCCAAAACAGCGGCATTGCTTTCTCAGGATCCTTCTCCACCAGCTATTCAAATTTCGAAACCCATCAATAAAATAATGAATTAAAAAAAAACCATAAATCAAAACCAGAAAAATTCAAGTTCTGAGAACCAAATTTTGAAAGGATCCAGAAGATTTATTTACCTGAACATTCTTAGCTTTGACATAAGGACTGTCGCCTATCGGGACTTTGTGAATCACGTGAAACAACTCCGTTCCGACAGAGCGAGTCCTCCAAACTCCGATGGGCTTGGCCGGAGAGGAAGGAGCAAACTTGGTGGGTCTGAAATTAGGCGAAGCATTCCACATATCCTGCAACATCTTCGAGATAGCTAAAGCTAGGGCTTATGAACTTTGGTTGCAAGTGTTCGAACTGAGGAGAGAAGAGAAGAGAAGAGAAGAGAATGAGAAGAACATGAGGACAGGAGAAAAGGGAAGGGAGAAGCACTGGCCCAAGGAGGATGTAAGGGTTTTATTTTGGAAAATTTTCATTCCTGTCGGTTAAAACCGATAGAAACATTTTTTAAAAATAAAAACCGACGGAAAATTTTCATTACCGTCGGTTATAACCAACAAAAAAAAATGGCGGCAACACTCCCCCCAAATTCCCTCTGAAAATTTTAAATTTTCCCCCAAAATTTTGTTATGATTTTAAAACATAAAATAATAATTGTTTGGTTTAATAAATAAATAAATAATATGTATTTAAATACAATATGTTTTTAAAAATTAAATAAATAATTGTTTGGTGTAATAGATAATTTTTACACTTTCAGTTTAATAGATAATTTTTACACTTTTGGTTTAATAGATAATAATCCATGTAAAATATGCGATAAAGAAACAAAAAGAGAATTGTACAATGAAAATGTCATCACGCAAACTAAATATTGTCTAATCAATACTTGAAAAACATAAATAAAAATTTAGCACAAATTACTTTTCCCACTTCAAAATTTAGGCAAATTTAACGGAGACATGCATTCTACGAAACTAGTTTCCATGATCTAACCGTCAAACTTATTTGTAGATATTACAAGATCGCATACGTAAAAAGTCGTAAAAAACAAAAATTCAAAGATTACGTAACAGAACAAAAGTTTTCGACGGTTATAAACAAAAATTCACATTTTAACGGTTATTTTAGCTCCGATTTTAATGATTTTTTACAGCTACACTCCTCGACCCTATAAGAATGTAATGAATAAATTTGATCCTCAATTTAAATATTTACACTAGTGGATACCACAAATTCTTATTTTATACTTAATGGAAGTATAAAATTAACTCTAAGTGTTTGTTTAATCTACCGTTTTGATGCGATATGCATTCTATGAAGCATTTTTCAACGATGCAACCGTCAAACTTGTTTGTACACACTCCGAGATCGCATACGTAAAAAATCACAAAAAACAAACATTAAGAGATTAGGTAACAAAACAAAAGTTTTCAACGGTTATAAATGAAAAATCACAATTTAACGGTTACTTTAGCTCCGATTTTGATGATTTTTTATAGCTACACTCCTCGACCCTATAAGAATGCATTGAACGAATTCGATCTTCAATTTAAAATATTTACACTAGTGGATACCACAAATTCTTATTTTATACTTAATGGAAGTATAACATTAACTCTAAGTGTTTGTTTAATCTACTGTTTTGATGCGATACGCATTCTACGAAGCGTTTTTCAACGATGCAACCGTCAAACTTGTTTGTACACACTCCAAGATCACATACGTAAAAAATCACAAAAAACAAACATTAAGAGATTAGGTAACAAAACAAAAGTTTTCAACGGTTATAAACGAAAAATCACAATTTAACGGTTACTTTAGCTCCGATTTTGATATTTTTTATAGCTACACTCCTCGACCCTATAAGAATGTATTGAACGAATTCGATCTTCAATTTAAAATATTTACACTAGTGGATACCACAAAATCTTATTTTATACTTAATGGAAATATAACATTAACTAAGTGTTTGTTTAATCTACCGTTTTGATGCGATACACATTCTACGAATCGTTTTTCAACGATCCAACCGTCAAACTTACTTGTACACACTCCGAGATTGCATACGTAAAAAATTGCAAAAAACAAACATTCAGAGATTACGTAACGGAACAAAAGTTTTCGACGGTTATAAACGAAAATTCACAATTTAACGGTTATTTTAGCTCCAATTTTAATGATTTTTTACTGCTATACTCCTCGACCCTATAAGAATGCAATGAATAAATTTGATCTTCAATTTAAAATATTTACATTAGTGGATACCACAAAATCTTATTTTATACTTAATGGAAGTATGACATTAACTCTTAAGTGTTTATTTAATCTACCGTTTTGACGTGATACACATTCTACGAAACTTTTTTCAATGATCTAACCGTCAAACTTGTTTGTACACACTCCAAGATCACATACGTAAAAAATCACAAAAAACAAACGTTCAGAGATTAGGTAACAAAACAAAAGTTAAAATGTGTCATGAGTGAAAAAAAAAATTTTAATATGTGTTTATTTATTTATTTTTAATCAATATAACATTTTAAAATAATAAATTTTCATTTCTGTCGGTTATAACCGTCAGAATACTAAAATAATAACCGCCAGAAAGTAAAATAATAAAATAGTCAATTTATGTCGGTTATAACCGCCACCATTAACTTAAAAACCGCCAGAATATGTCAAAAATATTTTTAAAAAAATACTATCGGATAAAACCGACAGTATTTTGTTGATATCCGCCAGGAATTTATGTCGGATATAACCGACAAGATTTTTATAATATGCGCCACTAATTAAATGATGTGTCGGATATAATTTATCCGACAGGATTTTTCTAATATCCGCTACCTAAAGCTAATATTGTAGTAGTGTTAGTTTCGAAATATTTTGGAGCTTTGAATTATCTAGTATTCAAGATAATGACTACTTTTTGTTTTTAGAAGCTTTACTTTGTAATCATATGGATTATAATCAAAGACTTGCTTGGGTGTAGCAAAAAAATATCGTTCGTAAATTATTATTTTAATTATTGGAATTGTATGAGGACTTAAATGATTAAAATAGGGAAATGCATGTTAAAATGTACCTATAACGGTGTTTAATTGTTAGAAAACGAAAATTATGACAAATTTTTCTTTTGTAATTTTCAAAACTATCTGCATGTATAGAAAATAAGCAAACCACCACCATTAATCAGAAGCCAATACGTAACATACATTTGGTTGCCAAAATATATAGCAAAAGTGAAATCTAAAACATTTTGCGTAAGGGAAACCAAAACATACCAAAAGGAACTTAACAAATTCTCCACACATAGGGCAAGTTTGGTATTGATGTGCTTAAAAAAACAAACAAAAAAAATTGCTTATTGTGAGAATAAGCAGCTGTGATATAAAGCAATTGAGTATTTGGTAAACTTTTTTTGTAAAAGTGCTTTAAAAAAAACAGTGTTATAGTGTTTGGTAAGTTTTTATGTAAAAAACAGCTGTGACTATGTAAAATGACCAAAAATGGTATAATACTGGGGTGGTGATGGTCGCGACGGCAGTGATGGATGATGATGGTGGTGATCAGTGGTGGTCTATGTTCGGTGATGTCGGGGAGGAGAGATAGAAGTGGGAAAAGATGAGTTGAGTGGGAAAGGAGGCTAGGTCTCTCGGAGAAACAAATCTCATCCATTCATTCCATTTTAGAAACAGGCCGCCTCGGGAGCCCGTGCTTCTATAAATTTGGACTCGCCCTGCCCTGTAAATACCATGGCCCCGTCCCGTCCCACCCCGCCACATTTCTTCTTTAAAAAAAATTAGAGTCGGTCCGTACCCGCCCCGACCCGCGGTTCCTAAACCCGTTTGCCCACCCCTACTCACAATGGCTTTATTGATGGCAAAGAAACAATTATCGAACCAAAGGAGTAATCAGCAACAAGGAGATGAAAGGCACAAAGGAAGGCGTCAAATGGAGAAACTAATCAAGGTGTGTTTAATGTAAAGAGTGGCTAGCAGATATTGAAGAGTTCTTCCGTTTTCTTTTCTTCTAATGTTGTCAATAAATCAGCTTTAAACCGTTGTCGGCTACGGAGAAGAAAACGAAAATAGAAGAGGGAAAAGAAAAGCCCAACTGAACAATATTCTGGAGAAGCAGAGGACATACGGAAAGACAGCAGCAGCAGAGCCAAGAATTTATCAAGGCTTAATTTTCATTTTTCTTATTATGGACTCATTGTCATTTTTATCTATGTTTCAGAACTAATTTTCCTTAGCTAGGGCTACGATGTAGCCATGACTATGAATGCTTAAATTCTGAAGTGAATTATTTTCAAGTTTTCAATTTTCATTGAGTATCGTTTGTTGTGCTTATATGCTTGGTTTTAGTCTTGGTGATTGGCTACCATCTTGACTCTTAGTAAATTTGATGCAAGTTGTGCAGATGCCATGTTTTCAACTTGAGTGATAGCTTGCAAATAGATACCATAAATTATCTAGTAGTAGATGCCATACTCTAGGATTTGTGTAGTCTTTCTATAAATTTCCACTTATCGTAATGAGTTTCATTATGTTAAACTAATCCATATGCCATGGATGGTTGCATAGTGGAATATACGTAATAGTCTAGATGTCATAAATGACACACCTCGACCAGAGTCAAGGCATGCTGGCCGACACCCAAAGGTGATGTAGCCAAAAATGTAGGTGAAGTGGAAAAATATGAATAAATTTAAACCAAAGCTAGAAGTTATTTAAGCTAATAAAGAGTGCGCAGTAATGAGAAGAATCCATATTACACAAGTAGTCAGAGCATAGATGACAGTACGACATAAGTAGAGCAGTCGAACCTAATTAAGATATTATTACACAACCAGAAATAAACTCCTACATTTACTTGAGTGGATGTCAAAATCGTCAGAGATCCCTCGTTCACCACAGAAGATTCAGCTAACTAAGTCCTGGAGGGACAAAAAATAGAAAGTGTGAGTGGGCAAAACAAAAGTTCGAGAAACATGTTTATTTTCATAACATGCTAACCCTTCGCCGTAAAACAAGTATATTTTCCATAAAATCACAAAACGTATAAGTATGAAATCAAATGTAATTCATCAATAATTCAAGAAACACAACAAATCATAATATCTCAAACGTGGAATATGAAAATCAGGTGCTCATCAGTATATGCTAACACACGAGTCCATGCAGAGAAGTTCTGGCATGAACAGGACTAGGTGTAATCATAATATACGCTCTAGTACTACAATCACTTGAAGACTGACGCTATGTGCGTCACATATGAGTCCTAGTTGCCTATTGCAACCTAGGACAGGACTGGCACCTACAATGGATCCAAGGTGAGCGTGTCGGTGCAATGTGAACATACACATGAAGCCTAGCCCTGGCCCAGGGCAAGTACTACACCGGTGCAAGCATGCATGATGAGCATATGAAAGGTATATGAACATGCCATGACAATTTATAAATGTCAACTATATAATATTGCTTTTAAAATGAAATAATTTATTATGGTTTCTACAAATTTTATTTCATTTTAAAAGCAATATTATATTGTTGACATTTATAAATTGTCATGGCATGTTCATATACCTTTCATATGCTCATCATGCATGCTTGCGTCATGGCATGTTCATATACCTTTCAAATGCCCACTCACTGATACTCTCCTCGGGATAATTATTTCCTCTATGCGAAACAACTATAATAATTATTTAATTAAAACATGCACAAAAAGGTTAGGAAATTCCCCTCACTACAAGAATAGTGATTATTAGGGGCGGTGGATTAGGAGTGGATATAAGAATTTGTCCCTATTAATCTTTATTAAGGGCAGAAATATAGATTTGTCTCTATTAATTGTAATAGAGGCGAAACGATAAACGCCCCTATTAATGTTACTACTTTTAGGGGCGAAAAAAGCCACATCTACAAAATTTAGTTATTAGGGGTGGATAAATGAGCCTCTAATGTATATATTTTTAACTTATTCAGTTTTTTTAATTTAATAGTTTAAATTAGGAGCATTTATCTTCTTATATTTATTTTTTTTTCTTAATTATTAATCAAATAAATAAGAAAGTTATCATAACCCTAATTCTAGGATAACCAACACGCACATTCCCCATATTTCTCTCTTGATCTTCTTTCAAGGCACAAACTCCTCATTTCCATTTTTCTTGTACGTTCCTTCATATTCTTCTCTTCATCTCCATTTTCTTAGTTGATTCATAGCTCTCAATTTTTCTTGTTTCTTCATATTCTACTTCTCATCTCTATTTTTCTTGTTCCTTAATATTTTTATCCGTCTTGTTCATTTTTTTTCTTTTCGGATCTGATATTGTTTTCTCTTCATCTCTTCATCTCTATTTTTCTTAATTTTCTACCCTTCAATATTCCCTTTGATGAGTCTAAGAGAGCGGAAGAGTGATTTAAAAAGGTTCATAGTAGAGAAAAAAAATAGCTTTATTTAGTTTGATTGAAGTTTTTTTTTTCCTCTCAAACTGTTGTTTTGCAGGTAAATTTGATGATGGGGTGCGAAAAATTTGAAGTGAAATTCATTGTGTTCTTCATACATTTTTTTCCGTTTTATTTTCGTATAATATTAGTGTTATCAAAATGATGAATTACATCATAAACCTCGATTGGCTTAGTTTGGGTTTGATTTTTTGTCTATTTTGCAAATTTTGTTTTCTCGATGTTTTGTGAAGGGTTTGTACATAATTTGATTGTTTTATGTAATTTGTTCGTTTCTTTTCATGGTTGTGAGTTCTACATAATCTGATTGTTTTGTTTCTTAAAATAGTGTTACTCTAATTTGATTTTACCTTCTGTGGTGTATCTACAGGATGAATCATGGAAGACACATGCTTTTGACTTTGCATCATTTTGGTGTTTGGGATGCAGAAGATTGATTAGACAAATAATCTTTTTTTAGACTACCATTTGTATCTACGGTTTAAACTTCTTCATGATACTTGTACCATTCGTATATAATCAATTGAAGTATGAATTATTTTAATATTAATTTTTCTGTTCACAATTTATCTTTTTGTCTAGGTTGGTGGTGGAAAATAAAAATAATCATAAATATATTTGACCCTAAAATATGAGAATACAATCAAATAATCGTTTTCAATTAATACAATTCCCAAAATGCAATAATAATAAATATAAATGTCATTATATATATATATATATATATATATATATATATAAAATAAAGTAGGGGCCTTAATAATCGCCCCTAATACTTTAAACATCCGCACTTAATATTGTTTGCAAGTCAGACTTGCCTACATGGCAGCAAAACTATTAGGGGCGGATATAAGTGCTTATTTGCCCCTATTTATAAATAGCCACACTTTTTTTAGGTGTAATTCCAATATTCGCCACTCCTAACTATTAGGTGCGGAAATCCTCAATTTTTGCCCCTAGTTCTAACTAATAGGTGCAAATGTATTGGCCTCTACTTGTTCATAGTTTTGTAATGCCTATAGTTTGCTCAAACGGAGGGTTTAAATATACGAAAACATTATAAATCACGTCATGGACCCACACATGTCGACCACACGCCGCCATGAAGCAGCACGAGCTGTTAGCATGCGGCCACACATGTAGGTCATGCGCTAGCAGAAGGCTAGGGAATATTCTGTCAATTTTCAGGAATATTTCGTAAACTATAACGAATATTTCAGGAATATACCTTAACGGCGTGAGAATATTCCGTCAACTATAACGGAATATTCTCCTTCTTCCTCAATTCTTCGGTCGTTGTTGCCTCCGTTTGGCTCTGCCGTCGTCTGGTTTAGAAATAGTGTGTGTGATGGACGTGTAAGTCTTGCGTGTTAGACTTTTATTACTTTATCCTATTTATTTTTTATTATATTAAATTTTTGTCATTTTCATTAAAACTTAAGTCATTTTCATCAAAATTTAAGTCATTTTTATTGAAACTTCCAATAAAATAAAAATTCCCATCGCGTTATTTGCGGAAGTAAGTGAGGGCAATACGGGCATACTGAAAGTTTCATTCAAAAAGGGCACTGGGTAGTGGGCAAAGCTTCGTAACTCAATCCTGGATTGTCCACCATCCACCATCCATCATTTTGGTCATTCAGTTAAGAAACGATTGAGTTACGAAGCTTTGAAAATTGCCCGAAGAGTTTTTAATGGAATAACCAAAATGATGGATGATGAAAAATCTCAAGGACCATTTCTATTGAGTTTCAATCTCAATGACCAAAGTGATGTGTTATGCAAATCTCAAGGATTATTTTGGCTATTTAGCTGGGAAGAAAATAACCATGTTGAAAATTCCTTATTTTCCTAATTAAACTTATTGAACTATTATTGTACATCTCTGTCAGGTTGAAGGTGCTGATGTATTGCACTGCCACTATGCTCATAGAGAAGATGATGAAAAATTTCAGTTTTACCTCAGACGAACCGGTCTTGTTTCGGTTTTTGCCCTGACTCATTATGTCTCTCTCTCTCTCCATTTCATGAAACAGTGTTTTCGGGCTTGATAAGTAGGTTTCTAAAAGAATTTATTCCCTTTTTCGGCCTTAATGCAGTAATCTCTCCTCTAAACTCTAATATTTCACTGCTGCAGGAATCTCTCACATAGGGTTCTTGTCCACCATCGGGATGTAAAGGTTATGCCTTACACTGTCATTTATATTTTCAGTAGCATTTCATTCATCTGTCAAGTTAGTGCTTGAGATTCTTACACACCCTTTCTTTCGGATCAGGATCCTTTCCTGAGCAAATGGAGAGGATCCTCCTGATTAGGCCCATCGGGCCGTTCAAATTTTATCCAATGACTACAAACAAAAGGTCCATCTAAAAGTTATAATAATTGTAGCCGTTGGATAAAAATTGAATAGCCTGATAGGCTTGGTTAGGAAGATCCTCTCCATTTGCTCAAGAGAGGATCCTGATCCCTTTCTTTCAGTAATGTTCATTTTGTCCGTCATATCCATGCTCTACTTATTAACATTTATTTTGATATATAATCAGGAAGACCAAATAAGGACTGGGAAAGGTGTTCTGCCTTTCAGCAAAACTGACGCATCAAGTGCTTGTTTTACATTGTCAAAATCTTTCTCCAATATTTGACACAAGTTCCTTTTCTTTTACAAATATTTTGGATTTTTTTTTTTTTTTTTTTTTTTGTATTATTTGTTCTTCGTGTTTATCTTTTATGTATTTCTATTGTTGTCATCTTTGCTTAACACAATAAATGTTGCAACATATGATCACCAAGCAAGTTCTAGGATACCCCTGCTCCTGGATTGCAACATGAGATTGCTTACTCTAGTTCCAATCCAAGTAATTTCCAGCATTCACAAGCTACAGATGCGACAAAATTGAATAGTGTTCAGACATTAGAGCCCAAAACCCCTATATTAGGTGTTTGTTTTACATTGTCAAAATCTCTCTGATATTTATCACGAGTTCCTTTTCTTCAACAAATATTTCGATGATCTTTTTTTTTTTTTTTTTTGTAGCATATAATCACCAAGCAAGTTTTGGGTTACCCCATGTTCCAGGATTGCAACATGAGATTTGCTTCTTCTATTTCCAATCCAAGTAATTTCCAGCATTCACAAGTTACAGATGCGACAAACTTGAATAGTGCTCAGACATTAGAGCCCGAAACCGCTGTATCAGATGTTTAGTTTCGAAATATTTTGGAGCTTTGAATTATCTAGTGTTCAAGATAATGACTACTTTTTGTTTTTAGAAGCTTTACTTTGTAATCATATGGATTGTAATTAAAGACTTGCTTAGGTGTAGCAAAAAAATATCGTTCGTAAACTATTATTTTAATTATTGGAATTGTAAGAGGACTAAAATGATTAAAATAGGGAAATGCATGCTAAAATGTACCTATAACGGTGCTTAATTGTTAGAAAACGAAAATTATGACAAATTTTTATTTTGTAATTTTCAAGTTGTTAAAAAAATACATGCAGTCGGATGAAAAAAAAGGTAAATGGGTAAAAAAAAGGATAAACGGGCTCAAAAACGGGTAAATAGCAATTACCGAACAGGTAAACGGTTATGCGGGTATGAACATAAACGGTTATGGGTAAACAACCGCGGTTACCCGCCCGCCATAACCGTTGCCCATCCCTAAACACAATATGCAAAAATAATAGGGTAACGTACAAAAAACTACCTCAACTATTAGTGTCACGACACTTTCATACCTCATTTTTTTAAATTGACAATGTCATACCTCATCTTTAGAATTTGGTCCAATGTTATACCTTCCGTTACTTGGCCGTTTACTTTTCAGTTAAATGCTGACGTGGCTTGATCCAGGGCCCACTTTCTATTAAAAAAATTATTAAAAAATTATTAAAAACTAAAAAAAAATATTTAATATTTTTTAAAATAATAAAGAAAAGTAAAAAAAAAAACAAAAAGAAAACAACTATCTATTCGTCCCTCCCCCTCCTCTCTCTTCTCCCCCATCTTCATCTTCTTCACCCCACCTGCAACCCCCCAAAAAAAAAAATATATATTTTGAAAACCCATCAATCCCCCCCCCCCCCGGACGCGAAGAAGAAGGAGAAGCAGGAACAAGAAGGAGAAGAAGAAGAAAAAAAAAAAAAACCCAAATCAAACCCAGTTTCGTCCCCACCCCCACAAACCCAACCCCCTGCAACCTAGAAAGGAGGAGGAAGAAGAAGAAAAAAAAAATATATCCAAAGCGAATCCAGTTCGTCCCCCGCCCCCAAAACCCAACCCCCTGCCAACCCCAAATCGACCACTCTCACCCATTCTCCACATCCTCTTCCGCACCCATCCTCCACCTTCTCAGCGAACCCATCTTCCCGCTAACGGGATCTGGGTTGTTTTTTTTTGCTTTTTTTTTTTTTCTAGGTTGCAGGAGGGAGAAGAGGGGGTGGGGTGGTGGGGAGGGGGGAAGACAAATTGGATTTTTTATTTTTTTTTGGGGGTTGCAGGTGGGGGAAAAAGATGAAGATGGGGGAGGAGAGAGGAGGGGGGAGGGACGGACAGAGAGTTGTTTTCTTTCTTTCTTTCTTTTCTTCTTTTTTTTAATTACTTTTCTTTATTATTTTAAAAAATATTAAATAATTTTTTTAGTTTTTAATAATATTTTAATGATTTTTTAATAGAAAGTGAGTCTCCAATCAAGTCACATCAGCATTTAACTGAAAATTAAACGGCCAAGTAACGGAAGGTATAACATTGGACCAAATTCTAAAGATGAGGTATGACATTGTCAATTTTAAAAGATGAGGTATGAAAGTGTCGTGACACCAATAGTTGGGGTAGTTTTTTGTACTTTACCCAAAATAATAAGATAACTATACCCTATCATTTACTATGGATAACAAAACAATCAAACCTTAACAAGGAAAAGGAAGAAAGGCAGCATTGGCAATTCAGTTAGAAGAAAAGCAAGTGCGATTTCTAACTAGTGACCAACATATTTCTTACGATAATTTTCTTGATTAAATAAACCAATGACCAAGATAATGATTGAAAGAGTCAACCCAAAAAGAGAATATGGCAGCCTCGTAGTAAATTACATAGTACACGACCATATCATTAGAATTCAACATAACACAAACTGCCAGTACGAGTCCATTGTACGCGACCATATCATTAGTATTCAACAGAACACAAACTGTCAGACCAGTCCAGAGGTGCCAATACAGCTAACACATACAATTGATAAGACCATCATGAAGTATGAAATGACTGCAGAATTTGCGAAGACCAATTGAGGACGGAGACAACAAGAAAACTTTGGTTCATCTTATGCACTGTCACAAGACTCAAAATTAGATACATGTATTTAATATTGCTAACTAATTTGAATTCTCTCTTTTATTTACTTAAACTTTTGAGAAATTATTAATTAGTTTATGGAGTAGATTATTTGCCATTGCTTAAGGATGCGCCATATTTCTAATAATTGATTGAGAAGGTTGATTTCAGTTTTCCTACCATTTCCCAATTCTAGTTCCTCTTCCTTCTCTCTTATCTCTTATACGGTTCTACGTTCGCTCTTTTTCCTACACCAATTTTTCATGCTCTAGATTAGCTTTGGAATCGCCAAAAACAGTTGTATACCACTACAAATTTCATTTAGTATTTCATAGTTTGTAAATAACGCATATAAGATGATTTGTGCACTCGGATCGCAGCAATAAAACGTTGAAAACTTATGCTCTAGCAAATTATTTAGATTATAATGCAGATAATTTGTTTATAACCATCTCCCTGAAATAATACAAAATAACATAAAAGAAAAGTTCATGTCGCAGTAGCTATCAAGCCAATTAAGAAAAGACGTAAAATTCAACATTCTAGTGGGAGTTCTTTTAATGATGTGTTATAATTTCTTTATCTTGCAAATTTGATATCTGAGACAATGGAAAGTTTTTACCTGTCATCAGTGGAGATCGCAATTCCTCTGAGAAACAACCTACATGGTAAGCCCCGGAAACATTCAAACGCGATGACACATTCAATGTGGTGAACTGCCGATAAGGACGATCAACTGGAGGTAACAGTAGAGCTGATTTCCGGTCCATTGCTAGCAGCCGTCCACATAACTTCAAAGCCAGTAAAAGATTTCAGAGGTATAACGTGACAAGGTTGTACCTGCAAACTTTTGTAAATAGAGTTTGATAGCTGCAGATCCAATGCTATAGAATGAATACAGAAAGTTGAACTTAATCTGTAAAGCTGATGTGCACATATAATTTAGTAAAACAGGCAGTTCATCTGAAATGCTAGAGATGGTACCAGAAGACAATGTAGAGCTGTTTCAGCACGAACTCCAATGAAATACTGCAAAGCAATAGCAGCATGTTCCTGAAATAAGAAATGATACGCACTTTAATAGAAAGGACCATTACTTGACTAAAATAAACATGAATAGACAATGAAAGCTTTTACCGCGATTAGCTTATAGACATGATAAATTGAAAAACCTCTTGCATGCATGTAGCTGCCTCCCTGTTATAGAATGAAAGTACAATTATGCTCCGTTGTGATGGGGAAAAAGAAAAAGAGACATGCTTATATAATCAGAAAGCCAGTGAAAATCTATTGGCTTTGTAACAGAACACAGGATACATGACACTTTAACAAAGTATGAAACTGGGATATGTGTTTTTAGGTTGAACAAGCAATGATTAGAACAGATGATTTAAGTTCATCAAAACCAGAGTTTATTATATAGTCTTCTTTTGAAGATTAATGCCGTTCAACCGTACAGTATGGTTACAACAGTCTGACAGCTCCACTGTAGAATTTGATATGTAAATCATTTTAGAATACAGAACAAAAAAAGAGTACAAAAATGCTCAGTGCGGTTTTTTAATTTTTTTGGAGAGAGCAGGGAGTGGGGTGGGGGGGTTGTTGAAGATCTAAAAATTTGAAATGATTTAAGTTCATTAAAACCAGAGTTTATGACCAAGTGCAAGTATCAGTTCTACTTCAGGATGTTCAACTGTATGGTTGGTTACAGCCTGACAGCTCCACTGTACAATTTGATAATACCAAACTCTACTATCATACAACCTAAGTAGCATCTGGAGCTACTTTACCATCGGACGACTATGTAATTTGATCAAATGAAACACATAATAAGTTTTGTTTTCGATGAAATATAATGTAAGTTTAGGATTAGGGAAAAATATGCATGGCGGTAACCAAGATTACCTCATTTGGAGAAAAGAAAGCCACTGCATCTGGATCAATAGAACCAGCAGTATGCAATGAAACTACAGCTCTGAAGGTAGACGGAAACAGCAACTCAATGACAGCAACCTTATCTGGCGCAACATCAGGCAGACATGATCGTAACTTGCATGAACTGTGCTAGCTATGATCCTTTAATGTTTCACTGGCACTCTCATTTTCTGGCAGTGAAGATGCTCGTTTAAACCAATCCAATCGTTCATACGTGGAAACTTTCAAATTAGAAACCTTTTCGAAAGGCACTAAAACCTCCGATGCAATCTAGAACCTCTTCTTGATTATGTGCTGCTGGTGCTTGGGAAATCCGATGCTTCTTCGAAGCTGGTTCATTACATTGATCATTTTGACGCGTCATCAAGGTGAGGAAAAAGATGCCTTTTTTGATCAGTGAATGCCTTGAGAGCTAACCTAAAACATTGAAAAACACAATTCAACAAATGGCTTCCTAGGTCAAAATACAACAAAATACGCAACCAGTAAGAATATAGTCCTCAATGAACCAGATTCGAAACCCATTATGAAATTACGAAACTTGTATTTGCTCCATATCCTCTTTAGTGAAGAACTATGCAAAATCTATAATTTCATTGGAACAGAAGCTTATATATGCTTTGGAAACTTCAAGCTGTCCTTTAATCATAATTTTTCAAGTAAAGGATATAGTCTACGAACTTGAGACCAACCTGGTCCTGTCAACAGCAGACGCGCCAGCTTGGCCGGCGAGCTGCCGCTTCCAAGCATACGCAACAACGGCGCCGTCAGGACAAACCAACGGCATATGTAATCCCCAAGAATTGCTCCGTGATCGCAGCGACTCGTTCAGAACTCCAGATTCTTCCAGCTGCCTTCCTAAAAAAAATTAGCACAAAACCACTAAACAATTTGTGGATTTTTCAAAGCGAGATAGCTTATTGCGAATCAAACCCGACAGACAGAGAGAGGAGGTACCGACGGAGCGGAGGTAGAGGAGGTGTTGGCGCATGGATGCGTCCTCGATGAGGAACAAGTGGAGAGGCTTGGAGCTCTGGCGAGGCTGAGCGGCCACGAACAGGGCTTCGAGGAGGCGGTCGGCGCCAAGCCTTACGTCCGCGACGAGGCGGCCGACTTAAAAAAGCCGCTACATCGCCTGCGCCCCCTGTTTTGGCGGCGCCTCCGCAGAGTGAGGCTGCGGCGGCGTGGAGTTCTGGGTCATTGCTTGCTGCTGCTGCTTCGGCGGTGTTACGGATCGTTTCGCCGTCTGCTTACCAAGTGCCTCGGTGCAAATGAAATTTTCAGTATGCCCGTATTGCCCTCACTTATTAAAAAAAAAAAGTTAATCTCAATTTACTTTGAATTTTATTAGTTTTCAACCTTTAGTACATCAAATTTTCTTCATCATAGATATCTAAAGTTATAATTTTAGAACACTTTCATGCATCCGTTAAGTTTTCCGTTAGAATCTCTGTTAACTGATGACGTGACGCTCATGTAGATCATGACTAGGAGCCACGTTTTCAAACATTAAAAATTAAAAAAAATTTAAAATTTAAAATTTAAAAATTTAAAAACAAAACCTCTCCCCTTTTCACTCTTCGGCTCCCCCTTTTCTCTCCCTCATTTCTATCCCCTTTCCTCCACAACCACCACCTCCTCCACCATTCATTTCCTAACCCTCACCATCCTCTTCCTCCTCCTTATTATGCACCCTAACCTAGACCTAGACCAAAACCCCTGTTAGAACTGTAGAAATCTTGAAGAGAAGATACAGAAAGCAGAAGGAAGAAGAAAGAATTAGAGAGAGAATCAAGCTGAGAGAGGGAGAGAAAGAATTGATTGTATTTCTTCAGTGTGTTGCAACTGTTTTACAAAAATCTGCTTTCTCACTAAGCTAAGAACTAACTGCCTAACTACCTCATAACAGACTATGTAATCTCTTGACAAGTTTTATTCATTTCTGCCATAGATTTATCTGTCACTTGGATGTTGGTTTTCTTCACTTCACTACTCTTACATCCCCCCTCAATCTCATGCTTGTAGGAGCTGAGCATGAGATTGCCACAATGCAACTGAAACAATTGTGCAGACAGCCCTTTAGTCAATATGTCGACAGATTGATCAGATGAAGAAACATGTTGAATCTGAAGGTCTCCTCTTGTTACTCGTTCTCTTACAAAATGGTAATCAATTTCAATATGTTTGGACTTAGCATGAAACACTGGATTTGTAGATAGAGCAATAGCAGAAACATTGTCACAATGAATCATGGGAGGCAATTATAATGGAATATGAAGATCACATAATAATTGTCTTATCCAGGCAAGCTCAGCTGCAGTGATGGCAAGAGCTCTATATTCATCTTCTATTGAGGACCTAGAAACAGTATGTTGCTTCTTTGAAGCCCACGAAATCGGATTGGAACCAAGAAAAACAATGAAACTAGATGTAGACCTTCTGTCATTGGGATCTTCAGCCCAATCTGCATCACTATATGATTGTAGATAGATCGGTCCGGATTGAAATCGAATACCATACTCCGAAGTACATTTGAGATACTTAATTATTCTTTCTACTGCAATAACATGTGATTCCATAGGATTGTGCATATACTGACAAGCTTGATTAACTGAAAACGCTATATCAGGTTGAGTAAACGTGAGATATTGCAGGGCTCCAACAATACTTCGATACTGGTCAGGACTGTGATAAGGTTTCCCATCTTCTTTTAGCAATCTGTGATAGGGAAGACAAGGAGTAGCACAAGGTTTGCAATCTTGAAGATCAACTTTGTCAATTAACTCCTTTGTATACTATGATTGAGAGACAAATAAGCCATCATAAGTATATTGAATCTGTAGCCTTAAGAAGTAGTTCAAAACTCCCAAATCCTTCATGTCAAATTCCTTTGTGAGATCTACAATAACATCAGAAACCAACTGAGGATCACGGCCTGTGAGAATCGCATCATCAACATAGAGCAATAGAACAACCGTGCCCTATGATGTGTGTTTAACAA
This sequence comes from Heteromeles arbutifolia, assembly GCA_024362995.1. NCBI lineage: Eukaryota > Viridiplantae > Streptophyta > Magnoliopsida > Rosales > Rosaceae > Heteromeles > Heteromeles arbutifolia. The sequence continues at coordinate 4,402,215 of JANCRC010000010.1, read as the reverse complement.
ATAAAGAAGGATCTGCTTGAGAAAGTTGACATCCCAATCTAGGCAAAAAAACTTGTGAACCGCTCATTCCAAGCTCGAGGAGCTTGTTTAAGACCATATAGGGATTTTTGAAGCTTGCACACATAATTGGAGAGATGACTAGAACTTTGAAAGCCTGGAGGTTGTTCCATATACACCTCTTCTTGGAAGAAACCATGCAAGAATGCATTTTTAACATCCAGTTGCCTAAGAGTCCATTTAAATTGTGCTGCCAATGCTAGAATCAATCTAATGGTTGTTGGTTTAACCACATGACTGAACGTTTCACCATAATCAATGCCCTCTTCTTGACTGTAACCCTTTGCAACAAGTCGTGCTTTATATCTGGATATCGAACCATTTGCATTCCGTTTGATTATGTACACCCACTTACAGCCAACAAGATTTTTATGTGGAGGGAGAGGAACAAGAGACCATGTTTGTTGAGAATGTAGAGCAGCAATTTCCTCTTGCATTGCAGACTGCCACTCTGGTATTTTTGCAGCTGCTTTGAATGTTCTTGGTTTTATTTGTGGTGAATTGATAACCACTGATGCAGAATAAGCCTTTCTTTTAACAATGCCACTATTTGACCTCGTCTGCATTGGATGCAGATCCATATGGGTGGGAAGATCAACAATTAGTTGGTCTTGTTGGAAATCAAGATCATCAGGGATAGGGAACTGTGCAAATTCATGGTGGCTAGATTTTGTGGGTGAAGAAAGTAACTATGTAGCTTAATGATGTAGTAAGAGTGTTTGAATAGACTCTGAAGCACTACATGATTGTGTTTCCTAGAACTCTGAGGTTGTAGATGCAGTCAAGGAATCTATGGCACTAGATGAAATTGGACTCAAGGACTTTGAAGCTCTAGATGAAGATGAATGCAAATGAGATGATAGTAATGTGACCTGATTATGTAATGAAACTGATGGTATGGATGATGCAGATAAAAGGAGTGATGACTTGGATGTTGGTTGGATCAACTGAGGTGTAGCAAATGGTGTGGTTGAATATGGAAACTGTGTTTCATTAAAAAGAACATGTCTAGAAATATAAACCTTGTTTGTGATCCCATCTAGACAGAGAAAACCATTGTAGTTGTCTGCATATCCCAAAAATGTACAAGTTGTTGTTTTGGGTTGTAGTTTTGAGTTGTTATAAGGTTTTAATAAAGGATAACATGCACATCCAAATACCTTGAGATGTGTAAGAGCTGGAGGTTTACCAATTAACAACTTGTAAGGGGATTGCATTTTTAAAGAAATACAAGGCATTCTGTTTATCAAATAAATGGCTGTTGAACAAGCAAAAAACCAGAACTTGGATGGAAGTGTAGCAGTTTGCAATAATGTGATGGCAATTTCCAGAATGTGCCTGTGTTTCCTTTATGCCAATCCATTTTGCTCTGGGGTGTATGGGCAAGATTTTTGATGCAAAATACATTTGGATGCTAGAAAGTGTTGAAATTGATGACTTGTATATTCACCACCACCATCACTTTGGAAGGTTTTAATATGTGCAGAAAATTGGGTACTTAAGAATGCATGAAACTTAACAAATATTTGAAATACTTCTGCTTTATTTCTCAATGGAAAAATTCATGTGTATCGAGTACATTCATCAATGAAACTAGCATAGTACCTATACCCTTCAAAAGACAACACATAGGCAGGTCCCCATACATCACTATGAATCACCTCTAATGGGGTTATAGACTTATTTGCAGGAAAAGAAAAAAACAATTTTGTAAATTTTCATTTCAAACAAGGCGTACAAATGGTTTGACAAGTATCTGTGAATGCAGAAGCTTCAGTCTGTTGCAACATTCTAGAAGTGACTGTATTTGAGGGATGCCCTAATCATTGATGCCATAAGCTTGTAGTAACTGGTTTGGCTATATAGCATGCATGTAATGTGGATGATGCAGGAAGTGTCTTCTGTGGAGATTTAAACGGAATGGGGTAATAGCCAGCTTTACACAGTCCCTTGAGTAGGATTTTCCCTATGATTTTGTCCTGAACCCAAAAGGAAATATCATCACATATGAATCTACATTTTTTATCCTTGCAAAGTTGATATATGGATAATAAGTGTTGTGATAGTTTAGGAACATGCAACACATTTTTCAATGTAAAAGTATGACTAGGAGCTTGCAGTATAGATGTACCAATACTAGAAATTGTCAAACCTGCACCACTTCCAGTGGTTATTATATATGTGCCTTGATATTGAGTAGCCAAATCAAGATTTGCAAGCTTTGAAGTCATATGAGATGTGGCACCAGTATCCGCAACCCAGAACTATTCAGGTGGTGCAGAAGGATTGTGACTTGCTTGCATCGCAGTGAGATTAACTGAGGGTGGTCTTCCTTGGTATGCAAAGTTGTTTCTGTGATAGCACTGAGTAGCTGAGTGCCCAAACTTCCAATAGATTTGACATTGAATAGCTGCTTCATGTCCAACAGTTAGTATATTACGCCTTTGAAAACAATCTGCAGCCACATAACCCTTTTTGTTGCAGATTTGACAAATAGGAATCTCATTTGGATGATTAGGGCATGTGTGTTGAAAAACTTTTGGAGCTTCAAGAATTCCAGAACTAGAATTATATGTTGGAGAGTGAAATCTAGGACCATTGTTATACTGAAACCTGCCTCTTCCTTTTCCTCTATAGTTTGTCCCTTTGTATCCACCAGAAGAAAATGAATTGCCATTAAAATTTCCAGAGCCATATTAAGAAGATGACCCTTGTCTAGAGTTGTATCCATTAGAAGTAGACCCTCCATTGAGACTGTAGTCTTGGCTTGAACCTGAGACTAAGATTAACTGTGATTAAGACTAAGAGCTTTTCCTTTTTTAGACTGAGTGCTTGCAACCATTGTAGATCCAAAAGACACAGAAGACTCACAAGACTATCCAATTATAGCTTCTTCAGCAAGAAGCTGTGATCGAAATTCTTTCAAAGAAATCCCAGTTTCTCTTCCTCTAATAACACATCGAAATGTATTATAATCAACAGATAACCCTTTTAGAGCAAGGATGATTATATCATCATTGTCAAACAGAACACCAGCTGCAGCAAGATGGTCTCTGGCATCTTTGATTTTTTGTAGATAGACAGATATTGAATCAGACCCTTTTTGTATGTTCTGAAGCTCTGTCTTCATCTGAAAAATTGTAGCCTTTGTAACTGTAGAAAATCGTTCTTTGAGATTTGTCCACATTGCATGAGAACTAGTACTGCCAAGAACACAAGAAATCGCAGTAGATGACAATGTAGCTATGAGAAGCTACATAAGAGCACGATCGTGCATTTTCCAAACTTGATAGGCATCTGTTTCAACTCCTTCAAGATTCGCATCATCAAGAAATCGTGTGGGACATTGCTTGGAGCCATCGACAAAACCAAGAATTCCTTGACTTTCTAGCAAAAGACTGATCTGAAAACTCCATACAAGATAGTTTGAGTCATCCAATTTAACTGTAACAGAAGATGACACAGTAGATATAAGACTTGTAATGGGTGATTGCACAATTTGTAATTGAGTTGCGGTAACCATTGTTGTAACAACAAGAAATTTCTTCACTTCGAACTTTTATCGAACAGTTGGTGGGCAACTGTGTAGGAGTAGAGTATCTTGAGAACTGGGACTTTGATGAACCCAGAAAACACACAGAATCAACAAATTAGAAGGTTGAGAGAAAGAAATATATGTATCAGATAGTATGCGGAAGCTGTGGATTCACCTACGGTGAGGATACCATGTTAGAACTGCAGAAATCTTGAAGAGAAGATACAGAAAGCAGAAGGAAGAAGAAAGAATTAGATAGAGAATCAAGCTGAGAGAAAGAGAGAGAGAGAGAGAGAAATAATTGATTGTATTTCTTCAGTGTGTTGCAACTATTTTACAAAAATCTGTTATATCTAGTTACAAAGCTTTCTCACTAAGCTAAGAACTAACTACCTAACTACCTTATAACAGACTATGTAATCTCTTGATAAGTGTCATTCATTTCTGCCATAGATTTATCTGTCACTTGGATGTTGGTTTTCTTAACTTCACTACTCTTATAACCCCTACCCTCCTTATCCTTATCCTGCACCCTAGCAACAGTACCATCACCAGCCACCGCTTGGTACTTTATCCCTTAGTCCATGGCCCAACAACACCCACCACACTCTTACTTACTCCGAGCTCTGCACGTCATCGGTTTCTCACCTGTTTTTCTCGACAAACTTGGCGGATTACTCGACTTCGCGATCGTCCTGATTTGCTCACCGGCTGGTTCACCCAATTCATCCAGCTCCAAGACATTACCCGTACTTGCATCTCCGGTTTGTTGTTCCTTGGGTTTCAGATCTGTCGTATTCGATTGGTCAAATGACCGGTCGTCGCACACGGAAACTTCGACAAAAATATCTTTCTTCTCCAGTGAGACCTCATCCAGTTTGATCTCTTCCTCTTTGATCTTCTCTTAATCTGATTTTTGAGCCGGTTTTTTGGTCTCTCTCAGACTCTGTTTGCGCACTTCTTTCAACCTCTTAACCTTCGATTGCAAAGACCTACACAATTAATATTAATCACACAACAAAAATTATTAATTCTGATTGGGTGCAGGATAATGAGGAAGAGTGTGAAGGTGGGGGTTTGGGTCTAGGTTGGGTTGCAAGAGAATGAGGAGGAAGATGAGGGTGGGGGCTAGGAGAAGAATGGTGGAGAAGGTGGTGGTTATGGAAAGAAAAGGGGGAGAGGAAATGAGGAGTCAAAGATGGAAGAGGGGCAGAGGTTGAGTGTTTTTAATAATTAAAATTAAAATTTTTAATTTTTTAATGTTAATTTTTTTTTAATTTTTAATGTTTTGACATGTGGCGTCCAGTTATGATCTAAGTGGGCGCCACGTCATCAGTTAACAGAGGTCCTGACGGAAAACTTAATGGATATATGAAAATGTCCCAAAATTATGACTTTAGATACCAAACTAGGACGAAAAAAACTTGATGTACCAAATGTTGAAAACTAAGAAACTTCAAGGTAGTAAACTGAGATTAATCCTTTAAAAAATAACGTGAGTTACCCACAACACCTCTGTCCTCTTCCGCTAGATCACCGCATGTGATGAAAATCTGACAACTTCTGGCGTCAAATGAAGTTGTCGGTGTGGTCTAGGATTTGGAGACATCAACGGAATCTAAATATGTGAGCACTAGACAAAAGACTTGTCTATTCATATGTGTGGATTTAGTAATTTTTCAATATTTATCGAAATCTAAATATTTTTAGGTTAAAGTGTTCATAAAATAAATTAGGATAGTCTACATAACAGTTTACATAAAATAAATTAGCCTAAATTCCTTTTTTAATAATCTGGGCTAAAAATACCTAGAAAGGTTGGAGCAGAAAAGTTGTTTCTAGGTTAAAACATAAATTGTCTGACTAGGGGTGGGTTGAAAAAACCAAAAATCGAAAACCAAAAAAAGCCGAACCGAAAAAAACTGAACCGAACATGAAAAACTGAACCGAACCGAAATGGTCTGGTTCGATTTCGATTTCTAGGGTTCGAAAACTAAACTGAACTAAAGTGTGTATAAAACGACGTCGTTTTACCCTTAGATGCACTGATGTCGTTTTTACCCTTAAGTTAATGTCGTTTTTGGGCTATTCTATTAACCCTAGGAGAGTTTTCTATACTTGTGCCTCCCTCACTCAGTCACAGACTCACTCCCTCACTTGTGTCGTTCTCTGATCTCTTAGCCATCACTCCCTCCCTTGTGCCGTTCTCTGATCTCTCTCACTGCGCCTCCCTCACTTTGTCTCTCAGTTAGCCATCACTCCACTCTCGCAGCTGGGAGCTCCGCAGCCTTGCAGCTCCTCGCAGCCCCACAGCCCCGCCATCGAGCACTCGCCCGCCTCGCCATCTCCGTAGTCGACAACCATTACAAAGTTAAGTATTATGGGTGGGTGTGTGTTTGTGAAATTACAGAAAGAAGGAAGTAAAAAAATTGAAAAGGAAAATCAAAATGTAAAAAGGAAAGTGAGAAATGCCAAACCTCTAATTCTATCTCTCTCTGTTAATAGTTATTCCATTTATTAATTGTTTTCCTGCATATTAATCTGAACCATCCCCATCCTGCAATTTGAGTTAGGGTTTATAGGTAATTAGTTACATAGGAAATTGTATTATGGGTAAAGTACAAAAAACTACCTCAACTATTGGTGTCACAACACTTTCATACCTCATTTTTTAAAGTTGACAATGTCATGCCTCATCTTACGAATTTATGCCAATGTCATACCTCCGTCAGTTTTTCTGTTAATTTTTCTGTTAAGTGCTGATGTGGCTACATTCGGGTCCCACCCACTAATCCAGTTGGATTTAAAAATTATTAAATATATTTTTAATAATTAAAAATTTAAAAAATTAATTTTTTTTATGATATTAAATCTATGTCTCTTTCCTCCTCACCTATCTATCTCCTCTCTCTCCTCTGCATCCCCGAGACTCTTTCCTACCCAACCCCTCCCACCTGTCCCTCCCCAACCTTCCTTCACCATCGTCACCAAAAACCCAGACCCAGGTACCCCCACCCCAGCCCCGTGCCTCCCCGCGCGCCCACCCTATCTTCCTGCATTCACTGTGTTCCAACCCTTCCCCCACTTCCCCCGTGCGTCCACCCTCTCTTCCTCCCCACGTCGGCCCTCTCTTCCTCCATCCGTCGTCCGTCCGTTCCCCCCCACCCCACCCCACCCCAGTTGCAGCAGCAGCAGCTCCCCAAAACCCCCACACCCAACTTGTAGAAGAGGAAAAGGAAGAGGAGAGAGAAGAAGAGAAAAAAAAAAACGGAAACCACCCAACCTGCAGAAGAAGATGAGGAAGGGGAAAGAGAGAAAAGAAAAGAAAGAAAAGAAAAACAGGTAGGGGAGAAGATGGGTTTTCAAATTTGGGCGGGGGGGGGGGGGGGTTGATGAGATCTGGGCGCGCGCCTCGGGGGGGGGTGTGTGTGACGGGATCTGGGCGCGCGCGGAGGAGGTGCGACAGGATCTGGTGGGGGTTCAGGTATGGGGTTTCGAGGGGGGTTGGTGGGTTTTCAATTTTTTTTTTTTGCCTGGAGGAAGACGAAGGGGGAGAAGGGGGGAGTGTTCTAGTGGGGGGTGGGGAAGAAGATGAAGGATGGAGGGGGGACGAAAGATGTTTTTTAAATATTTTTTTTTTACTTTTTTATTAATTTAATATTTAAAACATATTAAAATTTTTTTTTTTTAGTTTTTAATAATATTTTATTAATTTTTTAATAGAAAGTGGGGTCTAGATTAAGCCACGTCAGCATTTTACTGACAAATTAACGGTCAAGCTAACAGAAGGTATAAAATTGACCAAATTCTAAAGATGAGGTATGACATTGTCAATTTTAAAAGATGAGGTATGAAAGTGTCGTGACACCAATAGTTGAGGTAGTTTTTTGTACTTTACCTTTGTATTATTTCTCTTCCTTTTGACAAATGTAGACCGTAACTCTGAAACCCACATTTTGGAATTGAGTTAGAGTTCCCAATCGGGGTGTGATATTCACACATTCCATTTTACTTCTCACACACCCTTGATGAATTGAAGAAGATCAACGGACAAAAATTAAAAAGGGGTGTGTGATAAGTAAAATGAGGTAGCACGCCCCTTCCCAATATTTTTCCTTTTTGCTATTAATTTCTTCTGTATAGGTTTCTGCTAGAACCCGAAAAGGTTTCCTTTTTGCCATACCACAGCAATGCATGTTCCTTTTGATAATAATATGGTTCAAACCGAGGGTGTGGTTTTGTTGCTGTTCTAGCAGTCCTTTGTTATGAATAAATTGTAATATATTGCGTAGGTAAACTCCTCAAAGAATGTGAAAACATATCATGGCATTTGCCATTGGAACCGGATCCCCTACGGACCCAAATAAACTGAGCCTTATGATCAAAGGATCAGGGCCGTTGAAATTTGATCAAACGGTTACAAACAGGGGGATCCTCTAAAAGTTATAATAATTATAGCCATTTGATCAAATTTCAACGGCCTGGATCCTTTGATTCTTAGACTCAGTTTATTTGGATCCGGAGGGGATCCGGTTCCTTTGCCATCGGCTTGGAATAGGAACTTTTCTTTCTTCTGTCTTCCTGCATCTTGTCTCTTCTTAATTTCTTGATTGATCCCATTGGCATGATTGACATGGTCTTTCAAGGCGCTGATATAAAACCATTCATTATGCTATGTTGGTCAGACCAAATAAGGCCATTGTGGATTTGTCAAGATTGGCTTTAGGTTTTTCCTCCAGTCATATTTTTGTAGAGACAAGTCTAAACACATGTATGCACACATATGCTCATTGCGGCTGTTGTAGCTTTTTATTTTCATCAGTTAATTAGAAGTATATTTTGGATTTGTATTTTTTCGATTCGGTACATCGTCGAATATATCCCTGACTCTTTTTGTCAACCGGACCTTTGTTTGAACAGAGAGGTGGGTAGGAAAATAATCAATGATAGCATACAGTGGTATATGTTAATTTCTGCCTCATTTTGTCAAACGGACCTTTGTTTGAGTTATGGTTTTCTACTTTTGCCTATTTCATAGATTCATTATTCATATATGTTAACTTCTGTCTATAATTTAAAGGGAATTTTAATGAAACACTCCTGGTACTGTTCACTTTTAACGAAAATGACATTTTTACTCTAAAAAGTCACTCTTGGTACCATTCACTTACAACACATTTTTGTCTTTTTGATTAAAACTCAAAGTTTTCAAGTCCTTTTCATTAGTTTTCCTTAATTTAAAATGTGGTATCCAATGGTATATGTTAATTTCATAGGATAATTTTTGCCTATTTCATATATGTTAATTTCACCGACCTTTGAGGAGATTGAGTTTTGTGAAGAAGTTAAGAAAGGTAATCTTACTTATTGGATTTGGTTTTGTTAGATTATTTAAATTAGATGTTATGTTGCATTCTTGCATTACATCACGTTTTTTTTGTTTTTTTTATTTTTATTTGTATGTAGAAATGGCAAGTGGAAGTTCAGGGAAAGGTGGTATGTTGCCTCATAGGCCGTCTAAGCGTTGAGCTTGAGGACTTGAAGAGAAGAAGTGCATGCAAGACATGAAACCTTGAAGACTTTGTTATGATTTTAGTTAAGTGGAATATTTCTTTAAAGTTTGGACTTTGTTATGTTTATTTTAGGTGTGGATACTTGAAGTGTGATGTTTATTTTAAATTTGGACTTTTGAAGACTTAAACTTTGATTATTATTATTATTAGGGAGTTTTAACGAAAAGCCCGTGGTACTGTTCACTTTAATGAAAAACCACATTTTTACACTAAAAAGTCAAACATATTACTATTTACTTTACCCTTTATTTTGTCTTTATCGTTAAAACTCAAAGTTCTCAAGTCTTTTTCATTAGTTTTTCATAATTATTATTATTATTATTATTATTTTAAGTTTGGACTTTAGAAGACTTGATTGATGATTCTAGTTGAACTTTAAATGTTTATTTTCATTGTGTTGGAATGCTTATGTTATAATTGTGTTGAAGATGTTAAAATTTCAGATTTCAATGTAGGAAACTTGGAATGCTTATGTTGGAGATGAAAAAATTTCAAATTTCAAAAAAAAAAAATTAAAAAAAAAAACGTAATCGAACTGGAAAAAACGAAATCGAAATTAAACCGAATTGAAATAAAACTGAAAAAAAAATGAATCGAATTAAACCGTTTTGAACTGAACCCAGCCCTATGTCTGACCTTGAAAATTTAGGTTTTAACCCAAGGGTTGGAGATGATTTTATCCCTTCTTCTTTTTGTTTTTTGTTTTTGTTTTTTTTAATTGTTTAATTTTTTTAATTTTTTAATTTTTAATTTTTTTTTTAATATCTACGTGGACTCAGATTGACCGCGGCACCCAGTCATTGTTCACACGGGCGTTACGTCACAAGTTAACGACTATTTTAATAGAAAATGTGAAATCCCATTTCTGGATTTCACTGTTATAATCTACGTACTTGTATTATTGAGGTTTTATATTATTTTCTTGGGAATTTATATTAATTCATTTGAATTTAGATTTTAATTAAACTAGTTACGAAGTTTGGAAATTAATTATTTAAAATAAGTAGACCGTTTGAGGTCACAAATTATATTTTCAAATAGAGCTCGATCTCACGAAAGTGTAGGCATAAACCGTTCGTGAAACGGAGTTATAAAGAAAGAGTTATTAACGTTTAAAGTTAGGAATATTTTTGTAATTTTGCCCTTAATTAGAATACTCCAGGAAATCTGGAGTTTGAGGTGTGCCACCTGTGTGGCTGAGATGAAAAGAAAATAAGAAAAATGAATGAGATGGACGGTTGGGATGAAAAGGAAAGAAGAGAAATGAGGGAAAGGAAGGAAAGGATGAGGGAGGAGCAATCAGAAAGAGGGAAAGGAGGGGAAATGAGAGAGGAAAAAAGAAAGGGAAAACGGGTTCACCTACCGACCCGAGTACCTGGCGGTGACCCAGTTTGATTCCGGCCAGTTTTCCACCATTTTTCAGTCGAAATCCACCCTTCCATCACCTAAAACCTATTACGCAACCCCTATCTACCATCTTAGCTCAATTTTGAGGGCTTTTGGGTTCAATTTCGTGAAAGAAGAAGCACAATGTCGACGGCATCATTGGCGGCGATCCGCCAATTTTGAATGAAATCCCATCGATCTCTACCACCATTAAACTCCCCTTAAGTCCTGGAACAAAGCCCAAGCAATGGAGGAGGCGTCAAATCAAGTATGGAGGTCGAATTGAGGACACCCAAATTCTAGGGTTTCGGCGGGTTTGGGTGAAATTGTGGCCTTTCCCGGCCAAATTGTCCTTGGTCGCAGGTATGAAACTTACTCTACACATTGAGATCTACAATTCTGCAAATTTTGGTAATTTTTAAAAATAGTTGAATTTTCATGCGAGTTGGGGCGGCCGACCGCTACCCACGGCGGCGCGTGGCCAGTGGGCCGACGATGTCTTTCTAAGTCCAATTAGATGCCCTAAATTCATATTTGATAATCGTATGAAGTAGTTTGATTGTTTGAACTTAGTTTCATTATGATACATCACTTGATCAAAATTTGAATCTACGATCCGATCGTTGGATCGTCACCAAACTTTAATGCGTTATAGAACGTAATATTTGAGGATAGCTGGAACTAACGGATTGGGAATCCGATGTACGGATCTTCCCGAATTGGATTTCTAAGTTAGTAAAATTAATTGTTAACCGCCACCTAATTCTGGAAATTGGCGGAGATCCGACCGTTGGATTATAATGAAATTTTAATATGTTGTTTTAGAAGCATAATGTGGGTCTTTGGAAGTTACAAATCTGAAATTGGATGTTTGGATCTTATGGATTGAATTACGTAGGGTTGTGGGCACCACCGTTGATCGAGAGTTGAATTTTGATCAACATGTCTCGGATCGTTTATAAACCTAAAATTAGTATTAATAGAGGCTCGGTGAGGCTTTGCGGACCTGTCTCGGTGAGTGACTTTAATATATGTGATATGGTGATTACCTGATTCTTTATATTAATATCCTTTGTGGATGTGACTTGGTTTTATAAATGTGTTTTCTGTTGAAATGTGACTTGGTTTTATAAATGTGTTTTCTGTTAAAAGGTAATTCTTCTAGAATTGGCCATTGATCTATTTTTATTAAATGTGAATTGACTCATGGATTGGTAATATTTGTGAAAAAAGTGATTTGAATTGCATATTGAAATGTTTTAAAATGGAGGGCTAGAAAGAGCCCATGACCCTGCTTGGTTAATCCGCGATGGGGGGTCACTAGTGGTCCTACTTGGTTAATCTGTGATGGGGGACCATATTACTTATGGATCGTGCTTGGTTAATCCGCGATGGGCGGTCCTTATGGCCATACATACTTAGGGGTGATTATGCAAGGATAATCCGCGATGGGTGATCACTGCCTAACAGATTCGTGGGAATGACTCTGCTTGGTTAATCCGCGATGGGGGGTCACTACCTACATGGTTACTCATGGGTGGCTCTGCTTGGTTAATCCGCTATGGGGGGCCACTTCCTGTTTGGTTACTTATGTAGGCTTCGGCCGAACTGGCGTCCCTCTAGCCCTAGTTTTTAATGTACATATGAACGATGGTTTTTGAGAATCTTGGTGGTTTGAATGGGAAAAGCCATTGGATGTCTGGGTGACTCCTTCGGAGTTGTTAGAGACTTGACTATGTTTTCATAATTACGAACTTATCTTTGAGGTTTATAAACTATGATCGATGGTCTTTCTTTTTATTGAATATCACATACTTGTATTATTGTCACTCACCCGAGCGTCGCAGTTGATCCGACTTCTGGTTGGCCAGTGCACTATTCCCATGATGTAGGCACTGATTATGCATGTGATAGATTTGGGTAGATTACGAGAAACGCTAGATATTTTGGATTTTGTTGAGTTGTCTGGAATCCTTGCTCTTGTTCATTTCCATAAAATTAGTCTAGAACCCTAGATTCGAGTGAATGGGAATTACCCACAAAAGACCTTGTGAATATTAATTAAATTCACCATGTTTAATTACTTATAATTCAAGTAGGGAATTATGTAGAATTCTTTAATTAAATTCGTGAAATGATATGTTTTCGATTTGATTGATTGACGTAATTCAATGCTAAGATTATGCATCTTTGAGTCATGAATTGATTAAACGACGGGATTGTGGAATGAAGTTGGATATGATTGGTATTATTATGACTATTTTAGTTGATTAGTGTGGCTTGAGAATAATATTGTGTTTCGTTGGTTATTTGATATGTTACATGCTATGGATGGAGGTAACATGTTGAAAATAAAGCGAATTATGGGATGATTGTTCAAGTGTAGTGATGGACGAACTACGAATGACTTGATCCCTGTTTAGGGTACGTAGGCAGTCTAACGAGGATGTTAGATGTAGCCATAAAGTATACGGGAAATTATTATGCGATTCGAATCTTGAGCTATGCTTTGTCCATATCCTGGAGGCGGGGTATGTGAGATATACGGGTATTTGGTGACGTCACGTGTCGATTTCAGGCATATCTCGGGATTGGGACGTGACAGAAAACTTAACGGATGTATAAAAGTGTCCCAGAATTATCACTTTAGTTACCTGACTGGGATTAAAAAACTTGATGTATGAAATTATAAAAACAAAGAAAATTATGGGTAGTAAAGCTTTTTCATTTTTTTAACATTCATTTTCAATTGGGTTTTGTTATCGTTTTGGTGAACTACATTTTGCATCTGGGAAAAGCTTTTCATTTTCTTAACATTCATTTTCTATTGGTTTTTTTTTCTTTTCCTATTGGCAATTTATATTTTGCACCCTCTATGTTTTGCGTGATTTTCAAAATGGGCCATTAGATTTTAATTTGTCACGTTGCACCTTAATATTTGGAAATTGTATCAATTTACAAATTTTGTGTAATGAATTAACTAAATCTTCATTAATTTGATAACATGGTGAGCATAAAATCCGTAACTGGATTGACATGTAAGCCACATTTGCAACATATAACCTAAAAACTCATCAATTTATTGTATAATAGACATTTAATGATAAAAAAAAGTGTAAATTGATGTAGTTTCAAAACATTAAGAAACAATTTGAAAAAATTAAAATTTAATGACCTAATTTAAATATCATCTTAAACTTTGAGAGCATAATATATAGTTAGGGCAAAAAACTTTAACAAAGAATCTCTCGGAGTCGAACGTATAGTTATATCCAACTTTCCTAAACATTAATTAACCATGATTGAAATAAATAAAAAATTGACATGACCAAATATAAATTATTATAAAGAAAACTAGGCTATTGCTGATTTTATACATCCATCTAAACCAATTTTCCCATTTATCGTTGTCATGCATTTAGATATTAATTATAACCTCATCCTTCCGTTTCGGATCAAACGAAGATGAGAGATTACAAGAGTAAAAAATAGAAATACACTGACAATCCAAAAAAGTCGTAATATAAAAACATTTCAATTAAAGTTCAAAAGAACAAGAACAACATGCGGCTTTAAACAGGAAATGAAAGGGAAAAAGAACTGCAGCCCAAATGCAACTCAAGAAAGGAAGTCACGTGGGGAGGTGGGGGCGAATTATGTTCTTCAAGGTTGTCCAAAGGCCATCTCCAATATCCAAGATGGTCTTGAGATTATTCTCATTTTCTTTAAATTGATCTTGCTGCAGGAGCAATTTCTCGAGTTGTGCCTGGATCGGTTCAGTCTCTTTGATGGCGCCGTGAATTTCCGCAAGTATTGCGGCCTGCCTGGCTTCAATCCTGAATTTCCGTTTTGCAAGGTCTTGAAAGTCTCTTTGAAGAAGCTGTTTCGTAGCTTTGACTTGTTCAGTCAAGCTTTTGGCCATATCATACTCAGGATAGGCTTCGGAGTAGGCTAGAACAGATTGCTCTAGCTGCTCCAATATTGCCAAAATCATTGGTCCGATATCGGTGGGAAAGCAATTAGAACCTACCAAAATCATAGTAATGTCCATTTCTGAAGTAGGAGTAGAAATGGAGGAGCTGGCCGGTGTATTGGATGCAGACGCTCGGTAAAGTTCATTGAGTCTTTCATGGGAGCTCATCACCACAACTTCTTCAATGGTTGCGTGGGGTGTAATTTCAACCCCAGTGGTTGCAGTTGGTTGTAGAACTGGTGGCTGCGAGTCTTGAGCCTAGCAAAACGAAATATTATATTTTTGATAATTAAATTAATCTAAAATGCAGGCAAGGGAGATAGGTGCATAGAGGGTATATCCACTCTAGCCACGAGTGACTTTGGGTGGCTGAGTCTACCTTCTGGCCACAGGTGACATTCGGTCGCTTCCAGACTCGGTTTATATCGTTTCCCTCTTCATCTTTCTCTTTGTCGACTTCTTCAATGGTTGCATGGGGTGTAACCTTGGACTTTCCTTCTTCTGAGGCAGTGGAGTCTAGAAATAAGTCATCACCCTCAGCTAAGAAACTATTTATAGTCTCCCTCTATGAAATAAGTGTCGCATGAACGACAAGTATGATGCAGAAAGCAAAATCAAATTCCTAAAAAATGCAATGCAGCAGAAAGTCATACTCGGTGGCATAATTGCAGGCTCCTCAGAAATTGTAACTCCATTGGGATTTCGAACAACTTCACATGTTTCCTTCGGACGTAGCCTTCGATGATGTTTCTTGTCGAGTCTTGCTTCCATTCTACTTGCTGCATTCAATCATTATCATAATCAATAAGTAATAAAATATCTAAGTTGAAAATTTTGGTATATTTCATGTGTGGGTATATATATTGACAACTTTGAAGAAAACATAACAACCAGAGATAAACCTGGATCAAAATATTCTTACGATCACATGTAAATCTCCAACTCGGCAGTGGGTTTCGATTAAATTCACTGTGATTGCAATTCGCACAAGCAGCTGCAGCTCCAGCTCCAGGAACAAGTAAATATCCTTTGAAAAAAAAAATTATTCAAATTGAATCTTACTCTTACAGGATCATCATACTCATATTGCAATGAATTGCAAAAAGTCAACATTTTTATCCAACATATCAAACTTACAATGATTGCCATCGCTCTCCGCCATGAAGGCAGGACTGGGTTTCGATTAAATTCACTGTGATTGCAATTTGCACAAGCAGCTAGAGCTCTACAATTCACTCACTCGTGGCCTGCATTATATAATGCAGTGCTTTTATCTGAAGGTTTGGTGAAACAAAGAAACCGTGTTCAGAGTAACTCGTAACTGATCAAGGGTTTCGATTGCTTTGATCTGAAGGTTTGTTACACCAAAGAAACCAAGCGCCGAGTAAAAGGCAGAACGCGTTTAAAAGTGGAAGTGCCGAGTAGCAAATTGTGTGATAAGGCTCGAGTGCCGAGTAAAAGGCAGAACGCGCTTCAAAGGGAATGCCGAGTATTTAAAAGTGAATGCCGAGTGGCGAGTAGCCAACTCTGACTTTTTTGTTCAGACATTTCATACAAAATAAAAGAAAACTAATGAAAAATGTTTGACAACTTTGAGTTTTAACGATAAGGATAAAATAAAAGATAAAACAAATAGTACAGGATTAACATTTTAGTGTAAAAATGCAATTTTTCGTTAAAATGAATCGCACCGAGAACTTTTGATTAAAGTTTCACAAAATAATTTGTCTGCATCAAATCAATCGAAGCACCCGACCAAAAAAAAAAATTTAATCGAAGCACCAAATCGTCTTTTTATTTGTTTGCCTTCAATATTCCGAATTTACCCTTGCTTCTGAAATAAAAAGACACTCCTCTCCTCCAAACCTCACGCCAGCAACTTCCACCACGAAAACCCTCCTGCCATCTCCCATCTCTCTCCTCTTTGAATCTTCACGGTGGTGGACAAGTAAGATGCAGGAAGAGAGAGAAGAGAGAGAGGAAGATAGGAGAGAGAGAAAATGAGAGGATGGTCGGTGTTGCCGATGGCGCCTCCGCCGTGGCATACCCCGCAGAGGGAGGGTGCGGCGGCGTGGGGTTCTGGGTCGTAGCTTGCGGTTGTTGGTGCTGCTGATTCATCGTCGTCTATGGTACTAGGCGGGGTTCTGGATCGTTTCGTCGTCTGCGTACCCATGCCCCGTTTGAATGAAACTTTCAATATGCCCGTACTACCGGTCGAAGTAAAAAAATACACGTGCAAAAATGAAATTACAACTGAATAGTGACATGAGTGATTTTTTAGAGTACCACGAGTAAGTTTTTAGAGTAAAATTGTCATTTTTCATTAAAGGGAACATTAGTAAAAGTGTTTCGTTAGAACTCTTTTTTTTTTTCCCTCTTGCCACGTTGGCATCTGATGGTGGATATTACACTATATATTTTACTTTAATTTATTAGATATTTATGAGAATTTTGTTACTTTGAATTATATTTTTAATGTAGGACATTTGACTTTCTATTGAGCAAAAAGTGATCAAACGGATGAATTTTGGAGTAATTCCAATTGGAGGATATTCGTGAGTAGACCTGGCATTCGTGTCATGTTTCGTGTTCGTGTCATTTTCGTGACATACTTGATATCTTAACCGGTCGTGTTCTGTAACACCCATTAAAGTAAGGGAACTTTAACGAAAAGCTCCTGGTACTATTCACTTTAACGAAAAACCACATTTTTACACTAAAAATTCAATCTAGGTACTATTTACTTTACTCTTTATTTTGTCCTTATCGTTAAAACTCAAAGTTTTCAAATCATTTTCATTAGTTTTTCTTTAAAGTAAACAGGTAATATGACCTAACTCGAAATTGACCCATTAATATTATCAAGTAATATGACCCGACTCATTATCTGTTAAAAAAAAAATATTTTAAATCAATAAATAATGAAAATGAGAAACATAATTTGACCTCAAAAAAAAGGAAGACATAATACTAAATTAATATATGCATACTATTGTTTGGGCCCGAAGTAACACTTTCGACCGAGCCCAACATTGCTCTCGGTCCAATAATGAGCATTGGGAATATTGTCATGGGCCAAGCCCAATGGAGTTTGGCTCAATCCTATCATGAGATGGTTCGGCCTAGATAAGGGTGAAGTTGTCGAATCCTAGAGCAATGATGATTCTTTAGGAGTTAAGGATGTTTTGAATCGTCAAAGATGCTGAGAATCAAGGAGTGAATTTGAATGGTTAAAGAGATTAGTTCAAAATCCTATAGGGGTTAGGATTGGTCGAGATCTAATAAGATTGGGTTGAGAAATTCTTGTCCGAGTGAGATTTTACTTCGGTCATTGGGAAATCACTACTATAAATAGAGAACGAAGTGCATCATTCAAAACTCCCTTCAATTCAACACACAAATTGCCATACGCAAAACATCTCAACAACCTTGAGATTTTTATTTTCTTTTTTCTAGCCAACACATATTCAGCTTGGATAAACAGCACTGTGAAGGCAACCATCGACATCTTCAGTTTGGATAAACAACATTAAAGTCGTAGAATCAGCCGACCGAGGAACACCTTCAGTTTTGATAAACGACACTGCTTCGAGACCGACTGGTTATTATCTAAGTCTCGGTCAACAAGGATTTTCGAGTCCTTGTTATAAAAGGTCATCTCATCAGCCTTCCCGGCGAAGTGAGGTGTTACTAGACTCGACACATTAAAAACCGAGTTTATTTTATGATTGGATATTCGCAAGTACATTTTAGAGTTCGACATTCCGACGGTTGAACCACATTTACAATCAAGACACTTGTCTCTTTTGAGTATTTTTGTCTGTACAGTTTGGTACCAGTTCAGCGTACTTATATTCTCACAAATATAATTACTGAGGCCGAACCCGATGCCGATGATTTGTGAACTTCGAAGAAACTAGCAGCCTTGTCTTCAGGCTCTAGAACCCAAAGGCCGATACGTGTTCCTTCCTCGGCCGCAGTCATGAGATCAAGAAGTCAGCAGCGCGCCCAACGCTATATCAACATACATTTTACTCCCCGGCCGAAGTCGGTCGACGAGTTAGCATGCCCGCTACACAACCGAATGACGTAGTTAGCTTATTAGTTACTCGGCCTGTGCGCTACATAGGTTTGGTAGTTTTTAGAGTCAACATTTTAGCATGCCCAGTGGGACTTAGTCCTAAAGCTACGAAGTTCATGACCATTGAAACACGGTCAGCAAAAAAGAAAACAGTTATAGGTAAGTCGACTACTAATTTACCCTATATAGTTCAAAGCCTAGCACAAGATAGTACGTCACAGGCATATGAACCTCCTGTTGCCGTGACACCTGAAGACACAGGTACAGTACACCGAGAAAAAGAAATTAGTCTCGGTTGTCGGAGTCATGATGCGATAATCTTCACCTAGACTACCAAAACGGCAAATAATGGTTTTATCGAACGACTGGTGGAGGATTGCGACGACGACAACGATAAGATCTCTAGTCCACCATCTAAATCTTTTCTTCGGCGACGATTGGAAGAACAATCTCAGCAGCTTGAGCAAATGTTCAGCCGAGATATGAAAAGCATACTTGAAGAAGTACGCAATAATTATGCTTTGAATAATAGGTTGCTCGAAATTCTAGTAAACAACAAAGCTCACGAGAATAAGCCTGTTGATTGACCTAGGCAGGTTCCATTTTTAAAGAATACTCCCTTGGCAGGGGAAAGATTACTGCCGGTACAACCCGGGGTAGGACTCACTGTGCCAAAGACAATTGACCTTGACAAAATATATGGTGAGCCAAGCACCAGTTCGATCGGAGCTGACCGAAGAACAGAAGCAATGCCCGTTGATATGATTGAGGTCTAGAGAATGATTGATTCGACCTTGAAAAAAGGGTCAACATTCCCAAAATTCATTCATCTATATCCAGCCTTTAAAAGTGAATGCCGAGTAGCCAACTCTAACTTTTTTATACATCCATCAAAACCAATTTTTCCATTTATCGTTGTCATGCATTTAGATACTAATTATAACCTCATCTTTCCATTTCGGATCAAACGAAAATGAGAGATTACAAGAGTAAAAAATAGAAATACAATGTTGACAAAGCAAATGCACTCGTTATTGACAATCCAAAAAAATCATATAATATAAAAGTACTTCAATTAAAGTTCAAAAGACCAAAATACGGCTTAAACATGATTTTTCAGTGTACCGGGAACATCTCCCGAAACAACACAAAAAAGAAATGGAAAAAGAACTGCAGCCCAAATGCAAACCAAGAAAGGAAGTCACGTAGGGATGTGGGGGTGAATTATGTTCTTGAAGGTTGTCCAGAGGCCATCTCCAATATCCAAGATGGTCTTGAGATTATCCTCATTTTCTTTAAATTGATCTTGTTGCAAGAGCAATTTCTCGTGTTGTGTCTAGATCCGTTCAGTCTCTTTGATGGTGCCGTGAATTTTCACAACTATTGCAGCCTGCCTGGCTTCAATCCTGAATTTCCATTGTGCAAGGTCTTGAAATTCTCTCTCATTGCTGTCATAAAACTGAACCTTAGGTTGAAGAAGCTGTTTCGTAGCTTTGACTTGTTCAGTTAAGTTTTTGGCCATATTATACTCAGGATAGGCTTCAGAGTAGGAAAACAATTAAATCATTGGTCGGATGTCGGTGAGAACACAATTAAAACCTACCAAAATCATAGTAATGTCCATTTTTGAAGTAGGAGTAGAAATGGAGGAGCTGGTCAGTGTATTGGATGTAGACGCTAGGTCTAAAAGTTCATGGAGTCTTTTATGGGAGCTGTTTGGACCCAAAATAATGTTTTGGGCCACGTTTAGAGTCGCTCTCCGTTCAATAAGAAGCACCTGGAATCTTGTCATGGGTTGAGTCCAGTCCAGATCGGTGGAATCCTATTAGGAAAAAGATTGGTTTAGATAAGGGTAAAGTAGTCGAACCCTAATGCAACAAGGAGTCTTTTAAAGCCAAGAAGGCTTGGAATTAGGGGATGAATCTGGTTCGTTAAGGAGCTTGGTTCAAAGTCTTATATGGGTTAGGATTGGTCGACTTAATCAGATTAGGTTGAGGAATTCTAATCCGAGGGAATTTCTAGTTCCACCATAGGGGGATCACTGTTATAAATAGAGAGGGGAGTGCATCATTCAAAAGCCCTTCAAATCAACACACAAATTGCCCTGCACAAAGCTTCTCAGCAACCTTGAGATTTTTCCATTCCTTGTTTTTTCCTGCCAACACATCTTCAGTTTTGATAAACAGCATTGTGAAGGCAACTGGCGACATCTTCAGTTTGGATATATAGCATTGGGGTCGTAGAATCAGTCGACCGAGGAGCACATTCAGTTTGGATAAACAACACTGCTTCGAGACTAACTAGTTCTTATCCAAGTTTCGCTCGACAAGGATTTCCGAGTCCTTGTTGGAATAAGTCATCTCATCAGCCTTCTCGGCGAAGTGAGGTGTTACCAGGCTCGGCACATTGAAAGCTAAGTTTATTTTATGATTAGATACTCGCAAGTACATTTTAGAGTTCGGCATTCTAACTGCTGAACCACATTTACAATCAAGACACTTATCTCTTTTGAGTATTTGTGTCCGTACAGTCTAGTACTAGTTCAACGCACTTATATTCTCACTAATATAATTACCAAGATGGAGCCCAACACTGACGATTTGTGAACTTCGAAAAGACTAGCGGCCTTGTATTCAGGCTCTAGAACCCGAAGGCCGAGACGTATTCCTTCCTCAGCCGCAGTCATGAGATCAAAAAGTCACCAGCGCACCCAACGCCACATCAACATATTTTACTCCTTGGCCAAACTCGACCGACGAGTCGATACACCCCACACACAACCGAATAATGTAGTTAGCTTATTAATTACTCAGCATGCGCCCCATATAGGCTAGGTAGTTTTTAGGGTCAACATTTTGGCATGCCCAGTGGGACTTAGTGCTAAAGCTACAAAGTTCATGACCATTGAAACATCGTCAGTAAAAAGGAAAACAATAATGGGTAAGTCGACGACCAATTTACCACCTATAGTCCAAAGCCCAGGATAAGATGGCACGTCACAGGCACAAAATCCTCCTGCTGCCGTGACACATGAAGCCACAAATACAACGCGTTGAGAAAGGAAAATTAATCTCGATGGTTAGACTTATGAAGCAAAAATCCCCACCAAAATAGCAAAATTATTCTTTGTCGAAAGACTAGTGTAAGATTGTGACGATGACGATCATTAGGCCTCTGGTCCACCATCTAGATCTTTTCTCAAGCGACGATTAGAAGAACAATCTCGACAGTTTAAGCAAATGTTCAGCCGAGAGGTAGAAAGCATACTTGAAGATATGCTTGATTACAGCGCTGTGAATAATAGATTCCTCAAAGTTTTGGTTAATAAAGCCCACAAAAGTGGACCCGTCGATCGACCTAGGCAGCCTTATCTTCTAAAGAATATTCCCTTGCCACCGATACAAGCCGAGATAGGATTTGCTTGGCCCAAAATGATTGACTTTGAAAAAAGTGGTGAACCAAGCAGCAACTCGGTCAGAATTAACCGAGGAGTAGAGACGGCGCCTGTTGACATGATCGAAGTCTAGAGAATGATTGATTCGGCCTTAAAAAAAGGGCAGAAGTTCCCAAAATTCCAGACTTTAGCCTTTTCGCTGGAGAATCATCATTGTCCTCGTTAGAACACGTGGCTCGATTCACTGCTCATTGTGGAGATGTTAACAATGATTTTGATAAACTACGACTGTTCAATTTCTCGTTAACCGGCACAACATTTGCATAGTACATTAACTTCCCACCCAACTCTATCCAAAGCTAGGATGAATTAGTCGAGAAATTTCGTGAGCAATTCTATCGACTAAGGATCAAAATATCAGTTTCTTCTTTGGCCAAGATGGCTCAATCATCCGACGAATCATCGATGGAGTATCTTACGAGGTTTAAATCGGCCAGAAACTGGTGTCGAGTACCTCTTCCTAAGGTTGAGTTTGTTAGGCTTGCCCTGAATGGCCTGGATGTTGAGTACAAAAAGAAATTCTTGGGGCCAAACTTCCGAGATATGTATGAATTGGCTCAACATGTCGAGCAATATAATTATTTGCTCATAGAAGAGAAAATCTCGAAAACCCCAACCCGATGGACGATCTACAAAAACCCAATGGTAAGTTATGCATCAGCAGAAGACGAAGAGCCCCAATATGCTAGTATAGATGCGGCCGAGATAATAATTGAAAAACTGTACGTATGCAAGGCATTAGCTCACGCTAATTCCAAAGATGTCAAAACTCGCTCGGCCTCTGTGGAAGTAGCCGTCAAAACTTCGAAGGTCTACACTTTCGACAACACTAAGGCCGACGCCATCTTCGACCAACTGTTACTTTAAAAAATCATCAAGCTTCGGCCAGGGCACAATATCCCCAAGGTCAAAGATTTGAAAGGAAAGGCGTACTGCAAGTCATTTTTCAAACCCAGCTTATGCTGAGTCAATGTCGGACTCCAGCACAGGAGAAATTGAAAGCCCGATGGTTTTGTGTAGTCGATGCCAATCGACCGTCATCATAACTGAGCTGAAGGCACAGCCACTTCGGGCTGAGGCATCACAACTAGCGCCTACAACAGCGGTAACATCTCACAAAGTGCTCGGTGCAAGCCAACGCTAGAGAGTTTTCGATAGGCTCGACCCTCAAACACAGAGTAACAAGTTGTCTTCAGCCAGACGGCGACTTGACTTTAACGAGCCATTTTATAATGAAGATTATTATGTGCGTAACTCTGGCAGCTTAAGTTCACCCGTGAACCAGCAAACCTTCAAGCCACTTGAGTCACACGACCAATGTTGGTATAGCTACAACTCATCTACTAGTGCATATACCGTGCTGTCCAAATCTCAGAATCGTCGCCGCCAAAGAATAGACTGCATAGCCCGTCGACAAGCAGCCCAGGCTACCCCAGCTACCAAATGGCAGCCGTACAAGTCATTAGCGGAATGTTTCTTGTGAAACTCTCGCATGTATTCCAAAGCTTCGTCGAGAAATGGTGGGTGGAGATTTCATCGGACTTTAATTAATGGTTTTTGTGAGTGCAAATGAGGGAGTTTGCTTTCCGCTTCCTTCCTAAAGTGCTCGAAACGAGCTTTCATCTCCTTAGGCCGAATAAGGAGTTTGATGCGCTTTTTAGATTCTTCAATTGTGGTTTCGAAGTACCAATCGATCACCTTCTTTCCCTGAAGTAACTCGGCCATGATTGTCGAAGGTTGTCGGTCATCTTCGCTACCTGTTGTTTCTTTCGATTACCATTTGGTAGCTGAGGTAGCCCGAGCCGCTTGTCGGCGAGCCATGTGTTCTATTCGCTAGCGCCTGCATTTTTGCGATTTAGATAGTACAGTATATATGCCAGTATGAGAGTTATAGCTATACCAACGTTGGTCGTGTGGCTTAAGTGGCTTGAAGGTTTTCTGGTTCGCAGATGAATTCGAACTGCTAAAGTTACACGCATAATAATCCTCATTATAAAATGGTGCGTCGAAATCAAGGCATTGTTTGGCTGAAGGCGGCCCGTTATTTTGTGTTTGAGGGGCTGAGCCTATCGAAAACTTTCTGGCGTTGGCTTGTGCCGAGCACCTTTTAAGATGTCGTTGCAGCCGTGGATGGCTGCTATGGTATTGTAGCCCGAAGTGGCTTCTCATTTGGCTCGATTAAGATAACGTCTACTTTACACCGACTACACTAAACCATCAACCCGTCCGCTTCCTCTACGCTGAAGTCTGACATGTACTTGATGATAGCCGGTCCCGAAAAGTCTTTGGGTGGCTCATTTGAAAATAAATTAATCTTCAGCCGTGGCCGAGAGTTTTGCTTTGGGACGAATTACATTGGAATGAACTCAACCTTCCATTTTCCTTTGTTTTTTGGTAAATGAGCATTTACCATGCTTACTGTCGCCGAAGGGAAATGATCGGCGTTAACTACCATTTGTTTTTCAGGAAATTTGAGCTTGCCTTTATCAATCCAGCATTGAATGGCATCGCAGAATACGACACAGTTGTTTGTCGTATGTTTGTTCGAGTTGTGATATTTGCAATAAGTTTTTCCTTTTAAGTCTTTGGCCTTAGGAATATTATGCCCTGGCCGAAGCTTGATAATTTTCGCGAGCAGTAACTGGTCCAATATGGCATTGGCCTTGGTGATATCGAAGGTGTAGACCTTTGATGTTTTCATTGCAGTTTCCATAGGGGCTGAGCGGGTTTTGACATCTTTAGAGTTGGCATGAGCCAATGCTTTACATACATATGGTTTGTCAATCACTATCTCGGCCGCATCTATGCTGGCATATTGGGATTCTTCCCCATCGGCCAATGCAAAACTGACAGTGAGGTTCTTGTAGATCGTTCCTCGGGATGAGGATTTTGAGATCTTCTCTTCTCGGAGCAAATAATCATATTGCTCGACATGTGAGCCAGTTCATACATATCTCGGAAGTTTACCCCCAAGAACTTCTTTTTGTACTCTACATCCAGGCCGTTCAAAGCGAGTCTAACGAAGTCGACTTCAAGAGAGGTACTCGACACCAGTTTCTAGCTGACTTAAATCTCGTAAGATATTCCATTGGTGACTCGTCAGAGGCTTGATCCATCCTGTCTAAAAAAGATACTAACACGTCCATCCCTGGTCGATAGAATTGTTCATGAAACTTCTCGACTAGTTCTTCCCAACTTTGGATGGAGTTGGGTAGGAGGTTAATATACCATCTGAATGCTGAGCCTGTTAATGAAAAGTTGAACAATCACAGCTTATGGAAATCACTGCTAACGTCTTCACATTGAGCAGTGAATCGAGCCACGTGTTCTAATAATGATAGGGATGATTCTCCAGCGAAAAGGCCGAGGTCTGGGATCTTGAACCCCTTGGGGTACTCGAATTTTTCCACATAACTAGGATATAGGTGAATGAATTTCGGAAACTTCGGCCCTTTTTTCAAGGCCGAATTGATCATTCTCTAGACTTCGACCATATCAACAGGTGTCGTTTCTGCCCTCTAATCAAAATCGTCCGATTTGCTGGTTGATCCACCACTTTTTTCCAAGTCAATCATTTTGAGCCGAGCGGATCTTGTGTCGGCCTGTATTGTTGGTAATGGGTTACTCTTGAAAAAAGGCTATTTGATTCGATCGGCGAATCCACTGTCATGGACTCTACTAACTAGGATATCATGCATTTCTGTTTAAATCAGTTTAAACCAGAATATTTGGCATCTTCATCTTTATGCATGCATTAATCTCTCTGGCAATCGATATCCATTTGCCAACCAACGCCGCAATGTATTATGACTCTTGATATAGTGCTCTGATGCTCCAACCCACCACACGTCTAAATTCCAAGAATCCCAAACAAAATTTAACTGTATTTCTCGCTTTCAAATTGGAGATATAATTTGCATCTCATCTATCTTGTACAGGAAAATATCAAGATAATTCACCATTAAAAGATGATTATTATGATAAAAATCATAATATTACTCTTTAACAATAACAAAATTATCTTTACTTTTCTATCTAACGGTGTAGAGCTATACTCACTCAACGGCCTTGAATGCATGAGGTGATGGTGTAAATTTGGGTCCAAACACACTGGTTTTTTTTTTTTAAACACTTTTACAATATGTAGAAGTTTACCAAACAGTCTATTACTTTATTTCACAGCTCTTATCTCATAGTAAGCAGTTTTTTTTTTTTTTTTTTTTTTTTTTTTTTTTTTTTTTTTTTTTTTTTAAAGCACATCAATACCAAACTTGATGTGTGGAGAATTTGTTAAGTTCCTTTTGGTATGTTTTGGTTTCACTTACGCAAAATGTTTTAGTTTTCACTTTTGTTATATATTTTGGCAACCAAATGTATGTTACGTATTGGCGTCTGATTAATGGTGGAGGTTTGCTTATTTTCTATACATGCAGGCAGTTTTGATCATCTCAGTTTGCAACAATCAACTTCTTAAATGGATAGAGAACGAATTGATTTGGGTTTTCAGTTGCATTCCTAGTTTTGCTGCTGTCCTTCCTTAACCTCATTGCAAAAATTGATGCGGCAAAGGAAAAGTATCTCACAGCTTCTCCTTCGTCAAATATCAAGGTAACTCTGCTGATTAAAATGCATCCTTGTACATTGGCTTTTAATTTATATGTTGTCGATATTGATCTCAGGGGGCAGTTTTATTTCAGTTTGTCTAATTCAGAATCCTTGGCAGTTTGGTACAGTTTGGTATGGCTTATGCTGTTGGACTTTTTTGTCAAGCTTGTTAATGCAACCGCGCAGAGGTACAGGAAGAAACAGCAGGAAACGGAGGTTGCTTTGTTGTCAAAGAAGTCAAAGAATACCAGTCACAAAATTCAGCCATTACTCGGTTTCACAAGTAGAAGTAATAGAAATTGCTAAATACAGCTCTTTCGGAAGGCACCTTTGATCTCTCCCCAAAAGGTTCCGTGCATGTCCTTGTTAGAAGCTTGTTAGTCGCAGGTCGGTGCTGGTGAATTATCTTCTTGAAGGCTGTCCAGAGGACATCTCCAGTATCTAACGTGGTCTTCAGATTACCCAAATTTTCTTTAAATTGATCTTACTGTAGGAGGAATTTCTCAACTTGTTCCAGCATCGCTTTGATGGCGCCATGAATTTCAGCAAGTACTGCAGCCTGCTTGCCTTCGATCGTCATTTTCCATTTCGCAAGCTCTTGAAATTCTCTCTCCTTGCTATCACAAAACTGAACCTTGGGTTGAAGAAGCTGTTTCGTAGCTTCGACTTGGTCAGTCAAATTTTTGCCCCTATCATACTCGGAATAGGCTTTGGAGTAGGCTGGAACATATTGTTGTAGTTGCTTCAACAAACCCTTAATCATAGTTCTGGTGCCGGCAGGAGAGCAATTAGAATCTACCAAGCTCTGGATGCCTGAAATCATGCGAGTTCGTTGAACCTCGCCAGCCATAGTAATAAAGTCCATTTCTA
Organism: Heteromeles arbutifolia; assembly: GCA_024362995.1. NCBI lineage: Eukaryota > Viridiplantae > Streptophyta > Magnoliopsida > Rosales > Rosaceae > Heteromeles > Heteromeles arbutifolia. The sequence goes on along the minus strand of JANCRC010000010.1, from coordinate 4,374,681 downwards.
AAGTAGCTCTGGTCGTCGCTATGGCTTGCGAGTCTATGGTAGGATTCGGAATGGAGGAGCTGGCCAGTGTATTGGGTGCAGATGCTCTGTCTAAAAGTTCATGGAGTTCTTCAAGAGAGCACATCACCTCACCTCCCGCAAACTCATGACTCTACAATAGAAAGACGTTGAAGAAAATTAATAAGCCTCTTTAAGCTAGTGTCATATATATATAGTAAATAATATGATGTATCTCAAACGAAGACATGGATGCCAGCTTCCAAATCCCTCTAAACCACAGCCTTGCTTTTGACATTAAAAGGCTCGATCGAGGTAGGCTCAGTTTCCTTCTCTTGACTCTTGTGTTTAAACAGATTTGTTATTGAAAAGGTTCAAATAAAACAGGATCAGAAGATTAAAACAAACGCAACAAGGCATTCGAGGTTGCTTCCGACCGCACCAAGGCAGGATTGCTAGACTCGGAAGCAGCAGTGCCATTGGTTGTGGCGGAAATAACAACCCCAGTGGTTGCAGTCTTGAGCCAAGCAGAACGAAATTTATCTTTTTGATACAAAAAGATATTCTACTTTAAATTAATATAAAATGAAGGCAAGGGAGATTAGGTGCATAGGGGTATATCCACTCTAGAAACGTGTGACTTTGGGTGGCTGAGTCTACCTTCTGGCCACGGGTGACTTTGGGTCGCTTCCGGACTTGGTTTATATCGTTTCCCTCTTCATCTTTCTCTTTGTCTACTTCTTCAATGGTTGCATGGGGTGTAACCTTGGACTTTCCTTCTTCTGAGGCAGTGGAGTCTAGAAATAAGTCATCACCCTCAGCTAAGAAACTAAGTGTATGAACGAGAAGTATGATGCAGAAAGCAAAAGCAAATTCCTAAAATGCGAAAGAAAATTCCAGTTTAATCAGCCAATACAATATTTCTTAACAAATGCATCATACTCGGTGGCATAACTGCAGGCTCCTCTCCATTAGGATTTCGAAGAACTTCACATATCTCCTCCGGACGTAGCCATTGATGATGTTTCTCGTCGAGTCTTGCTTCCATTCTACTGCCTGCATTCAATCAATATCATAATCAATCAATTATAAAATATCTCAGTTGAAAATTTTGATATATCTAAGTTGACAACTTTGAAGAAAACATAAGAACCGCAGATGAACCTGGATCAAAATATTTTTATGATTACAAGTGAATCTCCTTTAACAAAAAAGACCTAATTGATCAAGAAGATCGCGATTGCTCTCCGGCATAAACTCGGCAGTGGGTTTCGATTAAATTCACTGTGATTGCAATTTGCACAAGCAGCTGCAGATCCAGCAGCAACATATATATTCCTTTCTTTGAGCCTTATCGGGTCAAAAGGCATCCTTGTTGGCGGTTCCTTCGAGTATCTATAATATTATAATGCATTGCTTTGATCTGAAAGTGTTTGAAAACAAATAAACCGAGTGCCGAGTGCCGAGTGCCGAGGAAAAGGCAGAACGCGTTTAAAAGTGAATGCCGAGTAGCCGATTAGTGCCGAGTAAAAGGCAGAAGGCGTTTAAAAGTAAAAATGCCGAGTAGCGGACTCACATGTATGTTCTGACTTCTAATACAAGATAAGGTTTATTAAGAATCAGGATTCTCTCCGGATCCATTATCTAGGGATCCTACAATCTTATCCGTTCATCGTATATCGTGCGGTCAAAAATTATTTAAAATTTTAAATTTTAAAATTCAAATATAAATAGTACCTAACGAAAACTGACCCCATGATATAAAATAAACGGACATGATTGCGGGATCCCAAGGGGGAGATCCGGCGAGGATCTTGATTCGTTTATTAGTTGGAATGACTCTTCAAACTGTCAGTTAATCTCCGTTTATCTCTACCCTTGAAATTGGTTTTTGTCTTACTTTATCTCTTGAAATTGACATCTTTAACTCGTTTGGTCTTACTTCCCAATTTTTGTTAATTTCACATCTATTTACCTTTAATCTACACACTAAACAATCTCAATTTCATTTTTTACAACTCTAATTCAAACCCCACGATTTTGGACCTTTTAAATTAAAAGAGAAATTAGGTTCCCATCCCTCATTTTGCTACTCCATTGATTAAAACCTTGTTCATTTTCAATTTTTGATCAAGGTCATTGGGTATTAATAACATCATTAATTAATTCAATAATAAAATATTTTTACCTAAAATTATTCATTTAGTGTTAAAAATGTTACAATTAGTATATTTATATATATGGCTAAATTTTTTATCATATATTTTTATTTTTAGTTTGTACCCATTTTTAATTTGCAAGCCTTTTTTAATTTGTACCAATTTTCTTTTCAGTTTTAATTTGTACCCATATATTAATTTCTTTTTGTGCCCATCTTTTTTAAAGTTTTATTTGTATTTGTGCCCATATGTTTACCGTCACGTGACATTATATAATTAATCAATGATAGAAAAATTACATATGGTATATTTATGTTTTATGGCTAACCTTTGTATCATGTATTTATATTTTTAATTTGTACCCATTTTTAATTTGCACTCATGTATTAATTTCTTTTTGCACCCATATTTTTTAAAATTTCATTCGTACTCATAAATTTTTAATCTTTTATTTGTACCCTAATTTATTTATAATGTACCCATTCTTCTTTATTAATGTACCACTTTGATACATGCTTTTGGCATTTATTATTTCTTATTGTTTCATAATTTTTATTCATTTATTCAATTAAAATGTTTGAATTGTTTTATTGTAGACGTTTCTAATAGTATTATAATGAGGGATTTTAAATTTATAGGATTATAAATCTCATAAAATATCAAACAATTAATGTCAAAACTATAAAAATATAAATGTTAATAGTAATATAATGAGGTGTACAAAGTCAAGGGACTTTTGTGAGATCCCACATCGCCCAAGGGAGTGGATCCTGTAAGCCTTATATGTATATTCCCATCTCTACCTAGCGCGAGGCTTTTTGGGAGCTCACCGGCTTCGGGTTCCATTGAAACTCCGAAGTTAAGCGAGTAGCGCGCGAGAGCACTCCCATGATGGATGGCCCACTGGGAAGTTCTCGTGTGAGTTCTCAGAAACAAAACCGTGAGGGTGTGGTAGAGGCCTAAAGCGAACAATATCGTGTTACGGCGGAGGCGTGCCCGGGAAGTGGTCGAACCCGAGCGGGATGTGACAATTTGGTATCAGAGCCTAACCCTGGTCGCGAGTGTGCCGACGAGGACGTCGGGCCCCTAAGGGGGTGGATTGTGAGATCCCACATCGCCTAAGGGAGTGAATCATGTGAGCCTTATATGTATATTCTCATATCTACCTAGTGCAATGCCTTTTGGGAGCTCACTGGCTTCGGGTTCCATTGGAACTCTGAAGTCCCGAAGTAAAGAGAGTAGCGCACGAGAGCACTCCCATGATAGGTGACCCACTGGGAAGTTCTCGTGTGAGTTCCCAGAAACAAAACTGTGAGGGTGTGGTAAGAGCCCACAGCAGACAATATCATGTTACGGCGAAGGTGTGCCGGGAAGTGATCGAACCCAGGCCGGGATACGAAACAACGGTGCCGTCATATGTAATCCCAAGAATTGCTCCGTGATAGCAACGACTCGTTTAGAAGTCCAGATTCTTCCCGCCGCCTTCCTAACAAAAATAAGCACAAAACCCCTAAAAATGTCAATGCGAGATAGGTTATTGTTAATCAAATCCTAGGGAGAGAAATGAGGTACCGACGGAGCAGAGGTCGAGGAGGTGTTGGCGCATGGATGCATCATTGTTGAAGAAGAAATGGAGAGGCTTGGCGCTCTGGTGAGCCTGAGCGACGGAAATAACATGAGTTATCCACAACACCTCCATCCTCTTCCGGTAGATCATCGCAGGCGACGGAATCCGACAAATTTTCGGCGTCAAATGAAGTTGTCGGTGCGATCTGGGTTTCGGAGACATCAGCGGGTCGATTAGTGTGTGCGATGTCCAGTGAATCTAATTGAATAGCTGCGATGAAATGGAGAGAGAGGAGAGAGAGAGAGGAGAGAGAGAGGGTAAAAACATAAACATAAAAAACAATTTTTTTTTTGATAAAAAACAAATTAAGAAATGTATAGTATTGAGAAACTTTGCCTAATTATATTTTGCACCCTCCAAGGTGATTTTCAAATTGGGCGTGAAATTGATTATATTCGCAGTGTCCTAAGATTCTTAAATTGTATTAAATCACACATTTTGTCTAATAAATTATTTAAATTTTTACAAAATTGATGACATGATAAGCGTGAAATCTGTAATTGAGTTGATATGTAAGTGTCATCCAGTTCGTGGGCCGCCTGGTCAAGGCCGGCCAAGTCCTATTGGGAAATGGAGTGTTCCAGATAAAGCGGGAGTGAGTCCCATTACAAGGTGGATGGATAGGGAAATTGAAACCTAATGCAATAGTGGTTCTCAGCAGGATAAGGATACTGAGATTTGGAATGCATGTGGCTTAGTAAAGGGTTGGGTTCAAAGTCCTAATGGAAGTAGGATTGGTCGAGATAAGGTTGGATCAGAATAAGAAGTTCTAATCCGAGTATGGTTTTAATTCGATCGTAAGAAGATTTGCTACTATAATTAGAGAATGTTGTGCAACATTCGTGGCTCTCAAATTCAACACACAAACTACCCTGCGCAAACCCTCGCTCTACGCGAAACCTCTCAACAACCTTGAGAACTCTATTCTTCTCCCCTTTCTCGCCAACACACATTCAGTTTGGATAAACAGCACTGCTTCTCGGCCGACTGATTACCTATCCAAGTCTTGGTCGAGAAGGATTTTCGAATCCTTATTGGCAGAGGTTATCTCATCAGTCTTTTCAGCGAAGTGAGGTGTTACCACGTTACTACATTCGGCACATTGAAAGCCGAATTTGATATTGAACTTCGCAAAGTTAGCAGCCTTGTCTTTAGGTTCTAGAACCCAAAGGCCGAGACGTGTTCCTTCCTCGGCCGTAATTGCAAGACACAGAAGTCATCAGTGCGCCCAACGTGACAATCAACATATTTTACTCCCCGACCGAGCTCGGCCGACGAGCTTGCACGCCCCGCACACAACCGAATGACGTAGTTAGCTTATTAGTTACTCGACCTGCGAGCCACATAGGCTTGGTAGTTTTTAGGGTCAATATTTTGGCATGCCCAGTGGGACCAAAGTGCTAAAACTACGAAGTTCATGACCGTTGAAACACGATCAGTGAAGAAGAAAACAGCTATGGGAAAATCGGCAGCTAATCTTATAGCCTAGAACCCAGGGCAAGAAGGCTCGTCACAAGCATAAACTACTGCTGCCGTGACACTCGAAACGTTGAATGCAACACTCTGTGAAAAAGAAATTAGTTTCGGCGAGCCGCCTTATAATAGATGAGTCCTCACCAAAGTAACAAAATGACCTTCAGCCGAAAGAGCATTGGAGGATTGCGACGAGGACGACGGTGAAGCCTCTAATCCACCCACTAAGTCGTTCATTCGAAGACGACTTGATGAGCAATCTCGGTAGGTCGAATAGGTGGTCAGCCAAAAAATGAACAATTTGCTCGAGGTGATACAAAGTAATGGTGATACATACATTAGATTGCTTGAGCTATTGGTTAGTAAAGCTTACGACAATGGACCCACCGATCATTCCCGGTAATTTTTGCTAAGAAATAACCCCTTACCAACAGTACAGGCTAAGCCAGTATCTACTCGGCTCAAAACAATTGACTTGGAAAAAAGATGATGATCGAGCAGTAGATCAGACGAATCCGACCAGAGAGTGGAAATGACATCCATTGATATGATCGAGGTCCAAAGGATGATCGATTCGGCCTTGAAAAAAGGGCCGAAGTTCCCCAAATTCATCCATCCATACCCGGCTTATGTGGAAAAGTGTGAATATCCTAAAGGCTTCAAAATCCCAGATTTCAGCCTTTTTGCTGGAGAATCGTCCTTGACATCGTTAGAACATGTAGCTCGGTTCACTGCGCAATGCGGGGATGTTAATAGTGATTTCCACAAACTGCAACTATTTAACTTCTCGTTGATGGGCTCGGTATTTGCATGGTACTTCAACCTCCCACCCAACTCCATCCAAAGTTGGGAGGAACTGGTCGAAAGATTCCATGAGCAATTCTATCGGCCAGGAATGGAAATGTCAGTTTCTTCATTGGCCAGGATGGCTCAGGCATCTAATGAGTCACCAATGGATTATCTTACAAGGTTTAAATCGGCCATAAATTGGTGCCGAGTATCTCTCCCTGAAGTCGAATTTGTTAGGCTCGCTTTGAATGGGTTAGACGTGGAGTACAAAAAGAAATTCCTGGGGGCAAACTTCCAAGATATGTACGAACTAGCTCAGCACGTCGAGCAATATGATTATTTGCTCCAAGAGGAAAAGATCTCGAAATCCCTACCCAGAGGAACGATTTACAAGAATCCCACGGTCAGCTACGCATCGGCCAAAGGCGAGGATTCCCAGTACACTAATGTGGACGCGGTTGAGATCGTAATCGATAAGCGGTATATATGTAAAGCATTGGCTCACTTTAATTCCAAGGATGTCAAAACTCGCTCGACCTCTGAAGATGTTACAATCAAAGCATCAAAAGTTTATACTTTTGACATCACTAAGGCTGATGCAATTTTCGACCAGTTGTTGCTTGCAAAGATTATCAAGCTTCAGCCATGGCATAACATCCCCAAGGCCGAAGAGTTGAAAGGCAAGACATATTGCAAATATCACAACTCGAATAAGTATACGACCAACAACTGTGTCGTGTTTCGTGATGCCATTCAGAGCTGGATTGATAAAGGAAAACTCAAATTTCCTGAGAAACAAATGGTAGTTGACGCCGACCCCTTCCCTTCGGTGACAGTCGGCATGGTGGATGCTCACTTGCCCAAAAACAAAGGGAAATGAAAGGCCGAGTTCATTCCAATACAACATGTCCCAAAGCAGAATCTCGGCCATGACTTAAAGTTGATTTATTTTCGAACGACCCACCTACAGAGTTTTCAGGACCAGCGATTGTTGAACATATGTTAGACCAATGGTGTTGTGCAGCCGGTGTAAAGCAGAAGTTATCTTGGCTAAGCCAAAGGAAAAACCACCTTAGGCTACGACACCACAATCTTCATCCACGGCCACGACGACACCCCCAAAAGTGCTTGGCGTAGGCTAGTATTAGAAGGTCTTCGACAAGCTTGGTCCTTAAATGCGAATAGACGGTCCAAGCTCGGCCAGACGACGCCTTGATTTTGATGTGCAGTTTTACAATGAAGATTATTACTCGTGTAATTCCAGCAGCTCGAGTTCGTCGGCAAACCAAAGAACGTTCAAGCCACCCAAGCCACGCGACCAACAGTGGAATAGTTATAATTCCCTTACCGGCGTCTATACCACATTATCCAAATCTCAAAAATATCGACGCCAACGGATATACTGCATGGCCTGCCGACAAGCCGCACATGCTACTCCAACTACCAAATGGCAGCCGAAAGAAGTGACCGACAATGAAGACAATCGACAAACCCCCGCAATCATAACCGAATTAATTCAAGGAAAAAAGGCGATCGAACGCGAATTTAAGACTACAATCGAAGAATCTGATAGCGCATCAAACTTCTTCTTCGACTAGGGGAAATAAAGGCTTGTTTCGAGCAATTCAGAAAAAAGGCGGAAAGCAAACTCTCTTTGTTGCCTTCACCAGAGCCACTAATTAAAATACGACGGAATTTGCACCTTCCATTTCTCGGTGAGGCCTTAGAGTACATGCGAGAGTTTTATGAGAAATATTCCGCTAATGACTTATACGGCCTACCAAAAGAGTGTCAAGAAGCCCTCGACCTGGCTCTAACTTGCCATGATGCCGAACAAATTATCCAAAAGACCACCGATCCAACGATGAAGGCCAGGTTCCAGCACATACGTGAAGCTCGAGTTCTCGGCTTTGAGGTCGATCCATATACCGATATAGACACTGCCGAGCTTCCTTTTTCTCTTGAGGACCTTCAGTATTTACGGTACCATTTCGAAGTTTTTTCGGCAGTGGCTCTTTTTGGCCTAACAGCCGATGAGAAAGAGCGCGTGGCATGTCTAGATGCGTACCTCGACACAAGGAACGCTCGAATCACCTATCAGGAGCAAGCTCGCAAAGCAGCACAGGAACAAGATCAACTCCCAACGTCACACGAGCTTAGAAAAAACAACTAGAACGACACCGACCCAGAGGATGTGCCGCAGCAACCACTGACTGCAACAACAAATGATCCAGCCAAGGATACTAAAGAGCAAGATACCTCGGCCAATCACTTAGAAGATGACGACTATGACCCAATGGGCCATTCGGTCCTCGAGAATATGGAGATTGGCATAGTCCACGTTCTACCTACAGAGTTTCAGCCAACCACGTCTCAACCAAGTTTCTTGGATGGTGACGTGGTTGCCAAAGAAGCAACACAAGTTGACTTTGTCACCGTCGAAGAAGACGAACCGGAAAGCAAATAAGACAAACTCAAAGCAGTTATTGCCAAACTATTTCCCAGCTCTTCTACCAATAATCTTCAGCATCTGAAGCCGTTATATGTTATGGCTCATATTGAAGGGTATCCAGTCTCTAAAGTGTAAGTCGATTGCTGAGCCACAGTCAACATTATGCCCGTATCCATCATGAAAGCACTACGACGGTCCAACGACGAACTCATCCTGTCAGGAGTAACTATGAGCAGTTTTGTTGGTGATAAATCCCGGACAAATAGAGTGCTTCCTTTGGAAGTAAACGTTGCCGGTCGCAATCACATGACCGTATTCTTCATAGTTGATTAAAAAATTGAGTACAATGCATTACTCGGCCGCGACTAGATTTATCAAATAGGCTGCATTCCCTCGTTGCTATACCAAGTTCTTGTCTTCTGGGACGGTAAATCGGTTTTGGTTCACCCGACTGATAATCAGCCGTTTAAGACAAACATGATTCAGGCTCGTTATTATGACGATTACGTCGGCTACATCACCCTGCAAGGCTTTAATGAAAAAGGGCGGCCAACTCGGATATCAGTACAAAATGCCATCGAAGTAGGCGCCAAAATTGTGCACCAGGATTCGGCGAGACTCGGGCTGGCCAATTTGATTGCAGACACTGATGTCTGAATCCGAACACGAAAGACGTCGGGCGGCGGTTTCATCAACCATGGAACGACAGCTGGCCCATTGATATGCTATTTCTAGGTAACCAAATTCCAACATAAACTTGGTCGAATTTTTGGCCGAATGCGACAACGGCCCAGTTTTTTCGCTGGATAAAGTTCAGACTGCACCAGCCGAGCTCGAAGATAGTCAGCCCCAGGTTAAGGACCCCCTAGAAGAAATAAATGTTGGGATGGCCGACGACCCACAGCCTTTATTTATTAGTGCTTTGTTACCTCCACATATGAAAGCCGAGCTTTGTAATTTACTTCAAGAATTTAGAGATTGTTTTGCTTGGAGCTACCATGAGATGCCAGGTTTAGATCGAACACTCGTCGAGCATGAGTTACGAATTAGACCTGGGTGTAAACCATTTCGTCAACCACCACGACGATTCTCAACTGAAGTACAACTCGGCATAAAAGATGAACTCGTTCGACTTTGAAAAGTCAGTTTCATTCGGACTGCTCGATACGTCGAATGGTTGGCAAATATCGTCCCAGTGTTGAAGAAAAGTAGAAATCTGTATCGACTTCCGAAATCTGAATCTAGCAACTCCCAAAGAAGAGTATACCATGCCAATCTCATATTTGCTAATTGACGCAGCGGCAAACCACAAAATTCTATCCTTTATGGATGGACATGCAGGTTACAACCAGATTTTCATTGCCGAAGTCGATGTCCATAAAACTGCTTTTCATTGCCCATGGGCACTCGACATATACGAGCCATTCGGCCTCAAGAACGCTGGTGCCACATACCAACGAGCGATGAATACTATATTCCATGATCAAATTCGAACCATTGTCGAAGTCTACATTGACAATTTCGTGATAAAATCAAAACGCCGGCAGACACATTTTGATGATCTTTGACAAGCCTTCTTACGTATGCGCTAGCACAATCTGAAAATGAATCCTGCCAAATGTGTTTTCGGCGTCACAGCCGGTAACTTTTTAGGATTCCTTGTTCATCATCGTGGCATTGAGGTCGATAAAAACAAGGCTCGCGCGATCATCAATGCTCCACCCCCTGCGACCAAAAAGCAACTATAGTCATTGCTCGGCAAGATCAACTTTCTCCACAGATTCATTGCTAATTCGGTAGGCAAAATGAAAGCCTTTTCGACGCTTTTGAAACTCAAGGATTGTGATGCCTTCGAATGACGTTCTGAACACCAAGAGGCGTTTACACAAATCAAGGTTTCCCTCACGACTCCACCCGTTATTGTCCCACCACGACATGGCAAACCTCTCAAGTTATACATCTCTACGGCCGAAGATTCCATCGGTTGCCTCCTCGCCCAAAACAATGACGCTGGCCGAGAACAAGCCATTTTTTATCTCAATTGGAATCTCAACCAATCGAAAATCAACTATTCCGTTGTCGAGAAACTTTGCCTAGCCCTATTCTTCACCGCATCAAAACTCAGGCATTATATGCTTCCATCGGTCACTCAAGTCATCGCACAAACCGACGTTATTCGTTACATGCTCACTCGACCAATCGTGAAAGGTCGAATCGGGAAGTGGACAATGGCACTATCTGAATTTAGTTTGCAATACATGCCCCAAGAAGCCGTCAAAGGTCAACCTTTAGCCGATTTCTTGGTTCAACATCATTCACCTTACAATTTTGAGGGCAATGATGTTGAAATCAGTATGGTAGATACTTGTGATAATTATTAGACGATGTACTTTGACGGCTTTAGTACTTTAGCTCCGGCTGGGGTTAGGATCGTCATTCAATCCCCTTATCACAACTGTTGGTATTTTTCTCTCAAACTTGATTTTGATTGTACGAATAATCAAGCCGAATACGAAGCTCTTGCCATCGGCCTTGGTGTCCTTCACGAATTACGAACAACCCAGGCCCTCATCCTCGGCAATTCTGAACTTGTGATTAACTAGCTTAATGGTACTTTTCATTGCATGAGTTGCACTCTGGCGCCCTATCACATGGTTACTAGCTATTTGGCCGAGTCTTTCGTCGACATTACATTCAAACACATCTCTCGAGTTTGAAACACCGACGCAGACGAACTGGCTTAAATAGCCTCCGGAACACAACTCCTAGGGGCAAGCTGGGCTGGGAAATACCTGTGTTACGATGATTATACCTGGCCTTGGTTAATCAGTAAGTTCTCCAACACGACAGCGTAATCCGTACGCGAGTCATGTCTCTACCTTTGTTATTAGAACGAAAGGATCCCATAGATGTCTGCGCGGTCGAGCCAATATCAAATGACTGAAGGAAGCCAATCATGCAGTACCTTGACAACCCCAATGGTAAACACGACCACAAGACAAAGGTTCATGCCACAAACTATGTCAAGTACCAAAATGAATTTTACCGAAAATGTGAGGACGATTTATTACTGTTGTGCCTTGGTCCTCAAAAGGCTGTTCAAGCAACCGCAGAAGTTCATGAAGGAATGTGTGGGGCTCATCAGTCCGGTCGAAAGACGCGATGGTTGCTTCACTGACATAATTATTTCTGGCCAAGTATACTGAAGGATTGCATTGAGTTTGCACGAGGATGTGTACAATGTCAAATTCATGGTCCTATACAGAGGGTCTCGGCCGAATCACTACATTCGGTCACTAAGCCGTGGCCGTTTAGAAGATGGGTCATGTACGTGATCGGCAAAATTACACCACCTTCCGAGTCAGCAAAGCATGGATGGATACTTGTTGCGACAGACTACTTCACCAAATGGGTCGAAGCGAAGTCATATGCCGAGTTAACGTCTAAAGAAGTTTGTAATTTCGTAGAAGAAAACATCGTGACTAGATTCGGCATACCAGAAACAATCATAACTGATAATGGTACAATCTTCACATCCGACAGGTTTAAGGAGTATATGGCGAATCTGAAAATTCGGCTCGAGCAGTGTACGCCGTATTACCTGCAAGCGAATGGGCAGGCTGAAGCAAGTATTAAGGTTTTGATTGGCATTCTTGAAAAATGGTAAGAGAAAGGCCTGGTATGTGGCATCTGAAGCTAAACAAAGCGTTATAGGCCTATCGAACTTCACTCCGATCAGCCACTGGAACGACTCCATACGTGTTGACTTATGGACACGACGTAATGTTGCCGGTCGAGCTGAGTATAAACTCGTTGCGAGTAATTGAAAAAAGTAGTTTGTTCAGTGCCGAGTACAGTCAAGCCATGAGACAAGAGTTAGAAGAGTTAGAAGAAGCTCGGCTTGATGCTTATAACTTATTAGTGGCACAGAAGAAGATTGTCGAGCGAGCTTATAATCAACGAGTTAGGCAAAAAACGTTCGGCAAATGAGAGTTAGTTTGGCAAACCGTACCTACCCATGGGAATTAAAGACCCTAGGTTCGGCAAATGGTCGTCGAATTGGGAAGGACCATTCGTTGTACACAAAGTTCTTGGTAATGGGGCATACCACCTTAGGGATCGAACAGGTTTGATTCATAAACTACCAATCAACAGGAAATTTAAAAAAAAAATATTATTCGATAACTTGGGAGATGCGAGAATAAAAGTTCGTTTCATTAATATTCGCAAGAAAAAAAAAAGAAAAAAAACAAAGGTGTACAAGTAGAAGTCGATCGACCAGTTTACAAAGACAACTCAAGGGGATGAAGGAAGGAAAGCTTCAAGGGTAGCCTTTAACTCCGACCATCGTACTTCACCTATTGTGATTTCAGCCTGTCGGGTCCTTCTATCCATCTTCAGCTGCTCAATTCGCTTTGCACCAGCCGCATAGTTAGTCAAACGAGTTTTGCTCGACTTGAAATTATCAGCAAGATCAGAGGCAACGGCTTACCGCTAACATTGGAGTTCCGTAATTCGACGGTTAAGGTCGGTAATCTGTAGGTCGAAGTCGGCCAGCTGTTCTTTCTTTGCCTTTATCGCATCGACTTCTGGCTGTAGAGCTTCTTGAGCGACTAATGCAGCCTTGAGGTTGTCTTCTCCCCGAAAAGCTCTTGCAAAAATATCAAAATGCTCCCGAGTTCTATCTAGGATGAAAGACAAGCGAGTGATGGTTTTGTTGCTCAGAAGACCGCCCACTACAAGGTCGTTCAGACATTCTCCCACAGAGTCGAGACCCTTGCTTTCAAGGATTTGTGAAGCCGAGAGAGACAAGAGCCCTTGCAGTTTAATAAAGGCATTTGATTCGACCGTTGATACAGTTGGTCTAGTTGTAGTCGCCGAGGAGCCAGTCACTCCCGAAGTATTCAAAAGAAGAGCATCGAGTTCAACTTCCCATGAAGGCTGCGCAGAAAGAAACTTGTCAGGAAAAGCCAAATCACAAGGAAGTAAAGAAAAAGGAAAATATTAGACCTGCCGAGAAGAAACTTCGGCCATATTTGCTATCTCATTACTCGAGCCTAAAGAGCTTAATGGCCGAGCCTAGTGTTTAAGGTTGATTTTTAATTCACGCGGCCGATGAAGGTTATCTATGTTTGATGGCAATTAAGATGGCCAAAAGATATATATAACGCCCTTTGGCGCATAGAATTTTTAGTGAAATGAGAACGTGGGCACCTGACATTTAATATTTTCCTGGTTCAAAATCCCAAGGTAAAAGACTGATTAATGGAAAGCAATAAGAGTACTTACGTAAGTCGAAGTGGCTTCCTGCAGGGGGATACCGAGGTCTTGGTCCTGCAGATGAATCGGCATTTTCGTCGTCACCTTAGGCTTGACGGCAGCCTTTTTTCCACGATCGACTGCAGGATGATCGATCTGGTCACCTGCTTCAACCACTGCAAGATGATCAACCTAGTAACCCACCTCGACCGTAGAAGGTGGATCGACCTGGTCACCTGCCTCGACCATAGGGGGAGGATTGGCAGAAAGAGTTTTGGTTGGTCGAGGGCAACTAGTCAATGGAATCTCGTCGCCCTCGTCATCCTGAAAAATAAAAATTGTTAGTTTTTGAATTTAGTAAGAGAAGAGGATGACCACAACAGAATTATACCTATTCCAGGATGATCGTTGATCGTTTTGGATTTGCGAGGAGGTTCTTCTCGACCAAAGGGGGGACCTCCTCCAAGACAAGTGTCGTAGACGGCCCCGGAGCTGGAGGCTCTTCGACCAGCGGTGCAGCAGCTGGTTCAACCACGGCTGGAGGAATAAGTCGAATTTTGAGCGCTTGACCAGTTGAAATTGGCCGCCTCTCCTTCGAAGCCTGGACGACAGGAGCATGAGGAGATACACTGGGAGTGGTCGCTCTTGTGGTCTGGCTAGAGATAACATAAATCTCCCGTTCTCCTTTCTTTGCCAATTGCTTGACACGTTTTGGGGGACGGGAAGATTCACCTACCGTCTCAGCCTCCTGGAGAAGTCGTTTGCTCGGTGGGGCTGGCGCGGCTGCCTTAGTCTTCTTGGATGAGGGGGCCAATTTTTTCTTGGCCGCAGCCGCTGCGATCACATTGGCCTGCTTCAGCATTCGATCGCTTGAGAAAGCGAAGTCGAATTAGTAAAATTAAGTGGGCGTTTGAAGGAAGAAGGTTGAGATTGACATATACCTTGGGCTGTTTCTTTGGATTGTGGGATATGAGGTTTTTTGGACCGATCGCCAAAGAGTTTGTTGACAACGTCTTCGACCGGTGTGCCAAAGAAATCTCGAGTGTATTCTTCCCACCAGTCGCCGAAGGTGTCAGTGTCGAGAGATTCAGGAATAGTTGGTCGAAGGCGGAATTTTTTGCATCATTCCTGAAACTCTTTCTTAGCGTCTTTGCACTCCATCTCTGAAGAGCCAGAGAGGTGTCCTCAGCTTAGAAGGGAACATAAGGTAAGAAGAGGCACCAGACAACTTTAAGGGTAGCCAAGCTGTCGAGCAGTGAAGTGGGGATGGTAGACCAACCAGATTGCTCGGCGAGCATCGCAGCCAAGGGGAAGGTCACATGTTAACACAAACGACCCTAAGCCTGACGAAGATCAGCATTTTCAGCTTCATGTTCTCCCTTCCGTAGGCTCACCTCCCCTTAGCCAGCAAAATGGAGGATGAAGGTGTTGTAGTTGAAGAAGTTCTTGTGCAACTTTTGAACTTTTTCCTTTGAAGGCTTTTGACCTTCTGTGCTCAACGTCTCGATGGCCCGTTCGTCGAATAGTGCCTTGAGGTCGAGATTTGACGGGCATCCAGAGAGGGCGGTGTCAACTGGAATGCCAAAAGGGGAAGTTCCAAGAATGGCTGAGACATCGAGGATGGTGGGGCCGATAGGACCAAAGGGAAAGATCATGGTATTGGTGGTCAAGCACCAAAAGCTCAAGGCTGCCATAAGAAGTTCTTTGTCCATGGTAATTTCCACGGACGAGAGTTTGATGGCGTCATAGATAGCAAAAGCCTTCCACTTTTAGCCGAAGAATTTTTCCATCCGTTCGACCCAGGTCGCCCATGTTACGGTAGTCGAGGGCCAAGCTCCTTAGGGCTTCACCAGGTCCCACTTCGACTAATCAAACCCTTGCAGCAAGGGTGCCAAGCATTGGGCCTTGAATATGTTGGTGATGGATGGTGGCACTGCATCTTTGAAAAATGGCCTTAGAATTTGATGAGAGGCGCTCAAGTCACTCTCGAAGCGCAAGGTCTTGATGGTGTTCCGATCAATGAAGTCCTTGCACTTGGCGTATTCATCAAAAAGTTTAGAGATGAAGGAAGCCATTGATAAAGCCTTGGAAAGTTTCTGGGTTTGAAAGAAAGGTTTCTGGGTTTGGAGCTTTTAGGTTTTCTGGGAATTCGAAGGGGAAGGGCAAGAAGATTTCGAGAGTTTTGAAGGCGTAAAGTTTGAATGAAGAAGAACTGGGTATTTATAGACGTTTTGGGGGGAAGATTAATCGTTTGATTTTCAAAATGAGGGAAGGAACCAACCGGGTTGTTGTGGATATTCAAAGAATCCAGGTGAAAGAACCGAAGATCTCGTGGTTCAAGGGCACACGATTGCGTGTGGCGGCAGATTTGATGAAGAATAGACGTTTCGATAGCTGCACGTTTCAAGGGTCATTATTAAAGGCTACTAGGTTAACCGAGGAATCGACACGTGGTAAGACGGATAAAAGAATCGAGGTGTGAAATGATGTTTCGTAAATGTGCATGGTTGGGGTTCTCAAGACGATTCAATCTAGAGATGCCAAGGGACAGTTTCACTTCTTCAAGGCCGAGGCTCAACCAAGGACTAAAGGTCGATGACCTCAAAAGCGAGGAGGCAATGTTTGAGCCCAAAATATTGGTTTGGGCCGACTTTAGAATCATTCTCAGCCTAGGAGCCTTATTCATGGATTATAGTGTCATCCGGTTCGTGGGTCGACTGGTCAAGGCCGGCCAAGTTCTATTGGGAAATTGAGTGTTCCAGATAAAGATGGAGTGAGTCCCATTACAAGACGGATGGATAGGGAAGTTGAAACCTGATGCAATAGTGGTTCTTAGCAGGATAAGGATACTGAGATTTGGAATGCATGTGGTCTGGTAAAGGGTTGGGTTCAAAGTCCTAATAGAAGTAGGATTGGTCGAGATAAGGTTGGATTAGAATAAGAAGTCCTAATCCGAGTATGGTTTTAATTCGATCGTACGAAGATTTGCTACTATAAATAGAGAACGCTGTGCAACATTCGTGGCTCTCCAATTCAACACACAAACTGCCCTGCGCAAACCCTCGCACTACGCGAAACCTCTCAACAACCTTGAGAACTCTATTCTTCTCCCTTTTCTCGCCAACACACCTTCAGTTTGGATAAACAACACTGTGAAGGCAACCGGCGACATCTTCAGTTTGGATAAACAGCACTGGAGCCGTAGAATCAGCCGATCAAGGAGCACCTTCAGCTTGTATAAACAGCACTGCTTCTCGGCCGATTGATTACCTATCCAAGTCTCGGTCGAGAAGGATTTTCGAATCCTTATTGGCAAAGGTCATCTCATTAGCCTTCTCGGCGAAGTGAGGTGTTACTAGGTTACTACATTCGGCACATGGAAAGCCGAATTTGATATTGAACTTCGCGAAGTTAGCAACCTTGTCTTCAGGCTCTAGAACCTAAAGGCCGAGACGTGTTCCTTCCATGGCCACAATCGCAAGACACATAAGTCATCAGCGCGCCCAAAGCGAAAATCAACATATTTTACTCCCTGGCCGAGCTCGGCCGACGAGTTGGCATGCCCTGCA
Organism: Heteromeles arbutifolia; assembly: GCA_024362995.1. Classification (NCBI taxonomy): domain Eukaryota; kingdom Viridiplantae; phylum Streptophyta; class Magnoliopsida; order Rosales; family Rosaceae; genus Heteromeles; species Heteromeles arbutifolia. Next base: position 4,357,356 of record JANCRC010000010.1, on the reverse strand, counting down.
CACAATCGAATGACGTAGTTAGCTCATTAGTTACTCAGCCTATGCGCCACGTAGGCTTGGTAGTTTTTAGGGTCAACAGTAAGACACAATTAATGTATAATAGACGTTAAACTATACAAAAAGTGTAAATTGATAAAGTTTCAAAATTTTAAGGAGCAATTTAACAACGTCATGGCCTTATTTGAAAATTAACTTAAATTTTATGGGTATAATGGTGAAGTGCCGATTTAGTCATTGAACTATCAACTCAGTAGAAATTAGGTCCCTTAATTCATTAAAGATTGCTAATTTCATCCCTACTATTATATTCAAAGCTATTTTATCTAATTTTTGGTCAACTTAAGTCATTTGACACACTTTAGAGTGTAATATCGTCATTTTCTCGCCTGTAGGACCTTATGATTTAATATAGGTTACGAATCAAACGTCTAATTTATCCTTCAAATTTAATTCCATACACTATTTCTTTATAAAAAAAATTACAAATCTACCTTTCAATGTGTATCATATGCAAGTAACATGACTTAAATTGACGTAAAATTGAATATAGTAGCTTCAAATCTAATATTAGGAATGTAATCGATTGATTTTTACAATTCAATGACTGATTTTTTTCTAAAAAAAAAACAGTTTAGTAACTTAATTTTCACTCAGGTTATAATTCAAAGACTAAATTGGCAATTCACTCTTATAATAAATATAGTTAGTCCAAAAAACTTCAACAAAGATTCTCTCATAGTCGAACCTACAGTTATATCTAATTTTCCTAAATATTAACCATGATTGAAACAAAAAAAGACAAACAAAAAAAAAACTAAATTGATATGACCAAATCTTAAATAAATTATTATAAAGAAAATTGGGTTGTTGATTTGTATCAAAGTGGTCCCTGAAAATTACGTTCTTCGATATTGTCCAGATGCCATCTCCAATATCCAAGTTGGGTCTTGAGATTACCCTAATTTTCTTTAAATTGATCTTGCAGTAGGAGCAATTTCTCGAGTTGTGCCTGGATCGGTTCAGTCTCCAATATCCAATGCTATAGAATGAATACAGAAAGTTAGAACTTAATGTGTATAAGCTGATGCACGCATATAATTTAGGGTGAACTACCAATTTAATCTCTGAATTATTACTTTAGTAAAAATTAAGTCCCTAAACTATTTTTTTCAAAAAAATTAGTCCTTAAATTATAAAAATCTGCCAATTACATCTCTAATATTATAGTCAAAGCTACTATATTCAATTTTCCGTCAATTTAAGTCACGATACTTGCATGTAATACACATTGGATGGTAGATTAAATTAGTAGTTCTTCAAAAGAAATAGTGTAAGTTAACTTTGGAGATTAAATTAGACATTAGATTCACAACCTATATGAAATGTTAAGGGTTTATAGGCCACAAAATAACGGTATTACACCTTAAAATGTGTCAAGTGATTTAAGTTTGACGAAAAATTGGATCAAATAGCTTTGAATATAATAGTAGAGATGAAATTAACAATTTTTAATGAATTTAGGGACTTATTTTACCAAAAAATAATAATTCAGAAACTGAGGTGATAATTCAGGGACTAAATCGACACTACCCTATAATTTAATAAACCAGTCGGTTCACAAGAACATGCTAGAGATGGTTCCAAAAGACAATGTAGAGGTGTTTCAGCTTGAAATCCAATGAAATACTGCAAAAGCAATAGTAGCATGTTCTTGAAATAATAAATGATACGCATTTACCAGAAAGGCCCATTACTTTACTTTAGTCTAAAGAAGGCTTTGAAATTGGCACTATTCAAATGAACAATGATTTGGATCGAATTTCACTTTATTTACGAGGCTACCATTGACTCTCTCTGTCGTTGATCATGATGCCCGCGTGTTGATGATTGTGGAAAGGCAGGGTGCGATCGTCACTTTACCATTCTCTCCCGCCCCTCTTTTTTGAAAACTCTTCCGCCCCTTCTCTCTCCCTCAGTTTCAATCTGCTCACCTAAAATCCCCAGATCGAACATCCTCCATCTCAAATGAAAAAACCTTCCCCCTTCAGAACCCATAGAATCAGCAGTCATGGAATAATCATGGATTTTTGTTGAGGTAATTTGATTGTTTCCTCTTCTGTAATTTGTGCAGTTCTTGAATTTTAATTTTTCTGTTTTCCAACTTGGAAGAGTCGACCTTCAGGTGATAAAATCGTGATGTGACCATCGTATTCTCTCTCATAGCTCACAACGATGAAATAGCACCACGACCAATGTCAGGTAAGCTATCTACTACCCCCTCTCCATCTTCTTTTTCTTCTTCCGCTTCTCCCTGCGCACTCCAGTTTGACTGTATGTGTTTTGGATGCATCTTGATTTCCTTAGTATGATTAGACGGTTCAGATGCGCCTAATAAACAAACCTAATTTGTCTCGCGCTTTCAGTCATCACCTTCCTTCGTCTAAAACCTCACACAGAGACAGAGCTCCCCAAAAACCCCAAACGCCCAAAGGTAATTTTGTTTAATTTTTCAATTAGTTTTAATTATCTAACGAATCCCTAGCATAAATTCACTCTCTCTACTCTAAATGCGTATAGTTTTTTTTGTTTTAATTTTTTGCAGTATTAATCACAAAGTTACGGAGCTGAAGTTGCAAACGCTATCATGGCTCGCTTCAAAAATGTAAGCTTGAAATTTTTAGGTTCTGTTTGGTTGTTGAGAAAACTGAATCAAAGAGGTTTTTTTGTTTTGTTAATTATCTCCGAAACGTAGTTGATTGTTGTGTTTCCGACAATTTGAAAACTGAAGAAGAAGTTGTTTGTGAAGTCGGTTTCGACGAAGAAGCTTTGTGTTTTCCAGATGCAAGTTGCCTGGTCGTCTGAAGCAGCTTCAAGCTGATTTGAGGAAACTGATGCTTCCCTACACTGCCCTTAAGCGTAAGGTATGCAAATATTCATTCCTGTCTTAATATGTTTTGCAATGCTTTATTATATTTGGTTTGTTTAAATTTTAATTGATTTGAAGAGCTGATGAAAATCAGAAGTAAGAATCTGAAGTAAAGAGCTGAGCTTTTTCCGCAATGTTTTTGCAGGAGAAGAGGCGGAACAATCTTAGAGACTTTTTGAATGTGGCTGGGCCTATGGGGGTTACACATTTCCTCATGTTGTCGAAAACTCCAACCGCACCATACCTTAGGGTTGCAAGGACACCTCATGGCTCAACGCTATTTTCATAAGATATGCAGAGGGTTACATTTCTAATGTCTTTGTGGGTTTTCAGGGGTGCAGATCCTGATTGACAAGGAAGAATAGAAGCGGATATAACAACAGTGAGACCAAATGGGAGATCCAATGAAAAAAAAATAGCAACGGATAAACCGAGGCCTATAGATTCCAACTGCCTCACAACCGCCGCCAGAGAGGTCGGATTGTCCAGAGCGCTGCCTCTTCCTCCACCAACACCGCTGTGTCAGATGTTAAGCTGCAGCTCCAGGAGGAGGACCACAGCAATGGCTTCAATCCCATTTCCACTTTTGCTTCTGGTGAGTGTATTTTAAGCGCTTTTGCCAAAAATCTGCTTCTTTACTTGGTTTTTGTGGGTTTTATTAAATTCGTATGGTTGTTGTTGTAGCGTAAAAAAGTTTGCGTCTTTGCATTGATATTTGGAGCAACAGACAGTATTTGAATTTGGGGTTGTATAGAAATTGAGTAATTGAAATTTATTAGATATCCAATGGAAAATTTCCAGTTATTAGATATCCAGTTTGATATTTGGCGGGTAAATTTCCGTTCTTTGGATTAGGGTGCCACAACAGTTGATAAGAGGATAAGTCAGAAATGGTGTGATGAAATGTATTAACTTTTATGACTAATTTCCAAAGAAATTGCAATCTGCCAATCTAAAACGGTCAGTTATTTAATATCCGGTTTCATTTATGGTAGAAAAGGCAATGGATAAGAGAGATGATGGTTAATGTATTTGTTAGGGTAAATTACATTTTCATACCTCAGGTTTGGGCTCTATTTCAATTCCTTACAACATCTTTAAAAAATTTCACTTTCATACCTTAAGTACTATTTTATTTCAAAATAATACCTCCATTACATTTTTCATCCATTGATCCGTCAAATGCTGACGTGGCTGCCACATATATGCCACGTGATTGCCAAATCTCTGTCACGTGGCAAGAAAAATAATTTTTTAAAAGAAGCCGACCCCCGCTGCCCGCAACCCTACTCCCATCCCCCCCACCCTCCGCGTGACCTGCGACCTTCCTCCCGTCCCCCCCCCCCCCCCCCCCCCGCGGCTGGAGACCCAGCTCCCCACCCGCCCCGCGACCCTAACCCCAAGCCCGAAACCCCCCGCAGTGCCCGTGACCCTCCTCTCGTCCCCCACCCCCCCCCCCCCCCCCCCGGCGCGACCCTCTTCCCTCCGCGATCTCCCCGGGCCCGCGCGACCCTCCTCCCTCCGCGATCTGGTGATGAGATTTCAATTTTTCTTTCTTTCTCCTTCCCTCCCTCTTCCTCTTCTTCTTCTTGTTGCAGATGTGGTCGCTGGGTTTCAAATTTTTTTTTTTTTGGCAAACATTTGGCAGCCACATCAGCATTTAACGGATCAATGGATGGAAAATATAACGGATGTATTATTTTGAAATAAAATAATACTTAAAGTGTGAAAGTGAAAATTTTTAAAGATGTTGTAAGAAATTGAAATAGAGTCCAAACCTGAGGTATGAAAGTGTAATTTACCTTTGTTATGTTAACTATTTGAAGTCTAGAATCTATAAGTTAATATATTTGACGTGCTGCTATAATTCAATTTCTCTTTTATGTGTTCGAGCGTGGTTCGAATTTGCCATGTGTCCGGTGAATGGGATGGCCATGGAGCAGACTTTACAAGGGAAGGGTGCCCAATAAAACTTCCCGAGAATGTTGGACCTGCAGCTTACAGGGAATGGGAGGTTAAGGTTTTCGATTGGCAGACTCAATGCCCCACTCTTGCTAACCCAGATGAGCACACTCTTTTATACAAGAATATAGAGCTACTTCCTGCTGTTGGATGTGAAGCTGATGCTACCACTCGATGACTCCAGAGATTGTTGATGATCCATTCCAAACTACGTGAGTTTTCAAGGTAAATAATCACTCACCATATCCTTTTCCACTTACTAGGATTTTCTTAATTTGAACTTTTTTCTTCACTTTGATTCAAATTAATTTTTTTATTTTCCTTTAAATAATTTGGAATTAGGCCTTTTATTTTGTGCGTTTTCTCTGTTATTTCATCCTCAGTTGAAAAGTGGAAGTCCGAACTTTTCGCTCAGAGAAAAACCCTTGGTTGAATCAAATACTGGTATGGTCCCTCACATGAGAAAAAAAAAACCAATTTTTTTTTTCCCTAAAATTTTTGTTCTTGTTAATTTTTTTTCCTTCCGCAAATTGTAGTTTTTCTTTGTTGCATTTGTCTGCTACCGTCCACAATGAACGACCTGCTAAAGCTAATGTATTTGGTTTGAAAAGAACAAGACTAATTTTGTCATTAGTATCTGCATTTTCACATCAATGTAAACCGACTGATGCAGAAGAGCTAGCCAATTTAACATGAGCGGATATGAGGAAATCTGATTTCAGTGGTTCAACTTTCAATGGTGCATACATGGAGAAAGCTGTCAAATATAAGGCAAACTTTGAGGTAAGAGCTTCGCACTGTACAAATAGATACTAAGATGTGAACAAAGCATAAATAGCTTTAGCTACCTATCCTCCAGTATATGTTTGCATCATGAGATCACCCAAAAGACAAAACCCACCTTCATTGTCAGTTCATTTCCATACAAGTTATCCCGGATTGTTAAGCATTTAGGCCATGCTTAATATGAAGGACTAGATTACACTTGAAGGATTAAGAAGGGGTTGATGTCTAAAGCGGATCCCTAATCTTATCCCCACTAATCCCTTTAAAAATTGTAAGCAGACGTATTGAAATTTATGTCTATAAACTTTTTTATAAGAACAGATGTAAATTAGAATCATACCTGGGTTAACATACTGGTAGTATATGATTGAACGATGCTAAAGGTTAAGTATGAACTTAGACTATGTGCCGAAAGAAAGTTGCTCATTACTTGCGTATAATTTATTTTGTTTGTTCAGTGAAGAGCACGGTGGCGTGTGCTTTGAGTGGGAGTTTGTACCGCAGGGGTACATTCTTGATGGGGACAATGTCAGGCATGGCTTGAATTGCGACCTTAGTTTTAAAGCAGAACATCGTGCAGAGAACATTCGGAGGATTGGCAGTATGTGTATGCCTTTTGGGATTTACCTTTATTAATCTATAATTTTGTGCTCAGCACACCATCTTGGAGTCTTAACATGATTGTTCTTCTATTTCATAGATTCGAAATGTGTTTAGTATCTCATTTAATTGGTGTATCATTTAACTCAAATTTAATACAATTTGGTCCTCCAATTTCTCTGAATTGCCAACGGATTTACTTTCTTTGGAAATTTCAGGAACTTTGGTTGTGGGAGGAAAAAGCCGGTTCCTTGCTATTTTTAGGTATACGATTAGAAATCGAAGGGTTTAAGGTTACTTGCTTTGGATGTGACTGCCAGAGAAATTCAAGCTTCTGCTAAGGTAATTATCGATAATTGAATTTTTTAATCCGATCAAACATGGTAGTGAAATGTTAAATTTGATGGCTACAAGTTTCTAATTAGAATGCTAATGTTGCAATATGTTCTGACTTAAACAGTTACTACAAATATATTGTTGTTTTGTGATGAATGAGTTATGTTTTGCATATAAGACTTTTTGTTTCTCGACACTAAGTCTAAAATAGAGATTTCATAGCAAAACGTTGATCTTGTACAAGCGAGTTGTGATTTTGTAGTTTTTATATGTTTCTATATAAAAGTTAGGATCTGCAGAGATTAGAAAGTGAAAAAGGGCAAAGGAAAGCGATGCTGACTTAGGAAAGATGGTTCAAATCTCTGTTGGAGGTACATTGGATTTATGTTTCTGATGTGATTAAGTACATTGTTAGAATTATAGATTTGGATTGAACTCAATGTTGTCCATGTGTATATTTAAATATATGTGTGTATATAGATGTGTGTGTGTGTATAGATTTATACATAAGGGGAAGATGGATGGATAGGCGTATTCTTAGTTCGTAAAAGAAGAAGAGAAAACGAAAACCACACCAAACAACTCGCATTTAAAGCTCTTTTTCTTTTGACATAAATCTCTCTTTGTCAGATTTCTAGGGGGCTGATTCTTTCTCGAATTTGTAGTGCACAAAAATGGTTTAGTATACATGTGAAGGGGATGAGAGAAGGCAGATATGCAAATGCTGTATCAGAGATGATTCCTTTACAGAGTTCGGTGCTTACATTTGTAGCTTTAAGATCAGTGTGGATGTTTCATACCATTCAAGGATCCTCTGTTCCAATGTGTTTCATAACATAAAAGGATCCCCGTTTCTACTATCAGTGTGGATGTTTCATAACATTGAAGGATCCCCTATTCCAGTGTGGATGTTTCATTGTACAATATGTTTATATGCCATCTCACTTGAATATATATAAAAGCAAAACTGCTTATCTTATCGATCTCATTCACTCATGTATCCCTCTGTTTGTTCATAATTGTGTTGAATTTATTCAACTTAAATGTGTTTTATTCATCCGATTACGCCTAAAACAACTGGTTCCCGTAGCAATGCGGGGGCTTTTTTTTCTAGTTAGTTGACTAAAATAAACATGAATAGACAATTAAAGCTTTTACCGTGATAAGCTTATAGACATGATAAATTGAAAAACCTCTTGCATGTATGTAGCTGCGTCCCTGTTATAGAATGAAAATACAATTATGCTCTGTTGTGATTGGGGTAAAAAAAGAAGAAAGAGAACACATGCTTATATAATCCGAAAGTCAGTGAAATCTAAAGGCTTTGTAACAGAACACATAACAGAACACAGGATACATGACATTTTAAGAAAGCATGAAACTGGGATATGTGTTTTTGGGTTGAACAAGCAATAATTAGAACAAATGGTTTAAGTTCATCAAAACCAGAGTTTATTATATAGCCTTCTTATGAAGAAAGGAAGCATTGGCATTTCAGTTAGAAAGAAAAGCGAGTACGATATCTAACTCGAATTTTCTTGATTAAAGATCAATGACCAAGATAATGATTGAAACAGTATGAACCAAAACAGAGAATGAGGCAACCTAATACTAAATTACATGGTACGCAACCATGTCATTAGGGTTCAACGTAACACAAACTGTCAGACCAGTCCATAGGTGCCAGTACAGCTGACACATACAATTGGTAGGACCATCATGAAGTATGAAATGGCTGTAGAATTTGCTAAAACAAATTGACGACGAAGACAACAAGAAAACTGTGGTTCATTTTATGCATTGTTGTCACAAACACTCGAAATTAGATATATGTATTTAATATTGCTAACTAATTTGAATTCTCTCTTTATTCACTTAAAACTTTTGAGAAATTATTAATTAGTTTATGGAGTAGATTATTTGCAATTGCTTAAAGGATGCACCATATTTCTAATAATTGATTGACAAGGTTGATTTTAATTTTCCTAACCTTTCTCAATTCTAGTTCCCCTTCTTTCTCTCTTATTTCTTATACAGTTCTACATTCGCTCTTTTCCCTACATCACCAATTTGTCATGCTCTACAGTAGCTTTGGAATCGCCGGAAACAGTTGTATATCACTACAAAAACCAGTGAAGTGATTTCATTGTTTGCAAACAACGCATAGAAGATGATTTGTGCACTCGGATAGCAGCAATTAAAATTTGAAAACTTACACTCTAGCGAATTATTTAGGTTATAGTGCAGATAATTTGATTATAACCATCTCCCTGAAATAATACAAAAATAACATAAAAGAAAAGTTCATGTCTCAGTAGCTTTCAAGCAAATTAGGAAAAGATGTAAAATTCAACATTCTAGTGGGAGTTCTTTGAATGACGTGTTATAATTTCTTTATCTTGCCAATTCCATATCTGAGACAATGGACAGTTTTTACCTGTCATCAGTGGAGATCACAATTCCTCTGAGAAACAACCCACATGGTAAGCCCCAGAAACATTCAAATTTGATGACGCATTCACTGTGGTGAACTGCCAATAAGGACGACAAACTGGAGGTAACAGTAGAGCTGATTTCCGGTCCATTGTTCGCAGCCGTCCACACTTGCTGCATAAAAAATGTAACATCAATAACTTCAAAGCCAGTAAAAGGTTTCAGAGGTAAAAAATGTAATTTGATCAAATGAAACATAATAAGCGTTATTTTTTTATAAATATACGAAGTTCAGGTTTAAGGAAAAATGTGCATGGCATTGGCGGTAACCAAGATGACCTCATCTGGAGAAAAGAAAGCCACTGCATCTGGGTCAATAGAACCAGCAGGATGCAATGAAACTACAGCTCTCATGGTAGAAGGAAAACAGCAACTCAATGACAGAAACCTTATCTGGGGCAACATCAAGCGGACCCGATCGTAACTCACTTGAACTGTGATAACTATGATCCTTTAATGTTTCACTGGAACTCTCATTTTCTGGCAGTGAAGATGCTCGTTTCAACCAATCCAATCGTTCATACGTGGAAACTTTCAAATTAGGAACCTTTTCGAAACGCGCTAAAACCTGTGACAGCGATTTGCAATCTAGAACCTCTTCTTGATTATGTGCCACCGGTGCTTGGGAAACGCGAGGCTTCTTCGAAGCTGACTCATTACATTGATCATTTGACGCCTCATCAAGGTGAGGAAAAAAAAAGCCTTTTCTGATCGGTGAAGGCCTTGAGAGCTAACCTAAAACATTGAATGACAAAATTCAAGAAATGGCTTCATAGGTCAAAACACGAAACTTGTATCCTCTTTAGTGAAAAACTATTCAAAATCTATAATTTTTTGGAACACAAGCTTAAGTATGCTTTGGAAATTTTGAAAAAAAAAAAAAACTTCCCTTCAATCATAATTTTTTAAGTAAAGGATATAGACCAACCTGGTCCTGTCAACCGCAGACACGCCAGCTTGGCCGGCGAGCTGCCGCTTCCAAGTATACGCAACAACGGCGCCGTCGGGACAAACCAACGGCATATGTAATCCCAAGACTTGCTCCGTGATAGCAGCGACTCGTTCAGAAGTCCAGATTCTTCCAGCCGCCTTCCTAACAAAAATAAGCACAAAACCCCTAAAAATGTCAATGCGAGATAGGTTATTGCGAATCAAATCCTAGAGAGAGAGAGGAGGTACCGACGGAGCGGAGGTCGAGGAGGTGTTGGCGCATGGATGCGTCCTTGTTGAGGAACAAATGGAGAGGCTTGGAGCTCTGGTGAGGCTGAGCGACGGAAATAACGTCAGTTACCCACAACACCTCCGTCCTCTTCCGGTGGATCACCGCAGGCGACGGAATCCGACAAATTTCCGGCGTCAAATGAATTCGTCGGTGCGATCTGGGTTTCGGAGACATCAGCGGGTCGATTAGTGTGTGCGGCGTCCAGTCAATCCAATTGAATAGCTGCGACGAAATGGAGAGAGAGAGAGAGAGAAGAAAAGGAAAGGGGGGTGGCGGCGCAAAAACATAAACATATAAAAAATTAAGAAATGTACAGTTTTGAAAAACTTGGCCTAATTATATTTTGCACCCTCCATGGTGATTTTCAAATTGGGCGTGAAATTGAATTTATTCGAGAGTCCTAAGATTCTTAAATTGTATTACATTACACATTTTATCTAATAAATTATTTAAATTTTCACTAAATTGATGACACGATGAGCGTAAAATCTGTAATTGAGATGATATGTAAGACACAATTAAAGTATAATAGACGTTAAAATATACAAAAAGTGTAAACTAATAAATTTTCAAAATTTTAAGGAGCAATTTAACAACGTCATGGCCTAATTTGAAACTTAGCTTAAATCTAAAGGAAAATTAATTAAAAATGTTTGAAAACTTTGAATTTTAACAATAAGAACAAAACAAAGATAAAATAAATACTACCATGATTGACTTTTTAGTGTAAAAATGTGATTTTTCGTTCAAATGAACAGTACCAAGAGTTTTTCTTTAAAGTTCCCTAAATCTTATAGGTATAATGATGAAGTGTCGATTTAGTCCCTGAACTATCAACTCAGTAAAAATTAGGTCCCTTAATACATTAAAAATTATTAATTTCATCCCTACTATTATATTCAAAACTATTTTGTCTAATTTTTCGTCAACTTAAACCATTTGACACACTTTAGAGTGTAATACCGTCATTTTCTCGCTAATAGGCCCTTAACGTTTAATATAGGTTGCGAATCAAACGTCTAGTTTACCCTTCAAATTTAGTTTCATACACTATTTCTTTATAATAATTAATAAATATAGTTAGTCCGAAAAACTTCAACAAAGAATCTCTGAGAGTCGAACCTGCAGTTATATCCAACTTTCCTAAATATTAACCAGGATTGAAACAAACAAAAAAATTGACATGACCAAATCTTAAATAAATTATTATAAAGAAAATTGGGTTATTGTTGATTTGATACATCCATGAAAACCAATTGGGTGTTTATCACAAATGTCTCTGCAATTAACATGCCCAATCAAGGTGGTCCTGAAATTACGTTCTTCGTGATTGTCCAGATGCCATCTCCAATATCCAAGTTGGGTTTTGAGATTACCCTCATTTTCTTTAAATTGATCTTGCAGTAGGAGCAATTTCTCGAGCTGTGCCTGGATCTTGAGATTACCCTCAGTCTCTTTGACGGCGCCATGAATTTCAGCAAGTCTTGCAGCCTCCATTTGGCAAGCTCTTGAAATTCTCTTTGCTATTACAAAACTGAAGCTTATCATACTCAGAATAAGGTTGGACTTGGTATACCGGAAACACATTCTGGTACACTGAAAAATCTCTCCTTAAAAAATGTCTGCTGGGTGAAAGCGAGCAGATACAACACCAAAAGGAAAAGGAAAAGGAAAAAAAACTGCAGCCCAAATGCAACCCAAAGAAGGAAGTCACGTAGGGAGGTAGCGGGGAATTACTTTCTTCAAGGTTGCCCAGGAGCCATCTCCAATATCCAACCTGGTCTTGAGATTACCCTCATTTTCTTTAAATTGATCTCGCTGTCGGAGCAATTCCTTGAGTTCTGCCTGGATCGGTTCAGTCTCTTTGACGGCGCCATTAATTTCAGCATGTATTGCAGCCAGGTCGGCTTCAATCTGCATTTTCAATTTCTCAACTTCTTGAAGTTCTCTCTTCTTGCTATCCCAAAACTGAACCTTAGGTTGAAGACGCTTTATCGTAGCTTCGACTTGGTCATTCAAGTTTTTGCCCTTATCATACTCGGAATAGGCTCGAAGAGGTTGCTCTAGCAGATTCAATATTGACAAAATCATTGTTCTGGTGCCTGTGGGAAAGCAATTAGAATCTACCAAGCTCTTGATGAGTGAAATCCTGTCAGTTCGTTGAACATCGCCAGCCATAGTAGTAAAGTCCATTTCTAGAGTAGCTCTGATTGTCGCTATGGCTTGCGAGTCTATGGTAGGAGTACAAATGGAGGAGCTGGCCAGTGTATTGGGTGCAGACGCTCGGTCTAAAAGTTCATGGAGGCTTTTACAGGAGCCCATCACCGCAACTTCTGAAAACTTATGACTCTACAATGGAAAGACGTTGGAGAAAACTGTTAAGGCCTCGTTAAGCTAGTGTCAAGGACTCGAATGGAATAGATATATATGATGTATGTCAAACGAAGACATGGATGCCAAACTTCCAATTATGTCCAAGTCGAAGCTAGAAGATAGTTTAGTTTTGAAGGAAACTTATCCCTCCAAATTCTACTATTTTCTAATCCATGTTTTACCTTCAAACTTGACAAGACCTAAGGGACGTCGAATTAAAGAAAGTTGTGTACGTACCTTTCCCGTCCCAAAATCATTTTGAACGACAGCCTTGCTTTTGCCATTTTCTGGCTTAATCAAGGTAGGCTCGAGTTCCTGCTCTTGATTCTATGTTCAAACAGATTTGTTAACGAAAAGGTTCAAATAAAGAAGGATCAAAAGATTTAAAAAAAATATAAAAAAAACACGCACACACACATACACACGTACAAATCAAAGATGAAATAGTGTTTACCTCAACGTCTTGGACAAAAACTTGGTTGGCATCTGAGGTTGGTCTTGATTGCAGCAAGGCTGGATTGCTAGACTCGGGAGCAGCGGTCATGTTGGTTGCGGCAGAAGTAGCAATCCCAATGGTTGCGGTTGGTTGTGGAACTAGTGGCTGCGACTTTTGAGCCACCAAAACAAAATATTGTCAGAAGTTTAGAAATTAAGGAAGACAAGTAGTAAGAGAAGGAATTTGAGTCGCATTCTGTAACGAGAAACAAGGAATGTTAGTTTTGGAACATGAAATAATTGGGGGTTTCATCCACAAGTGACTTTGGGTGGCTAAGTCTACCTTCGGGCCACAGGTGACTTTGAGTCGCTTCCGAGCTTGGTTTGTATCGTTTCCCTCTTCCTCTTCCTCTACTTCTTCAATGGTTGCAAGGGGTGTGGCCTTGGACTTAGTGGAGTCTAGAAATAAGTCATGACCCTCAGCTAAGAAACTATTTAGAGACCGCCTCTAGGAATCAAGTGTGTGAATCAGAAAAAATCAACGCAGTTTTTGTAAGGTTGCAACCTGAGAATTTACCGCATTGCCTTTTTCCAAGAGATGAATGACTTGGCTCCACCGCAACACTTGAGCTGGCTCTCGAATTGGTGCATGCTGCATCAGAATAAGAATGGATTAATCCGTATAGCCTATAGGCTGCCTTGACCTCATAATTCCAAAAAAAAAAAAAAAAAGGGCAATCTGATGGTGGCTGGGTGAATTCGTATAGCCTATAGGCTGCCTTGACCCCATAATTCATGGAAGCAAAAGATGTACATGAGATGTAGTAAACATAATTCTATCTCAAGTCATCTAGGGGTCATGAGTTTAGTTTTACCACTAACAGAGGTAGTACATTCACACTAAAGGAACAAACAAGTTTAGTTTAAAAACAACAACAACAACAACAACAAAGTCTTATCCCACTAAATGGGATCGACTGTATGAATACTAGAACGCCATTGCGCTCAGTTATGTGCCATGTCTTCTGTTTGATCCAAGTACGCCAAGTCTTTTCTTAGAGTTTACCAAATCACCAAAATGATTATAAAACAAAAGGTAGCCATGATAAACTATGGAAAAAGATTTGTCAATGTACAACATGTACCTGTTTCATCATCTCCAAAGGTTGATGAATTTGGCCCATGCAAAGGTATCGTGTCAGTGTCCACCATGTCTTCCTCTTCGTGCAAATATGAAACAGACTCTTCAGTTTTTTTATGGACCAATTCAACCAATAGCAGCTATTTAATGAACTCATGTATTGACAAAGACGATATAGAGTTAAAAGATACATTGGAACAAGTTAAGACAAAGGATCGCATTGCACGTACCAGGTAACCCAGTAAATATATTCATGGGGCTTTCCCAATTAATATGGACTGCACATTATAGAATGTCAAGTTAAATAATGAACAACTCTAGAGAAATATGGAAGGCAAAGCTGGCAAATGAATAACAAAGGGAAACAACCAACAAGTTTTGTTTAACAAATCACCAAAATCTTGAAAAAAATTGGAAAAACGTATGACAATGTACAACCAAAACGTGAAGAAACAGCTTCCTCAACCTCTCTTTGCAATCGGATTCAACAAATAGTAACTATTTAAACGAATGTGTTCACAAAGACCATATGGATTTTTCAAAGGTAACAAGTTTTACTTGTAAGTATCAAGGAAAACTCAAGAGGCAATCTGATGGTGGCTGGGTGAATCTGTAATTCATGGAAGCAAAAGATATGTGTACACAAGTTGTAGTAAACATAATTCTTATCTCAAGTCATCTAGGGGTCATGGAGTGGTGAAAAACCCTTAAAACAAAACCCCATGTGATGTGTTTTGACTGAGTTTTTTACAAAACTAAAGGAACAAACAAGTTTAGTTTACCAAATCACCAAAATGATTATAAAAGAAAAGGTAGCCACGACAAACTATGGAAAATGATTTGCCAATGTACAACAAGTACCAGTTTCATCATCTCCAAAGTTTGATGAATTTGGCCCATGCAAAGGTATCGTGCCAGTGTCCACCATGTCTTCATCTTCGTGCAAATATGAAACAGATTCTTCAGTTTTTTTGTGGACCAATTTAACAAATAACAGCTATTTAATGAACTCATGTATTGACAAAGACGATATAGAGTTAAAAGATACACTGGAACAAGTTACTTGAATAAGACAAAGGATAGCATTGCAAGTACCAGCAAGAAAACGGTTAATGTCATCCCAATTAATACGGTCTGCACATTATAAAATGTCAAGTTAAATAATGAACAACTCCAGAGAAATATGGAAGGCAAAGCTGGCAAAGGAATAACAAAGAGAAACGACCAACAAGTTTTGTTTAATAAATCCCCAAAATCTTGAAAATTTTTGGAAAAATATATGACAATGTACAACCAAAACGCGAAGAAACAGCTTCCCCAGCCTCTCTTTCTTTGCAATCTGATTCAGCAAACATTAGCTAGTTAAACTAATTCATGTGTTCACAAAGACGATATGGATTTTTGAAAGGTAACAAGTTTGACTTGTAAGTATCAAGGGATAGAAATCCAGCATTGATCTTACCCACAGCATGTTGAAATCCAAGAACAGAGGGTAACTCAGAACTTGCTTGGTGATTATGTGCTGCAACATTTATTGTGTTAAGCGAAGACGACAACAATAAAAGAAATATATAGAAGATAAACACGGAGAACAAATAATACAAAAAAAAAAAATCAACGAAATATTTGTAAAAGAAAAGGAACTCGTGACAAATATCAGAGAAAGATTTTGACAATGTAAAACAAACACCTGATACAGTGTTTTCGGGCTCCAATGTATGAGCACTATTCAAGTTTGTCGCATCTGTAGCTTGTAAATGCTGTAAATTACTTGGATTGGAACTAAAAGAACCAATCTCATGTTGCAATCCAGGGAGAGGGAGTAACCCAGAACTTGCTTGGTGATTATATGCTGCAACATTTATTGTGTTAAGGGAAGACAACAATAATAGAAGAAATATATAGAAGATAAACACGGAGAACAAATAATACAAAATATATATATATATATATATATATATATATATATATATATCAAAATATTGGTAAAAGAAAAGGAACTCTTGACAAATATCGGAGAAAGATAACACCTGATGCATTAGTTTCGGGGGAATGCAGAACACCTTCCCCAATCCTTATTTCATCTCCCTGATCCTGTTATATATCAAAATAAACGTGAATAGGTAGAACATGATATGACGGACAAAATGAACATACTGAAAGAAAGGGTGTGTAAGAATCTCAAGCACTAACTGCACAGATGAATGAAATGCTACTGAAAATATAAATGACAGTGTAAGGCATAACCTTTATATTCCGATAGTGGACAAGAGCCATATGTGAGAAATTCCTGCGGCAGTGAAATATTAGAGTTTAGAGGAAAGATTACTGCATTAAGGCCGAAAAAGAGAATAAATTCTTTTAAAAACTCACTCATCAATCAACCAGTAACTGCGTCGTTGAAAATTTGTATCTTCTTCTCCATGAGCATAGTAGCAGTGCAATGTCTCAGTACCTCCAACCTGACAGATATGTACAATAATAGTTCAGTAAGTTTAATTGGGAAAATAAGGAATTTTCAACATGGTTATTTTCTTCCCACGAATGCAACCCATCAAAATTATACCATGCCGCATTGCTCCATATCAATTTTGTACCAAAATTCTTCCAACTATACTACATCAAATTACAGATGGCGATATCCAACATGCCAATTTGTTCCATAAAATAAATCAACATCTACAAGATTAACTGATTAAGTTACCTAAATATAGTTGTATGGTTAAGTGTCATACTTAATACATCATATTTCTTATAACATCAACCTTGGCGTATGCCTACCTTGAGCCTCTCATGGGCTTCCTTAACAATCTTTCCACCTTTTGCCTTCTTCCATTTATAGCCATCCTTTCTAAAACGTTTCTGCTTCTTCTTATTAAAAAGAAAAATGGATCCACCTAAAACAAATGATGTGTGTCAAGCAAATATAGGTTTCATATGTTTCCAAATAAAGCAATGCAATGTTCACAGGCATCCCAAAATAATTAATAAAAGTAAACATGTCTTAACATCCAATGCAAATGTCGATTCTTATATCTTGAAAGCCAATGCCACTATATCCCGATTAATTTCTCATAAATAAAAAAAGTACTGTTATTGGCACTCCAAAAATCTCATTGTGCACTCCTCATAAATGAGAATTTTGGAGCGCCGATATCAATTCGCATAAAAAATAGCCCGATTAATTTTATAAAGAAAAGAAAAACCCACAAATCTCATGTGAGAGGGCAATCCAAAAGAAAATGATCAACCAACTCGACGGATACTTTACACAAACACTGGTTGACATAAACTTTCCTCTTATCCAAATGACCAACCGTTCAAAACTTATCAAGGGAATTTTCAATACACATCCAAATAAATCTTCGAAGAATGATGCAAAAAGCAAAATCAAATTCTCAAAATGCTAAAGAAAATTCGAGTTAAATCAGCCAATACAATATTTCTTAACAAATGCAATGCAGCAGAAAGTCATACTTGGTGGCCTGATTGCAGGCTTCTCAGAAATTGTTATACTTGGTGGCCTAATTGCAGGCTTCTCAGAAATGGTTCTGTTAGGATTTCGAAGAACTTCACATATTTCCTCCGGACGTAGCCATCGATGATGTTTCTCGTCGAGTCTTGCTTCCATTTCACTTGCTGCATTCAATAATATCATAATCAATAAATAATAAAATATCTAAGTTAAAAATTTTGATATATTTCATGTATATATATATATTGACAACTTTCAAGAAAACATAAGAACCACAGATGAACTTGGATTGGATCAACATACTCATATTGCAATGAATTGCAAAAAGTCAAACATTTTTATCGAACATATCAAACTTACAATGATTGCGATCGCTCTCCGCCATGAAGTCAGCAGTGGGTTTCGATTAAATTCACTGTGATTGCAATTTGCACAAGCAGCTACAGCTCTACAATTCACTCACTCGTGGCCTGCATTATATGATGCAGTATCTGAAGCATTATATAATGCAGTATCTGAAGGTTTGGTGAAACAAATAAACCGTGGTCAGAGTAAAAGGGCAGAGTTTGAAACTCGTAATTACCTGAACGCGATTGCTCTCCGCCATTAACTCGGCAGTGGGTTTCGATTAAATTCACTGTGATTGGAATTTGCACAAGTAGCTGCAGCTCTACAATTCACTCACTCGTGGCCTGCAACATATATATATATATGAGCTTGGATGTGTTTTTAAAATGACAGAAACTGTTTTTAGAGAGAATGTTTTTGGATTCTAAAAGTACTTTAAGTGTTTTTTCAAGATTTACTAGCATTTTTACTAACAATTGTTTTCAAAAATATTTTCACCAAAAACGTTTTTCAGTCATTTTAAAAACATATTCAAATGAGTTCTACATTATTATAAAACATAATACATATATTACAATGCAGTGCTTTGATCCCAAGGTGGTGTTGTAAAACAAAGAAACCGAGTGCCGAGTAAAAGGCAGAACGCGTTTAAAAGTGAAAATGCCGAGTAGTCGACTCTGAGTTTTCTGTTCCGGCCTCTCACACAAAATAACTTTCCCAAATTGTCTTTTTATTTGTTTTAGTCTTCAATATTCAGAATTTGCGGCGGCGTGGAGTTCTGGGTCGTTGCTTGTGGTTGCTGCTGCTGCTGCATATTCGTCTATGGCTCTATGGTACTAGGCGGTGTTCTGGATCGTTTCGTCGTTTGCGTAGCGCGTACCCAATACCCAGAGCCCTTTTTGAATAAAACTTTAGAAAACTTCATTTTAATCCTTAAAAGAAATGAGTTTTAGACTATAATCTTGTGTAAGATTAAAATTCAATTTTAGTCCCTAGTACATTTAATCATATCATTTACTAGTTATATTTTGATGTTTTATTTAATGTATTCATTACATTTAAATTTAATTTTTATTTCATTTATCATAATATATTTTAATGTCTACATTTTGGCAACTAATTTTTTTATAATATATATTCCGATAACAATTTTGTATGTCTTTCATTTAGGTACATTAATACATTTGAATATTTCGGTATATCCATTGGTACAAACATATAGTTACATTGATTCAATATAATGCATTTCGTTACGTACATTTTGGTACACACATTTGAGTATTGATTTTTAGGTATATTAATAAAATATATTATATTTTGGTACATACATTTAGGTACGTACATTTTGGTACATACATTTCGATATTGATATTTAGGTACATACATTTCAGTATTGACATTTAGGTACGTACATTTCGGTACATACATTTCGGTACGTACATTTTGGTACATACATTTCGGTATTGACATTTAGGTACATTAATTCAATATAATACAATTCAGTACATACATTTAGGTTCATTATAATATATTGAAGTACAATCATGTAGGTACAAATATTTCGGTACAAAAAAGTCAATTTTATATATTTCGACATAGTCATTTATGTACACTTATGTGACGACCCGTCCCGATTTATTATATAATTTTCTCCCCGAGTGTGTAAAATGACGATTATGCCCTTGTTGGCTTAGTGACGTGGATGTACGTATGTAGTTTTATATTAATTTCCTCGCTATCGTAATTAAATCATACTCAACGGCACGAGCGTGTTGACGCGAGTTAAGGCTGAAACAGAGTTGTAATGATTTTTGGGCTTGTGTTTCTTTGGCCCAATCAGATTTATTTCTTTACTTCTTTGGCCAACCCGTGACCACACACACACACACACCCATACGTATCACCCTTACCCTCTCGCTTCTTCTCGATCTTTCTTCCTCGTTTGTACACCCGAGACCCTCAGCTCACAAACATCTCTAAAACTTCACGGATCGAACTCAAGATTTTCACCTTCACACTCCTCTCGAGCTCTAGAATCTCATTGTAACATCTCATATCGCCCAAAGGAGTGATCCTTAAATGTATATTCCCATCCCTACCTAGCACGAGGCCTTTTGGGAGTTCACTGGCTTCGGGTTCCGTAGGAACTCCGAAGTTAAGCGAGAACGGGGTCAGAGCATTCCCATGATGGGTAACCCACTGGGAAGTTGCTCGTGAGTTCCCAGAAACAAAACCGTGAGGGCGTGGTCGGGGCGCAAAGCGGACAATATTGTGCTACGGTGGTGGAGCGGGCCTAGGAAGTGATCTGCCCCGGGCCGGGATGTGAATGGATTGTAACATCCCACATCGCCTAGGGGAGTGATCCTTAAATGTATATTCTCATCCCTACCTAGCATGAGGCCTTTTGGGGCTTCGGGTTCCATCGGAACTCCGAAGTTAAGCGAGAAGGGGGCTAGAGCACTCCCAAGATGGGTGACCCACTAGGAAGTTGCTCGTGAGTTCCCAGAAACAAAACCGTGAGGGCGTGGTCGGGGCCCAAAGCGGACAATATCGTGCTACGGTGGTGGAGCGAGCCCGGGAAGTGGTTCGTCCCGGGGCGAGATGTGACAATTGGTATCAGAGCCTAACCCTGGCCGCGTGTGTGCCGACAAGGACGTCGGGCCCCTAAGGGAGGTAGATTGTAACATCCCACATCGCCTAGGGGAGTGATCCTTAAATGTATATTCCCATCCCTACCTAGCACGAGGCCTTTTGGGAGCTCATTGGCTTCGGGTTCCATCGAAACTCTGAAGTTAAGCGAGAAGGGGGCTAGAGCACTCCCAAGATGGGTGACCCACTGGGAAGTTGCTCGTGAGTTCCTAGAAACAAAACCGTGAGGGCGTGGTCGGGGCCCAAAACGGACAATATCGTGCTACGGTGGTAGAGCGGGCCCGGGAAGTGGCCCGCCCCGGGCCGGGATGTGACACTCATGGTACCATTTGTTAGGTGAATTGATGAGTTTTACATGGGAACCAGGAACTCTGGCGAGGAGCCCAGTTTGCTCCGTCACGATCTCGACATGATTTCAAGTTTTTAAGACTTGAGAAAGTACTCACCTAACTTCCCTAGCACTTTGGAGTCATTTTGGAGTAGTTTGGACGTCGGGATAGGCTAGTTCTCAAAGTTGCAGAGTTGGCCGGAGGTATCGAAGGAAATTCCAACTATTTTTCGTTGGATTTTGGATTCCTAATAAGTACGATCGTGTTCTACTCTTCAAGACCTTCAAATCCATATAAATTTCATGGATTTTGGTTGAGAAATGACATAGATATAAAGTTTTGAAAATTTTCTAGAAACTGGCTAGATTTTTCTAGTTTCCGGCGAACTAGATGGCGGAGACCGGAGAAGAAGGAGAATATTCCGTCAAAGTTGACAGAATATTCCTAATGGCGTCAGGTACCGTCAATTGGATTTAAGGGAATATTCCGTCAAACTGACGAAATATTCCTAACTACGTCAATCACACGGGCCGCACGTGCTTGCGCGTAAGGGCACGTGTGACGTCCAAAAATTTTTCTAAAAATATGGGGGTGTTCGTGGTGTCGAGTAGGTTACGTTGATATATTCAAACACCCCAATTAAGCAACGTATGAGAAGTTATTCCTAGGTTTTGTATATGTGTTATCGAATTAACATTAAATTAATTGTTTCGCATATAAGTAAGACGTACCTTGAGGATGAGCATGGATTAGCGAGGCTAGGGGGCTACGACCCTGCTACTTATCTGTGAGTGGGCTTTTGTTTTCTATATATATATATGCTTTACGATTCCTAGAAACCATTTTAAATGAACTTATGTTTTAAATGCCATGTCATGAATGCATTACATTTTTAGTATTGCATTAATATAGTTATACATTGTACTGAATGATGCTGCGAAGGCCCAGGTAAGCTTCAGGTGAGTGCACTATGATGGTATTGGTTGCATTGTGTATGGTTATGCGTAGACTCATTTAGAGCTCATTATCCTGCACCCCGGTATTAGTGCTCCCGCCCGAGGCCAGGGCACAGCCTTCACATGATCGTTTACCTCCCGCACCGCACGCTCACCTTGGATCTAAGTCTGGTGCCAGCCTGTCGTACAGACCACAATAGGTGGTTCTGACTCGTAGGTGACCCGCGATTCATCGCGCAGCCTTCACTTGATCGTAGCAGTTGAGCGTACTTATTTACACCCAGCATATCGTACAGACCACAATAGGTGGTTCCAACTCGTGTGTAGGAATAAGTTGATGAGCTATAGGTCCAGCCATACAGGTCACGTTAGGTGACTCTGGCTGACATATTATTCTACATTGATTCATATCACCTGGCTTACACATTTTATTGCTGAGACACTTTGACATGGCATACTTTGGTTTCCACTGCTTTTGATCATGATTTTTATATACATACGTATTATTATTTTATGGGAATTATACGGGTTTTACAGTGAGGGGTTAGTACGTTCAGAAAGATAACTGTGTTTTCAAAAGTTTTGTTTTTGCCCACTCACGTTTTCTGTTTTGCGCCCCTCCAGGTTCTAGCTAGTTGAATCTCTCTGTAGCTCACGAAGACTCTCCGGCGGTTCTGATAGTCTTCCAAGTAAATGTAGGAATCTTCTTCCTGTTCTGTATAATTAACTTAGTCTGCTAGACTGCACTTACGTTACCTATGCTCTGAGTACTTATGTCCCTACTTTACTCACTTACGTTACCTATGCTCGTAGTACTTATGTCCCTACTTTACTCACTTCCACACACTTATACATATTTCTAGTTTAAATTAGTTTAGTTTCAGTTTTTATTTACTCACATTTTCATATCACTATCACTTCCGCCTTGCGCACTTGGCTACGTCACCCTCATGTGACGACCAGCAAGCCTCGACTCCGGTCGGGGTGTGTCAGTTTGGTATTAGAGCCAGGTTTGGCAGTCCTATGTATTTTGTTGGTGTTCTAATTATTTTGATCTCTTATGTCAGAACCATGCCGACTCGTGGAGAGCCACGTACTTCATCTGAGTCTGGATTTCCTGATTTTGGTCAATTGGGTGAAGCTATTGCCCATGCCATACAGTCCTCACTTTGTCCTCCTTAGAGGACTACTTTAGAGACAGTATCTCACCTTCAGTTCACCTTGGCGAGCAAGTTTGTCCATATACTTAGTGTAGTCATTTTTTGTAGAAATACTTTTTTTCTTTGATGCCTTTTTACCTTGAGGCCTGAGGGACTGACTAGTCGGTTGGGTCTCTGGCACTTGTTCAGGCATCCATTCCGTATCTTCAAATGTGTCGCATTCTTGTTCGGCCGTGTTTGCTTCTAGCAAACTGTGTATACCCATGCCGTGCATGACAACTTCTGGACCGGTTGCCACAATTCTGTATCTGGGGCAATCTTTGACAATTTGCCAACATTCCCATTTGATGAATGATTTGTTGTGGTTCTTTGCATTGTAGAATGCTTGTGCTTGTAGTGTCTATAAATGTGGGATAAGACAGTATTATAAAATTCGGGTGTAACACAAATAAATAAATTAAAATATTGATGTGGATGAAATACATATAAATGAATAAAAATATTGTCACCTGATCTGCTAAACTTGTCCCACTATGCAGATTACCGGAAGCATGAGAGATAGCGTTTTTCCAACAAGTAAAGGATGCATTGAGTTTTTTCCAACGACCTTGAAGACCTTGACTACTTCTGGCGTCTTTTCCATGAACATCGCAAAACGCTTTCGTAATTTTACTCCACATTTCTCGCTTATCCATCTCATTACCCGTAATCGGGTCATGAGTAGTGTGAACCCAGCATTCACACAACGTAACATCTTCGATGAGCTTCCACGTAGTCATTTTTTTCTCTCAAAAATTATATGAAAGCTTTGGTAGAAAGTGTTGAAAATATTGAAATGTGGTGTAAAGGTGGAAGATGAGGGTTAGGTATTTATAGAAAAAAATAAATTAAATTTTTAAATTTTTTCTTTTTTTTTAACAATTTTTAATTAATTTTTTATAAATTTTAATTTAGTTAATTAATCTGGACCGTTGGATTTGAAAACTATTCAAATCCAATAGCCTATACATTGACACGTGGCCAACGGTCATAATTCTGACCGTTGGTTTTATTGATTTTTTAGATTTCTGGGGGAAAAAACGTGAACCGTTGATCTCACGATCGGACGGTCCAGATCCTGCCATGTCAGTAGCTGTTGGATTTCAAATTCAAAATTTTTTGACCGTTGGAAATCCAACGGTCGAGAAAACTAGCCGTTGGAAATCCAACGGCCGAGGAGTGGCCACGTGGCCTTCCATTAGACGGCTTCAATGCGCCCGCGCAAGCGGGCCCGGCTATGCACCCTTGTTGGCGATGTGTGCCCATTCGCGCGTTCTTCTCACGTGTCTGACAGAAAAAAAATTAAAAAAGGCCCACGACGTCACACTGGAATCAGCATGACGTCAGTTGGGCCGTCCCCTTCCTCTGTCGATTCTGGGCCGGCCTGTGGCCTGGCTTGTGCTGGGTGCCAGCCTAAAGGGCTGGCGTGGAGCAAAACACTTAGAGGCTGGTCCATTTTTTGGGCTGGGTGCCAGCCTGTGAGGCTGGGGTGGAAATGCTCTTATCATACTCGGAATAGGCTAGAACAAATTGCTCTAGCTGCTTCAACATTGCCAAAATCATTGGTCCCGTGCCGGTGGGAAAGCAATTAGTATCAGTTTAAAAATTAAAATTTAATGACCTAATTTAAAAATCACCTTAAATTTTGAGAGCATAATATATATAGTTGGCGCGAAAAACTTTAACAAAGAATCTCTTATGGCGCGTTTACTAATCCGTAATCAAATTGAGAGATTTGGATTGAGGGGGAATTGGATTGAGGAAGAATTGAAATGAGGTGGAATCAGAATCAGATTCCTGTTGAAGTTGTTTACTAAAACTGTCTGGAATCGGAGTACAAATGATGTTGAGTCCATATAAGTTGTTTACTAATTCACTTCAATCGGAATGAAAACTAGGTTGATTACTATATTGCCCTTACATAAATAAATTATTTTCATACTAATTAATTTAATTTAATTCTTAATTAAATTTATATAATAAAATTCATCTATATAAGCATATATAAATAGGTTTTATTTATTTATTAAAAGATGACAAGAATGATGTTGAGTCTATATAAGTTATTTACTAATTCACTTCAATCGGAATGAAAACTAAGTTGATGACTAAATTGCCCTTACATAAATAAATTATTTTCATACTAATTAATTAAATTAAATTCTTAATTAAATTTATATAATAAAATTATCTATATAAAAATATATAAATAGGTTTTATTTATTTATTAAAAATGATATAATGAGTGTCAAATGAAGGGCAATGTTGGAATAATAAGCAACAAGTGAGGGCATAATAGGAATAAAAGATGCATTCCTGATTCCTTTACCCTCAAGGAATTCAAATACCTCACAAAACTAGGGAATCCCATTCCTCCAATTTCAGGAATTGAATTCCTTGTTTCGTGTGGGGTCCACCACTTTTTTGATTCCTTCATATTTAGTAAACACACCGGAGTACTCCGTAATCGGAATTCAATTCTCTTTCTTTATTCCGATTACCCTTACGTAAACGGGCCATTAGAGTCGAACCTGTAGCTATATCCAACTTTCCTAAACAATAACCATGATTGAAATAAAAAAATTTGACATGACCAAATTTTAAATAAATTATTATAAAGAAAACTAGGTTATTGATGATTTTATACATCCATCAAAACCAATTTTACCATCATTTAGATGCTAATTATAACCTCATCCTTCCGTTTCGGATCAAACGAAGATGAGAGATTACAAGAGTAAAAAATAGAAATACACTGACAATCCAAAAAAGTCATAATATAAAAACATTTCAATTAAAGTTCAAAAGAACAAGAAAAACATGCGGCTTTAAACAGGAAAAGAAAAGGAAAAAGAACCGCAGCCCAAATGCAACCCAAGAAAGGAAGTCACGTAGAGAGGTGGGGGTGAAGTATGTTCTTCAAGGTTGTCCAGAGGCCATCTCCAATATCCAAGATGGTCTTGAGATTATCCTCATTTTCTTTAAATTGATCTTGCTGCAGAAGCAATATCTCGAGTTGTGCCTGGATCAGTTCAGACTCTTTGACGGCGCCGTGAATTTCCGCAAGTATTGCAGCCTGCCTGGCTTCAATCCTCATTTTCCGTTTTGCAAAGTCTTGAAATTCTCTCTCCTTGCTGTCACAAAACTGAACCTTAGGTTGAAGAAGCTGTTTCGTAGCTTTGACTTGTTCAGTCAAGTTTTTGGCCATATCATACTCAGGATAGGCTTCGGAGTAGGCTAGAACAGATTGCTCTAGCTGCTTCAATATTGCCAAAATCATTGGTCCGGTGCCGGTGGGAAAGCAATTAGAACCTACCAAAATCATAGTAATAAATTCCATTTCTGAAGTAGGAGTAGAAATGGAGGAGCTGGCCAGTGTATTGGATGCAGATGCTCGGTCTAAAAGTTCATGGAGTCTTTCATGGGAGCTCGTCACCACAACTTCTTCAATGGTTGCATGGGGTGTAACCTTGGATTTTCCTTCTTCTGAGGCAGTGGAATCTAGAAATAAGTCATCACCCTCAGCTAAGAAACTATTTATAGTCTCCCTCTATGAAATAAGTGTCGTATGAACGACAAGTATGATGCAGAAAGCAAAATCAAATTCCTAAAAAGCCAATACAAGATTTCTTAAAAAATGCAATGCAGCAGAAAGTCATACTCGGTGGCATAATTGCAGGCTCCTCAGAAATTGTAACTCCGTTAGGATTTCGAACAACTTCACATATTTCATCCGGACGTAGGCATCGACGTTTCTCATCAAGTCTTGCTTCCATTCTACTTGCTGCATTCAATCATATCATAATCAACAAATAATAAAATATCTAAGTTGTCAACTTTGAAGAAAACATAAGAACCACAGATGAACTTGGATCAAAATAGTTTTACGATCACAAGTAAATCTCCCTTAAAAAGTAAAGAATTATTCGAATTGGATCAACATACTCGTATTGCAATGAATTGCAAATAGTCAACATTTTTATCCAAGATATCAAACCTACGTAATTGATCAAGAAGATCGCGATTGCTCTCCGGCATGAACTCGGCAGTGGGTTTCGGTTAAATTCACTGTGATTGCAATTTGCACAAACAGCGGCAGATCCAGCAACAATATATCTATATATATATATAGATATATATATATTCCTTTCTTTGAGCCTTGTCGGGTCAAAAGGCACCCTTGCTGGCGGTTCCTTGGAGTATATATATATATATATATATAATATTTTAATGCAGTGCTTTAATCTGAAGGTGTTTTAAAACAGAGAAACCGAGTGCCGAGTGCCGAGTAGAAGGCAGAACGCGTTTGAAAGTAAAAATGCCGAGTAGCGGACTCTGAATTTTCTGTTCTGACTTGTAATACAAGATAAGGTTTACTAATTGGAATGAATCTGCAAACTGTCAGTTAGTCTCCTTGAAATTGGTTTTTGTCTCGCTCTTGAAATTTACAATTTTAACTCTTTTGGTCTCACTTCATCCCGTTTTGTTAAGAACTTGGCATTTTCTATTCATACCAAACCTTGCATCTACGTTGATAAAATATTTCTGCTCTCCACGTGGCTGTGAATCCGGTTTTCCACGCTCGAACTCGTCATTTCGAAATTGATTATCATTTTGTTTGTGAATTGATCAGTCATGGAGTTGTTGCAACCCGTCACCGCCCTTCTCACCAACAAATTGTTGATGCCTTCACCAAAGGACTTTCTCGCAAACGGTTCTCCTTGCTCGCTTACAAGCCCAATCTCCTTTTCGTTCCGTTTCGCTTGAGGGGGGATGAAGAGAATAATACCGTTCCAGCAAATCAAACAGATAAACCTGCGATTAGAACTTGATCTCCTGCTTTCCACGATTTACTCATTTCCTTTATTTACTGTTTTATTGTATTTTATTACTTGCCTTATATGACTTTACGTAGTCAACTGTTGTAACTTGTATATACACACAATCTATGAGAATACAACATCATCGAGTCAATTAATCCAAATATATATAGCCTCTCATATACTCTGCGCTATTTTTCCTTCCTCTGCTATTCTCAAATTCTATACAAATGTAACCAAAATGAGGATAAATATACACATCCACCATTCAGGACATTTAGTCTCTCTTTACCAAAGAGAGTAATTCATGCACGCGGATTTTTAACCTAGAGATGTACACATCCACCATTCCACCGAGCTTTAACGCCCTTGATTTGCAGATTCTTTGGCTGAACAATCCAACCGGCGGCAGATTGAGTGGTCCGACTGATGTTCTGACCACAATGGTGTGGCTCAACGGCGTGTGGCTCCACGGGAATCAGTTTTCCAGCATGGTTCCGGACAGCATTGGTAATTAACTTCTTTGAAAGATCTTAATCAAAACCAATTTGTTGGTTTAGTTCCTGATGGTTTGGCTAACTTAGCAATTGATAGTTTGAACTTGAACAAGAATCATTTGATGGGTCCAATCCCGAAATTCAAAGCTCGCAATACGAGTTTTGATTCGAACGTGTGTTGTCAATCCACTCCCGGGGTTCCTTGCGCCGCGGAAGTTATGGCGCTTATTGAGTTCCTTGACGGGTTGAATTACCCTTCAACGCTTGTTTCTAAGTGGTCGGGTAATGACCCGTGCAGGTCGTGGTTGGAAGGGAGTTGTGGGAACAATGGGAGCACAACAACACAGTCATCAAATAAGAACACAACATAATAAAAATCAGATTATAATAACTAAGAAAGGACCACAACTGCAAGGTAAACCAAGATGAAACAGAAATTTCAAAGCTACCGAATATTTAAAGGGCGAGATAACTAACTAGCACGCAAGTATAACAGAAGCAAGCCGTAACCGCAGCCAAACAACAGCAAGGCTCCTGAAGTGCGAAGAGAAAACCTACACAGAAAATCAAATCATTAAAACGACGCATGCAGGTGCAAAAAATATAAAGACGGCATAAAGATGGCTCCATGACAACCAACGAAGGGCCACAAACAATCGAACACAGCCACCAGCGAACAAAAGATTCGTGAAGGCACGCAAAACAACAATAACAATCATCCAACGATGGACAAATAAACACAAAACAACAATCCAAGCAAAACAACAACCATCAGAACCAAATTATAATAAATCTCCCAAGAGACTCACCGGAAACACAACCTTGCAGGAAAAAAAACAGACTCACTGTCAGAGCAACAAAGAACACGACGGTTAAACAACAGGTCAACACAAAACAAAGGTTCTCCCAAGACAGTTGATTAAACACCAAAAATACACCAACAAAATCAGCACCGAACAAATAAATGAATGAAGGCATGCAAAACCATAACACAAATAAATAAAAAGCACGAATTTAACTAAAATAGGAAGCATGAGAAACAACAAACAATAAAGTGTCCCAAACAGAACGTCCAAAACACAAATGAAAAAAATGCAGGATCACTACCACAATAACAGCCAACAAAACCATAAACATAAACGGGCAAAGGCACGTACAGTGTAATCTCTGCAGAGGGAGTCAAAAAACCAAAGAGCAGCAAAGCAGCAGAAAATAAGAGCAGAAAATGAGGCAGCATAACCGAACAGAGGTTAAAAATAGAAAACAACACCAATATCTACAAAAACCTCCTAATTCAACCAAAATGTGGGCAATTGAACCAGAACTAAAATAGACCGCAACATGAGGAGAAAAGCAGAGAGATTGTTGCACAAAGGACTCTCAGCTGGAATAAAAATTCCAAGATCATCCTACCCTTCCCTCTCTCTCCCCCCCGTCTGACATGTCCTCAGGCAGCCCCTGCTTTCTGTCGGTCCAACGACTTCAAGGCCTCCCCACCCTTCCCTCTTTCCTCCTCCCGCTGGCATAGCCCGCAGCTCCTGTCGTTGCAGCCAGCTCACCCCCTCCCCATCGATCCGAAGCAGTCGCAACCTCTCATTTCTCTCGCTGAAGCCACCGATCGAACGCAATCGCAGCCCTTCCTTTCGAATTCTAAATCTGACAACCGAGCCAAAACGAAAAGCCCAAGTGGAGCCCAAAGCCACAAAGCCCGGTCTCTAAGCCGATGGCCCAAAGCCACAAAGCCGCGCATTATGTGTGGACAATTTGTCAAATTCCTTTTGGTATGTTTTGGTTTCGCTTACGCAAAATGTTTTAGTTTTCACCTTTGCTATATAGTTTGGCAACCAAATGTATGTTACGTATTGGCTTCCGATTAATGGTGGTGGTTTGCTTATTTTCTCTACATGCAGACAGTTTTGATCATCTCAGTTTGCAACAATCAACTTCTTAAATGGATGGAGAATGAATTGATTTGGCTTTTCAGTTGCATTCCTGGTTTTGCTGCTGTCCTTCCTTAACCTCATTGCAAAAATTGATGCGGCAAAGGAAGGGTATCTCACAGCTTCTCCCCAAAATGTTCCGTGCATGTCCTTGTTAGAAGCTTGTATAGGATCACTAATGTAATGGAGAACTCTACAAGTTGCAGGTTTATATTGTGTCATTTTGGGAGGGATTATTATTTGGGGAGCTTTTGTGAATTAAATGTTGAAATTACATATTGGAATCTTATATTTCTTTGCAATGCCAATAATCAGGAATCTTACTATTCTTATTATTCTGACAAAAGACCAAGTAAGTCACGCAGGTCTGTGGTGGTGAATTATGTTCTTAAAAGGTTGTCCAGAGGACATCTCCAGCATCCAACCTGGTCTTGAGATTACCCACACTTTCTTTAAATTGATCTTACTGTAGGAGGAATTTCTCAACTTGTTCCTGGATCGCTTTGATGGCGCCACGAATTTCAGCAAGTATGCCACGAATTTCAGCAAGTATTGCAGCCTGCTTGCCTTCAATCGTCATTTTCCATTTCGCAAGCTCTTGAAATTCTCTCTCCTTGCTATCACAAAACTGAACCTTAGGTTGAAGAAGCTGTTTCCTAGCTTCGACTTGGTCAGTCAAGTTTTTGCCCATATCATACTCGGAATAGGCTTTGGAGTAGGCTGGAACATATTGCTCTAGCTGCTTCAACAAACCCATAATCATTGGTCTGGTGCCGGCGGGAAGGCAATTAGAATCTACCAAGCTCTGGATGCCTGAAATCATGCGAGTTCGTTGAACCTCGCCAGCCATAGTAATAAAGTCCATTTCTAAAGTAGCTCTGGTCGTCGCTATTGCTTGCGAGTCTATGGTAGGATTCGAAATGGAGGAGCTGGCCAGTGTATTGGGTGCATATGCTCGGTCTAAAAGTTCATGGAGTTCTTCAAGAGAGCACATCACCTCACCTTCTGCAAACTCATGACTCTACAATAAAAAGACGTTGAAGAAAACTAATGAGGCCTCTTTAAGCTAGTGTCAAAGGACTGGAATGGAATAGATATATATATATATATATATATATATATATATATATATATATATATATATGATGTATCTCAAACGAAGACATGGATGCCAGCCTCCAAATTATGTCCAAGTCGAAGCTCCCTCCAAATTCTACTATTTTCAATCGAGGTGGGCTCAGTTTCCTTCTCGACTCTTGTGTTTAAACAGATTTGTTATTGAAAAGGTTCAAATAAAACAGGCATGCGCAAGCGCGCAAATCAAAGATGAAATATTGTTTACCTCAACTACGTCTTGGGCGAAATCTTGGTTGGCATTCAAGGTTGGTTCCGACCGCACCAAGGCAGGATTGCTAGACTCGGATGCAACAGTGCCATTGGTGGTAGCCGAAATAACAACCCCAGTGGTTGCAGTTGGTTGTAGAACTGGTGGCTGCGAGTCTTGAGCCTAGCAAAACGAAATATTATATTTTTGATACAAACGATATTCTAGTTTAAATTAATCTAAAATGCAGGCAAGGGAGATTAGGTGCATAGAGGGTATATCCACTCTAGCCACGAGTGACTTTGGGTGGCTGAGTCTACCTTCTGGCCACAGGTGACATTCGGTCGCTTCCAGACTCGGTTTATATCGTTTCCCTCTTCATCTTTCTCTTGGTCGACTTCTTCAATGGTTGCATGGGGTGTAACCTTGGACTTTCCTTCTTCTGAGGCAGTGGAGTCTAGAAATAAGTCATCACCCTCAGCTAAGAAACTATTTATAGTCTCCCTCTATGAAATAAGTGTCGCATGAACGACAAGTATGATGCAGAAAGCAAAATTAAATTCCTAAAAAGCCAATACAAGATTTCTTAACAAATGCAATGCAGCAGAAAGTCATACTCGGTGGCATAATTGCAGGCTCCTCAGAAATTGTAACTCCGTTAGGATTTCGAACAACTTCACATGTTTCCTTCGGACGTAGCCTTCGATGATGTTTCTTGTCGAGTCTTGCTTCCATTCTACTTGCTGCATTCAATCCTTATCATAATCAATAAGTAATAAAATATCTAAATTGAAAATTTTGGTATATTTCATGTGTGGGTATATATATTGACAACTTCGAAGAAAACATAACAACCAGAGATAAACCTGGATCAAAAAATTCCTACGATCACATATAAATCTCCTTTCAAAAGTAACGAATTATTCAAATTGGATCAACATACTCATATTGCAATGAATTGCAAAAAAAGTCAAATTTTTATCCAACATATCAAACCTACCTAATTGATCAAGAAGATCACGATTGCTCTCCCGCATAAACTCGGCAGTGGGGTTCGATTAAATTCACTGCGATTGCAATTCGCACAAGCAGCTGCAGATCCAGCAACAATATATATATATATATATATATATATATATATTCCTTTCTTTGAGCCTTATCGGGTCAAAAGACGTTTTAAAACAAAGAAACCGAGTGCCGAGTGCCGAGTAAAGGGCAGAACGCGTTTAAAAGTGAATGCCGAGTTGCCGATTAGTGCCGAGTAAAGGACAATACTTCTTTTTCTCGGTGCAACCAGGCGGCAAGGAGAGGAAGCGGCGCCAAGTCGTGCTGCCATGGCGAAGGAGAAGGTTGGGTATGAGTGGGCAGGGTTCATTTCTACGGAGGAGAGGGATTGATTAAGAAATTCGGATTGGATTTGATGCAATGGGATCTGCGGCGTGGGCTGAGGAGGACAGGGGAGAGAGACTGGCTGTTTGGTTACAGGAGCAATCTTAGAGTTAGTTGTTTGGGCTTTAAATGACACATGGTTTTCTTTGATTGGACCACATGTAAATTTCAGTATATTGCGTCCTTCCCGGTGAGAGGACCGGAGTAATAGGCAGAACGCGTTTAAAAGTGAAAATGCCGAGTAGCGGACGGAGGCAGATTGTCTGCCCTCCTGCCCTTCTATGCTCTCTTATTTGTGCGATCATGGTTAAATCACATCAATATTTTATATTTTTATTATTTTTTATCTTATTATATCTCTTAAAAAATTAATATAAAATGTTGACGTGGTTTAACCGTGACCGCATAAAATAGGAGGGCATGGAAGGAGACTACAACTAGGCAGACAATCTGCCTCTGTAGCGGACTCACTTTTCTGTTCTGACTTCTAATACAAGATAAGGTTTATTAATTAGAATGACTCTTCAAACGGTCAGTTAGTCTCAGTTTTTCTCCACTCTTGAAATTGGTTTTTGTTTTACTTTATCTCTTGAGATTGACATTTTTAACTCGTTTGGTCTTACTTCCTTATTTTTGTTAATTACACATCTATTTACCTTTGATCTACACACTAAACAATCTCAATTTCATTTTTTACAACTCTAATTCAAACCCACAACTTTTGGACCTTTTAAATTAAATTATTCAATCACTAGAAATTTTCATGGCAACAAAATCATTATATCAACTAAAATAATGTCATTTCACTTGCAAGGCATCTATGGATGAGCTCAATGTAAATTTAGCACTTGAAAAATGCATCAAAACGTATGCCTTTTGGCAAAGGCTGAATTGAAACAATAGGGTTTAGGGTTTGGTATGTGTTGGTTGGAAACTTTTGTAAAGAGAGGTTGATAGCTGCAGATCCAATGCTATAGAATGAATACAGAAAGTTAGAACTTAATGTGTATAAGCTAATGCACGCATATAATTTAGGGTGAACTACCAATTTAATATCTGAATTATTACTTTAGTAAAAATTAAGTCTCTAAACTATTTTTTTCAAAAAAATTAATCCTTAAATTATAAAAATCTGTCAATTACATCTCTAATATTATAGTTAAAGCTACTATATTCAATTTTTCTCTTTCTCCCCTCTTTCTCTCTCCCTCAGATCCCATTCTCTTCATCATTCTCTTTCTCTCTCCCTCAGTTTCAATCTGCTCACCTAAAATCCCCAGATCGAACATCCTCCATCTCAAATGAAAAAACCTTCCCCCTTCAGAACCCATAGAATCAGCAGTCATGGAATAATCATGGATTTTTGTTGAGGTAATTTGATTGTTTCCTCTTCTGTAATTTGTGCAGTTCTTGAATTTTAATTTTTATGTTTTCCAACTTGGAAGAGTCGACCTTCAGGTGATAAAATCGTGATGTGACCATCGTATTGTCTCTCACATCTCACAACGATGAAATAGCACCACGACCAATGTCGGGTAAGCTATCGACTACCCCATCTCCATCTTCTTTTTCTTCTTCCGCTTCTCCCTGCGCATTCCAGTTTGACTGTAGGTGTTTTGGATGCATCTTGATTTCCTTAGTATGATTAGACGGTTCGGATGCGCCTAATAAACAAACCTAATTTGCCTCGCGCTTTCAGTCATCACCTTCCTTCGTCTAAAACCTCACACAGAGACAGAGCTCCCCCAAAACCCCAAACGCCCAAAGGTAATTTTGTTTAATTTTTCAATTAGTTTTAATTATCTGACGAATCCCTAGCATAAATTCACTCTCTGTACTCTAAATGCGTATAGTTTTTTTTGTTTTAATTTTTTGCAGTATTAATCACAAAGTTACGGAGCTGAAGTTGCAAACGCTATCATGGCTCGCTTAAAAAATGTAAGCTTGAAATTTTTAGGTTCTGTTTGGTTGTTGAGAAAACTGAATCAAAGAGGTTTTTTTGTTTTGTTAATTATCTCCGAAACGTAGTTGATTGTTGTGTTTCCGAAAATTTGAAAACACAAGAAGAAGGTGTTTGTGAAGTCGGTTTCGACGAAGAAGCTTTGTGTTGATTTGTGTTTTCTAGATGCAAGTTGCCTGGTCCTCTGAAGCAGCTTCAAGCTGATTTGAGGAAATTGATGCTTCCCTACACTGCCCTTAAGCTTAAGGTATGCAAATATTCATTCCTGTCTTAATATGTTTTGCAATGCTTTATGATATTTGATTTGTTTAAATTTTAATTGATTTGAAGAGCTGATGAAAATCAGAAGTAAGAATCTGAAGTACAGAGCTGAGCTTTTTCCGCAATGTTTTTGCAGGAGAAGAGGCGGAACAATCTTAGAGACTTTTTGAATGTGGCTAGGCCTATGGGGGTTACACATTTCCTCATGTTGTCGAAAACTCCAACCGCGCCATACCTTAGGGTTGCAAGGACACCTCATGGCTCAACGCTATTTTCATAAGATATGCAGAGGGTTCCATTTCTAATGTCTTTGTGGGTTTTCAGGGTGCAGATCCTGAATGACAAGGAAGAATAGAAGTGGATATAACAACAGTGAGACCAAATGGGAGATCCAATGAAAAAAAACAGCAACGGATAAACCGAGGCCTATAGATTCCAACTGCCTCACAACAACCGCCAGAGAGGTCGGATTGTCCAGAGCGCTGCCTCTTCCTCCACCAACACCGCTGTGTCAGATGTTAAGCTGCAGCTCCAGGAGGAGGACCACAGCAATGGCTTCAATCCCATTTCCACTTTTGCTTCTGGTGAGTGTATTTTAAGCGCTTTTGCCAAAAATCTGCTTAGTTACTTGGTTTTTGTGGGTTTTATTAAATTCGTATGGTTGTTGTTGTAGCGTAAAA
Organism: Heteromeles arbutifolia; assembly: GCA_024362995.1. Taxonomy (NCBI): domain Eukaryota; kingdom Viridiplantae; phylum Streptophyta; class Magnoliopsida; order Rosales; family Rosaceae; genus Heteromeles; species Heteromeles arbutifolia. The sequence continues at coordinate 4,321,255 of JANCRC010000010.1, read as the reverse complement.
AAGTTTGCATCTTTGCATTGATATTTGGAGCAACAGACAGTATTTGGATTTGGGGTTGTATAGAAATTGAGTAATTGAAATTTATTAGATATCCAATGGAAAATTTCCAGTTATTAGATATCCAGTTTGATATTTGGCGGGTAAATTTCCATTCTTTGGATTAGGGTGCCACAACAGTTGATAAGAGGATAAGTCAGAAATGGAGTGATGAAATGTATTAACTTTTATGACTAATTTCCAAAGAAATTGCAATCTGCCAATCTAAAACGGTCAGTTATTTAATATCCGGTTTCATTTATAGTAGAAAAGGCAATGGATAAGAGAGATGATGGTTGAATTTGTATTTGTTATGTTAACTATTTGAAGTCTAGAATCTATAAGTTAATATTTTTGACGTGCTGCTATAATTCAATTTCTCTTTTATGTGTTCGAGCGTGGTTTGAATTTGCCAGGAATGTGTCCGGTGAATGGGATGGCCATGGAGCAGACTTTACAAGGGAAGGGTGCCCAATAAAACTTCCCGAGAATGTTGGACCTGCAGCTTACAGGGAATGGGAGGTTAAGGTTTTCGATTGGCAGACTCAATGCCCCACTCTTGCTAACCCAGATGAGCACACTCTTTTATACAAGAATATAGAGCTACTTCCTGCTGTTGGATGTGAAGCTGATGCTGCCACTCGATGACTCCAGAGATTGTTGATGATCCATTCCAAACTATGTGAGTTTTCAAGGTAAATAATCACTCACCACATCCTTTTCCACTTACTAGGATTTTCTTAATTTGAACTTTTTTCTTCACTTTGATTCAAATTAATTTTTTTATTTTCCTTTAAATAATTTGGAATTAGGCCTTTTATTTTGTGCGTTTTCTCTGTTATTTCATCCTCAGTTGAAAAGTGGAAGTCCGAACTTTTAGCTCAGAGAAAAACCCTTGGTTGAATCAAATACTGGTATGGTCCCTCACATGAGAAAAAAAAACCAATTTTTTTTTCCCTAAAATTTTTGTTCTTGTTAATTTTTTTCCTTCCTCAAATTGTAGTTTTTCTTTGTTGCATTTGTCTGCTACCGTCCACAATGAACGACCTGCTAAAGCTAATGTATTTGGTTTGAAAATAACAAGACTAATTTTGTCATTAGTATCTGCATTTTCACATCAATGTAAACCAACTGATGCAGAAGAGCTAGCCAATTTAACATGAGCGGATATGAGGGAATCTGATTTTAGTGGTTCAACTTTCAATGGTGCATACATGGAGAAAGCTGTCAAATATAAGGCAAACTTTGAGGTAAGAGCTTCGCACTGTACAAATAGATACTAAGATGTGAACGAAGCATAAATAGCTTTAGCTACCTATCCTCCAGTATATGTTTGCATCATGAGATCACCCAAAAGACAAAACCCACCTTCATTGTCAGTTCATTTCCATACAAGTTATCCCGGATTGTTAAGCATTTAGGCCATGCTTAATATGAAGGACTAGATTACACTTGAAGGATTAAGAAGGGGTTGATGTCTAAAGCGTATCCCTAATCTTATCCCCACTAATCCCTTTAAAAATTGTAAGCAGACGTATTGAAATTTATGTATATAAACTTTTTTATAAGAACAGATGTAAATTAGAATCATACCTGGGTCAACATACTGGTAGTATATGATTGAACGATGCTAAAGGTTAAGTATGAACTTAGACTATGTGCCGAAAGAAAGTTGCTCATTACTTGCGTATAATTCATTTTGTTTGTTCAGTGAAGAGCACGGTGGCGTGTGCTTTGAGTGGGAGTTTGTACCGCAGGGGTACATTCTTGATGGGGACAATTGTCGATAATTGTCGATAATTGAATTTTTTAATCCGATCAAACATGGTAGTGAAATGTTAAATTTGACGCCTACAAGTTTCTAATTAGAATGCTAATGCTGCAATTCATGATGATCAATATGTTCTGACTTAAACAGTTACTGCAAATATATTGTTGCTTTGTGATGAATGAGTTATCTTTTGTATATAAGACTTTTTGTTTCTCGATACTAAGTCTAAAATAGAGATTTCATAGCAAAACGTTGATCTTGTATAAGCGAGTTGTGATTTTGTAGTTTTTATATGTTTCTATATAAAAGTTAGGATCTGCAGAGATTAGAAAGTGAAAAAGGGCAAAGGAAAGCGATGCTGACTTAGGAAAGATGGTTCAAATCTCTGTTGGAGGTACATTGGATTTATGTTTCTGATGTGGTTAAGTACATTGTTAGAATTATAGATTTGGATTGAACTCAATGTTGTCTGTGTGTATATTTAAATATATGTGTGTATATAGATGTGTGTGTGTGTGTATAGATTTGTACATAAGGGGAAGATGGATGGATAGGCGTATGCTTAGTCCGTAAAAGAAGAAGAGAAAACGAAAACCACACCAAACAACTCGCATTTAAAGCTCTTTTTCTTTTTCTCTTTTGACATAAATCTCTCTTTGTCAGATTGCTAGGGGGCTGATTCCTTCTCGAATTTGTAGTGCACAAAAATGGTTTAGTATACATGTGAAGGGGATGAGAGAAGGCAGATATGCAAATGCTGTATCAGAGATGAGTCCTTTACAGAGTTCGGTGCTTACATTTGTAGCTTTAAGATCAGTGTGGATGTTTCATAACATTCAAGGATCCTCTGTTCCAATGTGTTTCATAACATAAAAGGATCCCCGTTTCTACCATCAGTGTGGATGTTTCATAACATTGAAGGATCCCCTATTCCAGTGTGGATGTTTCATTGTACAAATGTGTGTTTATATGCCATCTCACTTGAATTTATATAAAAGCAAAACTGTTTATCTTATCGACCTCATTCACTCATGTATCCCTCTGTTTGTTCATAATTGTGTTGAATTTATTCGACTTAGATGTGTTTTATTCATCCGATTACGCTAAAACAGCTAGTTCCCGTAGCAACGCTCGGGCTTTTTTTTCTAGTTAGTTGACTAAAATAAACATGAATAGACACAATTAAAGCTTTTACCGTGATAAGCTTATAGACATGATAAATTGAAAAACCTCTTGCATGTGTGTAGCTGCGTCCCTGTTATAGAATGAAAATACAATTATGCTCTGTTGTGATTGGGGAAAAAAAAGAAGAAAGAGAACACATGCTTATATAATCCGAAAGCCAGTGAAATCTAAAGGCTTTGTAACAGAACACAGGATACATGACATTTTAACAAAGCATGAAACTGGGATATGTGTTTTTGGGTTGAACAAGCAATAATTAGAACAAATGGTTTAAGTTCATCAAAACCAGAGTTTATTATATAGCCTTCTTACGAAGAAAAGAAGCATTGGCATTTCAGTTAGAAAGAAAAGCGAGTACGATATCTAGCTCGAATTTTCTTGATTAAAGATCAATGACCAAGATAATGATTGAAACAGTATGAACCAAAACAGAGAATGAGGCAACCTAATACTAAATTACATGGTACGCGACCATGTCATTAGGGTTCAACGTAACACAAACTGTCAGACCAGTCCATAGGTGCCAGTACAGCTGACACATACAATTGGTAGGACCATCATGAAGTATGAAATGGCTGTAGAATTTGCTAAAACAAATTGACGACGAAGACAACAAGAAAACTGTGGTTCATGTTATGCATTGTTGTCACAAACACTCGAAATTAGATATATGTATTTAATATTGCTAACTAATTTGAATTCTCTCTTTATTCACTTAAGACTTTTGAGAAATTAGATATATGTTTTTACCTGTCATCAGTGGAGATCACAATTCCTCTGAGAAACAACCCACATGGTAAGCCCCGGAAACATTCAAATTTGATGACGCATTCGATGTGGTGAACTGCCAATAAGGACGACAAACTGGAGGTAACAGTAGAGCTGATTTCCGGTCCATTGTTCGCAGCCGTCCACACTTGCTGCATAAAAAATGTAACATCAATAACTTCAAAGCCAGTGAAAGGTTTCAGAGGTAAAAAATGTAATTTGATCAAATGAAACATAATAAGCCTTATTTTTTTTATAAATATACGAAGTTCAGGTTTAAGGAAAAATGTGCATGGCATTGGCGGTAACCAAGATGACCTCATCTGGAGAAAAGAAAGCCACTGCATCTGGGTCAATAGAACCAGCAGGATGCAATGAAACTACAGCTCTCATGGTAGAAGGAAAACAGCAACTCAATGGCAGCAACCTTATCTGGGGCAACATCAAGCGGACCCGATCGTAACTCACTTGAACTGTGATAACTATGATCCTTTAATGTTTCACTGGAACTCTCATTTTCTGGCAGTGAAGATGCTCGTCTCAACCAATCCAATCGTTCATATGTGGAAACTTTCAAATTAGGAACCTTTTCGAAACGCGCTAAAACCTGTGACAGCGATTTGTAATCTAGAACCTCTTCTTCCTACATCACCAAGTATACGCAACAACGGCGCCGTCATATGTAATCCCAAGAATTGCTCCGTGATAGCAGCGACTCGTTCAGAAGTCCAGATTCTTCCAGCCGCCTTCCTAACAAAAATAAGGACAAAACCCCTAAAAATGTCAATGCGAGATAGGTTATTGCGAATCGAATCCTAGAGAGAGAGAGGGAGAGGAGGTACCGACGGAGCGGAGGTCGAGGAGGTGTTGGCGCATGGATGCGTCCTTGTTGAGGAACAAATGGAGAGGCTTGGAGCTCTGGTGAGGCTGAGCGACGGAAATAACGTCAGTTACCCACAACACCTCCGTCCTCTTCCGGTGGATCACCGCAGGCGACGGAATCCGACAAATTTCCGGCGTCAAATGAATTCGTCGGTGCGATCTGGGTTTCGGAGACATCAGCGGGTCGATTAGTGTGTGCGGCGTCCAGTCAATCCAATTGAATAATGATAAGTGTCGATTTAGTCCTGAACTATCAACTCAGTAAAAATTAGGTCCCTTAATACATTAAAAATTACTAATTTCATCTCTACTATTATATTCAAAACTATTTTGTCTAATTTTTCGTCAACTTAAACCATTTGACACACTTTAGAGTAATACCGTCATTTTCTCGCTAATAGGCCCTTAACGTTTAATATAGGTTGCGAATCAAACGTCTAGTTTACACTTCAAATTTAGTTTCATACACTATTTCTTTATGCAAAATTACCAATCTACCACCCAATGTGTATCACATGCAAGTAATGTGGCTTAAGTTGACGAAAAATTGAATATAGTAGCTTCGAATCTAATAGTATGGATGTAATCGACATATTTTTTCTATAAAAAATATAAAATAATTTAGGGACCTAATTTTTACTCAAGTGATAATCACTTTATAAAAATTAATAAATATAGTTAGTCCGAAAAACTTCAACAAAGGATCTCTCATAGTCGAACCAGTTATATCCAACTTTCCTAAATATTAACCATGATTGAAACAAACAAAAAAATTGACATGACCAAATCTTAAATAAATTATTATAAAGAAAATTGGGTTATTGTTGATTTGATACATCCGTGAAAACCAATTGGGTGTTTGTCACAATTGTCTCTGCAATTAACATGCCCAATCAAGGTGGTCCTGAAATTACGTTCTTCGTGATTGTCCAGATGCCATCTCCAATATCCAAGTTGGGTTTTGAGATTACCCTCATTTTCTTTAAATTGATCTTGCAGTAGGAGCAATTTCTCGAGCTGTGCCTGGATCTTGACATTACCCTCAGTCTGTTTGACGGCGCCATGAATTTCAGCAAGTGTTGCAGCCTCCATTTGGCAAGCTCTTGAAATTCTCTTTGCTATTACAAAACTGAAGCTTATCATACTCAGAATAAGGTTGGACTTGGTATACCGGAAACACATTCTGGTACACTGAAAAATCTCTCCTTAAAAAAAGTCTGCTGGGTGAAAGCGAGCAGATACAACACCAAAAAGAAAAGGAAAAGGAAAAAAATCTGCAGCCCAAATGCAACCCAAAGAAGGAAGTCACGTAGGGAGGTAGCGGGGAATTACTTTCTTCAAGGTTGCCCAGGAGCCATCTCCAATATCCAACCTGGTCTTGAGATTACCCTCATTTTCTTTAAATTGATCTCGCTGTCGGAGCAATTCCTTGAGTTCTGCCTGGATCGGTTCAGTCTCTTTGACGGCGCCATTAATTTCAGCATGTATTGCAGCCAGGTCGGCTTCAATCTGCATTTTCAATTTCTCAACTTCTTGAAGTTCTCTCTTCTTGCTATCCCAAAACTGAACCTTAGGTTGAAGACGCTTTATCGTAGCTTCGACTTGGTCATTCAAGTTTTTGCCCTTATCATACTCGGAATAGGCTCGAAGAGGTTGCTCTAGCAGATTCAATATTGACAAAATCATTGTTCTGATGCCGATGTCAGAGCATTCAGAATCTACGAAGCTCTTGATGAGTGAGATCTTGTCAGTTCGTTGAACATCGCCAGCCACAGTAGTAAAGTCCATTTCTAGAATAGTTTTGATTGTCGCTATGTCTTGCGAGTCTGTGGTAGGAATAGAAATGGAGGAGCTGGCCAGTGTATTGGGTGCAGACGCTCGGTCGAAAAGTTCATGGAGGCTTTTACAGGAGCCCATCACCGCAACTTCTGAAAACTCATGACTCTACAATAGAAAGACGTTGGAGAAAACTATTAAGGCCTCGTTAAGCTAGTGTCAAGGACTGGAATGGAATAGATATATACGATGTATGTCAAACGAAGACATGGATGCCAACTTCCAAATTATGTCCAAGTTGAAGCTAGAAGATAGTTTAGTTTTGAAGGAAACTTATCCCTCCAAATTCTACTATTTTCTAATCCAAGTTTTCCCTTCAAACTTGACAAGACCTAAGGGATGTCGAATTAAAGAAAGTTGTGTACCTTTCCCGTCCCAAAATCATTTTGAACGACAGCCTTGCTTTTTCCATTTTCTAGCTCAATACAGGTAGGCTCGAGTTCCTGCTCTTGATTCTATGTTCAAACAGATTTGTTAACGAAAAGGTTCAAATAAAGAAGGATCAAAAGATTAAAAAAAAAAAAATACGCACACACATACATGCGTACAAATCAAAGATGAAATAGTGTTTACCTCAACGTCTTGGACAAAATCTTGGTTGGCATCTGAGGTTGGTCTTGATTGCAGCATGGTTGGATTGCTAGACTCAGGAGAAGCAGTCATGTTGGTTGCGGCAGAAGTAGCAATCCCAATGGTTGCGGTTGGTTGTGGAACTGGTGGCTGCGACTTTTGAGCCACCACAACAAAATAGTCAGAAGTTTAGAAATAAAGGAAGACAGTAGTAAGAGAAGGAATTTGAGTCGCATTCTGTCACGAGAAACAAGGAATGTTAGTTTTGGAACATGAAATAATTGGGGGTTTCATCCACGAGTGACTTTGGGTGGCTGAGTCTACCTTCTGGCCACAGGTGACTTTGAGTCGCTTCCGGGCTTGGTTTGTATCGTTTCTGTCTTCCTCTTCATCTACTCCTTCAATGGTTGCAAGGGGTGTGGCCTTGGACTTAGTGGAGTCTAGAAATAAGTCATCACCCTCAGCTAAGAAACCATTTAGAGACTGCCTCTAGGAATGAAGTGTATGAATGAGAAAAAATCAACGCAGTTTTTGTAATGTTGCAACTTGAGAATTTACCGCATTGCCTTTTTCCAAGAGATGAATGACTTGGCTCCACCGCAGCACTTGAGCTGACTCTCGAGTTGGTGCAGGCTGCATCCGAATAATAATGGTTTAAACTTTGTGAGTATAGGGAAAAAAAAAAGTACAAAACGAAAGAAAAAAATTATCGTGCCATTGTCGACCATCTTAACCCAGATTCCAGTGTCTTCATCTTCGTGCAAATATGAAACAGATTCTTCAATTTTTTTTTGTTGACCAATTCAACAAATAGCAGCTATTTAATGAACTCATGTATTGACAAAGACGATATAGAGTGAAAGGATACACTGGAACAAGTTACTTAAATAAGACAAAGGATCACGTTCCACGTACCAGGTAACCCAGTAAGTAAATTCTCGGGCATTCGCCAATTACTAGGGTCTGCACATTATAGAATGTCAAGTTAAATAATGAACAACTCCAGGCAGAGCTGCCAAATGAATAACAAAGGGAAACAACCAATGTACACCAAAACGATTATAAAAGGTAGCCACGACAAACTATGGAAAAAGATTTGACAATGTACAACAAGTAGTACTTGTTGTACATTGGCAAATCACCAAAATGATTATAAAAGAGAAGTAGTACTTGATGAAACAGGTACTTGTCAAGTACCTGTTCACCATCTCCAAAGTTTGATGAATTTGGGCTACACAAACTATGGAAAGAGGTTTCAGTGTCTTCCTCTTCGTGCAACTATGAAACAGCTTTTCAGTTTTATTTTTGTTAACCAATTCAACAAATAGTAGCTATTTAATGAACTCATGTATTGACAAAGACAATATAGATTCAAAAGATACACCGGAACAAGCTACTTGAATAAGACAAAGGATCACATTCCACGTACCAGGTAATCCAGTAAGTAAATTCTCGAGGCTTCCCCAATAACTATCTGCACATTATCGAATGTCAAGTTAAATAATGGAAAACTCCATATAAATATGGAAGGCAAAGGGAAACAACCAACAAGTTCTGTTTAACAAATCACCAAAATCTTGAAAGTTTATCGCATTTGTAGCTTCTGAATGCTGGAAATTACTTGGTTGCAATCCAAGAACAGGGGGTAACCCAGAACTTGCTTGGTGATTATATGCTGCAACATTTACTGTGTTAAGCGAAGATGACAATAGTAGAAGAAATATGGGTAAATGACAAAAAACTACCTCAACTATTGGTGTCATGACACTTTCATGCCTCATTTTTTAAAATTGACAATGTCATACCTCATCTTACGAATTTGTGTCAATGTCATACATCCGTAAGTTTTTCTGTTAATTTTTCTGTTAAGTGCTGACGTGGCTACATACGGGACCCACTCACTAATCCAACTGGATTAAAAAATCATTAAATATAATTTTTTAATAATTAAAAATTAAAAAAATTAATTTTTTTATAATATTACTTCTATCTCTCTCCCTCTCTGCCACCTCTCACGCCTCTTTCTTCTCTGCATCCCCAGAACCCCTTCCCCCAACCTTCTTTCACCACCTTCCCAAAAACCCAGCTCCCCTCTTCCCATCGACCAATCAGGAATCAAGGGGTGAAAAAAGAAGAGGAGAAAAAAAAAGGAAGTTTTCCTTCCTTCCCGTCGGCACTTGCACCAGCACACCCAACCTTACCAATTTTGGCGATTTTCGCCATTTTTTCCGTCGAATCACCACCATCCAACACCCACAACCTCTTCCACAACCTCCCCTCTACGATCTCCACCCAAATTTGGGGATTTTTAAGGTGTAAAACTGTGCGGGTGGCCGGAGGTGTTCCACAGCGATTCCTAATCTCTGCAACCTTCAACCCAAAATCATAGCAAGCTTTGAACTTTCTTCGCGTGGGGGGAGACGCAGAAGCTTTTCGTTTCTTCTTCTTCTTCTTCTTCTTCGAAATTGGCGAATTCAAATTCTAGGGTTAGGGTTTATGTGGAATTGGGGTATTTACAGGGATTAATTTGGTGAGGGTGATGGGTGTGCCGGGGGGGGGGTGGGGACATGGGTCACTGGAGGGGGGGCGGGTTGGTGTAAGGGTGGCCGTGGGGTCGGGGGTGGGGATACGGGGCTAATGGGAAGGGAGGGACAGATTGAAAACTTGATCGCGTGGGCAAATAGGTCTCCCCCGCTGACCCTTTATCCTTTTTTTTCCCCCTGTCCTTCCTCTGCTGATGCCCATTTTCTCAGAAGCTACCATTTGGGTTGGGGGCGCGTGGGGATGGGGATGGGGGAAAGGGGGAAGGATCTGGGTGAGGTGCGTGGGGATGGGTTTTTTTTGTGGTTAGGGATTGGGGTTGTGTTGGGGGGGGGGGGTTAATGGGAAAAGGGGAGCGGCAGATGAAGGTTGGGGGGGCATGGGCGGGGAAGGATGCAGAGAACAGAGAGTGGGAAAAGGGGAGCGGCGGATGAAGGTTGGGGGGGGCATGGGCGGGGAAGGATGCAGAGAACAGAGAGTGGAGACAGAGGTCGGGGGAAGAGAGATGTCATAAAAAAAATTAATTTTTTAAATTATTAAAAATATATTAAATTTTTTTTTAATCCAGTTGGATTAGTGAGTGGGACCCGAATGTAGCCACATCAGCACTTAACAGAAAAATTAACAGAAAAACTGACGGAGGTATGACATTGGCACAAATTCGTAAGATGAGGTATGACATTGTTAACTTTAAAAAATGAGGTATGAAAGTGTCGTGACACCAATAGTTGAGGTAGTTTTTTGTAATTTACCCAAGAAATATATAGAAGATAAACATGGAGAACAAATAATACAAAAAAAAATAAAAAAAATCACCGAAATATTTGTAAAAGAAAAGGAACTCGTGACAAATATCGGACAAAGATTTTGACAATGTAAAACAAGCACCTGAAATAGTATTTTCGAGCTCTGATGTCTGAACAGTATTCAAGTTTGTCGCATCTGTAGGGGGTAACCCAGAACTTCCTTGGTGATTATATGCTACAACATTTATTGTGTTAAGCGAAGACGACAACAATAGAAGAAATACATAGAAGATAAACACAGAGAACAAATAATACAAAAACAATAACCAAAATATTTGTAAAAGAAAAGGAACTCGTGTCAAATATCGAAGAAAGATTTTGACAATGTAAAACACATACCTGATGAATCAGTTTTGCGGGAAGGCAGAACACCTTTCCCAGTCCTTATTTGGTCTTCCTGATCTTATTATATATCAAAATAAATGTTAATAAGTAGAACATGGATATGACGGACAAAATGAACATTACTGAAAGAAAGGGTGTGTAAGAATCTCAAGCACTAACTTGACAGATGAATGAAATGCTACTCAAAATATAAATGACAGTGTAAGGCATAACCTTTACATCCCGATAGTGGACAAGAACCTTATGTGAGAGATTCCTGCAGCAGTGAATTATTAGGATTTAGAGGAGAGATTACTGCATTAAGGCCGAAAAAGAGAATAAATTCTTTTAGAAACTTACTCATCAATCATCCAGTAACTGCGTCGTTGAAATTTGTCATCATCTTCTCTATGAGCATAGTAGCAGTGCAATGCATGAACACCTTCAACCTGACAGAGATGTACAATAATAGTTCAATAAGTTTAATTAGGAAAATAAGGAATTTTCAACATGGTTATTTTCTTCCCACAAATGCAACACATCAAAATTATACCATGCCATTGCTCCATATCAATTTTGTACCAAAATTCTTCCAACTATACTACATCAAATTACAGATGGCGATATCCAACATGCCAATTCGTTCCATAAAATAAATCAACATCTACAAGATTAACTGATTAAGTTACATAAATATGGTTAAGTGTCATGCTTAATACATCATATTTCTTATAACATCAACCATGACGTATGCTTACCTTGAGCTTCTCATGGCCTTCCTTAGTCCTTCCATCTTTTGCCTTCTTCCATTTATAGCCATCATTTCTAAAATGTTTCTGCAACTTCTTATCAAAAAGAAAAATGGATCCACCTAAAACAAATCATGTGTGTCAAGCAAATATAGGTTTCATATGTTTCCAAATAAAGCAATGCAATGTTCACAGGCATCCCAAAATAATTAATAAAAATAAACGTCTTAACATCCAACACAAATGTCGATTCTTATATTCTTGAAAGCCAATGACACTATATTCCAATTAATTTCTTATAAATAAAAAAAGTATTGTTATTGACACTCTAAAAATCTCATTGTGCACTCCTCATAAATGAGAATTTTGAAACGCCAATATCAATTCGCATAAAAAATAGCCTGATTAATTTTATAAAGAGAAGAAAAACCCACAAATCTCATGTGAGAGGGCAATCCAAAAGAAAATGATCAATCAACTCGACCAATACTTTACATAAACACCGGTTGACATGAACTTTCCTCTTATCCAAATGACCAACCGTTCAAAACTTATCAAGGGACACATCCAAATAAATCTTCGAAGAATGATGCAAAAAGCAAAATAAAATTCTTAAAATGCTAAAGAAAATTCGAGTTAAATCAGCCAATACAATATTTCTTAACAAATGCAAAGCAGCAGAAAGTCATACTCGGTGGCGTAATTGCAGGCTTCTCAGAAATTGTTCTGTTAGGATTTCGAAGAACTCTACATATTTGCTCCGGACGTAGCCATCGATGATGTTTCGTGTCGCGTCTTACTTCCATTTCACTTGCTGCATTCAATCATATCATAATCAATACATAATAAAATATCTAAGTTGAAAACTTTGATATATTTCATGTGTATATATATATATATTGACAACTTTCAAGAAAACATAAGAACCACAGATAAACTTGGATTGGATCAACATACTCATATTGCAATGAATTGCAAAAAGTCAAACATTTTTATCGAACATATCAAACTTACAATGATCGCGATCGCTCTCCGCCATGAAGTCAGCAGTGGGTTTCGATTAAATTCACTGTGATTGCAATTTGCAAAAGCAGCTACAGCTCTACAATTCACTCACTCGTGGCCTGCATTATATAATGCAGTGCTTTGATCTGAAGGTTTGGTGAAACAAAGAAACCGTGTTCAGAGTAAAAGGCAGCGTTTGAAACTCGTAATTGATCAGGAAGATTGCAATTGCTCTCCGCCATGAACTCGGCAGTGGGTTTCGATTAAATTCACTCGGCAGTGGTGTTGTAAAACAAAGAAACCGAGGGCCGAGTAAAAGGCAGAATGCGTTTAAAAGTGAAAATGGCGAGTAGTCGACTCTGACTTTTCTGTTCCGACCTCTCATACTAAATAACTTTCCCAAATTGTCTTTTTATTTGTTTTTGTCTTCAATATTCAGAATTTGCCCTTGTTTCTGAAAAATTAAAAAAAAAACTTCTTCTTCTCCAAAATTCAAAATTCCGTTTTCATTTGAACAGTGCAATTGGAATCCTTTTTAGACTAAAGTAATTATTATTACCTCATCCTTCCGTTTCAGATCTAACGAAGATGAGAGATTACAAGGTTATCCAGAGGCCAAATGCAACCCAAGAAAGGAAGTCACGTAGGGGGGTGGAGGTGAATTATGTTCTTCAAGGTTGTCCAGAGGCCATCTCCAATATACAAGATGGTCTTGAGATTATCCTCGTTTTCTTTAAATTGATCTAGCTGTGGGAGCAATTCCTTGAGTTCTGCCTGGATCAGTTCAGTCTCTTTGACGGCGCCGTGAATTTCCGCAAGTATTGCAGCCTGCCTGGCTTCAATCCTCATTGTCCATTTTGCAAGGTCTTGAAATTCTCTCTCCTTCCTGTCACAAAATTGAACCTTAGGTTGAAGAAGCTGTTTCGTAGCTTCGACTTGGTCAGTCCAGTTTTTGGCCATATCATACTCAGGATAGGCTTCGGAGTAGGCTAGAACAGATTGCTCTAGCTGCTTCAACATCGCCAAAATCATTGGTCCAGTGCTGGTGGGAAAGCAATTAGAATCTATCAAAATTATACATATATTGACAACTTTGAAGAAAAAAATAAGAACAATAGATGAATTTGGATCAAAATATTTTTACGATAACAAGTAAATGTCTTTTAAAAAGTAAAGAACCATTCACATCGGATCAACATACTCATATTTTAATGAATTGCAAAAAGTCAACATTTTTGTCCAACATATCAAACTTACAACAAATCGCGATTGCTGTCCGCCATGAAGTCAGCAGTGGGTTTCGATTAAATTCACTGTGATTGCAATTTGCACAAGCAGGTACAGCTCTACAATTCACTCGTGGCCTGCAATATATAATGCAGTGCTTTGATCCAAGGGTTTTGTGAAACAAAGAAACCGAGTTCCAAGTAAAAGGGCGAGTTTGGAACTCCAAATTTAAAAGTGAAAATGTAGCAAACTACTTTTCTGTTCAGACTTCTCACACAAAATAAGGCTCGAGTGCCGAGTAAAAGGCCAACACGCTTAAAAGGGGATGCCGAGTATTTAAAGGGGATGCCGAGTATTTAAAGTGAATGCCGAGTAGCCAACTCTGACTTTTTTGTTCAGACTTTTCATACAAAATAATTTGTCTGCATCAAATCAATCGAAGCACCCGACTAAAAAAAAATTCAACCGAAGCACCAAATTGTCTTTTTATTTGTTTGTCTTCAATATTCCGAATTTACCCTTGCTTCTGAAAAAAAAAACTCTTCTCCTCCAAACCTCACGCCATCAACTTCCACCACGAAAACCCTCCTGCCATCTCCCATCTCTCTCCTCTTTGAATGTTCACGGTGGACAATTAAGATCAGTGCAGGAAGAGAGAGAATAGAGAGAGGAAGATGGGAGAGAGAGAAAATGAGAGGATGGTCGATGTTGCCTGTGGCGCCTACGCCGTGGCATACTCCGCAGAGGGAGGCTGCGGCGGCGTGGCGTTCTGGGTCGTAGCTTGCGGTTGTTGGTGCTGCTGATGCATCGTCGTCTATGGTACTAGGCGGTGTTCTGGATCGTTTCGTCGTCTGCGTACTCAGTGCCCCGTTTGAATGAAACTTTCAGTATGCACGTACTGCCTGTCGAAGTAAAAAATTACACGTGCAAAAATGAAATTACAGATAAAAATAAATGAATGAAAAAGAAGTCGTTCCTGCATTCAAGGAAAGTGGAGTTGGAGTTGGATGTAGGTTTTTTTTTTCTTTTCCTCTTCCCACGTGGCCTTCCAGAAGGCATCTGATGGTCGAAATTAGACTTATCAGTTTCTAACACGATACAAAAATAACGGATTTCTGATCAAAATGATAACTAATCGGATTATTATCGGATCACGGGTTCTTAACGGGTATACACACGGGTAACACATAGATAACCTGTTTCGACCTGTTAAGAAAAAAATTATTTTGATAATTTTAAAGTTTAATTACTAAAAGATTTATTATAAATTACAATAACCATATTAATATATACAATATATTATATATTAAATATATAGTTTTGTATTATTATTCTATATAAGTTAAAAAAAAAAATGTTTTAGTCATTATTTATTTTTATTATGAGAGTTATCATTACTAGGATAAATTTTACTTAACACGTTGTTGTCCAAAATTAAAATAAACTAGTGTAGTATTTGTATAGGCAAGAACTAAGAAGACATACATACAAGTATGAGAAATGTGAAATAATATATAAACACTCGTGATTCATCATTATTCCTCCACGAGTAGATAATGGTTACACTTACATTATCGTTTAGATTTTTAAAATCCTTCAAACCCTCATTAATAATGTTTTTTATTTGAGGAAAAAATTAATAATAATTATTGTAGAAGTGTAAAAAATGTAAAAAAAAAAAAAAAATTATAGAATCACTCATAGTGACAAGCTTTACAACTTTCATGAAGGGGTCAGCTTCGAAATCCAACACTATAATCCATAAACCTTAAATTTATATTTTGTTAACAGAACTAAGAAATGGTTATGTGAAGAACAACAAACAAAAGAACAAATACGAAAAGAGAGAGAAAGAATGAAAGTATTCTGTGTATTGATTCTTAGAGAGAGAATGGATGATTACAATCTGTGTTGCATATCAGACTTTATACACGGGATAGCTAGCAAAATATCTGGCTAACTAACTAACTAATTTTGTATTGAGCTGGCAGCCATCTAACCATTGAAAACTGACTTGATCTATGATGTCATTCTAGCCGTTGGATCTCTTATCATTCCCCCTCAATCGTGGCTTGGGCACCAAGCCTAAGATTGCAACAATGCTTGAGAAATGTTGGACTATGCAGACCTTTTGTAAGTACATCAGCTATTTGATCTTCTGTTGGGATGTAAACAACCTCCAAATCTCCTTGTTGAACTCTCTCCCTTATAAAGTGAAAATCCGTGTCAAGGTGTTTAATTCGAGAATGGAACACTGGATTTGCACTGAGTGCAATTGTGGATAAGTTATCACAATAAATCGTAGGTGACGATGGCAAAAATACTTCCAAGTCCTTCAATATTCCCCTCACCCAAGCAATATCAGCTGCAGTGTGAGCAAGGGCCTTATATTATGCTTTTGTGGAGCTTCTTGACACTGAACTTTACTTCTTTGATTACCAAGACACAGGATTATTGCCCAAATATACCACATAACCTGTGATTGAACGGCGAGTGTTAATATCTGCTGCCCAATCTGCATCTGAAAATGCAGTTAATGTTGTCACTGTGTCAGCAGAATATAGTATTCCATGAGTCAAAGTTCCTTGTAGGTATCTTAGTATTCTTTTCACTGCTCCATAGTGCATCTGTGTAGGTGAATTCATAAATTGACATACTGTGTTAACAGCATATGCAATATCTGGCCTCGTGAAGGTCAGGTATTGTAATGAACCTACAATACTTCTATAAAGAGAGGGATCTGTCATGAGAGAACCATCTGAAATAAGCATTTGATCATGTGGTTTACAGGGAGTATTAACAGGCTTACATAAGTCCATACCTGCCTTATGGATCAAATCCTTTATATATTTGGCTTGATTCACAAAAATGTCCCCATTTGATTTGTAAGCAATTTGCAATCCCAGAAAATATGTCAATTGTCCCATGTCCTTGAGCTCAAATACTTCAGACAATTCATCAATCACTTTCTGTACTTTAAGAGAATTTGAGCCTGTAAGGATTATATCATCCACATATAGGAGAAGAATGACAGTATCATTGCCATCTTTCTTAGTGAATAGGCTTGTATCAGAAGCAGAAGACTGAAAATTCATTGCTGCCAGATAAGAAGTGAACTTTGAATTCCATGCTCTTGGGGCCTGCTTTAATCCGTACAAAGACTTGATTAGTTTACACACATATGTAGGATGAGATGTATCAACAAATCCCCGTGGTTGCTTCATATAAATGTCTTCTTGTAAGTCACCGTGCAGAAAAGCATTTTTGATATCAAGTTGCCTAAGTTTCCAATGATTGGTTGCAGCTAAGGCTAATACTATCCTCACAGTAGTGTGTCTCACTACTGGAGTGAAAGTCTCTAAGTAATCCACACCTTGCTCTTGAGAATATCCTTGAGCCACCAGTCTGGCCTTGTATCTTGAAACACTTCCATTTGAATTTTTCTTCACTTTATACACCCACTTGCTGCCAACAATGGATCTGTTATTTGGAGGAGGTACCAAAGTCCATGTGCCTTGACTCCTGAGAGAGTCATACTCATCTTGCATTGATTGTTGCCATTGAGGCATTGAAGCAGCTTTCTTGAATGTAGTTGGTTCTGATACATCAGCTATTGTAGATACAAAACTATATCCTCCCACAAACTGATCTTCTTCAGTTATTTGCAGAGTTTGTAACTCAGGAAATGATGCTATAAAGGCATTATAATTTTGTCTTTGAATGGTGCCACTCTTCAATCTTGTAACCATTTGATGCACAGAACAAGAATTATTCATACCAGTAGAATTGTCAGTATGAGCATTTGTTTCAATTTGTGATGATATTGGTAAAATTACCTGAATTTGAGAAGCTGACTGGACAGGCAACATTGGTGATGTACTAGAGTGATGAGGAGGAGAATTTGGAACTGTTGAACTTGGTACTGTGTATTGCTGTGAATTGTCATGTGATTCCCTTGACTGTTCTGCATTATCAGTAGATCTGTGTGATGTAGATAGACTTGGAATTGCAGACTGACCTTCAGTACTTTGAGAATCTGATAACACTGTGTTTTCTTCTTGTATTCTATATTCACCATCATGTACATCAAGATTTCTAGAACTGGGAATAGGAACCTGAATAACTACATGACTTTGAGTGGACCTTTGAGATTGACCATGATCAATATCCTTGTTGACAGACTGTTGTTTGAAAGGATATGTATCTTCATCATGTATAACATGCCTTGAGATTATAAATTTCCTAGTATGTATATCATAGCAAATCACTCCTTTATATCCTACTGCAAAACCAAGAAAAACAAACTGACTTGATCTATTCTGCAGCTTATTTGCATTGTAAGGTCTTAGGTATGGATATACTGCAATTCCAAATATTTTAAGACTGTGAATTGCAGAATTTTCACCAAAAAGCAGTTGATAAGGTGACCTATTATCAAGACTTTTACATGGCATTCTGTTGATTAAGAATGCAGCATATGAACAAGCATGATACCAGAAACTAGCTGGAATAGAAACATCTATCATTAAGCTTAAGGCTGTTTCAACCAAGTGCCTATGTTTCCTCTCAGCAATGCCATTCTGTTGAGGTGTATAAGGACATGATACCTGATGTATAACACCTTTTTGATCTAAGAAACTCTTCATCATTCTATTCACATATTCTCCACCACCATCTGTTTGCAAATATTTGATTGAACTATGGAACTGAGTATGAACAAAGGCATGAAATTTGACAAAAATTTGGAACACATCTGATTTATTTATCATAGGAAAAATCCATACAAATCTTGAGTAATCATCTATAAAACTCACATAATATCTATACCCTTCTATGGACTTATGAGGAGATGGACCCCAAACATCAGAGTGTATCTTTTCAAACATAGAAGTAGTTCTAACTTGTTTTACAAAAAATGGTAATCGACACATTTTTCCAGAAATACAAGCTGAACACAGAGATTGAGAAGAATCAACATTCACTGATATTCCTGCATGTTTTAACATTGTAGACAACACTTCCTCATATGGATGTCCCAGCCTTTTATGCCACACTGAAATCCTTACTTTCTTCCCAAGAAATGCAGCACAATTCTCTAATTTTGCAGCAAATGAACTTCTGAAAACTGAAACTGGTATCTTGAATAATTCTCCATCATCACTCTTTCCTTGGTACAGAATCACCCGAGTTGCCTTGTCCTGTATAAAAAATACCAAATCATCACAAATAAACTAGCATCTATTATCTCTACATAGCTTCTTAACTGATAACAGATTCATTGTAATGAGTGGGACATGCAGCACATTATTCAATAGAAATGTATGTGTATCTGTAATGAGTTTAGATGCACCAATATTCTTGACACTCAAACCTGCTTCATTGCCTATGGTGATTTTAGCTTCTCCATTATAGGGAGTGACATGATTGATGTGATCGAGATTGGCTGTCATGTGATGAGTTGCACTTGTGTCCACCACCCATGTATCTGCATTTGAAAACCCGTGGACACTTTGAGCCTCTTGCATTGTATTTGAAGTTTGAGCAGACATTCCCATGGGTGATTGATTCAAGGTTTGAGGTGGAGGAGGTCCTTGATACGAATAGTTGTTCCTGTGATAGCATTGGAGTGCAGTGTGACCTTTCTTGCCACAGATTTGACAAAAGATTGACCCCCTAGGATTAGCTTGACCATTATCAGCCCTGTAGTAACAATTTGGTGCAGTATGCCCTCTTCTAGAACATATTTGACATTTTTGAGACACAGCAGACTTGTAGTTTGTGTTACCAGTCCAACCACTGCCTTGCTTGAAACCATTTTCACCAGAAAAGTTGTTTGAACCAGTATAGTAATTCTGAGATCCCTTGTTGTTGTCAGTAAAACCATTAGAACCATACTGATCATTAGAGCCATAAGATCTGTTACCAGAGTTGGAATAAGATCTTGAATTGCTGTTGTTGTTATTTCCATTAAACCTTCTGTTATTATTAAAACCGGATCTCTGATGAAATGATCTACCTCCATTCCCAGCAAAACCAGATCCACCATTAAAACCTCCTTGACACCTCTGTGAATCAGAACTTTCTCCTTGCTCGAAATTCTGGAAACTACCTTGAGTTCCTCGTACATTTGATGATTCACCATTCATATACATTGCTGACATTGTTCCAGCAAGAGTATTTATCTTGGTTTCAAGTGATGCTTCAACACCAATCAACTGAGCTCGAAAATCTTTCAGAGAAATGAAAGTGTCTCTTGCTAGAATTACAGTCTTGATAACTTCAAATTTTGGTGGTAGACCTGACAATACAGCAATCATTAAATCATTTTCAGTAATTCTCTCCCCTACAGAAATTAGCTGATCTTTAATCACCTTCAGCCTTAACAGAAACTTGTCAACATAATTATTCCCCTTCTGTGCAGTATGAAATTTAGTTTTCAATTGGTTTACTCTCACAACAGAAACTGAAGCAAATCTTTCCTGTAAATTTTCCCATGCTTCTTGAGCAGTCTTGCATCCTATTACATGATCCATAACCTCATCACTCAATGCAGCAATGAGTAAGCTGAGTAAAGCCAAATCTTTCTGAACCCACTGTTTGTAGGCCAATGAGATTTCATTTGTAACCCCACCTTCAGATGTGATACAATATTTTGGCGGACACTGTGACTCTCCATTGAAGAAATCAAACAAATCATAACCCCTTAAAACAGATGAGAATTGATAGCTCAATTTGACAAAATTATCTTCTTGCAACTTTACAATAATCATTCCAAGTAACCCTTCAATCTTGACAGAATTCGCAACCATTGTAACGCACAGATCAAGAACAAAAATATTTATGAATCTTGATTATCAAAGAACAAAATAGTATACTTCTGGCTTCGGCCTTTCTATGAAGTAACACAATTATAATCTTTCAACTTTTCAATTTATCAACCTTCCAATCTTTATCAAACAATCAGACTTCAAACAATTGGCATCGGCTTTCATATCACATATACATTTCACTGAGACAATACATCAAACGCATTATATGCAACAAATTGCAAGCACAAAAAATGAATCAAAGATCGAGAATACCAGCAACCCAGAAACGGAATGAATTCATCAGCAAGAACCCAAAAATCTTTCTTGTAACAACACCCTCAGATTATGCAGCGTCAACGGAAAACCCCAAACAGATCATCCTGAGCGATTGATACCATGTTAACAGAACTAAGAAATGGTTCTGTGAAGAACAACAAACAAAAGAACAAATACGAAAAGAGAGAGAAAGAATGAAAGTATTCTATGTATTGATTCTTAGAGAGAGAATGGATGATTACAATCTGTGTTGCATATCAGACTTTATACACGGGATAGCTAGCAAAATATCTGGCTAACTAACTAACTAATTTTGTATTGAGCTGGCAGCCATCTAACCATTGAAAACTGACTTGATCTATGATGTCATTCTAGCCGTTGGATCTCTTATCATATTTAACCGTCAATTGTCATTTACGCATTATTGTTCTTACTGAATTTCATTTTTAAAATTTTGTTTTTTGAAAACATGATCATCTGGCGGATGTAAGAAGATGAACGGTTGAGCTATTTGATATCACGTTTCGATATTTACGGTTAACTGAAATATGAGTCGATGTCATATAGTTTGTAGAAACTTTATAAACATTAAGCAATATTTTGACTAACTGTAAAACTTTGAATATAATATCAACGATCCAAACCGTTCACCTTCCTGCATCCTCTAATAGATCATGTTTTCAAAAAGGAAAATTTGAAAAAACAAAATTTGATGAGAAAAATGGAGCGTAAACGTAAACAAGTTAAATTTTGATCTATGATTTATATGATTATAGTGGCGAATTTCGAAGTTAAGCTCTTCACGAAAGTTGTAAAGCTTGTTATATATTTTTTCTATATTTTTTACACTTCTACATTAATTAAAAAACTATTAAAGACTTTACGTAAATAACAGCAGTAAGATAAATGAGAGTAAATATGTACCGTTGGATTCTATTTCACTTATATTATTAGAACTTTTTTGGACGAAAAAACCCCTTCTCTATTCCAATATTTTCCAATTTTACCATTTGATCAAAACAAAAGCCTTAATCCCTTTCTCTCTCTCCACTCCCGTAACCCTCTCTCCCGATCCCGCCGTTTGTTTTTCCTAGCCCTTCTCTCCCGCCATATGTTCAGCTCTTCCGGTAGCCTCTCTCAGTCTCTCTTTTCTCCTCCTTCATGTAGTGGATGGAATCATCCTTGTCATCTCTGGTCGTTTCTGCATCTCTGCATCTCCAGATTCCACTCCAGGTTCGATTTTGCCTCTTAAATTGGCTATTTACTTGGATGAAAAATATGTAAGACTTTGGCTATTTCCTGAATAAGTTCAGTTACTGCTTTTTCATTTTAAGTTCCGTTACTGCTTTAATCAATCTCTGCAAGAACAAAGTTTTACTGTACTTAGAATTGTATGATGATGTTGATTTAGATTCATTGTGGGGAGGGAATTTAGAGGTTAAAAAAGGATGAGGATATGGATTTTGGGAAACCTAGGATGGGGATGCGTATTTATATATCTTGTCGAATTAGAGAGAAAGAAAGAGGGCTAGAGAGAGTTCGATCAGAGAGAGGATACTTATTTAGTATTATGTTTTTTATGTTTTGGATGTGACAATATGGTATGTATATACTTATTTAGTATTATGTTTTTCATTTGATTATTTATTGGTTTAAAATATATTTTCCTTAACGGGTAACGGGTAACGGGTTATATTACATGTTAATATTATCAAGTTGATTTCGGGTCGGGTCATTTTACCCGTTTATTTTAACAGGTGTTACACGACACGACCCGTTAAGATATCGGGTATGACATGAAAACGATACGAACACGAAATACACGACACGAATGCCAGGTCTAGTGGATATTAAACTATATATTATACTTTAATTTTTGTATTAATTTATTAGATATTTTTGAGAATTTTGATACTTTGAATTATATTTTTAATGCAGGACATTTGACTTCATTTTGAGCAAAAAGTGATCAAACAGAAGAATTTTGGAGTAATTCCAATTGGAGGATATTCGTGAGTAGACCTTGCATTCTTGTCATGTTTTGTGTTCGTGTCGTTTTTGTGAAATATCCGATATTTTAACCGGTCGTGTTGTGTAACACCCATTGAAGTAAACGGGTAATATGACCTGACTCAAAATCGACCCATTAGTATTATTAGGTAATATGACTCGACCCGTTATCTGTTAAAGAAAATATATTTTAAATCAATAAATAATGAAAAGGGAAACATAATTTGAACTCAAAAAAATGAAAGACATAATACTAAATTAATATATGCATACTACTGTTGGGGCCCAAAGTAACACTTTCGACCGAGCCTAGCATTGCTCTCGGTCTAATAAGGAGCATTGGGAATATTGTCATGGGCTGAGCCCAATGGAGTTTGGGTCAATCCTGTCAGGAGATGGTTCGGCCTGGATAAGGGTGAAGTGGTTGAATCCTAGAGCAATGAGGATTCTTTAGGAGTTAAGGATGTTTCGAATCATCAAAGATGCTGAGAATCAAGAAGTGAATCTGAATGGTTAAAGAGATTAGTTCAGAATCCTATAGGGGTTAGGATTGGTCGAGATCTAATCAAATTGGGTTGAGGAATTCTAGTCTGAGTGAGATTTTACTTCGGTCATTGGGAAATCACTACTATAAATAGAGAATGAAGTGCATCATTCAAAACCCCCCCCAATTCAACACACAAATTGCCCTACGCAAAACCTCTCAACAACCTTAAGATTTTTATTTTCTTTTTTCCAACCAACACATATTCATTTTGGATAAACAGCATTGTAAAGGCAACCGGCGACATCTTCAGATTGAATAAACAGGACTAAAGCCATAGCATCAGCCGATCGGGGAGCACCATGGACGGAGCCCAGTGGGGGCACATGCCCCCTCTCATTCCATGTTTTTTTGCATTACAAATTATTCAATTAATCATTTCCATTTTTTTGGCTTTGCAGATTATTCAATTAATCATATTAAAATAGTGAAAATCCTCTTTTAGTTTTTAAATGCGCCTCCATCCTGTATATTTTTCTCACACACTAATGTATAAACCTTGTTGAGTTGCATGTATTTGGTTAATTAGTACAATTGAGCATTAGATTGTCAACAATTAAAGACAAAATTAGACAATAGAGTAATAAAATTAGGCATTTTGAAATTAATTTTTTCAGCATTTGTAAAAGAACTAACTTTATTTGTCCAAAAATGGAGCTCAAATTTTTTAAGGTGCCCTCTCTTAGTTAAATTTCTGGCTTCATCCCTGGGGAGCACCTTCAGTTTGGATAAACAACATTGCTTCGAGACTGACTGGTTATTATCCAAGTCTCGATCAACAAAGACCTGGAAAGGTTTCTGCTAGAACCCGAAAAGGTTTCCTTTTTGCCATACCACAGCAATGCATGTTCCTTTTTGATAATAATATGGTTCAAACCGAGGGTGTGGTTTGCTGTTCCAGCAGACCTTTGTTATGAATAAATTGTAAGGAGTTTTAACAAAAAACTCGCGGTACTGTTCACTTTAACGAAAAACCATATTTTTACATTAAAAAGTCAAATCTGGTACTATTTACTTTACCCTTTATTTTGTCATTATCTTTAAAACTCAAAGTTTTCATAGCATTTTCATTAGTTTTCCATAAATTGTAATGTATTGCGTAGGTAAACTCCTCAAAGAAGGAGAAAACATATCATGGCATTTGCCATCGGATTGGAATAGGAACTTTTCTTTCTTCTGTCTTCCTGCATCATGTCTCTTCTTAATTTCTTGATTGATCCCATTGACATGATTTACATGGTCTAGTTCAATATCAGAGTGTGCAACGAATAAGATTACAAAATAATAAGAATTTTATTTAACAAACGAGAATGCCGAAGCGGCTACAAAACTCCAAGAGACTTCATTGTGACCAACTTATTCTCAAACTAAATTAAAGCTCTATTTAAATAGCAATAAACCTAAGAAACCCTAATGCGTAAATGCCAAAAATACCCTACTACAAAATCAAATCAAATCTCTAATTAATTTCCTATATAAACCTAATAAATTCCAACACTCCCCCCCCCCGTCAAACTCATGGCGGTACACGTCATGAGGTTGCCAACAAGCAGATGCGGATGCAAGACTCCAAATTCTAGTGCTAGTGCCAGTGCTAGTGCCAGTGCCAGTGCCAATACCAATACCAATACCAAATTTCCATGCCAATGCAAATTCCAACTTCCAAACAAACAAACAAAAAATCCAATCCACCATGTACACAACGTCACTCGAGTGGTCTTCAATCCAAGCACTCGAGATCATTGCGGGTAACAACAAGCTTCCCAATACAAGCCAAACAAACCATATTTCTTTCTTGCCCGTGTGGGCCTAAACCTCAAACAATTTTCAATTCCCTTTTCTTCCTTCCTCCTTCTCGACGTCGAGTTTTACTAGGAAGTGCATACAAATATCATTACAGATACTTCGACTTCAAAGTCCAATCCAAATTCCAAATTTCGTCATCAATTCCACAGAAACAAATAACAGAGCAGCGCTAGTGCCTAATACCTCAATTCTTGGGTTTGGGGTTGGTCAGACAAAAGGTTCGTGGGTCATGTTGCAGCAGCGGTGTGGCGGGTCAAGATTGCTAGGGATGCAGGTCAGATGCCGGAGTACGGGACAAGAACGAACGACAAACAATGAACAACAATTTTATTGTTCTATAAGACAAACAAAGGTTAACCCAAACCAAAAAACAAAAAAGTTTCACGGAACCAAACTCGACAAAACAAACAACGAGATAGACTAATTGAAATGAACAAAACAGAAGCAAATTAAATCCCGAAGGATCCAACCTGCTCTGATACCAAGTTGAATATCAGAGTGCGCGACGAATAAGATTACAAAATAATAAGAATTTTATTTAACAAACGAGAATGCCAAAACGGCTACAAAACTCCAAGAGACTACATTGTGACTAACTTATTCTCAAAATAAATTACAAGCTCTATTTATAGAGCAATAAACCTAAGAAACCCTAATGCGTAAATGCCAAAAATACCCTACTACAAAATCAAATCAAATCTCTAATTAATTTTCTCATTGTGGCTGTTGTAGCTTTTTATTTTCATCAGTTAATTAGAAGTATATTTTGGATTTGTATTTTTTCGATTTGGTACATCGTCGAATATATCCCTGACTCTCATCAGTTAATTAGAAGTATATTTTGGATTTGTATTTTTTCGATTTGGTACATCGTCGAATATATCCCTGACTCTTTTTGTCAACCGGACCTTTGTTTGAACAGAGAGGTGGGTAGGAAAATAATCAATGATAGCATACAATGGTACATGTTAATTTCTGCCTCTTTTTGTCAACCGGACCTTTGTTTGAGTTATGGTTATCTACTTCTGCCAAATTCATAGATTCATTATTCATATATGTTAACTTCTGCCTATAATTTAAAATGTCCAGTGGTATATGTTAATTTCATAGGATAATTTTTGCCTATTTCATATATGTTGATTTAATCGACTTTTGAGGAGATTGAATTTTGTAAAGAAGTTGAGAAATGTAATCTTACTTATTGGATTTGGTTTTGTTAGATTATTTAAATTAGATGTTATGTTGCATACTTGCATTACATCATGTTCTCTTTTTTTTTATTTGCATGTAGAAATGGCAAGTGTAAGTTCAAGGAAAGGTGCTATGTTGCCTCATAGGCTGCCTATGCTTTGAGCTTGAGGACTTGAAGAGAAGAAGTGAGTGCAAGACATGAAACCTTGAAGGACTTTGTTATGATTTTAGTTAAGTGGAATATTTCTTTAAAGTTTGGACTTTGTTATGTTTATTTTAGGTATGGATACTTGAAGTGTGATGTTTATTTTAATTTGGACTTTTGAAGACTTAAACTTTGATATTTTTTTATTTTTTATTTTTTAAGTTTGAACTTTGGAAGACTTGATTGATGATTCTAGTTGAACTTTAATAACGTGTTTACGTAACGGGAATGGAGTGAGTGGAAATGGAATTGCACTCCTTCTAAAGCCTTCATGCGTTTACTTGTATTTGGGAAATCAAAATAAAGGTGGGGTCCACCCAAAATTGGGAATTCATTTCTAGATTTACCCGGAATCCGATTACTAAGAAATAGATGGTAATTGAATTCCGGAAGAAAAGGACCATTAGCAATATTTTTTTTTTCTCAAAATGCCCTTGTACTTCTTTTGATATTCCAAAACACCCATGTAGCTTCGTTCGTAACGCTGCACCTCACCGATACACTCTACCATTTGGAACAAGATGAAGAAGCTGAACAACTTGCCTTGGAGGCGTTGCGCATACGTGAAAAAGCATTTGGAAAGGATTCATTTCCCGTTGATATGTTGTTGTTTTCTTTAAGCTCAAATAAATTATAGGGCAACTCACTCACTGCCTCAACTGGGCAACTCAAAATTGGGGTAAAAAAATCAAGGCTGGGATATGGAGGAAGGGAGCATGAAAGGTTCTTCGCAACCGTCGACATCTTCAATTTGGATAAACAACACTAAAGCCGTAGAATCAGCCGACCGAGGAGCACCTTCAGTTTGGATAAACAACACTGCTTCAAGACCAACTGGTTATTATCCAAGTCTCGGTCAACAAGAATTTCCGAGTCCTTGTTGGAAGAGGTCATCTCATCAGCCTTCTTGGCGAAGTGAGGTGTTACCAGACTCGGCACATTGAAAGCCGAGTTTATTTTATGATTGGATATTCGCAAGTACATTTTAGAGTTCGGCATTTCGATGGCCGAACCACATTTGCAATCAAGACACTAATCTCTTTTGAGTATTTGTGTCCGTACAGTTTGGTACCAGTTCGGCGTACGTATATTCTCACAAATATAATTACTGAGGCCGAACCAGATGCCGACGATTTGTGAACTTCGAAGAAACTAGCAGCCATGTCTTCAGGCTCTAGAACCCGAAGGTTGAGACGTGTTCCTTCCTCGGCCACAGTCGCGAGATCAAGAAGTTAGCAGCACGCCCAACGCCACATCAACATACATTTTACTCCCTGGCCGAACTCGGCCGACGAGTTGGCACGCCCGCCACACAACCAAATGACGTAATTAGCTTATTAGTTACTCGGCCTGCGCGCCACGTAGGTTTGGTAGTTTTTAGGGTCAACATTTTAGCATGCCCAGTGGGACCTGGTGCTAAATCTACAAAGTTCATGACCATTGAAACAGGATCAGTAAAAAAAGAAAACAGTTATAGGTAAGTCGACTACTAATTTACCCCTTATAGTTCAAAGCCCAGCACAAGACAGTTCGTCACAGGCATATGAACCTCCTATTGTCATGACACCCAAAGCCACAGGTACAGCAAGCCGAGAAAAGGAAATTAGTCTCGATGGTCGGAGTCATGATGCGGTAATCTTCACCTAGACTACCAAAATGGCAAAAAATGGTTTTATTGAATGACTGGTGGAGGATTGCAATGACGACAACGATAAGATCTCTAGTCCATCATCTAAATCTTTTCTCCAGCGACGTTTGGAAGAACAATCTCAGCAGCTTGAGCAAATATTTAGCCGAGATATGAAAAGCATACTTGAAGAAGTACGCGATAATAGTGCTTTGAATAATAGGTTGCTCGAAATTCTAGTAAACAACAAAGCTCACGAGAATGAGCCTGTTGATTGACCTAGGTAGCTTCCATTTTTAAAGAATACTCCCTTGGCAGGGGAAAGATTACTCGCGGTACAAGCCGAGGTAGGACTTACTCGGCCTAAGACGATTGACCTTGAAAAAATATATAGTGAGCCAAGCACCAGTTCTGTCGAAGTTGACCGAAGAACAGAAGCAACGCCCGTTGATATGATTGAGGTCCAGAGAATGATTGATTCGACCTTGAAAAAAGGGCTGCATTCCCAAAATTCATTCATCCATATCCAACCTTTAAAAGTGAATGTCGAGTAGCCAACTCTAACTTTTTTATACATCCATCAAAACCAATTTTTCCATTTATTGTTGTCATGTATTTAGATACTAATTATATCCTCATCCTTCCATTTTAGATCAAACGAAGATGAGAGATTACAAGAGTAAAAAATTGAAATACAAGGTTGACAAAGCAAATGCACTTGTTATTGACAATCCAAAAAAGTCATGTAATACAAATGTACTTCAATTAAAGTTCAAAACAACAAAATACGGCTTAAACATAATTTTTCAGTTTACTGGGAACACCGCCCGAAACAACACCAAATAGAAATGGAAAAAAAAAACTACAGCTCAAATGCAACCCAAGAAAGGAAGTCACGTAGGGAAGTGAGGGTGAATTATGTTCTTCAAGGTTGTCCAGAGGCCATCTCCACCATCCAAGATGGTCTTGAGATTATCCTCATTTTCTTTAAATTATTCTTGCTGCAGGAGCAATTTCTCATGTTGTGTCTGGATCAGTTCAGTCTCTTTGATGGTGCAGTGAATTTCCTTAACTATTGCGGCCTGCCTAGCTTCAATCCAGAATTTCCATTTTGCAAGGTCTTGAAATTCTCTCTCCTTGCTGTCACAAAACTGAACCTTAGGTTGAAAAAGCTGTTTCATAGCTTTGACTTGTTCAGTCATGTTTTTGGCCATATCATACTTAGGATAGGCTTTAGAGTAGGCTAGAACAGATTGCTCTATCTGCTATAAGATTGCCAAAATCATTGGTCCGATGTCGGTGGGAAAGCAATTAGAACCTACCAAAATCATAGTAATGTCTATTTTTGAAGTAGGAGTAGAAATAAATGAGCTAGCCAGTGTATTGGATGTAGATGCCCAGTCTAAAAGTTCATGGAGTCTTTTATGGGAGCTGTTTGGACCCAAAATAATATTTTGGGCTGGGCTTAAAGTTGCTCTCGGTTCAATAAGAAGCACCTGGAATCTTGTCATGGGTTAAGTCCACTCAAGATCGGTGAAATCCTATTAGGAAGAGGATTGGTTTAGATAAGGGTAAAGTAGTCGAACCCTAGTGCAACGATGAGTCTTTTAAAGCCAATGAGGCTTGGAATTAGGGGATGAATTTGGTTTGTTAAGGAGCTTGGTTCAAAGTCGTATAGGGGTTAGGATTGGTCGAAACCTAATCAGATTTGGTTGAGGAATTCTAATCCGAGTGAATTTCTAGTTTGACTATAGGGGGATCACTGCTATAAATAGAGAGGGGGTGCATCATTCAAAAGCCCTTCAAATCAACACACAAATTGCCCTGCACAAAGCTTCTCAGCAACCTTGAGATTTTT
Source organism: Heteromeles arbutifolia (assembly GCA_024362995.1). Classification (NCBI taxonomy): domain Eukaryota; kingdom Viridiplantae; phylum Streptophyta; class Magnoliopsida; order Rosales; family Rosaceae; genus Heteromeles; species Heteromeles arbutifolia. Next base: position 4,291,229 of record JANCRC010000010.1, on the reverse strand, counting down.
CCCTTCCCTTTCTTCCCACAAACACATCTTTAGTTTGGATAAATAGCACTATGAAGGAAACTGGCGACATCTGCAGTTTGGATAAACAGAATTGGAGCCGTAGAATCAGCCGACCGAGGAGCACCTTCAGTTTGGATAAACAGCACTGCTTCCAGACCGACTGGTTCTTATCCAAGTCTCAGTCGACAAGGATTTTTGAGTCCTTGTTGGAAAAAGGTCATCTTATCATCATTCTCGGCGAAGTGAGGTGTTACCAGGCTCGGCACATTGAAAGCCGAGTTTATTTTATGATTGGATATTCACAAGTACATTTAAAGTTAGGCATTCCGATGGCCGAACCACATTTACAATCAAGACACTTATCTCTTTCGAGTATTTATATCCATACAGTTTGGTATCAGTTTGGCGTACTTATATTCTCACAAATATAATTACCAAGACTTAACCCGATGCCGATGATTCGTGAACTTCGAAAAGACTGGTAACCTTGTATTCAGGCTCTAGAACCCGAAGGCTGAGACATGTTCCTTCCTCGGCCGCAGTCGCGAGATCAAAAAGTCAGCAGCGTACCCAACACCACATCAACATATTTTACTCCCTGGCCGAACTCGACCGACGAGTTGGCATGCCCCACACACAACCGAATGACGTAGTTAGTTTATTAATTACTCAGCATGCGCGCCACGTAGGTTAGGTAGTTTTTAGGGTCAACATTTTGGCACGCCCAATGGAACCCAATGCTAAAGCTACGAAGTTCATGACCATTGAAACACGGTCAGTGAAAAAGAAAATAGTCATGGGTAAGTCGACGACTAATTTACCACCTATAGTCCAAAGCCCAGGATAAGATGGCACATTATAGGCACAAAATCCTCCTGCTGCCGTGACATATGAAGCCAAAAATACAATGCGCTGAGAAAAAGAAATTAATCTCAACGGTCAAACTCATGATGCAGAAATCCCCACCAAAATGGCAAAATGCGTCTTTGTTGAATGACTAGTGGAGGATTGTGACGATGACGATGATGAAGCCTCTGGTCCACCATCTAGATCTTTTCTCATATGACGATTAGAAGAACAATCTCAGCAGTTTGAGTAAATGTTCAGCCGATAGGTAAAAAGCATACTTGAAGAGATGCTTGATAACAGCACTGTGAATAATGGATACCTCGAAGTTTTGGTTAATAAAGCCCACGAAAGTGGACTCATCAATCAACCTAGGAAGCCTCATCTCCTAAAGAATATTCCCTTGCCACCGATACATGCCAAGATAAGATTTGCTCGGCCCAAAATGATTGACTTTGAAAAAAGTGGTGAACCAAGCAACAACTCGATCAGAATCGACCGAGGAGCAGAGGCAGTGCCTGTTAACATGATCGAAGTCCAGAGAATGATTGATTCAGCCTTAAAAAAGGGGCCGAAGTTCCCAAAATTTAGTCACCCATATCTAGCCTTTATAGAGAAGTTCGAATATCTTAAGGGATTCAAAATTCCAGACTTTAGTCTTTTCGCTGGAGAATCTTCCTTGTCCTCGTTAGAACACATGGCTCGATTCATTGCTCATTGTGGAGATGTTAACAGTGATTTTCATAAACTACGATTGTTCAATTTCTCGTTAACCGACACAACATTCACATAGTACATCAACCTCCCACCCAACTTCATCCAAAGCTGGGAGGAATTAGTCGAGAAATTTCATGAGCAATTCTATTGGCCAAGGATCGAAATGTCAGTTTCTTCTTTGGCCAGGATGGCTCAATCATCTAATGAATCACTGATGTAGTATCTTATGAGGTTTAAATCGGCCAGAAACTGGTGCCGAGTACTCCTCCCTAAGGTCTAGTTTGTTAGGCTTGCCCTGAATGGCATGGATGTTGAGTACAAAAAGAAATTCTTGGGGGAAAACTTCCGAGATATGTATCAACTGGCTCAACATGTCGAGCAATATGATTATTTGCTCAGAGAAGAGAAAATCTTGAAAACCTCAACCTGATGGACGATCTACAAAAACTCAATGGTAAGTTATGCATCGGCTAAAGGCGAAGAGTCCCAATATGCTAGTATAGATGCGACCGAGATAATAATTGACAAACCATACGCATGCAAGGCATTGGCTCACGCTAATTCCAAAGATGTCAAAATTCGCTCGGCCTCTATGGAAGCAGCCGTCAAAACATCGAAGGTCTACACTTTCAACATCACCAAGGCCAAAGCCATCTTTGACCAGTTATTACTTGCAAAAATCGTCAAGCTTCGGCCAGGGCACAATATCCTTAAGGCCGAAGATTTGAAAGGAAAGACATACTGCAAGTACCATAACTCAAACAAGCATACGATAAATAATTATGTTGTATTTCACAATGCCATCCAAAGCTGGATCAATAATGGCAAACTCAAGTTTCCCGAGAAACCTCAAATGATAGTCGACGCCAATCCATTTCCTCCTCCGACGGTAGGCATGGTAGATGCTCATCTTCCTAGGGACAAGAAAAAAGGAAAAGCCGTGTTCGTCCTAACGCAGTATGTCCCTAAACAGAACCTTCGGCCGCGATTGAAGATTGATCTATTTTCGGATGAGCCACCTAAGTCCTTTTCAAACCCAGCTTATGCCGAGTCAATGTTGGACTCCAGCACAGGAGAAACTGAAGGCCCGATGGTTATGCATAGTCGATGCCAATCGACCGTCGTCATAACTGAGTCGAAGGCACAGCCACTGCGGCAACATCTCACAAAGTGCTTGGTGCAAGCCAACACCAGAGAGTTTTCGATAGGCTCAGCCCTCAAACACAAAGTAACAAGTCGTCTTCGGCCAGACAACGACTCAACTTCGACGAGCCATTTTATAATGAAGATTATTATGCGCGCAACTTTGGCCGATCAAGTTCACCCGTGAACCAGCGAACCTTCAAGCCACCTGAGTCACACGACCAGCATTGGTATAGCTACAACTCCTTTGCTAGCGCATATACCGCGTTGTACAAATCGCAGAAGCGTGGCCGCCAAAGAATAGACTGCATGGCCCGTCGACAAGCAGCCTAGGCTACCCCAGCTACCAAATGGCAGCTGAAAGAAACGGTGGGAAATGAATGGCCAACAAACTCTGGCAATCATTCATGACCGAGCTACTTCAAGGAAATAAGGTTTTAGTTTTCACTTACGCAAAAATGTTTTAGTTTTCACTTTTGCTATATATTTTGGCAACCAAATAGATGTTACGTATTGGTTTCTGATTAATGGTGGTGGTTTGCTTATTTTCTATACATGCAAACAGTTTTGATCATCTCAGTTTGCAACAATCAACCTCTTAAATGGATAGAGAATGTATTGATTTGGGTTTTCAGTTGCATTCCTGGTTTTGCTGCTGTCCTTCCTTAACCTCATTGAAAAAATTGATGCGGCAAAGGAAAAGTATCTCACAGCTTCTCCTTCGTCAAATATCAAGGTAACTCTGCTGAAAATGCATCCTTGTACATTGGCTTTTATGTTATATGTTGTCGATATTGATCTTGGGGGCAGTTTTATTTTAGTTTGTCTAATTCAGAATCCTTGGCAGTTTGGAACAGTTTGGCATGGTTTATGCCGTTGGACTTCTTTGTCAAGATTGTTAATGCAACCGCTCAGAGGTACCGGAAGAAACAGCAGGAAACGGAGGTTGCTTTGTTGTCAAAGAAGTCATAGAACACCAGTCACACAAAATTCAGCCATTACTCGATTTTACAAGTAGAAGTAATAGAAATTGCTAAATACAGCTCTTTCGGAAGGCACCTTTGATCTCTCCCCAAAATGTTCCGTGCATGTCTTTGTTAGAAGCTTGTTAGTCACAGGTCAGTGCTGGTGAATTATCTTCTTAAAGGCTGTCCAGAGGACATCTCCAGTATCCAACGTGGTCTTGAGATTACCCACATTTTCTTTAAATTGATCTTACTGTAGGAGGAATTTCTCAACTTGTTCCAGCATTGTTCCCCATCACTTTGATGGCGCCACGAATTTCAGCAAGTACTGCAGCCTGCTTGCCTTCGATCGTCATTTTCCCTTTCGCAAGCTCTTGAAATTCTCTCTCCTTGCTATCACAAAACTGATCCTTGGGTTGAAGAAGCCGTTTCGTAGCTTCGACTTGGTCAGTCAAATTTTTGCCCCTATCATACTCGGAATAGGCTGGAACATATTGTCCTAGTTGCTTCAACAAACCCATAATCATTGTTCTGGTGCCGGCAGGAAAGCAATTAGAATCTTCCAAGCTCTGGATGCCTGAAATCATGCGAGTTAGTTGAACCTCGCCAGCCATAGTAATAAAGTCCATTTCTAAAGTAGCTCTGGTAGTCGCTATGGCTTGCGAGTCTATGGTAGGATTCGAATCGGAGGAGCTGGCCAGTGTTTTGGGTGCAAATGCTCAGTCTAAAAGTTCATGGAATTCTTCAAGAGAGCAGTTCTTCAAGAAAGCACATCACCTCACCTCCCGCAAACTCATGACTCTACAATAGAAAGACGTTGAAGAAAATTAATAAGGCCTCTTTAAGCTAGTGTCAAAGGACTGGAATGGAATATACATACATACGTACATACATACATATACATATACATATACATATACATATACACATACATATACATATACATATACATATACATATACATATACATATACATATATATATATATATATATATATATATATATATATATATATATATATATATATATATATATATATATATATATATATTGGAAGCCCTTAAGTGGAGGGATATCCATTTTTCAAATAAAATAGGGACACCCGCTTGACCGTTAGATTTGGCTTTAATGAAATTCTGTGATTGAGATTCTGTGGTTTGTGATTTAATCTTAACCACATAATTTCATTAAAGCCAAATCTAACGGTCAAGAGGGTGTTTTCATTTTTTTTTTTAAAATGAGGATCCCTTCCCTTAAGGGGCCTGTATCTATATTATATAATATGATGTATCTCAAACGAAGACATGGATGCCATCTTCCAAATCCCTCTAAACCACAGCCTTGCATTCAAACAGATTTGTTATTGAAAAGGTTCTAATAAAACAGGATCAGAAGATTAAAACAAACGCAACAAGGCATTCGAGGTTGGTTCCTACCGCACCAAGGTAGGATTGCTAGACTCGGAAGCAGCAGTGCCATTGGTTGTGGCGGAAATAACAACCCCAGTGGTCGCAGTCTTGAGCCAAGCAGAACGAAATTTATCTTTTTGATACAAAAAGATATTCTACTATAAATTAATATCAAATGAAGGCAAGGGAGATTAGGTGCATAGGGGTATATCCACTCTAGACACGTGTGACTTTGGGTGGCTGAGTCTACCTACTGGCCACGGGTGACTTTGGGTCGCTTCCGGACTTGGTTTATATCGTTTCCCTCTTCATCTTTCTCTTTGTCTACTTCTTCAATGGTTGCATGGGGTGTAACCTTGGACCTTCCATCTTCTGAGGCAGTGGAGTCTAGAAATAAGTCATCACCCTCAGCTAAAAACTAAGACCATCTCCAATCCTGACCTAAAACCTAAAAATATTTAGCCTAGAAAATTTAGATTTTAGCCCAGAAACAACTTTTCTACTCCAACCCTTCTGACATAAAATTTTAGCCCATATTATCAAAGAATGAATTAAGGCTATTTTTTTTTAAATTAACTTTTAAAAAAAAAAATTATGTAGACAATCCTAAATTAATTTTATGAACATTTTAACCTAAAAATATTTAAATTCCGATAAATTTTGAAAAATCACTAAATCAATACATGAAAATCATGATAAACCACATAAACTTAATACCAACGACATTTAATAAACCACATAAACTTTAAAAAAAAAGAGACAATTAATAAACCACATAAACTTAATACAATCGAAAACTCATAGACTACATAAACTTAATAATGATATCCACCATCTTGACTTGGTGATGGACTTGGGTGATAGTCTTGAGATGAATCATCATCTTGAAATATACTCCTTGTGGCATTCCTTCGTAAAATTTCCTTTTGCTTACCACGTAAGTATTTCTTCCTCTCTGGAGTGTATTTGTCGAGGTTCTCCATTATCAAATTAGTTTCGTACCTTTCTTGCTCCCTATCCCCTTCTTCCTTTATGGCCAAAAGCATTTGGGCCGATTCTTCTTGCCGACGGCACTGGTTTTCGTTCATTCTTGCCATTTCGCTAGCAAATTGTGCACGTATCGGATCTTGGGACTTCCCTTTTCTCTTTGCTTCCTTTTGCTTATCTCTACCTGGGGGCCTTGGAAAAGAAGAAGTTGGGCTCATTTGGTCAACACCTTCATTGTCGGCAAAATTCACACCTTCATTGACATCATTTGGGGGTGGGGCTTCATTATGAAATAATCTTCCACATTGTTGATTTGCATCGGTTCCCCACCTCGGACAATCCTTGAGGATGTTCCAAGCATGATGCAACTTAAAAGCTTGATTTTTTGGTGTAGTTCTTGTCTTGTAAATTGCCATTGCTTTGTCACCCTATGCAACAAATACATAAAAACAATTAGTTGCAAAATACTATTATGTACATGACAACTAAAATATCAACAAAGAAACTCACAATTTCTGAGGCACTCCTTCCACTAGGCATGTCAACCATGGCTCTCTCCAAGCTTCCCTTCCACAAAGTACACGCTTTGTTGATAATCTTCCACCGATCATAAACACCACCAACTTCCCTTCGACCGGTGTTGGAGTTTTCATGGAACTTATCAACGATTTTACCCCACAAAACCTTTCTATTTTGATTTGTGCCGATGGCACCATCTTCGCTAATAGAAATCCATGCCAAACATAAAGCAATATCTTCGTCAAAGGTCCAATTACGACCTCTAACATGCTCCTTTGCCATCTTGAAAATCTTGGAAATGAGAAGAAATGGTAGAAAGAACAATTGGAAGAATTGTAGGGGAAAAGTGAGTTTTGTGTGGATGTTTGAACAAATACATAGGTATTTATAGAGTTTTTGGTTGAATTTTAAGTTAAATAATTTTTTTTAAATTATTTTAGCCGTTGGATTTAAATTTGGACCGTTAGATTTTTCTTTTTTGCCGTTAGATTTGATTATATTCGTTCTAAGCCGTTGGATTCAATAAATATATAAATATAAAACTAAAAAAAATTAATTTGAACGTGGACCGTTGGATTAACCAACGGCCCATTTAAATGGAGCCGTTGGATGAATAAAAGTAGCTGTTGGGCTACTGTAGCACCTGACACCCGGGGGAACATGGCCATGTGGGTATGTCGGCATACAAAAACAAGCCTGGCGCGTGTAGCGCGTAGGCGAGTACACCCCAGGAAGTGGGCTTCACAGCCCTGTTTCAGTTTTAATTGGTGGGACCCATTTTGTTTTGTGGCCTAAAATTGGGCTGGTATTTGGCCTTCATTTGGGTTTTAGGTTTTAGGTTAATTTTAGGTTATGGGTTGGAGTGAATTTTTGGGGGGAAAAAAAGGTAAATTTTAGGTTATAAGTCACCATTGGAGATGGTCTAAGTGTATGAACGAGAAGTATGATGCAGAAAGCAAAAGCAAATTCCTAAATGCGAAAGAAAATTCGAGTTTAATCAGCCAATACAATATTTCTTAACAAATGCATCATACTTGATGGCATAATTGCAGGCTCCTCAGAAATTGTGACTCCCTTAGGATTTCGAAGAACTTCACATATTTCCTCTGGATGTAGCCATTGATGATGCTTCTCGTCGAGTCTTGCTTCCATTCTACTTGCTGCATTCAATCATATCATAATCAATCAATTATAAAATATCTGAGTTGAAATTTTTTCTTATATCTAAGTTGACAACTTTAAAGAAAACATAAGAACCACAGATGAACTTAGATCAAAATATTTTTACGATCACACGTAAATCTCCTCTAACAAAAAAAGAATTATTCAAACCTACCTAATTGATCAAGAAGATCGCAATTGCTCTCCGGCATAAACTCAGCAGTGGGTTTCGATTAAATTCACTGTGATTGCAATTTGCACAAGCATCTGCAGATCCAGCAACAACATATATATTCCTTTCTTTGAGCCTTGTCGGGTCAAAAGGCATCATTGTTGGCGGTTCCTTCGAGTATCTATGTGTTGAACTACCAAACCTATGTGGTACGTAGGCCGAGTAATTAATGAGCTAACTACGTCCTTCGATTATGTGTGGGGCGTGCCAACTCGTCAGCCAAGCTCGGCCGAAGAGTAAAATATGTTGATGTTGCGTTGAGCGCGCGGCTGACTTCTGCATCTTGCGATTGCGACCGAGGAAGGAACACGTCTCGGCCTTTGGGTTCTAGAACCTGAAGACAAGGCTGCTAGTTCTGCGAAGTCCACGGATTGTCGGCGCCGGGTTCGGTCACGGTGATTATATTCGTGAGAGTATAAGCACGCCGAACTGGTACCAGACTATACGGACACAAGTACTCAAAAGAGATGTATGTCTTGATGGTAAATGTGGTTCGGCCGTCAGAATGCCGAACTCTAAAGCTTACTTGTGAGTATCCAATCATAAAACAACTCGGCGTTCAATGTGCCGAGCCCTAGTAAACTGTAGGCTAATGAGATGACCTCTGCTAATAAAGACCCGAAAGTCCTTCTCGACCGAGACTTGGATAGATAACCAGTCGGCCTCGACACAGTGTTGTTTATGCAAATTGAAAGTGCTCCGCAGTCGGCTGATTTTACGGTTGTTTATCCAAACTGAAGGTATCACCGGTTGCCTTCATAGTGCTGTTTATCCAAACTGAAGATGTGTTGGCGGAAAAAGGAAATAAAAATCTCAAGGTTGTTGAGAGGTTTCCCGTAGAGCGAGGGTTTGCGCGAGGCAGATTGTGTGTTGAATTTGAAGGGCTTGAATGTTGCACAACCTTCTCTATTTATACTAGCAAATCCTCTTACGATCGAGTTAAAACCATACTCGGATTAGGACTTCTTATTCTGATCCAACCTTATCTCGACCAATCCTACTCCCATCAGGACTTTGAACCCAACCCTTTACCAGGCCACATACATTCCAAATCTCAGTATCCTTATCCTGCCGAGAACCATTATTGCATTAGATTTCAACTTCCCCATCCATCCGTCTCGTAATGGGACTCACTCCATCTCTATCTGGAACACTCCATTTCCCAATAGGACTTGGCCGACCTCGACTAGGCGGCTCATGAATCGGATGACACAATAATCCTTGAATAAGGCTCCTGGGCAGAGAATGATTCTAAACTCGGCCGCCCAAACCAATATTTTGGGCTCAAACACTATGATATTATAATGCATTGCTTTGATTTGAAAGTGTTTCAAAACAAATAAACCGAGTGCCGAGTAAAAGGCAGAACGCGTTTAAAAGTGAATGTCGAGTAGCCGATCTGACATTTCTGTTCAGACTTCTCATACAAATTAAGGCTCGTATGCTGAGTACAAGGCAGGATGAGTTTAAAAATGAAAATGTCGAGCGGCAGACTCTGACGTTTAGTCTCAGTTTACATTTTGAAATTGGTATTTGCCTCATTTTACCTCTTGAAATTGATATTTTAAACTCGTTTGGTCTCACTTCCTCCTTTTTGTTAATTACACATCTATTTACTTCCGGCCTACACACTAAAACAATCTCAATTTCATTTTTTACAACTCTAATTCAAACCCATAACTTTTGGACCTTTTATGTAAATAGTTTTTAATCTCAGTATTCCGTATTTTTTCGTATCACCTAAATATCTCATAATTGTTTTCATTTTGGCTACTTCATCGTGGATCTTAATGTTTGATCATTACTTAATGTCTTTTGGGTAGTCTGTGAGATTTGACTGTTTATGCTTAATCTGTGTATTTAATGAATTATTTAGGGTTTGATGTATCTTAATATCATGTTGTTGATGCTAATTAAGGACTGAATTCATCTTTATGATGTATGTTTGAATTTCTTGATTGAATGAACTTCAGATTATGTTTTGATGCAATTGGAGGAAATAAATAAAAAGGAGGGTGATGAGTCGATATTATATTATATATTTTACCCTAAACTTAGTATTAATTTATTGGTTATTTTGTGAGAATTTTGATACTTTGAATTATATTTCCAATGTAGGACATTCGACTTCCTCTTGAACATAAAGTATTCAAATAGATGAATTTTGGAGTAATTCAAATTGGAGTACGTTTGTGTGTCCCTCAACTTGATTGTATCAAAATTTCATTTATTTCTACCAAGCAGTTATTTTCTGGCGATGAAATAAAGAAACAGTGCGCGGTGCTAGAAAGTGACGTTTTTGGGCTTAATTGAATTTTTTGGAGCCCAAGATGATCTCTGATGGGTTGATGGCTTTCTGGATAAATGTTCAGAATATTCCAAGCTTTAATCTGGCTATTTTGGGCCGGTTTTGGAGCAGATATGAGTCCAAAACGTGGCTGATTTGTGGCTGGACAAATTTGTCATATTTGATTAGGATTATGTTTCCTAGTTTCTCTTAAGTTATTATGTTTCATAGTTTTTCGAAAGACCTTTTCTAGTAAGGATTTTAATTGTGTAGTAGTATAAATAAGGCTTTTTAGCCATTAGGGATTGGGGGACAACGCACTACTTTGGAGAATTGAAGTTTTTTTTCAAGGTGTTTTCTATCTATGTTTTTAATAATATTTTGTTTTATGATTGTTCGTAACTAATTTTGTGTGCTCGGGCGAGGCCATGAGCTTTAGCAAGAATATGAAGTTTTTTTTCAATTTACTTATGATATTATGCATGCAGGTTTTGAATTATTAATCACTGTGTTTGAAAATATCTAATTGTCTTGATGATTGGCCACCATTAATATGATATTTAGAAAAGTAATTTGATGCAATTTTGGCAATGTGACACGCCCCGATCCCGATATTCCCCGAATACCAGGATAGACACGTACTGGCCGACACCCGAAGGGTGACGAAAGCCATTTATTAAATGCAAATGCTGAGGATAAGGAATAAATAAGACTTATAAATATAAAATAAAGAGTATGCATTTAAGGAACGTGTTCAGAGCACACATCTAATCTAGAACACTAAAAGAATTAATATAAAATTGAATGAACAAAGAAGTGGGTCCTACACCAAGAGGACTCGAAGATGCCGATGCGGAAGTGCTTTGACGCCGAGATTGTATGCCTCGATTCTAAGTCCTGAAGGGGGCGCAAAACAGACATGAGTGGACCAATTTGATATATATATATATATATAGTAAAATAGTTATTAACGTACTAACCCCCAGGTTTTATGAAAACACATATATATCATGATAAACATAGGTTTTCCGAAACCTAGCCTGTCGTGCAATGTCTCAAATCATAACTTATATATAATAATCTTTAGTGAATGTCCAATATAACACTTCAGGCCCCATGCCAGCTCCCCGTCCCTGAGCAGACAGTCAGAGGAAAATACACTATAGGCCCCTTGCTGGCTCCCCGTCCCTGGTCTTAAATGCCAGAGGAAACACCCTCCAGGCCCTATGCCAACACCAAACTGTCACCCGGGATGGACCGGAATCTATCCCTTCATCCCGTAGCGGAATCAGGACCACTAGGTAAGTATAAAATTATTGAACATATATACATTGAAAAACATCTTCATAGTATAAAGTCATCCATCATCTATACTATAAAGAAGTGTTCGAAACATGTTCTAAATATCATATCGTCATCCATCAGATATTCTATAAGAACACGGGTTATAGGAAAAATAGTAGTAATTCAAACTAGCCTCAGTAAGCATGTTATCTCAAAGCATTTCATAGAACATAATTGTGAAATCATGCTTTTCATGTGTGCATTTCTACAATCAAAACATGCATTTTAGAAGGGGTCCACTCACAGTAATTCACCGCCGAATAGCCACGCAAACTAACGAACAAGGAAACGCCACAGATACTTGCCCCTAAGCACATAAAAGGTACAATTAATAAAACTCTATTCACATGACTTAATTTGGGAAAACGGACATTGGAAACGGATTCAGGATGTCGAATTACCCTAAGAAAGGTTCCGGATGAATTTCGTAAACGTCAATAGAATATTCCAGAGAATATTCCCTGACGGAATATTTCGCATAAAAAGTATGGGCCGGTTAGGGTTTAGGGTTTGAAATGTTAAAGGGTTTAGTAAAGACTTGGGCTAGGGTTGGTTTGAGATCAAAAAGGCTTATTGGCCCAAAGGCCTTAACTTAAAACAATTAGAATTAAAATAAAAAACAAAGGTTTTGGGTTGGGTTTAACGGGCCTAAGACCCTAGGTATGGCACGGCCCAAAGGGCCTGGTTCAAAAGGATTTGGGCTTGAAAGCCCAGCCTGGGTTCAAAACATGGGTCGCAGAACCCAATTGAAGGAGAAGGTCGGAATTCAGCCGGAAAGCTACACCAACTTTAAATGGCCATAACTTTATCAATACTCGACGAAATCAAGTGATTCAAAAACAAAAGTTGTAGTTCTCGAAGAGACGAAGAGAATGGTACCTTATACGACATCTAACTCCTCGTGTTTTGGCCGGAAAACGCCTCGAAATCCATCGGACTCGCCGGAAACTGGGTAAGATTCAAATGGATATAACTTCTTCAATACTCCATGAAATTGGATGAAACAAAAAGGAAAGTTGTAGTACTCAGCGAGACAAAGAGATTGATATGTTGCACGCCGGCCAACTCGCCATGGTTTGGCCGAAAATTGCCTCAAAAGGGGCGGTGCTCGCTGGAAAATTTGGAAAAGCTACTCAGAGCCATTTTTGTGATTGAAACGTGTACACCACTTAAAACAAGCTTCGATCTAACCCTAAAACAAAACCCAAGGGTTTCTAGAAGCTTACCAACGTCAGAAAATCACAAAACTTGACGAAGAAGACGATGAACAGTGTAGGCCGAGTGTGAGGGAAATGTTTGGGGTGTTTTCTGGGTTCATGGATTCGCCTAGAGGAGATAGGATGGGTGGAAGGTTGTTGTTACTTGATGTGGAAGGCCCTTGGAAGGGCTGTTTTCAGGAAGAGCCGAGAGGAAGAGGGAGTTGTGAGAGGGAGAGTGATGAGGGAGCTTACGGGGAAGGAAGAGGAGAAGAGAAGAAGAGAGAAAGAAGAAGGGTCGGGGGACACATTTCAAGGGTGGGCCCCTTGGGCTCACCAAATAAGAACCAAAACTATTTTTTTTTTAAATAAAAAGAGGGGTGGGGTGTTACACAGTGAGCTCCCAAAAGGCCTCATGCTATTTGGAAGTGGGCATGTACATATAAGGCATAGAGGATCCATTCCCCTGGGCGATGTGGGATCTCACATAATATGTGTAACTTCTTAGGATGGACAACATGTCTTAAGGATTGTATGATTTTTCAAAAGGTTTTCACAAAACTTAATGAGTCTTGCATGTTCACATTCGTTCTGGACACCACAGATGAGTTACATGTTAGATATACGTTCTATGTTGGAGGTTTCAAGTAGGATATACTTTAGATAAACCTAACCTTCAAAATATGAATGGGTAATTCATAAGTAATTGGAAAAACTACATATGATTGTTAAGGTGACAGCATAACCATATTGTTTAAATTGATTTTCAAAACTATTTTCTTTTGTTTTCTTTACTTTTCCAATTTATTTAATTATTTTTAATTAAATTAGTTTTTATTATTTTAGGTCATAAAATCACCGATTTCTAAACTTTGTTTTCAAATAATTAATTAAGATTTGGTTTTAACATAAATTATTTATTCAATCCATGTGGAGAACGACTTTGCTTGAGCCGACTATACTACAATTACCTTGTACTCGTACAAGTATTTTAAGTGTTTTTATCCTTACTTTTGCAGGTGGTAAAAATCCTATTAGAGGGTAGTGAGATTGACTGCGTAATTTGTAATTTGGGTTTAGTGACCTATAAAATTGCAATTTCAAAGATCTTAAATTACAGGTTAGTTATCCATTTTTGAAATTCATGTGTAGAGTAATTGATAAATATGATGCAACTGAAAATTTGTATTGTTGTGATTGTGTTGTGCTTGTTGTGTATTTGCTTAGCTTAATTATAAATTAAAAGTGGTTGAAAATTAAAATTTTATTCATGCGTGTTTTTTACTTTCTTCCCAACTATCAATTTGTTGTCAGGGGCTTCAGTTTCATTCAACTTAGCATCCTTCACTGTATTTAATTTGGTTTTATTTATTTAAATATACTACCATTTTTGTCATTGTGCTGTTTGTGCAGAGAAGAGTATCTCATTACAAGGTACTCAATTCTTAATTTTCATCTACTTTTTGTTTCTTTAGGTCTAGGTGGTTTACATGGTTTGTAACCATTAAATGACCTAACTTTATATTTACAATTAAGTTTCTGATTGTTGATATTAATTAAAACCACAGTCTAAAATATCGAAATTATCAGCGAAATATTGCCGATAATTTCGTTTTTTTCACATGGCGATATTTTCACACATATACAAATAATTATCGTCATAATATCGCAATATTATCGATAATATCAATAATATCGCGATATATTCGATATTATCGAAACAATCGTCGTGGCTCCGTCGTCGGAAAGGCAGCCGAGGCTGCGTCGTCGTAACTGCCCAGATCTCTCTCTGTAATCCAGGCTCAGACCCAAGATCTGCGCCTCAACGTCGCCGATTCCGCTGCCGTTGTCGAAGTCGCGGCGAAAGAGCTCGCGGAACGGATCGCAGTTGTAGATCCGGAACCCGTGGTCTGTCCCCACGGCGAAGCAGGCGTGGTCTTGGTTGAAGCAGACGTGGAACATAGACGGAGGCGGGCGCGGCGCCGGTAGGGCATACTCCGGGGGGGAGGAGGAGAATGGGTGGTTGTTGTGGAGGTTGAGGTTGGGGTTTGGGGGCGATTGGGGGTCGTGGTGGTCGTCGCTGGAGTCAACGACAGAGGTGGGGTTGTCGTCGGTGGGATCGGTGAAGAAGGCGGAGGCGGAGATGAAAGAGTGCGAAGAGAGAGAGAGAGAGAGTGAGTGTGAGCAGAGATGAGAGAGTGCGAAGAATATGTGGTGGACCGGAGAAGGGAGAAGGGAGAAGAGAGAAAGATCGAGAGACTGAGGTCTCTGTGGGCTCTCGATCTCTGTGTGCGTGTGTGGTGACGTGTGAGAGTCTCTGACTGTGTGTGTGTGTGTGTGTGTGTGTGTGTGTGACCTTACTCAGATAAGAACGGATGGACAGAAAAAATGAAAATAAATTAAAGTTTATATGTATAATTAAAAAATGAGCTTTTCTCAGATACTGGTCAGGAAGGTTGTGACCAATGTCTGAAATATCGATAATATCGACGAAATATCGAGGATATTTCGGTTTTTTTGAATCACGGATATTTCGGAACATATCCATCATTATATATAAATGATTATGGTGTGTTTAATCTTTTTTTCATTAATTACTACATATTTTCTACACTCACAGTGTTTGCCAGCTCGCTGTATAATCAACTTAAATCAGTTAAATCCATCATATAATGCATTTCCTTCTAATTTTTTTTGATAAACTAATAGATAATTGACTAAATAAACATTCTCCAAAGTTTCAATAAAAATTTCCAAGTTTTTCTTACAATTTCCGTGGTTTTTATTCAATTTTTATCGATATCGATAATATCTCGATATTTCCATCGATATTTCCGTGTTTTTGGACTACCGATATTTCTGATATCATCGATATTTTATACCTTGATTAAAACACTATTATTCAGGTTATTAAATTTTATCATATATGTTGACATATTCATTTTAATAATTACCACTTGCTTTGATACATTGAAAACGCTAATTCTGTGACAAGAAAATCATCTTATCCCCTGTTTAATAAAACCGTTTAGTAATTGGAGGAATGGTTTGAAGATAATGAAGTTACATAATTGTTATGTAATTTGTAATCCCGCAGCAACGCACGGGCATTACTATTTAGTGTTCCCTAAATTGCCATTTAGTCTCAATTTATCCATGAAATTGATTTTATCTCACTTTACCTCTTGAAATTGACATTTTTAACTGTTTTGGTCTCACTTAACCCATGTTTATACCATACTTCACCTATCCCGAAATGGGCACTATCTAATAGTAAAAAGTATAAAAAATGAAATTATCGAAAAATCGAAGAAGCTATCCAAGGGTTTTGCCGAGCCTACTCATATGGTACCTAATCATATGGTATCTAAACTAAGTAATTCTATGACATGTGTGTCATTTTGGGTTTCTCCAATTCACCTAGGACTATAGTTTCTAAATTTCTATGCGAATCAAGATTGAGAAAAGGCAATGCAATGAGAGTAGGTTTGAAAAAGGATCCCTAGCAACTCCCATCATATGAAATGGTTTCAATGTCGAGTTGTGCCTGGATCTTGCAGTAGGAGCAATTTCTCGAGTTGTGCCTGGATCGGTTCAGTCTCTTTGACGAAGCCATGAATTTCATCAAGTATTGCAACCTGCCTGACTTCAATACTCATTTTCCATTTGGCAAGCTCTTGAAATTCTCTCTCCTTGCTATTACAAAACTGAACCTTATCATACTCAGAATAAGGTTCGATTTGGTATACCGGAAACACGTCCTGGTACACTGAAAAATCTCTCCTTAAAAATCGTCTACCGGCGACACTACTAGAATCTTGGCTAAAGGACACCCTTACGTTTGGTGTCAATTATAAAGATTGGGCACTAACATTGGTGACAAACCTCAATTGCCACCATGCAGCCACCAAATAGGAGTACATGTCCTATGTAGAAGTCTCTATTGTAATAATAGCTACCCTTAATACATTGGTGGCATCTGAAAATAGTGCCACCCTAAATCATTGGTGTCAAAGTTGCAAATTGTGTTTTTAAAAAAAGGATGCCTCGTATGGTACGGGCACCCAGATTGCAATTTCATATTTCTTTTTTCTTTTTTTTGGTGAGAAAACAAATTGTAATATCATTGATATAAGAATACAACTACAAATTTGCATAACTGATCTTTTATACAATTTTGCACAAATGTCGATAAAGATAAGTGGTAACAAATAGACTGAAAATTAGAATCAATGAAGGGCTAAATGACAAAAGCTTCCCTTACCGAAATCACAATTCTGTTGCAAGAATAAGCTACTTCAGACTTACATTTGCTCCTTACACAAAGATAACAACTTCCTATAAATGCATAGCACCACTTAAACTGATCCAAAGTTCTCGTTTTGCAATCCTTGTAACATCTTTGCTCCAAGCTATTAGTGATATGTGGGGAGAAAATGGAAACACATGAGATGGAACATAGAAAAAATTTGTTTTATAAGTATGCACTTAAAGCAAAAGTATAGAATTGGACATGAACATGATTTTTCCTATTACAACTAATTTCAAAACAGAAATTGTCTTCATATTGTCTTTTATAAGTAAGCTAAATCAATTTCTAGGTGATTACGTGCCCTTAGAAAAAAGAAAGAGATAGACATGCATCGACTCTTACATTCTAGATCATATTATATTTGTCAAAAGGAAAAGAGACCTCACGGATTGCAGTGCCGAGAAAATCACCCTTGTCATCATCCAACATTCTAGCAGTCAATTCCAATATTGCATATTGGGCTTGGTCAGAAGCTGCTATTCTTTATCCTTAAATCAACACAATAAAACAAGTGCTACCTTGAATTGGGCATCTAAATCCGCTTGTTTTTCAACAAGTCCAATAAGTTCTTTCATGCGTTCAGCAAGCGCTCTCTCCCCAAATATGCTCAAACTTTTTAAGAAGTCCACAAACATTCTAAACTCTGCACCAGTCACATCTTCCAAACTCTGCAATTGAACTCAATCCTATTAATCATATGCAACCTTGCAACTGAAAAGTAAAATAAAATTGAAGAGATTTCTTTTAACTAAAGGTAACATGAGGGGAAGAGAACAACATATAGATTTACTAAATAGAGGCGACAAAGCAATACAGAAAACCTTCATCATGCCACACTTCAAAATAATATTATCATAGGAGCTTAAGTACACAATTCCAAGACTCTAACTCAAGACATGCACTTTTTTTATCGAATCAGTAATATGCCTTTCCAGGACAGCAATCATGTACATACCTTTTTTTTATCAAATTAGTAATATGCCTTTCCATTTTCTCCTGAGGCTTTAAAATTTCAGCTTTAATAGGAAATACCTATAATTTTGATCATTTAACATCTAGTTATCTTAAAGAGATACATGTTAACAATCATATTAGGCATTCAAAAAAGTAATCTTCTCATCTTATCTCTAATGAAGCTCTAAACCTTCTCCCGAATGATCTCATATGCGCTTGGTTCCTCAACACTCCCAATGTGCTTGAATAATGTTGTCAAAGAAGCTATACATACAAGAAGATGAGGTACATTATGAAAGAGAGAGATTTCGATGATCCTAGATGTATCAAGTGTTGAACTTAACGCTAGTAAGAAAAATACATAAATCTGCATAAAATGTGTATGCGTTTGTACATATCTACATAATTACTTATAAATAAAAATGCTAACTTACAATCTGATGAAACATCAGTTAATTTGTAATAAACATGTAATCTGTAATCGTGCACTATCACTTAATTTGAAGATCACAAATATACCTTTAACATATTGCCTCAAAGAGGCCATAAGTGCTTTATGCACAACATCATGCTCCACAAATTCTTCTAAAAGCATCAACAAAGCCCAACATCAGATTCATATAACACAACCACCATACTCCCAGGATCACAATTTCCAACAAAGAAAGGAAAAAAAAATTACCAATGCAATGAGAAAATCACCATTTTCACCTTAATTTGACCCACAACCTTCCATTCTTCACGGCCTAGGTTGGAAACAACCTTGATTCACCTTCCTCGTCCCCAATCTTCGACATACATACAGAAAACGGTATTAAAATTCGAAATCTAGAATCTATCCAAAAACTGAAAGTTTTTATTTTGAGAAAGCACATACACTAGAGAAAAGCCCACGAAGATAGGATCATTTTTACCTCTTGGGTTAAGGTCCAATTTCGGTAGACTTCGCTGGAATTGGCCGTAAAACCCGCAGTCACTGTTTCTTAGATTTGAAATTGAGAAAATTCAGCTTCGAATTTGTAGAAACTAACTTAGAGCTTGGAAAGAGAAAGGGAAGAGGATTCTAGAGGTATAATTTGACAGTCGTTGGTGACCGGAGGACGGCTACGCTACTGCATGAAAGAGAAGGGGGAGAGAGAGGATACCTGAGGGAGGAGAGAGAAAATGAAGGTGGAAGGGAGCAGAGAGAAAATGAAAAGGAGGAGTTGAAGTTTGGGAAGGGGAGAACGTATTAATAGATTTTTATATGTTCTATTGGTGCCCAAGTTAATCACAAATACACAAGAAATTACTTTTTAAGAATTAAAGCATCTAACAGACACTAATGGTTGGTGTCTCACAATTGAAGGCCACTAATATCAGTGGCATCCAACTAAAAAGACACCAAAAAATGTTAGGAGTGTTATCTTTCTATCTAGGCTAAATAGCCAAAATGGTCCATGAGATTTGCATAACTCATCACTTTAGTCCCTGAGATTCAAAATCAATAGAAGTAGTCCCTGAGATTGTCTACCATCCATCATTTTGGTCCTTTCATTAAAAACTCTTTGGGCAATTTTCAAAGCTTCGTAACTCAATCGTTTCTTAACCAAATTCGACCCATAATATGTCAAAATGAAGATAGGAAAGTGTAGAATAAGATTATACATATTTGGAAGCCCAACGGTAGCCGAAGATGGCCGAAAAATAGCCTCAAAGGTGACTGGTCCGCGGGAAAACTGGAAAACTCGCCGGAAACTGGGTAAACTTTAAACGTTCATAACTTTTTCAATAATCAACGAAATCGAGTGATTCAAAAACGAAAATCATACTTCTCGACGAAACAAAGAGAATGGTATGTTTCTCGACGGCTAACTTACTGTGGTTTGGCCGGAAAACGGCTCGAAAGTGGCTAACTTGAAAATGGTTAGCCACTTTCGAGCTGTTTTCCAGCCAAACCACGGTGAAGTATCAGTAAAAAAAGGTACCATTTTCTTCGTCTCGTTGAGAAGTATGATTTTGAACAACTCAAAATAGCAGGTGATATCGAGAACTAGGCACAATCCCGGCGTCAAGGCACTTCCGCAGCAACATCTTCGAATCCTCTCGGTGTAGGACCCACATCCTTTTATTTATTTCAATTTTATATTAATTCTTTTAGTGCTCTAGTTAGTTGTATGCTCTGAACACGTTCCTAGATTGATAATTCATTGTAATTAATTTCATAACCCTTATTTATTTCTTATTCTTATTCTTGTATTCAATAAATGACCTTCGTCACCTTCGGGTGTCGGCCAACACGTGTCTATCCTGGTGTTCTGTGGGACCTCGGGATCGGGGAGTGTCTTTTTGAATCACTCGATTTCATTGAGTATTGAAGAAGTTATGAACGTTTAAAGTTTACCCAGTTTCTGGCGAGTTTTCCAGTTTTCTCGCTGACCACTCACCTTTGAGGTTATTTTCCAGCCATCTTCGATAACCATTGGACTTCCAAATGGTATAATCTTGTTCCTAACTTTCCTATCATCATTTTGATATATTATGGGTCTAATTTGGTTAAGAAACGATTGAGTTACGAAGCTTTAAAAATCGCCCAAAGATTTTTAACGGAATGACCAAAATGATGAATGGTGGACAATCTCAGGGACCACTTCTATTGATTTTGAATCTCAGGGACCATTTTGGCTATTTAGGCTTCTATCTATAGTCACCAATTGCAAATAGTGTGCAAACATTGGTGTCCTATAGCCATAATTCTGATGCAATGCACGACATTAAATATAGTTTTTATATTAAATTTGATTGTTTGTGGCTTTTCATCTTTCAAAGCTATGTTTTATTAGGTTCCTAGTAACTATAATTGTTAGTAATAAGTATTTATCCTACCAATGTATTGTAATCTCTCTATTTAAAGGACTCCATATGTATGTTTAGAGACTTGATGAATGAAAATTTATATTTGCCTTGTTCATTTGACGAGAGTGATTTCTCCTATTTAAAATCAAATGTGAGACTTGGTCGTGCCGAGTGAATCCACAATTAGCAACGTCAAGCAAATATGTTGCTCCTGGTTGAGTGATTCCCAAGTTCTATTTTCGTAGAGACGTGAGTGATTCCGTCCCCTCTGGTTGAGCAATTCCCAGGTTACTACCCCTTGTCTTTTCGAGACCCTTGGTCTTTTCTGCGTCAAATTCTAGTAGTGTGAATGCGAGCAGATACATCACCATAAAGAAAAGGAAAAGGAAAAAAACTGCGGCCCAAATGCAACCCAAATAAGGAAGTCACGTAAGGAGGTGGCGGGGAATTACTTTCTTCAAGGTTATCTAGAAGCCATCTCCAATATCCAAGCTGGTATTGAGATTACCCTCTTTTTCTTTAAATTGATCTCACTGTCGGAGCATATCCTTAGGTTCTGCCTAGATCGGTTCAGTTTCTTTGACGGTGCCATCAATTTCATCACGTATTGCAGCCTGGTTGGCTTCAATCTGCATTTTCAATTTCTCAAGTTCTTGAAGTTCTCTCTTCCTACTATCACAAAACTGAACCTTAGGTTGAAGACGCTTTATCCTAGCTTCAACTTAGTCGTTCAAGTTTTTGCCCTTATCATACTCGGAATAGGCTAGAAGAGGTTGCTCTAGCTGCTTTAATATTGGCAAAATCATTGTTCTACTGCCGGTGGGAAAGCAATTAGAATCTACGAAGCTCTTGATGAGTGAAATCTTGTCAGTTCGTTGAACATTGCTAGCCATAGTAGTAAAGTTCATTTCTAGAGTAGTTCTGATTGTCGCTATGGCTTGCGAGTCTATGGTAGGAGTAGAAATGGAGGAGCTGGCCAGTGTATTGGGTGCAGACGCTCGGTCTAAAAGTTCATGGAGGCTTTTACAGGAGCCCATCACCGCAACTTCTAAAAACTCATAACTCTACAATAGAAAGACGTTGGAGAAAACTATTAAGGCCTTATTAAGCTAGTGTCAATGACTGGAATGGAATAGATATATACTATTTATGTCAAACGAATACATGGATGCCAACTTCCAAATTATGTTCAAGTTAAAGCTAGAAGATAGTTTAGTTTTGAAGGAAACTTATCCTTCCAAATTCTACTATTTTATAATCCATGTTTTACCTTCAAACTTGACAAGACCTAAAGGACGTCGAATTAAAGAAACTTGTGTACGTACCTTTCCTATCCCAAAATCATTTTGAACGACAGCCTTGCTTTTGCCATTTTCTGGCTCAATAGAGGTAGGCTTAGGTTCCTGCTCTTGATTCTATGTTCAAACAGATTTGTTAACGAAAAGGTTCAAATAAAGAAGGATCAAAAGATTACAAAAAAATACACACACACATACACACGTACAAATCAAAGATGAAATAGTGTTTACCTCAACGTCTTGGACAAAATCTTGTTTGGCATCCGAGGTTGGTCTTGATTGCAACAAGGCTGGATTGCTAGACTCGGGAGTAGCATTGCCTTTGTTATTCATTTGGCAGCTTTGCCTTCCATATTTCTATGAAGTTTTTCATTATTTAACTTGACATTCTATAATGTGCAGACCCTAGTAATTGGGGAAGCCTACTTACTGAGTTACCTGGTATGTGCAATGCGTTCATTTGTCTTATTCAAGTAACTTGTTCCAGTGTATCTTTTGAATCTATAGTCTTTGTCAATACATGAGTTCATTAAATAGCTACTATTTGTTGAATTGGTCAACAAAAAAAATACTGAAAAGTTGTTTCATATTTGCACAAAGAAGAAGAAACTGAAACCTTTTTCCATAGTTTGTGTAGCCCAAATTCATCAAACATTGGAAATGATGAACAGGTACTTGACAAGTACCTGTTTCATCAAGTACTACTTTTCTTTTATAATCATTTTGGTGATTTGCCAATGTACAAACAAGTACTACTTGTTGTACATTGGCAAATCTTTTTTCATAGTTTGTTGTGGCTACCTTTTTTTATAATCATTTTGGTGATTTGGTAAACTAAACTTGTTTGTTCCTTAGTGTGAATGTACTACCTCTGTTAGTTTTGTAAAATGCTCAGTCAAAGCACATTATGTGGGCTTCTTTTTAAGGGTTTTTCACCACTCCATGACCCTTAGATGACTTGAGATAAGAATTATGTTTACTACAACTTGTTTACACATATCTTTCATGAATTACGGATTCACCTAGCCACCATCAGATCGCCTCTTGAGTTTTCCTTAGTACTTACAAGTAAAACTTGTTACCTTTTAACAATCCATAACGTCTTTGTCAACGCATGAATTCGTTTAAATAGTTACTGTTTGTTGAATCAGATTGCAAAGAAAGAGAGGTTGAGGAAGCTGTTTCTTCATGTTTTGGTTGTACATTGTCATATGTTTTTCCAAAAATTTTCAAGATTTTGGTGATTTGTTTAACAAAACTTGTTGGTTGTTTCCCTTTGTTATTCCTTTGCCAGTTTTGCCTTCCATATTTCTCTGGAGTTGTTCATTATTTAACTTGACATTCTATAATGTGCAAACCCTAGTAATTGGGGAAGCCTACTTACTGGGTTACCTGGTATGTGCAATGCGATCCTTTGTCTTATTCAAGTAACTTGTTCCAGAGTATCTTTTGAATCTATAGTCTTTGTCAATACATGAGTTCATTAAATAGCTGCTATTTGTTGAATTGGTCAACAAAAAAAAATTGAAGAATCTATTTCATATTTGCGCAAAGATGAAGGCAATGGAATCTGTGATAACATGGTGGATAATGGCACAATACCTTTGTTTAGGCCATATTCATCAAACTTTGGAGATGATGAAACAGCTACTTGTCGTACATTGGCAAATATTTTTCCATAGTTTGTCGTGGCTACCTTTTCTTTTATTCATGGCGGAGAGTGATCGCGATCATTGTAAGTTTGATATATTGTATAAAAATGTTGACATTTACTTGTGATCGTAAAAATATTTTGATCCAAGTTCATATGTGGTTCTTATATTGCAATGAATTGCAAAAAGTCAACTCTTTTATACAACATATCAAACTTACAATGATTGCAATCACTCTCCGCCCTGAATAAAAGAAAAAGTAGCCACGACAAACTATGGAAAAAAATTTGCCAATGTACAACAAGTTTGATGAATATGGCCTAAACAAAGGTATCGTGCCATTGTCCACCATGTTATCACAGATTCCATTGCCTTCATCTTCGCGCAAATATGAAATAGATTCTTCAGTTTTTTTTTTGTTGACCAATTCAACAAATAGCAGCTATTTAATGAACTCATGTATTGACAAAGACGATATAGAGTTAAAAGATACACTAGAATAAGTTACTTGAATAAGACAAAGGATCACATTACACGTACCAAGTAACCCAGTAAGTAAGCTTCCCCAATTACTAGGGTTTGCACATTATAGAATGTCAAGTTAAATAATGAACAACTCCAGAGAAATATGGAAGGCAAAACTGGCAAAGGAATAACAAAGGGAAACAACCAACAAGTTTTGTTAAACAAATCACCAAAATCTTGAAAATTTTTGGAAAAACATATGACAATGTACAACCAAAACGTGAAGAAACAGCTTCCTCAACCTCTCTTTCTTTGCAATCTGATTCAACAAACAGTAACTATTTAAACGAATTCATGCGTTGACAAAGACGTTATGGATTGTTAAAAGGTAACAAGTTTTACTTGTAAGTATCAAGGAAAACTCAAGAGGCGATCTGATGGTGGCTGGGTGAATCCGTAATTCATGAAAGATATTGTAAACAAGTTGTAGTAAACATAATTCTTATCTCAAGTCATCTAAGGGTCATGGAGTGGTGAAAAACCCTTAAAACAAAGCCCACATGATGTGCTTTGACTGAGTTTTTTACAAAACTAACAGAGGTAGTACATTCACACTAAGGAACAAACAAGTTTAGTTTACCAAATAACCAAAATGATTATAAAAAATAAAAAATAAAAAAAAAGTAGCCACGACAAACTATGGAAAAAGATTTGCCAATGTACAACTTGTTGTGTTAAGCGAAGACGACAACCATAAAAGAAATACATAGAAGATAAACACGAAGAACAAATAATACAAAAAAAAATCATTGAAATATTTGTAAAAGAAAAGGAACTTGTTGGAGAAAGATTTTGACAATGTAAAACAAACACCTGATATAGTGGTTTCGGGTTCTGATGTCTGAGCACTATTCAAGTTTGTCATATCTGTAGCTTGTGAATGCTGGAAATTAGTTGGATTGGAACTAGAAGAAGCAATATCATGTTGCAATCCAAGAACAAAGGTAACCCAGAACTTGCTTGGTGATTATATGCTGCAACATTTATTGTGTTAAGCGAAGACGACAACAGTAGAAGAAATACATAGAAGATAAACACGAAGAACAGGTAATACAAAAAAAAATAAAAAACATCACCGAAATATTTGTAGAAGAAAAGGAACTCGTGACCAATATTGAAGAAATATTTTGACAATGTAAAACAAACGCCTAATACTAAGGTTTCGAGCTCTAATGTCTGAGCACTATTCAAGTTTGTCGCATCTATAACTTGTAAATGCTGGAAATTACTTGGGTTGGAAATAGAAGAAGCAATCTCATGTTGCAATCCAGGAATAGGGGGTAACTCGTAACTTGCTTGGTGATTATATGCTGCAACATTTATTGTGTTAAGCGAAGATGACAACAATATAAAAAAATATATAGAAGATAAACACGGAGAACAAATAATACAAAAAGAAAATCATCGAAAAATTTGTAAAAGAAAAGGAACTCGTGACAAATATCGAAGAAAGATTTTGACAATGTAAAACAAGCACCTGAAACAGTGTTTTTGGGCTCTGATGTCTGAGCACTATTCAAGTTTGTCACATCTGTAGCTTGTGAATGCTGGAAATTACTTGGATTGGAACTAGAGTAAGCAATTTCATGTTGTAATCCAGGAACAGGGGTAACCCAAAACTTGCTTGGTGATCATATGCTGCAACATTTATCGTGTTAAGCGAAGACGACAACAATAGAAGAAATACATAGAAGATAAACACGGAGAACAAATAATACAAAAAAAAAGTAACCAAAATATTTGTAAAAGAAAAGGAACTCATGTCAAATATGGGAGAAAGATTTTGACAATGTAAAACAAGCACCTGATGCGTCAGTTTTGCTGGAAGGCAGAACACCTTTCCCAGTCCTTATTTGGTCTTCCTGATCTTATTATATATCAAAATAAATGTTAATAAGTAGAACATGGATATGACGGACAAAATGAACATTACTGAAAGAAAGGGTGTGTAAGAATCTCAAGCACTAACTTGACAGATGAATGAAATGCTACTGAAAATATAAATGACTGTAAGGCATAACCTTTACATCCCGATAGTGGACAAGAACCCTATGTGAGAGATTCCTGCAGCAGTGAAATATTAGAGTTTAGAGGAGAGATTACTGCATTAAGGCCGAAAAAGAGAATAAATTCTTTTAGAAACTTACTTATCAGAGCCCGAAAACACTGTTTCATGAAATGGAGAGAGAGGCGGAATGGGTAAGGGTAAAAACCGAAACAAGACCGGTTCGTCTGATTGAGCACCATATTGCCTTTTTCTTTTTTTTTTAGTTCCGAATTTGCCCTTGTTTCTGAAAAAAAACTTCTTCTCCAAACCTCACGCCAGCCATCCACCAAGAAAACCCTCCTGCCATCTCCCCATCTCTCTCTTTCTCTTTGAATCTTCATGAAGGTGGACCGGTTATATCAGTGCAGGAAGACCCCTCAAAAAGAGAGAGAGGAGGATGGGAGAGAGAAAATGAGAGGAGGGCCGGTGTTGGCTGGGCCTCCGCCGTTGTAAAACCCGCAGAGGGAGGCTGCGGCGGGGTGGAGTTCTGGGTCGTTGCTTGCGGTTGTTGCTACTACTGCTGCATCGTCGTCTATGGTATTAGGCAGTGTTCTGGATCGTTTCGTCGTCTGCCTACCCAGTGCCCCGTATTTCCCCAACTTACTTTCCAAAATAACGTGTTTTACCCACAGCCCTCTCTACCTCTCTCTCTTCCGCTGACCACCGCCGGCGACGGAATCCGACAAATTTCCAACGTTAAATGAAGTCGTCGGTGTGATCTGGATTTGGAGGCCGGACCTAAACGGGTCGATTACTGCGACAGAAAATGCGCAAGGTTACAAGTAAAATTTTTTAGTTGGAAAATTCAGCAGTATTCTACTTGAATCCAACTTTTTAAACTTAAAAGCAATTTTTAAGTTTTAGATCTTAAAAACTTGTTTGGTATGACTATTTTTAAAAACTTAACTTAACTAACTCAAAAATATAGTTTATTATCTAAAAACATAAAAAGTAAGGTTTTAGAGTTTTTAAACTTAAACTCACTCATTTCTTTTCTCATCCTCCTCTCCTCTCCCTCCAAATATATCTCTCTTTTTTCTACTTTCTCTTTCCTCTTTTTTTTTTGACCTTTTTCGTCTCTCCTCCAATTCGCTTTCTTCATTCTCTCGGTTCTTTCTCTCACTCCTCATCCTCTCTATCTCGTTTGATCATCTCCCTTCTTTCTCTTTCCTTCAATCATCTCTTACTTTCTTTCATCCTCTCTCCTCTTTCTCCCTCTCCTGCGACCCCCTCTTTTTAGATTTTTTTGTCTAGTTTAAGTCGTAAGATTTAAAATTTTTAAATCGCAAACCAATCAAGTTTTTGAGTCTTAAAGAAAATTGTTTTCAAGAAATGTTCTTAAGAAATGTTTTGAGAAATAATAAAAATTTTCAAATAAAATACCAAACAGACCCTTAATTTTAGTTCAGAAACAGTTTTTTTGCTCCAACTCTTCAAGGAAATTTTGAAAAGTAGCCAATTTTAGAGGCACGAATTGAATTTTAGCCAAAGTTTCTAACTTCTTATGATTCTAACCAAAAACCCAGATAAAAAGTCTTAATTACCCTTAATAATCCATATCCTTTTCGTTCGAAGGTGTAGGCGACAGTATTACTTAGCCTGATTTCTGTGTAGGCGACTTGGAAAACAGCCTTGGCTCCGACTTTGGCCTCTTAGTACTTTGTCATCTTCTAAGTTGATAATTGGAGACTACTTAACTAAGCAGGCACATGTATGCCATTGAATAGAAAGAACATGAATGAATGGTACTCAGAACTACCTTTCGTGTTTGGTTTGCAAGAAAATTAAGAAATTTTGAAGGAGATTTCATAAGCCTCCTTTATTTGGAATTCTATATGATCATGTCTGTATATGTGTGAGTGTGTTACTTGCAGTTTGGATTCAGGGTTTTCTTTTTTTAGGTTTTGTGATGGGTTCTGCATTGTGAAGTGACAGTAAAGAGTGCTTCGTTTAAAATTGAACTTTGTGTGTGTTTCTGTGACTTCTTGTTTGGATACAAGGTTTTCCTTTTATGGGTTTTGTGTTGGGTTCTGTAATGTGAAGTGATAGAATAGGGTTTTCTCTAAATTTGGGGAATTTCTATTATTACGGGTAATTAAGACATTTTACTTGAGTTTTTGGTTAAAATTATTAGAAGTTAGTAAGTGTGGTTAAAATTCAATTCGTGGCTCTAAAATTGGCTATTTTTCAAAATTTCCCAACCCTTCTGGTCTAAAATTTAGCCCGGGATTATTAAAGAATGAACTTAGGCTAAGTTTTTTTCTTAAATTTACTTTTTTTTTTTAAAAAAAAAAATTATGTAGACTATCGTAAATTAATTTTATGAATATGTTTTAATCTAAAAATATTTAAATTCCAATAAATATTGAAAAATTACTAAATAGATACATGAAACTCATAAAACACTATGGAAGAATATGAAAATCATGATAAAAATGTATAAACACAAAATACATAAAACACACAAGACACACAGAACACATGTGAAGCACATACAAAACACACGTGAAGCACGTACACATGTGAAGGACATACAAAACACATGATAGAGATAAAGCACACACAGAACACATTTGAAACACATGACACACACGAAACACATACAAAATACATACAAAACACATGATAGAGATGAAGCACACATAGAACACATGTGAAACACATAACACACACGAAACACATACAAAATACATACAAAACACATGAAACGCATGAAACATAAACCTACACACATGAAACTGAAACCTTCAATCATCCTCTATATAAACACAGGTTGAATATTAGTTGATCACACAATCTTTCAACCTTCAATCATCATCTATATTCACCAATCTTTCAACTTTCAAAGTGTTTTTGTTTCCTAAAAATCCTCAATATCTCATCAATAGGTGATAGAAGAAGGCATAGCAGGGCAATGCAAATGGCACATTACCAAGTAAGCATTAACATTGAGGATGCATAAATGATCAACGCAGAAGCTGAACTTGCAAACTCGCTTATGCAATATGAGCACCATGCCGAATCTAGCTATCGTGGTTCTATCACGAGGTGTTCATTTGTGCAGCGTGATAGAGAAGAGTGTCATGACCGAATGATGAAAGATTATTTCATCGAGCGTCCGAGATTTCTTGCTTATGATTTTCGACGGCGATTTCGGATGAGGAGATAGCTTTTTGAAAGCATCTTGAACGCAGTTGTCAATCATAACCACTACTTTGCAATGAAGATAGATGTCGTAGGCCGACAAAGTCTATCACCTCATCAGAAGCTCACATATGCATTTCAGATGCTAGCTAATGGGTGCTCTGCAGACTCAACTGACGAGTAATGCCAATTTGCGGAGACTACTGCTATTGAGAACCTGAAGCGCTTCTATTATACAATTCAAGCCATATATGGAGCCACATACCTCCGCAAGTCAAATCGTGAAGACTTGAAGAGGCTTCTACGTAAGGCAGACAAAAAAGGCTTCCCTGGCAAGATAGGAAGTCTCGATTGTATGCATTAAGGGTGGAAGAATTGTCATACTGCTTGGGCTGGCCAATTCAAGGGCCGTCATAACAAGCCAACCATCGTGCTCGAGGCTGTGGCGTCTTACAACACATGGATTTGGCATGCATTCTTCGGCGCTCTTGGATCAAACAACGATATCAACGTTCTTTAGTATTCTCATCTGTTCGATGATGTTGTCAATGGATGGGCACCAAAATTTCGGTACAAGGTAAATGGTAATATGTATGAGTGAGGTTATTACCTAACCGATGGTATTTATCCTAGTTGGTCTACCTTTGTCAAAAGTTTTTCTCATCCCGATAGTGCAAAGAAGAAATTATTTTTGCAGAGGCAAGAGTCTTACAGGAAGGATGTGGAGAGAGCGTTTGGGATCCTACAAGCTCGAAGGGTCATTGTTAGAAGGCCTGCACGACTTTGGCATACCGAAGACCTTCATTCAATCATGATGACGTGCATAATTTTGCACAACATGATTGTGGAAGATGAGTACATCAAAATTGAAGAAGATTCAGACGAAGATGTGGATGATGACCAACCAACACATGCGAGAGCTATTACAAGAGATGTTGAATATCTCGCTACAACCACATATGAGACCCGACAGGATAAGGTCACATTAAGTGAGTATATGAGACGTTTAAATAGAATTCAAGCTCCTCAAGATCATGACACACTCCGTAAGGATTTGGTTGAGCATGTATGGTGCCGAGAAGGTGAACGTTGATGATGTTGGTTGAGCATTTATGTAATAATTTTAAGTGTACAATGTTGGTATTTTCTAGTAACAAATTTAAGTGTCTTATTGTGCAAAATATTTTGTCTAGTACGCTGGATAAATTATTGAATGGAGGTTGAATTATTGAAGGCATATATTCTACATCAAAGTGTGGAATAATAAGTACAGTAATTATTGAAGGCATTCAGATTAATAGAAACAATAATTAATAAGCCATAAATAATACACACAACAATTAATAAAGTACATAAACTTAATACAAATGACAATTAATAAACCACATAAACTTAATACAATCAATAGTTCATACACTACATAAACTTAATAATGATATCCACCATCTTGACTTGGTGGTGGACTTGATGGTGGACTTGGGATATAGGGTTGAGATGATTCATCATCTTGAAATATACTCATTGTGGCATACTTTCGCAAAATTTCCTTTTGCTTACCACGTAAGAACTTCTTCCTCTCTGGAGTGTATTTGTTGAGGTCCTCCATCATGAAATTAATTTCAAACCTATCTTGCTCCCTATCCCCTTCTTCCTTCATTTGCAAACGCATTCGGGCCGCTTCTTCTTGGCAAGCGCTATGGGTTTCACTCAATCTTGCAATTCCGGTAACAATGTGTCCACTTATCAGATCTTGGGACTTCCCTTTTCTCTTTTCTTCCATTTGCTTATCTTTTCCCGAGGGCATTGCAAAAAAAGGAGTTGGGGTCATTTCATCGACACCTTCATTGACACCTTCATCTCTAGCATTTGTCGGTGTGGCTTCACGTTGAACTAATCTTCCTTATTATTGGTCCGCATCGGTTCCCCTACTCGGACAATCCTTAAGAGCATCCTAAGCATGTTGCAACTTAAAAACTTGATTTTTTGGTGTTACTCTTGTCTTGTAAATTTCCATTGCTTTGTCACCCTACGCAAAAAATACATAAAAACAATTAGTTGCAAAATAATATTATGTACATGTGTTTGGACCCGATTTTACACTATCGGCTCGTACAATCAAGGTCATTGATGAACATAGCTCTCAACCGTTGGATGGCAAAATAGTTAAGATAATTATTATTGAAGGATATATTGTGGTTTTAATCATGATATTATCTTTTAATGGTGAATTATCTTGATTTTTTCTTGTAAAAGATGAGATGCAAATTATATCTCCAACTTGAAAGCGAGCAATACAGTTCAATTTGAATTGGGGTTCTTGGAATTTAGACATGTGGTGGATTTGAGCATCAGAGTATTTTATCAAGAGTGCTAATACATTGCGGCATTGGTTGGCAAATGGATATTGATTGGCAGAGAGATTAATGCATTATGCATGCATAAAGATGAGGATGCCAAATTGGAGTTGGTCAACCACGTGTGCTCGGTTGCATAAAAAGAGATTAATGTCTTCCACGTGTTCTTGGAATTGGTCAGCCATGCATGCATATCATTGGCATATTTTAAATCAGGATGCTTATCAGCACAAAGATATATAATTAATAATTGGTACATGCTATTAATTAGCATGAGGTGGTGTCGTGCTGGTAAGTGATAAGGCATAACAGTAGTTTGATTTGCATAAGATTGTTATGAAGGAGGAAGCTTTGATATTGACGGCATCTTTACAACACGAGCCATCAGGATGATATCCTATAAATACGAGATGCATAGAAAACAAGAGCCCTCTCCAATTCAACACACAAACTGCCATGCGCAATCTCTCGCTCTACGCAAAACCTTTCAACAACCTTGAGATTTTTATTTTTTTTTTCGCCGACACATCTTCAGTTTGGATAAACAGCACTGTGAAGGCAACCAGCGACATCTTCAGTTTGAATAAACAGCACTGGAGCCGTAGAATTAGCCGACCGATGAGCACCTTCAGTTTGGATAAACAGCACTGCTTCAAGGCCGACTGATTACCTATCCAAGTCTCAGTCAACAAGGATTTCCGATTCCTTGTTGGTAGAAGTCATCTCATCAGCATTCTCGACGAAGTGAGGTGTTACCAGGTTATTGCATTCAGCACATTGAAAACCGAATTTGATATTGAACTTCGCAGAACTAGCAGCCTTGTCTTCAGGCTCTAGAACCCGAAGGCCAAGACGTGTTCCTTCCTCGGCCGCAGTCGCAAGATCGAGAAGTCATCCGTGCGCTCAACGAAACATCAACACATTTAACTCATCGACCGACGAGTTGGCACACCCCGCACATAATCGAATGACGTAGTTAGCTTATTAGTTACTCGGCATGCGCGCCACGTAGGCTTGGTAGTTTATATATATAGGGATCCCCATTTTTCTAAAAAAATGGGGACACCCTCTTGACCGTTGGATTTGATTTTAATGAAATTGTGTGGTTGAGATTGTGTGGCCTGTATTTTAATCTCAACCACACAATTTCATTAAAGCCAATCCAACGGTCAAGAGGGTGTCCCCATTTTTTTAGAAAAATAGGGATCCTATACTAGGCAATTAGGCTACCTATATATATATAGGCGTTATACTCTTTATATTCTACAAGTTCGATTCAATTTCCAACCTTTCGCTTTACAGTTTATCTTACTTGTTAATCTTCTAAGTTTGTTCGTTAAACTTCCCAACCAAACAGTAAGGCATGTTCCAAACAATAAGTCCCAGGTAGAGGCATGAGCGGATCGCATGAGCGGGGAAGGAGTTTAGCTAATACACGAGGAAGGTGACACATTTAAGTTTTCTATATTTTGTTTGTCTGAATTTTGAATTTTATGAGTAGATTATTTAGATCTAATTCAATGGCCAGCACTAGCTCCAGATCCAGTCTAGGAACAATCCCAGACATTATTAATGAAGAACAAAAACTTGATTTTCAAACAGACAGTAGTCTTGATTTTAATGATTGGAATATTCCCAAAATTTCTTCAAAAAATATTTACAAGAAAAAATGGTCAATGACCTCTTTTGGAACGGAACATCATGTTAAAATTGTTGAACATGCATATGCTCTTAGCAAAGAACATGAAACTTGTCAATAGTTCACACCTGAACAAATCAGATCCCATAGGAAAGATGGTCATAACTATATTCCAATTGGCTTAGTTCAAATAACCGTCAAACCTTTAACACGAATGGTTGAATCCAGCCTTTACAATGGACGTATCCATTTTGATTGTTTTCCAGACCTTACGATAAGTCTTTCAGACCCCCACATGCTGAAAGCACTCACCTTAAATATCAAAACTTCAGGATATCAAGTCCTTGAAGGCACATAGCCCTTGGCCTTAATTTACAGAGTTTACTACAAAGTCACTGGCACAAACATGAATTTTCAAGCCTTAACCAAGAGTCCACGAGATCACACACTTCTCATTCAAACCAACCAAGAAAATGCAAACGTCAAAATACCCAGAACCATTAGGTGGTCAGATATCAATCTACCTTCAGATTGGTGTTTGATTAATGAAAGCAAACCAGTTGCAGTGCAAAACAGTCTAGTTAACCTAGACAACATTGAACAATATTTTGACGGAACAGTTAAAATCAACTTTGATCGTCCAGCTAGAAAATCTTATGAATCCACCCAATCACAAAAGTCATTTGCTCATACCAGAAATTCTTTTTCTGGATCCATACCAACCGATAGGATGGGTCAAGATCAAGAATTAATTAATTCCTTAGTAAGAAGGAAATTAAAATCAGTAGATACTAGCTCACAAATCACACAACAAGAGTTAATCAATGACTTGATTAATATGAAACTAAAATCCATAGAAACAAATTCTCAAGTAACTCATCTGGTTTACCGACCCAATACCCAAGATCAAGGAGAACAAACATCTCCTACGGCTTCGGACTTTGACGCAAGTCAAGTCCATCATTAACTTTTAGTTTTAAACAAACCTTTCATAAATCAATGGAAAAAGCTCAATGCTGACATTGAAGCACCAGAAAACGCTCCACGTTTCGAAACAAATACTGTAACAGTCCGTTCCGAGTTAATGGATATATTAATTATGAAATGACAATTCTACCCTTACGGATGTGAGAGGACGGGTGAATAAGGAGTAATGGTTATAGGGGTGCCTATATATTTATATTTTTGTGTGTGTGTGTGTGTGTTATTTATTTTATTTTAATTTTAATTGGATTAAATTTTGTGGAGGGGATTGATTGAGGATGATATATACACACACATGCACAACACGTGTGCATGTTCACCCCTACCCCGTCACCTTCTCCCTCCTTTCTTCTCGAACTCTCTACTCTCTCCCCTGCAACCGTACGGACAACCCGTGTTCTTAGGGTTTTGGTCACGGATCAAGGCTCTAAATAGGATATTTAGAATCCTTATAACTTAGTGAGTCCAACCATACCACTTATGTAGTGTGAAAGTGCCTGGAAACCTAGAACCCGTGAGGTACCAAAAGTGGCACTGTTCATGTGCTCAAAATCTATGGACTTTTAGCTCATTTGGAGATCATAGGAGGGCTTAGAATCTTCTTGGGATGCTCGGAGGACAAAATTGAAGGAAGTTGGACGTCGGGATCGGTGGTTTGGAAGTTGGCCAGAATTTGGAGAATTTCTCCGGCGAGATTTGCTTGGATTTTGGGTTCAAAACAAGTATAAACCTCTTCTCCTTGCTCTAAGGATCATTTTGGTGTAAATTTCGTGAAATTTGGTTGAGAAATGAGCTAGAAATATAGGTTTGAAAATTTACCCAGTTTCCAGCGACACAGCGGCGCCGGCGACTGAAGGTTGAAGGTGACGGAATATTCCGTCAACTTTGATGGAATATTCCTAACGGAGGTTAAAGGCGTCAGTTAACTTTAACGGAATATTCTGGGATTTGACAGAATATTCCTTAACGGCGTTAAGGATTCCGTCCGTGTGCACGGCACGTGGCGGCGCGTGTTGTCGTGCCTTGGCCGGCGCGTGAGGCTTCCAAAAATTATTTTAAAAATATGGGGGTGTTCGTGGGATTGAGTAGAGCATGTTGGTATATTCAAACACCCCAATTGAGCAACGTATGAGAAGTTATTACTTGGTTTGGATTATGTGCGTAATTAACGTTTATATAGTTGTTTCGCATATATGTGAGACGTATCCTGAGGACGAGCGCAGCCACGCGAGGCTCGGGGGCTACGACCCGTCTACATATCAGTGAGTGGGCTTTTGGTTTTCAGTATATATATATATATATATATATATATATATATATATATATATATATATATATATATATATATATATATATAATTGATTGATTTCCCAGAAATGCATTTTAAAATGTTTTTATGAAATGAATGCCATGTTGAATGCCATAGTTATATTTTTATATATATTTATGTGAATATACATTGATGCACCGCGGGCGCCAGGTAAGTCAAGTAAGTATGTGTTTGTGATGTGATGATTAAGGTGATATCGATGAGATTGTTATATGGCTCATTACCTACACATCGGGGTTGTGCCGCCAGAGTAGGGCTTAGCTTTCACGTGATCGTTCACCTCCCGCACCGTACACTCACCTTGGATCCAAAGCAGGTGCCAGCCTGTCGTACAGACCACATTAGGTGGTTCCGACTCGTAGGTGACTTGCGATTCGTCGTCAGCCTTCACGTGATCGTAGCACAGAGCGTATATACCCAGCTTGACGTACAAACCACATTAGGTGGTTCCGTCATGGGTGCAGGTTACTGATTATTGATTATTGATGATTGATTGAGAGATGGATTGAGGATTTGATTGAGGAGCCATAGATTCAGCCGTACAGGTCACTAGAGGTGACTCCGGCTGACTATTATATATATATATATATATATATATATATATATATTGCCGGCATGATTTGAGTTGAGATATCACCTGATCATTTGATGGTATTTGGTATATGTTGATTATTGGTTATGGTTCATTCGGACATGGCATTGCTTATTTGATGAGATTGATTAATTAATGGTTTTCTGTATTAGTACGTATATATATATTTTCTGGGAAGTATACTTGTTTTACAGAGAGGGGTTACAACTTTCATATCAAAATGGTTTTTGATAAAGCTTTGTTTTTGCCCACTCACACTTTTGTTTTGCACCCCTCCAGGTACTAGGTAGTTTTGGTGGCAAACGAGGCATCAAAGGCATATCTGACAGTACACCATTCATGTAAATATTTTTATTTCCTCATTTATGTCTTTTGGACTGCACCTAGGATGCTCGAGCTCTGTGTATCATGATATTAACTTTCTTATTTTTCTGTGTGCCTGTAGCACTATTATGGATACTCTAGCACTTATTATCTATATTTATTCTTCCGTACTGCGCGCATGGCCTTGTCACGCTCACGTGACGGCCAGCACGTCCCGATGTTGAGTCGGGGTGTGTCAAATACACACAGGAACAAAAAACAGCAATTTACAACGAATGGAAAAGTTTGATGAACAACCACAAATTTGAAGTGTTTTTCTTCGATTTCGTTGAAAAGTACTATAAGTTTGAAAACAAACTCAAAGTAATAACCAAAGAAAATTGGCTTAAAGAAGACAAAACTATTGTCACTTCTAGTTATCCTCCACAAGAAACAATTTTAAACACAAATGGTACTGCCCAAATTCCAGCAACTCCTTTCAAACTTCCCAAAGAAGAGTTAGGAATTGTTAAACCAGTCATTGAACAAAACAACTTCACCAACCAAAGTCTTCATACCATTGGTAAGCAATTAGATAAAATTGAAACCAAGGTTGATAAACTTTCTCAGCCAAAAACATTAAGAGAAAAACCTTTGGTTCATTTCCCAGAATCCTCTTCAAAACCAACTTCTTTGAAGATAAAATCTACACATCAAAAAATAGATCAAATGATGCAAGAGTTGAAAATGGAGAAATCTGTTCAAACTCTCAAACATCCAAATACTTCCCAGATAGAATTATCTCAAACGTCTTCTGATTCGGAAAATGATTCAGAAAATTCCATCCGAAAAGTTGAACAAGCTTTTCAAAATCTTGAACTTAAAAGAATTAAAAAACGAATAACCAACCCTACATCACTTACAAAAAACTGGTATCCCAGACCAACACCTCCAAATATTCAATTTGAAGAAAGAAACATTCAAAATCAATTCTTAGTCTCTTCTGATAAACTCTATGAATGGAATATAGATGGTTTGTCAGAACAAGAACTCCTCAATAAACTACAACATATTTTCATGGTTGCTAATAGCTATATTATTAACCATGACCTCAGCCAAACACAAGTTGTCGACCTTTTGATCACTAGATTTACAGGAATGCTCCATTCTTGGTGGGAAAAACATCTCACTGAAGAATCCAGAAACGAAATAAAACATGTCGTTAAAAAAGATGAAGACGGAATACCCATCTTTGATGAAATCATTGGACAAGGTGTACCAGACGCAGTAAACACATTACTTTTCACAATCATCGAACATTTCATAGGAACTCCCAGTAATATCACTTCCAGAATTCATGATCAACTCAGCAATCTGAGATGTCCTACTTTGAGCGATTTTAGATGGTACAAAGACGTGTTCATGTCTAGAGTCATGCTCAGAGAAGACAGTAATCAGCCATTTTGGAAAGAAAAATTCATCAATGGATTACCAAATCTTTTTGCCCACAAAATCAGAACTGTGTTAGTAAACGATGAAGGTATCATACCATATCATACCCTTACTTATGGAAATATAGTTAATATTATCCATAAGGAAGGATTGAAAATGTGTATAGATATGAAAATTTCAAAACAAGCCAACAAAGATAAATCCATAGCCAAATATGAATTAGGAACGTTCTGTGAACAATATGGATTACCTCATGTTGCTCCATCCAACAAAAAGAGAAAATCACAAGTTTATCACAAGTATCCCAATAGATACTCAGGTAGGCCCAAATACAACAAATACAAATCCAAAAACAAAAATTTTGAAACCAACAAATTCTACGAAAAATCAAAATCCAACAAGTGGAAAGGAAAGAGAAAATCCTCTGGAAAATTCCACTCCAAAAACAAAGAACAAAAAGGAAATTGCTACAAGTGTGGCAAATACGGCCATTACACCAAAGACTGTCGTGTTAAGAAAACAATTAATCAACTGAAGATCTCTGAAGAAGAGAAAAATCAGTTAATCCAAATCCTTGACATTCAAGACACCGACAATAGTCAATCCGAAAATGAATCACAATCATCTTCTTCAAATTCTTCAAAAGACTCCTCATCTCCTGAGATTACATTAGGATGTACTGACGCCTGTTGTAAGAAAATCTCAGTTCTCAACAAACAAGAAGAACAAGAAAATCTTCTTATTGAATTAATCAGTAAAGTCGATGACCCAGAATTAAAAGCTTTCTATCTCAAGAAACTAAAGAAATTAGTTTCTTCTGACGAATCTGGCTATATATATATATATATATATATATATCCGTGGCACCATATTTTTTACACAAGATTTGACACAAATCTTAGACAATTAGATTTGTCCACATTTAGGCCTCGTTTGGCACACCATATAGTACCATCGGATAGTATTAATAATACAAAGCAGGCGTTTGGTGAGCTTCATATAAAATAAGCACCGAACTATTTAATCCGGGCCCACTTGTTTTATACCCCTCACACCCGGTTATTTATCCCGTCTGAAACCTATGTATTATTAGTCCGGTGGGATCCTCTCGCTCACTTTGTCCTCCACTCACAGCGCTCTCCTTCCACTCTCGCATCTCCTGCTCATTCTCTCGTATGGATAACATGTTTGTCTCCATCGTCGTCTTCTTCTCTCTTTGCAGATCCGCGTTAACGCCCCACGCCAGGCAAATTTCCTCGAAAGCAATAGAGGTGAGCTTTTCAATGAGTCTGCTTGCCAACGAAAATGCAAGGTCTGGTCAACCATCTTCTTTCTTTTTTTCTTTCTTGATAAGGTGAGTGCAGGGGAATTATTCCTCTGTTTGCTAACGGAAATGCAAGGTCAGCCATCTTCTCTCTTTGTTCTTCCCTTCTCCTTTACACACACACCTCCCACCTCCTCCGTTCGCCTGCGATCTCTGACAAGAACAATTTTAATCAAACTTTCCATGGGTTGAAGGAGGAAGACAATGATTCAAAATCTTCCGATCTGGGCTCCGACGAGGAGAGGGATAGCAATTTGCATCTGGGCTCTGCCGAAAAGGACGAAGCTGAGGAAAGGAGCTTGACTTTCCCCGATTATGGTTGATTTTTGGGCTTCGACGAGAAGGATGAAGATGAGGAAGACGATCTTGGCTCCAACCATTAAAAATATTTATTTTTGGGATTTTTGTTTTTGGTTGATCTATGTGTGGATTTTACAAGGATTCTAAAAGTTGGATTTTTCCATAAGTTTTTGTAATTTTTTTGGAATTCCGCTTAAATTCATATGCATATTGCTGAAACTGTATTCAAGAAATGTTGTATACCAAACACAGTATAAATAATACGGTCTTAGTCCGATATTGCACCAAACGTCCGACTAATTAGTCAGTACTATCCGATGGCTATTTATCCTATCCGACTGAAATAGTCAGTATAGTCCGAGCTGCCAAACGAGGCCTTAAAGGTTGAGATGTAGTCTAATTAGTCCAATTAATTTCTTTTATTTAAATTGTTTTGCACTAGGTTTTTTAAAAATTAATTAATTATTCTCCCCTACTCTCTTTCTTCTTTTTTGAACTTGACTACTCTCTTTCTTTTGTTTCTATATTTCCGTCATTTGCATATTTTTGGCTCTTTCTTTCTTCTCATTGCACTAGCCATAAGGGCATGAACCCAACTTCAGTAGCAAAACATATATAATTGAATAATTTGAATTTTAAAAGAATGAATACTTCGTTCACAATGTCTATTTTCTGAAGGTTACGTAATGAACCTAAAACTTGGCATCATATTATTTGAATTTACATTTTAGTTCAGGATGTTCGGAACTTTAATTTTTCTAAAATCTCAAGGGGTTAATATGGCCATATATTTTACATTGAGTTAGGGTTCTACAGTCAAATAATTAATATCATGGGATGCATGAGGCTTATAGGCTGCAACAATTTCAATTATTTCTTTAATAAATGGATGATTCCTGGACGCACTAATATGTTGCTAGTTAGCTACATTGTGCAACATTTTTATATGGATTGCGATTCTGTATGTTTTCAAAACATTTCAAGGGATATAAGGAATCGGGTGTGAAGTTTAGTTGGTGCAGAAAGATTCGATCACCAAGATGGAGAAGAAATTTAAAAACAAAACCAAAAAATTAGAAAATAAGATAGCATGCCCATGGGAGGATGAATGGAGAAGAAAGAGGGGAAATATATGTACATAGGATGAACGATGAAGAGGGCGAAGAAAGAGTCAAAGGAGAAACGAGAAATTAATGAAAATTAATTATTGAGATAGGAAAGAGAATATAAAAATCTTAATTAGGTTTTTAGAATTTTATTCCCAATTCATAATTATTTGAATAAAGAAAATTAATTGGAGTAATTAGATTGTATCTAAACCATTAAAAATGTATACATCTAATGGTCTATGACTTGTGTCAAAACTTGTGTTTTTTTTGTGGTGCCACGGATCTGCCCCTATATATATATCATGAGTACCATGAGAAGCAGTTTGGGCGAGAATCCTTGAGACTTCGACCCCATTTGGTTTTTCTCGGCCCTCGACCCCATTTGGTTTTCTTCGGCCCAGATTTCCTCTGTGTCATTTGCAAAATCTGTCATTCGAGATGGTCGAAGTGATTACAAGGTTATTTATTAAAGTTGCCGAGCCTTGTATAAAATTATGGCAACCGAGAAAGACCACAGCGTTGGCAATACAGAGCTATTATTGCTGAGGAACAAAGTTTCTTTTTTGGCGATACGGGATTTTGCTGGCTACAAACAATCAATTTCCTTGACCATTCGACTTTCGGGCCAAAGCTCAAGGAAACTGAGGGGCAATGTTTGGACCCGATTTTACACTATCGGCTCGTGCAATCAAGGCTGTTAATGAACATAGCTCTCAGCCGTTGGATGGCAGAATAGTTAAGATAATTATTATTGAATGATATATTGTGGTTTTAATCATGATATTATTTTTTAATGGTGAATTATCTTGATTTTTTCTTGTACAAGATGAGATTCGAATCATATATCCAACTTGAAAGCGAGCAATACAGTTCAATTTGATTTAGGGTTCTTGGAATTTAGATGTGTGGTGGATTTGAGCATCACAGTATTTTATCAAGAGTCATAATACATTGCAGCATTGGTTGGGAAATGGATATTGATTGGCAGAGAGATTTATACATTATGCATGCATAAAGATGAGGATGCCAAATTGGAGTTGGTCAACCACGTGTGCTCAGCTGCATAAAAAAAGATTAATGTCCTCCACGTGTGCTTGGAGTTGGTCAGCCATGCATGCATATCATTGGCATATTTTAAATCAGGATGCTTATCAGCACAAAGATATATATAATTAATAATTGGTATATGCTATTAATTAGCATGTGGTGGTGTCGTGCTGGTAAGTGATAAGGCATAACAATCTTTTGATTTGCATAAGATTGTTATGAAGGAGGAAGCTTTGATATTGACGGCAGCTGTACAACACGAGCCATCAAGATGATATCCTATAAATATGAGATGCGTAGAAAACAAGAGCCCCCTCAAATTCAACACATAAACTGCCTTGCGCAAACTCTCGCTATACGCGAAACCTCTCAACAACCTTGAGATTTTTATTTTCTTTTTCCTCCGACACATCTTCAGTTTGGATAAACAGCATTGTGAAGGCAACCGGCGACATCTTCAGTTTGGATAAACAGCATTGGAGCCGTAGAATTAGCCAACCAAGGAGCACCTTCAGTTTGGATAAATAGCACTACTTCAAGGTCGGCTGATTACCTATCCAAGTCTCGGTCAACAAGGATTTCCGAGTCCGTGTTGGTAGAGGTCATCTCATCAGCCTTATCGGCGAAGTGAGGTGTTACCAGGTTACTGCATTCGGCACATTGAAAGCAAAATTTGATATTGAACTTCGCAGAACTAGTAGCCTTGTCTTTAGGCTCTAGAACTCGAAAGCCGAGACGTG
This sequence comes from Heteromeles arbutifolia, assembly GCA_024362995.1. Taxonomy (NCBI): domain Eukaryota; kingdom Viridiplantae; phylum Streptophyta; class Magnoliopsida; order Rosales; family Rosaceae; genus Heteromeles; species Heteromeles arbutifolia. The sequence goes on along the minus strand of JANCRC010000010.1, from coordinate 4,248,481 downwards.
TTCCTTCTTTGGTCGCAGTCGCAAGATCGAGAAGTCATATGCGCGCTCAACGCAACATCAACACATTTTACTCCTCGACCGACAAGTTGGCGTGCCCTGCACATAATCGAATGACGTAGTTAGCTCATTAGTTACTCAGCATGCGCGCCACGTAGGCTTCGTAGTTTTTAGGGTCAACAACATGACAAATAAAATATCAAGAAAAAAACTCACAATTTATGCGGCGCTCCTTCCACTAGCCATGCCAACCAAGGCTCTCTCCAAGCTTCTCTTCCATAAAGTGCATGCTTTGTTGATAGTCTTCCACCGATCGTAAACACCACCACCGTCCCTCCCGCCACCGTTGCAGTTTTCATGAAACTTTTCAATGATTTTATCCCATAAAACCTTTTTATTTTGATTCATGCCAACTGCACCATCTTTGCTAACAGAAACCCATGCCAAGCATAAAGCAACATCTTCTTCATAGGTCCAATTACAACCTCTAATATGCTCTCTTGCCATGTTGAAAAATTTGGAAATCGAAAGAAATGGTAGAAAGAAAAATTGGAAGAATAGTAGGAGAAAATTGAGTTTTGTGTGGATGTTTGAACAAATACATAGGTATTTATAGAGTTTTTGGGTGAATTTTGAGTTAAATAATTTTTTTTAAATTATTTTAGCCGTTGGATTTAAATTTGGGCCATTAGATCTTTGTTTTTTACTGTTAGATTTGATTATATTCGATCATATTCGATCTCAGCCGTTGGATTCGATGTATTTTAAAATTACATTTTTTAAAAAAAACAAAATTTGAATATGGACTATTGGATCAACCAACGGTCCAAAAAGCCCAACCGTCCGATGATAAAAAGAGTCGTTGGGCTCATAATGGCAGTCGATAACGGCCTTGACAGTGGGTCCCACCATGTCGGGCGTTGAAGGCCTCAGCCCGCGTGGGGCGAGTTGCGCACGTGATCGGGCTGAGACTGAGCTCCCTTCGTGGGCTATTTCTTGGGGGGTATTTGGCTTTTAGCCTAAAGATTTAGCTTGGGTTGGGTTGGGTTGGGTTTGAGGGGGGGTGAGGAAATAAGTGGGAAAATTTGGCAAATAGCCCAAGGTTGGGTTTGGTCTTATATATGGTTAATTTGCAATCACTATTACTTAGACCATCTCCAACCCTTGGGCTAAAACCTAAAATTTTTAACTCAGAAAATTTAGGTTTTAGCCCAGAAACAGCTTTTCTGCTCCAACATTTCTAGCGTAAATTTTTTAGTATGAGATTATTAAATAATAAATTTAGGCTAATTTTTTTAAAAAAAAAAAATTATATACACTATCATAATTTAATTTTATGAACATTTTAACCTAAAAATATCTAAATTCCGATAAATATTGAAAAATCACTAAATTATGGTGAATTTTGAGTTAAATCATTTTTTTTAATTATTTAAGCTGTTGGATTTAAATTTGGGCCATTAGATCTTCTTTTTTTTTACCGTTAGATTTGATTATATTCGATCTCAGCCGTTGGATTCAATAAATCCTGGGAGACATGCCCATGTGGGTGGGGTCCCGCTGGTGGTGCCCACACCATTTTCTAGGCTAAATCCTGGGGGGAATTTGGCTTTTGTTCAGCTTTTAGCTTTTAGCCCACACATTTAGCATGGATTGGGTTGGGTTAGGTTGGGTTGGGTTGGGTTGGGGGGGGGAATAAAACCTAAAAAATAGCATTTAGCCAGGGGTTGAGTTTGGTCTAAGCGGTTAGTTAACGTAAAAACCGAAACATAACTGATTCTTTTTTAGGTAAAAGTAAAACCGGAAAAAAAAGTGTATGAGACGGAAACCACATCGATTCTTATAAGGTAAAACCGAAATCAGTGGGGAATTTTTAAGATGAAAACCGAAAACCAACTGGTTCAAATGAGGGACTGTGTCATATGAAGTGCAGAAACCGAAACCTTGCCATAGGTGACGTTAAGGGATAATGGCTAATTAGGGGTGGATTTTTCTGCCAAATTGTCGTGCTAACCGAATTGTCAATCGTGTCATACCGATTTTGTGCTAAATTTTTTATGTCAATCGGTAATGATACAATGTTGTACCGTACCATGGTACAGTATTGGTAATAGATACCATTACCACGGTATTATCGTACCGTATTGAAAATGTAATATAAATTATAATTTATAAATTATATAACATATAATTATATAGCACATATTTATAATATTCCAATAATTTAAAATAACACCCTACTTACATTAGCATTGTTGTTGGTGACTTTGATCTCTTGAGTTTGTGAAAATCAAATACAAAAGAGTTCCCAATTCTTTCACAAATTGCTAAGGATATCTTTGCAATCCCCACTTCTACCGTTGCTAGTGAAAATGCATTTAGCCTAAGGAGGAGGGTTGTGGATCCTTTAAGGGCATCCTTGACTCCTAAAATGGTAGAGGCACTAGTGTGTACTAGTGATTGGCTTTAGGGCGGATGAAGTAAACTTTTACGATGAACCAATGGAAGATATGCTTCAAATTTACAAGGAGATGAAAGAAATGGAAACAAGTAAGATATGCTTTAACTTTTTTTAGTAAATTTGTTATTAAATGGTTTTCAACTTTAATTCTTCTTGCTACTAATATGTTTTCTTTGTTTGTAATGTAGTCTTGAAACAAGCTCAATCTTCTACAAGTTCAATGCCTCCTCCAAAATTTCGACATCTCAAACTTGAAGAAATTGAACGATGAATTTTACTTTTTGAAGTTTAGTTCAAATTTTCATTTGGTTTGAAACTTTAACTTCTATTTGGATTGTTAACTTCTATTTGTTTTGGTTCGTAACTTCTATTTCAATTGTAAGCTTAATTTTCTTCATGAATTTTGATGCATCATTTGAATTATTTTGTGTGTGTGAATTGTGAATGATGAATAATAGATGAATTTAGACTACAATGTATGAGATAAAGGTACAAAAAGAAAACAACTTTTTGCCCTTGAATTGGGTTAAAAAAAAAACAAAAAACTGATTTCATCCCCAAAACAAAGTGACAATTATCATTGTCATACCATGTCAATTGAACTATTTGGCAATACCGAACTTCGGTATACCGAAAATTTGGTACAGTAATTGGTACAAGAGTTTTGGTACTATAACCGTACCGAACCCACCCCTATGGCTAATGGAAAGGTCACGTGATGAGTTGTATTTTATAAAGGATAATCAACACGTAAAGGGATGATGAATAATAAAATTATGAGGATAAAGCTTTAAATATAATTCATATATATTTTCTTAAGAAAATTAGCATATCACATATTTTACTCACTGAACAACGGCGATTGTTACTCACCCCTTACCCTTTTTTATTTTATAGATGACTAGTTTGACAAAATAGGAGCTAGGCAAGCTAAGAATTGTTAGAAGGGCATGATTTAAGATTTTTTTTAATTATTTTTGTATCATAGTGGATTTTGCGATTTCAACTCTGTATTTTGTTTATTTTTGTTTATATATATATAAAGTGAGAAGCCCAAAAAGGTGAAGCTTTTAATATCTCAATTATGTCCTCATTTCAAAAAAAAAAAAAAAAAAACACAAAACCATTTCTGTATAGAAGGACTATAATTGTAATACACAAATAAAACAGGGTTAAAATTGTAATACAAAAACATGAAAGGTGCCCATACTTTTAGATTATTTCTAACCCGTTGATTACTCATCTATATACCCATTGAACTATCCACAAGTAGTTATAGCAGTTGCAAAGTTGCACGATTGAAACCGTATTGTTCTGGAGAAACCAACTCAACCTCCTATACCCTCTCATATTGTCTTTTTTGGTGGTGCTTCTTCATCCATCTTACAGTATTGGTGCTTCTTCATTTGTGCTTCTTCTTTCATTTCGTCAACCTTCTTTCATTTGGTGCTGCTTCAACATTGAATTTTTTTAATCCTATTCATTTTGTTTAATTGTTGTTGAATTTCAATTTGGGCTTTACAGTTCAGATTTGATTTGGGGATTTTGAAAATGGTGAATCCTGAGCCAGTTACGCCACAACGGGTACATGAATTTTCATGCCAAGACAGTTCATTTCTTTTGTGTAATTTTGATCTTCTGCTGATTTCGATCGAATGCCAAGAACTTTTTTATTTGCTTAGTTTAATTTATGGTTGTTCATTGAAAAAAGGAAAGAAAAAAAAATAGATAGAAAAAAGATGTGCTGAAGTAACTCCTCCATTTTAAGAGAAAGAGAAACTCGTGGCGGGAGATGTTCAATAAGTTCAGAGCAACGGATGAGACTAAGCAAGGCCTCAACAATGGTGTTCTAGATCGGCACCAATGCCCACGATGTCAGCATCACTCCTATCATTTCCACTCCAACAAGTGCGAGGCTCTCAAGCGATTGCTCACTCTCGTCGCCCAGGGAAAAATTGTCGCTCTCATTGACAATTTTTCTACAGTTTTATTTCATTTATGCATATAGTAAACATCCTTAAAAATCTTGGTGTGTGTAAATCTGTTACATGTTGCAGTATGCTTGCAGAATGAAGTTGCTTTAGACATAGTAAAGAGTAAATTTATCAAGTAAGAAGCAATTTTGAAATTTCGCTAATATCGTATTTTCATATTCCAAACTGACTCTCAAGCAAGACATCAACTAATTTCGTAGGGAATTGTAAATGAAACTCCAAAAATCTATTAGTGCTTCTCATGAGAGTAATTTTCTATATAATATAGAAAATTTGGAGTGTATAATCACACTTTTTGAGTGCCAATAATAGTAGGTTTCCATTTCGTAAATTTATTATTGTTCTTGTTTTATATTTTTCGTTTTTCATATGGGTTGTGGTGTGATTTGATCTTGATTTATATTTTTCTTTTGGCTAGGTGAAATAGACTCTGAGCTTATTCAGTAAGTCACTAATTAAGTTAGAATAAACTGCCTTCATTTCTTTTTCTGTCCATGCTTTAATTTTACTTGGGTAATTTAATTTTGTGTAATGGTTTCTTTTGGGTTTTTTCCATTAAAAATGTTGAAGCGAGTCAACAATGGAGTTATGGGTGTCGAGAAGATGCCTGGTATTATTTCTGCATAGTTTGAGTGAGTATCTCTTTCTTTTCTTCCGATTTTTGCTCCTTTTTTTTTTTAATATTTCAAATGTTCATATACATTGTTGAGGAATGTATTTTGCAATTGCCATGCTATTATACTCCCTTTCTCGTAACTATTTTTTGGTATTTATTTTTCCAAACCTAATAATTTCGGTGGTTGTTTTCTTCGTTTTTTCACTTCTCTTCTTTTGATTTACCGTTTATATAGCGTGCATTTTCTTATGGCACTTTTGAAGCTTTTCGTTTCTAAATTTGTTTGCTTTTTGGGCCATCTTTTAATCTGATTTATTATATCGTGATCAACTAAGGCATCACATTTTCATACACTATAGACATTGAATTAGTGGTTGAATTATGAATTGATGTTATAATATGTGAATCATACCAAAGATTTTTCAAACCATATTTGTTTACTGAATTGCGAAATGGATAATGCCATTAAAATATATGCTATGAGTATCTTGACACGCCATGGCAATTTTTCTTTTTGACAAGTTTGTGTTTCGTCTTCGTATTCATGATTCGTTATCATTTACACTTGCTTTCGCTTGATTTCTCATAAATTGGATGAATGTGTTTATAGTATTTTTATTTTTTCAGCCAAGCAAAGGATTTGGTTGAGCAACATGTGCATCAACCATTTAATATAAGTGTGCTATGCCTTGACATTACAAGGCCTTCAAATTATGTCTTTCTTTCTCTTTTGGTTTTTAACAGATTATATTAGATTTTATTGTTGTTCATTTGACGAAGTTCTTGATTCAAGAGCATGTATCTTTTCAATGTCTACTATTTAGTTTCTGTTGAGTTTAAGTTTGAGTTATAGTGGTGTTTGTGTATTCTAAATTTCTTTTATTAGTTTGCTTTTGTTTGTATATATTTTTTTCAATAGCTTACTTTTTAGTTTGCTTTTGTTTGTATATATCTCTTCAAAGCAATTAACAAAATGAAAGTTAAAGAGAAAATATGAAGAGGAGAGCCTCCTAAATTATTAGCGCAATATCTACTATTACAAAGCAAGCTGACATATTTGAGTTTTCTGTTTTCCTATCATAGGTTGCATAATGAAAGGGACTGCTTTTGGATATTGCTAATATTTATGGTGTCACTGTTGTGTTGTAAACAGAAAAATAATTTTATTTCTATCTACCAAATACTATGATGAAGTCTATGTAAATACCAATATATTTTTTCATGCAACTATGATCTCCATGTTTATTGTTTTTGTGTGATTTGGTAAAAAATACTCCAGAGAGTTGACCCAATTTTGTTTGATCTGGGATTGGTCAAAAGAAGACGATAACTTGTTTTTTCCTCAATAGAATGCAAATTTCATTTAACTTGAAGCACTACTAATTAACAACCCATGTTTAGTTTGTTTGTTGGTAGCTTAAAACAATAACAACACTATTAATGTCTAAACTGTCACATCCCGGCCCGGGGTGGATCATTTCTCGGGCCCGCTCCACTACCGTAGTACGATATTGTCCGCTTTGGGCTTACCATTCCCTCACGGTTTTGTTTTTGGGAACTCACGAGCAACTTCCCAGTGGGTCTAATCATCAATGCGCGGCAATGGATAACGGGGTGTGTCATAAACCAAATGGATAAGAATAGTAAACAACCATCTTTAGGGGGAGCGTAGCGCTCATGATTGAAAAAAGACCTCTCACATGCGCGTGCGGAGATGCTAATTTTAATTTATGTTCGCCTCCCAATTCCCATTCGTGCTTTCATAATTTTTTTCTTTTCGTTTTTTGTTTATTTAAAAATACTCTTTTAATTCTGGTAGGTGAAAAGCTGCATCAGTTTACTGTTTTCACTGCTTTGTTTAGTCCGCAAAAAGGTACAAAAAGGAAAACACAGAATCGAAATCGGACCCCTTTTTATAAGGTAAAAACCGAAACCGCACTAGTTCAAGGGAGGGATAGATGGATAAAGGGTAAAAATCGAAAGAATCAGGATCCTCTCCGGATCCATTCCATAGGGATCCCACAATCCTATCCGTTCATCGTATATCGTGCGGTCAAAAATTATTTAAAATTTAAAATTTAAAATTCAAATATAAATAGTACCTAACGAAAACTGACCGCACGATATAAAATAAACGAACATGATTACGGGATCCCTAAGATCCCTAGGGGAAGATCCGACGAGGATCTTGATTCAAATCGAAAGACAAAACCGCAATCAGCCCTGTTTTTATAAGGTAAAAACCGAAACCGCAGCAGTTCAAGAGAGGGACAGACGGATCAAGGGTAAAAATAGAAAGACAAAACTGAAATCGGACCTGTTCATCGAAGTTAAAAACCGAAACCGAAACCGAAATCGAAATCGAGCGCGTTCATTGAAGGTAAAAACCGAAACCAAACCGATTTAAGGGAAGGAATTGGGACAGACAAAGGGTATAAACCAAAACGAGACCGGTTATTTAGGGAAAAAAAAACTGAAATCAAATTGGTTCTTTAAAGGTAAAAACCGAAACTGAAAACGATGGTGTGGAGTTGTGTGTCGTTGCTTGCGGTGGTCGTTGTTGTACTACTGCATGGAGGCGACAACTTTCCGGTCAGTCCTCTCTAGCTCTCTCTTCTACTAAACCACTGCAGGCGACGGAATCCGTCAACTTTCAGCCGTCCAATGGAGTCGTCGGTGTGATTTGGAGCTCTAACGACAATCTGCAGATGTATAGCTAGTGAGATTTTACCAGAGTAGCTGTGATAAAATGGAAGAGAGAGAGATTATGGCTTGGGGTTATATTTTTCTTTTCTGAAAATTATTCGTCAATTTGCCCCCGAATTTATGAGGAGCTACTATCAATTTCACTCAAAATTTTGTTTTAGGTAATTACTCCCAAATTTTTATAATTAACCAAATATTTTCATAGATTTTCTATCTAACATTTCGTTTCATGTCACATCTCGGCCAGGGGCGAACCACTTCACGGGCCCGCTCCACCATCGTAGCACGATATTGTCCGCTTTGGGCTTACCATTCCCCCACAGTTTTGTTTCTAGGAACTCACGAGCAACTTCCCAGTGGGTCACCCATCCTGGGAGTGACCTGGCCCCCTTCTCGCTTAACTTCGGAGTTCCTACAGAACCCGAAGCCAGTAAGCTCCCAAAAGGCCTCGTGCTAGGTAGGGATGAGAATATACATTTAAGGATCACTCTCCTGAGCGATGTGGGATGTCACAATCCACCCCCCTTAGGGGCCTGATGTCCTCGTCGGCACACTTCCGGCCAGGGATTGGCTCTGATACCAATTGTCACATCTCGGCCCGGGGCGAACCACTTCCCGGGCCCGCTCCACCACCGTAACACGATATTGTCCGCTTTGGGCTTACCATTCCCTCACGGTTTTGTTTCTGGGAACTCACGAGCAACTTCCCAGTGGGTCACCCATCCTGGGAGTGCTCTGGCCCCCTTCTCGCTTAACTTCGGAGTTCATACGGAACCCGAAGCCAGTGAGCTCCCAAAAGGCCTCGTGCTAGGTAGGGATGAGAATATATATTTAAGGATCACTCCCCTGAGCGATGTGGGATGTCACATTGCATGACTTTGCCTACTATTTGTCAAAAATTAGCACTGGACACGATGGCATAAATTTACAAGAGAATCTCTCATCTACATGACAATGATGGTGAGCCGAAGTTATGTCACATCATCACTTAACACAAAATTTGGCAAAAAGTCAAACTGATGTATTAGAATGTAAAAAAATAAAATTTATGTATGAAACTGAGATTAAAACAAAATTAAGGACAGTAAAATGAGAATTTTATGATACTTGAAATCAGTAAAGTGAAAATTACCTTAAAAACTATTTTGTCTTAGGATTAGACTACAAATATAGGTACATGAATGGAATGTTGGATAAAAAGTTCGAAAATCTAACTGTAGGGATATTTGACTAATTATAAAAATTTAGAAGTGTAGTTACTGAAATATAAGGATGACAATTCTAACCGTTAAACCTGATAACCGTTGATAACCGTCCAAATGGATTGGATTTGGATATGAAAATTTGGGTATATTTTGGGTATGGGAAAAACCGTGAATATTATTCGGTTATGGTTTTGGATATGATTATAGGGGTCCCCAATCCGTATCCGTCCCTGAATCCGAACTGAATAATATATAATATAATTATTCATAATATTAAAGTATTAAAATACACACACACACTTGTATATTCATTATTTGCCAAATCCCTTACTTTGAGTGTAAATACAAAAATTGCATATCATGTGAGTTGCATTTTGTGGGAAAGCTCATAAGTTTTGATACGAATAAAAATCTATGAGAATTCAATGATACTTATGGGAAATATCAAAGATCAGCCAACATTATCAATGTTTAACTTTAATTTTTATACTCCACAAGATCCATTCATTAAATTATTTTAGACATCAAATATTTAATGAAAAAAATTAATATTTACTAAATTATCATGCGTCAATTGAACAAATATATTTTTTGTATTGACAAAGATAAATATAACCGTTAACCGATGAGAAATCCGTTATCCAATAGGTATGGTTATTGATAATACCCGATGGTAATTTGCGGTTATGGATATGATTAATTTTCATAGTTATGGGGATAGATATAGTATTTTTATCCCCAAACCGAACCATTGCCATCCCTACTAAAATATCTTTAGGTGATAAAATTGGCAGTTGGCATATTTGCGAATAGATTTTTTTTAATATTTAAAAGGGTAATATTTGCATTTTCCTCTGCAGGTTATCAATTTGAACATAATGTTTTCATTTTGTAGAAATTTTTTAACCACCTTTCAACTTTTTAAATTTTTATTTAAAAATTATTCGTACAAAAAATTATATGTTTAATTTGCATTTTTCTGTTCTCAATTTGAAAATAATTCAACTTTTTTAATTTTTATTTAAAAATTATTTGTACTTTCAATAATAAAACTTTTATGACACACTCCGACCAGAGTCGACGCATGCTGGCCGTCATGTGAGGGTGACGTAGCCAAGTGCGCAACAGAAGTGATAATAATAAGAAAATGTGAATAAATAAAAACCAAAACTAACATTATTTAAACTAGGGATAATATGTAAGTGTGTGAAAGTGATCAAGTATATGATACACACATATCAGAGCATAGGTAATACGAAAGTGCAGTCGAACTAACCAAGTACTAATTATACAAACAGGGAGAGGATCCCTACATTTATTTAGTAGAATGTCAGAACCGCCGAGTAGTCCTCGTGAGCCACAAAGATGAACAGCTACCTAGGACCTGAAGGGACGTAAAACAGAAGGGTGAGTGGGCAAAAACAAAGCGTTTGAAAACATATTTATCTTTTCTGAACATAATAACCCATCTTCGTAAAACCCGTATAGTTCCCAGAAAATAATACTATGTACGTATGGAAAACCAATGCACAAGGCCAGTGAAAACTGAAGTGTGCCATGTCGTAACGTTTCAGCACTAAAAGATGTAAGCCAGGTGTGAAATCAATATAAAATAGTATGCCAGCCAAAGTCACCTGACGTGACCTGTACGACTGGACCTATAGCTCATCAATCTAGGCTAGCACACGAGTCGGGGTCACTTATTGTGACATGTATGAAAGGTTGGGTGTAAGTATGTACGCTCAAGTGCTACGATCACGTAAAGGTTGTGCGATAAATCGCGGGTCACCTGCGAGTCAGAGTCACCTAATGTGACATGTACGATAGGCTAGCACCAGACTTGGATCCAAGGTGAGCGTGCAATGCGGGAGGTGAACAATCACGTGAAGGACTGTGCCCTGGCCCGGGGCGAGAGCACTAACACCGGGGTGCAGCAATGATGAGCTATAAATGCATTTATGCACACCAATATAATGCAACCAAATTCAATCACATAATACTCACCTGAAGCTTACCTGAGCTTCCGCAGCATCATTCAATATAAATATAATTCATACTAATGCAACATTTAAAGTATAACACAATTTAATGCAAGGCATAACTCATTTTAAATACGTTTCTGGAAACCGTAAAGCATATATATATATATACATATATATATATATATATATATATATATAACAAATGCCTACTCATTGATAAGTAGCAGGATCGTAGCCCCCTAGTCTCGCTTGTCCACGCTTGTCCTCGGGGTACGTCTCACCTATATGCAATACAACTATTTTTACATTAATTAAATAGCACATATATGAAATCTAGGAATAACTTCTCATAGTTTGCTCAAATGGAAGGTTTGAATATATGAACGTGATCTACTCGACGATATGAACCTTCACATATTTTTAGAAAAAATTTTGGACGTTGGACACATTGCCACACGCGGCCACGTGCAGGCACGTGCCCGGCACACCGAACGGAAACCCTAACGGACGTTAGGAATATTCCGTCAAAATAGGCGGAATATTCAGTTAAATGGTAACAGTGTTACCTAATGCCATTAGAATATTTCGTTAAATGGTAACGGCGTTACCTAATGCCGTTAGAATATTCCGTTAAAGTTAAAGGAATATACCTTCTTCTTCTCCGATCAGCTCGCCGTCCGCCATCTGGTTCGCCGGATTCTGGAAAAACTCACTGGATTCTGGAAAATTTTCAAATCTTTATATCTACTTCATTTCTTAACCAAAATCCATGAAATTTATAAGGATTTGAAGGTCTTGAAGAGTAAAACAAGTTCGTACCTATTAGAGGTTCAAAATCCAACGGAAAATGGTCGAAAAATCCCTCGAAAGCTCCGGGCACTGAAGTCTCTCGAAACTGTGTGATCTGAAGTCAACGCAACCTCAAACCTACTTTAGAGTGCTAGACAAGTTGCGTGGGAACCTTTCCAAGTCCTAAAACTCCTTAACCTTGCCGGGATCGCGTCAGAGGAAAGTTTGCTCCTTGTCGGAGCTTTTGGTTTCCCAAGTTAAACTCGTCGACTCACTAAACAAATGGTACCACGGGGTTCTAAAGCTCGAGAGGAACACGACGATGGAAATTTCCAGCTTGATTCGTGACGTTTTGTGATGGTTATATGGTAAGGGTGGCTTAGGTGTACGAAGGGAGAAGAATCGAGAAGGGGAGAGAGAGAATGAGAGTGTGTGTGTGTGTGTTTGTTTTCCGATTGGGCTAAAGAGAGATAGGTGATTTTTAAGCGGTCCAAAAGAAATAAAAGCCCAAAAATTTGATTGGTTTAGAATAGTTGGGAACTAATATAATTGGCTCCTTATTTTACCCGTTTACGCGCTTAATCATTCGTAACTTTTTCGTTAAGACTCCAATTCAAGTCTAACTCGCGTCAATGCATTCGTGGCGTCAAGTATGATTTAATTACGATAGCGAAAATAATAATTTAAAACTGCATATGTACATCCACGTCACTAAGCCAACAAGGGCATAATCATCATTTTACATATTCGGAGAGAAAATTATATAATAAATCATGATGGGTTGTCACATTTTACGTAGAAAATAAGTTATTTACAATTGAAATGAGCAAATAATAAAATAGGAATAAAAGAATTTTAAGAATTTAAAATATTTTCAATTATAAAACTTTTAAGAAGAAAATAAGTTATTTTCAATTATAAAAAATTTTCTTATAAAAAAAAGAGGAAACTTGATATAAATCCAATTTTTTTAGCCAATAGTAGGAATAGTCCAATTTATTAAAATAAATCCAATTACTTAAATTTAATTATTTAATTATCAATAATTATCTATTCAATGATAAGATTTATTATAAAAATCAAATTTCTTCCTAATTATCTCTTTGATTATTTATTTTTATTTTTTATTTTTTGTTATTTCTTGTTCTTCCTGCTTGAAACCCCATTTATAGATTTTATTTTTAATTTTTATAATCAACCTATATCACAGGTTAATTATTTTTATGTATCTATATGACAGATTCTTTTTTATAATTAACGTGTCACAGATTAATGTGTCTTGCTTGTAGATATATTATGTTTTTTTCTTATCTTTTAATTAGGTTTCAAATCTCGCTTACATGTATAATATACATTCATATATTTGTTATTTGAGTTAAGGTAGAATGTTTCGTAGATAATTTATGTAAGTATATTAGTTTTTTTTTTTGTTATAAGATATTAATTAGATTTTTTGAAGTTGAAAAATGCATACTATTAGAAGATTTTAATTGATTTTTAATATTTAAAAAAAATATAAAATAATTATAAAAGAAATAAAAACATGTAATTAAATAACTAGACCAACTCCTAAAAACCATCTATATTTTTTGACCTAGATCTTAAAGCCCCTAAAAAAAAAAAAAAATAGGAAGTGTGTCTCTCCGCCGCTCCACAAAACTCCTCGCCGCCGTGACTGTCACTTTCTCGTTCCTTGACCTTCTCCTCCTCCTTCAACTTCGTTGCTTGGCACTTCGAAGACTACAGTTTACTGTTTCCATTCCACTGTTTGGTTGCCGAGAAAAAGGTACAAAAAGGAAGAGAGAAACAATTAGTTTTCTTTAAATTTTTATAGCTGTTATTTTCCTCCCCAAATTTTCTCAGCTGCCAAACGGAGAGCTGATTTAGTTTACTGCTTGTGGAGTTCTTGTTCTTAATCGATGACTAAGGGCCGAAAACGGCGCCGCATTGCTATTTGATACTATCTTATATGATCAGCAGAGCCTTCAATTTCGTCAATTAAATTGTATTTCATACAATAAACAAAGTAATTAGTTTGTTCAGAAACTTAATAAGATCGTTTTATTGTGTGTACGCTGTAGATATAAATGGCACGCTCCAAGGCTCCGGCAAAGAAGCAGCAAAAGCGCGGCATCGACTTCAAAGTAATCGATATTTCGGGTTTTGAATGCATTTTGCTTTGGGAAGTTCATCTGAAAACTATGTTTGCATTTGATGTTTATTTTCTTTTGTAATTTTTGCAGAAAATAAAGCGAAAGATTGGCAGAAAGTTGCCGCCACCAAAGAATGCTACGAATACTGAAATTAAGTCCAAAGGTTTTGACTTTAATCTGTGCTTAAATTCATGAGTTGATATTACTTTTTGTACTCTCTGTGTCATTTTTCGTTAATTCATTGAAAGGAAAATTCTGTCATCGGTTTAAAATAAGTTCGTTTGGGGGTGACGAGAGTAATTAAGGATGAGAGTTTGTATTCTCTTGGTTGTTTGAAATACTTTTTCTTGCCACGATGAAGGAGTTGCCTTTCTGCTTCCATTTTGATGTCAAATATCGTAGTGAACTAGTTTCTTAATGAGTACTAAATAATGGTCGCTATGAGCAGCAATTGTTCTTCCCGAGCAGAGTGTGGCATCGGAGAAGGCAGGATTAGCAGTGAACAAGAAAGGTTTAACATTGAAAGAACTTCTTCAGCAATCATCTCATTACAACCCGAAAGTTCGTAAAGGTATTTTAATGTTATTTTAAAATGTTTTCTTTATGAAAACGCTTATAGCCTTATACTATCTTCCAAAATATGAGAATTAATCTATTTTTAACCTGAAATAGATTACATAGATCGTTGATCATGTATTTCTGCACATTGATTTGGGTTTTAATGTGTTAAATTTGAAGAAGTTACAACCTTTTCAATAATTATGTTGTCTAGGAAGTTGTTTCCCATTATTGATATTTTGTACCGTATAGTATATGTATCTAATAATCTTACTGTTATTTCTCTCTGAAGATGCATTATTGGGTATGAAGGATTTACTCCTTAGGTATCCAGAAGAGTTGAGGTTGCACAAGTATGCTGTTGTTGAAAAGCTGCGTGAACGCATTGGCGATGATGATAGACTGGTTCGAGATACGCTATATCAACTTTTTAAGTCAGTAATTTTACCTGGCTGTAAGGAGGTAAGTTTTTATTCTTGTCTGAATGCAGCAAGGTAAAAACCTGTTGTGAATTAAATGTATTAATGCGAAACAAGGACGATTATATTTGATTATCTACACTGCTTTTATTGCATTTATGGATTAATATAAGTGTAACATTGTTTTGAGATTTTGTTGCCATCATCTCTCTATTATTATCATTGAGTTCGGTGGTGTTTATAGCCAATGAATTTAATGTGACATTTTTTTCCCTTCTTTTCTTGTCCAGGATAATCAAGAGCTGTTGATTTCCTTGGTGATGGCCTATATATTTAATGCAATGACACATTTAGCAATTGATGTTCGGTTGATGGCTTTCAAATTTTTGGAGCTTGCTATCCAATACCATCCACCTTCCATCTTCTTGAATGCTGAAAAGGTATCCTAAGATTGTGTTGTAAAATGTTGTATGCAGTGTTTTCATTGGAATCATTTATTAGATATGTTATTCTGATGTACAACTGTAGAATTTCTGATTTATGCTTTGGTCATTAACTATGAACTGTTATATGGTTTGTTGTTCTTCTATGCATTATTCTAATGGAATGGACTTTAGGCATATTCTGGTAGTTATGTACCTGTCACAAAGATTGGATGTTGCATAATCATCTTTTGAGACTCCACATTGTCTCTTAGTTACATTATAATGGTAATTTATGGCTAGAGTTTTCTACTTTGTGGTCTAGTGTTACGGATTGAGGCCTTATTCAGCAACATTCTTTTTCTCCAAGATTCTGCTCCTTCTGTAATTCTTGGTCTCTTCTCTTCATGTTTTCTTTGCTCTCGTTCTGCTCAATAACAGGAAAGTTCTTAGATGTTGAGCTTTAGGTTACTTGTCATCTTCTTTCTTTCTTTCTTATTCCCACTAGACATGGTATTCCTGTATGCAGATTTTCTTGATCGAATCTTTATCCCTGGTGGGTGTGTGAGCTTGTTTGTTTGGTTGCCTTTATATTTTCCACTGCGTTATTTCCTATCAATTGTTTATGGTTTAGTCTGTCTGTGTGGCTAATGAATCTAAATATTAGATGAACTCGAATTTTTCAGTGTTACCGCTCTCTTTTGTGTTTAAAGATAACTTTTAAGGTTGCTTTAACGATTGCTTCATTGACAGATTCTTCAAAGCTTTGAGGATATTTTGCGGAGGAACCAGTTTTTTTTAGAGGACAAGGGCAAGCTCAAGACTGCTCTTACCGGCCTGGAACTATGCTTGTCACTTTTGCCATGTAACAAGAGAGAAGTTGGCTCGTGTGAAAAGGTATTTTTAAGTTTTCTTAAAATCCGGAGGGTTTGCATGTTTTCTTTCATTATTTGTATCATGCAGCATGAGCCTGCTTGTTTTCTTGTACCTTCCAGCTGTATTCTTTCATTGCACATTATTGTTGAAACTTTGCTGTTAAATTTTGTTATTGTTGTTATTATATCATCATTTTCCTCTACTTAGTTAGTTTAGACGAGGGGTGCAAAGCATGTGTCAGTCAGAAAGCCATGAAAAGTAGCCTCGACTACACATGTGAAAGTTTTGAAAATAAATTTGTTTTTATTCCTACTCGGAGATCTGACTTCTGAAGCTGGACGAACAATTTTTGAATGGGAGAGTATTTTTTTTTTTCTTGGGTTATGGTGGTGATCAGAGGCCAAATGAAGGGAAAAAAACTATCTGGGCATATAATTGCATCAGGAAGAAACTGTTCTGAGTTACTGCTTTTAGTCTCTTGCCTTATTTATGAAATAGTTTTGTAATACCTTTCCTTTTACTTAATAGAATGGTGGTGGACAAGGGATACTGCATGCTTTTGAGCCTGATGTACCTGCAAAATCTGCTGGTATGTGATACATTGGTGCATGTGTTTATATGTCATTATCGATTATGTTCTACTGATGGCACCATGTGTCTAGTCATGGCTCATATCACGACATGGATCAATATGAGTTTGATAGTTGAAGTTCCTGAACATTGGAATGATAATACTTATTTTGGTTATGTAATTTTATTAGTCTGTACTTCTTAGTTTCAAATGCCTTGCAGTTGGCAGCATTCTCACAGCAGGAGAAATCAAAATTCACTATGATAATATTAGCTTGTGTTAATAAGTTGCGGTTTAATGGGACAAGCATTCCGCAATTCAAGAATTTTCAATTATTTAATACCTTTTTTCGTTTTCATATTGACCTATCGTCATCTTGCTTTCTTTTGTAGGATGTTCAATCATCATCCCGAAACTAAAAGACCTTGTCCCAGTTCTAGTAAATTGTTTCCAAGATTTTATTCCGGAAGTTCAGACTGGCTCTCTTCTTAATACACAATCTTTTGATTGTATGCTGTCCATACTTAAGAGCATAAGCCTTGCAGTCAAATTCTTCTTTTATATGACTGCTGAGGGTAAACTAGAATCACAACCTTCTCAAGGGGGGCATGGTGTGACTGTGTGATACTATCTCTATGACACTAGTGAAGAAGTTTTTACAAGTTTTGTTTCCCCTCAACATGAGAAATCAACTTTCAGAAAAGGTACAAGTTATAACCGTAATATAACTTTTAAACTCTTTATTGTTTCTGTAAAATGACTTCAAGAGTCTCTTGATTGGTCTCACTTTATTTTGCATCCGTTCTATGGTCTTTCTGTTTTAATACTCTAGTAAGCATGGACGCCTATAGGATTGCTTGATATTTTATTTTTGTATTTTTGTGTCAAAATTTCCATCATTTGCAATTTCTATCACGATCGATATATACCATTTTTTTGGACCCTTGTTATTTCATTGATAATGATATATTATACTTTGGATAAAATTGGTATAAAGTTATAGTATGAATGCAATGAATAATGTGTATTTGACCTTCACATTTTTTTTTTGTTCATCTTAGATATTTCTTGCATTTCTGTCAATTTCTGTTCTGTTTTGTTCTCCTAATATATTTCTTGTATGTCTTGCAATTTTGATTCAGTATTTTGGAGTTTTCATTACTATCTAATGGTATCTGAACATGTTGACATTTTCATAGAAGGTCATGTTTCCATAAGATTGTCTTGTTCTATGGATTATATCAGGCCAACCCCTTGGCAGCTCTTACATTCTTGAAACCCGAGTGTATAGTAAGAATTCTATACTAGAGTGTTTTCTTGGGGGGAAATTTCAAACTTTAGGATCTGGGCAGCAAATATCTTAGAAGGGGATGTCTACTATGTGAGGCACATTCTTAGCTGTAGATGTGTGTGTGTGTAGTAACTCATTTCACATTTTATGAGGGTCTTTTGTTGCCAGTATTACAAGTTCTCTTTTTGACTTGAATCGGTTCTTTTCTATTTCTGTTTGACAGGATGATGTTAAATATTTTGTCTTGAACACTGTGATGACAGAAATATTTTTGCACTTAAGCAAATGGATCTGCCCTCCTCCTGTTTTATTTGAGAAAGTGTTAGAATTTCTGGAAGATTCTCTGCTTGGAAAGGTTGGTTCGTCTACCATAATGTTTTAGTATGAAGTTGCATTCATGCTGTTCAAATTTCTGCATCATGTGCTTTGTATTTCTTAAAAGTACCGATTTAGGTGTGATAAGCAGTTATAAGTATATAGCATTGTAATTTGATTGTTTCTATTCAATGAATTGAAATATAAAATAATCTCATATATTGACAAAAAAAAAAAAAAAAAAAATTTGCATTCTGCTAACGTGTATTAATAACGTCGACGATGGCCTTCAGGGCTCATGGCACATCTTCCCCTTAAGCACAAAGGTGGGGGTTAATTTGGGGTGCAAATACTGATTGGTGCTTGATGTAATTTGCCTTGAAAAAAGTATATTAAAATAATGTCTTCGATATAATAATGTAAACGATGGATTGTTGTTCCACAGCATCACGTTTTGAAGGTAAAAAGAAGTTTATGATCTACATCTTGCCATGATAGTTTGGGGCTCAAATACTGGTGGGTGCTTGATGTAGTTTTCCTAGAAATTAAGACATATTATGTTCAATAGAATAATGTAACTGATAGGTTGTTACTTGCAGCATCAAATTTTGAAGAAAATATTTATGCTCTAGAACTTGCCAGGGTGGTTATTTATAAAAGAAAATTTCATTCAATTATATTTACTGTATTTAATAGTTTTGTACTGTATGTTTTAGGTTACATTTCTAATACTTTCTGTAAAGCTTCTTTTAAAATGTTGGAAACTTATTACTTTACAGGTATGCAATGACACGCTTTCTGGTAAGGCAGTCTGGGAGAAGCATTTAATTTCACTTCTTCCCTTTGTTCCAAAACTTGTTTCTCAAGTGGCAGATGACTGGAAGTCTCGCCTTCTTCAGGTATGAGCTGTGCTTAAAACTATTTTACATTCCAGGAGTTTATCATCAGCAGAGTTATGTCAACTGAATTCCTTTTTCCTTATAAGATTGTCTTGACTCTTTTCTTTAAGTACTTCAATGGTTATGTAACTCTAGATTTGGTTCCAAAACAATTAGAGGTTCCCAATTTACACAAACCATTGTAGTGGGGTGTTAAATGATTTGTCTTTTGACTTCTGTAAATGGTGTTACCTATATATCATTAAATGCAGGCTTTTAGTGAGGCATTCAAGGACTGCAATCCTGTATCCCCTTTTAAAAACCCTAAGTCTTTCTGTACTGGAGGAGCTGCTAGTTCCTGTAAGCTTGATTCCATACCTCCTGCTTGCAATTTCTCCAAGTTTTTTCTTTCCTTTTAGTATACCCGTGGTAGTAAAAAATCAGACTCATCTCTCTCTCTCTCAAATTGAATTTTGATATCTTTTCTACACATCATAGAGACAAGATATGCTGTACCTGGATCCGAGTATTCCCGAGATATTAGACTTTCAGATTACCTGGATAAGAGAGCTTCCTGTGTTGATTATCCTGCTGGGTGATAAAAACCCATACTATTCCCAGGTAGCATTTTTTTAACCTCGTAAGACAGACAGTAGTATTGACACAGAAGAATCTAGACAGTAGGTTTTGCATCTTGTATCTCTGTGTCAGGACCTTATTCAATATTATTGTCATTATTTATCGTCTTTGTTTTTCTGCATAGTCAGTCTTTATCATCACCTATGCTTTTTCACTCCTTTAGTTCTGGTTTATATTGCATGTTTCTTCAGGTTGTGCTGCACCTTCTACTTCACCTGGGGCAACGTGCTTTAGTGAACTTTTCCTTTGCGTGGGAATATGACAACATGCAATTGTCACTGTAAGAATTTTTTGGCATAAGTCAAGATGATGGTAAGAGCCCATTCAGTAGACACTAGTATTCTTTTTGGTGGATTAATCATCCATCAGCAGACAACTTGGTTTCTTATGATTCCGCCTCTTGTTCTTGCAGGAAATGTATTATATGGTCCCTTTGTAAGGCTTCCCAGAGATTCTCAAGAACTCTCTCTTTCCTGCCTCTGTTATATCTCTAATTTGGGTCCACTTTTGCTGAAGTCAATAGCTTACTGTTGCCTATGTAAGTTATTCATGTCTGCCTCGGTTAGATTCTGTATGGATTTGACAGCTTAGGTTTGGCATGCTGTACAAAGTTCCCTGTAGAT
Organism: Heteromeles arbutifolia; assembly: GCA_024362995.1. Lineage (NCBI taxonomy): Eukaryota > Viridiplantae > Streptophyta > Magnoliopsida > Rosales > Rosaceae > Heteromeles > Heteromeles arbutifolia. The sequence continues at coordinate 4,227,986 of JANCRC010000010.1, read as the reverse complement.
ATTATTTTGACTTTTTTAATGTCTCATGCGTGCCATTAATATGCAAGCTATTCTTGTTTCTGTTATAACAATTATAAGGGAACCTTGGGATTCCAAAAGTATTCTGGGTTAAAGTCACATGGGTACCAGATATGTTCCTTTCTGCACAGTAGTTTTGTTGGTAGAGTTATCTTTTACTACAAGAATCAGGAAAAAACAAATCCTATCTGCATCAGTTTCTTCATTAGAAAGAGTATGTCATTTTAAAATCTGATGTAGAAACCATTCTGTGGCTAATGATAGTAATTTCCTTAAAACTGGAACATAGATGCTTGCCATTCATGTCTTAATGTAACTGTCATTTGTTAAGTGATTGAATCCTAATATTTAGGGGGTTAGACGTGCCATTAAACATCAAAGGGTGATTCTGATTGATGTTATATGGTAACAATATGAAGTAATGATGAATGTTCTCTCTTCTGCTTTCCAGTGATGTGTAAACATTGTTGAAGTATGACGAGTTATTTGCAAATTGGGATTGTTTAAGTGACATTTCTATCTCTTTCCTGTTCATTGCAGCTCCTGATCTGGAACAATATGTATTATTTCGAATCATGGAGGTCCTGAATTCAGCTTATAAATCTGGGCATATATCAATTGTTGATCACATTAGTTTCTTGATCAGTTTTCCCAGGTATGTCTGACAGAATTTCTCCTCCTCTTCATGGTTTGTATTAGTATGTGTAATTTCTATTTGTACCAGTTGACATCTTATGATGACTTTCAAATTTCTAATTTTCTACTAATATGATGACTTTCAAATGATTTATCGTTTTTCATGCTTTATCATAATAAGGTAACTAAATTGCAAGTGTAAGACTTTGTCAACTTACGATTTAAAAGGCTGCTTCAGAACAAAAATTATCTTGCTCTACTTAAAAGCATATTATCTTGCTCCAAGATTTTGGGATAGAAAGTTCCTGCTCTGGACTATTTATAGCTATTTATTCTTTTTGCTGCCAAAAGATCTGATGCCTTCATATTAGTATTACTAGAGAACCCCAATTTATTACTTAAATGCATAATTTTTATTGCAATTTGTTGGGTTCCAAACCTAAAATGGCTTCATAATGGCAGAAAATATCGTTCCTGTTAGAGAGAGTGATGTGAATATCTCAAATCGAGGGACTTTTAAGTCACTCAGCCGAATTGTCTGCTCATGTCTGTCACAGATGGATGATAATACTCTTGTTTTGCAGATGCTAGAGAAAATTATACTTGATCAGATGGTGAGTTGACTAGATAACTTCATCTTATTGTGTTTTTCTACTTTTCTTTACATCAATATCTTCTTTACTTCTTATTATTTTATAGCTTCATCTTCTTAACTTTGTCAACTTACTGTGTGTTCCTGCGTTTTCTTTCTGAAAGTTACAGTTTATCTATTTTTCCGGATTCTGATTTTTGTACATATTTCAGTCTCAAAATCCTCCTCTAGACAACGTTTGCTTAGGACGCTTATTACACTGGACTCTAAAACCACAATAATTTCCCAAAGAGCTTTTATAAGCCTAGGCAATATCCTTCCACGGTATCTGATTGACGTTGTGTAGGTAACTTTCATTTCTTGTTTGGAGAGCATCTGCCTTAACCCCCCCAAACACCATTTTTTACTTGCTTGTGTCTTCTAACTTAGTTTGGAATATGTTCCACTGAGAGGATTCCAGTGTTTTTCATTTCTGGAATTCAATATTTATTGAATCTGTTATTCTCTGCTGCTCATATGTAATTTTGTCTTTCCCATGAAAATAAGTTTTTTCGCGGGATGCTCAGATTTGATATCAGTTATTGATGTAGGACAAGATAGGGGTCAATTAAAGTGGAGAAAATCAAAGAAATGAGAGTGCTACAAAATAAGAAAGAATAGTGCTCGTGCATTCAAGAATAATATCTGGAAGTAGGAAAAAGTAACAAGTCAGTGTTGCATATTTGTCAGTGGCTCGATTACGTTTTAAAGAAAAGAGGCTTGAGTTTTAAGATTTTAGTAAAGTTTTAGTTTTGGATAACTTTATCTTTCCTTGTCCCACAAGGATTTGGTTTCTCTTTTTTTTCACTAGTTAATCGGGATTTTCTTTATGTTTCCTTTATTAACTAGATTTTTAGTATTAATAAAGATGCAAGGCAGCATTAATATCATGCAACTAGCTGTCCAGGGTGGGATAATGGGTTAGGATTAAGCTGGCCTTGGTACACTGTCTGCAAATGTAACCAAATTGAGGATAATGGATTAGGGTTAGGCTGGCCTTGGTACGTTTAATATCTTTCTAACAAAGAGAGAGTAATTTATGCACGTATAATAATTGACTCATTATCCTTGGCAAAGAGAAAAGACATACACAAAGACATTTTGCTTTACAGGCTCATCTTAAATTGTTGTGGGAAAGTAAGAACCTCTATTAAGTATAAATGTATCTTTGTGTGGTAAGTTGCTAGTTACCGTGTCATACTTCCATAGTTGCACATTGTGAGGAGTGCACAATGAGATTTTAGGAGTGCCAATAACAATTCCTTTTTGAATTATAAGAAATTAATTGGGATATAGTGGCATTGGCTTTCAAGAATATAGGAATCGACATTTGCATTGTACGTTAAGACATGTTTGTTTTTATTAATTATTTTGGTGTGCCTGTGAACATTGCAATTCTTTATTTGAAAACATTTGAAACCTATTTTTGCTTGACACATCATTTGTTTTATGTGGATCCATTTTTCTTTTTGATAAGAAGGTGCAGAAACATTTTAGAAAAGATGGCTATAGATGGAAGAAGGCAAAAGATGGAAGGATTAAGGAAAGCCCATGAGAGGCTCAAGGTAAGCATACGCCAAGGTTGATGTTGTAAGAAACATGAACATCATACATTAAGCATGACACTTATCCATACAACTATATTTATGTAACTTAATCAATTAGTCTTGTAGCTGTTGGTTTATTTTATGGAACAAATTTGCATGTTGCCATCTGTAATTTGATGTAGTGTAGTTGGAAGAACTTTGGTATAAAGTTGATATGGAGCAATGTGGCATGGTATAATTTTGATGTGTTGCATTTGTGGGAAGAAAATAACAATGTTGAAAATTCCTTATTTCCCAGTTAAACTTATTGAACAATCATTGTCCATATCTGTTGGGTTGAAGGTCTTGATAATTTGCAGTGCTACTATGCTCATGGAGAAGTAGATCAAAATTTTCAACGACAGTTACTGGATTCTTGAAGAGTGAGTTTCTAAAAGAATTTATTCTCTTTTTCGGCCTTAATGCAATAATCTCTCTTCTCTGTCAACTCGCTTTAATACAGTAAACATTTAGTCTTACATGCTTACAATTTGATTAATGATCAGGGAGAGAGAAGAAAGGCTAGATGCATTGAAGAGACTGAGACTGCGGAAGGTGTTCAGCATTCCCCCAAAACTGACGAAATTACACCCAATTCTGAGATGGACAGTTTTGCTTTTTCTAGTTTCAATCCAAGTAATTTCCATCATTCACAAGCTACAGATGGGACGAACTTCAATAATGCTCAGACATCAAAGTTTGAAAACACTGAATTAGGTTTTTGTTTTATATTGTAAAAAACTTTCTCCGATATTTGTCCTGAGTTCCATTTATTTATTTTGAGCATTATTCAAAATAAAGAAATATCGAAGAAAGATTTTGAAAATGTAAAACAAAAACCTGATTCAGTGTTTTCGGACTCTGATGTCTGAGCATTATTCAAGTTTGTCCCATCTGTAGCTTGTGAATGCTGGAAATTACTTGGATTGACACTAGAAAAAGCAAAACTGTCCATCTCAGAATTGGAATTAATTTCGTCAGTTTCGTAGGGATGCTGAACACCTTCCTCAGCCTGAGTCTTTTGAACGTATCTAGCCTTTCTTTTCTCTCCCTGATCATGTTATATATCAAAATAAACGTGAACAGGTAGAACATGAATATGACGGACAAATTGTAAGTTCATAAGGGCCTAGATCTTATCTAAAGTCATATCTAGATTGATGTATAACTGATCCAATGAAGTAGTTTTCCTTTATTTTGAGACCGAATCTCACATCAGGGTAAGAATGGAACTTGCACGAGTTTAGTTACTCTTTATATTGCCAATTGGTTTTATAGTGGAACCACAACTTCCTTCAATTTCGAAGTCTCTATTTGATTGTATGAGACACTAGTCATTATTTTATAATAAAGATAAGAACCAAGGAGTTCCAAGTCTATATCTAAAACCCTTTTGCGTTTACTTACAAGAGTTTGATCTCTTCATACTTCAAAATCCAAACGGAGATTTGAAAATGAAAATTACTGAAAGAAAGGTGTGTAAGAATCTCAAAGACTAACTACACATATTAATGAAATGCTACTAAAAATATAAATGACAGTGTAAGGCATAACCTTTACGTCCCGATAATGAAGAAGAACCATATGTGAGAGATTCCTGCAGCAGTGACATATTAGGGTTTGCGATTAATCAAATTGCAAGACTAAATGTTTACTGTATTAAAGCGAGTTGACAGAGATTATTGCATTAAGGCCGAAAAATAAAATAAATTCTTTTAGAAACTCACTCTTCAAGCATCAGTAACTGCGTCGTTGAAAATTTTGATCTTCTCCATGAGCATAGTTGCAGTGCAATGTATCAAGACCTTCAACCTGACAAATATGGACAATAATTGTTCAATAAGTTACCTGACAAATATGGACAATAATTGTTCAATAAGTTTAACTGGGAAATACGGAATTTTCAACATTGTTATTTTCTTCCCACAAATGCAACACATCAAAATTATACCATGCATCATTGGTCCAATATCAACTTTATACCAAAGTTCTTCCAACTACACTACATCAAATTACAGATGGCAACATGCAAATTTGTTCCATAAAATAAACCAACAGCTACAAGACTAATTGATTAAGTTACATAAATATAGTTGTATGGATAAGTGTCATGCTTAATGTATGATGTTCATGTTTCTTACAACATCAAAAAGAAAAATGGATCCACCTAAAACAAATGATGTGTGTCAAGCAAAAATAGGTTTCATATGTTTTCAAATAAAGAATTGCAATGTTCACCGGCATACCAAAATAATTAATAAAAACAAACATTTCTTAACGTCCAATGCAAATGGTGATTCCTATATTCTTGAAAGCCAATGCCACTATATCCCAATTAATTTCTTATGATAAAAAAGAGAACTATTATTGGTACTTTTAAATTCTCATCGTGCATTTCTCATAAATGTATTTTTTATTTTAAATACAGAAAGTTTAGAGTGCACAATGAAAATTGTGAAGTGTCAATAACAATTCTTTAAAAACATATAACCCAATTAATTTTATAAAGAAAAGAAAAAAAAAATCAACAAATCGCATGTGAGAAGAAAATCTAAAAGAAAATGATTAACCACCTCCACCGATACTTTACACAAACACGGGTGACATAACCTTTACTCTTATCCAAATGGCCAACAGTTAAAAACTTGAATTTTCAATACACATGCTAATGAAAATCTCAAACAAAAAGATTGCTGGTGGTCAGAGATGGGAGAGAAAGGGAAGAAAAAAAAGATATTCGAGCTGCACGTGTCAGCACATTCAAATACATTCCTTTTCTTATTAAGAATTTAAATTCAAACTAACAAAAAAAGGGAAAAATAATAATTCAAATTGGACCAACGGGTACACTCATACTGCAATGAATTGCAAAAGGTCGAAATTTTATCAAACATGCCAAACCTACCAAATTGATCAGCAATATCGCGATTGCTCTCCGCCATGAACTCGGCGGTGGGTTTCCTTATATATATATATATAAGGAAAGTGTTATTAGCATTCTAAAAATCTCATTCAACACTTTTCACAAGTACATTTTACTTTTTAAATATAAAAAGTTTAAAGTGTAGAATAAAAAATTTAGAATGCCAATAACAATTTTCATATATAAACATAATATTATAATGCCAAAACAAGAAACCGAGTTCCGAGTGGAAGGCAGAACGCGTTTAAAATTAAAAATGCCGAGTAGCTGACTCTGACTTTTCTGTTCTGACTTCTCATACAAAATAATTTGTCTGCATCAAATCAATCAAAGCATAAAATCAATTGAAGCACCAAAGTTTTTTCCTTTTTTTTAGTCTTCAATATTCCGAATTTGCCCTTGTTTCTGAAGAAAATACCTTTCCTTCTCCAAACCTCACGCCAGCAACTTCCACCACGAAAACCCTCCTGCCATCTCCCCATCTCCCTCTTTCTCCTTGAGTCTTCATGGTGGTGGACCGGTAAGATCAGTGCAGGAAGACCCCACAGAAAAAGAGAGGGGAGAGAGAGGAGGAGGACGGGAGAGAAAGAAAATGAGAGGAGGGTCGGTGCTGGCAGCGCCTCCGCCGTGGTAGACACCGCAGAGGGAGGCTGCGCCGGCGTGGAGTTCTGGCTCATTGCTTGCAGTTGTTGTGCTCATGCTGTATCGTCGTCTATGGTACTAGGCGGTGTTCTGGATCGTTACGTCGTCTGCGTACTCAGTGCCCTGTTTGAATGAAACTTTGAGGATTCCCGTACTGCCCTCACTTACTTTCGAAAATAACGTGTTTTACCCACAGTCCTCTCGAGCTCTCTCTCTTCCGCAAGACCACCGCAGGCGACGGAATCTGACAACTTCCAGGCGTCATATGGAGCCGTTGGTGTGATTTGGGTTTTGGAGGCCGGACCCCAACGGGTCGATTAGAGAGAGACTGAGACTGAGAAAATGAACAAGGCTAAACACCGAAACCTGAGCGGTTAATTAATGTAAAAACCGAAACAGAACCGATTCTTTTCAGGTATTGTGTATAAGAGGAGGACTGAGACGGATTGGGGACCAAAACCGATGGATAAAACCGAATCCACATCGGTTCTTATAAGATAAAACCGAAATCGGACAAACTTCTTAAGGTAGAAGCCGAAATCGGAGTGGATTTTATAAGATGAGAACCGAAATCGAACCGGTTCAGAGGAGGGGCAGACAATAAAAACCCAAAACCGTTCCGATTCCGCATGGTAAAAATCTAAACCCTAACAACGGAAATTAACCGGATTTTCAGGAAAAACCGTAACCGAACCGGATTTTCAAGGTAGAAACCGATACTTAAACAGAATTTTTACGCTGAAAACCGAAACTTTACCCCAGTTTTAAGCTAAAAACCGAGCCAAACCGAATTTTTGAGGTAAAAAACATAATAGAACCAGTTGGAGAGGAAAGAAGTGAGACAGATGAAGGGTAAAAACCGAACCGATTGTTTGAAGATGAAACGGAAACTGAAACTGTTGAAAGGAAGGAATGAGACAGATTGAAGGTAAAGATTGAAACCGAAACCTTCAAATCGGGTCGGTTTGTTTTGATCCGAAGAGAAGGAAGCGGAGCTGCAGCAATCGGCATACCAATCATAATCTGCACCTGCAAAATATCAAATTTGTTGTTAATCAGACAATAAATCAATAAGCAAAAACCCTAAGTTTTATTAATTGGGCTCAGAAAATCGAAACGACAAATGAAGACGACTAGGAGATTGAAAAAAGCTTCGATTAGCAAAGAGATTTTACCTTTAGAAACCCTAGCTTTCGCAAATCCCCCAATTCTCTTTCGTTTTTTCATAGTTTTTTCTTTTCACTTTTCACTGTTTTCACTGGTAGGGGAAAAAGCTACATCAGTTTACTGTTTTCACTTTTTACTGCTCTGTTTGGTTGCCGCGAAAAGGTACGAAAAGGAAAACTCAAACCAAAATCGGACCCGTTTTCATAAGGAAAAAACCGAAACCACACCAGTTCAAGGGAGGGACAGACACATTCAGGGTGAAAATCGAAGACAAAACCGCTTGTTCATTTTAAGGTAAAAACCAAAACCGAACCGGTTTCTTAAGGTAAAAATTGAAACCAAACCGATTTAAGTGAAGGAATTGAGACAGACAAGGGTAAAAACCAAACAAGATCGGTTCTTTATGAAAAAAAACCGAAATCAGATCGGTTCTTTTACTCATTGCAAAATCCAAGATTTTAAACATCATTGCAAATTCAAATCTAAGACATCATGCCGAGTACAACAACAGAGGTTCATGTTCAGAGCAAAAGAAAGATTGAAATGCAGGAAGCCTCATGGCCATTGTTCAAGGAAATAAACCTGTTAGAACCAAGTACAATGACAAAGAACTTTGCAGAAACAAAAGCACAACAACTCTTAGATGCAGGGAGAATTTCTTATTGAATTAAAGAACAACCATGGCTATTAAATAGCCTTACATCAAAACTGAAAGGGAAATAACAACCACAACTTTACAGCCCTAGAATCGTGAAGCATGACTAAGTCCAAAACATAAAGATAACTTGTCCCTTAAGACTAGGGATTATTATGCATGACTTCAAACCACTACAACCTAAAAACAAGGAAAGCCTAACCCTATCAGCTAGGAGATCTTAACAACTTTAACATCCTCCCTTAAACTGAATGCTATCAACATTCAGTTTATCCCTGGATATTCGCACACACCCATAAGATCACGCATCTTCACAAACACCTCGAGCCTTAGTGGTTTCGTCAAAATATCTGCAATTTGCTCCTGAGTTGAACACTACACTAATTCGACAACTTCATCTTTAACAAGATTTCGAAGAAAATGAAAACGTACGTCAATATGTTTGCTACGACCATGCATGACTGGATTTTTTGACAGTTTAATAGCTGAAATATTATCGCAGTGAATCACCGTTGGTTTGCATTGACCATGATTAAGCTGCTTCAAGATCCTTTTTAGCCACACAGCTTGGCAAGCACTAGATGCAGCATCGATGAATTCAACCTCGATAGTTGAAAGAGTGACTACTGGCTGTTTCTTTGAAGACCAAGAAACTGCACTTGAACTCAAAATAAAAATATAACCAAAGGTGCTCTTCCTATCATTCTAATCACTGGCGTAATCGCTATCTGTATAGCCAACAAGTTCCTCAGTTCCTCCCTTCTTGTAGAACAATCCAAAACTAACTGTACCCTTCACATACTGTAGTACTCTTTTCGCTGCTTGCAAATGAGTCTCAATGGGTCGTTCCATGTATCTGCTAATTAAACTCACTGCAAACATTAGATCGGGACGAGTGGCAGTCAAATACATAAGGCTTCCCACGATCTGTTTGTAGAATGTCCTATCAATTCTTTCTCAATTTTCATCCCTAGTAAGTTTAAAGCCAGGAACAATTGGATTGTGCACTGGATTGCACTGATCCATATTGAACCTCTCCAAAACCTCCTGAGCATACTTCCGTTGACTGATGAATATACCATCCAACCTTTGCAAAACTTCAATCCCAAGAAAATACCTCATCTTTCCAAGACCAGTCATGTCAAATTCATCCATCATGGATTTCTTAAAGTGTTCAAACATAATCTCATCATTACCAGTGAATATAAGATCATCAACATAAAGGCACACAATCAATAATTTACCTTCATCTGCCCTTTTTATGAACAAGGTGTGCTCATAAGGACACTTCTCAAAGCCTTCTTGAACAAAAATGAGTCTCTATCCGACTGTACCAAGCTCGAGGAGCTTGTTTGAGTCCATACAGCGCCTTTTTCAATTGATATACTTTAGATTCCTGCCCTTTTTGTTCATAACCTAGTGGTTGATCCACGAACACTTCCTCATCTATCTCTTCATGCAAAAACGCAAATTTAACGTCTAGTTGGTAGATCTTCCAGCTCTTGCATGCAGCAAGTGAGATAACTACTCGAATGGTATCCAAACGAGCTACTGGTGCAAACACCTCGGCATAATCTACCCCATACTGTTAACTATACCCTTTCACGACGAGTCGAGCCTTGTATTTGTCCACTTCCCCTTTTTCATTGAGTTTTGTTTTAAAAACCCATTTCACCCCAATTGTCTTCACTCCATATGGATGCTCGACGAGTTCCCATGTGTCATTCTTCACAATGGCCTTGATTTCAGCGTCCATGGCCTATCTCCATTTGCCACTCTTCACTGCATCCTCGTATGTCAAGGGGTCACTATCAGAAAATAGGGCTAGATGAGCCATGTTGATATGTTGTTCATCAGAGAGGCCCTGACCACTTACATAATCTTGCATCCATGCTGGTGGTCTTCGAACTCGTCCTGCATGGGGAGAACTCCCATCATTTGAAGACTCTCATTCTTCGAATGAGTCACCTTGAACTGGTTCCATGCTTGCTTGTTCATCACTTTCCTCCCCAAGCCTTTCATTTGTACCTATATTTTCATCTTCCTCCCACTCCAAATCAACCAAGATAGTTTCCTTATGACTATCATCCCAGTTCCACCTTTGGTCTTCTTCAAACACCACATCTTGTCTCACAATTATTTTTTGAGAAATAGGATCAAATAATCTGTAAGCTTTGGATTCTTCACTTACTCCAAGTAGTATGCATTTCAGACTTTTGGCATCGAGCTTCACTCTCTTGCTATCAGGTATATGAACATGGAAGATGCATCCAAAAACCCTAAAGTGACTTACTGAAGGCTTGAACCCACTCCAGGCTTCTTCTGGTGTCTTACTCCTCACGACAAGGGTTGGGCTTCTGTTCAAGACATGCACTGTCCAGTTCACTACTTTAGGCCAAAATTTCTTTGAGATTTGCTTCTCTGACAGCATGTTGCGCACCATATTCATGATACTGCGATTCTTTCTCCCTGCGACCCCATTCTGTTAGGATGTGTATGCAGCTGTTAGTTTCCCTTGAATATCATTCTCATCATAGAAGTGAGTGAACTCTTATGATGTAAACTCTCATCCGCGATCAGTTCGAAGACTCCTTATGAATGCACCAGTTTTTTTTCTCAACCCTAGCTTTGTAGGACTTAAAGCTAGCAAACACTTCTGATTTTTCAACCAAGAAATAAACCCAAGTTTTTCTGCTAAAGTCATCAATAAAGGTTATGAGATACCTCTTTTTGCTGTTCGATATTGGGTTTATTGGTCCACATATATCTGCATGCACAAGCTGAAGCATTCCAAATGCCCTCCATATGATTTCCTTTGGAAAAGGATCGCGATGTTGTTTTCCTATCAAGCAGTCTTCGCAGACCTTCAAAGGGGCCTTCAATTGAGGCAATCCATACACCATATTCTTTTGTTAGATCACCTTGAGACCATTCCAACTGAGATGACCATAACGGCAATGCCAAAGTTGAGTTTGATCTACGGTCATAGAGGAGAAGCAACTCTCCTCCTTTGGTGGGCAGCGGCCAATCATAGTGAACATTCTATTGCATGCCATCTCGGTCTCCATTATTAAGCCTCTTTCAGGATGAAAGATCTTGCACTTTCTATGTTGCATGACGATTGTGAGACCCTTATCTTGTAATTGACCAATGCTTAGTAAATTGTTCTTCAACTCTGGTACAAAGAAAACTTTAGTAATCACTTGCATGATCTCATTCATCTCCATTCGAATGTTGCCCTTTCCTAGCACAGTAAGACTCGCATCATTGCCCAACTTCACTTGTTCTCTGAAATTGTTGTCGAAATGTGAGAATAACTTTTTTTTCCCACACATGTGATTACTACACCCAGAGTCAAGAAACCACAAGTAATCTCTTCCAGCCTCGATGCCATCCACATACGCCATTAAAAGCATTTCCTCACTGGTATCAACAAAGTTGACCTTTGTATCTCTTACTCTTTTGGGACATTCCCACTGAAAATGACCTAATTTATGACAATTGTAACACTTTAGGGTTGATTTATCATACCAAAACCTACCCCTTCCTCTCCCTCTTCCTCGGTACGAGCCTCTACCACCACTTCTCCCTTCTGACTATGGTGCGTAAGTGATCTGAATGGCTTGTTCATCCACAGTGTGACAGCTGATCCATTGTTCATACACCAAAAGACTGCTTTGAAGCTCATCTATAGATAGAGTATCCAAATCATTTGATTCCTCGATCGAACATACAACATAATCGTACTTGGGAGTCATGGATCTCAAGATCTTCTCGATAATCACCACATTCTCCATCCTTTCGCCATGAATTCTCATCTTATTGGTTGTGATGAGAGTTCATCCAAAGTAGAGCTTTCATGTGCAACACTTCAAACTCTTTGTGAATAGCTTGGAGTTGAGCACACTTGACTCGTGCTGTCCCTTGGTACCTCTGCTTCAAGGAATCCCAGATATCATTCCATATGTCTTTTTTCAATATGGTCTCCAAAATGGATTGATTAATGGCTTGCAACATATAGTTCTTGGTTTTTAGGTCCTTCAACTTTTGATCCTCAATCACCTTTTTTTGTCCCTCAGTGAGATATGTCATTTCTGCTGCTGCAGAGATCCCCGTTTCCACCAAACTCCAGTACTCCTTTGACCGTAGAAAATTCTCCATAAGCATACTTCAGTGATCGTAGTGGCCATCAAAACATGGGATAGCAAGCTACACAAAACTTCTCTCGCTTGTCATGTTGCTCATTCTCGCTGATTACTGTGGTACAAACTGTTGGTCAGGCCCTGTGATAGGGCTCTGATACCAGATGTTAGAACCAAGTACAGTGACAAAGAACTTTGCAGAAACAAAAGCACGACAACTCTTAGATGCAGGGAGAATTTCTTATTGAATTAAAGAATAACCATGGCTATTAAATAGCCTTACATCAAAACTGAAAGGGAAATAACAACCACGACTTTACAGCCCCATAATCGTGGAGCATGACTAAGTCCAAAACATAAAGATAACTTGTCCCTTAAGACTAGGGATTATTATGCATGACTTCAAACCACTACAACCTAAAAACAAGGAAAGCCTAACCCTATCAGTTAGGAGATCTTAACAACTTTAACAAAACCAAGTTGTTTAGAAGGAAAATTACATCAAAAGTAAAGAAAGTAAATGAGACAAGGTCTTCATAAGCTCGCTACTTCAAATGTCTTCAGATTCATACTCTCCCCATAAAAGGAAAGCAAGTGTCAGGAAAGCACATAAAACTAAGCAAAATACACCACTCAGGAAAGGCGAAGGTCTGAGCACAATGAGTTACCCCTCGAAAGAACCACTGGTGCCGGCATTTAAATGGTCCGCCGCAAGCTGAAGCTAGGATGCTATCTCTTTTGAACTCCCGCGAACCAACTTCTTTAGCTTAAGCTTCTCAGCCTCCAATTCCTTACGCTGCAGCTCGACGACCGACTCGCTTCAACTCATTCACCTTGACGAATTGGTGCAGAATTCCTTTGTCCTCTTCAAGGTGAAGCCCAAACATAATGTCACGAGACTTCTCCAAACTCTCGATGAGGGAGCTCACAGGCACACCCAAGGCCGCTATGTCGTTAATCATGTCTCGCCAACACAACAGCCTATGCTCTAAGACTTCCATGCGAGGGGTATGCTTCATATCATAAAGCAGTATCCCAAGTTCTTTGAACACTATCCCGCGCATGTAAGGGGACAGGCCTATTAAGCACTCGTCCGTATCACCAACCCTCTCCAAGAACCTGCTCAGGATATCGACTAACCCAGAACGTACCTTCGTATTCCTAAAATCGACATAGGAAGTGAAGGCTTCGCCTTAAGGAAGCAGATCCTTAATGGAACTCAGCACTATAATGCCGTTTCTGATACTATCCTTAAGAGTGTTGAAAGGCTCGTGCCAGAACACCCATTCCTCATTGGAAGCCTGCTCCTCAGGAGAAATGACGATAGGACAGGCATCCAAAGTCTGAGCACTGTTCAGAAAAACACCATCACCATTTATGGTTTCCTCTGGGAAAGTCATAGGTTCAGAAAGAACACCAATGAGGGCTCGTAAAGAGACACATCATTCTCAACAGTCCAAGTCATCATTACAGTCAGCAGTTACTTAGTGTAGAAGTTTTGTTTGTTGTAACTCCATTACAACTAATCATAACTTAAGGTTAATTAGTTACATTAGTTGATAACTAAATGTTTATTGACTGACTTGTATAAATACCCCAATGTAAATCATTTTAATCAATGAGAAATATATTTCTAATAGCTTGAACACCCATCGGGGCCATTGCAACATCAACACTAACAGGAGGAACACTTGTCGTAGTACCTTCCACATGCACAAACGAAACGACTACTACATTTGAAACATCGACATTCGCCTGCAAAGAAAGGCATAGAGTGTCATGGATCACTAAGTATATACAAGGAAGGACCTCAACAAGCCAACATGCTTATACATGCACACATGCACACATGCGATAATGCGTGAAAAAACATGCTAAGTGAAGATCAGCCACTTTGTACACACATGCAAATTCATGCAAACAGAAAATTATAGGAATATCAGGAGAGGAAGTACACAGGCGGTGACAAAATCTACTCAAAGATTAACATCCGTAGGGAAAAAGGGGAGTACCTATACATCCTCTACACCTGCTCGACCATCGTCATTAAGGAAACTATCAACTTCATCAAAGTACACAACATTGCCACCAACCGCCTTACTACCGCTCTCACCACTTAATTCTTCTTCACTGACATCTCCATCCACGCTTTTCCCAATGGAAGCTTGTGGATGCCTCTCGCTTCCTAGGCCCGACCTAAAAGTCCCCCAACAATATTTTATATGTATATTATATGAAAATTTAGGTCTCGTGAGGTTGCCTCACGCCTCAAGGCTTTCGCCTAGGCGCGGCTATCCATAAAACGCCTCACCCACGCCTTCAACCTTTAAAACATTGGTTTTACCTGATTAGCTACGTTGGCTATGGTACATGGGTTTAGATGTATTGGCCCTATGGCTGAAGTTGCAGCCACAGTAGGGTCTGCAATACGAAATGCAGCCAATCTGGTGGTTTCATCGTCCTGTTGTGCCTAAATAATGGATCGAGAATCCTGAATATTAAACTGAACGTCATAACCCAAACTATCAAAGGAGGCATGTATTAAAAAATAAAATTTAGATAATTAGGCGGATCCTATTGTTCACAGAATGAAAGGGATTATAAAACGTAAGTTCGAACGAAAATTGAGCCTTTTCCCTTCAAACTCATTTTTCTTATTTGCAGCCCGTCCTAATTTCTTCTCGTGATTTTCGACGCATCAAACATGACTCTTTCATTTGGGTTGGTACGAGTCAAAGAAGTGCAGAAGAAGAGTTGTAGATTCTACCTGGCTCAATGCAGTTGCATCATTCGTCACACCATCTGATGCGGCTGGGTTGTTCCCTGCAATCACTTCCCCCTGTTGGATGGCAGAATTGAACTCTTGGACCTGAAGCGAATTAGAGTTAATACTCAAGAAGTTCGATAAAATAACAAAAATAATAATACAAATTCCAACCTGAGGAGTTGCGGTCCCAACAGCTAGAGTCGCCTCTTCACTATCATTTGAGGGGGCCACACTATTGCTCTAGAAACATAGAAGACCTTAGACAAAGTACTAAAAATGAAAATAATTTATGTTTTATTTATTTTTATACAAATGATATTCTACTTTAAATTAATCTAAAATGCAGGCAAGGGAGACTTCTAAAATGCAGGTAAGGGAGCATAGGGGGTATATCCACTCTAGCGGCGAGTGACTTTGTGTGGCTGAGTCTACCTTCTGGCCACAAGTGACTTTGGTTCGCTTCCGCACTTGGTATATATCGTTTCCCTCTTCCTCTTCATGTTTGTCTACTTGTTCAGTGGTTGCATGAGGTGTGGCCTTGGACGCTCCTTCTTCTGAGGCAGTGGAAATAAGTCATCACCCTCAGCTAACAAACTATTTAGAGCCTCCCTCTATGAATAAGTGTATGAATGTGAACGAGAAAAACCAACGTAGTTTTTGTAATGTTGCAGCTTGAGAATTTACCGCGTTGCCATTTTCCAAGAGATGTATGACTTGGCTCTACCGCAGCACTTGAGCTGGGTCTCCAATAGTTGCAGCCTGCATCAGAATAAGAATGGATTGAACTTTGTGAGCATAGGAAAAACAATACAAAACAAAATATAAAAAAAAAACTCAAGAGGCGATCTGATGGTGGCTGGGTGTTTAACAAATCACCAATATACTTATAAAAGAAAAAGTAGCTACGACAAACCATGGAAAAAGATTTGGCAATGTACAACAAGTACCTGTTTCATCATCTCCGAAGTTTGATGACTTTTCACCAAAATGAATTGGCATGTCTGCATACCTAGGCGAAACAAAATTGTCCATCTCAAAATTGGGTCCAATTTCTTCAGTTTCGTGCAAAAATGAAACAGCTCCTTCAGTCTTTTTTTTGTTGACCAATTCAACAAGGATAAATTACATTTTATCTCCTTAGGTTTGTATCCAATTGCAACCTCATACAATATTATTAAAACATTTCAATCTCATATATTTATTATTATTTCACTTCAATTTCTTACAACCATTAGTCAATTCGTTAAATTAGCTGTTAAGTGATGATGCGATAAGTGCGGAAATTGATTGATTGATGACAACAACCACACTTTTTCAAAAAAAGGGGGGGGGGGATTTTCACGTGACACAAATTTTGTGGAGCCCGCGACGTCCACAGGTGGTATTAACAGAGAAATTAATATAAATTATGACGGATGTATGAAACTAAAGGGAAGTAATAAATAATGTATAAGATTGAAATATTTTAAAGATATATGAGATTGTTATTGCACCTAAACATGAGGAGGTAAAATGTAATTTACCCATTCAACAAAGCTATTTAATGAACTCATGTATTGACAAAGACTATATAGAAAGATATAATGGAACAAGTTACTTGAATAAGACAAAGGATCGAAGCTCACGTACCAACGAAAGCAGTGACGTTATTACAGAAGCTTTCCCAATCAAAATCGTCAACCATGGAATATGCTGCACATTATAGAATGTCAAGTTAAATAATGAAAAACTCCAGCGAAATATCGAAGGCAAAGCTGGCAAATGAAAAACAAAGGGAAACAACCAGCAACTTTTGTTTAACAAATCCCCAAAATCTTCAAAGTTTTTGGAAAAACATATGACAATGTACAAGAACCACCTGATTGAACATCTTCGAAGTCTGATGCATAAACACTACTCAAACTTGCCGTGTCTATAGCTTGTGAACCCAGTTGTAAATTTGTTGGAATAAAATATGAAGAAACAACTTCTTCAACCTCTCTTTCTTTGCAATCTGACTCAACAAACAGTAACTATTTAAATGAATTCATGTGTTGACATAGACAATATGGATCTTTGAAAGGTAATAAGTTTTACTTGTAAGTTTCAAGGGATAGGATGTATCAAGAAATCCAGCATTGATCTCAGCCACAGCATGTTGCAATTCAGGAACAGGGGGTAACCCAGAACTTGCTTGGTGATTATATGCTGCAACACTTGTTGTGTTAAGCAAAGACAACAATAATAGAAGAAATACATAGAAGATAAACACGGAGAACAAATAATATAAATATAAAAAAAAACATATCACCAAAATAATTGTAAAAGAAAAGGAACTCGTGCCAAATATCGGAGAAGGATTTTGACAATGTAAAACAAACACCTGAGTCAGTGTTTTTGGACTATGCTGTCTGAGCATTATTCAAGTGTGTCCCATATGTAGCTTGTGAATACTGGAAATTACTTGAAACTAGAAGAAGCAAAACTGTCAATCTCATATTTGGGTGTAATTTCGTCAGTTTCGCGGGAACGCTGAACGCCTTCTGCAGTCTCTTTAATGTATCTAACCTTTATTTTATCTCCCTGATCATGTTATATATCAAAATAAACGTGAATGGGTAGAACATGGATATGACGGACAAATTGTAAGGTACTAAGGGCCTAGATCTCATCTAAAGTCATATCTAGATTGTTGTATAGCTGATCCAATGGTAGTTTTCCTTTATTTTGAGACTGAATCTGACATCGGGGAAAGAATAGACCTTGCACGTGCTTATAAGAAGTTTAGTTACTTTTCATATTGTCAATTGCTTTTATGGTGGAACGCCAACTTCCTTCACTTTATAAGTCTGTACTTGATTGTAACAGACGCTAGTCATATTTTATTATACAGATGAGAACCAAGGTGTCCAAGCCTATATCTAAAAACCCTTTTGCGTTTACTTACAAGAGTTTGTTCTCTTCATACCGAAATCCAAATGGTGATTTGAAAATGAACATTACTCAAAGAAAGGGTGTGTAAGAATCTCAAGGACTAACTGCACAGATTAATGAAATGTTACTGAAAATATAAATGATAGTGTATGGCATAACCTTTACATCACGATAGTGGACAAGAACCATATGTGAGAGATTCCTGCAGCGATGACATATTAGGGTTTGCAATTAATCAAATTGTATGCATGTAAGACTAAATGTTTACCGCATTAAAACGAGTTGACAGAGAAGAGAGATTACTGCATTAAGACCGAAAAAGAGAATAAATTCTTTTAGAAACTCACTCTTCAAGCATCCAGTAACTGCCTCGTTGAAAATTTTCATCTTCTTCTCCATAAGCATAGTAGCAGTGCAGTGCATCAACACCTCCAACCTGACAGATATGTACAATAGTAGTTCAATAAGTTTTATTAGGAAAATAAGGAATTTTCAACATTGTTATTTTCTTCCAACAAATGCAACACGTCAAAATGACACCATGCCACATTAATTACTCCATATCAACTTTGTACCAAAGTTCTTCCAACTACACTACATCAAATTATAGATGGCGATAGCCAATTTGTTCCATAAAATAAATCAACAGCTACAAGATTAACTAATTAAGTTACATAAATATAGCCATCTTTTCTAAAATGTCTCAGCACCTTCTTATCAAAAAATAAAATGGATCCACCTAAAACAAATGATGTGTGTCAAGCAAAAATAGGTTTCAAATGTTTCCAAATAAAGCAATGCAACGTTCACTGGCATCCTAAAATAATTAATAAAAGTAAAGATGTTTTAACATCCGATGCAAATGTCGATTCCTATATTCTTCAAAGCCAATGCCATTACATTCCAATTAATTTCTTATAAATAAAAAAAAGGAAACTGTTATTGGCACTCCAAGTATCTCATTGTGCATTCCTCACAAATGTATTTTTCTTTCTAAATATAGAAAGTCTGGAGTGCCGATAACAATTTCCATAAATAACAGCCCAATTAATTTTATAAAGAAAAGAAAAACCCACAAATCTCGTGTGAGAGGGCAATCCAAAAGAAAATGATTAACCAACTCGACTAATATGTTACACAAACACTGGTTGATAGAAACTTTCCTCTGACCCAAATGACCAATAGTTCAAAACTTATCAACGAATTTTCAATACACATCCAAATGAATCTTCGAAGAATGATGCAGAAAACAAAATCAAATTCCTAAAATGCTAAAGAAAATTCGAATTCCAAAAAATAAAAATAGCACAATCGAAAGACTAGTAACTGACTAATACATACTCATTCCTAAACTTGGGATGTAAAAAATTACTGTCACCTCCACATAAAGCAAAACCGGTAGTGAAGGAGTGAAGCGGAAGGTAAGTGAATTAAGAAAAACGTATTTTCAGTTTTCTTTAAGCCTTCAAGGATAAATAATCGATTTAAAATTGCAGGGGAAAAAACATTAATTGTTACAAATACTTTAAGGCCTTGTTTGGTACGTCGGATAACACATTGGATAGGACTAATAATACGAAATACGGTGTTTGGTGTCGATTTGTACTAAATAGCCATCGGATTAAATAATCCGGGCCCACCTCCTTTATACGGTAAACACCCGTTTCCTTATCCTCTCTAAAAGCACGGTACAATTTAGTCGGAACGCACTCTTGCTCTCTCCTTCCTCTCCAAACGGTACAAGAAAATCTCTCGGTCTCTCATTCCTCTCCAAATGCACCGGTCCTCTCCAGACGCACCGCTCCCAGGTTTGTCTTCTCATTCTTCTTCTTCTTCCCAGATTCCGCCCTTCCCTTTGTTCTTCCCCTCCTTCTATTTTTCTTGCAATTTTCTTTCAATTGTTTGAATCTAGTTGTTGTTTTCTCTGTAATTATGCAATTTTGTGTTTTAATTAGAATTTTTGAATTTTAGGGTTTGTTGTTGGGGTCGAATTAGGGTTTGTTGGGGTCGAATTTTGGCACGAGAATTGTGCTAAAAAAATGAGCTGCTTCCATATCATTATTCTGCAAATTCTTATGTTGGTTTTCTTTGATTTGAGATTTGGTTAGTGGGATTTCGTTGAATTTTCAAGATTTTTCTTTCGATTTTTTGTTGACTGATGCATGGTGAAAGTTTGCTTTGATTTAGCTGTTATGTGTTTATCGTTGATATGATGATGTTAAAATAATTGAGTAATTAAAGGAGTGGTCAAACGTTAATGGTAAAAAAATTTGAACTGAAATGCTCAGGTGAACAAGATTAGTAATGGGCATATGGGATATTATATAAAATTTGTGCAGATGATTAGCTCTAAAGGTTACTCTGTACTTGATGGGCAAGCTGCAAGATTGTCAAGGGCGGTTAAACAGAAGATGAGATAATGTGGGCCGAAAGGGAATAAGTGGTTAAAGTGTGTTATATAGTATCCGTTTACATGCTAGAGTCGTTAAACTGCATATGTTGGGGGAGTATGTTATATGGAATATCGTGTATTTGATGCTTGTACAAAATTTTGTGTTTTGTGTGGTAGTATTTTCTCATAAGTTTTATATGTTAACTGAGAATATAACACTGTCTTGGTTCACTTCAGTGGTGTGTTGATCCTTCCATGGCACTTGCTTCAGTGGTTTGTAACTGAAGCTTTGTCTTGGTTTTGTTGTTTGTCTTGTTAGGCTTTCAAATCTTGTTCCTTTTAAGCTTTTTTAGTTATTTTATTCATTGCATGTATCAAAATTTTAGTGGGGTTGTCTTGGTTTTGTTGGTTAAATTTCTCTTATTGGTTGTTTGGACTTAGTGTTTGCGACGTTAATGCATCTGGCCCTTATGATTGCAGGAAATATTTGTTTTGTTGATGCTCCCTGTGTTTGTTGGTGTTTAAGGAGAAAGCAAAGCAGAGGGATGAGTTTGCAGCGAAGCAAGACCAGACCGAAAGCAAGAAAAAAGCCTTTGTACTTATGTTACTTGGACAAAGTAACCGCAATTGACATTTCAAACCAACAATAATATATATTTTGTTAAAAGCAGCTGCATATCTTTTGTTAAAAGCTGCAGCATGTATATATTGGGTACTTGGACAAATTGCTTCTTATTGAAAGCAAAGCAGCAGCATGCATATATTTTGGCTATCTGGACAAATTGTTTCTTACTAAAACTAACTTGCATTTGTATATTTTATGAACTTGAATATGTGGTTGGATTAATCTATATAACCTAACGACTGTGGTTGTTTTTTGTGAACCTTCTTTTATGTTATTGGAAAATATTTTGAATTTGATGTATGGAATTTACCATTTCTCTTTGTTATTTGAAAATTTGTGTGGTTTTCAATAGGCATAAATATGAGAAAAGTTCATTAAACAAACAAAGATTTGTCAATTTTTTTTTCCCCTTGTCCTATCCGGTTCAGTATCAAACACAGTATAAATAATACGGTCATTAGTCCGATACTGCACCAAACGCCCGACTAATTTAGTCAGTACTATCCGGTGGCTATTTATCCTATCCGACAGAAATAGTGAGTACAGTCCGAGCTGCCAAACGAGGCCTAAATCAGCCAATACAATATTATTTCTTAACAAAAGCAATGCAGCAGAAAGTCATACTCGGTGGCATATTTGTGGGCTCCTCAGAAATTGTACCGGATGTATTAAAGAATTACGTCAGTATTTAACGGATCAATGGATGGAAAATATAACGGATGTATTATTTTGAAATAAAATAGTATTTTAGGTATGAAAATGAAATGTTTTAAAAATATTGTAAGAAATTGAAATAGAACCCAAACCTGAAATATGAAAGTGTAATTTACCCAAACATTTAAGTTACCAAATGAGCCCTAAAACAAAAAGAAAATTGATAAATTTCCAGAAGGAGGGTGTATGGGACCCTGAGCCGCTGCTCCCTCCCACCGATCAAGCTAATTGGCACCGCCAAATCACTCCATCAATCAAATCCAGACGTCAAATAAACAACCCCAGCAACAGTTAAGGATAATAACACATTGATTGGAGTGGGTTAGTGAAAGGAGTGCTAGTTTATGACAGAGGACTTCCGTTGCGACACGTGAGATGATATACAATAAAGAAAAGCTGAACCCTCAAAATCTGTGTCCATCACTGCCAAATTCTTCAAAAATACCACACGAAAATCTCAAACAAAAAGATTGCTGGTGGTCAGAGATGGGAGAGAAGTGGGGAAAATGATCTTTGAGCTGCACGCGTCAGCACATTCAAATACATTCCTTTTCTTGTGATGAATTTAAATTAAAACTAACAAAAAAAGGGAAAATAATAATTCAAATTGGATCAACGGTCATGGGGCTGGTTTGGTATTGCTGTGCTTTGAAAAAAAACTGTTTCTGCTGTGCTTTGAGAATAAACAGCTGTGAAATAAAGCAGCAGAGTATTTGGTAAACTTTTTTGTAAAAATGCTTTTGAAAAGAAAAAAAAGTAGTATTATAGTGTTTAATGAACTTTTATGTAAAACCGATGTGAAAAAAAGCCGGTTTTTCAAAGCTGAGTTTTGCAGCTTCTTGTTTTTGGCTTTTTTTCATCCAAACTGTGAAAAAAAGCTGAAGCTGAATGTTTACCAAACACCAAAAGCTGTCACAGCTTTTTTTCATAGCAGTTTTTTTTAAAATCACCTCAATCCCAAACTGGTGTTACAATTCATTCACTCGTGGCCTGCAACATTATATCCAATAAGAATATATATATATATATATATATATATATATATATATATATATATATATATATCCAACATTAAATTAACTCGTGGCCTACAACACTATTTTATTGTAAAAGGCAGAACGCGTTTAAAGTTGAAAATGCCGAGTAGCCCACTCTGACTTTTCTGTTCAGACTTCTCAAATAACTTTCTGCATCAAATCAATTGAGCACCATATTGCCTTTTTCTTTTTTTAGTTCCGAATTTGCCCTTGTTTCTGAATAAAACTCTTCTTCTCCAAACCTCACGCCAGCCACTTCCACCAAGAAAACCCTCCTGCCATCTCCCCATCTCTCTCTCTCTCTTTCTCTTTCTCTTTGAATCTTCATGGTGGTGGACCGGTAACATCAGTGCAGGAAGACCCCTCAAAAAGAGAGAGAGAGGAGGATGGGACAGAAAGAAAATGAGAGGAGGGTCGATGTTGGCGGCGCCTCCGCCGTGGTAAAACCCGCAGAGGGAGGCTGCGGCGTCGTGGAGTTCTGGGTCGTTGCTTGCGGTTGTTGCTGCTACAGCTGCATCGTCGTCTATGGTACTAGGCCCCCGTTTGAATGAAATTATGAAACTTTCAGTATTCCCGTATTGGCCTAACTTACTTTCCAAAATAACGTGTTTTACCCACAGTCCTCTCTAGCTCTCTCTTCCGCTAGACCACCGCCGGCGACGGAATCCGACAAATTCCGGCGTTAAATGAAGTCGTCGGTGTGATCTGGGTTTGGAGGCCGGACCTCAACGGGTCGGTTAGAGAGAGAGAGAGACTGCGACAGAAAATGCGCAAGGGTAAACACCGAAACATAAAAACCGAAACCTTAGCGGTTAGTTAACGTAAAAACCGAAACTGAACCGATTCTTTTTGAGGTAAAAGTAAAACCGGAAAAAAAAGTGTATGAGACCGAAACCACATCGGTTCTTATAAGGTAAACCCGAAATCGAACAGATTTCTTAAGGTAGAAACCGAAATCGGAGGGGAATTTTCAAGATGAAAACCGAAACCCAACCGGTTCAAAGGAGGGACAGTCATATGAAGTATGAAGCGCAGAAACCGAAACCTTGCCATAGGTGACGTTAAGGCATAATGGCTAATAGAGAGGTCAGTTATGAGTTGTATGCAATCGGTTTTTCACGGTACCGATATTTTAATTACTATCCAACTGGTTTTCGTCAAAATATCGCGATATTATCGACGATATTTTCGAAATTATCGCGATATTTTGAAAGGAGAAGGATACACAGAAGTGGGGGGAAGAACAGGGGAAGGCACCCCAGAGGAGACCTCATCTGTGTGTTTGGGGGGGGGGGGCGAAAAGGGGCTTCGAAAACGTCCCACTGCAGAGGAAGGCGTCCTTATCTGTAGATGAAGGCGTTCTGAGAATGAGGGGGGAGGGAGGGAGGGAGGAGGGGGGAGGAAAGGGAAGGGAAGGAAGAATCTGGGGGGGAAGAATCTGCCGCGTCCCAGTGCCAAATCTGCAGAGGAGGCATTCTCTTGTGTGTGGGTTGGGGGGGGGGAGAGGATCTGTTTTGCCGGGGGGGGAAGAGGGAAGGATCTGTTTTGTTGGGGGGGAAGGAAGGATCTTTTGGGTGTGTGTGGGTTGGGGGGGAGGGGGAGGAAGAGGGAAGGATCTGTTTTGTGGGGGGGGGGGGAAGCAAGGATCTTTTGGGGGTGTGGGAAGGCGGGTGAACGAGTGTGTTGGGGGGAGGTGCGAAGAAGAATCTGGGCAGCACAGAAAGGTTGGGGGGAAGAAGGGATCCTGGGTAATGGGGAGCAGAGAAGAAAGGGCGGGTGGGTGTGTGGCGTGCGTGCGTGCGTGCGTCTAACTGTGGCACATAGCCACATACGGTTTTGGCACATGGTTTTGTAGGAAACCACGGTTTTGGCACATGGTTTTGTGAACAGTTTTGTGCGTGTGCGTGTACGGTTTTTTCTGAATAATCTGATTGGCAGCCACCAGCAAGTTTGCATCACCAGTTTCAGTTTTCAAATAGCTTATTTCTATGTCTGTCAGAGCCATTCCAAACATATATTCTTTCACATTTGTATCAAAGCCATTCAGAGCATTTTCGTTTCTACTTCTTCCATTACCCCTTTCAAAGCCATTCCAGATCCATTACAGAGCTTGAACACAAAGGGTTCCATATTTAAGATAAGTTTAAAAACTTATATTTATATTATTGTAATTTATACAACAACAAAAAAAATTTTGTATGTTAATTTTTGTTAATACTTGCATGTTAATTTTTGTAATTAATTAAGTAATGTTAATTTTTGTATGTTAATTTTTGTTAATACTTGCATGTTAATTTTTGTAACTAATTAAGTAATGTTAATTTTTGTATGTTAATTTATACAACAACAAAAATATTATTGCAAGTATTAAGTAATTAATACTTGCATGTTAATTTTTGTAACTAATTAAGTAATGTTAACAATTACATGTTAATTTTTGTAAGTAATTAAGTAATGTTGTATAATTATTCCCTAGGATAATTTTAATATGTTTAATGTTATTTATTATTTTATTAATATTAGGTTTTATTATCAAATTAGATTATTATTCATTAATATTAGGTTTTTTTTATTATCAAATTGGATTATTATTCATTAAATTGGATTATTATCAAATTGGATTATTCATTAAATTGGATTATTATTAAATTGGATTATTATCAAATTGGATTATTATTCATCACTATGTTTTATATTAGGATTTTTTTTTATCAAATTGGATTATTATTCATTAATATTAGGTTTTATTATTCCATATTATTTTTATAATTACTTAAATTTTTACAATCATTTTCTTTACTTCGTATTTAGTTCTTCTGTAGAATAACTTTATTATTTAGGTTCTCTTATATAACCGTCATCACTACTATATTTTTTGGCCAAATAAAAATTGTCTAATTTTCATGAAAAATAAATATAGGTACGTTTAAGATGTCCAGTGGAGTTACTAAACGTGATCCAGCTTGGGAACATGGAGACCCAATAGACGGAAACAAACATGGCACAATTTGCAAATATTGTCATCGGGTAATGAAGAGTGGCGGAGTGACACGACTTAAGTACCATCTTAGTGGATTAGATCCAGCAAAAAATGTTCAACGATGCGATAATGTCCCCCCCAGAAGTGAAGGCATTCATCAGCACATTATTAAAAAAAATAAAAAAACAGCAGAAGGAAAAGATAACACATGGAATGGAAAATATTCGAGCTGGGCTACGAGGAGAAGTCATTGGCGAAGCGGTTGACAGTGATGATGATGATGATGAGGACGAATGTGATGATGACATAGGACCTGAAGAACAACGCAGTTTGAAACAAGCATTACGTGCCTCCAAACAGTCAGCATGGGAAAGAGAACACCTTCATAAAATTCCTAATAGAGCACAAGGTTCCGGGACAAGTGGTGGTTCACAAATGAGACGGGGAGGCAGTCTTAGAGAATCACAACCAACACCACCAATAGCCCCAAGTTTATATAAGTCATCCAAAGCACGTCAAAAGAGTGTTTGGAGTTATTTCATTGGAGGTAATGTGAATGAGGGAATGGGGCGTCTAATTAGCAAGTTCTTTATCTATGAAAATGTCCATGCTGAGAAAGCATCATCACATCATTTCAAAAATATGGTAGTGGGATGTCAACAAGCCGGTGTTGGAGTACAACCTCCCACTCCCTATGAGATAAGAAACAAATATTTGGATATGGAGTATAAAGACATTGGCGAGTATGTTAACAAGTTGAGGTCAAAGTGGGAAACTAATGGTTGCACAATCATGTATGACGGATGGACTGGCCCGACTAGATTGTCTATCATAAACTTCATGGTATACTCCAAGGGAAAGACAATTTTTTTGAAGTCTGTTGATGCGTCAGACCATATAAAGAACTACAAGTATATTTACAAATTATTGAGGGATGTAATCATGGAGGTTGGAGAGCATAATGTTGTCCAAGTCGTGACCGACAACGGTTCTGCATTTGTCAAAGCTGGAAAAAGTTAATGAAGCATCATAATGTGTTTTGGACATCATGTGCAGCACATTGTATTGATCTCATGTTTGAGGCAATGGGGAAGAGAGAGAATGTTGCTACTGTGGTAAAAAGAGCTAGAACGATCACAAATTATATTTACAATCACGGTTGGTTGTTGGCAAAGATGCGTGAATTTTGCAAAGGAGAAATTATTCGTCCAGCTACCACTCGATTCGCCACCAACTATATTGCATTGGACAGCTTACTTAAGAAGAAAGCAGGGTTGAAGCATCTATTCACTAGTGACGATTGAGCCAACCACAATTTGAGCCGCTCAAATGCAGGTCGTATGGTGGAAAGTATAGTGCTTGATCATGCTTTTTGGACTCAATCAGAACATGTGTGCCAAGTGTTTGAACCTCTTTACAAAGTTTTACGGATCGTTGACACAGAAGTGTATCCTACTATGGGGGCAATATATGAGTTGATGCGTGTAGTGAAGGATGAATTGGAAAGAAAACATGGTGCAAGGTGGGTCATAAAGATAATTGAAGATCGATGGTATAAAACATTATACCACGATTTGCATGCAGCAGGTATAAATTATGTCATAATTTGCAATTCATTTCTTTAGTTGCATAAGTATTATTTCTCTTATTACAGTCTGTGTTTCTTTGAACAGCATATTATTTGAATCCTCGATACCAATACAGACCCGGTGTTGGAGATGATGGTACCCTTATACGTGCTGTACATAATGTATACTCTAAATTAGACCCTGCATCACCAACAATTGGCCAATTTGGAAATGAGGTACACAATTACTTAAATTATAATAATTACTTTGTTGGATTAAACTAACACGATTTATTGAATTCAGCTAACATGGTTTAAAGATGCAAAAAGAACTTTTGGAGAACCAACATCAGTTGCTGCTCGAACAAAAATGTCTCCTAGTGAGTGTAAACATATTTCACTATAAGTTTATAATAGAATTTGTTGGAGTTATTAGGCTTATCAACATTGTTTTTCATTGTAGCTGAATGGTGGATCATGTATGGGACCGATGCACCAACTGTGAGAAAGTTAGCAATCAAAGTATTATCACAAACAGCTTCCTCATCTGCTTGTGAAAGAAATTGGAGCACATTTGCACTCATACACACAAAGCAAAGAAATAGGTTGGCTCATAGTAGGTTGGAAAAATTAGTTTATTGCTACTACAACATGAAGCTTCAAGTTCGAGATAAGGAAGCAGAAATAGATCATGTCGACCGTGGTGACCCACTAGATGTGTTTGATATTGTTGCTGAAGATGATGATACAGAGGGTAACCAACTTTATCAGTGGATTAGACCTCTTCATTTAGATGATGATGAAGGCAACCCAGCTCCCAGAGTTGCTGAAGAAGCACGTAATGAAGGGATAAATGTAGAAAGAGTATTAGAAGAAGAGGTGGGATCTAGCAACGCTGACTCTTTGGAAGAACTTTTGCGCCCAAGACAAAGAAACACTGGAATTCCACCTTCTTCCAATCCGACACAACCACAACATCGTGTTGATACTAATGATAGCTCTAGTACAAGATCAGGAGACTCACCTACCACCGGAGGTGGGAATGATGAAGGATATAGTGGAGCTGGAGGTAGTGGTGGTGGATATGGAAACTATTATGGACCACCTCCCGGATTTATGAGCCCCTTCACTGGTGAGGCAAACTTCACGCATGCAACACAGGATGATGACCATGGCAATAGGCGGGCAGGACCAGGAATTGGTGCCATAGGGAAGGACTATACTCATAGAGAAAGAGGCAAGGGGATTTTGTCAAGTCAAGAAGATGACTCGTTATCTAGAACTTCGGACTCTGTTGGAGTGGGAGGTAGTAACTATGGTTATACTCATAACCAACCATTTCCCTACCCTTCATATCCCATTCCTGTTGGGATGGAATCGAGCGACTCATGGAAAGAATCCGAGACTCAATCTTCAAATGATTTTGCTTATGGACAACGTCAACCAATCTTGGATCCATATGGGTGGCATGTTAACAATTACATGCAAAACTATTTTGGGGATTTATCATTTGATAACTACTCTTCACAATACACTCACTCTACACATAGAGATGATGAAGATAGTGAAAAATTTGAACCTCATAGGAACTCTATGTGGTGCTAAGTCATTCATGTATCTTACCATGTAATGTATAAAGTGTAAAATATTGTACTAATTCATTATATATAAATGATTATGGTGTGTTTAAACTTCTTTCATTAATTACTACATATTTTCTACACTCACAATGTTTGTCAGCTCGCTATATAATCAACTTGATAATGTTAAATCCATCATGCAATGCATTTCCTTCCAATTTTTTGTGATAAACTAATAGATAATTGACTAAATAAACATCCTGCAAAGTTTCAATAAAAATTTCCAAGTTTTTCTTACAATTTCCGTGGTTTCCATATAATTTTTATCGATATCGATATTATCCCGATATTTCCATCGATATTTCCGTGTTTCCGGACTACCGATATTTCCGATATTACTGATATTTAATACCTTGGTTGTATGTTATAAAGGATAATCAGGATGATGGATAATAAAACATTTTATTTTCTTATCTTAGCAATTATTTTATTTCAAAATAATACCTCTGTTACATTTTTCATTTATTGATTTGTTAAATGCTGACGTGGCTGCCACATATATGCCACGCGGCTGCTAAATGTCTGCCACGTGGCAAAAATAATAATTTTTCTAAAAAAAAAACCTGAATTTTTACAACAGGACGAAATGTAACAGGAGGAAGGGTCGTGGCCGTGGGGGGTGGACGGGACAGGAGGAAGGTCCGGCGCGGGGGGTGGGAACGAAATGGGTTGCAGATTTTATTTTATTTTATTTTTTTTCTCTTCTTCTTCTTCTGGTTGGGTTTGAGTTTTTTTTTTTTTTCTTCCTCTTCCTCTTCTTCTTCTTGCAGGTGGGGAACCCGGGGGAGGGGGTGGTGAGGGGACGAAATGGGTTGAAATTTTGTTTTTGTTTTTTTTTTTTTTTTCTCTCTTCTTCTTCTTCCAGCAGCTGGGGAAATGGGTTTGAGTTTTTTTTTTCCTCCCTCTTCCTTTTTGGGTTCTTCAGGGATGTGGGTCGCTGGGGGAAAGGGATAATGGGTATTTTTTTTTTTTTTTTAGAAAATTCAGGCCACGTAACATATATGTGGGAGTCACGTCAGTACTTAACGGATCTATGGATGAAAAATGTAACAGATGTATTATTTTGAAATAAAATAGTACTTATGGTATGAAAGTAAAATGTTTTGAAAATGTTGTAAAGAATTGAAATAGGCTTCAAACCTGATGCATGAAAATCTAATTTACCCATAATAAAATTATGAGGCTAAAGCTTTCGATATAATTCCTATATATTTTCTTGAGAAAATTGGCATATCACATATTTTACACACTAAACAACAGCAATTGTTACTCACCCCTTACCTTTTTGTATTTTATAAATGACTAGTTTGATAAGATAGGAGCTAAGCGATCTGAGAATTGTTAGAAGAGCATCATTTAAGATTTTATTTATTTATTTTTGCATCAGAGTGGATTTTGCGATTTCAACTTTGTATTTTGTTTATTTTTGTTTTTATTTTAATTTATGTTCGCGCATATGGGGTTAATTTTTACGGAAATATGACGGATTTTTTAAAGATAAAAACCGAACCGGCTTTTCAATGTAAAAACCAACACTGAACAAAATTTTTACTATAAAAATCTGAAGGGTACTGGATTTTCAAGGAAGGAACCGAAACCGAACTGGACTTTAAAGGTCGAAACCTCACCGAAATTTTAAGCTAAGAAACCGAAACCTTACCGAATTTTCAAGCTGAAAGCCGAAACCCAACCGATTTGTTAAGGTATAAAGCGTAATAGAACCGGTTGAAGAGGAAAGAAGTGAGACAGATGAAGGTTCAAACCGAACCGATTTTTTGAAGGTAAAGCTGAAGCCGAAACTGGTCATGGGAAGGAATGAGACAGATTGAGGGTAAAACCGAAACCGAAGCCGAAACCTTCAAATCGGGTCGGTTTGTTATGATCGGGAGAGATGGAAAGGGAGCTTCATCAATCAGCATACCCCTTTGATAGGCTTCATCTTCAATTCATTGTTATCCATGCACAGAATCGCACCTACAAAATTTCAAATTTGTTATCTATCATACTATAAATCGATAAGAAAAAACCCTAATTTTATCAATTGGGCTCAGAAAATAGAAACGACAATTTCATACGGCAAGGAGATTTGAAAAAAGCTTCGATTGGCAAGAGATTTTACATTTAGAAACCCTAGCTTTCGCCAAAACCCCCAATTCCCTTTCGTTTTTTCATAATTTTTTCTTTTCGTTTTTTGTTTATTTAAAAATATTCTTTTAATTCTGGTAGGTGAAAAGCTGCATCAGTTTACTGTTTTCACTGCTCTGTTTGGTTGCTGCGAAAAGGTATGAAATGGAAAACACAAAATCGAAATCGAACCCGTTTTTATAAGGTAAAAATCGAAACCGCTCTGGTTCAAGGGAGGGACAGACGGATAAAGGGTAAAAATCGAAAGACAAAATCGTAATTGGACCCCTTTTTATAAGGTAAAAACCGAAACAGCACCAGTTCAAGGGAGGGACAGACGAATAAAGGGTAAAAATCGAAAGACAAAATCGCAATCGGACCTATTCATCGAAGTTAAAAACCGAAACCGAACCAATTTCGTAAGGTAAAACCGAAATCGAGCGCGTTAAAAATCGAAACCAAACCGATTTAAGGGAAGGAATTGGGACAGACAAAGGGTATAAACCGAAACGAGATCGGTTATTTAGAAAGAAAGAAAAAAATCGAAATCAGATTGGTTCTTTAAAGGTAAAAAACAAAATCGACGGCGGGGAATTGTGCGTCGTTGCTTACGGTGGTTGTTGTTGCTATTGCTGCATTGAGGCGTTAACCTTCCGATCAGTCCTCTCTAGCTCTCTCTTCTGCTAGACCACCGCAGGCGACGGAATTCGTCAACTTTCCGTCGTCGAATGGAGTCGTCAGTGTGATTTGGAGCTCCAACGACAATCTGCAGCTGTATAGCTAGTGAGAATTTATTGGAGTAGCTGCGATAAAATGGAAGAGAGAGAGAGATTATGGCCTGGGGTTATATTTTTCTTTTCTGAAAATTATTCGTCAATTTGCCCCCGAATTTATAAGGAACTACTATCAATTTCACCCAAAATTTTGTTTTAGCTAATTACTCCCAAATTTTTATAATTAACCAAATATCTTCATAGATTTTCTATCTAACATTTCGTTTATCTTTTCACTTTAATACATCAATTAAGAATTTTCGTCAAATTCTCTCTTATGATGGCATTGCATAACTTTGTCTACTATTTGCCAAAAATTAGCACTAGACACGATGGCATAAATTTATAAAAGAATCTCTCATCCACGTGGCAATGATGGTGAGCCGAAGTTATGTCACGTCTGCTGGAAAAATTAGGGTTTAATTGCTATATTAAATCACATGGAAAATCAAGAAATAATTCATGCAATTATATATCAAAGTGATGCATGCACATGAGTAACTAATGTTAAACGAACATGACATAATGGATTAGAAAAACCTGAAAATACGGTCGAGGCAAGTGTTGGACACTTTGTCCTTAAGACAAGTCTACGCCCCACTACGGTGCTCGTGGTTGATCGACGCATGTCTCCCAAGATACAACGACCACATCCTTATAATAGTAGCACTCCAAATCACAAGGCTCCATGAACCACGATTGTGTTGAAAACTTTCTCATATGGACTCAATGAGACTCTCTAATATTTAGTGCACTCTATGTATGAATCATGATTATGTAAACAATGAAAAGTTCTCTTAGTGATTATAGGGGCTTCCCTATTTATAGAATATGAGATACCTCTTTCAAAAGCATGTGACTATTCATGAAGAGTCAAAAGTTGCAACATTTCATTTAAGTAGACATATCTTTCTACCAAAAGGCTCCACTTCTAATTTCCATTCAATTAATAAATTTAACATAATAATATTATTATTAAATTTTCCAACAATCCCCCACATGAATGGAAATTGACTCAATACCATGCAAATGACAATGCAGACACTAAAGAGAGAATTCAGTAGGAAAGTACCGCGTCGGGATAGATGGCTTTTGGCTTTGAACCTTCCGTAGTGAATTACTATCGGATTTACTTGGCTAATCAGTGAACGCGATGTCTTAAACTGCTCAGCCGTTTGTGTAAACCAAGACAATAGTAATCACACAATACCCTTCCAGACACCTCGTGATTGCTTGGTTGTGTTCATTTTGGCCCTGAATAATTCTTGGTTTCTCATGAGTGCTTTTAGAGAACTAAGCCCTTCAAAAATTTCTCACAAGAACGGCCCCATTCCTCACTCAAGATAGGTGACTTCCTATTAAGAGTATCCTGCAATACCCCACTTATTTCCAAGTATAAGAATCATTAAAAGCAAAGCTTATCCTAAATACACTGCAGATAACATTGTTTCAGCATAGGACATGGGTATGAGATTATCTCCGCAGTGCTCCCATTGAATCATCCATAATTCGGTTGTCCATTTGAACCTAGATCTTGGGATCTCCAGTCAGCTAGGTTGGGTTGCCATTATGGCGATTCTTAAAGACGTAAGCTTTTAACCCATTCCCCTCGATGATACAACTTACTCTCTAGTCAAACCTTTAAAAATTGGTACCACTAGGTTGACTACTCATTAAACGGCCATCATAAACTTTATCTCCATGCATGAAAATTATTTACTTTGAGAGTAGTTGTTTTCCAATGTAATTCCTCCAAACATGCGTTCATACTTGATAAGTAATTTGCTAACACTTGAGTAAACTCCCCCACATTTAAGGTATTTATAAGAAGGTCCCCAACCTTGCCATACCTTAAACAATTACTCATTACAAGAGATGACATTTTGATTGTCTTATTCAATTAGCAAATTATATTTCCATTCTGCTTAAATAAATTTCATATCTCAAAAATAGATAAGCTACCCCCACAATTCTTCGATAATTGTGGTTAATTTTTAATGTCATTGTTAATCGATCACGTTTTTTACTTTAAGAAGTAGGAAACAACTAAGATGGACCTTATATATCTATCTTCTTAGGCCTTTATGCCTCACTAGCCATTATGGAAAAAACACTTTTGGCAATTGTTGCCTTTAGCCTCTAAGTGAGATTTAATAGTTAGGACTTCACTCTTTAACTAAAGACAACCGCAACTTTCTTTGTAACATATGTGCACTATCAATGTGATTATTTTGTAATGCAATAGCAATGACGGCACGAAATAATAATCATGTCTCATCCCAAATATATACAAAGATATATATTCTAATATATAATGCACAAAACTCATGT
Source organism: Heteromeles arbutifolia (assembly GCA_024362995.1). Classification (NCBI taxonomy): domain Eukaryota; kingdom Viridiplantae; phylum Streptophyta; class Magnoliopsida; order Rosales; family Rosaceae; genus Heteromeles; species Heteromeles arbutifolia. The sequence goes on along the minus strand of JANCRC010000010.1, from coordinate 4,193,723 downwards.
CCTCAGATTAATTTCAGGAAAATACATATAACAATAATATAGTGAAGCAATACCTTGATTAGTATACCCAACACCCCCACACTTTCATTGATTCCTCTCAAAGGAATTCCCTTTGGTTATATCCATGAGCAAAACTCATTTTTATTGTCACATTTAACTATTAATAGTTGAACAAGACTGTTGGAATAGATCAAAATCACAAGTATGAGTTGTAATTATCACTATAACTAAGTTATGGGTTAAAGTGATGGCTACAACCTTCCAACTTGTCATCTCATTTCTTGTTCAACCATACTTCTCTCTTTGTTAATGTTTCTCCCTAAAATCTGGGATTTCCTTACTTGTATATTGTTATTTGTTTAGTCTTTGTTGTGTTCGGTTTTTAGGGCAGAAATCATGCGGTAGGTAGTGGTTGAAGTCCACTAAAATGTAATATGTTCTCCGGCTCTTTATAAGAGCTTTGTTCTCTCTATTGTAAAGTCTATGATCAATATACAAACCTTGAAATTCAATATGGTATCAAAGCAGTGACCACAGTGGCCTGTCTCTGCATATCTTTTTCAACCTCTTTGTTTTTTCCATAGCTGGTTCAAATGGCTGAGGAAAATCCTCCCAGTCCTGATACTGCGAGCTCTAGTGTTTCACCCACTTCAGGTTTTACCGAAGTAGAAGTTAATCCAAATCAAAGACTCAGTTCAGTTTTGCTAAATGAGTTCAACTATCTTCCATGTTCTCGAGCAGTTTCACTTGCTCTCAGTGGAAGATCAAAGCTTGGTTATGTGAATAGAACCATTCAGGCACCTGAAATCTCATCACCTTTGTATGAGACATGGCTATGCAAGGATCAACTTGTCATGTCATGGCTTCTTAACTCCATGGAGAGGAAACTAGCTGAAATCTTCAGCTACTCAGAGTCTTCTTTCCATCTCTGGAAAAATGTTTGCGAGATGTATGGAAATCAAAACGATGATGCCCGGATTTTTCAACTGAAAAGGGAGCTTGCAGGTTTGCTACAAGAAAGTAAGTATTTTGTTCAACACTTGGGTAATATCAAGAGTATGTGGAATGAGCTTGATGTATATAGGCCTCACACCACATATGCTTCCGTGTTTCTGAAAAGAGTTGAAGAAGATATTTTTTTTTTAAATAATAAGGATGATAATGGATTAGGCGAGTCAAGCTACACAAAAGGATTGGTCATCGGACTACAATAGTAGAAACCTTACTCTCTAAACCCACACAATACAGAAAGAAATAACCAAACCCCAGGGTTAGCTGTCAACTACAAGTAGGCTGCTTTCTTCCTGCTCAGAGCGATGAGAAATGGCTAACTCCTTGATAAAACGACCCCCCCCGGTCTCTTATCTCCTAATTTATTACATAAAGAAAAGTAAACAATACAAGCGGGGGGACGGAACCAAAACCCGCTAAGGGAAAAACAAAGAAACATCCACGAAAACAAACAACAAGATGAAACTCAAAGTCACGAGCATGGCGGCAGGCGCAAAAGCCAGCACGAACCGCCTCAATGAAATTGAATACTTTTGCAACCATCAAGGACCAAACTAGCAAAACCTAAAATTAGGTCTTGAAGAAAGGTTATGAATGTAAGCAGAAGTTGCACAATGAGGACAAGAGTCCCAATATAAGCTCCCAGAATGATCCATACCGAAGTTAGCCAAACAATCGGCAACTGCATTACCTTCTCGAAAAATATGAGTGACACGAACGTGCATACAGGAGAGAAGAGCAAGGCAGTTAATCCAACAAACACTTAGACGCCAAGGAATCTTGCGAGAAGTAGAAGAAAGAAAAAGGACCACTAAAGAAGAATCACATTCGATCCACAAATAATTCCAACCGTTAACCCAAGCCAAATCCATGGCATGAATAACCGCATGCAACTCTGCTTCTAAAGAATAAGCAATTCCAATGGAAGCTGCAAAAGAGCCCAAACAACTGCCAAAATGATCCCGAAAAATACTCCAAATACCTGCTAAACCAGGAGCACCACGAGCCGCACCATCAATGTTCACTTTAATCCAAGAAATAGAAGGTGGCAGCCATAGAACCTTATGAATACGAGAAGCTTTAGCTAGACGACCTTTAACTCCAATGGCACGAAGAATACAAAGATCAGACACAGAGTTTTGCATGGTACCAATGCTCAAATAGTCAATCTTAATCAGCTGCAACTTAATATCACGAACAACATTGGAAGCCTGAGGAGATAATTCCTCAAAATGCATTGCATTGCGGGCCGCCCAAATAGAATACCAACCCACGCCAATCATCCCCCACCATAAAATTTGAACTTGAGAGCCAAAACCATGTTCAAGAGGATAGGAAAAAAAACTTAAAATGTCATAAAAAATTACGTCCACCTGAAACCAACGTAAACATGAAGACCAAATTTGTCAAGAATAATTACAACTGAAAAAGAGGTTAGAAGGTGTTTCAACTGCCAAGAGACAAAATGAGCATATAGACGCCAAAGAAAATCCTCGATCTTGCAAAAGAACATCTGTGAAAAGCTTACCATGCATATACTTCCATAAAATAATTGAATTATGAGGACGGTAACAAGAACGCCAAACCCAATTGCCTCAAGTAACCAGCGGTTGTTTACTTCTTTTAAAATCATAAGCCCGATTGAGAGTTAAATGACCATCAGTAACATCATTCCAAACCAATATGTCATCCACTCCAAGACCCATAGGCAAAGTAATAGAGAGCAATTGATTCCATACTGAGTGCATCTGATTATAGAGAAAAGCAGGTTGACACTAGTGGCCATTATATATAAAATCAGAAACTTTAGATTTCAATGACTTTCGCATAGACATGGGAATATCCAAAGCATTTGCAATGGGCTCAGTTAACCAAACTACATGCCAAAAAGAAACTTTGTGACCGGTACCAATAATCCAATGAGATCTAGAAACAATATCTCCAAAAAGAGGGCGCAACTCAGGCGCCATATGGAGGAACATTTATAAGTAAAACAAGGCAATCCCAAGCTATTAATAAAGCGACCTCGAAAAAAAATTGCAACCATAGAGGAGGTGGTCAAAATGTCCCAAAACTTCTTAAGAAGAAATGATTTGTTTAAAGAAGCAAAATCACGAATACCAAGACCTCCTTCACTATAAGGAACCAACACTTTTTCCAAGAAACTGTCGAAAACCCTCACAAATCCGCAGAACCAGTCCAAATAAAATTACAATCCCAAGATCGTACTTGAGCTAGAGCAGAAGCAGGCCATGAATAAACTGAAAAAACTATGTGATAACATACTGACTACCACATATTTAACCAATGTGAGACGACCCGCCATAGATAGATAGTGACTATTCCAATGTGACATACGTTGCCGCACCTTATCAGCTAGAGGCTGGAAAAAAGAACGCTTGGGTCTCCCACGAAAAAGAGGAACACCTAAATAAGTGAAAGGTAATTCACCACGAGAAATCCCCAACTAATAAACAATTAAAGAACGACGAGTCAGAGCATATTTTCCGATGTAAACACGAGACTTTGGCTTGCTAATAAATTGACCAGAGTTAACACCGTACTCATCCATGAAAGCCATGAGGTTTTGTAAACTTCTTTTGTCACCCCTACAAAACACAAGGATATCATCAGAAAAAAGAACATGTGATGGAGCCACTACCCCACGAGGAGAAGAAATAGAATTAATACGGCTTGAATTACGAAGTTCAAGGATTCCTCTACTAAGAACCTCTTCAGCAAGACAAAAAAGAAGAGGAGAAAGCGGATCCCCCTAACGAACCCCCCGTGAACAACCAAAGAAACCAACTAGAGATCCATTAAAAATAATAGACAAACGTGCTGAGGCAAGAGTAGAACCAATCCACTTGACAAATGTTGCATGAAACCCAAAAGCTGATAAAACATTTGTGAGAAAGCTCCAACTTAATGTATCAAAAACCTTAGCCACATCAAATTTAATGGCCACATTCCCACCATAATTCCTATTGTCAAGCAAATTAATACCTTCGGAAGCTAATAAGATACAATCTAAAATATTCCAGCCTTTGAGAAAAGCAAACTGGTTTGGCAAAATAATTCTGGCAGCAATAGGAGCAAGACGATTAGCAAGTATCTTGGTAATAATTTTAAAAGAAAAATTTGCCAAAATGATTGGACGGAACTGGGAGATAGTATTAGCCTCCGGTGATTTCGGAATCAAAGCCACAAAATTAGAATTGAGATTATGGAGAATATAACCTGACAGAAAAAATGAGCAAACTGCACTCACAACATCAACACCAACAAAATCCCAAGCGGCACGAAAAAAATGCCCACCAAAACCATCTGGACCAAGAGCACTATTAGGATCCATAGAAAATAATGTGGAACGAACTTCATCAAAGGTAGGGACAACTAGTAATGAATCATTTTCAGAGGCAAAAACCATAGGAGAAATCAACCTTGAAAACATACATGTATTAGTAGTGGAGTCATCATCCAAGAAAGCATTAGAAAAATGATCAACAACATGAGACCGCAAAGAATCAACATTTTCCACCAAGTTCGATCCAATTGGCAAAGAGGAAATAAAATTATGAGCGCGACAAATTTTAGCAATCTTATGAAAGTAACTTGTATTTCGATCCCCATCTTGTAACCATTTTAAACGAGCCTTGTCCCTCCAAAATTTTTCTTGAACAATTAAAGCATGAGAGATGTGGGAATGCGCTCGTAACTCAGCCTCATGCCAAATCTCGGAAAAACCCAAAATAGAAATGTCAAGCTGAATAGATTCTAGTGCATTCCGAGCAGAGTCGACTGCGATATTAACATTACCGAAAACATTAGAATTCCAAGCTTTGAGAAAAGGCTTCAATAATTTAAGCTTTGCTTGCAAAACATACATTGGACACCCAAAAATCTGGAAAGAACCCCAAGCCTTTTTTACAAAAGTGATAAAATCCGGGTGGTCCAACCAAACATGCTGAAAGCGAAAATGTGTGGGAAATTGTGCAACGTATTGTTGAAAATAGACTAAAAGTGGATTATGGTCCGAATAATGACGTGCAAGAGTTGAGCAACTAGTAACTGGCTAAGTGTCATACCAAGAGGAAGAACAAAAACAACGATCAATAAGCATTTCAATGTGCGAAGAAATACCATGACCATTAGTCCATGTAAAAGGGGAGCCTTTAGTGTCAACCGGTAAAAGACCACACGTATCAACCATTGCCTGAAATTGCTCGCAAGAAGAACGTCGTGGTAGAATGCCATCAATTTTTTCATGCGCACCCAAAACAACATTAAAATCCCCCAAAATAAGGTGAAGTCTAGCAAAAATAGAACAATCATGAGCAAGTGAAAGCCAAAAAGATGGTGTTCCACCACCGTAGTAGTCGCATAAACAAAGGAAATACCATGAGTAATACCATTCACATTAAAATGAACAAAAGCATGTTGATTAGAGGCACAAACTACCTTAGGAAAATAGACTTGCACTGAATGAAAGATCCCTAAGTTAGGTTGTTGAAGGCCACAATCATTAACCCCTAGTAAAGTCATACCAATTGACCTCCAAAAGTAATGATGAACTCGGTTGAGAGGAACAAATGGTTCGGCAATACAGATAATATCGAGAGAATATTTACTGACAATACTACGAAGAGCTCGGCGTGTTGGACGATTGCTAATGCCCCTAATATTCCAATAAAGCACCTTCATTGAGTAATTTGTTTAGAAGCAGTCATAGCCCGTGTCTCGATGGGCTCGGGACGTGAATCACCATAATTTAGTTTTTTCTGTAACTGTTGCTTCTGTGATTTTGAAAGAACTAGAGTCATGTCACTATCATCAATATCCTTCCCAGGAATGGACGCACTAACGATATTCGAAGGTACCCCAGATTCCGCCATATCAAACTAAGATGTAACATGTTGAAGATCCTTTTGTGCCCTTGAAGTAACCATGTTCACCATACTAGATGAAATGATAATCTCATTATCACAAGAATGGGTATTTTTCAAACCCTGGAGGAGGGCCAACGGGTTCCACAGCATTTTCAACCACTTTGCTTGAATTAGAACTCAAATTATTAGTAGTTGGTTTATTAGAAACCAAGACAGAAGAGGGACCCATAACGGTCTGCTGATGAGGAACATGTATAGGTGAAATATCATCATCACTAATATCCGTTACTATACCATCCATTTTCCTAATATCCGTAGGAGGCAAAACACCATAATGAGAAACAACCACAGCTTCATTTATTTGTTGGACATCATTAGGGGTGGAAAAAATTCCCGAAAATCCTGAACCGAACCAAAAAAATCCCGATCCTAAACCAAAAATTTCCCAAACCGAAATTCCCGAAATTTTCAGGATGCTATCCCAAACCGATCCTAAAATTTCGGTATGGGATTCGGGATTGGCTTCTCGATATTTCGGGAATCCTATACTGAACCGAAAATATATAATATTAATTATTATATATATATATATATTTATACATATATATTATACATATTATTCTTTTATAATTAATGCTAGTAGTTTCTAATTAATGCTCTGCAACCTGGAATGCCCTACACCTTGCATATTTTTCATGTTTTGTTTGATATTTATTTGGATTTTGTTATTGTTGCTGCCATGGCTGATGATTTCAGAATGCTTGATTCTTTTATCTCTCAACAGATTGAAAAAAGGGTTTAATTAATTTGAATTTTGACTCTAATAAAAACAGTCAGGCATGCCAGTGTTCAATTAAATGGTAGTGTGAATGAAATGACATTCCTAGTTCATGAATGTGTTCTTGAATTATATATTTGAAGAACAATTTATAATTTCATATTTCAATTTGGGATTCCTGATTTGTCCTGAAATCCCAAAATATTTTCGGGATTCCCGAAATTTGGGATTCCCGAAAATTTGGTTTGGGATTAGCCTTCAAATTCCCGTCTCGAAAAATTTCGGTTTAGGATTCGGGATACTAGTTTCGGTATGGTATCCCATACCGAACCACCCTTAGACACCATCATGAGAAATAACTACATTCACAATTTTTTTCCAATTCACGATTAATAGCTGCATCTATAGCTTGATCTGCCATAGCAACAACATCCAACTTGTCATTGTTAACATCAGGAGCTGCCGTTACGCTAATTGGACAATACTCATGTCGAGCACGGCTTTTAGATATATCTTTTGATCTGCATGTTCTATTAGGGGAACGTCCACTGTGATCATCCACCTTACGTACATATCGGCAATTAGCCAACAAGTGACCGACCACACCACAATGGCTACATTTAGGTGGCAAGTTTTCATAGATAATATCCATAAGAAACTCATGACTATCCCGTTCAACCATGATAGAATGAGGGAGATCGCATGCTAGGTCCACATCCACCAAAACCCTTGCATAATAAATATACAATCGCTATGTTGTTGCTTTATCCAATTGTAATTGAGTGCCTACCCCACAAGCAATTTCCATTAAAAGTTATGGATGCCAATATTCTTGGCTCAGTCCATAAATTTTTATCCACACTTAAGCATGAGTATGGGGTAGAGTGTCCCCTGGTTTGAAATCAGGCTTCCATTGAGAGAGACGAAATAACCCATTATTCAGAGTGCAAGTACCTCATCCCCACACACGTCGCATATCATCTTCGGTATTGAAATGGATGTCAAAAAAACCCTTACCCAGTGGTACAAGACTCCATGAGGCAATTGGACGCCATAACGCAACCAATGATGATTTCAAGTCTTCAGTTTTAACCGGAGTGAAACCCTTTTTTAGCAGAAGACAACTAATAAGATTTGTTTTGAACGATTGTAACTGGTTTTGATAGAGATCCTCACTAATCTTGACATATGTTTTATCTCCACGTACCACAAGAGCCGGAAGCTGACTGAGGTGTACGGTTGATTCCACCGAATCAGAGAGAATGAAGGCAAAAGTCCGAGCTTTGGAAACAGAATTTGGAGGAGACGAGACTTTCTCCGGCGTAGCCAAGAAAGACCATGGGCAAATCGTCATGGTGAATTCAATCCAAACCAGATCGTACCATAGACAATGACAGAGAAGTCGGTATAACCAACAAGGAAGACGACAACGGCAGAGATCGTCGACACCTTCCAGAACAAACCAAATCCTCCCTCAAACTGCTTGACACCAGCAGAGAAGCCAGACGCCGTTGCCGTCAACGACGACTCCGCCGTCACAGAACCCTAGGGAAGAGAGCGCATTTTTCAGCTAAAGAAGATAAGATTTTTCAACTCTTGGCTAGTCTTAGCTCAAACTATGAAGATCTACGTAGTCACATTCTGATGAATAGTGAGTTGCATTCCTTCTCAAATGTATGTGTGATTATTCAACATTAAGAAAATGGAAGGAAAGTGATGAATCTTGAAACCAAAAATAGCTTGCCTGAGTCTAGGGCATATTTTTCAAACCACAAGTTCTCGGATGATAGAAAAGACAAGGGTAGAAGGTTTGACCTGAAGTGCAAACATTGCAACTATGGTGGACATACCATTGACAAATGTTGAATTCTACATCCTGAGCTAAAGCCAGACTTCCCGAAGAATAAGAGGTTCTAGAGAAACTCACAACCATCATTGTACAAAGCTAATCATGCAGCTTTAGCTGCTCCTCCTTTCTCGAGTGAAAGTTTGCTTCAACGAGTTTGCTGTTTATTTACAAGGAAGACAAAGAAGTGGACATCTAGAGAACACAACTGAGACTGAAATTGAAAACCCTACTACCTTGCTGAGCAAATTTGCTGGGTTTCTTGCTGATTTTGATCATGGAGGCTCAAGTAAACAAATTTCAATATATTGAAAGCTTTCTCCACTACTTTAAATGCTAGTCTTGTGCATGATTATTGGATAATAGATTCAAGAGCCATAGACCATATGACAAACAAATCTTCACATTTACATGACTTTGAGAAAATGAAAAACTCTTCACAAATGTCTGTAGCAAATGGTAAGGGTGTCTCAGTTGTTGAAAAAGGGAAAATTAAGTTGATCTTCGATCAAATAGAGTCAACAGCCTTGTATGTTCTTTCCTTTCCATTTCACCTTTTATCAGTAGGAAAAATCACAAGACAACTAAATTGTCATGCTGTTTTTTCTTCTGATCAGGTCATCTTTCAGGATATAGTCACCAAGAGGAAGATTAGTGAGGGTTTCTTCCTAAATAGGTTGTACTATCTTTCAAAGGATCTTCCAAAACCTAAGAGTCTTCAAGTCAACTCAAGCCCTTCTCAGGAACAACTATTTTGGCATCATCGTCTTGCTCGTCCCTCAAACCATGTTTTGTCCATTTTGTTTCCCACAATGTGTAAAAGTAGTTTGGAGTGTGATACTTGTCACTTCTCCAAATCTACTAGGTTACCTTTCAATTCCTCAGTGTCTAGAGCTAGTAAATTGTTTGAACTTGTTCATTCAGATATCTGGGGACCTACAATTGAATCTTTTGATGGTTACAAATACTTTGTAACATTTGTGGATGATTATTCAAGGATTACTTGGTTATACCTCTTAAAGTGCAAGAGTGAAGTCATGAATGTGTTTAAAGATTTTCATAAACTTGTAACAACTCATTTTGGTTGTCCTATTCACACCTTAAGGTCTGACAATGGCACTGAGTACATGTCAAATAACATGTCTCAATACTTAAGTTCCCATGGGATATTTCATCAAACAAGTTATGTTGGCACTCCTTAACGAAATGCAGTGGCCGAGAGAAAAAATAGGGATTTGCTTGAGAAGACTGTAGCCTTAATGTTGCATATGAATGTTCCCAAGAAGTTTTGGTCTCAAGGGGTGCTTTCTGCTACCTATTTGATCAATAGACTGCCTAGTAGGATGTTGGATCAAAAATCACCCTACGAAGTCATGAAAGGAAGAAAGATTGACTTGTCTCATTTGAAAATTTTTGGTTGTACTTGTTATGTTCATGTTGCTTCAATACACCATGACAAGCTTGATCCGAAAGCTAGCAAATGTGTTTTCTTGGGATATTCTTCAATACAAAAAGGTTACAAATGTTACAATCCTTCTTCAAGGAAAATCATTGTCTCAAGGGATGTAAAGTTTGATGAAACTACACCTTTATTTAAACAATCAGTGGAGGGTTTAAGTCAGGGGGAAAATGTTTTCGAAATCTTCCATTTACCAAGTCCAACAACCAGTGAGGAAAATATACTCATGTCCACTGACAGAGAATATGAGAATCCTCTAAGTCATGAAGAGGAAACCTTGCTAGAACCATCAATTTAGTCACCTACATCCCACTTACCTCATGAGGACCCAGAACCATCACCTGTCTTGCCTTAAGGAAGAAAAAACCCTTCTCGTGATCGTCACCATTCTTCAAGGCTGTTGGATTATGTGACTTACAATGCAAGGTATCCAGTTGCTGAGTACCTTTCATACCAAAGGATGGCACCAAAGCATGCAACCTTTCTCAATTCTATATCCAATGCTTCTGAACCAAGAAGTTTTCAGGAGGCAATGCAGCAAGATGAGTGGAAGAAAGCTATGAAGGAAGAGTTAAAAGCCGTGGATGACAATAAAACTTGGAGTGTTATCAAACTTCACCAGGAAAAAGGGCAGTGGGAAGTAGATGAGTGTACAAAACCAAGTTCCACTCTGATGACACCTTGGAAAGACACAAGGCTAGACTGGTAGCTCGTGGTTTTACTCAAACTTTTTGGATAGATTACAAGGAGACTTTTTCTCCTGTAGCTAAGATGAACACAATTCGAGTGTTGTTATCTGTTGCAATTAATCATGCATGGCCTCTATATCAAATGGATGTCAAAAATGCATTTCTGAATGGTGAACTTGAAGAAGAAGTTTACATGAAACTCCCTCCTGGTCATCCTCAATTTAGTGACCTCGAGTTAGGTTGCAGGCTACACAAATCCATTTACGGATTAAAACAATCCCCTCGTGGTTGGCTTCAAGAGAAGCAATGCAGATTCATCTCTCTTTGTTTGAATTTATCCTAGTGGAACCCTAGTGGTTCTTATTTATGTGGACGATCTCATTGTCACTGGTGATAATGCCAGTGAAATTGTGTTACTAAATAACACCCTCAAGTAGAAGTTTGCCATCAAAGACCTTGGGACGCTCAAATATTTCCTTGGCATTGAAATGGCAACTTCTAAGAAAGGAATGTTTTTGAATCAATGGAAGTATATTCTCGATTTGCTTCAAGAAGCTGATATGGTGGATTGTAAGCCTGCCTCTACATCTCTTGACTGCAAACACAAAATGACCATGGATGAAGAAACACTCACTGATATCAGTTACTACCAAATGTTAGTTGGGAGACTTATTTATCTTACAATAACAAGGCCGAACATTGCCTTTGATGTCAGTCTTGTAAGTCAATTTATGCATTCTCCAACAATGGATCATTTGCAAGTTGTTAAGAGAATACTGCGGTACTTGAAGGGTTATGTGGGACGTGGTTTTTTGATGCAAAACAATGCTCACACTCACATCCTTGGTTACACTGATGCAGACTGGGCAGGCAACTCCTTGGATCGCAAGTCAACTACTGGTTTTTGTATTTTTGTTGGAGGTAATCTGGTAAGTTGGAAAAGCAAGAAGCAAAATGTCATTGCTCGATCTAGTGCTGAGGTTGAGTATAAGGCTATGGCAACTACTGCTTGCGAATTAATCTGGCTCAAGGGCCTTCTTTCTGATTTAGGGTTTCCTAGCTCTCAACCAATGACTCTCATGTGTGATAACCAAGCAACCATGCATATAGCTTATAATCCTATCTTCCATGAGAGAACCAAGCATATCGAGGTTGACTGCCATTACATCCGTGAAAAGGTTCAATCAAAGATCATACAAACTCGTTACACTCCGAGTTCTCGTCAGTTTGCTGATCTCTTCACCAAGCCATTGGTGACTGCTATGTTTCAAGGCCTTTTGTCCAAGCTTGGATCAATCAATCTCCTCTATCCAAGCTTGATGGGGAGTGTTGGAATAGATCAAAATCACAAGTATGGGTTGTAATTATCACTATAGCTAAGTTATGGGTTAAAGTGATGGCTACAACCTTCCAACTTGTCATCTCATTTCTTGTTCAACCATACTTCTCTCTTTGTCAATGTTTCTCCCTAAAATCTGGGATTTCCTTACTTGTATATTGTTATTTGTTTAGTCCTTGTTGTGTTTGGTTTTTAGGGCAGAAATCATGTGGTAGGTAGTGGCTGAAGTCCACTAAAATGTAATCTGTTCTCCGGCTCTTTATAAGAGCTTTGTTCTCTCTCTCTCTTGTAAAGTCTATGATCAATATACAAACCTTGAAATTCAATAAAGACACATTCAAAAGACTAAATTCTCCTCCATCATCCTCTTGAAATCTAAATTATCCCAAGCGACTTGGTTGGTTAATTTCTTTCACCAAATCTTTTGCCCAAATGTAATAAAAACCATGTACCTGTGGTTCGTAAACAAGGCATAAATCAATCTGCTTTACAGACATGGTTTGGCCTTCCAATCATATCTTTGGCCTTTGATTTCACATATGGCCAATGATCAATCCAAGTCTTTACTTTGGCCAAAATTTCGATATGCTGTCATCGCAAATGGAGAAATCCATTCAGACAGTAGCCACGCCTGGTTTTAGCAAACATACATATTGATAAGGTACCGTTCTAAAATTTACAGATCGTTTCCAAGCACTCGCGCATCAAATTTATGTCACAACTTTTATCTAAAAAGTTATTATCCAAGAAACGCAATTGACTGGCCAATGGCGACAACCCTTCGTAAAGAGTTACTCAGACTTTGACATTTCCACGTATATTCTTCCTTTTTCTTAGAAATATCTTTTGATTTGCAATCATGACCAACAACCTTTCCTGGAAAACCAAAAATTTCAGAAATCGGTGCAGGCTTTCCAACTACACTTCTGCGGCTAACATATTTTCCAAATTTTGAAACAATATATCAGACTGATTTCACAGGCCATGTTTGCATGCCTTCCAAGTAACAGAACTTCCCAAATAAAGACTTTCATAACAGGTGTCCCACCTTTTCATATATTAACATGGCAAGATTGCAATCGATTATTCAAATATGTCATTGTTTCAGAGAGAGAGGACAAACATGCATAAGAAACTATGTGCAAATTAACCGTTTGGCTTGGAATTCAGTTTCCAAGAACTTTTTTTTTTTTTTCTTCACTGCTTTACGTATACTATGAATATATAAATCACTTCGCGTATACGACATCAAGCATATGTAAAAACACAAAAAAAACACATATCTAGTTGGCATGTTCTTCGAAACAATATATGTATGAATACAAAATATGTTGTCTGCAAACTGATCATGCACTTATTAAATTAACAGTCAAAATAAATACGAAAAACACCAAGCATGCAATCATGCAAAACAAGCAGCAATTATGAATTAGTACTTATGTAATGCCAATTCGTTATAGCAACCAAACCTAAACTTGTCTTAAGATTGTTGGAAAAATTAGGGTTTAATTGCTATATTAAATCACATGGAAAATCAAGAAATAATTCATGCAATTATATATCAAAGTGATGCATGCACATGAGTAACTAATGTTAAACGAACATGATATAATGGATTAGAAAAACCTGAAAATACGGTCGAGGCAAGTGTTGGACACTTTGTCCTTAAGATAAGTTTACGCCCCACTACGGTGCTCATGGTTGATCGGCGCATGTCTCCCAAGATACAACGACCATGTCCTTGAAATAGTAGCACTCCAAATCACAAGGCTCCATGAACCACGATTGTGTTGAAAACTCTCTCATATGGATTCAATGAGACTCTAATATTTAGTGCACTCTGTGTATGATTATGTAAACAATGAAAAGTTCTCTTAGTGATTATAGGGGCTTCCCTATTTATAGAATGTGAGATACCTCTTTGAAAAACATGTGACTATTCATGAAGAGTCAAAAGTTGCAACACTTCATTTAAGTAGACATATATTTCTACCAAAATGCTCCACTTCTAATTTCCATTCAATTAATAAATTTAATATAATAATATTATTATTAAATTTTCCAGCAACGTCATCACTTAACAGAGAATTTGACGAAAGTCTAATTGATGTATTAGAATGTAAAAAAATTAATGTTTATGTATGAAACTGAGATTAAAAAAAATTAAGAACAGTAAAATGAGAATTTTATGATACTTAAAAACAATAAAGTGAAAATTACCTTAAAAACTATTTTGTCTTAGGATTAGAATACAAATATAGGTACATGAACGGAATAATGGATAAAAAGTTCGAAAATCTAACTGTAGGGATATTTGACTAATTATAAAAATTTAGAAGTATCGTTACTAAAATATCTTTAGGTGATAAAATTAACAGTTGGTGTAACAGCTTGTCCCAGAGTTTTCGTATAGCGGACGTGAAATGACGAAAATGCCCTTGGGCGTTAATAAAGGTATGTGTGTGTATCTACATTTGGGAGTGTTTGGTTGGTGGTATTTGGACCACACACATTCACACACTCACCCTTTTTCTCTCTCACTCCCGTACTCACTCTCTCTCTACCTCACAGACTCTCTCTTTCTCCCTCTCGGTTTTTGTACGGACGAGACACAAATCCTTCCTAAACCTGGCAGATCGAGTCTAAGGTATGTATATTTGTGTTCCTTGTGGTACTAGGAAGCCATTAGTATAAGTTTTAGAACCTGGAACCTTCGAAAACCCCGTGAAACCTCACCCTTCGATTTATGCACTGTTCATGCACACGTGAAATGTTGTTTTTCATGGGATTTTGAGCTCATAGGAAGCTTTATGAGGTCCTAAGGAAGCTCGGAGTAGTTCATTTGAAGATTTTGGACGTCGGAATAGAGAGATCGGGGAGTTTCATTTTGGCCGGAATTATCGAGGCTTTTTCCGGCGAATCCCCGGTGAGTTGGGGGTCGAGTCAGGTATGGATGTGTTCATCTTTGTGAGATATTCATTTTGGTATAAAGTACGTAGAAAATGGTGCAAAAATGAGTGACAAACCATGTTTGGAAGTTTACCCAGAAACCGGCGAATAGTCGCCGGCGACCGGAGAAGACGAAGAATATTCCGTCAGTTTTGACGGAATATGCTAACGCCATCAGTTATCTTTAACTGTTATCGTTAGGTTTTAACGGAATATTTCGAGGAATATTCCTGACGGCGTTAGCTGACGCCGTCAGTGTGCAAGTCATGTGGCCGCACGTGGGGGCGCTCTGGCCGTGCCTTGGCCGACGCGTGGCGGGGCGTGGGTGGTCGGAAAATTTTTCCAAAAATATGGGGATGATCCTGAGTTTGTGTAGATCATAGTGGTATATTCATATACCCAAATTGAGCAATGTATGAGAAGTTATTTCTAAGGTTTCGTTTATGTGCGTTAATTAACGTTATTTCAGTTACTTCTCATATAGGCGAGATCTATCCAGAGGACGAGCGTAGCCAGGCTAGGCACGGGGGTTACGACATGTCGACTTATCAGTGAGTGGGCATTTGTTTTCCGTATATACCTATATAAATGAGTTTTTCCCAGAAAATCAGTTTAAATGAAATGTGATATGAAATGCGATATGAAATGCCATGCAAAGTATCTATTATGTGATATGAAATGCGATATGAAATGCCATGCAAAGTATCTATTTATTTATTATGCGTTATTGATTGCTTATATTGATGTTGGTGCTGAGGACGCACAGGTAAGTGGCAGGTAAATTTTATTTACTAGTTGTTGAGAACGAATGATATGATGTGATGTGATGTGATATGATTAGAGCTCATAAACCTGCACACTGATATTAGTGCTCCCGCCCAGAGAGGGGCTCAATCCTTCACGTGATGTTCACCTCCCGCACCGTATGCTCGCCTTGGATCCAAGTTAGGTGCTCAGTCCTGTTGAATAGGCCACTATAGGTGGGTTTGACTCGTAGGTGACCCGCGATTTATCGCTCAGTCTTCACGTGATCGTAGCACTAGAGCATATTAGTTATTTATCAGTGATGTTGTGCAGACCACTAGATGTGGTATTGATGTGTGTGCAGGGTATATATATGATGATATGATTGAGATGAGTATGAGCTATATGATATGATGATTGTTATGAGCTATATACAGCCGAGGGCTGAGATGATTATTTAGTATTCAATCACATTCATAGAGTTATGCTTTGACATTCAGTTATGATACTTTGGCATGACATACATACTTTCATACATACATATTTTTTAGCAGGATTTTGAGAATTATATATATGAGTATATACTTTATTTCAGGGAAATTATACAGGTTTTACGGCGATGGGTTATAATCTTTGAGAAAAGAAAAGTTTTGAAAATATTTGTTTCTGACCCACTCAACTTTCTGTTTTTCGCCCCTCCAGGTATTAAGTAGTGTTCGTTGGTGGTATACGAGGAGCTCATCGGACGTTCTGACAGAATTCACTTATGTAGGACCATCTTCGAGTGTTATTTCCATTCAGTAATTCTGCTTGACTGCACGTAGACTTTAATGCTCTGTATTAGTGAAATTCACACTTCTTTTACACTAGTATTGCTAGTGTTTCGGTTTTAATTGATTTGCAAATTTCTATTCTTTATCACTTCCGCACTGTGCACATGGTTACGTCACTCTCACGTGATGGCCAGCACACCCCACCTTCAGGACGAGGTGTGTCAGTTGGCATATCTGCAAATAGATTTTTTAATATTTAGAAGGGTAATATTTGCATTTTCCTCTTCAGGTTATCAATTTGAACATAATGTTTTTCATTTTGTAGAAATTTTATAACCATCTTTCAAACTTTTTTAATTTTTATTTAATAATTATTCTTACAAAAAATTATTTGAATCAAAATTCGTTTAATTTGTATTTTTCTCTTTAGATTCTCAATTTGAAAATAATTCAACTTTTTTAATTTTTATTTAAAAATTATTCGTACAAAAAATAATCTTTAAAAGAATTTTAAGAATTTAAAATATTTTCAATTATAAAACTTTTATAAAGAAAATAAGTTGTTTTCAATTATAAAATAAGTTATTTGCAATTGAAATGAGCAAATAATAAAATAGGAATAAAAGAATTTTAAGAATTTAAAATATTTTCAATTAGAAAACTTTTAAGAAGAAAATAAGTCATTTTCAAATATAATTTTTTTTTTCTTATACAAAAAAATAATAAAATAGGAAGTGTATCTATCTGCCGCTCCACAAAACTCCCCCTTCCCTCTCAATACGCTCTGCAATTACTCTGCAAAAAGAATTACAAAATTTTAGCAGAAGGATCATATTGATTTACGACAATAATTTTCAAGGATTATATTCATCGATTTTCAATTTTAAGGACCATCTTGATGATATGGGTCAATTTTAGGGACTATTTTGATGGTGTGAGTCAATTTCAGGGACCAATTGTGAAAAAAACCTGTAAATCATGTGGGCCCATTTATGTGCCACATCAACACTTAACGGAAATTTTAACATAATTGTGACGGAAGGACCACATTGATTTGTGACACCTATTTTCAGGGTCTACATTGATTGATTTTCAATTTCATGGATCTTCTTGTTGGTGAAAGTCAATTTCGAGAACAATTTATAATGAAAACTCTCATAAGAATAATCTTTGAGTAATTTTAAGAATTTAAAAAATTTCGATTATAAAATTTTTAGGATAAAAATAAGCTATTTACAATTGAAATAAAATAGGAAGTGTATCTCTCCGCCGCTCCGCAAAACTCCCCCTTCCCTCTCAAAACGCTCTGCAATTAGTCCTGGCCGCCGTGACTGTCACTTTCTCGTTCCTTGATCCTCTCTTCCCTTTTCCTCCTCCTTCAACTTCGTTGCTTGGCACTTCGAAGACTACAGTTTACTGTTTCCATTCCGCTGTTTGGTTGCCGAGAAAAAGGTACGCAAAGGAAGAGAGAAACAATTAGTTCTCTTTAATTTTTTTAGAGTTGCTATTTCCTTTTTACTTCCCCAAATTTTCTCAGCTGCCAAACGGAGAGCTGGTTTAATTTACTGCTCCTGTAGTTTTTGTTCTTAATAGCTGGCTAAGGCCTGAAAACGGCGCCGCATTGCGATTTGATACTATCTGATATGATCAGCAGAGCCTTTAATTTCGTCAATTGAATTGTATTTCATACAATAAACAAAGTAATTAGTTTGTTCAGAAACTTAATAAGATCGTTTTATTGTGTGTACGCTGTAGATATAAATGGCACGCTCCAAGGCTCCGGCAAAGAAGCAGCAAAAGCGCGGCATTGACTTCAAAGTAATCGATATTTCGGGTTTTGAATGCATTTTGCTTTGGGAAGTTCATCTGAAAACTTTGTTTGCATTTGATGTTTATGTTCTTTTGTAATTTTTGCAGAAAATAAAGCGAAAGATTGGCAGAAAGTTGCCGCCACCAAAGAACGCTACGAATACTGAAATTAAGTCCAAAGGTTTTGACTTTAATCTGTTCTTAAATTCATGAGTTGATATTACTTTTTGTACTCTCTTTGTCGTTTTTTGTTAATTCATTGAAAGGAAAATTCTGTCATCCGTTTAAAATAAGTTCGTTTGGGGGTGACGAGAGTAATTAAGGATGAGAGTTTGTATTCTCTTGATTGTTTGAAAAACTTTTTCTTGCCATGATGAAGGAGTTGCCCTTGTGCTTCCATTTTGATGTCAAATATCGTAGTGAACTCGTTTCTTAATGAGTACTAAATAATGGTCGCTATGAGCAGCAATTGTTCTTCCCGAGCAGAGTGTGGCATCGGAGAAGGTAGGATTAGCAGTGAACAAGAAAGGTTTAACATTGAAAGAACTTCTTCAGCAAACATCTCATTACAACCCGAAAGTTCGTAAAGGTATTTTAATGAAAGCGCTTACAGCCTTATAGTATCTTCCAAAATATGAGAATTAATCTATTTTTAACCTGAAATAGATTACCTAGATCGTTGATCATGTATTTCTGCACATTGATTTGCGTTTTAATGTGTTAAATTTGAAGAAGTTACGACCTTTTCAATAATTATGTTGTCTAGGAAGTTGTTTCCCATTATTGATATTCTGTACCGTATAGTATATATCTAATAATCTTACCGTTATTTCTCTCTGAAGATGCATTATTGGGTATGAAGGATTTACTCCTTAGGTATCCAGAAGAGTTGAGGTTGCACAAGTATGCTGTTGTTGAAAAGCTGCGTGAACGCATTGGCGATGACGATAGACTGGTTCGCGATACGCTATATCAACTTTTTAAGTCAGTAATTTTACCTGGCTGTAAGGAGGTAATTTTTTATTCTTGTCTGAATGCAGCAAGGTAAAAACCTGTTGTGAATTAAATGTATTAATGCGAAACAAGGACGATTATATTTGATTATTTGCAGTTCAAGAAACTTTTGGGTTGTTAATTACACTATTTTCCTCTTAATTTTTTCACGATACATACATGTGTCTTATATGCCAAATTTTATTCATTGTTGCCATGCATTGGACTAAATTAAACGGCCAGGCCATACTTCTGGATATGCAAAGCCATTCCTAGCTGGGGGGAAATGGAATTAATTCTGTCTCTTTCAGAGAAATTGACATAAATTATCTTTGAAGGGCTTAATCTTTTTCCTTCCTAGTTTTCACTTTTTCTTAATGTTATGCATCTTCCGTACAATAGAACAATTTGGTAGTTTCACATCTACACTGCTTTTATTGCATTTATGGATTCATCTAAGTGTAACATTGTTTTGAGATTTTGTTGTCATCATCTCTCTATTATTATCATTAAGTTCGATGGCGTTTATAGCCAATGAATTTAATGTGACATTTTTTCCCCTTCTTTTCTTGTCCAGGATAATCAAGAGCTGTTGATTTCCTTGATGATGGCCTATATATTTAATGCAATGACACATTTAGCAATCGATGTTCGGTTGATGGCTTTCAAATTTTTGGAGCTTGCTATCCAATACCATCCTCCTTCTTTCTTCTTGAATGCTGAAAAGGTATCCTAAGATTGTGCTGTAAAATGTTGCATGCAATGTTTTCATTGGAATCATTTATTAGATATGCTATTCTGATGTACAACTGTATAATTTCTGATTTATGCTTTGGTCATTAACTATGAACTGTTATATGGTTTGTTGTTCTTCTATGCATTATTCTAATGGAATGGACTTTAGGCATATTCTGGTAGTTATGTACCTGACAAAGATTGGATGTTACATAATCATCTTTTGAGACTCCACACTGTCTCTTAGTTACATTATAATGGTAATTTATGGCTAGAGTTTGCTACTTTGTGGTCTAGTGTTACCGATTGAGGCCTTATTCAACAACATTCTTTTTCTCCAAGATTCTGCTCTTTATGTAATTCTTGGTCTCTTCTCTTCATGTTTTCTTTGCTCTCATTCTGCTCAATAACAGGAAAGTTCTTATAGATGTTGAGCTTTAGGTTACTTGTCATCTTCTTTCTTTCTTTCTTTCTTATTCCCACTAGACATGTTATTCCTGTATGCAGATATTCTTGATCGAATCTTTATCCCTGGTGGGTGTGTGAGCTTGTTTGTTTGGTTGCCTTCATTTTTTTTACTGCGTTATTTCCTATCAATTGTTTATGGTTTAGTCTGTCTGTGTGGCTAATGAATCTAAATATTAGATCTCTTTTGTGTTTTAAGATAACTTTTAAGGTTGGTTTAACGATTGCTTCATTGACAGATTCTTCAAAGCTTTGAGGATATTCTACGGAGGAACCACTTTTTCTTAGAGGACAAGGGCAAGCTCAAGACTGCTCTTGCTGGCCTGGAACTATGCTTGTTGCTTTTGCCATGTAACAAGAGAGAAGTTGGCTTGTGTGAAAAGGTATTTTTAAGTTTTCTTAAAATCCGGAGGGTTTGCATGTTTTCTTTCATTGTTTGTATCGTGCAGCATGAGCCTGCTTGTTTTCTTGTACCTTCCAGCTGTATTCTTTCATTGCATATTATTGTTGAAACTTTGCTGTTAAATTTTGTTATTGTTGTTATTATAATCATCATTTTCCTCTACTTACTTAGTTTAGACGAGGGGTGCAAAGCATGTGTCAGTCAGAAAGCCATGAAAAGTAGCCCCGACTACACATGTGAAAGTTTTGAAAATAAATTTGTTTTTATTCATACTCGGAGATCTGACTTCTGAAGCTGGACGAACAATTTTTGAATGGGAGAGTTTTTTTTTTCTTGCGTTATAGTGGTGATCAGAGGCCAAATGAAAGGAAAAAAACTATCTGGGCATATAATTGCATCAGGAAGAAACTGTTCTGAGTTACTGCTTTTAGTCTCTTGCCTTATTTATGAAATAGTTTTGTAATACCTTTCCTTTTACTTAATAGAATGGTGCTGGGCAAGGGATACTGCATGCTTTTGAGCCTGATGTACCTGCAAAATCTGCTGGTATGTGATACATTGGTGCATGTGTTTATACGTCATAATCGATTATGTTCTACTGATGGCACCATGTGTCTAGTCATGGCTCATATCACAACATAGATCATTATGAGTTTGATAGTTGAAGTTCCTGAACATTGGAATGATAATACTTATTTTGGTTATGTAATTTTATTAGTCTGTACTTCTTCGTTTCAAATGCCTTGCAGTTGGCAGCATCTCACAGCAGGAGAAATCAAAATTCACTCTGATAATATTAGCTTGTTACTTAGATTGTGTTAATAAGTTGCGGTTTAGTGGGACAAGCATTCCGCAATTCAAGAACTTCCAATTATTTATTACCTTTTTTCGTTTTCATATTGACCTATCGTCATCTTGCTTTCTTTTGTAGGATGTGCAATCATCATCCCGAAACTAAAAGACCTTGTCCCAGTTCTAGTCAATTGTTTCCAAGATTTTATTCCGGAAGTTCAGACTGGCTCTCTTCTTAATACACAATCATTTGACTGTATGCTGTCCATACTTAACAGCATAAACCTTGCAGTCAAATTCTTCTTTTATATGACTGATGAGGGTAAACTAGAATCACAACCTTCTCAAGGGGGGCATGGTGTGACTATGTGTGAAACTATCTCTGTGACACTAGTGAAGAAGTTTTTACAAGTTTTGTTTCCCCTGAACATGAGAAATGAACTTTCAGAAAAGGTATAAGTTATAACCTTAATATAACTTTTAAACTCATCATTGTTTCTACAAAATTACTTCTTTAAAAGTCTCTTGATTGGTCTCACTTTAATTTGCATCCGTTCTATGCTCTTTCTGTTTTAGTACTCTAGTAAGCATGGAAGCCTATAGTATTGCTTGATATTTTATTTTTGTATTTTTGTGTCAAAATTTCCATCATTTGCAATTTCTCTCATTATCGATATATTTGTCAATATTTTCATTGATATATTCCATTTTTTTTACCCTTGTTATTTCATTGATAATGATATATTATACTTTGAATAAAATTGGTATAAAGTTATAGTACAAATGCAATGAATAATGTGTATTTGACCTTCACATTTTATTTTTTGTTCATCTTAGATATTTCTTGCATTTCTCTCAATTTCTGTTCTGTTTTGTTCACCTAAGATATTTCTTGTATGTCTTGCAATTTCGATTCAGTATGTTGGAGTTTTCATTACTTTCTAATGGTATCTGAACATGTTGACATTTTCTTAGAAGGTCATGCTTCCATAAGTCTGTCTTGTTCTATGGATTATATCAGGCCAACCCCTTGGCAGCTCTTACATTCTTGAAACCCGAGTGTATAGTAAGAATTCTATACTAGAGTTTTTTCTTGGGGGGAAATTTCAAACTTTAGGATCTGGGCTGGTGCTATATGGGCTCCAAATATCTTAGAAAGGGATGTCTACTATGTGAGGCACATTCTTAGCTGTAGATGTGTGTGTGTGTGTCTGTAGTAACTCATTTCACATTTTATGAGGGTTTTTTGTTGCCAGTATTACAAGTTCTCTTTTTGACTTGAATCGGTTCTTTTCTATTTCTGTTTGACAGGATGATGTTAAATATTTTGTCTTGAACACTGTGATGACAGAAATATTTTTGCACTTAAGCAAATGGATCTGCCCTCCTCCTGTTTTATTTGAGAAAGTTTTAGAATTTCTGGAAGATTCTCTGCTTGGAAAGGTTGGTTCGTCTACCATAATGTTTTAGTATGAAGTTGCATTCATGCTGTTCAAATTTCTGCATCATGTGCTTTGTATTTCTTAAAAGTACTGATTTAGGTGTGATAAGCAGTATAATAGCATTGTAATTTGATTGTTTCTATTCAATGAATTGAAATATAAAATAATTTCATATATTGACAAAAAAAATGATTTGCATTCTGCTAATGTGTATTAATATTAATAATGTCGATGATGGCCTTCAGGGCTCATGGCACATCTTCCCCTTAAGCACAAAGGTGCGGGTTAATTTGGGGTGCAAATACTGGTTGGTGCTTGATGTTATTTGCCTTGAAAAAAGTATATTAAAATAATGTCTTCGATATAATAATGTAAACGATGGATTGTTGTTCCACAGCATCACTTTTGAAGGTAAAAAGAAGTTTATGATCTACTTTTTGCCATGATAGTTTGGGGCTCAAATACTGGTGGGTGCTTGATGTAGTTTTCCTAGAAATTAAGACATATATTATGTTCAATAGAATAATGTAACTGATAGGTTGTTACTTGCAGCATCAAATTTTGAAGAAATTATTTATGCTCTAGAACTTGTCGGGGTGGTTATTTATAAAAGAAAATTTCATTCAATTTTAGTTACTGTATTTAATAGTTTTGTACTGTATGTTTTAGGTTACATTTCTTATACTTTCTGTAAAGCTTCTTTTAAAATGTTGGAAACTTGTTACTTTACAGGTATGCAATGACACGCTTTCTGGTAAGGCAGTCTGGGAGAAGCATTTAATTTCACTTCTTCCTTTTGTTCCAAAACTTGTTTCTCAAGTGGCAGATGACTGGAAGTCTCGCCTTCTTCAGGTATGAGCTGTGCTTATAAGTATTTTACATTCCAAGAGTTTATCATCAGCAGAGTTATGTCAACTGAATTCCTTTTTCCTTATAAGATTGTCTTGACTCTTTTCTTTAAGTACTTCATTGGTTGTGTAACTCTAGATTTGGTTCTAAAACAATTAGAGGTTCCCAATTTACACAAACCATTGTAGTGGGGTATTAAATGATTTATGTCTTTTAACTTCTGTAAATGGTGTTACCTATTATCATTAAATGCAGGCTTTTAGTGAGGCATTCAAGGACTGCAATCCTGTATCCCCTTTAAAATTGGCTTGTCTTTCCGTACTGGAGGAGCTGCTAGTTCCTGTAAGCTTGATTCTATACCTCCTGCTTGCAATTTCTCCAAGTTTTTTCTTTCCTTTTAGTATACCCGTGGTAGTAAGAAATCAGACTCATCTCTTTCTCTCTCAAATTGAATTTTGATATCTTTTCTACACATCATAGAGACAAGATATGCTGTACCTGGATCCGAGTATTCCCGAGATATTAGACTTTCAGATTACCTGGATAAGAGAGCTTCCTGTGTTGCTTATCCTGCTGGGTGATAGAAACCCATACTATTCCCAGGTAACATTTTTTAACCTCGTAAGACAGACAGTAGTATTGACACACAAGAATCTAGGCAGTAGGTTTTGCATCTTGTATCTCTGTGTCAGGACCTTATTCAATATTATTGTCATTATTTATCGTCTTTGTTTTTCTGCATAGTCAGTCTTTATCATCACCTATGCTTTTTCACCCCATTAGTTCTGGTTTATATTGCATGTTTCTTCAGGTTGTGCTGCACCTTCTACTTCGCCTGGGACAACGTGCTTTAGTGAACTCTTCCTTTGCATGGGAATATGACAACATGCAATTGTCACTGCAAGAATTTTTTGGCATAAGTCAAGATGATGGTAAGAGCCCATTCAGTAGACACTAGTATTCTTTTTTGTGGATTAATCATCCATCAGCAGACAACTTGGTTTCTTATGATTCCGCCTCTTGTTCTTGCAGGAAATGTATTATATGGCCCCTTTGTAAGGCTTCCCAGAGATTCTCAAGAACTCTCTCTTTCCTGCCTCTGTTATATCTCTAATTTGGGTCCACTTTTGCTGAAGTCAATAGCTTACTGTTGCCTATGTAAGTTATTCATGTCTGCCTCGGTTAGATTCTGTATGGATTTGACAGCTTAGGTTTGGCTTGCTGTTCGAAGTTCCCTATAGATATTATTTTGACTTTTTTAATGTCTCATGCGTGCCATTAATATGCAAGCTATTCTTGTTTCTGTTATAACAATTACAAAGGAACCTTGGGATTCCAAAAGTATTCTGGGTTAAAGTCACATGGGTACCAGATATGTTCCTTTCTGCACACTAGTTTTGTTGGTAGAGTTATCTTTTACTACAAGAATCAGGAAAAAAATCCTATCTTCATCAGTTTCTTCATCGGAAAGAGTATGTCATTTTAAAATCTGATGTAGAAACCATTTTGTTGCATCATTTTGTGGCTGAATGATAATAATTTTCCTTCAACTGGAACATAGATGCTTGCCATTCATGTCTTAATGTAACTGTCATTTGTTAAGTGATTAAATCCAAATATATAAGGGGGTTAGACATGCCATTAAACATCAAAGGGTGATTCTGATTGATGTTATATGGTAACAATATGAAGTAATGATGAATGTTCTCTCTTCTGCTTTCCAGTGATGTGTGAACATTGTTGAAGTATGACGAGTTATTTGCAAATTGGGATTGTTTTAAGTGACATTTCTATCTCTTTCCTGTTCATTGCAGGTCCTGATCTGGAACAATATGTATTATTTCGAATCATAGAGGTCCTGAATTCAGCTTATAAATCTGGGCATATTCAGATTGTTGATCACATTAGTTTCTTGATCACTTTGCTCTCCCATTTCAGAGTTTTCCCAGGTATGTCTGACAGAATTTCTTCTCCTCTTCATGGTTTGTATTAGTATGTGTAATTTCTATTTGTACCGGTTGACATCTTATGATGACTTTCAAATTTCTAATTTTCTACTAATATGATGACTTTCAAATGATTTATCGTTTTTCATGCTTTATCGTAATAAGGTAACTAAATTGCAAGTGTAAGACTTTGTCTACGTTTTAAAAGGCTGCTTCAGAACAAAAATTATCTTGCTCTACTTAAAAGCATATTATCTTGCTCCGAGATTTTGGGATAGAAAGTTCCTGCTCTGGACTATTTATAGCTATTTATTATTTTTGCTGCCAAAAGATCTGATGCCTTCATATTAGTATTACTAGAGAACCAATTTATTACTTAAGTGCATATTGCAATTTGTTGGGTTCCAAACCTAAAATGGCTTCATCATGGCAGAAAATATTGTTCCTGTTAGAGAGAGTGATGTGAATATCTCAAATCGAGGGACTTTTAAGTCACTCAGCCGAATTGTCTGCTCATGCCTGTCACAGATGGGTGATAATACTCTTGTTTTGCAGATGCTAGAGAAAATTATACTCAATCAGATGGTGAGTTGACTAGATAACTTCATCTTATTGTGTTTTTCTACTTTTCTTTACATCAATATCTTCTTAACTTATTATTTTATAACTTCATCTTCTTAACTTTGTCAACTTACCATGTGTTCCCTGTGTTTTCTTTCTGAAAGTTACAGTTTATCTATTTTTCCTGATTCTGATTTTTGTACATATTTCAGTCTCAAAATCCTCCTCTAGACAACGTTTGTGCTATGCTTAGGACGCTTATTACACTGGACTCTAAAACCACGATAATTTCCCAAAGAGCTTTTATAAGCCTAGGCAATATCCTTCCACAGTATCTGATTGACATTGTGCAGGTAACTTTCATTTCTTGTTTGGAGAGCATCTGCCTTAACCACCCCAACCCCACCCCCCCCAAACACCATTTTTTACTTGCTTGGGTCTTCTAACTTAGTTTGGAATATGTTCCACTGAGAGGATTCCAGTGTTTTTGGTTTCTGAAATTCAATATTTATTGAATCTTTTATTCCCTGCTGCTCATATGTAAATTTGTCTTTCCCATGAAAATAAGTTTTTCACGGGATGCTCAGATTTGATATCTTTTATTGATGTAGGACAAGTTAGGGGTCAATTAAAGTGGAGAAAATCAAAGAAACGAGAGTGCTACAAAATAAGAAAGAATAATGCTCATGCATTCAAGAATAATATCTGGAAGTAGGAAAAAGTAACAAGTCAGTGTTGCATATTTGTTAGTGGCTCGATTACATTTCAAAGAAAAGAGGCTTGAGTTTTAAGATTTTTAGTAAAGTTTTAGTTTTGGATAACTTTATCTTTCCTTGTCCGGTTGTCCCACAAGGATTTGGTTTCTCCTTTTTTTTTTTCACTAGTTAATCAGGATTTTCTTTATGTTTCCTTTATTAATTAGATTTTTAGTATTAGTGAAGATGCAAGGCAGCATTAATATCATGCAAATAGTTGTCCAGGGTGGGATAATTGGGTTAGGATTAGGCTGGCCTCAGCACGCTGTCTGCAAATGTAACCAAAATGAGGATAATGGATTAGGGTTACCTTGGTACGTTTAATATCTTTCTAACAAAGAGAGAGTAATTCACGCACGCATAATAATTGACTCATTATCCTTGGCAAAGAGAAAAGACATCCACAAAGACATTTTGGTGTACAGGCTCATCTTAAATTATTGTGTTTTCCAATAGTTACTGTGCCGTACTACCATAGTTGCACGTTGTGACACAAGAATCGATGGATTGGAATCTTTAAATATCATGTCCTCTAATAAAAAGCCAATAAAATATAATTTTGTTTGCAATCTCATACTACTGTTGGTCTGGAGGATGGGGTTTTGGAAGGGATGTCTATTTCTTTTTAATAATTATCAATATACGGAACATTTCGCAGATATCTTGCTCTAATACTTTCTATATGTTTGTAGATGTGTAGTATTGTTTTACATTTTGTGCCCCCTCTTCGCGAACTTTTAAATTGTTGCATAACGCTTTAGTTCATAGTATTCTATTTCAAACAATGAAGGTCCTTAGGCCTTGTTTCAGTTTTACTGTTTCTCAAGTTTCTGCCTTCTGATGCAGTGCATTGTTGAAGATGACAAGAAGACCACCGTTTCCATTTCTTCAAGTTCATGTCGTTATTATCTTATCCCTTGCTTTGTCTTGTTTGATAAAAGTCACGAACTTCTGAATCTTGTATTGAATACGTTGGGGTCATGGATAACTGAAAGTGGTTTGCCGCATGTAACTGATGATCATACCCACTATGCAACTGACATTTCAAGTATGGTAGATGCGGTTGTTTTCCTGCTTCAATTGATGCATATGGATGACAAAATCTGTCAAATCATATCTTCATTCAAGGCGGAGATTGACTATATCATGGAAGGCATCAGGTTATTACAGGTATTTTCATTTGCACCCTCAGGCATAACCCTGCATATTGAGAGAATCGTGAATTTTTTTTCCCCTTACAGCATACCTGAAGCTCGTCCTCATTTGAATTTGATCATTTGATCCATTCCCGTGATAATTCCAATATTATAAAATATAAATGTTTAAAAAGAGAGTAACTGCAGTGCAATGTCTAGTCAACATGTACATGTACACATATGGTATGTACTGCATGCAGTGGATGAAAGGATTGATATACGTGGTAATGTATGGGGCAATGGCCAAAAATATATAAATTGTAATTTGAAGAGCGTTATGGATTGAAAAGTCTTTGATATTCTAATTGGTCTGTCACTCCATACGTAACTACTTTACAACTGGAAATTTTTGTCCCGGTGTAATTCTTTCGTTGGTTTGATTTGGTTTTTTTCCACACACTCAACTCTTACATGCACGCTTTGTGTTGAGATGGCGATCTTTAATTTTGTTCTACTTTATTTATGCAGTCATCAGAGGAAATCAGCATGACGATTGAAGAAAAGCACAAGGTGCAATGTGCACTTGGTAGACTACAGAATGCAATAAATACACTGCACGGTGAGATGCAGTCAGTCTAGAAGAACGTTGTTAACCTGAGGTAACCTACGTTGTGAGTCTTCTTCATAACCATCTTTAGGATTCATTTGTGTGTAGGGCCCTAATAATCCGCTTTGTTTTTAAACCACTCACCCCCTCCCCCTCCCCCTCCCCCTCCCCCTCCCCCTCCTCCTCCCCTCTCTCTCTCTCTCTCTCAAATAAATAAATAAAGAGATGAAAGTGTGTAGGACTATTCCGAAGTTGATATCTCATATGTACACAATCTAGTGGGAGGAGGGAGACGAAGGTATATGGCTCTGGAATGTGCTTTAGCCCTTGTAGATCACACTTGGAAGACATTTGGGATAACGATTAGCGAATAACCAATTTTAGATAAACAGTTTAACTACTTGTTTTCCGGACAGCTATAAGTATCAGCTGCATCTGATTCCGTTTGTTGCAGGAATACGCAACTATGGTGGAAGTACAAGGAGTTTAAAGAGAACAGACGGTCCAGATCCAGTAGCTAGAATAAAGCTTCTAGATTGATGTTGGTCGTCAATCCTTGACTTGGTTCAGCTTAGGTACTCGAAGGCCCGGACAGAATGCACGTCTCCCATGGCCGTTGTGTCTACCTCATGGTTTTCAACGAGTGTAACTAATCAAAAGCAAAAGAAGAAAAGAGTCTCAATCACGTAGCATATTTTTCGGGTTTTGGGGATATGAAGCTAAAGTAGTGTCTCCATCATATATCTGGCTATGTTGGGTGTCCAATTTTGTTGTAGAAAGATTGAAACAGATTGATGGTGATTTAGAAATAGTTTTTCTCCGAGTGTTGTATTTTTACTCTCTATCTTCAACCTAGTAATTAACAAGATCATTGTTTTATTAATCCTGTTATTTACAAATAAAAACATGCTAAATTCTCCGAAATAACTAAGTACTTCAAAATATTCCAGGAACACACAAAAATGAAAAATACAAGAAAAACAAAACAAGATTGGTGCAGATAATAACCCAAATGCCCTCGAAAGATTTATATTTTCTTCATATATTTATGATTTATAAACTATCTCAAAAATCAAAATAGAAGATGATTCACGTATGGTTAATAAACCGAACTTCTCATACTTCACATCTTTTGTGTTCCGACAAGCATACTCTCTTTCGCCATCTCCTGAATCGTTTTAGAAGATCAAGGGTCTCTCTCGCCATCTCCTGAATCGTTCTTGGAAGATCACGGGTCAGTCGACGGTGCACTACTCTAAAAGATCCTCCTAGTTAGCTTTCTTATGCCTTACGGGTTTAATTGCTTGTTATTATGTCAGACTCTATGATTTGTGTGATATACTTTATTATTGTCAGTGAAATTACATTAATGCCATCATTTTTTTTTGTGATAGAATATTAATTTGTCTTTTCATTCTTTTTTGGTTGACAAAGAGAGTTTCATTAATTAGTAGAGATAATCGTCATTTGACGGTCATATGTAATATATGCGAATATACGTAATCTAGGAGATCATATCTGACCGTTGAGATGATAACTGTATTAAATACATATAAAAAGTAACAAAATAAAAAGTCAAATTCAATAAAACATAGCTAGGGTTAGTTCAAAAGGGACAGAAGGCCCAAAGAAATAAATTAGGCGGGAAATTGACTCAATCCCACAATTTCCCCAATTTCTTGGCGCCAAAATCAAAGTAAATGATGAGGTAAGCGC
Organism: Heteromeles arbutifolia; assembly: GCA_024362995.1. Taxonomy (NCBI): domain Eukaryota; kingdom Viridiplantae; phylum Streptophyta; class Magnoliopsida; order Rosales; family Rosaceae; genus Heteromeles; species Heteromeles arbutifolia. Next base: position 4,163,037 of record JANCRC010000010.1, on the reverse strand, counting down.
AATGAAATCAGATCCAATTCAAATCAAATCCGACGAATTCATGCAATGCAATCAAAGATCAGTGCCTTCTTCAAACCCTCTTCTTCTTCCTCTTGCCCCAACCCAGCAGCCGCACCTTCGCTTCTTTCCAACGAAAACGACGACGAATTGACCGTCTGGGAGAATACGCAGCACCAGTACTGTAACACCTACAAGCGAAGAGCTCCAAACCCGCAAAGGTATTTGTTTTTTGTTCTGGGCTTTCTGCTGTTTGGATGCCGAGAAAAAACGTTTCAATTTTTATTTATTTATTTATTAAAAGTTGTTTCTGGGTAGCTTCTGTTAAGACAATTAGGAACTGGGGTTATCCTGGATTTAAAATTCTGGGATTTTCCGTACAGAAAATCTGAGATTTAGTTTATTTATGAATATATTGATTTACTGACTGTTCAAATTTATATTTATTGGATTTTGTTTCCCTTCCAATCTTTTCTTTGTGTACTAAAGTAGAGGAAGGGACAAAAATCCAGTGAACCAATTGCCGGAGAAATCCTTTTCTGATGGTAATTCCGGGAAGCCGGAATCGACCACATTGGGAAAACTAGTGACCAAGAACAAGAAGAGAAGCTATGCTCAGTTCTATCTAGACTTTGGACAGTCTGATTTCAATCTGCACACGTGCTCCACGTGCGGGGTCAAGTATACCGCCGGAGACGAAGACGATGAGAAGGCTCACAGGGCATTTCACAAGGACTATACCAATGGAATTCCATTCAAGGTGCAAATTCGTTATAGGTTTTGTGTCTCCTTTGTTAGGTGTTAGGTCCATTGATAAAACAATGAGATTGTTAGAAGTGGATGCTTGTTTACTCAAATTGCTGACCAAATTTTGCAGGGATGGTGCAATGAGAGGGTTGTTCATTTGCCTTCTGTGGAAGGAGGTCGGATTGTTTTGGTGTTAGATTCTGATCCTCCGGCGCAGAGAAACAAGGTTTGAACACAAAATCTGTTTTCTTGAATTTGATACTTTATCATAGGATTGAATTGGATTGGATAGCATAACTCATAAAATTCAAGGTATACTAAAGGTAGAGGTGAATGATTAGAGTGGAGGAAACTTACCCCTTCTGGTTTCTAGCTCAAGTTAAACACAATTTCCATTTCTTGCTTCGAACATACCTTGAATTAAATGGGTTATATAATCAAGTCCAACCTGAGAAACCAAACGAGCCTTATATAAGTGGCACTGTTTCAAAACTCGAAGATGCGCTTAATTGGGCTACTATGTTGTATGGCAGGTTGGGGAAGTTGTGAAGAGAATGGAGAGTGAGCTTGGAAATGGATGGATTTTGCACAAGTTGTGTAAGGTGAAGGACAATTAACTTGGTCATTTATAAAAAAGCCACCAGAACTTTTGTTGCATCAAATGTCTTTTATTCAACTACCATTAACTTCTGGATAGACTTTCTCTTAGACCTTTATGAATACTTCAGCGCCATGTAACTCCAATCTTTTGACAGTTTTACAAGTACAATAATGCGTTTTTCTTGGTTTTTTTTGTGTGTGGATGCTGTAATTCAACTATGACCTCCATTTCCAGTCTCTGACTGTTGTGTTTGCAGGTATATCTGTTCATTTTGTCCCAAAGGGTTGCGGGCTGTCTAGTTGCAGAACCAATAAAAGAAGCACACAAAGTTTCTTCATTTGCAGTTGATGGAAGTTCTGGTGGTACAAATACACATGAAGCAAAATTATCTACTCTCCAATTTGGGGATATCAGGTTTCAGAGGGAAGTCATGAGAAAAGAAGCCCCTTCTGTTCCTGAAGCATTGAATGAGAATCTCAACGGTGCTATCTTCTGCGACAGGGAAGCAGTGGCTGCTGTTTGCGGCGTTAGAGCCATTTGGGTCACTCCATCTAACAGAAGAAAACACATAGCCACCCATTTATTAGATGCCCTGAGGTATTTTCATGTTCAAGCCTTTGCTATCATCTCCTATGGATTTTCTTTTCGTGTAGATTTTGTTATATTTTCATCAAATTGCAATCAAATGTATGATATTGTAACTCTGCGATTTGGATCACGAACTGCTAGCCAAATTACTTAAGCTAACTTTATCGCAGAAGACTGAATCGCATGCTTCTTTTCAATGTCTGCTCCGATTAGCATTTGGCTATTTACTTATTATTTCTCCATCACAGGAAAAGTTTCTGCATGGGATTTGTCCTCAAACGCTCTCAACTGGCATTCTCTCAACCAACAACAGCTGGTAAGGCATTGGCATCCAATTATACTGGTGGTGGTGGATATTTTCTGGTGTACAAAACCAACCATATTGTCCCATAAAACACAGATATTTGTGTCCATCTGTGCCTTGAGCTTAATTTCTTTAGAAACAATTTTTGACATGTTTGCTAAATTCTAAAAGCTAGAAATAAAACTTATTTTCAGTTCTTCAATCTGATTTATCGTCTATTTACAAGACGATATTGTAAATCACGTACTCTTGTTTACGAGGAAGGGATTCAAACTCCAGTACAAAGTGAGTTTGTCTTAATTATAAAAAAAAGAAAAACATGGATATCAGTAATTCAGTAAAAAAAAAAATTTATTTGAAATTTGGTGTAGTATATGAGATCTTATTCTTCCTCATTGAACAGTTCAAAACACAAAGAATAGATGTTTAATAATGTTAAATAACATGTTTTAGTAATTAAATAAAACCCTGCAGGGTAATTATATTTGAGGAATCTGTTTAATAATGTATGTTTTAGAGACCCCATGCCTGGAGGCTTCAAACCCAAAAATCAACTAATTGGACCTTTTCAATTATCTATTAGGAGGAGCAGCCTCCATGGATGACGTCTACAGAAAGAGATGTTAAAACTTCAAACAACTTCATTGCCAAAATGTGCGTGTTTGTTTCTCTGCACTTAAAGTTTAAAAACTCTTTATTGTATATTTTCATTGATACAATGTTATGGATAGGAAGGTAGATTATAAACATAGGTTGAACGCTTTAAACCTTCATAACTACGGAAAGGAATCCTCTTCGAATCCCTTCCACCTGAGCCAACTAAGCACAAAATCGAGATCCTTGAAATTTGATCCAAAGGCTAAAGTTATTATAACTTTAATGGGACCCCCTGATTTTAGTCATTAGATCAAATTTCAGAGACCAGTATTTTTTGCTCAGGTGGAAGGGATCCAAAGAGGATCCCTTTCCCATAACTACAACGCCTCCCAAACCTTTATGTATATTAAAATAATTTAAAATAAAATATTATCTAGAAAAGAAGTACATGAATGACAGATCTGTACTTTTTTTTGCACTAGGAGGGCAAATAAGAGCCAGGAGGATCTTGCCGGATCCTCTTGGTAAGAATCTTGGGGATTCTCCAATCATATCCGTTCATCGTATATTGTGCGATCATTAATCATTGTAAATTTTTTATTTAAAATTGAATATAAACAATACCTGATAAAAATTGATCGCACAATATATAATAAACGGATATAATTGGAGGATCCCCGGGATCTTCACAAATAGTATCCGGCGAGGATCCTCTCTAAAATAAGAGTACCCTTCTCTCAAACTCTAGTCTATGATTCAAGAAAATTATGGTCATTTAACTTTTGTTGTTTTACTATCTTGTACATAGTTAAATTAAGATCTGACGATGGGATAACCGTAATTTTTTTTAGACCATGAGGCCTACGAGAACGGGACTAGAAGCAAATAGCTTATAAATAAATAAATAAACTTCTAAATCGTAGTCCTAACGGCACCTGCACCCAAATGTGTTTACTGTGAAACACATTCTCGAGGGTGCAAACGGAATTTGCAGCGATTTTATTTTTAAGAGAACTTTAATGAAAAGCTTCAAGTAATGTTCACTTTAACGAAAAACTATATTTTTACACTAAAAGGTCAATCCTGATACTATTCACTTTACCCTTCATTTTATTTTTATCGTTAAAAGTCAAAATTTTGAAATTATTTTCATTAATTTTCCTTATTTCCAACGCATTTATAATTGTTGTAATTTTTTAAAACTGAGAAAATATGTTTGGCTATTTGGTCGAGAGAAGAAAGCTACTCTGATCAGACTGACCAATGGCCAGTACGATGATGACGTGTATCATGGTTGGCAGCAAAGAAGAAAGAGGTTGGCGTGACGTGTTGAACTGAGACAAGAGACGCAAAACATTTTATTTTATTTTCTTTTCCTTACTTTCTTCTCTTTAATCTATTTTTATTTGCTTATTGACTGTTGGCAAATTTTGGAATCAGGAAAAGAAATCATCTTATTTTTCAGAAACTTTTTATGCATATTTTTCAATTTTCAGTTGTCAGATCGAATAAATTGAAAATTAACATAAAAACATTAATAAATGTGTGTAGGATGTAAAAATAGATATGTGAATAGCACTATCCTAAAGTAATTATAGTAAATACGAAGTTCTGGAATGATTTCAAGCTCATTTCTTCACCACAGACATTCGTGAAATCTCTCATACCTTTCTAGTGATTATTAGTTGGTTTCCTCCTCCCCCAGGAGTTTGTTAAATTAAACTTTGATGGATCTGTTTTAAATGAAAGTTTCGGTATTCATTCTCAGGTAGGTTATCCTTTAATTGTTGGAGCTAAGTCCCTTGGTTCTACAAACGTGTTTTTAATCGAAGCTTCAGCGCTCTGTCTAGGATTTTCTCAAGCAATTAGGGTTGGTCGCAAGAAAATTGTAAGAAGGGGACTCGAAGGTTTTGATTGGTTATGTGAATGGTGCTTGCTCAATTCCTTGGAAAATTTGTTTGCTGCTTGGGGACATCCATAAACTTTTCCATGATTTTAAGGGTATTAGTTTTGTTCATGTTTGTCGGGAGGCCAACTTCGTGAATGATAAATTAACCGCTTTAAGACACTCTATTTTGTCAGATTATACTAGCTTGATTTTATCCCTAGTAGTGTAAGGCTTTCCTTACACTTTGATAATTGTTGAATTAGTTGCCCAAGGGGCTTTTGAGTTTAATTTAATTTCCTACCTTAAAAACCAACGATTTTATTTAATAAAACTAAAAAATCATGTTTTTGACCTACTTCGTCTAGAACTTGGACTCTTTTTATTTTTATATATATGTTGTCGATTATAATTTAGAACAGTAATGTAAAAGAAAGTAATGTTTTTTTAAGAAAAAAAAAAATCTAAAATCCCCATTTTTCCTAATAACCAGAACAAAACAAATATATTGTCTCAACAAAAAATAATAAATACAACGTAAAAAAAACAATGAATTTCCGAGACTGGCCAAACAAACCGGAACGCCGCCGTTTTCGGTTGCTTGGGCCCCAAGCATCCAAATATCACATAAAAGGAATGTGTGATCTGGAAGATACGATCGAGCTTCCCCTAACCTGGCTCCTCACGAAAACATCAAAAACATAATTCCCTAAATACCCCTACCGCCTTACCATATTTACAACGTCAGTCCTATACCCCCACACCTCTCTATATAAACCCCCCTTCCTCTGTTCATTTCTCCCCCTCCTCCAAAAATCCCCTTATTTACCATCGGATTTCCAAACTCCGACGAATTTATCACCGGAAATCTGACGTCACCTCGCCGGAGACGGGATATAGTAAAGATGATGGAGGCCGAAAGAGGCGTCTCGTTCCCGGTCGTCTTCTCCGACGGCGAGATCGAGACCGATATCGGCGACCTCGTCGTCTACCCGAAGCTTGATTTCTCGCGGTTCCTCTCTGTTCTGAGCCAAAAGATCGGAATCCTGCCGGGGCAGTTTACCGTCTACCTCTCCTCGCCGGAGACCCGCCAGCGAATCCCCATCACCGGCAAGGTCAACTTCAGCGCGATTTCTCGCGAGAAGAACTGCTTCTTCCTCGTGGAGCTCAAGCGGTCGAGGCGAGAGCGGCGGCGGAAGAATCACAACTACCAGGTCCCCCACCACCACCAGGACTTCCAAGAAGATGAGTACCGCAACACGGCGTCGCTTGGAGCTCAAAATCCAATCAACAAGAATCTCCATCTCGAGAATGTTATGCTATTAAAGCGCGGCATGGAGATCGAAAACGTCGCCGGATTGGCCATGCCTTTTGCGGGTCGGGTCGAGTACGAGAATCGGGTCAGAGAGCTGCAGATTGAGAAAGAGAGGTACTTGATGAACATGGGCCTGGGAAGGGCCGATGGGTTCGGACTCGGGCTGGGCCGCCCGAGTGGAGCGACAGTATGCGAGGAGTGTTCGAGGGCGAACGAGATGGGGAGAGAAGTCGGGTTCCACTGGTGCGCTTACGACCCTGTGACTTTCGGGTTCAGGTCGCCGGCGGGTCCGATTTCCCGACCCGTTAAAGGGTCCGACTAGAAAGGTCACATCATTCTGGGTTTTTTTATTGGTTGGTGATAGCGAGATTGATAGTATGCGGTTTGGTATACGATAAGGAAGGTACACCTGACTATGACATAATTTAAGGTGTGAATATTTTGTGGATATGGTCGTATGGGTTACGAAAGTGTTTGAGAAGGATGTCGTTTTAGGAAATTGGAGGTGAGATTTTGGGGGTGAATGTGCAATTTAGGGTTTTGGAAGGTGGAATTGAAACTGATATGTAGCTGCCTGGATAGGAAAGAAGTTTCCTATTTGGTGTTTGGGAAGAGGAATTGGGTTTGGGTTTTTTGTAATTCCATGGATTGGATTAGTTTCCCATCCCAATTATAATTAAGTTATTAGTAGTAAAGGAGCGGCTCCTCAGTTTCTAGGGCTTGTATAATTATTGGTTTTTAACTTTTTATCATTTGCTTCGTTGTTTTAGTTTTAGATGTGCTTTATTAAAAAACGGATTATGTGATTCGAGAATAATTGATTATAAAATAAAACGCATTGATAAACTGTATTTTAAAAATGTTATGAGTATGAAAAATAATTTAAAAGCATTTAGAAAAAAAAATAAAAAGCGTTCAATAAATTTTAATATACAAATAAAATAAACGCAAAATAACGGACAAGAATTTGGTACGTCAAACTGTACTGAATTTTTATATAGAATTAAGTTAAAAGATTGTTATTTGGAGCTTGGAGCTTGTTATGAGTTTTTGAAAATTATGATGTAAAGTGTGAGTGGTAAATTTTCCATTTTGGTAAGTTGGCTTTTTCTTTTAGAAGCTAAAACCATCCATCAACGCAATTAATGAATATTGTCCATGTACCGTACGAATTTCAAATTCCTTTATAATTGAATATCGTAATTTGAACTAAAAAAACTATCCATCAACGGAATTAAAAATAATTATCAGCAGTTGAGGGGAGAGTTATGCTCCAAATATGTGTGTCATCAATACATTGTTATTATCAAATCTCAATTTATTTTCATTTTTATTTTCTCCTTTCTCATTCATTAAATTTACTTCGTAAAATATACATAACATTCCAGTCTTAAAATTCAACATTTAGGACATTCATACTTGAACTAAACGCTCGACTCTTGCATTGGACAGCGAACGCAGTCCAGGTCTTTAGACACTAAGGCGATCATGAGGACTTTGATGCCCAAAATTCATCTTAATACCCAAAAGTTCACCAAAACTCGTTGCAAATTCTTCGTAACATGCACTTTCATCGTATAACCTCAAATTCTCAATTAACATGACAAAAGTAAAAATTCATTCTCGGCCTTCAAACAAAGAGGTGTTACTTCAAAATTTCATTATAACTGAATGATGTCAAACTTGAAACTGATATAGGATTGGCCTCCTTGAGCAAGGGGACCATCAAAATAACGGACAAGAATTTAATATGTCAAACTGTACTGAATTATACATTTAATTTGAGAAGTATAAGTAAGCGGATGTAAGTCGCACACAAAAAGTTAGGCATGATTAATACATAACTGCACCAAACAATTAGGTCCGCATGATTAATCATATGCAATCGTTTATATGAGATGCCAAACGAGATCTAAGAGCTAAAACTTACAAAGGTGCACCTTGGCGTGCGGCCATGGATCACGGACCCATCCAGCTTGTTGTCCCTCGAACCTAGCCTTCTAACGAGGGAGTACCCGCTCCTTAACGATGGGCCCAAACGATTGAGTTATGAGCCCGACCCAATAACCCAAAACAAAAAGAAGAGGTGCATGTTTACTTATTTGAATACACCCACACCGTAGCCCATCCTTTGTGTGCAAAAAGGACGAGTCTCATCAAAGTGGTGGCCGATTAAATCCGTTCCGTTGATTTGGTGCCTGCAAACGTATCAGACTTTCCCGCGTTACCTCTCCCATTCAGGAGAATCATCCAATTACATCCGTACATCGTGCGGTCAAAATTCATTATAATTTTTTTATTTAAAATTGAATATAGACAGTATTTAACAAAAACTGACCGCACGATGTACGATGAACAGATGTGATTGGAGGATCCCGGAATCCTCACAAAGAGGATCCGGCGAGATCCTCTCTCCTCTCCCACACCACCCGCGTACATCTTTCATTAGCCTGACCCTCATTTAACCGCTACATGTCCATAAGACAGGTGTTGGATTTCTGCAGTTGCAAATCCATCAGCAGCATCTGCTTCTACCTAATTATAAATGGACAAGTGTCCAATCTGTGTATACAATTTTAATTATTTGGGAGTAGAAGCAGGAGTTGCTGTAGCCAAGTAGTGTTACATAGAATAGAAGGAGGTTTTGAGTTAAGGAGTAGTGGAAGCGCGAACGAGCCGACCTGATACGGCCCGAATCCGCTAAATGTGATGTTGGCGTTCAGAGAGTGATCGCTGGGGCATAAAACCTAAAACAGAGGAAAATAACTTAAATACAACAAGTTATTGCAATCGTAGTGTTTCGGTCCAATAATGTATAAACACGTAAGAAAGTACTACAGTATCACTTATTGGGACGTGATGGTAGTGGTGAATAGTGATGGTAAACCCCTCCCATGTCATTCATTCTCAAAGTGATAGAACTAGGGCTTGTTTGGTACCACTTTAATTTCCTATGTAAGGTTTTAAATTAATTTTGTAAGGAAATTTTGGAAACTAGCGTGTTTTCACGACGTTGTAAATAAATTCTGGGCTGGGGTGTTTTCAAAATTTTCTTAGTTCCATTGAATTGAAGCCTTGGAAGTTGGAACTGAAAATTGCTCGGTGCCTCATCAATTAGTTTCCAAAAACTCGTTTTTCTTGGGAACCAAACAGGCCGTAACACACAGAACCATTTTCTTTCTTCTTTAGAGAGAGAGAGAGAGAGAGTTGTAACGTCGTTTTAAAATTAACTTTTGTCCATATTGCAGTGCCGCTTTTAGACCCTTAAAATCACCCCCCCCCTTTATTTTTCTATGTTTTTTTCTCTGTTTTTGTTGGGTTTTTTCTTCAGTGTTTGCATATTTGCAAGGAGAGATTTTCATTTTTTGTTTGTTGGGTGTGTGAAGTTTGCTGGGTTTATGCTAAAAATGGCTGGGTTTCCACCAAATCCCGACGACGGTGAACTGTGGCTTCCATCTGATTTTTTTTTCAACGAAGCAGCTTCTTCAACCTCCACACTTAGCCGTCACCATTTCTCTAATACCACGGATGACCTCGCTCGGCAGTTGGCTTCTCTCTCTCTCCTCAAACAATACCAAAGTCCAAGCCTTTCAAATCTCTCTCTCTCTCTCTCTCTCTCTCTCTCTCTCTCTCTCCTGACTCACACACACAGCTTGATTTCCATTGCACCCTTTGCTTTGCATGAATGTCTAACATGGGGTGTTTTGTATTTTTACAGAGTTTGCGCCGGGTCAGACCGGCGGTCCGGTCCACCCAGCTTGATTATTTGGCCCGGAGGTACTTTAATCTCGGCGACAGCCATGGTTTTGTACAAAAAGGTCCTATTTTTCATGGGTACGGGGACTCAACACCTCCATTACCACTATCAGTTTATGAACCCGGCTCAACTTCATGTAAATACAGGACCAGAAAACTGAACCGGATTTTTTGCCCTTAGTCTGTATTCAAATGTTTTGCTTACTTTAATAAATGAAAGTATTGTCATTTAGTACTACAATTTAGAGTGATCTCTAAGTTTGAACATCCAAAATGATGAGCTTGCAACTAAATTTATTTCCACATTAGTGTAAATATTAGACCCGACAGTTTCTGACACGACACGATAACACGACACGAAAACGACACGAAAATAACGGACTTCGGGTCAACACGATAACTAATGGGGTCATTATCGGGTGACCCGATAAGAACCCGTTAATAACGGGTTCTTAACGGGTATACACGCGGGTAACATGTGAGTAACCCATTTCGACCCATTAAGAAAAAAATTATTTTGATAATTTTAAAGTTTAATTACTAAAAGATTTATTATAAAAATACAATAATGGCCATATTAATATATACAATATATTCTATATTAAATATATAGTTTTGTATTATTATTCTATATAAGTTAAAAAAAAAAGTTTTAGTCATTATTTATTTTTATTATGAGAGTTCCTTATTATCATTATTAAGATAAATTTTACTTAACATGTTGTTGTCTAAAATTAAAATAAACTAGTGTAGCATTTGTATAGGCAAGAACTAAGAAGACATACATACAAGTATGAAAAATGTGAAAGAATATGTAAACACTCATAATTCATCATTATTCATCTACGAGTAGATAATGGTTACACTTACATTATCATTTAGATTTTTAAAATCCTCCAAACCCTCATGAATAATGTTTTTTATTTGAGGGCAAAATTAATAAAATTAATAATAATTATTCTAGAAGTGTAAAAAATGTAAAAAAAAATACAATCACTCATAGTGACAAGTTTTACAACTTTCATGAAGGGGTTAGCTTCAAAATCCAACACTATAATCCATAAACTTTAAATTTATATTTAACCGTCGATTGTCATTTACGCTTTATTCTTCTTACTGAATTTCTTTTTTAAAATTTTCTTTTTTGAAAACATGATCATCTGGCGGATGTAAGAAGATGAACAGTTCAGATCTTTGATATTACATTTCGATATTTAGGTTAACTGAAATAGGAGTCGATGTCATATAGTTTGTAGAAACTTTATAAACATCAAGCAATATTTTCACTAACCATAAAACTCTGAATATAATATCAACGATCCAAACCGTTCATCTTCCTGCATCCTCTAATAGATCATGTTTTCAAAAAAGAAAATCTGAAAAAACAAAATTTGATAGGAAAAATAAAGCGTAAATGTAAACAACAATCAACGGTTAAATTTTGATCTATGATTTATATGATTATAGTGGCGAATTTTGAAGTTAAGATCTTCACGAAAGTTGTAAAGTTTGTCATTACGAGCGTTTATATATTTTTTCTATATTTTTTACACTTCTACATTAATTAAAAAACTATGAAAGACTTTATTTTTGGATGTGACAATATGGTATGTATATACTTATTTAGTATTATATTTTTCATTTGATTATTGATTGGTTTAAAATATATTTTCTTTAACGGGTAACGGGTCGGGTCATATTACCTGTTAATATTATCGGGTCGATTAAGGGTCGGGTCATTTTACCCGTTTATTTTAACAGGTGTTACACGACACGACCCGTTAAGATATCGGGTATGACACGAAAATGACACGAACACAGAAAACACGACACAAATGCCAGGTCTAGTAAATATACTTGTAATATTTGAGCAGGTTGGTAGCTTTTTGGAAACCAGAAATGGGATTCGAAGAGACAGCAAAACCCTGCTTTGCGATTCCAGGGTAGAGGGAATGGATCAATGGGCGGTTTTGGGAGGGTTTGTGGAGGCACAGGCGTGTTTCATCCCAGGGTTTTGCATTCCACAACCACAACCACCGCCACCGCCAGTAATCCGGAGGTCAAAAGGAAGCAGGGTCAGTTATTAATTCCTTCTGAGTTTTTTTTTTTTGTCCTAGGCAAACTATAGTTTTGTTTTGTATGTTAGATGAAACGGAGCGTCTAGTGATTAGTGGTATTAAACCAAGTACGCAATGTTATGTTAAAATTTTTTAACACTTTACTATAAGTTTGTTCACAACCATCTTAACGTTCCCGTTTCATGTTCTGGCCTCCATTTGTTTCTTGCATCTTTTCTGTGTTTGAAGTCATGATATTTGTTTGTGTGTTGATCCATTTCTTTATTCTCTGTTTCGTGTAACTTTTGTTTAACTTCTCGTATCACGTCTAAATATGTTACATCATTGCTGTCTGCAAAATGTTTTGTGTCGATATATGAAACAGTGCGTGCATTTTACACAAATTGTAAGAAGACATATGCCTTCTCTGATGCAACGTGTTTTCAGTTTTTTAGCAATTTGTTTTAAGTTGAGAAAGATTGACGTTAAATATATTGAATAAATTAAAGAAAATTAAAATAATAAAAAGGAAGAAGAAACATGTTTAAAAAGAGACGGTGTGAAAATCTCTTACCATAGAATAACGACCATCAGTCGTCCATACATTCATGGCAGTTAATGGTAGCATGCACGTTGTCATGTTTGCAAACGAGAATTTTATCCTTTCAATAGAAATGCTAAGGGGATTCTCTTAAAAGTCGGAGTCTTCGTGAATTCTCTGTCATCTCATGTTTTTAGCTCAATGTTTTATATTGTTGACGCAAAAACTGACGTTAAAGAAAGTTCATAAAGTGTTTTACTTTTGAGAGGCTCCCTTAGACCATCTCCAAAGGAGATGTCAAATTTTGAACATAAAATTTAAAAGCCTACGTGGCATTTTGACATATTTTAAGGTTTCGCTCTCCATCCGATATGTCAAATTAAACTATTATTTTCTTTTCTTAATTTCTGTTTTATATTTTAGATTTTACATATACGAATCATTCATGATAAAAATTCATATTAATTGCATTCAAAACCCAACAAATATCTTTTTTCTTGTTGAACCATGCACTAATAAAAACATGATCCTCATCTTTGTTGAACCCGGCACCACGAACAACTTCTTTCTTGGTTCCAGACGTTGAATCAGAAAATGAGTTGAAAAAAATTTGAGGCATGTTCAACGTATGAAGTTCTGAAAGCATGCCTTAATGAAATTGAAAAGAATCGTTGATTTAAAAAAAAAAAAAAAAAAAAAAAAGGGGGGGGCAGGATATGAACAGATTACCGTTCAACAATCAACATTTAATACAACCAATAATAATTAAAGTAATAAAAAATATTTAATAATTAATTAATAAATATTTGATATCAACCCATTTTGCTGTCAATTCATGTCATGCCACATAGGATTTGGCATTTCGGTTGGAAACAATTAGTGGTTGTCTTTTTTTATTGTTATAGCTTTTATGAACATTTTGATATCTTCTTTGGAGATGCTCTTAGCATTTCTCTTCATCCAAATATCGTGATTCAGTTATTGGTTATGTGTTATGTTGTAGGTTTAAGAAATAGGGAGGAGATTAAAGCCATAAAACAAAGGAACCCTATCAATAGCGTTTGTTCCAATGCTGGTTTGCCTCGAGACTGGACTTATTGAGCTTTTGTGGCCTTTCTCTAACTGTGGTATTTTGTCTTGTTCATCGAAGAAGAATAGAAGTTTAATTATCTTGAGTTGTGTGCAGAAGAAATGTAAGAGCCCAGTAACTTGTGTGTTTTTTTTCCTTCACTTTGTAAGGGTAGATTTTGCTGAATAAAAGTAACTTTTCTTTGACTTTGTATCATAAGCTTAACACGTGTTAATTAATGATAGAGTCCACAAAGTGTTAATCAATGATAAAGCTCACATAAATGATATATATAAAATGAGTTTAGAAGATTTAATTGCTCAACACCCAAGCACGTGCATAGGTAGGAGCACACATAAGATCATGCACAAAAATTTCTTCTAATCGTGAATGTGTGTTGCATAATGGGTTAAGAGTAACTCAATAAGAAAGGTTAAGAGTTCAATTTTCCCTAATACAACCCCTTTATTCTTAAAATTTATAAGTGGCATCAATAAACCCAACCCATTTGAGAGGCTTGAAAAAGTGATTTTTGAAAGCTCGATGCTAAGGCTTTGTTAGTCTATTGACTCTATTCACTTGGTATTGAAAGTTGCTAAATCATATCTGTTTGGGTTGATATTTAAACATTGGGTTTTGCATTAGGGAAAGCCCAAAGGTGCCAAAACAAGTCGACTTGCCCGAAGCCCAGCAATAAAACTTGAAGCGAACTGAAGCCTTTCCAGCCAAGGCATAGGCCATGTGCCTATGATTGAAGTGACAACTGACAGGGACCAACTCACTATTAGCCAAAAAACACTTTCTAGTTGCATTACAAGTAAATACAAGATGACTCATTGCCCTCCAAGAACTTTCAGACAAGAACAGAGCTAAAGCAGTCGGACCAAACTGCCTATAAAAGGGGAATGAGACGACAGAGATAAGGACACTCAACCAACCAATCAAAAGACATACAAACTCTGCTCTCAAGCTAGTTCGTACCCAGAAAAGCTTAAACTTGCCCAGATTCAGTCCTTTTAGCAATAGTTCCCTTAGAAAAGCTATTTTTGGTCTAGTGTAAAAGCTCTGCTACCTTCCCTTAGTGTTGTAGTATCGATTCCCTTGTGTAAAACCTGTTTACCATCCATCCCCTTTAGCTTACGACCTCTGTAAACTCAAAGAGAAGTGGTAGCAAGAAGTTCGACCTTGCCCGACAAGGTGAAATCTTTCCTGAGTCTCTTTGTTCGTCTTTTAATTTAGTAGATTTGTCGTTTAAATGTACTTTTCAGCATATATTCAAGTTATTTCCAACTGTTTTCTACCTAAGAGTCCCATTTGCATTCGAATCTGGTTAACTTAATAAACATGTTTTCGTTAAGAACAAACTGTGTTCGAGGAAATGGTTAAAAGGGCCTTGGACTCCCTTCGTTTTGGACATATAAGATTACGCACTAAAAGTCCTTGTTTACAAGGCAAGAAAAAGAACTTAATGCAGACTTAGCCCATCTGCGACAATCCTTTGATAACAAGAAGTTTAAGTAACTTAGGGTGCAAGTAATCGACTTAAATTATATCTGTTCAACATCTGTTATACTGAGATAACAGTGGCACGCTAAGATCCTTGTTAGTTTTTATTGTGAGCCTTAAGGCCCATACCTAAGGCCCTACAAAGGTACCTTTCAAAACTAGCTACTAACCTATCTTGCAGCACACCAAGCAAGAACTAGCCTGACAACCAACCAAGTGCCAAACCCCTGGGGAGCTGTGAGAGGGGAAATCCTTGCCCGGAACAATATCATCAATGTTATCCGTTCCTAGAGGATTTGTTATCCTAGGCGTGAAACAGGGAGTGTGATCGAAGATGAATTTTTTAAAATCCTCTTAAAATTTCAGCTACGAGCTGGCTGAAGATGCTCAAAGTATGGGAGTTTTATACAGAAATGTCTCTATACAATTAGTGGTGAAATTATTCAAAATAAACTGCATCAAGTTTTCATTGTTGGACTTTACATTCTTCAACAAAAACGCCAAATTTATGTCAATCACCTCTTCAGCACCATCCAACATCAACATGTGCATCTAAGTTGTGAGAATTCAAATCATTTCTCCGTTGGAAAGAGAAATACAACTCGACTAATAACTAGTTGGTACACAAATATATTTATTAAAAGAAAAGAAAGTCACACAATTTGTTTTAATACAACAAATATTTACACTAAGCCGTGAAGAGATTAGGATAAGCCACACAATGATTTTGTCATATTAATTTGGTACCAACGAGATTCGAACCTATATTTTTACATCTACAAGTGAAGATGTACACAACTAAATTAGCGGTGAAAGTAGGCACAATTTATTAGAAAGCCACGGCCGAACGAGGTTGGGTCCCACATATATGGAGCCCTCCACTGACACGACGATCCTCTTTCGTTCTCATATAACCACGTTCGTTCGTTTCCCTCCGCATTTCGACGACGGACGAAAAGAAAATGAACAACTTATTACGCAACGTCTCTCTCATCCGATGTCTCCGTCACAACAAACCCGTGCTCCGAAATTTAATCACCCTTTTCGCGTTTACTGGCTTGCCAAACAGTCACTGAGAAAGTGAGGGAAAATCCGGCGAGAAAATTTGGAAAGATGGGGGTTCCGCAGGCAATGGAGGGCCTGGAAGCGAGAGCTTCGTCTATGAGAGACGCGCTGCACAAGAGCCAGACCATCACCGACAACATGGTCGCCATTCTCGGCTCCTTCGACCACCGCCTCTCCGCCCTCGAAACCGCCATGCGTCCCACTCAGGTCAGTCACCTTTCTTTCTCTCTCTCTGTTTATTTCTCTGCTTGTTTCCCGAGAAACCTGAGGAAAATGTCACCTTCTTCATCGTGGTCCGGAAATGTACTTGTTTACAAACGCTGCGTTTCGTTCGTCTGGTGTAATTTATGTCTCTTTTGGTTTGATAGTTTTTTCTCTCCATATAATGTAAGTATATGTAGATGGAGCTGATGAGATGTTTAGATTTAATTGACATAAATTCAGGATTTTGATTTGGGTTTCTTTGTGAATTGGTGAAAATTGTGGATGGTAGATTAGGACTCATTCAATTCGGAGGGCGCATGAGAACATTGATAAGACATTGAAGGCTGTAGAGGTTATATTGGGGCAATTCGACCTCACACGAAAGGTTAATTAGCTCTTTTTCGATTTGTTGATGCAATGCACTTTGTGATTTGTTCTTGTTTGTTGACGTCTGTGGAGAATTTGATTGGAAAATGTGGCGGTGTTGGTTTAGGCAGAGGCTAAAATACTGAGAGGGCCACATGAGGATTTGGAAAGCTATTTGGAAGCAATTGATCAGCTGAGAAGCATCATTCAATTCTTTAGTAGCCATAAAAATGTTAAGAGCAGTGATGGGGTGCTTCACCATGCCAATAACTTGCTTTCGAAAGCCATCTCGAAGCTCGAAGATGAGTTTAGACAGCTGCTCACAAATTACAGGTTCACTTTAATTACAAGAAAACATCTTTTCGAATTTCAGTTACCATTTCCTGCTTTCAACTTATTATCAGTCAACTTTTAAACATGACATGCAAGCATTGAACTTTTGTTTACTATTTCCACTTTATTTAATCAAGCCTTTTATATTTTTGTTCTTTTGTTTTTCTTTTTCCATCTCTGTTGAGGAAGACACTCTGTAATGTTTAATCTGGAAGTTTGAATTTTGTACAGAAACATTGTCTCAAATACATGAAAAAATAGAAAGTAATTAAAAAAAATGAAGATGGTAGTTACGAAGTTGAAATCACTAAGAAGAATTTGACTTTAAAACTGCTTTGTCAAGCCAACTGAATGATAAGAACTATGATTATGTAAGATTCTTGGTGCCCTATTTTTGTTGATAAATCTTGACGTTTTACTTGTCGTAGAGTTCAAGTGTTGCAGATTTGTTTTGGTTAAATTTAACCTTTTAGTTTTGGCCTTCCACCTCATAATAAACCTCAATGTTTCTTCTTGTTTGTCGTTTCCTGTCTCTCTTGTTATGCCATGTTTCCTGTTGTACCATGCCAATCCTACAATATGATATCAGAACTGACAATTGATGAACTGTAGGTTATAGCCCCTCAAGTAAGTTTTTTTCTTTCGTATTTCAGCAAGCCTGTGGAGCCTGATCGTCTATTTGATTGTCTCCCTGACTCTCTACGACCAGATCCAGCCGGACAGAAAAATGATACTGGTGGAAAGGGTTCTGAACACCCAAACAAAAGTTTAAAACCTGTCATTTACACACCACTAACGCTTATTCCCCCAAGGGTTCTGCCATTACTGCATGATTTAGCCCAACAAATGGTTCTAGCTGGCCATCAACAACGGCTATTTAGGACCTACAGGTGAATTCTTTATTTCTTTTGCGTGGTTTAATGTTATGTTGCACCATTGCTTACATTGCCAGTCATGTGTGATAATTTCTGTTCTTAGTTAAAGTAGATCTTTAAATAATAGGTGTATTCATTAGGAAAAGGAATATACTCAAAAGTTTTCTTCATAAAGTTCCTCTTGCTCTCACCTTTTCTCCCTTTTCATCTAGAAGAGTTACAAAATAGTTTCATTTTTATAGATTGGTTTCTGACCGCTTGATGCTGACCAAATTCCTGACCAAGATTGAGTTATTTTATACGAATTAAAATGAATAGGTAACAAATTGATGTACTTATAATTTCCATATAATGCAGCCTAAATTACATCTAAGCCATGAATTCATTTGCCTGGTCATGCTTTGACCTTGATGGGAATACTAGAAAAAGAAAAAAATGGTGGTGGAGATTTTGCACTTTTTACATTTATTCTCTAAATAGGTTTGAGAAATTTTTTTGTTTGGTCTTTTTCCTTTCTACATAAGATACCAAAGAGCGAACGAAGGATATGACTATAGATAGGGAAAATTGGACAGAAAGGATTCCAGTAGCCAACCCCACTTATTTGAACTTAAGGCTTGGTTGAGTAAGTGCATCAATTCAAATCTTTCTGATCTTCGTTTTACATATTATTCATAGACTGACAAAGATGTTCTTATAGGGACACTCGTGCTTCTGTTTTGGAGCACAGCTTGAGGAAACTAGGCGTGGAGAGACTTACTAAAGATGATGTCCAGAAAATGCAGTGGGAGGTTTTAGAGGCTAAGATTGGGAATTGGATACATTACATGCGGATAGCTGTAAGGATTCATGAGTTTTAGCTCAATTGGTTGTAAATGGCTTGTTTGTTGGTTGCTGTTGCTTTTTATCTACGGTTGTTAACCTTATTTATTTCACTACCTCTGTACTGTTTAAAACAGGTGAAGCTGCTGTTTTCTGGGGAAAAGAAAATCTGTGATCAAATATTTGAAGGTGCTGAGACACTTAAGGATCCATGTTTTGCTGAAGTTACTGCAAACAGTGTGGCTATGCTCCTCAGTTTTGGGGAGGCTATTGCCAGAAGCAAGAGGTCACCTGAAAAGTTATTTGTTCTTTTAGACATGTATGAGATAATGAGAGACCTTCAGTCAGAGGTAATGAAATTACAGTAATTGCATAAAAATTAGACCATGATTACAAATTTCTGAAATTGTTAATTGCTTGATCAAACATTTTGAGGGTTTCTTGCTACATATTGTGTAGGGATTCATGGCAGAAATTTAAATCCTGTTAGATATGGACATGGCAATTAATTTTTTGAATGGATAACACACACATAATCACACACTCAGTCACTAGTTTATGTACAAGATCGTTTTGGTTAAAGCACTTTACCAACTTGCATAAGATGTTTCTGAAGTCCATCCATTGCCGCTAATTTGGGACAGAACATGCAGTTTCTCACTCTTAACTGTAGTGCTGGCTTCGATGTGAATGTGAAAATGATGCTATGTTGCTGATATAAATCCTTGTTAAGACCTTAGTATTGGTTTCTTAAATCATGGCAGAGCTTGTGTAAGTTTGAATGAGGCCTGACAACACCTTAGAACTCATCAATAAAGAGCCTTTAAATTCAAAAATTCATATGTTTAATTATATAAGATGATCGCTGGAGTATATTGAAGGCCAAAAGGTTGAAAAGTATTAACATGGGGATGGGGGTAAGTGTAATAATGTCAAGCTGAGTTCTTACAAAATTTATATTGCAAGGAAACTATAACTCTTAAAGAAAGTAGAAGGTCAAAATATTAATTTCGTTCTCGTCTTTATCTTTATATGTTCATCAAATGTTGGTTTAATACTTCTTAAGCAAACAATCGATGGTTTAAAATATAATTCTTAGATCTTATTTTTCAGATTGAGTTACTTTTTGGAAGTAAAGCTTGCATGGAAATGCGGGAATCTGCAATAAGTTTGACAAAGCGTCTAGCTCAAACAGCCCAGGAAACTTTTGGTGATTTTGAAGAAGCTGTTGAAAAGGATGCCACAAAAACTGCTGTTCTTGATGGAACCGTCCATCCTTTGACAAGCTACGTGATAAACTATGTAAAGTTTCTCTTCGAGTAAGTAGTTATTCCTGTGCTTTCTGATTCTTGCTATTTTGTTCCTTCTCTGAGGAGATTGCAAATATAATAACTTTGAAGCATTCATGATTGCTGATGTCTTTGAGGGCGATCTGATCTGTATAATTTTTTTGACCCTATTGCTTTTGGTAAATTCTCTGCTTAGTTATCTACTTAGTGGGAAAGGGCTTCTTGTTGTTGCATTGTTAGTTACTTGGATTGTTTGTCTCCACGTTGGCTGGTTATGATGGTAATGTTTAATTTATTAGTAAACTGGAAAAAATGCCCCTACAACTATAAGTTTTATAGAAAAACACTTTTTAAGAGCTCAACTGGAGACAAAAGCCCTTCATCCATCCCCTTGTCATGCGCTAATTGATTTTTAGTTGCGAAGTTATTTTGGTATTACAGGTTTTTCTCTGAAGTGTTGAGTTTGAAGAGTGTGTTTTTTGTCTAAAGTGTGATGTTATCTAGGGCTTATATGTGAATGCCCTTAATTTATCAAGATCGTTGCAATAATTTCCATATCAATTAAAATATCTATCAGCTAAGCCATTTGCGTTTTTTTGTATCTTCCTTTTCTCCCAATCCCAAGTTTGGTTCTCTTTCTATTTTTCTGGTACTTTTTCACAGTAACTGTGCAAACATCACCGCATGACTGTTTAAAATGTTCACAGTTATCAGTCTACACTGAAGCAACTTTTCCAAGAGTTTGATGAAGGTGAGCCAGAGTCTCAGTTATCAAAGGTTACTACAAGGATTATGCAGGCTCTTCAGAACAACCTTGATGGAAAATCTAAGCAGTATAAAGATCCTGCGCTCACTCAGTTATTTCTCATGAACAACATTCACTATATAGTGAGATCCGTGCGGAGGTTTGTTTTATAGTTATTCTGCTCTTTAGATGATACTGATCCTATCTGCATGCTACTACTGTATTAACTGATAAGTAATTATATACAGGTCGGAAGCAAAGGATTTGTTGGGGGATGACTGGGTGCAGATACACCGAAGGATCGTGCAGCAGCATGCAAATCAGTATAAGAGGGTTTCTTGGGCAAAGGTTTTGATTCTTTGATCATACTATTTCTCCACCATATTCTTTCTGTTTTCTTCTGATGCTGCCTTGTTCCCTGGTTTTGAATTCTTGTTAGATATTGAGCATTCGGGATTTGTTTGTGTTGGTCATGTTGTCCTTTTATCAATAGCCCGAATTTACCCTTTATTCCAAAATTTCACAGTATGTCCATTCATTTCGATATTTTGCTTGGGACACTTGATCATGTGGCCTTGATCCACTCCCCTGGCCTCCTGGTCTCGACTATTTTTTAATCTGTCTATTCTCAATACATTATAGATGATTATGGTATTCATATGTTTTGAATAAACCATTAGAAGGTGTTGAAGTATGGCAACATCTTTATCCGCGCTATAACTGTAGTAAGTGGGCTCAACTATAGTCAAAATTTCAATCTAAAGTTACAATGCTCGAATTGTTCTTCCTGTTATTTGAAAATCATTCTCATATGCTCTGGTGTCTTTATTTGATTTTTGTGATGCAGATTCTGCAGTGCCTTACCGTTCAGGGCGGAAATCCATCAGGTGGTGATAGCAGTTCACTTTCAAGAGCAATGGTGAAAGATCGGTTCAAGACCTTCAACACGCAGTTTGAGGAGCTTCATCAAAGGCAATCTCAGTGGACAGTTCCTGACAGCGAATTGCGAGAGTCTTTAAGGCTAGCTGTTGCTGAAATCCTCTTGCCTGCTTACAGATCATTCATCAAACGTTTTGGGTATGTTTTCTCCTATTTTCGAACATTTCCTTTTAAAAAGATCCATAATTTCTGCATTTCTGGCATCAACGTTGACACGCATCGTGTTGCAGGCCTATGATCGAGAACGGAAAAAACCCGGGGAAGTATATAAAGCTACGTCCGGAGAATATTGAGTCAATGCTGAATGAATTTTTCGAGAGTAAGACGTGGGGAGAACAGAAGCGATAGGTAGTTGACATGCCTGTTTTGAGAAGTAGGGACTTAGCTTCCAATGGTAGTCTTTTTACAATTTAAGATGAGGTTAAATAATAAGCGATGTTATATGGCCCATGTAAAGCTTTCAATTAATCATTCAAGTTCATTTACGTTTTGATTTTCAGCTACCAAATGAGAAATATGTAGGAAATATTCGTTTCTGTGCAAATGTTAAAAGAAAACATAATACGAGATAATTGCTATTAGCACTTTTAAATAAGGGTTTTTATCACAAATGGTCCCTAAAATTGACCCCATCAATCATGGTGGTCCCTGAAATTGAAAATCGATCAATGTAGTCCCTGAATTTTAACCCCGCGAATCATTGTTGTCCTTCTGTTAGTGTTCCGTCCAAAATATAATTAAAAAAAAAAAAAAAAAAAAGTAAAAGCCCCATCTCCCCCTGCGCCCCAAACCTAGAAGAAGAAGGAAAAAAAAAAAAACAAAAACCCAGAAGAAGGAGGAAGAAGGAGGAAGAAGAAGAAGAAAAAAAAGAAAAGAAAAAAAGACGGAATCTGCAACCCAGAAGAAGAAGGAGAGAGAAAAAAAAAATTCCCAAATCGTCCCTCCCCCTGGCAACCCAGAAGAAGAAGAAGAAGAAAATGAAGAAGGAGGAGGAGGAGGAGGAGGAGGAGGAAGAAGAAGAAAAAGAAAAAAAAGAAAAAAAAGAAAAAAAAAAGGAACCCAGTTCGTCCCTCCCCCCCTTCCCCCTAAAACCCAACCCCCTGCAACCCAGAAGGAAGAGGAGGAGGAGGAGGAGGAAGAAGATGAAGAAGAAGAAGGAGGAGGAAGAAGAAGAAAAAAAAAAAAAAACCCGATTTGGACAAAATACTAACGGAAGGACTACATTGATTCGCAGGGTTAAAATTCAGGGACTACATTGATCGATTTTCAATTTCAGGGACCGTTTGTGATAAAAATCCTTTAAATAATTATCTTGTACTTTTTTAAAATGAGAATAGTGTGGTTATTGTTTGAGTATACAATTTGTTTTTACGAGTATTTCTTCTTAATTAATGTTTGTACATGTATGATGCACGTACACCACATGTGTTATGTATGAAGAGGAAATACGCAATATGTACAATTAATGTTTGTAGAGAAAAACCTTCGTTTCGTGGAATAGTCAATATGTACATGATTAATGACTACAAATATGCACTACAAGAAAAATGGGCTAAGAACACAATTGATTTGTGCCCTTCTCATTTTCATTGAGCACAAATACATAATTGTGCTTTATTAGGTCCATTGAACACCCAAATATCTCAATTGTGCCCTCTAACAAAAAAACACATTAGATTGTGTCGTGTATTTGTGCCTACTAAAGTTTTAACACAAAATTTTGTGTCCAACTAGTATATGTCCTTTTAATGTCAGAGATAAATAGTACTTTATTAATTTACAAACACACAATAAAAGAGGTTTGTGCCATCTAATTTAATATATTTAAATAAATATTATTTTTTTATCCTTTAGATTTACTTTTACTCTACTTAACACCTCTCTCTCTTTCCACTCTCTCTCAAACTCTCCTTGTCCTCAGCCACCTTCCTTTCCCCCGCCCATATCCTCTTTCTCCCCCTTCTTCTGCATGCAACAGCACCACCGTCCCCCGATCACCAACGACTGTCAAATCATACCTCCAGAATCCTTTTTCTGTCCTATTTCCAACCCCTAAGTTATTTTCTACAAATTCAAAGCCGGATTTCCTCAATTTCATATCTAAGAAACGGTGACCGCGGATTTTTTGGCCAATTTTCAACCAAGCCTGGTAGAATTGGACCTCGACCCTTGAGGTAAAGATGATCATCTCTTGGTGGGCTGTCCTCCATTGTAAGTTTTTTTCTAAAATAAAAACTTTCAGTTTTGGGATCCATTTTAACGTTTAGTTGCATGTAGTGTTCTTGTTTTAAATTGGTCAATTAATTTTTAATGTTTATAGCTTATTGTAGTTTGTTTCATCAACTTTTCTGGCTTTTTTTTTTTTTTTTTTTTTAAGTTTTCTGTTTTGGTTGCCTAGAAGATGAAGGAAAATAAATAAAATAGAATTCCATGTAGTCGCTTTTGTTTCCCCGGGGAAAGAAAGATTGGAAATATTCGACCAATATCAATCAAGCCAAAATGTTGAATTTAATTTAATTATTTAAATTCATTTCCATGTCGTATGATTACAGGATATTTAATTGACTCAAGTGGTTTTCAACTTTTTCTTTCCCTTAATTTGAAATGGCAGTGAGATTAAGATACAATTACAGGATAATTATAGAGTTTTTCTTTTTGTCTTTCTATTTTTTATTTTCCAGTTAATGAAAGATGCCAAAAACTCAGTTGGGTTCCCACAATGTAAGGTCCCATGGAGTCAATGAGGCAAAGGTTCATATGCAAGCATCCGGCTTGTGACAGACGGTGTAAGAGGAGGCCTAAACTATAATCCGGTGTCACTCTGATGGATTGAGTTTTGTGATCTAGCTAAACTACCTATGATCAATCACCTGAACAAATCATATAGGTAGTGCAGAAGTTGGTTATCTTCTTCCATTCATTCCTTCATCTACAAAAGATAAATGTGTGAGTTCACTTTACAGAAATCTTCCACTTAGGTTTACATATTAAGGCAGTCTTATCAGATTTTAGGCAAAAGTGTGAGTCATCATGTGGTAGGTTTAGATAACTATTAGTACTATAATAAAACTCATCATTTAAGCAAGTGTAAAATTGTAATATCTGATTACTAAAAAAAGGTCATGATGCTAAAGGCCTTAGTTAATGAGAAATTTGTAAATGAAATTCATGAAGTGAGAGAGAGATGTAGAAGATCATAGTAATTAAAAAAAGCCATTGAAATGGTGGGAGACACATTCCATATGCCCCTTGAAAGATGCCTCATTTGTATTATCCTTAAAGCCATTTTTTCATAAGCTAATTAAAAAAAACAGACAACTAATTGACAGGAAAAAACAGCTATTACTCCAAAATCAAAGAAATGACACTTCTTTTGCTAAAAAATTAGTTGGGTTCCCACATTGTAAGGTCCCATGGATTCAAGGAGGCAAAGGTTCATATGCATTATTGGCTGATTATGTTGGTTCTTGTCGGGATTGATCTCGATTTGAAATTGATAGAACCGTTTCACCACTTTCTGCTTTTGTAGATTAATTTTGTATTTTTGTTATCCATGAGTTACTTTTACATGTTTAAAATATTTGTAGATCTACATTTACGTGTAGTGTTTGTTGATTAAAGTTGATGAATTAGATTGATCGTTTTAATTTTTGGTACCATTCATGACTTTGGCAGTGAGAGGTCCAAATACCACACATATCATCCGGATTAGTTCGTTTGTGGAACAAAGATTGGATAAGATGCAAAACTGGGGAATATAAGCAAGGTTAGATTTCAAAATACTTATTTATTAGACTCGGATTTGCAGATCCTATAAGGTTTTTAGCATTTGCTATCTTTCCTAGAAATTAATGTCATAACATTGAGATTTATCTCACTGCATTTGACCTAAGCTAAATGATTGTCCAAACTTGTATTGTTTTGTAAGTCTTGTTTGCTAGTAATGATGATTTAATTGCATGTTTTGTTCGTTGTTATTTAGTATAACAAAGTAGCAATGCGTCAGTGCTTGTGAGTTCTCAATGCCGATTGAAAGTTTTGGTCCTTGAACATCACTGGAAATAGGTCCTTAACAATTTATTTTCATTTTCCCTTTGGTTTGGATTTCAGGAAGATGATTGCATTATCCACCAAGTTGGAAAAAAGAGGTGAAAAATCAGTTTTGCCTGGCTATATGTAGAGATGCGTGGATTGCTTAAGTTCTGTTTGAAATATCAGTTTTGCCTAGCTAAAGTACACATGTTTTTTTTTATGAGGAATACTTGTATACTTTCATTAATGATATTCCACTTTTACTGTTTGGTTCATTATAACAGCTGAAGTCGTTGGTTTTCATTTTATGAAATTTTTAATCTTTTGTTTTGCTTAAATTTCAGTTTGTAGCTTGTTTTGATTTTTCAAATTTTTTATTTTTTTTAAATACAGCTTATGAGGCACAATTTAAAAAAAGTGCCCATTAGGTGATTGTTAGATTGTCTGACAAACTGTCAGAATGTAGGCACAAAAAGACATCTATTTGTGCTAAACTGTTTGAGCACTAAAAGTCATATTGTGCCCTTTCATCAAAGGTGACGCCCATAAAGGGGACATACAATATAATAGTTGCTGCACCGTTACCATTGGTCTATGGGCACATAAGGGCACAAATAATTTATTGTGTGTAGTGCCCATTTTTTTTTTGTAGTGATGCCTCTTTTCAATACACGAAAAGATATTAAAATGAATATTTAAAAACTACTGGAACCGGTCGAAGTTGGTTGGCTAAGCCCTCACACCCAATGTAAACCTTTTCCTCTTAGTTCATTCCCTTTCCAATCAAGTTGTTGATTTGACAGCTACCAGAGGATGAGTCTTCATCTTGCAACTCGAGCTTTTATTCCTCTGTAACTACTAAATTGCCATTAGAAAGCAATTGTCTTCTGTAAAAAATCGATTAAATTACCTTCTTTAATGTGAAAAAGGGTTTCTTTGCCGCCCATTATGCCATGTCATAAAGCACTTTTGAAAACTTGGGCTGCACATCGTTCATTTGCAACAAAATGAAATACCCATCAAGATATCAGTTAAAATCCAGTGAGTTGGGCCTTGAACAAGCCGGACACATGTTTTCAGTCCAAAAACTTTCTTTTTCTCTATTTCTTTTAGTCCAAGTCCATTATAAAGGTTCAAGTCAGTCCGATCAAAACTCCCATGAAATTGAGAAAGGAATGGATGTTTACATTCCTAAAGAGATGTTTTCCAAGCCGAAGATATTTTCCAAGCCGACAGTGTGAATTGCAACTTCACACCCACCCACCCAAATAATACACTCACAAAAAAAGGTGTAGGCCATGCTTTTGCATTTCCCAAAGCCCTCTGTCGCATTATAAATAAACTCTCCAAGTAGAACTACGATAGTACACATAATCCACGACTACAACCCTGTCAAGATTCTAGTATGACAGCCACCAAAATTCTCTCACTCAGGACATGGCATCCCCTCCTAGTTCTTTGGTGTTCACAGTGCGGAGGCGCCAACCAGAACTGGTA
Source organism: Heteromeles arbutifolia (assembly GCA_024362995.1). Classification (NCBI taxonomy): domain Eukaryota; kingdom Viridiplantae; phylum Streptophyta; class Magnoliopsida; order Rosales; family Rosaceae; genus Heteromeles; species Heteromeles arbutifolia. The sequence continues at coordinate 4,135,907 of JANCRC010000010.1, read as the reverse complement.
GCACCGGCGAAGGCCACGCCGTATGAGTTTAGACAACTTTCTGATATCGATGACCAAGAAAGTATTCGGTTTCATATGCTCGGGTTACAGTTTTATCTGTACGATCCCTCTATGCAAGGGGGGGACCCCGTACATGTCATTAGAGAGGCAATTACACAAACTCTAGTGTTTTACTACCCTTTTGCAGGTAGGCTCAGGGAAGGGCCTAATCGGAAGCTTGCAGTGGAATGCACGACTGAGGGTATCATGTTCATTGAGGCTGACGCTGACATTACCCTAGAGCAGTTTGGTGACAACCTTCAGCCGCCATTTCCCTGTTTGGAAGAGCTTCTTTATAATGTTCCTGGTTCCAATGGGGTTCTTAATTGCCCACTCTTACTAATTCAGGTACGTTTATGTATACACTTTATAATAAGTTAGGACTCAAAATTTCATCACTAGCTTTTTCATCTCATGTGAGCGACACGATTTAGCTTTTTTCTTTTTTCTTTTCTTTTATTATTTTGGACTAACATAATAGTTTGGAAAAATTTGATATAAGTTCAATTTTTTTAGTCAATATTAGAATTAGTCCAATTTATTAAAGTAAGCCCAATTCCTTGAGATTAAGATTTTTTTTTATCAATAATTATCTCTTTAATGATAAAATTTACTATAAAAATTAAATTTCTTCCTAGTTATATCTTTAATTATTTCTTCTTCTTTTTTTAGTTTTTCTTGTTCTTCTTATTCTTGCTCTAAACCATGTTCGTAGATTTGATTTTTAATTTTTCTAATCAACCTATATGACAGATTAATATGCCTTACTTATAGGTATATTATGTTTTTGTACATTTTAATTAGGTTTTGTATCTTGGGGCCATATGTTCTGCAGATGAATTTATGTTAGTACATTAATTTTTTTGTTAGAAGTTATTATGTAGATTTTATTGGAATTAGAAGATGCATTAAATTTAAATGCCCCTAATAGTTTTCTATGGTTCAAGTTATTTTCTATGATCTGAATTATTCTTTTTTTAGAGTAATGTGTTATTTTGCTTCCATACGATCCAGTGAAAATTATGTTTAAATGATTTTTTTTGGAAAAATAAGTCTGTAAACTCATTAAAAATAGTTATCTTTATTTTTATTATTAAATATAAAATTGTTATATTGAATTTTTTTTTATTAATTTGATTCACGAGACTTGCATGAGATATACTTTAAAGGATAGATTGACAATTTTAAATAAGTTTAATATTTTTTTTCCAAAAAAAAAATTTAAGACTTAATCTTCACTCTATATTAATTAAGGGACCAAATCAATAATTTACTCTCTTTCCTATTATTTGAGCAAAAAAACTAATGTCTTTATTACCTTATTTTGACACTTTCAGTTTTTAACTACAAGTTGGTTAGTTTTTTTAAAAATTTCTTATCCAAAAACAATAAAAGGTACAAATGGATTCATACAAATTAGATATCGACTTATACGTAACAAGTTGACTATTTTATATGACTACTTAAGTATGACTTAAAAAAAAAAAACAAGTACTTCGAATAATATTTAGGTTTTTTTTAATACACGTCTTGGAACTCGATTTTAATCTCACTTTGTTCCTTGTAATTCATAATTGTCACTTTACTCCCTAAAACTCAAAGTCGCTCCACTTTGCCCCCTGAAACTCGACTTTAATCCCATTTTGCCTCCTGAAACTTGAAAATCATCTCTATAAAATTCAAAATTCGCTTCACATTGCCTTAGATATGTTAATTTCTTCTGTGGGTTCGATTGGTGTGCCAGGCTAATCAATTTTTACTTCAGAGCATCTCCAAATGAGATATCAAAATCCTAAGCGGGATGCCACTATGCATATTTGACATCAAATTTTGTTCCAACCGAAGTATTATTTGTTAACTGGATTTGAAAGCTTTGTGATTATGAGTCAAATTTGACATCAATGTCAAATTTATTTTTAATTAATTTTAATGGTGGGTCCCTTATTCCACTAACAGTTCAACGAATAAAAATTTTGTCTTAACATTTTCTTAATAATTACAACCATTTAAAGATCTATTTTAATAAGAAAAATAATATTTGACAATTCGGTTGGAGAAGAAGAAAATTTGACATAAGACTTTAGATTGTCACGTCAACCACCAATTATAATTTGACTCTTATAATTTGATATTTCCTTTAGAGATGATCTTAATATCAGTATTGCTCTTCATTGTAGTGGTAGTGGAATAATATTTAAGTATCCATCTCTCTTTTTTTCAACGTTGTCATCTATCATGCATCCATGACTAAAAAATCTTGATGGTTTTTTGAGAAAGTTTCGAAGTTGCAATCTATCATTTATTAGAAAAGTATTTTCATTAATGAATAATAAGATTACATTTGGTATTTATACAGAGAGCAATAGTTTGACAGCTCATCAAAATCTAACCTATAACTGTCCAATAACAAACTAACTGTCCAATGACTAATTACAACAGAAAATCAAGATAAATTATCCTTAATATGCCCCCTCAAACTGAACGTAGGCAACCAAAGTGATAGTTTGTCTCTGAGCAACAGAAAACGAGACTTGGACATAGATTTAGTGCAGATATCTGCAATTTGATCTTGTGAACATACAAACTGAACATTTATAGCTTTAGAGAGGACTTTTTCCCTAATAAAATGATAGTCAATCTCCACATATTTAGTCCTGGCATGAAATAAAGGATTTTTGGCTAAGGAAATCGCAGAAATGTTATCACACCACAATGTTGGAGGAGAAGGTAGAGACACACCAACATCAACAAGCAATTTACAAAGCCAAGAAAGCTCATCAGCAGTGTTAGCAAGAGATCGATATTCTGCTTCAGTAGAGGAGCGATCGACTGTTGGTTACTTTTTAGCACTCCAACTAATAAGAGAGTTCCCCAGAAAAATGCAAAATTCGCCGGTAGATCTTCTGTCCAAAGCACACCCTGCCCAATCAACGTCCGAAAAGGCATGAACAGTGAGAGAACTTGAAGTTTTTGGAAAACAGAGACCTAAATCAAGAGTGCCTTTCAGGTATTTCAATATTCTTTTAACTGCATGCAAGTGAGACTGCCTGGGTTGATGCATAAACTGACAGACCAAGTTGACAGCAAATGAGAGATTTGGTCTAGACCAAGTAAGGTATTGTAACCCTCCTATAATTGATCTGTATTCCTCTGGATTAAAGAGTAATGGAGAAGAGTGATCCAGTTTTGATGTACTGAGAGGTGTAGCATAGGGTTTTGCACTAGCCATGTTGGTCTTGGTAAGTAAATCATGGATGTATTTGGTTTGGGAAATGACAATACCAGATGAGGACCTTTTTACCTCAATGCCAAGGAAAAAATGAAAAGAACCCAGATCCTTGATTGGAAAGAGAGAACTCAGTTGAGCTATTGTGTCCTTGCAAACTTGTGAAGATGGACCCGTGACCCAGATATCATCAACATAGACTAGGATAAACACCAGAGAAGTATCATTTTTGACAAATAGAGAGTGATCATTCTGTGATCCATGAAAGCCCATTGATTTTAGTGCACCATAAAGTCTCTCACACTAGGCTCGAGGAGCTTGCTTTTGTCCATAAAGACTCTTATGTAGCTTGCAGACATAATGTGGCTTTGTAGGGTCTTGAAAAGGTCTTGAAAACCAGATGGTTACTGCATAAACACATTCTCAGATAGATTGCCATGTAAAAAGGCATTACTAACATCGAGCTGATTTAGAAACCAATCATACTGTGATGCAAGTGTGAGAAGAAGCCTGATGGTTACTGGTTTGGCCACAAGGCTGAAAGTTTTTGTATAATCTAAACCCTCATGTTGATGAAAACCCTTGGATACTAAATGAGCCTTGTATCTGTCAATAGTACCATCAACTTTCCTTTTGATTCGGAACACCCATTTGCAGCCAACAGGATTCTGAGAAGAATGTGGGGGAACAAGAGACCAAGTTCCTATGTTAACCAGTGCATTAAATTCCTCTTGCATAGCTTGTCTCCAGTGAGGGTGTTTGGAGGCTTAGAGATAAGTAGCAGGAAGATAATCAGCAAAAATGTGTGGAGGAAAAGGATGTTTGGTGGATGAGTAAGCTTTAGGTTTAAAAATGCCGGATTTAGATCTTGTTTGCATATGGTGAAGATTTAGAGGTGGGGTTGGTGATATGTGTGGGGAAGGAGGAGAGACAGGGTGGGGAGAGGTAGTAATGTGAGGTGAAGAGGTTGAGGTAGGAAATGATGCAGAGTAGTTGAGAGTTGGAGAATGATAGTTAACAGAGCTAAGAAATCTAGAGAGAGAAAGTATATTTGAGAGAGAAGAGAGAGTTGAAAAAACAACTTATATTTTCTTTTGTATATTATGAATACTCCCACTTTACAATATAAATACCTCACAACATAACTAACTTCTAACATCAAGACCTCAATACTAAACTGACACATGGCACTCTTTTACAATTTACACTTGTTCACAATCCTACCAACCTTTACATTTTAACATTCCCCCTCAATCTTATGCCTAGAACACCCAAGCATAAGATTAACAATGAATAGTAAACAAAGGAGAACACAACCCTTTAGTGAATATGTTAGCATACTGTTCTGTAGAAGCCACAAACTTGAGAGAAATGGTTCCTTGCTGAACACGTTCACACACAAAATGGCAATCAACTTCAATATGTTTTGCTTTAGAATGCAACACAGAATTTGTTGCTAATGCCATGGCAGAAATATTATCACAGTGCAGTAAAGGATGAGAAGAACTGTCAATGTGCAAATCTTTTAAAAGTTGTTGCAGCCAATCAACTTCTGCAGTTGTAGTTGCCATGACCCTATACTCGGCCTCTGTTGATGATCGACTAACATTGTGTTGCTTTTTAGAGCTCCAAGAAATGGGATTCGAACCAAGAAATACCACAAACCCCGTAGTGGATCTTCTATCATTAGGATCACCGGCCCAATCAGCATCTGTGTATGCTTTCAAAGCTAATGAACCAGGTCTAAAACATATACCTCATCCCAAGGTACCTTTAAGATATCTCAAGGTCATCTTGATAGCAACAAAGTGAAATTCTAGAGGTGAATGCATGAATTGACACACTTGATTAACAGAATAAACAATGTCTGGGCGAGTAAACGTTAAGTATTGTAACGCCCTGACAACACTTCTGTAATTGGTAGGATCTGAGTAAGAAGAACTGCCATGATTCAATAGTTTTTGATTGGGATGACAAGGAGTGACACAGGGCTTGCATTCCATCATGTCTGTTTTATGCAGTAGATCTTGAACAAACTTAGACTGATGAACAAACAGACCTTGATCTTGATATTCAATTTGTAAACCAAGAAAATAATGAAGAACCCCTAAATCCTTTATATCAAACTCAGTTGTCAACTGAGAAACTATAGATTGAACAGAGGCTGTACTATCACTAGTAAGGATGATATCATCCACATATAACAACAACACAACTATATGCTTTCCATCATGCCTAACAAACAAAGAAGGATCAGCATAGGACGATTTGAAACCCAAGGAGAGTAAGAAAGTGGTGAACCTGTCATTCCATGCTCGGGGAGCTTGCTTTAGCCTATATAAGGACCTTTCGAGTTTACACACATAGTGAGGATAATCCTTATCAATGAATCCCTGAGGTTGGGCCATGTAAACTTCCTCTTCAAGAAAACCATAAGTCGCAGCTAAGGACAAGAGTAACCTCACTGTTGTTGGCTTGACCACGGGGCTGAACGTTTCATAGTAGTCCAAGCCAGCCTCTTGAGAAAAGCCCTTAGCCACTAGCCGAGCTTTGTATCTTGCAATTGAACCATCTAGATGTTTCTTGATTTTATATATCCATTTGCACCTAACCAAATTTTTACTCGGAGGAAGTGAAACTAGTTTCCAAGTCTTCTGTTGTAACAAAGCATCCATTTCTTCTTTCATGGCAGCTTGCCACAGAACATATTTGGAAGCAATAGCAAAAGACTTTGGTTCTGTGGTAGAATCATCCTTGCCAGCAACATAAGCTTGTTTCCTCTTATAGATCCCAGACTTGGACCTAGTTTGCATAGGATGCAAGTTATTGAAAGGAAGTGACACAGCTTGTAATGGTGGAACTTGAGATGTAGTGGTCTCAGAGCTTGTAGAGGCAGTGGAGATAAGATCACCAGGTTGTAGAGATAAGGACTGAGTGAAATTGATGTTCCACCATAAAACCAATTGGCAATATGGGGAGTAGCCCAAGACCATATAAGCACATAGCAAACCTTGTCCCTCACCGATGTGGGACAACTCTCAACACGCCCCCGCACGTGTAGCAGATTTTCAAGCCTACACGTGGACAGCAAATGGCCATTGGGCTTCACACGTGGACAACCTTGCTCTGATACCTATTAGAAAAGTATTTTCATTAATGAATAATAAGATTACATTTGGTATTTATACAGAGAACAATAGTTTGACAGCTCATCAAAATCTAACCTATAATTGTCCAATAACAAACCAACTGTCCAATGGCTAATTACAACAGAAAATCAAGATAAACTATCCTTAATATCATTCACGATGAAAATCTATAGAGCAATTTTAAGTGACAATGTTCATCACATGCATGATTCTTTCGACAATGGTTTAGGTACTAACACCAAACTAGATGATCCAAAAGAGTACATGGCATCTTTAATGTAAGCTCAAAAAGAGTATCTTGACTTTATAGGTATATATATTTTATATGTGATCATTTTGTTTAAATCGGAGAAAAACAACAACAGGTACTTGGAATAATATTTAAGTTATCATCGATGAAAATTTGAATACATACAAGTGACATTAATGTTTATCACATGTTTGTCTCAGCTATCAAGTGACATTATTGTCATTCACATGGTCGTACATAAAGTTAGGCAACTCAGGACAATGATTGTCCTGTTTGTACAATAATTTGTTTGCAATGTAGCCTTCAACTAAACAATATTTGTCGTAATTCATAAACAGGTGATGCGCCTCCAGTGCGGTGGTTTCATCTTCGCCCACCGTGTAACCACACAATGAGCGACGCGGCGGAGCTCGCTATCACATCCCGGCCCGGGACGGACCACTTCCCAGGCCCGCTCCACCACCGTAGCACGATATTGTCCGCTTTGGGCCCTGACCACGCCCTCACGGATTTGTTTCTGGGAACTCACGAGCAACTTCCCAGTGGGTCACCCATCATGGGAATGCTCTAGCCCCTTTCTCGCTTAACTTCGGAGTTCCTACGGAACCCGAAGCCAGTGAGTTCCCAAAAGGCCTCGTGCTAGGTAGGGATGCGAATATACATTTAAGGATCACTCCCCTGGGCGATGTGAGATGTCACAATCCACCCCCCTTAGGGGCCCGACGTCCCCGTCGGCACACACGCGGCCAGGGTTAGGCTTTGATACCAAATTGTTACATCCCGGCCCGGGCCCCGACCACAACCCGGGCACACCTCCATCGTAGCACGATATTGTCCGCTTTGGGCCCCAACCACACCCTCACGGTTTTGTTTTTGGGAACTCACGAGCAACTTCCCAGTAGGTTACTCATCATGGGAGTGCTCTAGCCGCCTACTCGCTTAACTTCAGAGTTCCTACGGAACCCGAAGCCAGTGAGCTCCCAAAAGGCCTCGTGTTAGGTAGGGATAAGAATATACATTTAAGGATCACTCTCATGGGCGGTGTTGGATGTCACAATCCACCCCCTTAGAGGCCCGACGTCCTTATCGGCACATACGCGGCCAGGGTTAGGCTCTGATACCAATCTGACACGTGACCATCCCTATGCCCCGAGGGCATCGGGGTGGGGCGTGTCACTCGCCCAATTCATGACTGCCGTAGGAGAGATAGCGCGCGGCGCAACTTTCCCTACCGTCCAGTCGGTGTGGCAGCGGGAGCTGCTCAATGCGCGTGACCCACTCCGCGTGACATGCACGCACCGCGAGTACGAAGAAGTGGAAGACACCAGAGGCACCATAATCCTACTTGATGACATGATCCTCCGGTCCTTTTTCTTCCGCCCCACCGAGGTGTCCACCATCCGAAGATTTGTCGCGCAGTACCTCGGCAAGTGCTCCACGTTCGAGGTCCTCACGGCCTGCCTCTGGCGCTGCCGTACCATCACGCTCCAGAAAGACCCAAATGAGGAGGTGCGCGTGTTGTGCGTTGTGAACGCACGGTCTAAGTTCAACCCTCCATTGCCGGTGTGTTATTACGGCAACGCGCTTGCGTACCCGGTGGCGGTGACAACGGCAGGGAAGCTATGCAACAACCCATTGGGGTACGCGTTGGAGCTGGTGAGAAAGGCCAAGGCGGACGTGACGGAGGAATACATGCGATCGTTGGCTGACCTCATGGTTATTAAGGGTAGGCCCTACTTCACGGTGGTGAATTCTTACGTTATGTCGGATGTGACCCGTGTTGGATTCGGAGAGGTGGATTTTGGGTGGGGGAAAGCGGCTTATGGTGGGCCAGCGAAGGGCGGGGTCATCGCTAGCTTTTACATGCCGTTTAGAGACAATAGAGGGGAAGATGGGATTATGGTTCCGGTTTGTTTACCGGCCGCGGTGATGGAGAGATTTATCAAGGAACTAGATGCCATGTTGAATGAAGATGAAGAACTGATTAGGGTTCATAGCTCTACTAAATATATTTTGTCTGCCCTGTAAAATATGTATGTCATATACATGCATGTATTTCTTTGCTTTTATTTTCCCTAATTAGTTTCTTTTCTACTATAATATGGACGCCTCCTTAATAATAGGGACCTTTTTTTGTATCTTCCCTTTCTCCCAACCCCAAGTTCGGTTCTCTTTCTATTTTTCTGGTACTTTTTCACAGTAACTGTGCAAACATCACCGCATGACTGTTTAAAATGTTCACAGTTATCAGTCTACACTGAAGCAACTTTTCCAAGAGTTTGATGAAGGTGAGCCAGAGTCTCAGTTATCAAAGGTTACTACAAGGATTATGCAGGCTCTTCAGAACAACCTGGATGGAAAATCTAAGCAGTATAAAGATCCTGCACTCACTCAGTTATTTCTCATGAACAACATTCACTATATAGTGAGATCCGTGCGGAGGTTTGTTTTATAGTTATTCTGCTCTTTAGAAGATACTGATCCTATCTGCATGCTACTACTGTAAGCAAAGGATTTGTTGGGGGATGACTGGGTGCAGATACACCGAAGGATCGTGCAGCAGCATGCAAATCAGTATAAGAGGGTTTCTTGGGCAAAGGTTTTGATTCTTTGATCATACTATTTCTCCACCATATTCTTTCTGTTTTCTTCTGATGCTGCCTTGTTCCCTGGTTTTGAATTCTTGTTAGATATTGAGCATTCGGGATTTGTTTGTGTTGGTCATGTTGTCCTTTTATCAATAGCCCTAATTTACCCTTTATTCGAAAATTTCACAGTATGTCCATTCATTTCGATATTTTCCTTGGGACACTTGATATGTGGCCTTGATCCCCTCCCCTGGCCTCCTGGTCTCGACTATTTTTTAATCTGTCTATTCTCAATACATTATAGATGATTATGGTATTCATATGTTTTGAATAAACCATTAGAAGGTGTTGAAGTATGGCAACATCTTTATCCGCTGTAACTGTAGTAAGTGGGCTCAACTATAGTCAAAATTTCAATCTAAAGTTACAATGCTCGAATTGTTCTTCCTGTTATTTGAAAATCATTCTCATATGCTCTGGTGTCTTTATTTGATTTTTGTGATGCAGATTCTGCAGTGCCTTACCGTTCAGGGCGGAAGTCCATCAGGTGGTGATAGCAGTTCACTTTCAAGAGCAATGGTGAAAGATCGGTTCAAGACCTTCAACACGCAGTTTGAGGAGCTTCATCAAAGGCAATCTCAGTGGACAGTTCCTGACAGCGAATTCCGAGTCTTTAAAGCTAGCAGTTGCTGAAATCCTCTTGCCTGCTTACAGATCTTTCATCAAACGTTTCGGGTATGTTTTCTCATATTTTCGAACACTTCCTTTGAGAAAGATCCATAATTTCTGCATTTCTGGCATCAACATTGGCACGCATCGTGTTGCAGACATATGATCGAGAATGGAGAAAACCCGGGGAAGTATATAAAGCTACGTCCGGAGAATATTGAATCAATGCTGAATGAATTTTTCGAGAGTAAGACGTGGGGAGAACAGAAGCGATAGGTAGTTGACATGCCTGTTTTAATAAATGAGAAGTAGGGACTTAGCTTCCAATGGTAGTCTTTGTACAACTTAAGATGAGGTTAAATAATAAGCGATGTTATATGCCCCATGTAAAGCTTTCAATTAATCATTCAAGTTCTTTTTACGTTTTGTTTTGCAGCTACCATGTAGGAAATATTTGTTTCTGTGCAAATGTTGAAAGAAAACCTTATAAGAGATAATTGCTATTAGCACTTTTAAATAATTATCTGGTACTTTTTAAAATGAGAATAGTGTGGTTATTGTTCGAGTATAAAATTTGTTTTTACGAGTATTTCTTCGTAATTAATGTATGTACATACATGTGTATGATGCATGTACACCACATGTGTTATGTATGAAGAGGAAATACGCAATATGTACAATTAATGTTTGTAGAGAAAAATCTTCGTTTCGTGGAATGGTAAGTGATGAAATTTCTTGATAAGGATTTTACAACTAAAAACATTAAAAATATTTGCAAGAGAACAAGGTTATTGTAGTATAAAAGGCTCAAGCAAAGTCGTTTTCCGTAGGAATTATTTAAAGCAATTTATGAAAAACCCTAATCCTAGTTAATTATATGAAAATAAAGATTGGAAAAAAAAGGTTGATTTTGAATTTAAAATTAATAAAAACGAAATTTAATAAAAATAAAGTAGGAAAGACAACTAATAACCAATTAAGAAGAAAACAAATCAAAGGGAAAAGTTTTGAGAAATAAATTTGGAAAAGCACTAGGGTTCCACCATCCCCTTAACAATCCTATGTAGATTTACTAATTACTTATGAATTATCCATGCAACTTTGAAGGTTAGGTTTTCCTTATGCATATTCTACTTGTGGCATTCAAGCTAGAACATATATCAAATATGCAATCCGTCTGTGACATTCAAATCAAATATAAACATGCATGACTCATTACGATTTGTGAAAACCCTTTGAAAAACCATGCAACCCCTACGACGTGACATTCGCCCTAGGTGAAATTACAACTATCAATCACAAGAAGCAACACTCAATTCCCTGGTGGCATTCCGACCGAATTGCATCTAATTATTTATTTAAACATCGTAATGGTCGCGAATCATTAAGACACAAAGACAGTTTAAAACACAGTGATTAATAATTCAAAGCATGCATGCATAATATCATAAGTAATTAAATAAAAACTATATATTCATGCTAAGGCTCAAGGCATCGCCCTAGCAAAAGAAAATTAGCTACACATATTCATAATTAAAATCAACATAATTGTATTAAATTAGAAAAAGAATGAAAACACATTGTAGAATAAAGTCTGAGAATCTCTAAGCTTTAGCCAAATTCTTCTCTCCAATGTTGCATAAGAGAAAACGAAGGCCACAAAGGCTTATTTATACTACTCTAATTAAAATCCTCCTAGTAAAGGGTCTTATAATAAAACTAGGAAACCTAATAAATTGTAATAAAATAGAAAACATAATTCTAAATTAACTTGGTAAATTCGCCCAAAATACTTCACAGCCACTTTTTGGACCCAAATCAGCTCCAAAACTGGCCCAAAATAGCTAGATTTAAAGCTTGGACTATTTTGAACACTTTTCCAGAAGGCCACAAACCCATTCAAAGACATATTGGGCTCCAAAAACGCAGTTTAAGCCCAGAAACGTCACTTTCTAGCAACGCACATTGCTCCTTTATTTAATCGCTAGAAAATAACCGCTTGGTAGAAAAATCCCAAATTTTGATACAAGCAAGCCAAGGGACACATAAACGTCCTCCAATTTGAATCACTCAAAAATTCGTCCCTTTGGTCACATTTTTCTCTAGAGGAAGTCGAATGTCCTACATTTAAAATATACAGCAAAGTATCAAAATTCTACCAAAATAATTACCAAATTATACTAAGAATAGGGTAAAATATATAATATAGTATTGACTCATCAGTCAGTATGTACATGATTAACGACTACAAATATACCTCTTTTCAATACACGAAAAGATATTAAAATGAATATTTAAAAACTGTTGGAACCCAGTCGAAGTTGGTCAGTTAAGCCCTCACGCTCAATGTAAGCCTTTTTCTCTTAGTTCATTCCCTCTCTGATCAAGGTTGTTGATTTGACTACTGCTAGAGGATGAGTTTTCATCTTGCAACTCGAGCTTTTATCCCTCTGTAACTACAAGCAATTGTCTTCTGTAAAACATCGATTGAATTATCTTATTTAATGTGAAAGAGGGTTTCATTGCCACCCATGGCATTTCTATACCGAGTTGTATGCATGTGAAAAGGATGAACAACCCAATATCAATAGTCTATTACGTGAATAGAAGAGCACCACACACATTATTGGCCAAAAGGAGAAGAAGCACACTTCTTTATTTTACCCATAAGCTAAGGCATGTGCTTCTCATTGTCCAGGCTTATGACTAACCTCATGCTCCCCGACTCTAAGGGAGGGAAGTGCACTACTTCTCAGTGCACTTGCAGGGGTCGCTCACACACTCCTTATGCCACGTCATAAAGCACTTACATAAACTTAGGCTGCATACTGTTCATTTGCAACAAAAACACTGTTCATTTGCAACAAAATGAAATACCCATCAAGATATCAGTTAAAATCCAATGTGTTGGGCCTTGAACAGGCTGGACACATGTTTTCAGTCCAAACACTTTATGTTTTTACATTTCTTTTAGTCCAAGTCCATTATAAAGGTTCAAGTCAGTCCGATCAAAACTCCCATGAAATTAAGTAGGAAATGGATGTTTACATTCCTCAAGAGATATTTTCCAAGCCAGTACACTAAATGTTATAATACAATTGGTTCGAATTTATTTTTTAAATTTTCAATCAATTGTATTATTATACTTAGTGTTCCAGATCGTGTTTTCGGCATACTAGAATTTTTTTCTATTTTTACAAAAAATTCCAATCGAGTCCATTACCAAGTATTTGTTTTTAGAACAAAAAAAATAAAAAAAAACTAAAAAAAACACCCATGAAATAGGGGCGGATCTATTAAGGAACCAGGGTGGTCATAGTGACACACCCCGACCCAGAATGTCCACTTGGACTCCGAATCGAGTTGTGCTGGTCGACACCTGGAAGGTGACGAAGCCATAAAGTGTAGTGATGTGGAAGATATGGGTAAATTTAAACCTAAAAATGCCTAATCAAGAGAGTGTGCAGGTGAGCGGGATTGAACCCTATTCACACATGATGTCAGAGCATAAGACAGTATAGTAAACAGGATGAGAGTTATACCACTGAAGGTAACCATTTCCTGAGATTTGCCAGAATCCTCGTATACACGTAAACTCAGCTACTAAACCTAGAGGGGCGAAAAACAAAGTTAAGTGGGTCAGCAAAACAATGCTTATACGAAAACCTTTATTTTTTTAATATACTAACCCCTCGCTGTAAAACAAGTATAGTTTCCTTAAAACATACTACGTAAGTATGTAAACAATCATATAGCATCAATATAATCGGAAATATGCAAAGTTATGATATGTCGATGCCACGGTATATAATCATGTGATAATCAAGTATTACTAAGTACTCATCCATCTATGCAAGCACACAAGTCGAAACTGCCTAAGGCAATTCTACCTGACAGGCTAGGTGTAATAAATGCGCTCTAGTTCTACAATCACGTGAAGCTAGTGTAGAAGGCACATGTCACATACAAGTCGGATTGCCTAATGCAATCTACTTGATAGGCTAGCACCTAACTTGGATCCAAGACGAGCGAACGGTTCGAATGTGAACATACATGTGAAAGCTAGCCCTGACCCTGGGCAGGAGTACTAACACCGGGGTGCAGCAACATGAGTATGTACAAATATGTATGAATGTCATGACAGTTATCAACTACTTGGCAATTATATCAAAGTCATCAACTACTTGGCAATATATATGTAAAGTGAAGTATTTATGCATTCTGGAAACTATAAATACGTATAGATATAAAAATAAACTGCCAACTCACAGATACTTCGTCGCTGACGAGCCACGCAACCTAGCGAAGATGGAAACGCTACTAATAATTGCTCTTAAGCACATAAAGGGTACAATTAATAAAACTATATTATAACATTTAAATTTGGAAAAACAGATGTCAAAAACGGATTCAGAATGTCGAATTACCCTAAGAATAGTCCCGCTTAAATTTTCGAAAAGTCAACAAAAGTCAACAGGAGGAATATTCCTTAACGAAATATTCTCTAACGGAATATTCCATATGGGTTAAGGGTTTAGGTTTTTAACTAATAGAGTTTAGGGCCTTAACATATAAGGCCCAAAAGCCTTTAACAAATAATTTAAAACAAAACAAATAATAAAAAGGGGTTTGGGCTTAAAACAATAGGCCTAAAGCCCTGGGTTTGGCATGGCCAAAAGGGTCTGGTTCAAAAGGATTTGGGCTTGAAAGCCCGGCCTGAGTTCCAAACATAGATCGCCGGACCAAGAAGAAGAAAGTCGGAATTCGGCCGGAAAACTACACAACCTTTTGACGGCCATAACTTTGTCAATACTCAACGAAATCAAGTGAAAAAAAAACGAAAGTTGTAGTTCTCGAAGAGACGAAGAGAATGGTACCTCGCACGACGTCTAAATCGCCGTGGTTTGGCCGGAAAAAGCCTCGAAAGCCGTCGGACTCGCCGGAAACTGGGTAAGATTCAAATGAGTATAACTTCTTCAATACTCAACGAAATTGGGTGAAACAAAAAGGAAAGTTATAGTACGCAGCGAGACAAAGAGATTGATACCTTGCACGCCGGCCAAATCGCCGTGGTTTGGCCGGAAATTGGCTCGAAAGGCACGGGTCAAACTTGAACTTCTCGAAACTGAGTTGTTTCACGTCAAAGCTTCCTCAAACCTTGACTAGGGACCCTAAGGAGTTGCGTAGAGGCTGCCCCGAGTCCTAAAACACCGTGACTCGGTCGAAAACGCGTCGAACTCAACTCGTCCGAGTTCGGACCTTCCGAGTTGGCGAGTCAAAACTCGTCCATTCTTGGGTTGGTTGGTATGGTTGAACTCGTGGTGGTGAGATGAACACAATGGTGAAGTTTGTTTGTCACGTTTGTGTGTTTTGAGGGTGGTTCTTTCTTGTTGCAGAGAGAAAGGGAGTTTCGGAGAGAGGGAGAAGAAAAAGAGAGAGAGAGAGTTTGTACTGTTTCTTTTTTTCTGATTTTCTGATTGGATGCTAGAGTTTAGGGAGGGATGTGATTGATGGGTGAGTGTAAAAGAAAGAGGACCGGATCCCTTTAGAGCAACTCCAGCGTTGCTGGTTGCTCGGGGGATGGGGGAGAGGAAAGGGTCCGAGGCCCTGTGAAGTCGGTCCAGCGTTGGAGGAGCCCGAGCAGCGGTGGAGGCCCGAGCAACGGGCCTGTGAACTGCTGCCAGCCCGAGAGCCCGATGGGTGTGACGCCAGCGTTGGCGTCAACCTGGCGTCTGCCCCTTTTTTTATTTTTTTCTGTTAGGCGCGTGCACCCCACTCTCGCGTAGGGGCGCGTCGCCCGACCAAAAATCAGAAAAGTCAGCCCACTTTTCAGATTCAAATGTTACCGTTGGGAAGCCACGTGGCTTCCCACGGTTCGTTCGATCTTAACGGCTCTTTAATACGAACCGTCCGATTTGCAACGGTAATAAAAAAAAAAAAAGCTCATTTAATATCAACCGTTCGATCTGAGATCAACGGTTGATGTTAATCTGCTTTATAAATTAAAAAAAAAGAAAAAATAGTTTTAAAATTAAGAAAAGTTACCGTTGTGACACGTGGCACAATCTGGAGTGTTGGAATTCAAATTTTTTTAAATCCAACGGCAGAGATTAATTATTTGAATAAAAAAATTTTAAAAATTGTAAAAAATCCGAAAAAAATATCTGAAAATTTAAAAAAAAATTTGTTTCTACTTTTCTATAAATACCTTCTCATTATCATCTACCTTACACCACAATTTCATATTTTCTCAATTACTTGTAACCACATTCCTATATGACTACTGCTGCAGGTACGAATTGGACGCTTCTTGAAGATGTTGCGTTGTGTAGTTGTTGGGTTGAAGTTACTCATAGTTCGCTTACGGGTAATGAGATGCAGTTGCGAGAAATGTGGAGTCTTATTCATACCAAGTATCTTGAGAAAATGGGTGGGGAAAGAACCAAAGAATCGATGTCCAGCCGTTGGAAATTACTTAGCCAATCGTTTGGTTTGTGGAGAGACGCCTTGGCACAAGCTAGTAATAATCTTCGAAGTGGGGAAAATTACACGGATCAGGTAACAATATATTATTTATTTGTTTGTACTATACCTAAATTTACATTGTAATTATTTGTTTGTATTATTTATTTGTTACCTACTTTAATTATAATTATTTGTTTGTATTATTTATTTGTTACCTACTTTGATTAATTATTTCTTCTCCCACATCATCCTTGATGAAGAAGAAGACATTGTAAAAAGGAAGCAGAAACTATGAATAATTATACAGATTTTGGTGATGAAGGAAGCAGAAACTATGAATAATGATAGAGATCTTGAGAAAATTGGTGTGAGATTTGTGAGGCTGGATGGTGGATTATATGGACGATTCAGAAATGATTGGCTTGTAGATAGGGCCACGTGGCATGCCGTCATTCGTTAAAAATTTGATTGAAATCTATCATCAAAGATTCTGAAAAGATAACGACACGTGGCACGATGACATTGGATAAAAATCTTATCGAAATCGATCTCCAATAATTATCTTTTCGGATAATGACATGTGGCGCAACGAGAACGATTTAAAATCTGATTGAAATTTATCGTCAAAGATTCTGAAAAGATAACGACACGTGGCATGATGACATTGGATAAAAATCTTATCGAAATCCATCGCTAAATATTTTTTTTTTATAAAATGACACGTGGCGCAACGAGAACGATTTAAAAAATCTTATCCGAAATTACAAATAATTTTATTTTGTATTATTTAAACAAACAAAAAAAGTAATATTTTATTGCCTATTGCCAGGGGGAGGGCTCCAAGGGTGGAGATGCAAATGGCAATTACTGTTCATTAATGGTAGTTACTATTCATTAAAGGCAGTTACTGTTCAATAGGGTGGATTGAATAGTGGATTGCCAGGGGGGAGGGCTCCAAGGGTGGAGTTGCTCTTAAGGGATTTGATTGGATTGATGGATTTTGTACAATTTAAAATGTACAAAATCTGCTTTTTTGACCGTGTTTCCTCTACCGTATCCGGAATAAACGTATTTTAATGGAACGTAACTTTTTCGTTACATGTCAAATTCGAGTCTAACACACGCTCATGCGTTCGTAGCGATGAGTATTACGAGGATACGCTAAAAGAATAAGTCATACGTTCTTCTAAACGATGGTCAACGAAAGTCAAAGTCCTTACCTCTAGGGCATTTTCGTAAATTCACGCTTTTAAAATAAATAAAAACGTAAAATTAGGAACGGGTCGTCACACCTAGGACCACTCGGAAGCTCGAATAAATGGCTGTGAGGATCTTCAAGGACCACCCAAGTCTGGATGGTGGTGGATAAGAACAGCAGTCATGGCTGCTGCACGCTGTGCAAAACAAGAGGAGGAAGAAGAAAGCCGTTTTATTTTATTTTATATTGATTTGGTCAAAACAACTTCGTTTTGAGCCAAGTCATTAAAAAAATTTAAAAACTCACCTTCACGATTCAAATTCACTTGGCCAAAAGCAAGGTTCTAAAAGTCGCTAGGCATTAGTCGGGCAGCGGGCTAGGGCCTAGCGCCTAGGCGGCTAGACGGGGCCACTAGGTGGATTTAAGTAAATCAATAATATTTCGTGTAAATAAGTGTTTGCTTATACTTGAAATATATATAATTTTGTCATAAACTACAAAATAGAATGCATATATATTATGAAGTATTGGAACATAATAAAAACATGTGAAATATGGATATAATGTGTGTTCATTTAAGTATGCAACAAGTCTCTTACAATTTATTAGAAAAAAAACAAAATACAAAATGAAAGTTATCTATTTTCTGTCTAAGTGAGTTGCGATCTAGGCGAGTGTTTAGGCGGGTCTAGGCGGGAGCCTAGGCTGTCTAGGTGGTGCCTCAATAGGTCTAACCTAGCATCTAGGCGAGGATTTTTAGAACAGTGGCCAAAAGTCACCATTTTTTTTTTTTTTTTTTTGGGGTCAAAAGCCATCATCTGTTCTAGAATAGTCAGATTCAAATTCACTTTACCAACCTAATTGTCTGCTGCTCTGTTCCTCTTCCTACCCAAGCCAGCCGAACTGCCGAAGGCTATCAACATCAACTTTAGAATTTTGGTAAGTTTTCTAATTCAGTGTTATTTCTTACTTATTTTTAATGTTAGTTGATACCAAGGTATTAAATATCGGTAGTCCAGAAACACGGAAATATCGATGGAAATATCGGGATAATATCGATATCGATAAAAATTATATGGAAACCACGGAAATTGTAAGAAAAACTTGGAAATTTTTATTGAAACTTTGCAGGATGTTTATTTAGTCAATTATCTATTAGTTTATCACAAAAAATTGGAAAGAAATGCATTGCATGATGGATTTAACATTATCAAGTTGATTATATAGCGAGCTGACAAACATTGTGAGTGTAGAAAATATATAGTAATTAATGAAAGTAAACATATTTTTTGGTTCTTTTCTTACAAAATTTTTGGACTTCACGTGTTTTGGTTCTTCTCTTACAGAATATTTGGTCTTCACGTGGAGAATATTTGGTTTTCTCTTACAAAATATTTTTTTGTTCTTCTCTGACAGACATACAAAAAATCGTACACACACAAACACACACACACACACAGAAAAAACCGCACACACACACACACACAAAACCGTGCACAAAACCGTGTGCCAAAACAGTGGTTTCATACAAAACCATGTGCCAAAACCGTGTGTGGCACGCACGCAGTCTCGATCATTCCACCCCGCACGCACGCACCCACCCACCCACCCTTCCTCTCATTCTTTCTTCCGGAGACCAGATCCATCCCTGCTTCTCTGTTCCCTTCCTCCTCCCCTTCCCAAATCCCTCTTCTTCGCCCCCCCCCCCCAATATTCTTCCTTCCCCACGCCCCTCTCCCTCCAGATGATTATTCTTCTTCCCTTCCCCCTCCAGATTCTTCTTGTTCCCTCTTCCCCCCCTCCCCGCGGATCTTCCTCCCCCACGTTCACGTCCCTGTATTCCCCCCCCCCCCCGGCGTTCACGTTCCCCACCCAAGACACCAGGATCCCCCCCAACCCCCACAGTCCCCCATCCCCAAAACGCCCTTCTGCTGCGGATTACGTTCTCGAAGCCCCCTACCCAAAACACCAGATCCCCCCCCAACCCCCACAGTCCCCCATCCCCAAAACGTCATCCTCTGCACATTACGTTCTCGAAGCCTCTGTTCTTTCCCCCACTTCTGTGTTTCACATTCCCACCCCGCGGCCATTCTCCTTCAAAATATCGCGATAATTTTGAAAATATCGCGATATTATCGATATTATCGATAATATCGCGATATTTTGACGAAAACCAGTTGGATAGTAATTAAAATATCGGTACCGTGAAAAACCGATAATATCGGCGATATTTCGCCGATATTATCGGCATTTTGTTCCTTGGTTGATACAAATTTATTGTTAATTTGTTAGGGTTTTTAGTTTTATTTTAGTGTTAGTTTTATTCTATAAAAGATGATGACTTTTGACCCCAAAAAAAAAAAAAAAGATGGTGACTTTTGGCCAAGTGAATTTGAATCACGTGAAGATTGGTGGGTGAATGAGAGTTTTTAAATTTTTTTAATGACTTGGCTCAAAACGACGTCGTTTTGACCAAGTCAATTATTTTAAAAAAGGGCTTTCTTCTTCCTGCTTCTATTTTGCACAGCGTGCAGCAGCCATGGTTGCTGTTCTTCTCCACTCGTTTTGACCAAGTCAATTATTTTAAAAAAGGGCTTTCTTCTTCCTGCTTCTATTTTGCACAGCGTGCAGCAGCCATGGTTGCTGTTCTTCTCCACCACTGCCCAGACTTGGGTGGTCCTTGAAGATGCTCACAACCATTTATCTGAGCTTTCGGGTGGTCCTAAGACCACTATCACATCCCCGCCCGGGGCGGATCACTTCCCGGGCTCGCTCCACCACCGTAGCACGATATTGTCCGCTTTGGGCTTACCATTCCCTCACGGTTTTGTTTCTGGGAACTCACGAGCAACTTCCCAGTGGGTCACCCATCCTGGAAGTGCTCTGGCCCCCTCTCGCTTAACTTCGGAGTTCCTACGGAACTCGAAGCCAGTGAGCTCCCAAAAGGCCTCATGCTAGGTAGGGATGAGAATATACATTTAAGGATCACTCCCTTGGGCGATGTGGGATGTCACAATCCACCCCCCTTAGGGGCCCGATTTCCTCGTCGGCACAATTCCGGCCAGGGATAGGCTCTGATACCAATTTGTCACATTCCGGCCCGGGGCAGATCACTTCCCGGGCCCGCTCCACCACCGTAGCACGATATTGTCCGCTTTGGGCTTACCATTCCCTCACGGTTTTGTTTCTGAGAACTCACGAGCAACTTCCCAGTGGGTCACCCATCCTGGGAGTGCTCTGGCCCCCCTCTCGCTTAACTTCGGAGTTCCTACGGAACCCGAAGCCAGTGAGCTCCCAAAAGGCCTCGTGCTAGGTAGGGATGGGAATATACATTTAAGGATCACTCCCCTGGGCGATGTGGGATGTCATAACCCCCTGGTTCCTTAATAGATCTACCCCTGTAACTATTTATTGTTGATTTTTTGGATTTTTTCATATATATTTTAGTGTTAGTTCATACATATTTATTGTTGATTCGTTAGGATTTTCTGATATTTATTGTTGATTCGTTAGTTCATAAACTTCACGTGATACTGTGTAAAAGAATAAAGTTTGGGGGTAAAAGAATAAAGTTTGATGGTAAAAGTCTAAAGGTGTGTGTGAACGTAAAGATTTTTGGACACCTATGTTTTATGCTGTCTTGTAAAATCTATATAGGGGCATTTTGATATAGGTGCCTTAATTTTGTATTTTTTGAATCAAACATTCATAACTTTTAAACTTTTGATCAAACATTTTCCTTTACCACAATGGTGGAAAAGTGTTAAATTCTTGCATGAGGCGTGGGTTCGAACCCCGTCGATGACTAATGTAACATCTAAATCATTGTACTAAAAAAAGAAACATTTTTCTACTAATTTTTAATTATAAATTTTTTTTTTATATTTAATTTACCAATTAGTTCACATATTAATATCACAAATATCCTAAAACCACTACAACATCCCATCTTATCTTATCATAATTCGTTTGAAAATAAATTTTTTTAACTCAAATAATTTTTTTTATTTTAATTCTAAAAATACATCAAATATCCTATTACAATACAATTATGAGATCTAACATGCACATATATTAAATATAACGTACCAATCATTTGGTACGTATTGGTACATTATATAAATTTAATTTGGGTACATATTAGTATTATTTTGGTACGTTAGAAAATATTACTTTGGTACGTTATGCAATTCTTTATTTGGTATGTACCAAGTTATTAGTGCCTTGTGTTATCGTTATTTTGGTATGTACCAAGTTATTGGTATGTTGTATTATCCTTATTTTAATTATAAAAGAACTTTTTTTTTATAATCTGTATAAAATGTTGAGTTAAAAATTAAAAAAAAAAATTTTATATCCATCCCATATAATTGAATCCTTAAATTGAGGAAGGAATGAGATCCCTTATTGAGTGCATTTTTGATATGGAAATGAATTTAAAATAATAAAAAAAATACTTAAGTTAAGAATATACGTAGAATATAGGGTTTAATCAAAGGTGAAAGCACTTTAATCAAAAATTGAAAAGTAACAAATGTTTAGTCTATAAATATCTAAAATAAGGCATCTAATTCTAATTTTCTCATCTATATAAAAGAGATGTCTATGTATATTTGTAATCAATCTCATTCCAGCAATAAGAAAAGAAAGTGTTTTTGTTATCAGAAGAAACTTGCTACTAATAGTAAGGGGAAACTTGCAGCAAGCTTTTAGAAAAATAGTCTGAAAGTTTTTCTTCCTATTAGCAGCAAGTTTCTTTCGGTTACAAAAACATTTTCTTTTCTTATTGAAGGAATGATGAGATTTGATCTGAATTTCCTTCTTAATTTCGACAAATCTAAGCATAACAATAGTTCTTTTCATTATCTCTGTAATGTAAAGAACAACTACTCTACATGAGGAATGAAAATTTAGTATTTCTAGCTTGTTTAGCACAAAGATTATGAATGAAAAGTTGTAGTTTGCCATTTATTTGTTCAATGATATTTTAGTTTTTTTTTTTTTTTTGAGCTTTTACATTTGGACCATCCTATGTTAAAATATTGGATCCACCACTGTATGATAGATGACAACGTTGAAAAAAAAGAAGGATGGATGCTTAAATATGATTCCACGCCATTGGATGCATGATAGATGACAACGTTGAAAAAAAAGAGGGATGGATATTTAAATATTATTCCACGCCATTGGATGCATGATAGATGACAACGTTGAAAAAAAAGATTGATGGATACTTAAATATTATTCCACTTACCATTACAATGAAGAGCAATGCTTTTTTTTCTTTTTTTGGTGAATGTGTAGGCCATGCTTTCACATTTCCCAAAGCCCTCTGTCGCATTATAAATAAACTCTCCAAGTAGAACTACGATAGTATACAACCCACAACTACAACCCTATCAAGATTCTAGTGTGACAACCACCAAAATTCTCTCTCACTCAGGCCATGGCATCCCCTCATAGTTCTTTGGTGTTCACAGTGCAGAGGCGCCAACCAGAACTGGTAGCGCCGGCGAAGGCCACGCCGTATGAGTTTCGGCAACTTTCTGATATTGATGACCAAGAAAGTCTTCGGTTTCAAATGCCCGGGCTACAGTTTTATCGGCACGATCCCTCTATGCAAGGGAGGGACCCCGTACATGTCATTAGAGAGGCAATTGCACAAACTCTAGTGTTTTACTACCCTTTTGCAGGTAGGCTCAGGGAAGGGCCTAACCGGAAGCTTGCAGTGGAATGCACGGCTGAAGGTATCATGTTCATTGAGGCTGACGCTGACATTACCCTAAAACAGTTTGGTGACAACCTTCAGCCACCGTTTCCCTGCTTGGAAGAGCTTCTTTATAATGTTCCTGGTTCCGATGGGATTCTTAATTGCCCACTCTTACTAATTCAGGTACGTTTACGTATATACTTTATAAAAAGTTAGGACTCAAAATTTCATCATTATCTTTTTCATCTCATGTGAGCGACACGATTTAGCTTTTTTCTTTTTCCTTTTCTTTTATTATTTTGCACTAACATAATAGTTTGGAAAAATTTGATATAAGTTCAATTTTTTAGTCAATATTAGAATTAGTCCAATTTATTAAAGTAAGTCCAATTCCTTGGGATTAAGATTTTTTATCAATAATTATCTCTTTAATGATAAAATTTACTATAAAAATTAAATTTCTTCCTAGTTATATCTTTAATTATTTCTTCTTCTTTTTTTAGTTTTTCTTGTTCTTCTTATTCTTGCTCTAAACCTTGTTCGTATATTTGATTTTTAATTTTTCTAATCAATCTGTATGATAGATTAATATGCCTTACTTATAGGTATATTATGTTTTTGTACCTTTTAATTAGGTTCTATATCTTGGGGCCATATGTTATGCAGATGAATTTATGTTAGTATATTTTTTTTTTTGTTAGAAGTTATTATGTAGATTTTATTGGAATTAGAAGATGCATTAAATTTAAATGCCCCTAACAGTTTTCTGTGGTTCAAGTTACTTTTCTATGATGTGAATTATTCTTTTTTTAGAGTAATGTGTTATTTGGCTTCCATACTATCGAGTGAAAATTATGTTTAAATGATTTTTTTTTGGAAAAATAAGTCTGTAAACTCATTAAAAATAGTTATCTTTATCCTTATTATGAAAAATAAAATTGTTATATCTAATTTTTTTTATTAATTTAATTCACGAGGAATGAGATATACTTTAAAGGATAGATTGACAATTTCCAAAAAAAAAAAAAATTTAGGACTTAATCTTCACTCTATATTAATTAAGGGACCAAATCAATAATTTACTCTCTTTCCTATTATTTCAGCAAAAAAGCTAATGTCTTTATTACCTTATTTTGACACTTTCAGTTTTTAACTGCAAGTTGGTTAGTTTGTAAATCTATCTATATAGAAAGCCAACACCACATGGGGAAAAAACTTTGGGGTCACCCAATTTGACAAAAAGATTTGGACCAAAATGCCCCCAAAACAAAAGACTTCAAAGGCATCCCAAAATAATGCATCAAATAAGACAAGGGCATTTTCGTCATTTCAATAGTATTTTTTTAATAATTATTTTTTTTTTGTGGTTTTTAATTCTTTTTTCATTAGTACCTCACAATGGGTTATGCTAGCAATAATGTGATTCAATTTCTCTATTTTTAAACACATTCAAAATATCTTAATAAGCGTGTAATGCCGGTTATAAAAAAGACCATTTGCACGCGGATAATAATGTGATTAAATTAGTTGTCAAATGATTTTTTTTTAACAAATGATATTATGGTGATTAAATAAGTTGTCTAATGTTTGTTTGTTTTTTTTTAATAAACGATATTTTCTACACTAAGGGAAATAGGGGTGGGCTTAGCCTCACAATGGGCCAGCAATAATGTGATTCAACCAGTTGTTTATTAAATATTATTTTCTCTATTTTTAAACACGTTCAAAAAATCTTAAGAGACACGCCGGTTATAAAAAAATAGGTATTTCGCATGTGGATAATAATGTGATTAAATTAATTGTCAAATGATTGCTTTTTTTTAACAAACGATATTATATATACTAAGGGAGAGTGGGTGGGCTTAGCCTCACAATAGGCTAGCAATAATGTGATTCAATCAATTGTTTATTAAATATTATTTTCTCTATTCTTAATGTAAATTCTATAGAAACCGATTTTATTATGTGAATTCAGTTGCTTTAATTGATTTATGAGAGGTTTCTTCTAGCATGATTTAAAATTATTCATTTACTACAAATATTTGACTTTGCTTTTGTCAATTTACGCATATAAATACATTTAAAACATGTAGATCGCGCGTAGCACATCGTGCACGTGCATGAAGGCTCGTTATATATAAAGCCAATGGTGAGATGAACAGTGTATGAATAGTGCATGTCACGCATGGGGACAAAATTTTGGGGTCACCCATTCAACAAAAATATTAGGACAAAATTGCCCCTCAACCAAAAAAATCCAAAAGCAACCCAATATAATATATCAAATAATGCAGGGGTAATTTGGTCATCATAAAATATAATATAAATATAAGTGGGAAGAGAGAAAAGAATAAAAAAAATGAAAGGATAAGTAAAAGTTAATGGTGCCTAGGTGAAGATGAAAGAAAATTATAAAAAAAAAAAAATCATGAATATTGTGTTCAAAACATTTTAAGAGACGCGTAGTGCTGATAATAAATTAGTAAAGTTTTTTTTTTTTTTAAAAAAAAATTAGTACCTTACAATAGGCTAGCAATAATGTGATTCAATCAGATGTTGTGAATAGTGATTTTGGTGTCACCAAGCCGTTCAAAACATCTTAAGAGGTGTGTAATGTGACATCCCACATCGCACAGGGGAGTGATCCTTAAATGTATATTCTCATCCCTATCTAGCACGAGGCCTTTTGGGAACTCACTGGCTTCGGGTTCCGTAGAAACTTTAAAGTTAAGCGAGAAGGGGGCTAGAGCACTCCCATGATGGGTGACCCACTGGGAAGTTGCTTGTGAGTTCTCAGAAACAAAACCATGAGGGAATGGTAAGCCCAAAGCGGACAATATCATGCTACGGTGGTGGAGCGGACTCGGGAAGTGATCCGCCCCGGGCGGGGATGTGACATGTAATGCCGGTTATAAAAAAAATCTTTCACATACTAATAATAATGTGATTAAATTACATTAAATTAGTTGCCAAATGATTTTTTTTTAAACAAACGATATTATCTACACTAAGGGGGATGGGGTTGGCTTAGCCTCACAATGGGCTATCAACAATGTGATTCAATAAGTTGTTCATTCAATATTATTTTCTCTATTTTTAAACGCGTTCAAAACATCTTAAGAGGCGTGTAATGCCAGTTAAAATAAAGGTTTTTCGTACGCGGATAATAATGTTAAATTAGTTGTTAAATGATTTTTTTTTTTTAACAAACGATGTTATCTACACCAAGAGGGGGCTTAGCCTCACAATGAGCTAGCAATAATGTTATTCAATCAATTGTTTATTAAATATTATTTTCTCTATTCTTAATGTAAATTATATAGAGACCGATTTTATTATGTGAATTCAGCTGCTTTAATTGGTTTATAAGGGGTATTAAATTAATTGTCAAAATGATTTTTTTTTTTAACAAATGATATTACCTACACTAAGGGGGAGGCGTGGGCTTAGCCTTACAATTAGCAAGCAATAATGTGATTCAATCAATTGTTTATTAAATATTATTTTCTATTCTTAATGTAAATTCTATAGAAACCGATTTTATTATGTGAATTCAGCTGCTTTAATTGGTTTATGAGGGGTTTCTTCTAGCATGATCTAAAATTATTCATTTACTTCAAATATTTAACTTTCCTTTTGAATTAATTTTTTTGTGTTTTTTTTTAATTAGTACCTCATAATAGGCTAGCAATAATGTAATTCAATCAGTTGTTTATTAAATATTATTTTCTCTATTTCTAAACACGTTCAAAACATCTTAAGAGACGTGTAATTCCTGTTATAAAAAATGTGTTTCGCACGCAGATAATAATATCATTAAATTAGTTTTCAAATGATTTTTTTTAACAAACGATATTATCTACACTAAGAAAGATTTTATTATGTGAATTCAGTTGCTTTAATTGGTTTATAAGGGATTTCCTCTAGCATGATCTAAGATTATTCATTTACTTCAAATATTTGAGTTTCGTTTTGTTAATTTACGCATATAAATACATTTAAAACGTGAAAGTCGCGCGTAGCACACCGTGATTCAAAAAATATCTTCTGCACGCGCGTGCATGAAGGCTAGTATTTCTTATCCAAAAACAATAAAAGGTACATATGGATTCATACAAATTAGGTATGGACTTATACGTAACAAGTTGACTATTTTATGACTACTTAAGTATGACTTAAAAAAAAAAAAACAAGTACTTCGAATAATATTTAGGCTTATTTTTAATACAATCCTTGGAACTCGATTTTAATCTCATTTTGTTCATTGTAACTCAAAATTGTCACTTTACTCCCTAAAACTCAAAGTCGCTCCACTTTGCCCCATGAAACTCGACTTTAATCCCATTTTGCCTCCTGAAACTTGAAAGTCATCTTTATAAAATTCAAAATTCGCTTTACATTGCCTTAGATATGTTAATTTCTTCTATGGGTTCGATTGGTGTGCCAGGGTAATCAATTTTTACTTCAGAGCATCTCCAAATGAGATATCAAAATTCTTAGAGGGATGCCACAATGCATATTTGACATCAAAAGTTTTTCCAATAGAAGTGTTATTTGTTGACTGGATTTGAAAACTTTGTGTTTAGGAGTTAAATTTGACATCAATGTCAAATTTTTTTTAATTAATTTTAATGGTGGGTCCCTTATTCTAGTAACAGTTCAACTAATAAAAATTTTGTCTTAACATTTTCTTTATAATTACAACCATTTAAAGACCTATTTTAATAAGAAAAATAATATTTAACAATTCGGTTAGAGAAGAAGAAAATTTGACATAAGACTTTAGATTGCCACGTCAGTCACCAATTATAATTTGACTCTTATAATTTGATATTTTCTTTAAAGATGATCTTAATATCAGTATTGCTCTTCATTGTTGTGGTAAGTGGAATAATATTTAAGTATCCATCCCTCTTTTTTTTCAACGTTGTCATCTATCATGCAAGTTGCATCCATGATTAAAAAATCTTGATGGTTTTTTGAGAAAGTTTCAAAGTTGCAATCTATCATTCACGATGAAAATCTACGGAGAAATTTTAAGTGTCAATGTTCATCACATGCATGATTCTTTCGACAATGGTTTAGGTACTAACAGTAAACTATATGATCCAAAAGAGTACATGGCATCTTTAATGTAAGCTCCAAAAGACTATCTTCACTTTCTAGGTATATATATTTTACACGTGATCATTTTGTTTAAATCGGAAAAAAAACAACAGGTACTTAGAATAATATTTAAGTTATCATCGATGAAAATTTGAATACATACAAGTGGCATTAATGTTTATCACGTGAGCGATAATTTGTTTGTACAATAATTTGTTTGCAATGTAGCCTTCAACTGAACAATATTTGTCGTAATTCATAAACAGGTGACGCGCCTCCAGTGCGGTGGTTTCATCTTCGCCCTCCGTCTTAACCACACCATGAGCGACGCGGCGGGGCTCGTTCAATTCTTGACTGCCGTTGGAGAGATAGCGCGCGGCGCAACTTTCCCTACCGTTCAGCCCGTGTGGCAGCGGGAGCTGCTCAATGCGCGTGACCCACTCCGCGTGACATGCACGCACCGCGAGTACGAAGAAGTGGAAGACACCAAAGGCACCATAATCCCACTTGATGACATGGTCCTCCAGTCCTTTATCTTCCGCCCCACCGAGGTGTCCGCCATCCGAAGATTTGTCCCGCAGTACTTCAGCAAGTGCTCCACGTTCGAGGTCCTCACGGCCTGCCTCTGGCGCTGCCGTACCATCGCGCTCCAGAAAGACCCAAATGAGGAGGTGCGCGTGTTGTGCGTTGTGAACGCGCGATCCAAGTTCAACCCTCCGTTGCCGGTGGGTTACTACGGCAACGCGCTTGCGTACCCGGTGGCGGTGACGACAGCAGGGAGGCTATGCAACAACCCATTGGGGTACGCGTTGGAGCTGGTGAGGAAGGCCAAGGCGGACGTGACGGAGGAACACATGCGGTCGTTGGCTGCCCTCATGGTTATTAAGGGTAGGCCCCACTTCACGGTGGTGAATTCTTACGTTATGTCGGATTTGACCCGTGCTGGGTTCGGAGAGGTGGATTTTGGGTGGGGGAAAGCGGCTTATGGTGGGCCAGCGAAGGGCAGGGTCGTCGCTAGCTATTACATACCGTTTAGAGACAATAGAGGGGAAAATGGGATTGTGGTTCCGGTTTGTTTACCGGCCGCGGCGATGGAGAGATTTATCAAGGAACTAGATGCCATGGTGAATGCGGATGAAGAACTGATTAGGGTTCATAGCTCTACTAAATATATTTTGTGTTCCCTGTAAAATATGTATGTCATATACATGCATGTATTTCTTTGCTTTTATTTTCCCTAATTAGTTTCTTTTCTACTGTAATATGGACGCCTCCTTAATAATAGGGATGTTTTTGGTATGAATATATTCGAACGTTCCTTGAATTCCTTCTGAGGGACTTGTAGGTTGGAGAAGGTCGTTGGTAACTTTTCGTAGACAAGAAGCATATAATTGCTCTTTTTGTAACCAATTACGAATACAGTGTGGTTACCAAAGAGGTTTCAATGTGGATCCTCTTGGTTTGGCAGGAGGTTTAAGCCTCTGGTGGAAACATGATTTTAGAGTGGATGTTCTTTTTTCTTCCAAGTTTATCATTGATACTCGTGCGTACTCTTCTTCGGGTGATTTGGATATTCGTTGCTCCTTCATATATGGTCCCCCATATCATGTGGAAAACCAGAGCTTGGGGAGTGATATTAATAAGCCATGGATGGTGGTGGGGGCATCTTAATGAGCTTCTATGGCAACATGAAAAGCTTGGTGGGAGTCAATGGAATCCTAACAGAGCCAGATTTCTGAGAGATTTTATAGATAATAACTATCTCCTCGATATTGGATTTTGTGGCCCGCAGTTCACTTGGGTTAGAAAAGAAGATGGAGTTGTTATCCTACAAGACAGGTTGGATCGGTTTTTAGTGAATGAGGCATGGATTGACAAATGGCCTAGTTCTTCTGTAACTCATGGATTGCGGATTGGATCAGTCCATTGTTCTATTCTGCTCCAGACTATCTCCGATGTTCCCAAAATCCCGCAAGCTTTTTAAGTTGGAAGCTTTCTGGGCTGATGACCCTGACTGTAGGGAGATTCTCTAGACAGGGTGGAATGAAGGTCTTGGAAGGAGTGAGTTACACAAATGGTCTTCTTCTTTGGGCTGTTGCAGGCGAAGACTCATTGCTTGGAGTAAGGAGAAATTTTCAAAAGATCGCGAACTTGCTGTCCAGTTATTAGGGGAGCTTGAGCAGATTCAAAGCAGTTTTATCTTGAATAATGCTAGAGAATTAGAGATCAGTGCTCAACTATCCACTATTTGGGCTAGAGAAGAGAAATTTTGGCAACAACGTTCTAGGATTAGCTGGTGTAGGATTATGAATGACAATGAATATTATGATTGGATCATTTTTTGTAAGCCGCTTGTCTATCGAGTGGTGAACGACAAAGTGATTTGATAGTCTTAACTTAATAAGGATTGTGGAGTCTTATCATTTGCAAAGTGATTTGATAGTCTTAACTTAATAAGGACTGTGGAGTCTTATCCTTTGCAATTAACCTAGAGAAAATCTGATAGATTTTAATGTGAAGATGTAGAATCATGGTGGGACTAAAACACTAGAGAGAAAGGGTCTCTCTTCACAGCCAATGATAGGTCGGGTGTGAAGAAAACCCTAACGATATAAATATCACGGTTGGGTCCCTGCTTCCATACGCTTTATTCTCTCAAACACACCAAACCCTATTCACGGTAGAGAGACATTTCGAAGTACTGGAAGTAGAAGACCACCTAGTTCTGCAATGGCTTCTTCTTCATCGAGTAAGGTTTACGTAAAACTGTCATTGTATGAGTACATCTTATACTGGTTTGCTGCACATGAACATGGTCTACGTAATCCTATTCCCTTATTGTTTTATCGTTGAATGCATGCTGGTATATGCATATTATCTGTATATTCCTTATGTAATTCTTACACGTGGTATCAGAGCCTTCCAATAAGGCTAGGGTTCGTACAAAACCATATAATCAAACTGACAGCACTTAACTAGATAACTTAATGCTTCTGCTGATAACAGAAATAAAGAAACTATATTATGTATTGTATATGCACTGCAGTGGTTTGTTCAAATGTTTCAGGAAAGGATATCCTACAAGAAAGTGAGGAAATAACAAGAAATAGTGGATTTATGTGTTGTTACAACACTAAATCAAAATATAGTGTGAATTTTAAACAAAATTGAATGACTAATCTGCTCAAAAGTGTTTAGATCATTATTCCGGTTTATTATTCAATAAATTTGAAGGTGATTTGCTTGAAGTTAGTGGGTAATAATCTGCTCAAAAGTGTTTATTATTCAAGTCATTCAAACAAATCAATGTATAATGATACATGAAATCGACAAAATTGCATTATTCATCTACTTAAAAGTGTTGAAGACATGTAAATTGACCTTGTGTTTATGTATTGGCTATGCAACCCTGATATAAACAGCATCTGTCCAAAGATGATACTGTGTTTATATGAAACTGTTGATGGAAAACATTATGTGAGAGTTTTCCTAGTTCTGTTAAGTATTCTAAAATCTATTGATTGACTTGTGTGCATATGTTTCAGACCCTCACATGACTTCTCTGAATTTCCAAAACATTGAAACCTTGACTGGTTCCAACTTCAAGAAATGGAAAGAGGACGTGCAGATTGTGCTTGGAATGATGGACATTGATTTGGCAATCAGAAAGGACAAGCCTGCAGATCTCACTGAAACTAGCACAGCAGATCAAAGGAACAACTATGAGAAGTGGGATAGGGCAAACAGGATGTCCTTAATGATCATGAGGAAAGCCATGACTCAATCTGTCAAAGGAGGGATCCTGAAACTAGAGAATGCTAAGGAATTTTTAACTGCAGTGGGAGAGAAATTCAAAGAGTCAGGCAAAGCTGAAACTAGCACATTTCTTACACAGCTTACCTCCATGAAATTTGACGGGGTTGGCAGTGTGAGAGAACACATTCTCAAGATGGTGGACCTGTCTAAAAAACTGAAGGATCTCGAGGTTCCAATGAATGATCAGTTTTTGGTTCATATGGCTCTTAATTCCTTGCTAGCCAAGTATGGACAGCTGAAAGTTTCATCCAATACACAGAAGGACAAATGGGGAATTGATGAGTTAATTTCGATATGTGCACAAGAAGAAGATCGACTTAAGGGTGACAAGTCATCTAAAGCAAATCTCATCCATGCGGCCAAAGCCACAAATGCTGGTTCATCTTTCGTTGCTGGTAAGCTGAAGAAGAAGGTTTTTTCTTCTCCATTTAAAAGTGCTAACATCTCTAAAGGATCTCACAAACTCAAACCTGTGAACACTGAAATCGAAAAAGAAAAGGAATGCTACTTTTGTAAGGAAACAGGTCATCTGAGAAAGAACTGTGTTGGTTTCAAAAACTGGCTTTCCAGAAAAGGTAAAACTTTCAACATTTTTGTGTGTGTTGAGTCTAATATGGTTTATATTCCACCTGAGAGTTGGTGGTTTGACACTGGATGTACCATTTACATCACTAATTCCTTGCAGGGCTTCTTAAAAACAAAGGAGATAAACAATGAAGTCTACAATGTCTATGTTGGGAATGGGAGCACGGTGGTTGTCGAGTCAATAGGAAGTGTTCAACTAGTTTTGTCTTCTGGTTTTATTCTAAAATTAAGTCAAGTACTTTATGTTCCTTCCATGAGAAGGAGTTTGATTTCAGCTTCAAAGTTAGTAGAGTCTGGTTTATCTTTTGTTGGGGACTAAGAAAGTGTACGTTTTTATGATTCAAATAAATTAGACACCTTGCTGGGACATGCAATTCTTAAAGTCGATATGTGGCAAATGGAATGCACATATATAGATGAATGCTTTAATGCTCAACATATTGGTTCCAAAAGAATAATTTTCTCTGAAAAATCTCCCATGTTATGGCACAAAAGGTTAGGGCACATCTCTAAGGAAAAAATTGTCAAGTTAGCTAGCCAAAATCTGTTGCCACCACTAGACTTCAATGATTTTAAAGAATGCACAGATTGTTATAAAGGAAAGCTAACAAACACAAGAAAAACTGGTTCAAATCGAAGTAAAAAACTGCTTGAAATAATACACACTGACATTTGTGGTCCATTCCCAACTAAAACTATATGTGGAAAGTCATATTTCATAACTTTTATTGATGACTTTTCACGGTATGCTTATGTTTTCTTAATGTCAGATAAGTCAGAAGCATTGGAATGTTTTAAGCTTTACAAATAAGAAGTTGAAAAACAACTTGAAAAACACATTAAAATTGTAAGATCCGATAGAGGTGGTGAGTATTTTGGCAGGTATTCGGAAGATGGATAGCATAAAGGTCCTTTTGCAACCTTCCTTCAAGAGCACGGCATAGTAACGCAGTACACAACCCTAGGTACTCCCCAACAAAATGGGGTTGCAGAACGAAAGAACAGGACCTACAAGGATATGATTAGATCAATGTTTGCTCATTCCAAGATGCCAATCTTTCTCTGGGGTGAAGCACTGAAAACAGCAAACTATATCTTGAATAGGGTGCCAAGTAAATCAGTGGACATGGTGCCATTTGAGGCATAGACTGGACGAAGACCAAGCTTCAACCACTTCCATATATGGGGCTGTCCAGCTGAGGCGAGATTCTATAATCCAGCTGAGAAGAAATTAGATCCCAGAACCACGAGTTGCAGATTCGTAGGTTATTCTGAGAAGTCAAAAGGGTACAAGTTTTATTGTCCTCATGGTCATTCCAGAATCATGGAGACACATAATGCTAAATTTATTGAAGACTTGGTTGAAAATCAGTTCATTGAAGGTGTATCAGAATGTCCAAGATTCGAGGAGTTAGTTGTTGATAGCAGTAACCTTGATTTCCTTCCTCAACAAGGAACCATGCTATCAATCACTACACAATTTCAACCTGTAATTCCCACAGCAACTCAAACTCTAGTTGCTGATAATGTAGCTAACATGGAGGTGGATCACACACTTCCACTGGTTGACCCGATTTCAGATGTTAGTACTGCAACAGAAACCTCACCTCAGATCCAGCCTCATGAAGAAACAATAAGGGTGAGAAGATCTCAAAGAGAAAGAAAAGCTGTACTTCTTCCCGATTTTGTGTATTTGAATGAAGCTGAATACAATTTAGGAGATGAGGATGATCCCCTCACCTATCATCAGGCTGTCACTAGCATGAGATCCAAGTTATGGAAGACAGCGATGGATGAGGAATTGGAGTCTATGCATAAGAACCGAGTATGGACTTTAGTTTCAAAACCAAGTGGAGTTACCAAAACCGTAGGGTGCAAATGGGTTTACAAAACCAAGAGGGACTCACTTGGCAACATTGATGAACACAAAGCCAGATTGGTTGCAAAGGGGTTCACACAAAGGGAAGGGATCGATTACAATGAGACTTTCTCCCCAGTCTTCACCAAAGACTCTATGAGAATAATTCTAGCACTTACTGTGCACTTAGACTTGGAACTGCACCAAATGGATGTCAAAATTGCGTTTCTGAATGGAGAACTCGAGGAAGACATCTACATGACAGCCATCAGGATTTGTTGAAAGGGGGAAGGAGTCAATGGTCTGCAAATTAAACAATTCCATCTACGGTTTAAAGCAGGCTTCCAGGCAATGGAGCAAGAAATTTGACACTGTAATGTCCAAGTTTGGCTTCCAAGAAAATAAGATGGATGAGTGTGTGTATCTTAAGATAAGTGGTTCGAAGGTGATTTTCCTGGTCTTATATGTGGATGATATCCTTATTGATAGTTCGGATCTCACATTGCTGCAAACTACTAAGGACATGTTAGCTGCAAGCTTTGATATGAAGGACCTGGGGGAAGCAAAGTTTGTACTGGGTATAGAGATCATTCGAGATAGAAACATGAGAGCTCTTGGTCTATCACAGAGACAATATGTTGATAGAATCACTAAGAGGTTCGGCATTGAGAAGTGTGCTGCTGGTGAATTGCCAATTGGGAAAGGGGACAAGATGAGCAGTGAACAAAGCCCTAAAAATGAGTTAGAGAAGGAGAACATGAAGGACAAGCCTTATGCATCGCTCGTGGGAAGCTTGATGTATGCTCAAGTATGCACGAGACCGAACTTGGCATTTGCAGTTAGTGTATTAGGTAGGTTTCAAGCAAATCCTGGACCACCTCACTGGATTGCAGCCAAGAAGGTTTTGCGATATCTCAAAAGAACGAGAGATTACATGCTCACTTATAAACATGCTGAGGTACTTGAGTTGTTAGCTTACGCTGACTCGGATCTGGCAGGTTAAGTCGATGATCGCAAATCAACTAATGGATACATTTTTATGCTTGCTGGTGGTGCTGTATCGTGGAAAAGTGCCAAACAGAAATCAATTTCATCATCAACCATGGAAGCCGAATTCATTGGGTGTTATACTGCAACCAAACAAGCTATCTGGATCAGAAACATGGTGAGGGGATTGCACGTGTTGGACAACATTGAGAAGCCACTTAAGTTGTACTGTGACAACAAGGCAGCAGTGTTCTTTTCGAAGAACAATAAGAGGTCACTTGTAAGCAGACTTATGGATATGAAATATTTGAAGGTTAGAGATGAAGTGAAGAAGGGAACTATTGATATTCAACATATAAGCACATAACTTATGGTTGCTGACCCTCTTACAAAGGCTTTACCAATGGGAGTATTCAAGAGGCACATCTTTGATATGGGAATGAGAGACACTTTTGATTCTATCAATGAGTGGGAGTAAGCACTTGATTGATTATTTTGTGATAAGTATAATTGTTGGTTGTTGTTCTCATTCAGTTTTTGATGTTTGAACTTTATTTAAAATTATCAGTATGGAAATTCTAAAACTGATAAGCTATACTTAACAGACCTGTTGTACTGAAACTTGTTTCAGTTTGTATTGTGAGCTAATATTTTGATTATTAGTTCTTGTCACCATGACTTCGATAGCAACAGAGTGCTTTGAGATGAATGTGTATGTAATCCTGGAGTGCAAAGGACAGACCAAGTTGTCCTTTGTTTTCTTTGGTTCTGCATTCGATTCAAAGTGACAAGTTGTTAGGAAAGGTTATTGCATACTTATGAAGACTCAGTGATCACCATGGGTTTTTATTTTGTTAGGATGAATCATTGGCATTCAAGTGGGAGAATGTAAGATTATGAATGACAATGAATATTGTGATTGGATCATTTTTTGTAAGCCGCTTGTCTGTCGAGTGGTGAACGATAAAGTGATTTGATAGTCTTAACTTAATAAGGACTGTGGAGTCTTATCATTTGCAATTAACCTAGAGGAAATCTGATAGATTTTAATGCGACGATGTAGAATCATGGTGGGACTAAAACACTAGAGAGAAAGGGTCTCTCTTCACAGCCAATGATAGGTCGGGTGTGAAGAAAACCCTAACGATATAAATATCACGGTTGGGTCTCTGCTTCCATACGCTTTATTCTCTCAAACACACCAAACCCTATTCACGGTAGAGAGACATTTCGAAGTACTGGAAGTAGAAGACCACCTAGTTCTGCAATGGCTTCTTCTTCATCAAGTAAGGTTTACGTAAAACTGTCATTGTATGAATACGTCTTATACTGGTTTGCTGCACATAAACATGGTCTACGTAATCCTATTCCCTTATTGTTTTATCGTTGAATGCATGCTGGTATATGCATATTATCTGTATATTCCTTATGTAATTCTTACAGCTGGCTCCCCAATACTCACTTCTTCCACCTTATAACGATGCAGAGGCGATGTAAAAACAAAATCACGAGAGTTGCAAATGAGGATGAAATATGGGCTGAAGAAAATGATGATATAAGAGATACCTTTGAAAAGTTCTTTATGGATTTATACAAGTCAGATGGCAGGAGAGATTGGGGGAATGCTTTAATTGGGTTGCAACCGTTCATTTACCCGGAGATGAATGCTTGTTATGCTCTCATTTTACCAATGATGAAGTGAAAGATGCAGCCTTTCACTTGGGATCCCTAAAGGCCCCTGGTCCTGATGGATTTCCAGGATTATTCTACAATAGGTTCTGCCATATCTTGAATGAGACCATTGTTTGCACTGCCAATGATTTCTCGGAAGGAAATATCCTCTTGTCACAAATCAACAAAACCCATATTGCCTTGATTCCAAAAATACCTAACCCAGAAAACACTAGCCAATACCATCCAATAAGCCTCTGCAACAATTCCTATAAAATCCTATCCAAAATCCTCGCCAATAGGTTGAATATCATCCTTCCAAATATCATATCATACCACCAAAATGCTTTTGTCCCTCATAGTCAAATACAAGATAATCTTTTGGTAGCCCATGAAGTCTTTCATTACCTAAAGTTGAAGAGTAGTGGAGGGCGACATGAGCTAGGGCTTAAATTAGATATGAACAAAGCATATGATAGGATGGAGTGTGATTTCTTGGAGGAGACAATGCAGATGAAGGGTTTTAATGAGGGGTGGATTGGTTTGGTCATGGGGTGTGTTACTACCATTTCTTTTTCGGTGGTAATCAACGGGAAGCCGGGAAAATACTTTCATCCTACTAGAGGGTTAAGACAAGGAGACCCTTTATCCCTTTTTCTTTTCCTACTAGTGAGTGAGGTTTTATCTAGAAGTGTTGCTTTTGCCACTAATAATTTGTCTTTGCAGGGTACAAAAATTTACCGTGGTCCGTTAATTTCACATCTCCTTTTCAATGATTCTCTCTTTTTCATTCAGGCAAGTGAAGGAAATTGCAAGTATTTGATGGAGATCCGTGAGGAATATTGTCATGCATCCGGGCAATGTATTAACTATTCCAAGTCAGCTATATACTTCAGCCCCAACACTCTTAATGTATATTTAAACTAACCTAAATAATAGATTAATTTAAACCAAATTAAACTCGCAAGTGCAAGAATCAGTTGTAGTAATATATGCAAATACGAGGTCGATCCCACATGGATTGCTTTAACACCAATTTAACTGATTAATCACGCTAGAATTAATTAAACAAACAAAGGATAGATTGAATTGAATAATTGAGAGACTAAAATTAACAAGAAAAATAAAAGACAATTAATTAAAATAAACACATGACACAAGAAAGAAATTGAGAAACAATTGAAGTCTAAGGTTATGAATCCACCAACAACAATTCTATTTACTTTTCCTAGAGCCAACTACTATCCAATTACCATGCCAATGTTAAAGGTTGTTCTTTCTAAGATATGAATTAATCCGTGGTCAGACATCAACTCTTGTATCTCTACATGATAATTATATCCTATTGGTTAGGCGTACAATTAAACATATAAAAACTCATTAAGTGTAGAAGAATCATGTCAACCAAAGTAGGACTAGCTTGATATTGGTCATCCTCACTAGTTTGTCTACTCCTCTTAATCTTAGTTCCAATAAACCTAATTGATATTGGTCATCCTCATAGATTTATCTAACTATCTAGATGCAAAATTCCTAAAGTTGATTAGTCATTAGAAATCTGAACCTAGAATAAAATACCCACAAAGATTAAGAATATAACATGGCATATAATCGGATAATAATTAACAAAGTACTTCGCAAATATTCATGTCATGGCTTCATCATAAACCTTAGAAAATAACTTAGTTACACATAGAAATAAAAATAAAAGAAAGATAGAATCGGAATCCATGGCAAAGCACGTCCCTAAACTCTTCTTCACAAATTGCGGAGATGGTGAACGGTAGTATGGTGTGGGTGATATGGGTTATGCAGGTGGATGGATGGATGGATTCTGTCGAGAGAGCTTAGGGACCTTATTTATACTAGAAAAACCCTAAAAGGTCTGGGAGAAACTCTCCTAAAAGAAAACAAGCTCCTAAACAATTAATAACACAAACTAGGAAAGAATCCTTCTTGGCTTGGGAAACACGTCATCTGTCTTGCACGCCAGTTTTGGGGTCG
The DNA here is from genome assembly GCA_024362995.1 of Heteromeles arbutifolia. Classification (NCBI taxonomy): domain Eukaryota; kingdom Viridiplantae; phylum Streptophyta; class Magnoliopsida; order Rosales; family Rosaceae; genus Heteromeles; species Heteromeles arbutifolia. The sequence goes on along the minus strand of JANCRC010000010.1, from coordinate 4,096,586 downwards.
ATTTATCTTCTGGAAAATTCTGTAAAAATATGCAAAACGTATCTTTATCTCTTATATTTCCAAGCATATATCGCACGTCACTAGGAAAAATCGGGAAAGCCTCCAAATCTTCATTCTCCCGCAGCTGCGCAATTCTGACGGGAAAACAACTTCTGCGGGATTGATTTGTGAAACTGGAATGAATGGCTTTATGGAAAATTATGAAATTCAGAACACAATGATCTTCAGCCTCTTAGCTTCCTTCTCCAATTGGCCTTGCATCAAAACTCCTCCGGAAAGTCGAATTATCACCAAAAACGTCCTAAGTGCTCAGATTGGCTGAAACTGAGAAAAGGAAAGTATTAAGGCTCTTTTATAATCAATTCCTTCACAAAACATAGGGATAAATAATATTAAAATATGATAAATAATGCACCTATCAACTCCCACCTCTTGCCGATCTGTTCTATGCTCAAATTTGAAGATTCCGGACACCGATGACCTCGAAAAATACCTTGGTCTTCCTTCCATTTGGGGCAGGTCAAAGTGTGACGCTCTTAGCTATGTCAAAGAACGTATCCAAAATCGCATCCAAGGGTGGAAAGCCAAGGTATTAACTATGGCTGGGAGAGAAAGGTTGTTGAAATCGGTAGCGTTGGCTATTCCAGCTTATCACATGTTTCAAATTTCCCAAGTCGACTTGCACTGAATTGAACACCGTTTTGAGCAATTTTTGGTGGGGTAAAACTGAAACAGGCAATAAAATTCACTGGAAAGCATGTAGTGACTTATGTGAATCTCAAGCCGCATTGGGCATGAGATCAACTTTAGGTCCTCTGATCCTCTTTCTCCTCCCTGGACTCCCCCTATTGACCCCTATCACAAGGTCAATGTTGATGGTTCTTGGAAGGGTTCTGTGGCGGGAGTAGGGGGTTATAATCCGCGATTCAAGAGGTTCTTTAATTTATGGTCGGAAAAAATTCTTGATTCGTCAGACGCCGGAAGAAGTGGAGGCAGAGGCTGTTTTAACTGGTATGGAACTAGCTTTGGAGCAGAATTTGGAACTATTGTGCTAGGATAGCACCAAACGAATTGGAACCAACTCAAACTAACGCACATGAAATATATCAAATGGAATGCAAGAACAAAAATAGAAAAAGACACCAAGATTTTAACGAGGTTCCTCAACAGTCAGTGTAACTGGAGTATGTCCTCGGAGCAGTAGGAGCTCACCCAATAATCCACTATCAACCAAATGGGAGTTTACAAAGTGTTGGCAATCTCACAACCCAAAACCCCAATACACCCAATAACTCTCACTCACCAAATAAACAAATAGATGAGGAAATATAGTGAATAATTTCCTCTCTATACAAAGCTCAAAGCTAATACACAAATACAACTTTCATTGAGTGAGTACCAACAAAGAAAGAAAATCACCTTTCTTTCTTCTCTTCAAAATGGGGTTTGGCACCTTTTTTTCTTTTCCTCTAAGCTGCTGTGCTGCTGCCTTCTGTTTTTCTGCTACAACAAAAGGCAACTGCTCTGCCAATTAAACCCCAGACGCCACACCTGTGGCTTTTCACATGGGCTAAATAAAAGGGCCCATTCAATTGGGCTACATGCAAACATAATGGCCCACTGAAATTTGGCCACATGTTCAACAATCTCCACCTTGGCCAAATTCCAAAAGCGCCATGACGAGCCAACCAACATAATCAACAATCAACATAAAACCACTCCCAAAAGTAGCAAGAAAATAACTCAAGCCGTGCCAAAATGCTCCAAAGCTCTTACTGCTCAACGTCTTCTTTATATAGGCAAAATGTGAGCCAAGTTCAAGCAATGAACAAACTTGGCTACACCAACAACCTTAGTCAACATATCAACGGGGTTGTCTTTAGTTGGAATCTTCTGGAGAATGATATCCCCTTCACCAACAACTTAACGAACAAAGTGATAACGCACATCTATGTGCTTGGTCCTCGCATGATGAACCTGATACTTAGCCAAATAAATGGCACTCTGACTATCACAATGCACCTTCACCTGATCAACCCCTAAATCTCTAATGAGTCCATGTATCCAAATAGCTTCCTTTATAACTTCAGCAACTGCCATATATTCAGCTTCTGTAGTGGACAAGGCAACATAAAACTGCAAAATGGACCTCCAACAAACTGGCCCTTTAGCCATAGTAAACACATAGCCTATAGTAGACTTCATTTTATACAAATCACTTGCATAATCTGAATCAACATAACCAACTGCAAAGTGACCAATACTAAAGTCATCTACCTCAAAGCATAAACCAACATCTCGAGTACCATGGAGATACCTCAATATCCACTTAGCAGCATGCCAATGCTTTTTACAAGGATTATGCATATATCGACTCACCATACGAACTGGATGAGCAATATCCGATCTAGAGCATACCATTGCATACATCAAACTACCAACCAAATTTGCATATGGTATATTTTTCATTTGCAGCTTTTCTTTATCAGTTTTAGGACATTGTAGAGAACTCAATTTAAAATGAGGAGCCAAAGGGGTACTAACCGGTTTGGTTGAATCATGAACTCCAAACTTCCGAATCAACTTCTTAAGGTATTGTCTTTGATTCAAGCATACCAAACCCTTCTCTCTATCTCTAATGATCTTCATGCCAAGGATCTTCTTCGCTTCACCAAGATCCTTCATCTCGAACTCGTTCTTAATTTGTTTCTTCAATTTCTCAACATCTCGAACTCGTTCTTAATTTGTTTCTTCAATTTCTCAATCTCTTCGACATTCTTTGAGGCAATCAACATCTCATCAACATATATCAACAAATAAACAAAAGACCCATCTTGCAACTTCTTGAAGTACACACAATGATCATATTGACTTCTAGAATAATTTTGGCCTCTCATAAATTTATCAAACCTCAAATACTCGTTCTTAATTTGTTTCTTCAATTTCTCAATCTCTTCGACATTCTTTGAGGCAATCAACATCTCATCAACATATATCAACAAATAAACAAAAGACCCATCTTGCAACTTCTTGAAGTACACACAATGATCATATTGACTTCTAGAATAATTTTGGCCTCTCATAAATTTATCAAACCTTAAATACCATTGTCTTGGAGACTTGCAAAACAAATTCTCTTTCCCCTTCACTTTGTACCTATCCGGTTGGCACATATAGATCTCTTCATTCAAATCACCATGTAGGAAAGCCGTCTTCACATCGAGTTGCACAAGCTCAAGATCATATTGTGCAACAAGAGCTAACATAATAAGAATTGAGGAGTGCTTCACAACCGGAGAAAAGATTTCATTGTAATCAATGCCCTCATTTTGTGCATACCCTTTAGCAACTAGTCTTGCTTTAAATCTCATATTGCTTTTCTCATCAACACATTCCTTCTTGGCATACACCCATTTAAAACCGATAACTTTCTTACCCTTAGGCAATTTAGCTAACTCCCAAGTCTTGTTCTTCAAGAGAGAATTCATCTCATCACCCATGGCATTGCACCATTTCTCATTTTCTTCACTCTCAATAGCTTCCTCAAAATTGGATGGAATCTTATCAGTGATAATAGGAAGAGCAAAAGAAACATAATCACTATACCAAGATGGCTTGATAATATTTCTCTTTCCTCTGTTCTTAGCAATAGACTCTTGAGGTGAAACTTGCTCTTCATCTAGAATATAATCTTTAAGTTCAACTTCTTCAACATCATCTTGGTCTCCCACTTCTCCACTTGTAGTGGCTTCGACATCAGTGGAAATAAGATTTGAAGTATTAGAGGCAACTTTCTCAAGCTCCACCTGTTGGACATCTTTCACACTATTCTCAGAGTCTCTGAACATACTTTCTTCATCAAATGTCCCATCTCTACTGATTACAAGTTTCTTCATCTCTGAGCACCATAATCTGTAACCTTTGACATCACTACTAAAACCAAGAAAGATAGCCTTTTTGGCTCTAGGATCAAGTTTATTTTCAGTTACATGAAAATAAGCAGGTGAACCAAAAATACGAATATAATCATAATCAGTAGAAGGTTTTCCAGTCCATACCTCCATTGGTGTCTTACCCTGAATAGCAGCTGAGGGTAACTGGTTGATGATGTGACATGCATAAGTAACTGCCTCTGCCCAAAATGACTTGCTCAAACCCGACTGAGACAACATACATCTAACCTTCTCAAGCAAGGTTCGATTCAATCTTTCTGCAACTCCATTTTGTTGTGGAGTTCCTCGAACACTGAAATGCCTCACAATCCCTTCCTCTTTGCAAACTTTAAAGAAAGGGTCGGATATGTATTCACCACCATTATCCGATCTCAAAATCTTAATCTTTCTCCCTGTTTGATTCTCAACCATTTTCTTCCAACTCAAGAAAATGCTCAACACCTCACTCTTGTGCTTCATAGTGTAGACCCAAGACCTTCTAGAATAATCATCAACAAAGGTCACGAACCAATGTCTACCACTCAAAGAGGGAGTCTTTGTAGGACCCTAAACATCCAAATGCACATAATCAAGAATGCTCTTCGTCTGCTGTACTGCAGTACCAAACTTCACTCTAGTTTGCTTCCCCAAGACACAATGCTCGCAGAAATCAAGCTTACAAGTCGTTGCACCTTTTAAAAGACCTTGTTTCACAAGCCTTTGTAGAGCTCTCTCACTAGCATGTCCTAATCTCATGTGCCACAGTCTAGTAGTATTTGAATCAGATGTGTCCATATTTTCTGAGACTACATACGCTTCACCTGTCACAGTGCTTCCTTGCAATAGATACAAATGACCACATTGAGAAGCTTTCATCACAACAAGTGCACCATAAGTAACTTTCAATGTCTGCCCATCTGAATGAAACTTGAAGCCCTTGGATTCTAAAATGCCCAAAGAAATAAGATTTTTCTTCAAATTCGGTACATACCGAACACCTGTCAACTCTTTAACCATCCCATCATGCAACTTTAAACGAACTGTACCAATCCCTTTTGTTGTACAAGGATTGTCATCTCCCATGAAAACAACACCACCATCAAACTCTTTCAAGCTTGAAAACCAATCCTTGTGAGGAGTCATATGATGAGTACAACCCGTATCCAATACCCACTTAGTAGCACAATCAAATGATGAGGAAACGGTTAAAGCAAAATCAGAAAAATCATTTTCAAGCTCAGCAACATTAGCTTCAGAACTCACTGTGCCTTTGGTCCTCAACCTAGGACAATCTTTCTTCCAATGGCCTTTATTATGACAAAAAGCACATTCATCAATTTCCAAACTTTTCCTACCTTTAGAAGTTCCTCTAGGTCGAGAAAGTGATTTTTTCTTACTAGAGAAAGATCCCCTCTCTAATGATCTACCTCTAACAAACAAAGCCTCAGAGTTACTATCATGATTTTTATCTCTATGCCTCATTTCATAATTCATCAAGGCATTTGACACATCTTCAAATTTCACAGTTTCTTTACCATGCATAATAGTGGTGACAAAATGCTCATAAGAGTTCGGCAAAGAATTCAACAGTATTAAGGCCTTATCTTCATCCTTAATATCCTCATCCAAATTCATCAAATCGGCAATCAACTTATTAAAAGCATCAAGGTGTCTAATCATTTTTGTACCTTCTTTGTATTAGAAGCGGTAGAGCTTTTTCTTCAAGTGTAGCCGGTTCTCCGCACTCTTCGTCATGTACTTGTCTTCTAATTTTTGCCACAACACATTTGCCAATGTCTCCCGCATCACAAAATATTTCTGAGTTTTTGCAAGGCACAACCGAATTGTAGAGCAAGCCCACAAATTTAATTTCTCCCATTCCGACTTTGACATAGCTTCCGGCTTATCTCCCAAAGCAGCAAGTAGATCTTGTTGAGCCAACATATCCTTGACCTCACATTGCCACATCCCGAAGTTGTTTGTGCAATCAAACTTTTCCACTTCGAACTTTGCATTTTGCACCGTAGTTCTTGCAAACCCAGAGTTGCTTCCAAAAGAATTCTCATCTTGCCCGTCTGACATCTTTAGCAACTAGACGGTACCCAAGAGCAACCTGGCTCTGATACCAATTGTTGTGCTAGGATAGCACCAAACCAATTGGAACCAACTCAAACTAACGCACATGAAATATATCAAATGGAATGCAAGAACAAAAATAGAAAAAGACACCTAGATTTTAACGAGGTTCCTCAATAGTCAGTGTAACTGGAGTACGTCCTCGGAGCAGTAGGAGCTCACCCAATAATCCACTATCAACCAAATGAGAGTTTACAAAGTGTTGGCAATCTCACAACCTAAAATCCCAATACACCCAATAACTCTCACTCACCAAATAAACAAATAGATAAGGAAATATAGTGAATAATTTTCTCTTTATACAAAGCTCAAAGCTAATACACAAATACAACTTTCATTGAGTGAGTACCAACAAAGAAAGAAAATCACCTTTCTTTCTTCTCTTCAAAATGGGGTTTGGCACCTTTTTTTTTCTTTTCCTCTAAGCTGCTGCGCTGCTGCCTTCTGTTTTTCTGCTACAACAAAAGGCAGCTGCTGCTGCCAATTAAACCCTAGACGCCACACCCGTGGCTTTTCACATGGGCTAAATAAAAGGGCCCATTCAATTGGGCTGCAGGCAAACATAATGGCCCACTGAAATTTGGCCACATGTTCAACAGGTTATTGAGGGTGATTCTAAGGAGGTGATGGATGCTATCAATGATAGAGGAACTAAGGGGTCTTGGAGAATTTATCCCATTATTATTGCTATTCGTCGGATAGCGAGTATGTTTGGTTCAATCACTTGGAAGTGGTCTTCGCGATCTTCGAATCGAGCAGCCCATGCTGCTGCATCTTTAGCCAAATCGAGGGTGAGCTTTATGAGTTGGGCAACTGTGCCTCCTCCCTCGCTGGTGATGGTCTCTCGTGACGGACTACCCTGTCCTCTAGTTGTGTAATTTTTGAGGGGCTTCTCCCCTCTTTTGTTGTTTGCCTGTAGGGTATTTTGATGTTTGCCTCTTGTTTCTCGGTTCTTTGATGCTCCTTGTGTTTAATTAAGCCTTTTATATTTTTGTTCTTTTGTTTTTCCTTTTCCGCCTCGGTTGAGGAAGACACTCTGTAATGTTTCATCTGGAGGTTTGAATTTTGTACAGAAACATTGTCTCAAATACATGAAAAAATAGAAAGTAATTAAAAAAAATGAAGATGGTAGTTAGGAAGTTGAAATGACTGAGAAGAATTTGACTTTAAAACAGCTTTGTCAAGCCAACAGACATGATAAGAACTATGATTATGTAAGATTCTTGGTGCCCTATTTTTGTTGATAAATATTGACGTTTTACTTGTCGTAGAGTTCAAGTGTTACAGATTTGTTTTGGTTAAGTTCAAGTGTTTCAGATTTCTTCTTGTTTGTTGTTTCCAGTCTCTCTTGTTATGCCATATTTCCTGTTGTGCCATGCCAATCCTACAATACGATATCAGGATCGACAATCGATGAACTCTAGGTTATAGCCCCTCAAGTAAGTTTTTTCTTTCGTATTTCAGCAAGCCTGTGGAGCCCGATCGTCTATTTGATTGTCTCCCTGACTCTCCACGACCAGATCCAGCAGGACAGAAAAATGATGCTGGTGGAAAGAATTCTGAACACCCAAACAAAAGTTTAAAACCTGTCGTTTACACACCACTAACACTTATTCCCCCAAGGGTTCTGCCATTACTGCATGATTTAGCCCAACAAATGGTTCTAGCTGACCATCAACAACAGCTATTTAGGACCTACAGGTGAATTCTTTATTTCTCTTGTGTGGTTTAATGTTATGTTGCACCGTTGCTACATTGTCAGTCATATGCTTAAAAGTTTTCTTCATAAAGTTCCTCTTGCTCTCACCTTTTCTCCCTTTTCATCTAGAAGACCTAAAAATAGTTGCCTTTTTATAGTTTGGTTTTCTGACCGAGATTGAGTCATTTTATATGAATTAAAATGAATAGGTAACAAAATGATGTACTTATAATTTCCAAGTAATGCAGCCTAAATGACATATAAGCCATGAATTCATTTGCCTGGTCATGCTTTGACCTTGATGAGATGGAAGTAGTCCATTGTACTTCATAGCAACATACAGATTATTGGTTTTCAGATATTATGATATAAATCATTTTTCTTTGAGAAAAGAATACTAGAAAAAGAAAAAAACGGTGGTGGAGATTTTGAACTTTTTACATTTATTCTCTAAATAGGTTTGAGAAATGTTTTTGTTTGGTCTTTTTCCTTTCTACATAAGATAGCAAAGAGGGAACGAAGGATATGACTATAGATAGGGAAAACTGGAGAGAAAGGATTCCAGTAGCCAACCCCACTTATTTGAACTTAAGGCTTGGTTGAGTAAGTGCATCAATTCGAATCTTTCTGATCTTCATTTTACATATTATTCATAGACTGACAAAGATGTTCTTATAGGGACACTCGTGCTTCTGTTTTGGAGCAGAGCTTGAGGAAACTAGGCGTGGAGAGACTTACTAAGAATGATGTCCAGAAAATGCAGTGGGAGGTTTTAGAGGCTAAGAATGGGAATTGGATACATTACATGCGGATAGCTGTAAGGATTCATGAGTTTTAGCTCAATTGGTTGTAAATGGCTTGTTTGTTGGTTGCTGTTGCTTTTTACCTACGGTTGTTAACCTTATTTATTTCACTACCTCTGTACTGTTTAAAACAGGTGAAGCTGCTGTTTTCCGGGGAAAAGAAAATCTGTGATCAAATATTTGAAGGTACTGAGACACTTAAGGATCCATGTTTTGCTGAAGTTACTGCAAACAGTGTGGCTATGCTCCTCAGTTTTGGGGAGGCTATTGCCAGAAGCAAGAGGTCACCTGAAAAGTTATTTGTTCTTTTAGACATGTATGAGATAATGAGAGACCGTCAGTCAGAGGTAATAAAATTTTAGTAATTGCATAAAAATTAGACCATCATTACAAATTTCTGAAATTGTTAGTTGCTTGATTAAACATTTTGAGGGTTTCTTGCTACATATTGTGTAGGGATTCATGGCAGAAATTTAAATCCTGTTAGATATGGACATGGCAATTAATTTTTTGAATGGATAACAAACACATACTCACACGCTCAGTCACTAGTTTATGTACAAGATCGTTTTGGTTGAAGAACTTTACTAACTTGCATAAGATGACAGAACATGCAGTTTCTCACTCTTCACTGTAGTGCTGGCTTCGATGTGGATGTGAAAATGATGAAAATGATGCTATGTTGCTGATATAAATCCTTGTTGAGACCTTAGTATTGGTATCTTAAATCATGGCAGAGCTTGTGTAAGTTTGAATGAGGCCTGACAACACCTTAGAACTCACCAATAAATAGCCTTTAAATTCACAAATTCATATGTTTAATTATATAAGATGATCGCTGGAGTATATTGAAGGCCAAAAGGTTGAAAAGTATTAACATGGGGATGGGGGTGAGTGTAATAATGTCAAGCTGAGTTCTTACAGAAATTTATATTGCAAGGAAACTATAACTCTTAAAGAAAGTAGAAGGTCAAAATATCAAATGTTGGTTTAATACTTCTTAAGGAAACAATCGATGGTTTAAAATATAATTCTTAGATCTTATTTTTCAGATTGAGTTACTTTTTGGAAGTAAAGCTTGCATGGAAATGCGGGAATCTGCAATAAGTTTGACAAAGCGTCTAGCTCAAACAGCCCAGGAAACTTTTGGTAATTTTGAAGAAGCTGTTGAAAAGGTGCCCCAAAAACTGCTGTTCTTGATGGAACCGTCCATCCTTTGACAAGCTACGTGATAAACTATGTAAAGTTTCTCTTCGAGTAAGTAGTTATTCCTGTGCTTTCTGATTCTTGCCATTTTGTTCCTTCTCTGAGGAGATTGCAAATATAATAACTTTGAAGCATTCATGGTTGCTGATGTCTTTGAGGGTGATCTGATCTGTATCATTTTTTTGACCCTATTGCTTTTGGTAAATTCTCTGCTTAGTTATCCACGTAGTGGGAAAAGGCTTCTTGTTGTTGAATTGTTAGTTACTTGGATTGTTTGTCTCCACGTTGGCTGGTTATGATCTATGGTAATGTTTAATTTATTAGTAAACTGGAAAAAATGCCCCTACAACTATAAGTTTTATAGAAAAACACTTTTTAAGAGCTCAATTGGAGACAAAAGCCCTTCATCCATCCCCTTGTCATGCGCTAATTGATTTTTAGTTGCGAAGTTATTTTGGTATTACAAACTAAGTTGGGTTTTTCTCTGAAGTGTTTAGTTTGAAGTGTGCAAACATCACCGCATGACTGTTTAAAATGTTCACAGTTATCAGTCTATACTGAAGCAACTTTTTCAAGAGTTTGACGAAGGTGAGCCAGTCTCAGTTATCAAAGGTTACTACAAGGATTATGCAGGCTCTTCAGAACAACCTTGATGGAAAATCTAAGCAGTATAAAGATCCTGCACTCACTCAGTTATTTCTCATGAACAACATTCACTATATAGTGAGATCCGTGCGGAGGTTTGTTTTATAGTTATTCTGCTCTTTAGAAGATACTGATCCTATCTGCATGCTACTACTGTATTAACTGATAAGTTATTATATACAGGTCAGAAGCAAAGGATTTGTTGGGGGATGACTGGGTGCAGATACACCGAAGGATCGTGCAGCAGCATGCAAATCAGTATAAGAGGGTTTCTTGGGCAAAGGTTTTGATTCTTTGATCATACTATTTCTCCACCATATTCTTTCTGCTTTCTTTTGATGCTGCCTTGTTCCCTGGTTTTGAATTCTTGTTAGATATTGAGCATTCAGGATTTGTTTGTGTTAGTCATGTTTTCCTTTTATCAATAGCCCGAATTTACCCTTTATTCGAAAATTTCACGGTATGTCCATTCATTTCAATATTTTCCTTGGGACACTTGATCATGTGGCCTTGATCCACTCCCCTGGCCTCCTGGTCTCGACTATTTTTTAATCTGTCTATTCTCCATACATTATAGATGATTATGGTATTCATATGTTTCGAATAAACCATTAGAAGGTGTTGAAGTATGGCAACATCTTTATCCGCTAAAACAGTAGTAAATGGGCTCAACTATTGTCAAAATTTCAATCTAAAGTTACAATGCTTGAATTCTTCCTGTTATTTGAAAATCATTCTCATATGCTCTGGTGTCTTTATTTGATTTTTGTGATGCAGATTCTGCAGTGCCTTACCGTTCAGGGCGGAAATCCATCAGGTGGTGATAGCAGTTCACTTTCAAGAGCAATGGTGAAAGATCGGTTCAAGACCTTCAACACGCAGTTTGAGGAGCTTCATCAAAGGCAATCACAGTGTACGGTTCCTGACAGCGAATTGCGAGAGTCTTTAAGGCTAGCTGTTGCTGAAATCCTCTTGCCTGCTTACAGATCATTCATCAAACGTTTCGGGTATGTTTTCTCCTATTTTCGAACATTTCCTTTGAAAAAGATCCATAATTTCTGCATTTCTGGCATCAACGTTGACACACATCGTGTTGCAGGCCTATGATCGAGAACGGCGGGGAAGTATATAAAGCTACGTCCGGAGAATATTGAGTCTGTTTGCACCTAAAATGTGCCCATTTTTACTCATTTGGGCCATTCGGACTAAATATGGCATTTGGAGGATTATCTAGGAGAAATGCTAACTTGGAAGGATATTTAGCTGCAAGTGGGGTAGTTTTGACATGATAATATTACTTTTCCTTTTTGTTTGGGCGGTGGAGGTTTGCCAAGTCAACAATTGCATGTTTTCCCATTACAAGTGGATTGGAAGGCACACAGACATTTTGGCAGAGAATACATGGTGAAAGAGGCTAGCTTGCTTCTTTTAATTATTTTATTGCAAGTGGGAAATAGACATGTGCTAGAAACATGTGGTGGAGATGCAAGTTCCCCTTTTAATATTATTTCAAAAATGCAAGCTGGCCAAGCTTCTTTAGGGCAGATTCAAGGTTCTCAGCAAAGATGGCTCTGTTTCAGATCTTTTTATAAAGGAGCAGAAGCACAAGGATTATGGACACTCAAACAACCAATCAATCAACTCTACTCAAATCAGCTCATCAGCTTCTTTGTAGACATTTAGCTTTAGCCAAGCGTCATTAGTTTATTAGCCCTGCTACTCATCCGGTAGTATCGATCTCATTTGTAGTTCATATACAACTCATTTGCAGTCATTTAATTTACAAGCAATCTCCAATATTAATCGTTCACTTTCCTTTGTTATTTACATTTCCAGCAACCTTGCCATTTACATATTGTTCCATCTCTCCATATAAGTAAAGTCCTTATCTTTAAGGCAAACAAAGAACCTTGATTTGAGCCACTCCCACTCAATGGCACAATCTCTTGGTTTGAAGTCAAATCCAGGTGCAACCTCAATCAATCAAAACCCGTCTACTAGCGGCATCTAGTACTGGCACGCCCGCACCCACCAATCTCATGTTTGAGTAAATTCCTGGAATGCCTGCGAGGCCCATGGCGAATTTAGGAAGCGAACATATTTTGGCACGCCCAGTGGGACCCTTATATGGAGTTAGATCATGAACAATCCATATGTTCATGATTTTTATCCATGTTTTCGACCGGTATGTTCCGGAGTGGGAAGTGGATGGTGTTGAAGAATGCCCAAACTATGGCTATGCCAATGAGCACATGGAGCAAACCTATGAGTTGCCGACTTATGGGTATATGGCTGAAGAGTACTCAAGTCCCATGGAACATGATTGTCGGCCAACTTATGGCTATGATGAAGGTTATTATTCTTTTGATGACAATCACATTTATGAAAACTATGATAGGCCAATAAATGGCTTTGAGTTTCAAAATAATTCCAATGAGTACATAGAACCAATATATGAGATGCCACCTAATGATCATCCTGAAGAAGAGCTCTACAATGAGGATGTGGGCAAATTAGAGAAGGTGTCCAAACTCCATGTGGCAAGCATCGAATATGGTGAAGAGGTGACTAAGTGTTTGAAAAGGATGGAGGAAAGATATATGACTTTGGAAGAAAGCTATGCAACTTTTGGAGAAACCATGAGAAAGTTGATAGATCAAATGTGTCAAATCCCCTCTACAAAACAAACTCACCCTACTACAACCAAGGAAGAACAAATCATACACATTAATGAAGGCCAAACAATGGCCCCACCCAATGAAAAATCCATTAAAATGGATATGGTTGTAGGAGACCAAGCCGACATATCAAAACCGATAACGGCTAAGATGGAGCTTATGGTTATTGTAGGCCAAACACCTACGCTCGGGGGCTCGAACCCACACCTCATGTGGAGCCCAAAGAAGAAGAAAATAGTTCCCACTCTTCTCCACCAATACAAGCATGTCGTCCTCACCAAGATCTGAAGGAGGACAAAACTTGGGATCAAACATGAATGGCCACCTCCTATGGTTCCCAAGCTATATGGTATGGCCAATTTAAATGGTGGATCTGATCTCTCTACACTCAATTTTAAAAAGAGAAACAGATTTGAGTGTTTAAGAGAAAAATAACACTTGGGCAGCCAAGGGGCTTCACCCAACTTGCCCGAATGGCCTTTCCCTTGTGTTATCCTTGTGAGCAATTTCTCCCGGTTCCTTTCTTTCTCCTTTTCTCTTTCTCTTCCTTTTTTTTTTTTTAAATCTTTGTCTCTCTTTCTTACTTTTTGTCTGAAAGGGCCTTTCTTTTGCTTTTGGGTTTTAATCACAAATGGTCCCTGACATTGATCAAACACATCATTTTGGTCCCTAACATTGAAAATCAATAGAAATGGTCCTTGAGATTGTCCACCATCCATCATTTTGGTCCTTCCGTTAAAAACTCCGTTAAGTGTCCTGGAGCTCTTGGCCGGAAGTTTGGGCAATTTTCAAAACTTCGTAACTCAATCATTTCTTAACCAAATTCGACCCATAATATATCAAAATGAAGATAGGAAAGTGTAGAATAAGATTATACCTATTTGGAAGTCCAATGGTTGCCGGAGATGGCCGCAAAATAGCCTCAAATTTGACTGGTCTGAGTGAAAACTTGAAAACTCGCCGAAAACTGGGTAAACTTTAAACGTTCATAACTTCTTCAATACTCAACAAAATCAAGTGATTCAATAACAAAAATCATACTTCTCGACAAGAAAAAGAGAATGGTACCTTTTTTGATGGCTAACTCGCCCTGGTTTGGCCAAAAAATGGCTCGAAAGTGGCTGTCTTGAGTTAGCCACTTTCGATCCGTTTTCCGGCAAAACAAGAGCGCGTTAGTTATCCAAAAAGGTACCATTCTCTTTGTCTCATCGAGAAGTATGATTTTTGTTTTTGAATCACTTGATTTCATTGAGTATTGAAGAAGTTATGAACGTTTAAAGTTTACCCAGTTTCCGGCGAGTTTTCAAGTTTTTACTCGGACCAGTCAACTTTGAGGCTATTTTGCAGCCATCTTCGGCAACCATTGGACTTCCAAATGGTATAATCTTATTCTACACTTTCCTATCTTCATTTTGATATATTATGGGTTGAATTTGGTTAAGAAACGATTGAGTTACAAAGCTTTGAAAATTGCCCAAACTTCCGGCCAAGAGCTCCGTGACACTTAACGGAGTTTTTAACGGAAGGACCAAAATGATAGATGGTGAACAATCTCAATGACCATTTCTATTGATTTTCAATGTCAGGGACCCAAATGATGTGTTTGATCAATGTCAAGGACCATTTGTGATAAAAACCCTTTGCTTTTTGATTTGTGGCAACAAAAAACAACAAAAACAAAAGAAGCAGAAAAGAAAAATAAAAAAAAGTCTGGCTTGCTTTTTTAATGGGGCTTTTAGATCCAGATCCAAAAAGGTAGAGTGTTTTTAGGAATGAGTCCAGTTATCTAATTATATGTTTTTATTTTTTTTATACACTCATTTTATATTTTCTAAAGATATTAAAAATCAATTAAAATCTTCTAATATTATTCATTTTCCAACTCCAAAAAATATAATTAATATCTTATAACAAAAAAACTAATATACTAACATAAATTTATCTACAAAACATTCTACCCTAACTCAAGTAACAAATATATGAATGTATATTATATCTATACATGAGATATGAAACATAATTAAAAGGTAGAAAAAACATGACATACTTACAAGTAAGACACATTAATCTGTGACAGGTTGATTATAAAAAAAAAATCTGTCATATAGGTAGATAAATATAATTAACCTATGATATAGGTTGATTAAAAAAATTAAAAAATAAAATCTATAAATATGGTTTAAAGCAGAAGAAAGAACGAGAAATAACAAAATGATAAATAAAAAGAAATAAGCAAAGAGATAATTAGAAAGAAATTTGATTTTTATAATAAATCTTATTATTAAACAGATAACTATTGATAATTAAATAATTAAATATAACAAATTAGACTTAATTTGATAAATTGGACTATTCCTACTATTGGTTAAAAAAATTAGACTTATATCAAGTTTTCTTTTATAATTTGCCCGAATGGGCTTTTTGTTGTTTCAGTCTGCCCGAAAGGGCTCTCTCTCTCTCTCTCTCTCTCTCTCTCTCTCTCTCTCCGTGTCTCCTTTTTGTTTCCTTTATTTCTTTTTCTTCTTCTTGTTCTCTCACTCTTTCTTTGTTTCTTTTTCGGTTTTCCAGCCCCAACTGGGTCTCCTTTGCATTTGCCCGACAATCTTTCACTCAAATATAGCTGGGGGGGCTTTATAAAAGTCAAAGTCATGGCTTTTCTATTGAAGATCTTGTAACAGAGCTTCTCAAATCTCAACGGCTATTACAAGAGGGGCATGAATTATGTTGTTATTGCCCGACGGAGCTATAATCTTGCCCGATGGGAATGAAGTCTTCTCTGCTGCAGTGTGTTTTGTCAATCAGATGTGGGGTCCCATGTTTAATCTGGCAAACATATTTGAAGTGTTCTTGCCACAACTGCTGCAGCTTCAACGATGTGTTACCAAGCCGCTTACAAAGAGTTAAAGGATTGAAGATTAAGCTACTGTGAGGAAGTGAGTTGCCAGGTGTTATTGTTCCTTCAGCAATCTGAAGTTTCATGGGAAGAATAAGATTGATGTCCATCCCATTAGGAAGCCAAATGCATTCCCAGATCAACATCTGCGAACCTGCCTATCAAATGGTTCCAACAATGAGGATTTCAAAGATGATTCATGCAAGAAAGTTCGTCGAAATCACTTGTTGGTGAAAGCATGATTATCTCCGAATGGGCACATTTTGAGTTTTGTAAAGAAAGAGCATATTGTTCGAAAAATGTTGTTCATCTCCCAAGCAACGAACTAGGTTGATCATGTCAGAGAGACCAAATGATAGTACTGTAGCAATATAAAATGGCGACGTAGATAAGGGTGATTTTCTGTCTGCCGAGGATCATCTTCCTACATTGCTCAATACTCACACGGTGGATTTGCTTGCAGCACAGTTCTGTTCACTGAGGGTAAGGGATGGTTATGAGGATTACATCCAACGAAAGCCAACCCGCATGACTACTACCCCAAGCAGTCAATCAAATGCTTCTAGGCTGCCCCGTAGTAACTCAACAGTTGAGATATAACAATATGAAGATTCAGTTTCAGGCCGGCCGTCCGAGGAGGTTGTAAAGTCAATTAGTGGTGGTATTTCATCCCAGGATCTTCAACCAAGCCCAAGAATACTGCCCCTGGAAGCCCTCGGGCCTTACAGATGTCTCAAGGGCTCATGGCAGTAAATTCGATGCCGCAACGCCGACAACAGCTCGAGTTACAACCATCACTCCAGCAGCAGCAACTGCAACAAGAGTTTGTGATTTTGCTGCCATTGATTGTCAAAAACCTGTAAGCCACCAGCTTTGATGGGTGAGAATTAGAAAAGTGGATTTGGGTTCTCAAAACAAATTGAATAACTAGGGTTGGAGGAAGTGCTTTTACAGCTCGCCCGAATGACCGACGAGGCTTTGTTTGAATTTGCCCAATATTCCTCTGTTCATCCACTTTCGCATCACCAAGCGTTAATATGCATTGATCCCACACCTTCAGCTGCATCTTGAACAATGGCGATGGTCTGGGCATTTTCTTTCTCCACAATGATGCCAAACGCCTCCTCAAGACCCATTACAATCTCAACTGTGTCAAGAGAATCGGCGCCAAGTCCTGCAAATTTTGAGCCAGCAGACACATTGATATCTTCAGTTAAGGCCAGCTGCTTCTTCACTATGCCACACACCTTGGTGATGGTCTCCGGTTTGGCCGCACAAGAAACTTAGAAGCGCCCAGATCGGGAACTGATGGGTGGAAGGAGCTTTCCAGTAATGGAAAAAGAAACTGATTTCAAACCAGAGCTCCTGCTGGTAGGTGCCAGAGCGGGCTTAAAAGAGGTGGAAATAGCAGTAGAAGCTTGGGCAAGGGAAGCCATTGAAGTTGACAAGTGAGAGATCTGATATCAAAAGAAGTGGGAAATGGAAGGAGACAGATCACCGAAAGAAAGGGGGTTTCGCTTTTTCATTATTTCTCTCTGTCTTGTCCTTTTCCTTTTCTTTCTCTCTCATCTCTTCTGTTATCTTTTGCCCGAAAGTGGGTCTCTCCCCCTTTCCTTTTCTTTTTTATTATTTCTTTTCCTTTTCTTTCTTTTCCTTCCTTTCTCTTTCTCCCTGTCTTATCCTTCACTTTGCCCGCAAGGGCTATATATATTATACTCTATTATATTATTATATTATATTACTATATATATATTATATGAAAAGAAGCCGGTGGAGAGATTTATTAATATATATATATATATATATATATATATATATTAAAGAGACAAATAAAAGCACTTTGTCAGTTTGCCCGAATGGTCTTTATACACATATATGTATATATTATATATATATTATATTATATTATATGAAAAGAGGCAAAAAAGAAAAAGACAAAAAAAAAAGAACGGTTGTCCAAGTTTATTTATCTCTTATCACTCTTATATCTGCAACCAACAATGATGCTTCCATGTTTTTTGGTATTAATAAAAAGGAATACAAGCCAGACATCAACATTCTTTCCCATGCTAGTTGCATTACCAATTGCCTTGCTCCCTTTGCCAAGTTTATCAACGACGGAATGACCGAAAAGGCAAACGTGCCTCTTCCTTCAACATCATTTCTAGCAGCACTGGAGCCACCAAGGCTGTTGGAAAGTCATGGCAAACAAAGTTGCCCTTTATGATCCGTACATGGAAGGATTTCCACTCAATATTGTCATGGTGGGCTTTCAAATTTTCCTACTTGTTGCAAAAGAAAATATGACTTGGTGGCAAGGCTTTTTCCAGGTGATCTTCATGCTCAATGTCTTTTATGCCTGCTATATCATCATTCTTCTGGAAGAGCTCATTAGAGTTGTAAGTTTCACAAACTTTGCTCAAATTTGTAAAACTTGAGGGGCTTCTGTTTGCACCTAAAATGTGCCCATTTTTACTCATTTGGGCCATTCGGACTAAATATGGTATTTTGAGGATTATCTGGGAGAAAGGCTAACTTGGAAGGATATTTGGCTGCAAGTGAGGTAGTTTTGACATTATAATATTACTTTTCCCTTTTGTTTGGGTGGTGGAGGTTTGCCAAGTCAACAATTGCATGTTTTCCCATTACAAGTGGATTGGAAGGCACACATACATTTTGGCAGAGAATACATGGTGAAAGAGGCTAGCTTGCTTCTTTTAATTATTTTATTGCAAGTGGGAAATAGATATGTGCTAGAAACATGTGGTGGAGATGCAAGTTCCCCTTTTAATATTATTTCACAAATGCAAGCTGGCCAAGCTTCTTTCGGGCAGATTCAAGGTTCTCAGCAAAGATGGCTCTCTTTCAGATCTCTATATAAAGGAGCAGAAGCACAAGGATTATGGACACTCAAACAACCAATCAATCAACTCTACTCAAATCAGCTTCTTTGTAGACATTTAGCTTTAGCCAAGCATCCTTTGCTTTCTTAGTTTATTAGCTTTGCTACTCATCCGGTAGTATCGATCTCATTTGTAGTTCATGTACAACTCATTTCCAATCATTTAATTTACAAGCAATCTCCAATATTAATCATTCACTTTCCTCTGTTATTTACATTTCCAGCAACCTTGCCATTTACATATTGTTCCATCTCTCTATATAAGTAAAGTCCTTATCTTTAAGGCAAACAAAGAACCTTGAGTTGAGCCACTCCCACTCAATGGCACAATCTTATGGTTTGAAGTCAAATCCAGGCGCAACCTCAATCAATCAAAACCCATCTACTAGCGGCATCTAGTAGTGGCACGCCCTCACCCACCAATCTCATGTTTGAGTAAATTCCCGGCATGCCCGAGAGGCCCATGGCGAATTTAGGGAGCGAACAAAGTCAATGCTGAATGAATTTTTCGAGAGTAAGACGTGGGGAGAACAGAAGCGATAGGTAGTTAGACATGCCTGTTTTGAGAAGTAGGGACTTAGCTTCGAAGGGTAGTCTTTGTACAATTTAAGATGAGGTTAAATAATAAGCGATGTTATATGCCCCATGTAAAGCTTTCAATTAATCATTCATGTTCTTTTACGTTTTGATTTTCAGCTACCAAATGAGAAATGTGTAGGAAATATTCGTTTCTATGAAAATGTTAAAAGAAAACATAATACGAGTTAATAGCTGTTATCGCTTTTAAATAATTATCTCGTACTAGTGTGGTTCTTGTTCGAGTACAAACTTTGTTTTTATGAGTATTTCTTCTTAATTAATGTATGTACATACACGTGTATGATGCATGTACTCCACATGTGTTGAGTATGAAGAAGATTTACGCAATATGTACAATTAATGTTCGCAGAGAAAAGCCTTCATTTCATGGAATGGTCAAGTATGTACATGATTAACGACTGCAAATGTGCCTTTTTTTAATACACGAACATATATTAAAATGAATATTTAAAAAACGGCTGGAACCCCAGTCGAAGTTGGCCGGCTAAGCCCTCACGCCCAATGTAAGTCTTTTCCTCTTTGTTCATTCCCTTTCTGATCAAGTTGTTGAGGATGAGTTTTCATCTTGCAATTCAGAATGCAGTCTCTTTTCCTTCACATCCACCCACCCAAATATTACACTCACAAAAAAAGGTGTAGGCCATGCATTCGCATTTCCCAATGCCCTCTGTCGCATTATAAATAAACTCTCCAAGTAGAGCTACGATAGTACACAACCCACTACTTCAACCCTGTCAAGATTCTAGTGTGACAACCACCAAAACTCTCTCTCACTCAGGACATGGCATCCCCTCCTAGTTCTTTGGTGTTCACAATGTGGAGGCGCCAACCGGAACTGGTAGCGCCGGCAAAGGCCACGCGCTATGAGTTTCGACAACTTTCTGATATCGATGACCAAGAAGGTCTTTGGTTTCAAATCCTCGTGCTACAACTTTATCGGTATGATCCCTCTATGCAAGGGAGGGAACCCGTACGTGTCATTAGAGAGGCAATTGCACAAACTCTAGTGTTTTACTACCTTTTTGCTGGTAGGCTCAGGGAGGGGCCTAACTGGAAGCTCGCGGTGGAATGCACGGCTGAGGGTATCATGTTCATTGAGGTTGACGCTAACATTACCCTAGAGCAGTTTGGTGACAACCTTCAACCGCAGTTTCCTTGCTTGGAAGAGCTTCTTTACAATGTTCCTGGTTTCGATGGGGTTCTTCATTGCCCACTCTTACTAATTCAGGTACAATTACCTATATACTTTATAGAAATTTAGGACTTAAAGTTTCATTACTATCTTTTCATCTCAGCGTCACGATTTAGCTTTTTTCTTTTAATATTTTGCACTGACATATAATAGTTTTGAAAAATTTGATATAAGTTCAATTTTTTTAGTCAATATTAGAATTAGTCCAATTTATTAAAATAAATCCAATTCCTTGAGATTAAGATTATTTTTTTATTGATAATTATCTCTTTAATGATAAAATTTACTATAAAAATTAAATTTCTTCCTAGTTATATCTTTAAGTATTTTTGTCCTTTTTTTTTTTGGTTTTTCTTGTTCTTCTTATTGTTGCTCTAAACCCCATTTGTAGATTTTAATTTTTAATTTTTATAATCAACTTGTATCACATATTAATGTGCATTACTTGTAGGTATATTATGTTTTTGTACCTTTTAATTAGGTTTTGTTTCTTGCTAATATACATTCATGTATTAGTTGAGTTAGGTCATATGTTATGCAGATGGATTTATGTTAGTATATTAATTTTTTTGTTAGAAGTTATTATGTAGATTTATTGCAATTAGAAGATGCATTAAATTTAAATGCCCCTAATAGTTTTCTATGGTTCAAGTTATTTTTCGATGATCCGAATTATTCTGTTTTTAGAGTAATGTGTTATTTGGTTTCCGTACTATCGAGTGAAAATTATGTTCAAATGATTTTCTTGGAAAAATATGTTTGTAAACTCATTAAGAATAGTCATCTTCATCCTTATTATTAAATATAAAACTATTATACCTAATTTTTCATTAATTTAATCCACGAGACTTGCATAAGATATACTTTAAAGGATAGATTGACAATTTTAATGAGTTTAAAAAATTATTTTTCCAAAAAAAGAAATTTAACACTTAATTTTCACTCTATATTAATTAAGGGACCAAATCAATAATTTACTCTCTTATTCTACTAACATCTCCAAATGAGATATCAAAATCCTAAGTGAAATGCCACTGTGCATATTTAACATCAAAAGTCTTTCCAACCGAAGTGTTATTTGTTCACTGGATTTGAAGGCTTTATAGGAGTCAAATTTGAAATTAATGTCAAATTTATTTTTAATTAATTTTAATAGTGGGTCCCTTATTCTACTAGCGTTTCAACTAATAAAAATTGTCTTAACATTTTTTTAATAATTACAACCATTTAAAGATCTATTTTAATAAGAAAAATAACATTTGACAATTCAGTTGAAGAAGTAAAAAATTTGACATAAAACTTTAGATTGCTACATCAGCCACGAATTATAATTTGATATTCCTTTAAAGATGGGCTTAATATCAGTATTGCTCTTCATTGTAGTGGTAGTGGAACAATATTTAAGAATCCATCTCTTTTTTTTCTTTCAACGTTGTCATCTATCATGCATCCATTATTGAAAAATCTTGATGGTTTTTTGAGAAAGTTTCAAAGTTGCAATCTTTCATTCACGATGAAAATCTATGGAGAAATTTTAAGTGTCAATGTTCATCGATCACATGCATATGATTCTTTCGGCAATGCTATCGGTACTAACAGTAAACTAGATGATCCAAAAGAGTACATGACATCTTTAATGTAAGCTCCAAAAGAAGGAAACATTTCATCTCCAGATTTCTCCCTCCAAAGTCCAAGGATCAAGTGGTCCGGGTTGAAATTTGATCAAACAGCTAAAATTATTATAACTTTTAAAGGGCTTCCTGCTTTTAGCCGTTGGATCAAATTTCAAGGGTTCGGATCACTTGATCCTTAGGCTTTGGTGGAAGAGATCCGGACAGGATCTTTTTCCCTAAAGGAAATGGATCCTTGTCGGATCATTTTCTGGGGATCCTCGTTGGATCCTTGTCTTGGGGATCCTCGCCGGATCCTTTTCTTGGGGATCTTAGAGATCCCGCGATTGTGGCCGTTCATCATACATCATGTGGTCAGAAATTATTTTAAAATTTAAAATTTAAAATTTAAAATTAAATATAAATAGTACATAATAAACACTGACTGCACGATATACAATTAACAATCATAATTACAGGATCTTTAGGATCTCCAGAAAAAGGAACCGGCTAGGACCTTTTCCTTCCCCAAAAGGGTGGCTTTCTAAACAAACAACAGGTACTTACAATAATATTTAAGTTATCATCGATGAGAATTTGAATACAGACAAGTGACATTACTGTTGATCACATGCTTATATGAGCTATCAAGTGACATTACTGTCTTTTTTCATGAAAGTACGTAAAGTTAGGCAACTCGGGACAATTATTGTCCTGTTTGTACAATAATTTGTTTGCAATGTAGCCTTCAACTAAACAATATTCGTCGTAATTCATAAGCAGGTGATGCGCCTCCAGTGCGGTGGTTTCGTCTTCGCCCTCCGTCTTAACCACACCAAGAGCGACACGGCGGGGCTCGTCCAATTCATGACTGCCGTAGGAGAGATAGCTCGCGGCGCAACTTTCCCTACCGTCCAGCCCATGTGGCAGCGGGAGCTGCTCAATGCGCGTGACCCACCCTGCGTGACATGCACGCACCGCGAGTACGAAGAAGTGGAAGACACCAATGGCACCATAATCCCACTTGATGACATGTTCCACCGGTTCTTTTTCTTCTGCCCCACCGAGGTGTCCGCCATCCAAAGATTTGTCCCGCAGTACCTCAGCAAGTGCTCTATGTTCGAGGTCCTCACGGCACGGCCTGCCTCTGGCGCTGCCGTACCATCGCGCTCCAGAAAGACCCAAATGAGGAGGTGCGCGTGTTGTGCATTGTGAACGCGCGGTCCAAGTTCAACCCTCCGTTGCCGGTGGGTTATTACGGCAACACGTTTGCGTTCCCGGTGGCGGTGACGACGGCAGGGTGGCTATGCAACAACCCATTGGGGTGCGCGTTGGAGCTGGTTAGGAAGGCCAAGGCGGACGTGACGGAGGAATACATGCGGTTGTTGGCTGACCTCATGGTTATTAGGGGTAGGCCCCACTTCACGGTGGTGAATTCTTACCTTATGTCGGATGTGATCCGTGCTGGGTTCGGAGAGGTAGATTTTGGGTGGGGGAAAGCAGCTTATGGTGGGCCAGCGAAGGGCGGGGTCGGGCCAATACCTGGACTCGCTAGCTTTTACATAGCATTTAGAGACAAAAGAGGGGAAGATGGGATTGTGGTTCCGGTTTGTTTACCGGCCGTGGCGATGGAGAGATTTATCAAGGAACTAGATGCCATGTTGAATGCGGATGAAGAACTGATTAGGGTTCATAGCTCTACTAAATATATTTTGTCTGCCCTGTAAAATATGTATGTCATATACATGCATGCATTTATTTGCTTTTATTTTCCCTAATTAGTTTCTTTTCTACTGTAATATGGACGCCTCCTTAATAATAGGGATGTTTTTGGTATGAAAATATTCGAACGTTCCTTGAATTCCTTCTGAGGGACTTGTAGGTTGAAGAACGTCGTTCGTAACTTTTCGTAGACAAGAAGTATATAATTATTCTTTTTGTTAACATATTAAATGTGTAAAAGGGGAGGACGAGACCTTGTCCTAACAAGAGCTCCCTCTCCCTCATTTTAGGGAAAGGTATTCTGGCGTTACCTTTGAACTTGTAATTTGTTGCCAATTTCTCTTCTTTAATTTTTTTTTAGGCTTTTTAGTGAAAATGGTTCCTGAGATTTGCATAACACATCACTTTGGTCTCTGAGATTGAAAATCAACCCTGAGATTGTCCACCATCCATTATTTTGGTCATTCCGTTATAAACTCTATTAAGTGTCCCGGAACTCTTGGCCGAAAGTTTGGGCAATTTTCAAAGTTTCGTACCTCAATCGTTTCTTAACCAAATTCGACCTATAATATATCAAAATGAAGAAAGGAAAGTGTATAATAAGATTATACCTATTTGGAAGCCCAGTGGTTGCCGGAGATGGCCGGAAAATAGCCTGAAAGGTGACTGGTCCGCAGGAAAATTGGAAAACTCGCAGGAAACTGAGTAAACTTTAAACGTTCATAACTTCTTCAATACTCAACGAAATCAAGTGATTCAAAAACAAAAATCATACTTCTCGACGAGACGAAGAGAATGGTATCTTCTAGGTGGTTAATTCACTGTGGTTTGGCCGGAAAACGGCTTGAAATTGGATGTCTTGCCACTTTCGAGCCGTTTTCCAGCCAAACCACGATGAATTAGCCGTCAAGAAAGGTACCATTCTCTTTGTCTCGTTGAGAAGTATTATTTTTGTTTTAGAATCACTCGATTTTGTTTCGTATTGAAAAAAATATGAACGTTTAAAGTTTACCCAGTTTCAGGTGAGTTTTCCAGTTTTCCCACAGACCAGTCACATTTCAGGTTATCTTCCGGCCATCTCCTTCAACCATTGGGTTTCCAAATGGTATAATATTGTTCTACACTTTCCTATCGTCATTTTGATATATTATGGGTCGAATTTGGTTAAGAAACGATTAAGTTACAAAGTTTTGAAAATTGTCCAAACTTCCAGCCAAGAGCTCCGGGACACTTAACGGAGTTTTTAATGGAAGGACCAAAATAATGGATGGTGGACAATCTCATGGACCATTTCTATTGATTTTCAATCTCAAGGACCAAAGTGATGTGTTATGCAAATCTCAATAACCATTTTGGCTAAAAAGCCTTTTTTTATTTTTATTTATAATTAGTCAATTTCTCTCTTATCTTAAGCTTTTATATTTTCCATCTGACATTTAGTTATCTTTATCACATGTTATCCGAGTGTAGAACATAAAAAGAGAATATTTGGAATCGGCACATTTAAATAATGGTGATGCTCACCACACAACTTATCACCATTGGATGAGTTTAAATTCGCGATTTGTTTGTTAATCCATAATCAGAATAAGTGGAACTGAATTGAGAAAGAATTAGATTGAGGAGTTTGCACACACATCTCAATTTCATATTTATCACACACATTTTGAGCAATATATCACAGGATTTGAAATATGTACGTACAATATAATTTCGAGGAGTAGACAGGTGCATGCTCAATGATGATGTTCATATAATCAAGGCTTATAGAAATATGAAATTGAGATTGAGTTTAGGTTAACGTGGTTGACGTGACCAAATTCCATAACGCAACGTCAGTGATTCCTCACTTCAAGCTTAAAAACACACTCCGTGATAGAGAGATGGAGAGAAGGCTCCACTGTCTAGCTTGATTGATTTCCCTTTGGCTTTGTGCCTTTATTTATACTAATTATGATGAATTTTATTTCGGGAACTTTCATGAAACGAGCTTGGATTAAATTTATTTTAATAAAAAAAATCGTGCTATAACTTTATTTAATTAAAAAGACTTAAATTTTAATGAAAAACCCTTAAATTTTAATAAAAATGACAAAAGAACTTAAATTTTAATGAAAAAGACATAATTTTAATAAAAATGACAAAAAATCTGACGCGTGGACTCACGGTACACTGTTTATGAAACTTACTACACTGTTTATGAAACTTAGGACACTATTTATGAAACTTAGGGTGTGTTTGTTTGCCTTCCCTAAACATCATTAGACTGGACTGGATTAATAGTTAGTCTAAGCCTATGTTTGTTAGTAACAAGGACTACGTTTAATGGAATTAACCGGGACTCGCGTCGACTAAAACCTTCGCTAGAAGGTCTTAGCGAGAATCCTTTAAATATGTTTGTTAAATACTTCGGGTCGACTAAAGCATGAGGAAGTGAAGGTAAATCTTTTATTATCTGAAGCTTTTGATTTCTAGGTTTTTAAGATGGTGCAAGAATCTTTCAGTGGAAATTATTATTCCTGTGTTTTTTGTTATTGTTCATGGTGTTTGCTCAATCGATTGGGTATTTTGTGTTTAGAGATTTTGGATTAAACAATTGGTTGAACTTGTCAATCTTGCATGTATTTGATTGCATTTAGTATCACTCGCATCTTATGAATCACTGAATTTTGGAGGGACATTGTTCTGTAGCTCGATGAGAGGTACAATTGCTTGTATATAATTCTTAAAATTGATGCTCTGTATGTATTTTAGAATCTTAGAATTGATTTAAATTCCAATGATGTAGGTAGATGTGAAGTGGGTTAATTTAATGGTTGAATTGGTGGCGGTGGTGGGTGCAGGTAGGGGTGGGCATGGTGGCAGAGCTGGTTGGAGTTACATTGGGTTCAAAAGGAAGGAATGTGGTGCTGCAAAATAAGTATAGACCTCCAAGATCATCAATGACGGTGAAACTCTCCTCAAATAGGTAATTAGTTCCACATTTGAATTAGCCAATTGCTGTTTTAGTATTTTAGAATCTTAGAATTGATTTAAATTTTAATATCGACATTGAGTTGTCCTTGTTGGCATTAGTTTAACTTTAGTATTAATAAATGACACTCAAAATATTATCTACCAAATTATCGTTCATTGCTCATGTGTTCTAGTTTGCATTTGTATCTAGAAGTCTACATGAGCATCTCTTTATGGTTCCCTTTGTATTGCACACTGACTACCCACAAAAGTTTGATCTTCCAACTCCATTTGTATTGCACACTGAGGGACCAGAGACAATTGTTGCATTCTATTTATGATGATGTAATCTGTGCATTTGAAAGGCTTGGCTACATGTATAGGTGTGACAAATACAACATTAAACCAGACCTTGTATCTGTGGCAAAGGCTCTTCTTCTGAATATATGCCAATCAGCATTCTTGTGAGCCCAGAAGTTTCAGATGTCATACACTCTCAGAGCAGCAAGCTTGGTTCTTTTTCTGATGGGTTTACATATTCTAGACACCCCGTAGCCTGTGCAGTTGCAATTGAAGCACTCAAGATCTACATAAGTAGTTGAAAGGCACTAAGAATATGTGAAGGAACTCAAGTTTAAGCACAAGTAGTTGCAACTTGTAAATGTATTAATAGCTGATGATGGTGAAAAAATATGTAGATTTTCATGTAAAGCAAAATCATTTCCCCGTTTTGTTTATGAGATGAATAATATTTTCAATAAAGCATCTTTTATCTCTTAAAAAAAAAAAATTTAGACAAAAAAAGTGGAAGTTTTCATAATTAAATAATAAAAAAATAAAAAATAGAAATTTAGTCCTGGCTAGTCCGGTACTGCTTAGTCCATGCCAAGCCAATCCAGCTTAGTCCCTGAAGTTAGTTTAGTCCGAGCTAGTCCGGTGCAACAAACGCACCCTTACTACACTATTTATGAAAACTTACGACACTGTTTATGAAACTTACGATACTGTTTATGAAAACTTACTAAAATGAAACTCTGAAGGGTCCTCTCTTTCTGCACATAAATCCTTCTCCCCCACATTCTTCTCCCTCTTTGAACCAGACTGCTCAACATCGAATTTGCCTGTCAAACTTGTAGCTTCACCATTGGCATTACGTTCCACAACTAACTGTTTCCCTTCACCATTGCCTGTTTGCAGAAACCCATCAACTCCCGAGTTTAGTGAATTCGCATTACCATATCTACACTACTATCGTTTGAATTACCAGAAACTTCAAAATTTTCATTACTTCCATCTAATCCAACCTTTGCCCATCTTCTCATCTCCTCCACACTATGACTAGCTTCTTCATTCCTCCCCTGTCTCCACCCTTTAATATCATCAAAATTCACATCCACTCCACTACTTCCCACAAACCTAAAGCTCTCACTCTCATCCACAGGATCAAAGTAATCCCAGGAAGAATCTTCATCCCGCAGAGGAGGAGGAGGCGGCGGCGGCAGTGGAATATCCTCATCCACGTAACTACTGCTAACCAGATTGAACCTTACAGTCACAGCAGCAGCACCTCTTGACCTCATATAACTCAACCTTGCCACATGAGGTGAAGCGGGCCTCTCGTTGCACATAGGCGAGTCCGAACCGTTGGCCAAAGGCGACGGTGATGGCGACTGCGAGGGGTAGAAAAGAAAAATCTATTAAACAAAAAGATGGGAGAAAAAAATGGAGTGTTTGAAGTTGGGGGGTACCCGCCCTGCGCAAGTTGGATGTGTTAGGTTTTTATTTTTTATTTTGTCTTTTGTCCTTTTTATTAAATAAAGTTAGTGGGTGGTTTTTGATTAAAATGTAAAGATTTGAAGCTCTTTTCTTTAGTTTTTCTTTTTATTTTTCCTTCAAGTAATACAAATTATAGAAGGAAAGAATCTTCTCCATTTTATTGAATTCCTATTTCTAGTCTACAAAACCACATTCAGTTTAGAAATTCTTGTAGTTATTTTTTTCGTTATAAAATTCTAATAGTTATTGGTTACTCTCTTTTAGCAAATGTCAGTTTGCAATCTATTTCAAGTAATAACGACCACTACTACAAATGGCGCATTTCTTCATTCTCATGTCTCTTTAGTCATTATTCAGGTTATGTCGACCTTACTCTGGTAGTTATTCAGTTTTATCTCCACCCTTTTAAAAACTTTCTTTCACCCATTTCTTCATTGCCATCTCTCTTTCTTGCAAAAAACCCTAACAAGAACTAACCATGGAAAATACTGCCAAAGCTCACCCCTCAACCACAATGCCATTACTCCCAATTTCAAACAACCCTTCAAACCCCATTCTATCGCATTCGACGATGTCACGCTGCGTTGCGAAATTAGTACTTGTCAACCGCGCTTTATTACTTACATTAGGGACATTCACATTGCTATGTGTGTTCATGTGCACGTCCATAATTCCAGAACCCCCCAAAATCCAAATGGCCTCGCTTTTCGTGTCCAAGCTTAAAGTCTCAAACACATCATTTGGGGCAAATTGGGACGTGGCCTTCACAATAGAGAACCCAAATCTTGTTTCGTGGGTTCGATTCAAGCGCATAGAGGTTTCAATTTCATATGAAGATAACCCTCTATCGAAATTCCCTGTTGAGCCATTTGAATTGGGACTGAAGGAACATAAAAGGTTGCGGGTGAAGATTTCTACAACCGTGTCACACGAATGTCAGCCGGCAGTGAAGGGGCGGGTTTTTGAAGAGATCAGAAGGCAACATGAAGATGGTACTATGAATTTTAACATGCATTTATTTGCATGGGCTACGTATAGTAATGGTTGGTGGGGAACACAAGATGTTACAATGGAGGCTCAATGTTTGGATTTAAGAGTTGGCTTCTTGCCTAAAGTTGGGTTCGGTAGCTGGATTAGCAGAGGGCCAATGACTTGCTCGACTGGTTCATATACTAGTTGATTAAATCGGAATTTGGTTTTTTTAATTAGTACTAGGGTATACATAGTTTGAGACTGTACAGTTTGATAGATGTAGAAGATTCTTGTAAAGCCTTCTTCGATCTTTACCATGTGTATAGTTGAAAGAATGTTACAAGTGTTGTGGAAAAATAAAAGAAATTATTGAACGTTTGTGCCTACTTTAAACATAGTTAACTAGGAACTAATTAAAACCGAGTTTCACCACATAACGAAAATAAACATAAGGTCCTTAAACAGTGGAGCTAACCAGTTGATCATGTTTTAATTCTTCTTGCATTTTCATACGTACATGAACTG
This sequence comes from Heteromeles arbutifolia, assembly GCA_024362995.1. Lineage (NCBI taxonomy): Eukaryota > Viridiplantae > Streptophyta > Magnoliopsida > Rosales > Rosaceae > Heteromeles > Heteromeles arbutifolia. Next base: position 4,066,340 of record JANCRC010000010.1, on the reverse strand, counting down.
CTGATGATTTAAAAACTCATACTGTACAAACTCTAATAAACATATAAATTAGCTCATTTTTAACTAGTATGTTAATTAATCTATTAAATGTTGATGTGACTTTTGCAGTTTTGTGGACTCCATAAAGTCAGGGCCGATTATGAGATTTTGGACGCCCTGTACGAGACTCTAAGAGAGGCCCTTAATTAGTATAGAATTTTGGTTGATATGTTTTCTTTTATATTTTAATTTTTATGATTATTTATAGATTGAGTGAAAGAGAAAATTTCATGCTGTGGGTAGATACCTATTTGTTGTGTAAAAGAAAAAAAATTTGGTGCTGTGTTTTTGGGTTCGAAACTCTTTATTTTTACATACCCAATAAAAAACCCTTAGAGGGTCCAATATTTTGTTGCTATGTTTTCTTTTACATTTAATTATGATCACATATAATTGAGATAATGTAAGGAAAAAAAAAAATTTAGTGTGGCGGTTAGGTACCTATTTACATCCCCTATGTTTTTGGGTTTGAAACACTATGCATTAAATTAAACAAAATTAAAACAGAACTCATTCTTTTAAATACCAAAACAATTAAAATAAAACACAAAAGAAATTAAAGTAAAACATTAAATAAACACCATGCTTTTAAATACCCAAAAAATTAAAATAAAACACCAAATAAAAAGGCGCAGGGTAGAGTCGAACCCAGTTTCATGGACATGGATTATGGATAAGAAGCGGAAGAAAATTGGGCTATGAGAAGACTATGATACATCATTGCAAATTTAAGAACTTATACTACATCTACAGGTAAAATAAAATCATAATCGGGGGCCCTTCCGAATTGGGGGCCCTGTGCGGTGGCACCACTTGCACACCCTCAGGGCTAGCTCTGCATAGAGTCTAAGCATTTTTTAAGATCAAAAGAAATTTTTTAAAGAACAATTAAGAATATATACAAGGGTTACCACGTAGTACTACGGTCTAATGATATTCCTCTTCATTTGTAAGTGAGAGGTCTTAGGTTCGATTCTCGCCAAAGGCGAATTTGAATCACATTATTGCTAGCCCATTGTGAGGCTAAGCCCACCCCTCTTCCTTAGTGTAAATAATACCGTTGTTTCAAAAAAAGGAGACATGCAAATGTAACCATGAGGTCAAACATGCCAAACGAAGTACCACAATTTCACAACTAATAATTCATAAAGATTACGATAGTTCCTTACCTATGGAGATTCCAACCAAAATGAAAGATGACACTTATGACTAAATGTGCATGTTGTAGAACAACCCATAAAGGCACCAAGAGGAAAAGACCACATCACCCTCTAATGATCATAGGACTCTCGGCAAAGAAACACTACTATAAGTCATATCTTGTACATACATCGAGCTTCCTGTACATATATAGTTCTTTGTCATGTGCACACAACCACAAGAAACACAAAAAACTGCCTCACTCATAAAAAGGCTAATCAACTCTGAGCAATAGTAGCGCTCAAAGATTCGAGTTTGAGTTGTAAGACATAATCAATACAAAGATTCTATTCAATAAATTGATAGAGCTTTCACAACCACAAAAACTCTTCTTGACAAAGAGAAAATGTGGCCACTGAGAGATAAAGGAGAATAATTGAAGGGATGAGAGAGGAGAGACCAACAAGGATTGTTGCAAACCCAATACCAAAAGCCAAATTGATAGAGCTTTCACAACCACGAAAACTCTTCTTGACAAAGAGAAAACGTGGCCAGTATGAGATGAAGAATAATGGAGAAAAGTTGAAGGGATGAGAGATGAGAGACCAACAAAGATTGTTGCAAACCCAATACCAAAAGTAAGAGCCAACAACAAAGGTTTTTTTATTTCTTATTATTCTCTCTAGCGACTAGGGTTTTTCTTTTAATTTTAAGAATTTTGTTTTTATTAATGGTTTAAAAGAACATAAAAAACCAAAATCACTAAATTATGAATGATGTAGTACAATTAAACGCATGCATTATTTTCATAAAATGTTTAGTCAAGGTATTTATTTTTTATAATATTGAAAAATATCTTGAATTAGATTTGCCCTATTTCCTAAAAGGCGCTAGGTCATTAACAACAAGTTCTTAGGCGCTAGGGGTTTTCCGCCGTTCGACTACTGTCTAGAGAGATACGCGCATTATTTTGTTTGCAAGTGTTCGAATAAATTTTTATCATGATCCTTTACAACTGATCAGGTCATCTAAAAATATAGGGATGTGCTATCCACACATCTTATTTTATTTCTCACACATCCCTTGATAATTTTTGTCCGTTGATCTTCTTCAATTCATCTGATCTAACGGCCGAAAATTAAAAAAATGTGTGAGAAGTAAAATAGGATGGGTGGATATCACATCCCAAAATATTGTCTAGAGAGAGCGCATTGTTTTGTAGGTGGATGGACAATATTTCAACTACTTTCTACTTCTAGCTAGACATTTAGCGCAGTTAATTATTTTTTGTTATCAAATGACTGATGTTTAGAAATTCCACTAGTTATTTGTTACTCCCTTTTGGTAAATTTTGGTTCGAATAAATTTTAGTTTATAACGACATCTACTATCAAGTAGTTATTTAATTCTACCCTTTCTCCTTTATATTAACTTTCCTTCCCCGGTTTATTTCGTCATCAACCTCTCTCTCTCTCTCTCTCTCTCTCTCTCTCTCTCCCTCTCTCCCTAAAAAGCCCTAATAAGCTCGGGCATTATATTACAAGCATAAACTCCTATTAACCATGGAAATTAGTACAACAGCGCTGTGCTCAGTCACCGTTCCGCTGCTCCCAGTTTCACACAATCCTTCGATATCAAACTCCTACACAGCGGGGTCTATTATATCGAGATAGACATCGAAATTTGTACTTGTCCACCGTGTTTTGTTACTCGCATTGGGGATTGTCGCCTTGACATGCGTCCTCATGGCCGCATCCCTCGTTCCACAACCCCCGAAAATCCGACTCAACTCGCTTTTCGTGTCCAAACTTAATGTCTCGAGGAATGCTAGGTGCCAACTTTGACGTAACCTTCACAATAGAGAACCCTAATCTGGTTTCAGGGGTGCGCTTCAACCGCTTAGTTGGTTCAATTTCGTACAAAGATAACACCATCCTAACATACTCGTTGCAGCCATTTGTACTGGGATTGAAGCAACAAAGAACGACGCGCATACAGATATCGACGATGGGGTTACAAGATGTTGATCAACCGGTTGTGAAGGAGTGGGTGTTGGACGAGATCAAAAGGCAACGGGAAGATGGGGCTGTGGATTTAAGCATGGAAATGTTTGCTTGGGCGACGTACAAGACCGGTTGGTGTGGAACAAAGTCTGTTATAATGAACCCTAATGTTTGGATTTGAGGGTTGGCTTCTTGCCTACAGTTGGGTTTGGAAGCTGGATTGGTGGAGGGCCTATAACGTGCTCAGTTCCCATGCTAATTAATTGACTAAATCAGACTTCATCGAATAGCCTAACTAGGTTTTATTTTTATCATTTTTATAAGGTGGCACGAGCAGGAGGTCAGATTTAGCTTTTAACTAGAATTTGTATCCGTGCGTTGCTGCGGGATTGAAAACTATACAAAAGAGTATGCAATTTCAATCTTCATAAACAATGTTTGAGTCAAAACCTGAGTTACCAATGCCAATGCAAATTATACACAACCCCATCATGAATGAAACAAATTTAAATATCAAAAGAGAAACCTATTTCGTCTATTAAAAATATTACGAAGTTCTTTGGATACGAAAAAACACAAATTGCTTCCTGTCCAAAAACATTAATTAAATGTTGTTTACTGCAACACTAAAAGTTGTCCTCTGCTATGTTGGTCATTAACGAAGTATCCCAGGCAAGAGAAAAAAATTGAAATAAATTTATAGACAGTAGAATTATATAAGGATAATGCGTGTTTACCTAGTGTTTTTGTGTGCAGAAAGAAGTCTGATTTTGCACGAAATGGAGATGACCTTCTCTGGCAATTCAATAGGATACGATCAAACTTTTGTGCGTTTCCAACTTGCCTTGCAACCAAGTTTCTACAAAAACAGATCGAATTCAAGAAAGTAATTAGACCAAGGCATAAGAGATTATAAGAAAAAGTATAGAAAATATAAACCACATATACCACTTATTATACCACTTCGTATTCCGAATACACCTAAAAATATATCAATTTCTAGTGAATGATTCGGTTCCAATTAATTCCACTGTAGTTTCTTTCAAACCCTTCAACTTATCCTTCACTTTTTTTTTAACGACATCATAATTAAGAGTTAGCTAATAATAAATATACAAATCTGTTAACCTTTAGTTGACCCTCGACATGTGCTCGGAAGAGGGCTCTTTCAACATCCTGAAATCATGTCAAGAGTTAAAAAGGAGCAAGAAAAAACTCATGTAAGAGCTTTGTAATATTGAGGCAGAGCATATTAACTTATAGGGCCTCTTTAAAATCAGGTGGACGAAGTTCTATTGGCATGGTTTCATCATCCAATTTGTCAACCATCTGAAAAATGAAGAGAGAGTATCTACATAAGTAAAATCTGAAAAGTAATTGCAAAAAAATGAGTCGGTTGGTTAAAACAACGATCTAGCTAACACAACATCCATACCTGCATATAATTCACAACTTCTGAGACAGAACAATGTAATAAGGAATTTCCACCAAGTTCCTTTTCAGAGATCCACCAATCCCTCTCAAAAATCCCACTTCAATGAAAAGGAAGTTAGGCCACACTATAAAATGCACTACTCCAGCTTTTTTCAAAAATGATATTCTAAGAAGCTAAATGCTTGAAGAACCTAAGAAGAAGATAATATATAAATTTATACTAAATTGTAATATTAAATCTACATATGCTAAAGTAAAGTTATCGTAAATGCCGAAAAATAAATCTAAACGAAAACTTGAAACCAAAAACCAAATGGTTATCAAACGGCTTCTAAAGGAATACACATTTTGGATTTAGTTGAAGGTCTTGAAAAACTCCATTCAATAAGTGAAACTAATATACAGATACTAAAGAATAATATCGCATAGCCTTACCTCAACCTTCTCAAGATTGATCATGACACACCCTTTTTTACCACATGGAATATCCCTTACCTACAATGTTGCTAACAGAAGCTTTCAAAACTATAATGAATGGAAAGACAGAATCCTCAATCTTCCAAACATGGATTACCAAAGTTACCTGATCAGTCTGCAGGGTCACTTGAATGGGTTCAAAATGGGTGACTAGAGGCAGCTTGAGATGAAAACCTGGAATTTGAAATAATGAGAAACAAGCAAAGTTAGGGCCCTATGCAAGCAACTTCTCAATGCACATCACCTGGATCTGTAATTGTCTTCAGAAGAGCGCCTCGTCTCCAATATACCCCAACATGACCTTCTGGGACTTGGTGCAGAATTGATATAGTTGATGATGTTGGAAGAACCGTCTGTAAACATCAAGACACCAGTTTTAAGAATTTAGCATACTAATCGAAGTTCCCCAGCTAGCATATCATAGTATTTAGCAAAAATACAATCCAAGTCTGTTGCAACTATCATTACAGAAAACGAAAAATTCCGAGAAAAACCTTCAATTCGATGCATTATTGGGAAATCGCGTAACTCTAATTCTCAATCAACTAATACAAATATTAGATAGAGGATTAATGAAGTCACCAGATGCATTTTATTGCACATAATCATGCTTAGCAAACATAGGATCAGTAATGACACAACAAAAGAATGCATTACGAAACTGTAAAAAACCGAAATTAATACTTTAACACAAATATATGCATTCAGTGAAAATCAAGAACAGATACATGATACTCGAAATAGAGGAATTACTTAACCATAATAAAACCTAAAAGTGAAACAAATTGATGAACAACTGAGTTAGTACCGCATATAATGTGATGGATTAAGCTCGAAGATAAAATGCGATAAGTAATACTTGCTATGTTCTGAGACTTATTCGGATCAAGCACACACCTAATTTAGAAATTTTCCTATAAAATTGGACAAAATGCAATAAGCAATAATTGAATATCACTACTTACCTTCCAAAAGTGCTTTGCAGACTTCATCAATGGTAACATTAAGCCCCCTCAACAAAATTCCAAATTCTGCACACCAAATCAATCAAATCTAATTAGAAATAATATAATTGAAAGGCATACAGAGATCCAAATGTTGAAATTACAATAAAAATCAAATCATGCTTTAAAAGAAATGAAACATATTCATGAAATATATCCAAATGTTATAAAATTACTAATTTCCCAGCAAAATAACTCGATTATACAACACGCAGAGCAGCTCAAAATGTTAAACATTAACCCAGATACAATGTGGGAAAATTAAAAAACATTAAAATTGGCAGTGATTACAATTTGTAAAAAGAGCAATTGATCCTACCCACTCTGCTTCATCGATGGATAGTTGCTTCGATGTTCACTTGGATTGCTAAAAATCTTGTATAAATAAATTTGAAACCCCTCATACCTTAAATTGGAATTTCGAAACTGAAAGTCGAAGGCAAGACGGCGACACAGTACGGTTCGCCGGCGTTCGTACGAAAACAGGTCGCCAGAATTAGAAGACCTAGAACGTAGCCGCTTAACACTTGAAATTGATTTGTTGGTTTCGAAGTTGGGATAAGTACGGGAATTCGCTTTGCTGATTTGAGGGTTTTAGGTTTTCTTCGAATTATTGGTTTGAGAACCCGATTTTTTACCCCAAAAAAACAGAGGATCCAACTCGGAATCGAAACGGAGAAAGCGAGATGAAAACAGAGAGAAGCAAAATCTTGCAAGAGACAAAAGCAAACTAGAAGGTAGAAGGCAGGTGAACGACACGACGTCACATGACACGGTTAAAAAAATCTGATGGTATCAATTTGCTAGTTAAAGTTTCGCTCAGCACCATAAACAACAAAAATCAAAGCAGACTTAGATATAGACAAGGTTCTAAAAATCGCTTGACGTTAGTCGGGCAGCGGGCTGGGGCCTAGCGCCGAGGCAGACTAGGCGGATTTAAGTAAATCAATAATATTTTGTGTAAATAAGTGTGCTTATACTTGAAATATATATAATTTCATCATAAACTATAAAATAGAATGCATATATATTATGAAGTATTGGAACTTAATGAAAACATGTGAAATAAGGATATAATGTATGTTCATTTAAGTATGCAACAAGTCTCTTACAATTTATTGAAAAAAAAACAAAATGCAAAATGAAAGTTATTTATTTTTTGTCTAAGTGAGTTGCGACCTAGGCGGGTCTAGGCGGTCTAGGCGGCCTTAGCATTAATCGGGGTGGTGGCCAGCCGCCTAGCGCCTAGGCGGGGCCTAGGCAGCGCTAGGCGGGGATTTTTAGAACAGTGGATACAGATGTAAGAAATTAATAGCAACCATGAAATGGTCCAAATTTTAAGCCATTTAGTATTATGATCTAATGGTATTTTTTTTCTTTACTTACAAGTGAGAGGTCTTAGGTTTGATTCTCGTCAAATGCGAACTTGAACCACATTATTACTAACTCATTGTGAGGCTAAATCCACATTCTCCCTGATAGTGTAGATAATATCGTTTGTTAAAAAAAAAAAAAAAAAAAAAAAAAAAAAAAAAAAAACTATAGTCTATTGATATTCCTATTCACTTGTAAGTGAGATGTCTTAGGTTCCAACCATGTAGATGACGAATTCGGTTCCAAATAATTATGACTGACTTATTGTCACTTCTACAAGACCATCTCCAACTATGGGTTAAAACCTAAAATTTAAGTTTTAATTAAACTAACACAATCCTTCTTTAATGGTTGGGCCTAAAATAAGTTTTTGATTAAAACCTAAAATTTGGGCAAATTTAATCCAGAATTTAGGCCAAGGTTAAAAGGCTGGCCCACCAAAATTTAGCTTTTAAAATAACCCAATCATTCTCCAATATTGAGTCTAAAATAAGTTTTGGGCAAAACCTAAAATTTGGGCAATTTTAAATTTTTAAAACTTTAAATCCAACGGCGGAGATCAAATATGATCAAATCTAATGGTAAAAAATAAAAATCTGGCCCAATATTAAATCCAACAGCTAAAATAATTAAAAAAATATTTAAATCAAAATTCACACAGAAACTCTATAAATACATGTTTTATGGAGTTTGTTCAGTGAATTTTCAACTTTTCTCGGAATCTAAATATTTTAATGTTAAAATGTTAATAAAAATAAATTGTAATAATCTACATAAATTTTATTTTGAAAAAAAGTTACCGAAAAGAAATTAGCCTAAATCTATCATTTAATAACGTAGGGCTAAAATTTTACCAGAACAATTGGAGTAAAAAAACTGTTTCTAGCTTAAAACCTAAATATTATGGGAAAATTTTACATTTTAACCCAAGGGTTAGAGGTGGTCTACAGGATTTTGGTAGCATAGCTATAAACAGAAGGAAAGTAATTGTAGATATAAGGTAACTGTAAATAAATAAAGTACCTAAGAACATGGAGGGTTTAAGGTTTAAAAGGTTGGGATCAGTTTTGTATGTTGAGTTAAGTGTCATTCGTTTCAATTGTGTTTCCTTTTTGTATAATTCATTGTTCACATACGGAAGAAGATCTTCTCTGGATCCTCTTTGTGGGGATCCTAGGGATGTTCACATTCTAGCCGTTCATCGTACATCGTGTGACTAGTTTTCATCAGGTACTATTTGTGTTTAATTGTAAATAAAAAAAGTCAAATGATTTTTTATCACACAGTGTACAATGAATGGTTAAGATGTGAGGATTTTGGATTCGAATGGATTTACATCCATCCACGTACTACATCTCTGAGTCCGCTAGATATTATCACGTTTGTACTATTGGATTTGATTGCTGACAAAAAATCAGAGTAGGGTTGGGGGCTCAAGCATGCTTAACCATGCTTAGCTTTTCTCTCTTTGCTGTTTGAAATCCCATCCCATTAATGACTTGTTTATTAACCTGTAATTATAATAAGTGGAATTAAATTGAGAGAGAATTGTAGAATTATCAGAGACACTGGCCATACGGCCCACTTTCAACAACACCGATATTTTCCTTAACTTGGTAATTACCACATGCACAATCCGTCAAGTGTGAGGTTTTATCACATGAACTCTCCAGCAGGCTATGCGGTAGTAATCTCCAACGGGCTGGGGCAGAGTCTAGAGCCCAATATCCAACCAAGCAGCAATCTTGTACAGACAGGAACAAACAAGTGGGTGTAGGTCCAGTTGGGCCATCCACAGACAGTAGCCCAGTTTTTTCAGACTCAAAAAATTTGGGCCCTGAGTTCTCCCTGTTAAATTTAATTAATTCTTAAGACCAATTTGACGATCTAGGTAACATAAGCTCCGCCTGAATTGCATCTGTTAATCTTGATTCAGGTTGGATCATTGACTCCGGAGCCACTGATTAGATGACTTATGATCGTACTCTTTTGAATTCGACAACAATACCACCACGAGATAGTATTGTCACTGCTAATGGCGGTATTGCTTCAGTTACGGGGGCAGGTTCGATAGCACTCACTCCTACTCTCTCTCTACACAACTGCTTACTTGTTCCCTCACTCTCTAACCATTTGTTATATGTGGGACAGGTCACTGAACAATTAGATTGTGTTGTGTTCATGTTTCCTTCTTTTTGCTTACTTCAAGATATCCGGACTCAGGCAATCATTGGGCGTGGTACTAAACGGAGAGGGTTGTACTATATTGATGATGTTGCACAAGGATGTGTACATCAAGTTCAAAGTTGTAATACTGAAAGGTTGAAGACTGTTCAATTATGGCATCGTCGTCTTGGTCATGCTTCTTTTGGTTATTTACGGAAATTTCCGTCATTATTTCGTAATATTCCAGATTCTTTATTAAAGTGTAATATTTGCACATTAGCTAAAAGTCATCGGGCAGTTTATTCTTCAAGTTTGACTCAGAGAACAATTCCGTTTGAGTTAATTCATTATGATGTGTGAGGGTCATCTCCGGTTACTACTCAGCATGGTGTGCGTTGGTTTGTAACATTTGTTGATGACTGCACTAAAATGACTTGGTTGTACCTCATGAAAAATAAAAGCGATGTGGGTGGCGTCTTCAAAACGTTTTATCACATGGTCTACACTCAATATTCACTCCCAATTAAAGTGCTTCAGTCAGACAACGGTGGTGAGTATCTTAATTAGGATCTTTCTCAATTTTTTACGGAAAAGGGCATTCTTCATGAAACTACATGTCCTCAAACCCCACAGCAAAATGGAGTTGCTGAACGCAAAAATCGACACATCCTTGAGATTACCCGTGCTCTTCTTATTGGTAGCTGTGCACCCCAGACATATTGGGCTGATGCAGTCACTTATGCTATTTATCTTATGATTCGAATGCCATCGTGTGTTCTCTCTTTTAGAACGCCATTGGCCGTGCTTGTTGATCTTGTTTTGCTCCCTTCCACTCTTCATCTCGAACCCCGGGTTTTTGGTTGTGTGGCATATGTCCATCTTCACAAAAATCAAAGAAGCAAGCTTGATCCTTGTGCGGTGCGATGTGTTTTCATTGGCTTTAGTCCTCAATATAAGGGGTATAGATGTTATCATCCCTCTACTGGACATGTATATGTCACCATGGACGTGACCTTCTCCAAAGATGAACTTTTTTTCCCCCCAACCATACTCTTTAGAGATGACTGGAGGTGAAGATTATGGATGGATGGATGTCGGGCCTACTATCTTTGATAAAATAGGTGGCTGCATTGAAAGTGGCAGCAATAAAAGCCCAAATGGACAGGAACAAAGTAGCACTCAAAGCCCATCTGGGCATGACAATTATGCTGCAAGTGGCAGCCGTGAAGACCTATCTGGGCGTGGTACTAAAGTTGCAAGTAGCAGCTGTGAAGGCCCATTTGGGCGTGAGAATGCCACATGTGGCAGTACGGAGGAAAATGCAAGCCCAAGAGGGGTGCGTGATCAAGCCGAAACAGTAAGGCCAAGTGGGCCAAACAAACATTGCACCACCAAGTGCCTGAGTGGGCCAACTATGCATAATGAAGCCAATAGTTCACATGGCCCTGTTACTGCCACATGCCGAAATGAAGGTGTAAGCTCGAGTAGGTATGCCGAGGCCGAGAGGAATTTAGCTGTTCAGGCCGAAGGTATTGACTCCAGTGAGCTCGACAACATCATTCCCCTGCAAACTCCTCAAGTGCTTATTCATGGTCCAATCGATATTCCCGAGGTAAATAGTCACTCTGAAATTGTTGAACCACTTTATGTGTTACCTCCTAGACAAAATCGAGGAAAGCCACCAGACAGGTACTCTCTAGAAGGGAAGGTGCATTATTCAATCACTAATTATGTCTCCACTCATCGACTCTCGCCAAAATATTGTGCACTCGTCCAACAAATGGAAACGATTAAAATACCTACCAAGGTGAAAGGAGCCTTGAGAGATTCAAAGTGGACAGAGGCAATGTAAATGGAGATGGAGGCATTACAAAAGAACAAAACGTGGAGTCTGGTTACACTTCCCAATGGAAAGCAATCGGTGGGATGCAAATGGGTGTTTACTATCAAACATAAGGCGGATGGGACGATCGATAGATACAAGGCGAGGTTAGTAGCCAAAGGTTATACACAAACCTTTGGTGTTGACTATTAAGAAACATTTGCACCGGTTGCAAAAATGAATACTATCAGAGTTTTGTTATCTCTTGCTACTAACTTTGATTGGCTTCTGAGACAGTTTGATGTGAAAAATGCATTTTTGCACGGGGATTTACAGGAAGAGGTTTATATGGATTTTCCACCAGGATATGGTATTGAGAACTCTAGTGGAAAAGTATGTAGACTTCGGAAGGCATTGTATGGTTTGAAACAGTCATCGAGAGCTTGGTTTGGGCGATTCACTCAAGCTATGAAGAAGTATGGATACAGACAAGGGAACTTAGATCATACTTTGTTCATCAAGCGTAAAGATGATAAAGTGACCTTACTCATTATATATGTGGATGATATGATTGTCACAGGGGATGATACAAAGGAGATTAAACGGCTACAAGGGTACCTGTCTTCTGAGTTCGAGATGAAAGATCTAGGAGGACTCAAATACTTCTTAGGAATTGAAGTTGCTAGGTCTCGAGAAGGCATATACTTATCACAACGTAAGTATATGTTAGACTTGTTATCAGAAACTGGGATGCTTGCGTGTAAACCGACGGATACTCCGATTGTGCAGAAGCATCATCTTGCGATCTATCAAGATCAAGTACCAACAGATAAAGAAAGATATTAATAGTTAGTTGGAAGATTGATTTACTTGTCACTTACACGACCTGACATTACTTATGTAGTACGTGTAGTAAGTCAGTTCATGCATACACCTAGTAAGGATCACATGTGGCAGGAATGCACATTCTCAGTTACTTGAAAGGGGCTCATGGAAAAGGGTTAATGTACAGAAAGCATGGACATATGGAAGTGAGAGGATATACCGATGTAGATTGGGCTAGAAATATTACTGATAGGCGGTCTACATCAGGTTATTTTACGTTTGTTGCCGGTAATCTTGTGATCTGGAGGAGTAAGAAACATAATGTGGTTGCAAGATCGTTGGCGGAGGCCAAATACAGGGGCATGACACATGGTATTTGTGAACTTCTATGGCTTCAGATTCTGCTTACTGAAATAGGGTTCAAGCCTAAGGAACCTATGTTGTTGTACTGTGATAATCAAGCATCACAGGAGATAGCTAACAACCCAGTACAGCATGATAGAACCAAGCATGTTGAGGTGGATAGGCACTTCATAAAAGAGAAGCTGGATGTTAGGTTGGTTGATATTCCATTTGTAAGAACAGAATATCAGTTGGCATATATTCTAACCCATGCAGTTTCTGCTAGAAGATTTCAGGACTCACTTGGCAAGTTGGGCTTAGGTGATATCTATGCATCAACTTGAGGGGGAGTGTTGGCGTGAGCCCTAGTTTAATTAGGAATATAATCATTATATTTGTATTTCCTAGTTTGTTTAGGAGTCATTAACTTACTTGGACTACAAGAGATATGATAGTATATATATTACCTCCAAGAGGGAGAAGAATAACAGAAAACATATTGAAACCCTAATAATAAACTTGACTAGAATTGGATTGAGGACTTTGCACACTCACATATTGAGCAATATATCACAGGATTCGAAATATGTAATTTCAATATAATTTTGAGAAGTAGACAGGTGCATGCTAAGTGATGATGTTCATATAATCCAAGCTTATATGAACATTATTTCTAATCCAATATGCCCATTTTTCCAGGACTGTGAGGAGTCCATTGAACACATCTTGCTGTTATGCCCTTGGGTTAAATATGTCTGATTTGGCTCTAATGTTTGTTATAGTCATAATGAACATGCTATTACTGCTTCAGATCAATGGTTACAAGCTATGAAGCAAATGCAATATGCTACATCTTCACAGAGAACGTGCTTACTGGTACAAATTGGAGTTATTTGCTGAGAGATTTGGAAAGAGAGGTGTCATGCTTGCTTTAACCTCATCCTATTAGTGTGATTACCAGAAGCAAGCTATTGTGTAGTGATATTTCTGCATGTGTGCCTATCCCACGTCATGTCTCGTCCTTTGAATCACCACAACCTTCCATCAATTGGTCAGCTCCTGCAACCCCTTTTTATAAGGTGAACGTGGACGGAGCTTGGACCACTTCTTTCCCATGCTGGGGTTGGAATCTATTAACCAATAGACATCTGTTTATTGTCTATTGGTTACACTTGTCATCACTTAATTGGCTATAGTTGTTAGAGAGTGTTGGCTGTTAGAGTTGGTTGGTTAGTGGAAGTTAATTAGAAAGGGTATTCTTGTAATAGTCAAAGAATATGGATGCTATATAAATATAATGTAAAGCTTATAGCTAAATCATCAAGAAATACATAGTCTATTGAGATTCCTTCATTCATAAGCTTCATTTTCTATTTGTCTGTTTCTTTTCAAAGCTCAAAGTCTCAACTGTTATGATGGTATCATCGTCGAAAAGGTTCATCACCATTCCGATCTTAGACGCTCTTCCAATACTCTGATAGTTCTTTTGCTACTCTTATAGTTCATCGCTTGAGAGGTTTTGAAAGCTCATCTGCATGGAGTTCTGCATTCTTTTATGCAAATCTTGTTATGGGTTATCGGGGATTTCTGCACTATATGGTTATTGAAATCGATTAAGGTGACATCTTTCTTTGATTTCGATGAAATTTTGACTATGGTTTCCTATATTTTCTTTGAGATATTTAAAGAAATTGTTCGTATTCTCGATGTTTGGTGTGAATTCAGTTCTGAGAAATTTGTTGTAGTTTGATTGCATATAGTAATCACTGTTCTAAAAATCCCCGCCTAGCATCGCCTAAGTGCTAGGCGGTTGGTCATCGCCCCGATTAATGCCTAGGCATTTGAAAATTAAGAAGTGGCGCCTAGACTTGCTGAGGCACCCGTCTAGACCGCCTAGCCCATCCAAACCCGCTCAGGGACCCTCCTAGGTCGCAACTCACTTAGATAAAAAATAGATAACTTGCATTTTGCATGTTATTTTTTTCAATAAATTGTAAAAGACTTGTTGCATACTTAAATGAACACGCATTATATGTTTGTTCCCTATGTTTTCATTATGTTCCAATACTTCATAATAATACATTTACTCAAATCCGCCTAGTTCGCCTAGGCGCTAGGCCCCAGCTCGCCACCCAACTAGCGCCTAGCGTCTTTTAGAACCTTGATAGTAATGAGTGTAGAATGCTGTTGAAGAAGCTAAATTGAAATTGAAGTATTCAAGAAAGTGTCATTCTTTCTTGGTAAGGAAAGTGTCAATCTTTCTTGGTAAGAAGTGTTAATCTACTTGAGTACTACAGTTTTTTCGATTGGTCAATCTCTTTATGTTCATCAAATTTTGTCATTTGTGTATATGTGCTGTAATTTAAGATGACTACTTTGACTGTTAAAGTAGAAAGTTTGTTAGGGATGCTTATAATCAAATTGAAAGAAGATAATTTTGCCAAATGGACGTCTCAATTTAAGGCTGTTCTAAAGGGTTACAAATTATTTGGTCATTTTGATGGAATTGATGTTTGTCCACCAAAGTTTGTGATTACTACTGATCTTGGAGTTACTGAGGAGGTTACTAAGGCCTATATTGGGAGTCAACTGATATGGCATTATTAAGTATTTTACTTGCAACTTTATCAAATGAGGCTATGAAGTATGTTCTTGGGTGCAAGAATGCCTATAAAGCTTGGACAAATCTTGTAGATAGGTTTGCTTCTGTTTCGAAATCCAGAGTTAATCACTTAAAGACTGAGTTGCATACTATACAAAAGGGAGCTGATTCAATTGACAAATACTTGCTGAGATTGAAGAATATTATAGAGCAATTAAGTGCTGTAGGGGAGTACATCTCATATAATGATGTTATAATTGCTGGGTTGCCAAAGAAATATGCAATAATAAGAGCTGTTATTCTTGCTAAAGAATCCATCAATCACTCTTAAAGAATTCAGAGCAGAACTTCTTGGTGCTGAAAAGGAAATTAAGGGAGAAATCAACATATTGTCTCAAAGTCTCTCAGCTTTATATGTCAAAATGACTGGTACCAATCCTGGTTCTTCAATGGTAGCTGGTTCTTTCTCTAATCCATAGAACCATAGTCACATCCCTGCTACAACTGGTGGTGTTTTGTCACTTGTTCCTTATAATGCTCCACCTCAATTTCAACCTCCACCAGAGTTTCAGTCTGATATACCACCCTCACAATTTTACCCTTTACCACAACCACCAGCTCCATTTTATCCTTCTACACCATATGGTTTTAGATTCATGGGTAACTCTAGACCTTATTCTGATACAAGAAACCAGAATTCAATTTCTGGCTTCAGATCTTTCAACGGTTATAATTCCAAGGGTTAACATAACTATAGGTCTAATAATGGATACAAAGGCAAGAACTTCAACCCTGGAGGTTATAGGCATAATTAAAATAATAGTAGTTGGTCTAGAAATACAGATACAAGAATGAATGTGGTCATTGAATGTCAAATCTATAACAAGAGAGGTCATACTGTAGCAAACTGTTTCCACAAAAATACCAACACCTCTTCAAATAGTTTTGTGGTTGAATGTCAAATTTGTAAGAAAATAGGCCATAATGCACTTGACTGTTATCAGATGAGCAATTATACATATCATAGTCAGCCACCATCATCCTCAATGAATGCTCTTAATGCACAGTAATCATCTCAATTCATGCCTACTGATTCATGGATTGTTGATTCTAGGGCTTCCCACCATATGACTGCTGATGCAAATGGTCTAACTCAAGTTACTCTATATGAAGGAAATGAAAAAATCACCATTGGTAATGGCACAAGTATACCAATTAAGAATATTGGTTATACTATTCGTCATACAAAGTGTCACTTTTTATTACTTAATAATGTGCTGCATGTTCAAAAAATTACTAGAAGTTTATTGTCTGTTAAACAAATGTGTGTTGATAACAAAAGCTGGTTTAAATATGATGAATTTAACTTCTTTTTTATAGGACAAGAAGACAAGGGAGATTTTGTATCAAGGAAAGAATAGGCCCACATAGTTGTTCCATATAGTAAGCATAGTGTGCGTACATCATGTGTTCAGGGAAAGATGTCTAGAATGTCATTTCCAGAAATGATTGAAAAATGTTTGTCTCATTTTGATAAGGTTCACATTGATGTTTGGGGACCTTCTTCAGTACTATCCATATATGGTTATAGGTATTATGTATTGTTTGTTGATGAATATACAAGATACACTTGGGTGTTTCCAATGTGCAATAAATCAAATGTTTTCCCCATTTTTGTAAAGTTTTATTAGTTTGGGATCTCAATTAAGTGTTTACAAACTGATGGGGGAAGAGAATACATTAGTAAGGGGTTGACAAAGTTTTTAAGTGATAAAGGAATTGCACAGATGCTATCATGTCCATATATCCCTCATCAAAATGGGATTGCTGAGAGGAAACACAGACACATAATTGAAACATCAATCACATTACTCTCTAATGCTGATTTACCAATGGAATTATGGTATTTTGCCTGTGCACATTCAATCTTTCTTATCAATCGAATGCCTTGCAAGTCTCTGTCTATGGTATCACCTTATAGTCTTCTATACAAGAAACCTCCAAATTTGAAATCTTTAAAAACATTTAGCAATGCTGTGTTTCCCTGGCTCAGACTTTATAATTCAAATAAACTCCAGATAAGATCAGTGCTATGTGTATTTTTGGGATATTCTTTGGGTTATAAAGGAGTCATATGCTATGATTTAAAGACCAAAAAATGTATAGCTTCTAGACATGTTATGCATGATGAGATGTTGTTTCCTTGTAAACAAAAGGCACAAAACCAAGCTATAGAACCAGTTGTTAATCAGCAAGCAGTTCAATCACCAATATTGGTATCTATACCTGTCACTCAGATTCCTAGGCATCATATACCACCTCAGGTATCTATTGATAATGCTGGAGCTACATCCTCTTCATCATGATGAGATGTTGAATTCATCAAGCTCAGGTTCAATTCCAAGAACAGCGCATTCTCATAGTCAAGACAGTGCAATCCAAGATACATTAGGACATACTCTTTCCACAACAAATGATATAGCTCATTTACTTCCTATCCTCCATCCAGACTAACTACAGATACTACTTCCATTCTTTTCATCTTCATCTCCATCTAGTTCAGTTCATACAACTGAATCTAGTCATGTGCATCAAAATACTGGATTTAAACAAGGCTACAAACTGGTGCAATCTCAAGAAAAAATTATGCAGCATATTTGGCAACCTTACTTGAGATCACTTATTTGGATATAATAGATGATTTCTCTGGAGGTTTTTCCTTTTTAGCTGATGTGAATGATATTGAGGAGCCTAAAACCTTTAGAAATGCTAGTGTTAAGACAGAATGGCAAAATGCCATGCAAGATGAATTGATGCTTTAAAAGCACAATGAACTTGGTGTCTGGTTCATCCTCCTGTTGACAGAAGCATTATTGGAAACAAATGGGTATACAAAATTAAAAAGAGCCCTGATTGATCAATTTCTAGGTATAAGGCAAGGTTGGTTGCACAAGGGTTCAGTCAAGGGCAAGGGTTAGACTACTTTAAAACCTTTAGTCATGTTGTAAGGCATACTACTATGAGAATGATTCTTCCCTTGGCAGTTCAATTTGGTTGGAATATGAGACAACTAGATATAAAAATGCCTTTTTACATTGGGATTTAGAAGATAAAGTCTATATGAAGCAGCCTTAGAAATTCATTGATCCAAAACATCAAAATCATGTCTGGAAGTTAATCAAGTCACTTTATGGCTTAAAAGAAGCTCCAAGAGCTTGGAATTCAAAGTTTACCAGTTATTTACCTACTTTGGGATTTGTCACCTCACTGTCTGATACAAATTTATTTGTGAAAGAAGATTTTGGGGATGTTATCATACTCCTATTATATATTGATGATATAATTATGACTGGTTCTAATGCTTCAAAGATCCAATCAGTGATTACAAGTCTGGCTGAAGTCTTTCATCTTAAAGACATGGGCAAACTCACCTACTTCCTTGGATTACATATTCAGTATCATCATGATGGTTATATATTCAATAACCAATCTAAGTATACAAAGGATTTGTTGAAAAAAGGCTGGAATGGAACACTGTAAACCTACTTCTACACCATCGAAACCTCACACTCAGTGGCTTGTTGCTAAAGGTACACCAATGCCAGATCCAACTCACTACAAAAGCTTTGTGGGTGATTTACAGTACCCAACTTTTTCCAGACCTGATATAACACATTAAGTGAATATGGTATGTCAATTCATGACTAGTCCAACAGATTTGCATTTTCATCTGGTTAAGCGAATTATGAGATATCTGCATGGTACTATTAATTGTGGATTAAAGTATACAAAGGGTGAGACTATATCTATAACAGCTTATTCTGACTCAGACTGGGCTGCAGACATCAATACCATGAGATCCATTATTGGATATGTGGTATACTTAGGTTTTAATCATATTTTATGGTAATCCAAGAAACAGTCTACTGTCTCCAAAAGCTCAACAGAGGTAGAATATAAATCAATAGTTCACTATGCAGCTGATATTTCTGGATAAGATCACTACTCAAAGATATACATCAGTTTCTTCCTTTACCTCCCATTCTTCACTGTGACAATTTATCTGCACTTACCATTTGTTCAAATCCGGTTTTTCATTCGAAGATTAAACATCTTGATACATATTATCACTTTGTAAGGGAGAAAGTGCAAAAATGTGAAATGTGATCTCCATGTTCAATACATTCCAACTGAAGAACAAGTTGCAGATGTTCTCATTAAAGGGTTACATAGTCCAGTTTTTGTGAAACATTGTCACAACTTGAATTTGAGTTCTCAGTCTCTACCTTCAAGTCCTGCAGTTTGGAAGGCTGTAAGTCAACAATAGCCTTTACTTGTTTCTGTTGCTGCATGATCGATGTTGACAGTTCATATATGTTCTTCAAACTCTGCTAGTGATGTCCTAGCACAGTTTGACGGGGTAGTATTAATCAATAGACACCTGTCTACTGTCTATTGGTTACACTTGTCATCACTTAATTGGTTATAGTTGTTAGAGAGTGTTGGCTGTTAGAGTTGGTTGGTTAGTTAAAGTTAGTTAGAAAGGGTATTATTGTAATAGTCAAAGGATATGGATGCTATATAAATACAATGTAAGGCTTGTAGCTAAATCATCAAGAAATACAAGGTCTATTGAGATTCCTTCATTCCTAAGCTTCATTTTCTCTCTGTCTATTTCTTTTCAAAGCTCAAAGTCTCAACTGTTATGAGAATCATTATTCGTGATTCAAGGGGTACGATGGTGGGAGGAGAAGCAACGTTTTAATTACGTTCTACCGTTGAAGAGATTGAAGCGAAGACTGTATTGGCCGGGATGTTGTTGGCTTGCAAACATCAACTACAAAAAGTCATTATTGAGAGTGAATGAGAATCAGTTATCAATGATATCACCAACAATCATTGCAAGCGGGCATGGCGCATATTCCCGATCATTGCCGCTAGCTAATCACTTCTCCAATATCCGATAGCGATGGTCCTCAAATCAAGCAGCACATTTTGCTGCTAAATTGGCTAACTTGGGTAAGCACTTGTAGATGGGCGGCAACGCCCTGTCCCTCTTTGGTGATGGTTCTTTCACATGACAGCTTACCTTGCCTTCTTATACGGATGAATCAGGCCGGTGGAGATCCTCCACCCTCCTCTCCTTTTGGTCGCCTTTTATGGCTTTTGGGTGGTACCTCATTTTCTGTCTGGGTTTCTTGTATTCCCTGTATGCTAAGGTTGTACTTTTCAGCTGCCTGTTGGGAGTGAGGGCATTATTGTTTGTTGCTCCTGTGTTTTTTTCTCCTTGTTATTAATGAAATCCAGCTTTACTAAAAAAAAAGGCTTATAGAAATATGAAATTGAGATTGAGTTTAAGCTAACGTGGTTGACGTGGTTGACGTGACCAAACTCTATAGCTCAACGAAAGTGGTTCCTCTCTTCAAGCTTTAGAGACACTCTGTGACAGAGAGATGAAGATAAGGTCTAGCTTGATTGATTTCTCTTTGGCCTTGTATCTTTATTTATACTAATTATGATGGATTTTGCTTTTCATCCAAGTAATACAAATCATACAAGGAAATATTCTTCTCCGTCCTATAGGATTCCTATTTCTAGTTTAAAAAACCACATTCAGTTTAGAAATTCTAGTAGTTATTTTTTTCGTTATAAAATTTTAGAGTAAGTATTGGTTAGTCTCTTTTAGCAAATGTTAGTTTGCAATCTATTTCAAGTAATAACGACCACTACCACAAATGGCGCATTTCTTCATTCTCATATCTCTTTAGTCGTTATTCAGGTTATGTCGACCTTACTCTAGTAATTCAGTTTTATCTTCTCCTTTTTAAATTAACTTTCCTTCGCCCATATCTTCATTGCTATCTTTCTTTCTTGCAAAAATCCTTAACAAGAACTAACCATGGAAAATACTGCAAAATCTCACCCCTCAACCGCGATGCCATTACTCCCAATTTCAAACAACCCTTCAAACCCCATTCTATCCCAGTCAATCACGATAGGTTGCGTTGCGAAATTAGTACTTGTCCACCGTGCTTTATTACTTGCATTAGGGACATTCACATTGCTATGTGTGTTCATGTACACGTCCATAATTCCAAAACCCCCCAAAATCCGAATTGACTCGCTTTTCGTGTCCAAGCTTAAAGTCTCAAACACATCACTTGGGGTAAATTGGGACGTGGCCTTCACAATAGAGAACCCAAATCTTGTTTCGTGGGTTCGATTTAAATGCATAGAGGGTTCAATTTCATATGAAGATAACCCTCCATCGAAATTCCCTGTTGAGCCATTTGAATTGGGACTGAAGGAACATAAAAGGTTACGAGTGAAGATTTCTACAACCGTGTCACACGAATGTCAGCTGGCGGTGAAGGAGCGGGTTTTTGAAGAGATCAAAAGGCAACATGAAGATGGTGCTATGAATTTTAACATGCATTTGTTTGCATGGGCTACGTATAGTTATGTTTGGTGGGGAACACAAGAAATTGCGATGGAGGCTTAGTGTTTGGATTTAAGAGTTGGCTTCTTGCCTAAAGTTGGGTTCGGTAGCTGGATTAGCGGAGGGCCAATGACTTGCTCGACTGGTTCATATGCTAGTTGATTAAATCGGATTTTCTTTTTAATTTTTAAACTACTACTAGGATATATATAGTTTGAGACTGTTTAGTTTGATGGACGTAGAAGGTTCTTGTAACGTATCAAAGTTAAGGTATATTTACCATGTGTATATGTTGAAAGAATGTTACAAATGTTACAAGAGGGCCGTAAACCTTCTTTAAACATAGTAAACTAGCTAAGAACCAATTAAAACCTAGTTTCACCACACAAAAAATAAACATAATTAAGATCTTTAAACAGTGTAGCTAACCAATTGATCAAGTTTTGATTCTTCTTGCATTTTCATACATAGATGAACTGCTGATGATTAAAAAACTCACACTAATAATTAAATTTACATTTTAATTAAATTTTAACTAGTCTGTAAATAATCTATTAAATGCTAACGTGACTTGCACTTTTATGTACTCAACATAGACAACTTGTATGATCCCACATCGTTCGAGGGATGAGAGGTGATGCGCCTTATATGTACATGCCCACCTCCCTATAGTAAGACGCGTTTTGGGTGGAAACCAAGAACAAATCCGTGAGGGCGTGGCCCAAAGCGGACAATATCTTACTATGTGGATTGGGATGTTACAATTTGGTATCAGAGCCACTCCATGGTCGGAAGTGTGCCGACGAGGGCGTTGGGCCCCTAAGGGGGCTGGATTGTAAGATCCCACATCGCCCGGGGGAGTGAAAGGGAGGTGATGTGTCTTATATGTGCATGCCCACTTCCCTATAGTAAGACGCGTTCTGGGTGGAAACCCAAGAACAAATCCGTGAGGGTGTGGCCCAAAGCGAACAATATCTTACTATGCGGACTGGGATGTGGCAATTTGGTATCAGAGCCACTCCCCTCCCAGAAGTGTGCTAACGAGGGCGTCGGGCCCCTAAGGGGGATGGATTGTAAGATCCCACATCACCCAGGGGAGGGGAGGTGATGTGCCTTATATGTCCATGCCCACCTCCCTATAGTAAGATACGTTTTGGGTGGAAACCCAAGAACTAATCCGTGAGGGTGGGGCCTAAAGCGGACAATATCTCACTATGCGGACTGGGATGTGACAATTTGGTATCAGAGCCACTCCCCGGTCGAAAGTGTGCCGATGAGGGCGTTGGGCCCCTAAGGAGGGTGGATTGTAAGATCCCACATCGCCCGGGGGAGGGGAGGTGATGTGCTTTATATGTACATGCCCACCTCCCTATAGTAAGACTCATTTTGGGTGGAAACCCAAGAACAAATCCATGAGGGCGTGGCCCAAAGTGGACAATATCTTACTATGCGGACTGGGATATGACAATTTGGGCTCAAAGCCACTTCCCGGCCGGAAGTGTGCAGACGAGGGTGTCGGGCCCTTAAAGGGGGTGGATTGTAAAATCCTCATCGCCCTAGGGAGGGAAGGTGATGTGCCTTATATGTACATGCCCACCTCCCTATAGTAAGACGTGTTTTGGGTGGAAACCACAGAACAAATCCATGAGGCGTGGCCCAAAACGGACAATATCTTATTATGTGGACTGGGATGTGACAATTTGGTATCAAAGCCACTCCCCGGCCAGAAGCGTGCCGACGAGGGTGTCGGGCCCCTAAGGGGGGTGGATTGTAAGATCCCACATTGCTCGGGGAAAGGGAAGTGATGTGCCTTTTATGTACATGCTCACCTCTCTATAGTAAGACGCGTTTTGGGTGGAAACCCAAGAACAAATTCGTGAAGGTGTGGCCCAAAGTGGACAATATCTTACTATGCGGGCTAGGATGTGACAATTTGGTATCAGAGCCACTCCTTGGCCTGAAGTGTGCTGACAAGGGCGTCGGGCCCCTAAAGGGGTTGCATTGTAAGATCCCACATCGCCTGGGGGAAGGGAAGTGATGTGCCTTATATGTACATGCCGACCTCCCTATAGTAAGATGCGTTTTGGGTGGAAACCTAAGAACAAATCTGTGAGGGTGTAGCCTAAAGCAGATAATATCTTACTATGCGGACTGGGATGTGACAATTTGGTATCAGAGCCACTCCCTGGCCGGAAGTGTGCCGGCAAGGGCATCGGGCCCCTAAGGGGGTGGATTGTAAGATCCCACATCACCCGGGAAAGGGGAGGTGATGTGCCTTGTATGTACATGCTCACCTCCCTATAGTAAGACTCATTTTGGGTGGAAACCCAAGAACAAATCCGTGAGGGTGTGGCCCAAAGCAGACAATATCTTACTATACGGACTGGGATGTGACATAACTTGTTCTTGTAGATCTGTTAATTAATCTATTAAATGCTAATGTGACTTGTGTTTTTATGCACTCAACATAAATAACTTGTTCTTGTAGATCATAGAAAGTTTATTAAGAACAATTAAGACTATATATATGGTTGACATGCAAATGTAACCAAGAGGTCGAACATGTCAAAAGAAGCACCACAACTTCACAATTAAAAATTCATCAATAATACGATATAGTTCCTTAGCTACGAAGAACCCACTTCCAACCAACATGACAGATGACACTCATAAAGACTAAACTTGCAAGTTGTAGAACTACCCCTAATGGCAAGCCACGAGGAAAAGACTGCATCACCCTATGATGATCTTCCAATTCTCAACAAAATGCAATACTATAAGTCATACCTTCTACTAACATCGAGCTTTCTTGAGCTTCCTCCTCACATATAGTTCTTTGTCATGCGCACAAAAACTACCACTCATAAGGAAGGTTGATCAACTCTGAATAATTAATATCAGCACTCAAAAATTCAAGTTTGATCAGTAAGACTAAGACATAGTCTCTACAAAGACCCTTCAACAAATTGAGAGAGTGATCACAACCATGAAGACTCTCCTTGCCAAAGAAAAAACGTGGCCACTAGGAGATGATAATAGAGGAGAAAAATTGAGGGGATGAGAAGAAGAGACCAAGAAGGTTTGTCGCTAACCCCAAGACTAAAGCCATGAGTCAACAACAACGTTTTTTTTGTTCTTATTATTCTCTCTTGGGACTAGGTTTTTCTTTTTAAAATTTTTTTTTAAAAGAAACCAAAATCACTAAATTATAATCTAATTACAATTGAACGTGCGCGTTATTTTTAGGATAATTTTTTTGTAAAATCAATAAAATGTTATGATATTAATAATAATAGGCTTTTTAGCTAAAATGGTCCCTGAGATTTTCATAACACATCACTTTGGTCCTTGAGATTTAAAATCAATAGAAGTGGTCCCTGAGATTGTTCACCATCCATTATTTTGGTCATTCCATTAAAAAACTCTGTTAAGTGGTCCCTGAGCTTTTTAATGGAAGGACCAAAATGATGGATGATGGACAATCTCAGGGACCAAAGTTATGTGTTATGCAAATCTTAGGGACCAAAATTATGTGTTATACCCTCAACTTAACAGAGTTTTTTAACGGAATGACCAAACTAATCGATGGTGGATAATTTCAGGGACCAATTCTATTGATTTTAAATCTCAGGGACCAAACTTATGTGTTATGCAAATCTCAGGGACCATTTTGACTAAAAAGCCATAATAATATCAATCAAATTTATTCTAAGGCTTTTTAGCCAAAATGGTCATTGAGATTTGAAATCGATAGAATTGGCCCCTGAGTTTGTCCCATCAATAATTTTGGTTATTCTGTGAAAAATCTCCATTAAATAAGAATATAATGACAAAAATACCCTCAATTTTTGTCCAATCATTTTGGTCTATTGTTTATTAGATTGAGGGTCTTTTGTCAGTTTGATCCTTATTTAACATAATATTTCACGGAATGACCAAAATGATTGATGGTGGACAATCTCAGGAACCACTTATATTGATTTCAAATCTCAGGGACCAAAGTGAGAAGTTATGCAAATCTTAGGGACCATTTTGGCTAAAAAGCCTTATTCTAATTACAAATGGGCCAATGAGACTTTGAGGTACACTATAACACTTCAAAACTTATTAATTCATGCCACTATAGCTGGTGGCGCGCAAATTCTTTTATTTCAAATCAGGTCAATCCCACGCACCACTCACACGTCTCCTACACGTCACATCTCGCGCGACTTTGTTGATTTAGAAAATGTGTTGCAATGTCTGTTTCATGGTTTTGTTGTTTACATTTGAATTCAAATGTTGCCTTGTAATGTCAATTTCTAGTTTATTTTCTACATTTGGATTCAGATGCTCCATTGCAGTCTCCGTTTTTTGTTCTGTTTTATGCAATGTAGTGTTTGTTTCTAGTTTTGCTTTTACATTTGGATTCAGACTCTGCAATGCAGTGTCTATTTTTGTAGTTATATTTTCTTATGGATTGTTTTCAAGTTTCCAAGAGATGCAAGCATTGCTTTCCACCTTTCCAAAAAATTCAACTAAAAAATTATATAGCAAAAGTCGCCTAAAATCTAAGGCACGAGTTTCGCAAGTTTGATCCACCGCTCAATTTCACCCTTGACTTCCTTCCATGGAGTCTTCTAAACCTCATCAATACCGAGGTTCAACTTCTATGACCCTAGCCTAGACAAGATTTCTTCCAGAAACTCTCTCAAACATTTGATTTGTAACCACTCCTTCCTGAACCATGACGCCACCATTCGCTTCACGATCTTGTGGAGGTTGTAGATTGCTTTGGAAGGAATCATGTCAATCACGATGTCGTATTCACTAATCGACTGAGTCGTTGGGATTTAGTGCTACTCAACATCACCAATGACCTATTCTTCTTCATTGGAGAGAAATAGGAGAGAAGGACATGAGAAAGTGAAGGGAGAGAAGGGGAGAGAGACATGAGAGAGAGTCAAGAGAGAAGGGAGCAGATAAGGACAAGAGAGAGGGGAGGAGAGAAAGATAGTAATAAATTGAAGCGAGAGAAAGGTAAAATAGTTATTTTCTAAAGGCAAATGCTAGGGAGATCAAATTTCAAAACTAATTTTGCAAACTAACCTGTCACCAATAGAAAATAAGCACGTTAATCAACACTTCAGCAACAATCCAAACATCAACAACCACATTATTTGGTTTACAAATTTGGTCTTCCTAACATTACCATTTTCTAACTAGCGTAAACCCATGTGACATGCTTTATTTTTTATTTTATTTTATTTTTTTCAAACGATAGGCTTTATTGACCTATATATGATTATGTCTAAAACATTAGAAAAGATTTTATTCACCTCTGGCTAAATTTATTTTATAAAATGTTTCACATAGGTAGGCCATTAACA
This sequence comes from Heteromeles arbutifolia, assembly GCA_024362995.1. Taxonomy (NCBI): domain Eukaryota; kingdom Viridiplantae; phylum Streptophyta; class Magnoliopsida; order Rosales; family Rosaceae; genus Heteromeles; species Heteromeles arbutifolia. Next base: position 4,039,304 of record JANCRC010000010.1, on the reverse strand, counting down.
AGTTATTAGTCACGGTATTTATCTTTTATAATATTGAAACAGATCTTAAATTCGATTTACCATGTTTCCAAAAAGGCGCTAGGTCATTAATATTTCAACTACTTTCTACTTCCAGCTTGACATTTACCGCAGTTAATCATTTTTTGTTATCAAATGACTGATGTTTAGAAATTCCACTATTTTTTTGTTACTCCTTTTTTGTAAATTTTGGTTATAATAAATTTTAGTTTATAACGACCTCTACTATCTAGTAGTTATTCAGTTTTAACCTTTCTCCTTTATATTAACTTTTCTTCCCCGGTTCATTTCTTCATCTTTTCTCTCTTTCCCTCAAAAACCCTAATAAGCTCTGACAGTATTACAATCATAAACTCCTATTAATCATGGAAATTAGTAAAACAGCGCAGTGCTCCGTCATCGTTCCGCTGCTCCCGGTTTCACACAACCCCTTGATTTCAAACCCCTACATACCGCAGCCAATTACATCGAGATGGACTTCGAAAATAGTACGCGTCCACCGTGTTTTGTTACTTGCATTAGGGATTGTCACCTTGATATGCGTCGTCATGGCCACATCCCTCTTTCCACAACCCCCCAAAAATCCGACTCAACTCGCTCTTCGTGTCCAAACTTAACGTCTCAAGAGGAATGCTAGGTGCCAACTTTGACGTAACCTTCACAATAGAGAACCCTAATCTGGTTTCATGGGTGCACTTCAACCGCTTAGATGGTTCAATTTTGTACAAAGATAACACTATCCTGACATACTCGTTGGAGCCATTTGCACTGGGATTGAAGCAACAAAGAACCATGCGCGTAAAGATATCGACGACGGGGCTACAAGATGTTGGTCAACCGATTGTGAAGGAGGGGGTGTTGGACGAGATGAAAAGGCAAGGGGAAGACGGGGCTGTGGATTTAAGCATGGAAATGTTTGCTTGGGCGACGTACAAGACCGGTTGGTCGGGAACGCGGTCTGTTATAATGAAACCTCAATGTTTGGATTTGAGGGTTGGCTTCTTGCCTAAAGTTGGGTTTGGTTGCTGGATTAGTGGAGGGCCTATGACGTGCTCAGTTCCCATGCTAATTGACTAAATCAGACTTTTCTTAATCAAATAGCCTAATTAGGTTTTATTTTTTTCATTTTTTTAAGGTGGCACAAGCAGGGAGCCCAGATTTAGCTTTTTAATTTGAGGTTGTAATGTAATAGTTCGATGCAGAATTAAGGATCTTGCAACGGCAAATTAATCAATTGGGATGAAGCCTTATTTGTCTTCTTATTTGGAACCTGTAGCCAAGCATGAGTAGAAGGCATATGAATAGAGGCGCACGACACGACACCAACAACAACAATCAAAGCAAAGTTAGATAAGGAGGTAAGAAATTAATAGCCACCATGCTAGGGCTGGTTTGGTATTGCTGTGCTTTGAAAAAAAGCTGCTTCTGCTGTGCTGTGAGAATAAGCAGCTGTGAAATAAAGCAGCAGAGTGTTTGGTAAACTTTTTTGTAAAAGTGCTTTTGAACGAAAAAAAGCAGTATTATAGTGTTTGGTAAACTTTTATGTAAAACAGATGTGAAAAAAAGCCGATTTTTTAAAGCTAGGTTTTGCAGCTTCTTGTTTTTGGCTTTTTTTCACCCAAAACTGTGAAAAAAAAGCCGAAGCTGAATATTTACCAAACACCAAAAAATGTCCCAGCTTTTTTTTATAGCAGTTTTTTTTAAAATCACCTCAACTCCAAACTGGGACTAAGTCCCTCGCAAAGCACAGCTGATTTTTTAGAATTGCTTTTTTTGGAGAGTTTCTGCTTTTAAGCACGTTTTTTAGAAGCACACAATTTTTTAATAAAAATACAATTACTATCTGCAAAATTATTTGAAGTGATTTTCTTCCAAAAAGTACTTTCACGTGATTTTCTAACCCCAAATAGGGCTTGTTTGACATTTGTTACTCAAAGAGTTAAAATTGATTTTTTAGGTTGTAGATCCCTCCTTAACACTCAATGACTCACGCCTTTTGACTCAACTAAATGCATAGAGTGCATGCCCTAACTGTCGCTTCAAATATATATATGCGTATCGTCTACATGGGTTTTTTTGTTTCTCAAGTAACACGTACCACGTCCGGGGCATAGAACCTGTTCTGCTGCGACAAATCATGCACTGTCTAGTCCTCCTAATGCCTTGACAATTCCAGCATGAATCCGTGGAAACTCCTCTAGACTAGTCTCCTTGGAGCTCACCATTCCAACTCCTCTTGACTACTACCATATCACTTGCAAATACTTGTCTTGTTCGCTTACACCTCCTATCCTCAGGACAAGCCATTCCAATTATTGGTCCCAAGTTAAATGGGTTTGGGTCTTCTTCTGCAGTTATGACAACATGCCTTTCACTGAACACCCGGCTGAAAACCCCAACAATGTGTTTTTTCCCCTTCAGAGTCTCTTTTTTTGGTATGTACTCTTGTACATACTAGCAATTGAGCCCCGCGCGTTGCTGGGTTTCAAAACTATCTTAAACGTGTAAAAAGTAGGACTTATATACATGAGAAAATATGTGCCAAAGAGAAGGGTTATATACATATATTACATTCTTATATTACATGACAAAAAGTGGGATGGTCACTCACTTCCTTTTTTCTTTGTTAACAATAAGTAAACTAAAATGAAGCAAAACACATAACAGCCACATTCTAACACCGAATGCAGAAACCAATATCAATAACGATTCAAAGAACCTCAAATTACTATCTTTTACAATTGAAACTATATTATAGGATGTTAAATTTTTAGGCTATTTTTTTTTATGATAGAAAATAAAATAATTTGAAGTTAAATTGATTAAGTGTTAAATTTTTGGGCATTACCAATATACCATATCAACAGTCATCACTTAGTAACCTTTACAATTATGCTATGCAACTGCTAAAAACTAACAGAATGAAACTTCTAAGAGTTTGAACCCTACCAAAAGTTGGTTAGTAACCTTTACAATTACTAATCATAACCATGCCATTCCAAATACTACTTTTGGTATGACCACGAACAAAAGGATGCCTAAAACTACCTTTCCAAAGTGCAGAAAGTGAGAGAATACAATTGGGGTAAATTTCGAAAATCCTCGTCAAAATCGTAATGAATCGGGACATGCAACAGGTGTTTCTTGTTCCTGAGATTAAAGGGAAACGATTGGCAAAACATCAAAAACTCCCACACAGATTCATTCATCAAACCCCCCAAAAAAATAAAAAACCGCAAACGTAAAGCAAGGTAAGCGTGGCGCCATGAATCGATGTGATCTCCGGGCTTCAGAAGATCCCTCTGGATCTTGTTCGACAGCACTCCCATTCTTTCCTTCTCTCTCGATCGAAACTGTAAAGTTGTGGGATTGGAAATGGAATGGCGAAAACTCAATTCATCCCCAAATCAGAAAATAAGAAAACTGAAATGGGGGAGTTTTCAAGCAATCGCCTTTCCTTCGCCTGCAAGCCTGTTTCTTTTTCGCGCCTGCCTTTTTCCCTTGATTTAATTTTCCCGACGTATTATGGCTTTTCCCAACCGAGGGCATCATAAACGTTGCGTTTTTTTTTTTTCCCCTTTTTTTGAAAACCTTTTGCTTTCGATTTTTTCTGATTTCGAATATTCCATATTCTTTCGTACGTGCGAGTCATGAATAAAACAATATCTCGTTATTTCATCAAATAAATAATTAGCACTAAACATTACAAAAAATGAAAACTTAAAGAATGAAAATTGAAAAAAATACGGTTGTGGGTATCAAATTATTCTCTCAAATAATAATTTAGGAGAGTTTTGAGGTTTGGGTTAGTTTGATTTGAAATTAAAAATGCATTCTTTGAAAATAAATTCCAAAAATTCAAAATTATATGCGAGAGAGAGAGACCTTGTTGATATTCGGAGTTAGAGTGAGGAGTTCTCGAATTGGGAGCGGCGGAGTTCCGTTGCAAATTTTCCAAAGAAAATTTCCACGGGTGAAGACCCTTCCTTTTTTATATCTGTTTCACAAAAGCTTTTCTTGCTCTGAAACCTCACCTTTAGCTTTTTTAGCTTTGAAACCTCGTATTTTCTGGATTTCCGATCTTGAGTTCTCTCTCACTTTCTCGCTAAAACAATCGCTGCTTGCCCATCAAACCAAATCAAAACCCCATTACAAAAACCAAATCCTAGAGAGAGAAGGTTAGAGAGAGAGCAAAAACCCACCATCCTTCAAGAGAAGCATGCAGAGAGGAAGCTCCCGCTTGAAAACTTCAATCTTTCTGAGTTCATCTTCCAATCTCTTCACGTACCCATCGAGCTTTGAAGACCTCTGAGAGCCATCTTTAATGGCGGCGAGATGGGCAAGAAAGTTGGTGATTGTTTTCGGAATTTTGCGTGAATGGATGGAAGAGTCCAGAAAAGAGGGAAAAGGCAGCAATCTCAGAGGAGATCAAAATGAAAGCAGGCAGGACTGGAGAGTTCGAGAGACATCCACCATCAACACGTGGACTGTGCGAATAAGGGAGGGCAAAATCGTCCATGAGACATCCGCCATCCGCCATCCATGAAATAACAGAAAATAAGGGAGGGCAAAATCGTCAGTGCACTGTGCTTATGAACAGTATTTCAGTTGATTTTCAGGTTTAATATAGATTGAATTTTTATTATCTTATTTTATAAAGAACATTTTTCCTTAAAAAAAAAGTATATAATCGCACATAATATAATATATGAGCTAACACAAACAGTGTTTCAAAACCATATATTTTCTCCTAGTTTTCTTGTCACTTAATAATATAGTCTAGCAGTATTTATCTTCACTTTTAAGTAAGAGGTGTTAAATTCGAATCCTGTAAATGACGAATTCAATTTCTAATTATTATGACTGACTTATTGTCACTACTATAAAGGACTTGTAGGTAATTGTAGATACAAAGAAACTGGAAATAAATGAAGAACTTAAGAGATGGAGGTTTTAAGATTTAAAAGCTTGGGATCCGTTTTGTCTATTGAGTTGAGTGTCATTTGCTTCAGTTTGTCTTTCATTTTTATAGAATTCGAAGTCAACCTACTACGTCTTTGAAGTTCGTTGAATAATTGGATTTGATTGCTGACAAAAAATTAGAGTAGGGTTGGCGCGGGGCTCAAGCATGCTTAACCATGTTTAGCTTTTGTCTTTGCTGCATGAATCTATTGTATTAATGGCTTGTTTATTAATCCGTAATTAGAAAAAATAAAATTGAATTAAGTAAGAATTGAATTAAGGAGTTTACACACATATCAATTTCATATCCATCACACACATATTAAGCAATATATATCATGATTCGAAATAAGCAACACCAATATAATTTCGAAAAGTAAACAGGTGCATGCTCAATGGTGTTCATATAATCAAGGCTTATAGAAATATGAAATCGAGATTAAGCTTAGGGTTACGTGGTTGGCGTGACCAAACTCCATAGCACAACGCCAGTGATTCCTCTCTTCAAGCTTAGAGATACACTCCGTGCTTATAACCTGTTGTAGTAAGTAATATTTAGAGAGAAAAAGAGAGAGATGGAGTGTCTAGCTTGATTGATTTCCCTTTAGCTTTGTGTCTTATTTATATAAATTATATAGGTTTTGGTTCCCCTCCAAGTAATACAAAGGGCGGTGCTATCCATACAGTCCATTTTACCTCCCACACACTCCTTGTTAATTTTTTCCTTAGATATTTTTCCATTCATTCAATCTCACGGCAGAAAATTAAAAGAGGTGTGTGACAGGTAAAAAGAGAGGTGTGGATGGTACCAAACATACTTAAGGAAAGACCAATAGGATTCCTACTTCTTGTTCTCACATTCACATTTAGCTTAGAAATTCTAGTAGTTATTTTTTTCGTTATAAAATTCTAATAGTTAGTCATTACTCTCTTTTAGCAAATGTCAGTTTGCAATACATTTCAAGTAATAACAAACTACCTCAAATGGCGCATCTCTTCATTTTCATCTCTCTTTAGTTGTTATTCAGGTTATGTCGAACTTACTCTAGTAGTTATTCAGTTGTATCTTCTCCCTTTTAAATTAACTTTCTTTCACCCATTTATTCATTCCCATATCTCTCTCTTGCAAAAACCTTAACAAGAACTAATAATGGAAAATACTGCAAAAGCTCACCCCTCAGCCACAATGCCATTACTCCCAATTTCAAACAACTCTTCAAACCCCATTCTATCCCAGTCGATCACGTCATGTTGCGTTGCGAAATTAATACTTGTCCACCACGCTTTATTACTTGCATTCAGGACATTCACATTGCTATGAGTGGTCATGTACACGTCCATAATTCCAAATCCCCCAAAATTCGAATTGAATCACTTTTCGTGTCCAAACTTAAAGTCTCAAACACATCACTTGGGGCAAATTGGGATGTAGCCTTCACAATAAAGAACCCAAATATTGTTTCGTGGGTTTGATTCAAGCGCATAGAGGGTTCAATTTCATATGAAGATACTCTCTCTCGAAATTCACTATTGAGCCATTTGAATTGGGACTCAAGGAACATAGAAGGTTGCCGGTGAAAATTTCTACAACCGTGTCACACGAATGTCAGCCGGCGAAGGAGCGGATTTTTTAAGAGATCAAAAGGCAACATGAAGATGGTGCTATGAATTTTAACATGCATTTATTTGCATGGGCTACGTACAGTAATGGTTGGTGGCGAACACAAGATGTTACGATGGAGGCTCAATGTTTGGATTTAAGAGTTGGCTTTCTTGCCTAAAGTTGGGTTAGATAGTTGGATTACCGGAGGGCCAATGATTTGCTCGACTGGTTCGCATGCTAGTTGATTAAATGTGATTTTTTTTTTTTTAATTAGTACTAGGGTATAGTTTGAGATTGTACAATTTGATGGATGTAGAAGATTCTTGTAAATTATGAACGTATCAAAGTTGAAGGTAAACCTTCTTTACCATGTGTATACGTTGAAAGAATGTTACAAAGTGTTGTGGGAAAATAACAAGGAAATTAAAAGTGAGATGCTGCTAGTTTAAGACGAGCTCTCTCTGCAAAGAAAAAACCCTAGCCGTCACCCCATAGCCGTCGGCCTCTGGCTATGGTTGGGGGCCGGTGGTAGCCTCCCCCCTCTCTCTTCTCCTCTTATCTCCCTCTCTTCTTCCCTCTTGCTCTAATTTCAGTTTTTTCCTTTTCAGTTTTGTCTTTGATTTTGTGAGCTTGGTCTCATTCATTCCCTGTGCTTGTCCCCCACCTTTCCTCTCTACCTCACCCTCTCATATTCCAACTGCACCTCATCCTAGGCTCCGATCTGTGTGTGCCAAAGAAAATGATGCCAGATCGATCCCCCCTGCTCACTTCCCTTCCCTAGCGCGTTCGCGCAGACCCTGCAAAGAAATGTTGTTGGAGGTGGAGACATCCACCATGGCTGCAACAATGAGGGTTGCACCGAGCCTTTCTCCCCTTTCAATTCTTTATTTTTTTATGCTAAAAGGGTCCTAATTGCTCTCTAGGTTTCCCTAGTTTCTAGGCTTCTCTAGGATAGCAGCGACAGGAAGTTGCTTACGGCATATAGCGCCGTGGTTATCTAGTTCCGGTGCTCGCAGTATTAGCCACACGGTTGGTGCTTATTGCAGATGAGCTAAGGGTGGCAGCCTATTATTCCTATCAAGGGTTCCATGGTATGCTTGGTGTTTGTCCACCGTGGGCGATGACGATTGCAACGGAGGCGTCAGGGATGGCTAGGTCAATCGGCGAGGGTCAGGGGTTGGAGCAAGATAATTAAAATATTATGGGCGCATGTTTTCCAGTTGTACCGGATTTGAATAATGTATCGGGCTTTGTAGAGATGATGTTTGCCCCACTAGCTATCTCTCATTTTCATGAGCCACTACCTTCCCAGTTTTCAGGCGGCCAGTCATGTGGTGGCCTTTTTTTGTTGGATTTCACTTCGTATTTTGCCTTTGTTCTGTTAGTATGATTCTATGTGGAGTGCACCTGTCTGAAGGCTTTCAGCTGGTGGTTTAGGTTGGTTTTGCAGCGTGTGGAAAAGACTATGGAAGCCATGGTCGCTTGCTTTACCGCACGGTTGACGCCCACAGCACTGCAATGGATATACGCTACATGTTTGGTGGGTGGAAAATTCCCCTGATTTGCTTAAGGATACCTTGTAATTTGCTTTGTATTGACATTTGAGGATAAGTCCTTGTTTGTGCGGGACGCTCTTTCCTTCGACCAAGTTGAAAGCTTCGACAAGGTTTTATTGAGGCCCAGTATGCACGTTATCCTCAGTTTGTTGTCAGTTTGCACTTGTTCTGAATTGTTTGAATTGAATATCTAATATCATCTTTCTCTCAAAAAAAAGAGGAAATTATTGAACGTTTGAGCCATTACTTTAAACATACTTAACTAGGAACTAATTAAAACCGAGTTTCACCACACAAAGAAAACAAACATAAGATCCTTAAACACACAAATTAACTTATTTTTAGCTAGTCTGTTAATGAATCTATTAACCGCTTGACTTTTGCGCTTTTGTGTACTCCACATAGACTAAACTTTTTCTTTTAGATCAAAAGAAAATTTACTATGAACAATTAATTAATAATGTACATAAGCTAGACATGCAAATGTAACCAAGAGGTAAACATGCCAAAAGAAGTACCACAATTTTACAATTAAAAATTTAAGGGAGATTATATTCACACACCCTAAATTACTTCTCCCACACCTTTTTAATTTTTTAATATTTTTCTATCAAGAGTTAGTGGTGTGTAAAAAATATTAAAAAATTAAAAGGATGTGGGAAAAGTAATTTGGCGTGTGTGAATATAATCTCTCAAAATTCATCAAGGATATGATAATATAGTTCCTTAGCTACGTACAACCCATTTCCAACCAACATGAAAGATGACACTTACTAAGACCAAACTTGCATGTTGTAGAACTACTCGTAAAGGTACCACAAGAAAAAGACCCATCACCCTTAGATGATTTTAGGATTTTCAGCAAAGAAGCACGGCTATGAATTATCACTTCTACAAACATCGAGCTTCCTTGATCTTCCTCCTCATATATAGTTCTTTGTCATGCACACAAAACCACAAGAAACACCAAAACTACCAGAGTCACAAGGAGGCTAATCAACTCTGAACACTAACATCGCTCAAAGATTCGAGTTTGAGTAGCAAGACATAGCCACTACAAAGATTCTCTTCAACAAATTGAGAGATCAATTACAACCACGAAGACTCTTCTTGCCAAAGAGAAACTGTGGCCACTAAGAGATAGGGTGCATTAGTACCAAAAACACTTTGCGCGACGCAAGTCCTTCGTCGCCCAAAGCTCCAAAACGTCACGCAAAACTCAGCACAACGAACCTCAGTCGTGCCAAGGCAGTGACAGAAGGGTTTACGCAACAAAGATGGGCCATGCGTCGTGCAAATAGGGTTTGTGCGATGTAGGCTGTGTCACACAAAGAGGCTTTGCGCGACGCAAGCCTTTTTTTTGGTTTTGGTCAAAATGTACATACAAGATGTCCAAACAAATACATCGGGCTACTAGGTATCGGCAGGTTGAAGTGGCTCGAAAGTCGAAAGTGTAGCAAGATCAGGTACTGGTAGCGAGATTTGGAGGCCGAACATCTGTGTGGCTCGTACAAGGTCTCTCATCTACTCCTTCATTTGCTCGCTTTGGGCCCTTATCTGCTCCCTCATCTGCCCACCCTGGGCCTTCATCTGCTCACCCTGGATCGCAAGCTGACCTTTTAGGGTTGTCACTTCCTCCTTCAATGCATTAACATCTGCTGTGTTCGATTTGGAAGAAGAGGCACCTGTCTCACGAACTCACGTTTTCCCCATGCATCGAACAACCTTACCATGACGACGACCGAAGTTCTGCTCCATGATATCAGTCACGATTTGAAAACCTACATCCTCGGGTACCCTGACGTCTTTGATCGGGGTCTCCGAGGGAAACTGCGATGTTGCTTCTTGGAGAACAGCATCGCGCTTTTCCACCAAAAGAGCCTGTAAAAATAAATTTAATAGGGGACAAACATCTTCATTCATTTCTTCATGAGGACAAACTGTTCCAGCAAGCCAATGCACACTTCATAAATGTAATAGTTGATATTTGAATTGTAAACCCTTGTGAATTTGAACCACCAACCACGTATGAGATAAACAAGGGAAAATATAAAGCTTAGAAATCAAAATCTCACGTCTCAAGAACATCATATACACAAAAATTCAAATCCACAGAGTCATTTACACAAAAGGCAAGCAATAATGATCCAAGTGAGTACATGGTGCCTGTAAAAAATAATTGATCGCTAGAATTCAAGGTTCATTTTTTATTTCAAACCACTTGCCATAGATTGACTTTCTCACTAAAAGAATTTTGTGACATGAAAAATAGCAGTAAAAATGTAGAAGAGTTTTGTGACATGAAAAATAACCGTGAACCTTCAGCGTGTATTGCAGAGCGAACCCCACTATTCAACTGATTTAGCATAGTTGTAATTGCCAACCAATCTCTAGCAGCAACTGAATTATAAGAACCAATAAGTCAAGGAATGTAACCATTGAAACTTCATTTAGCATCAAATACACTACATACCAACTCTTGTTTAATATCCAGTAAAGTAATTATGTTTAATTCTCCGACAACAGTAAACACATAAATATAACAAAATTCAATACCAGGACCGAGATTTATCACACCAAAGAAACACATCAACCAAACTCATTATCCCAACTTTAGAAATTCCAATTATAACATCGAATTTTTGCCCCCACCCTCACAAAACCCTCAAAAGGCACCAATAAAAAAATCTAAAATTCAGAGAAATTCACTTCAGATTGCAGGAGCCTTATCTAACCCTTCCATCAACCTGTCATCAGTTAGATAGCTTGTGGAGGATACGAAATGTGCTCTTGCTACAATCACTGAAGTCCGGTGCACCCACGGACGTCAAGCCAATTATGTTGCTCACAGCTTAGCCAAGTCTAGTTTGAATGTTGGTAGTCAATGTGAATGGCTTACTAGCCCTACTTTTATTCTCGACCTCCTTGTTGAGGATACATTGTAACTTAAATTTGTCTGATTGGGTTATGGCTGATTTGGCCTCCCCCTATCTCCTATCGTTTCCATATAATGTTTACTAATAGAATATAAATAATATTTGAACAATCCATACATATAAGAATAATAACAATTACATATACTTACATGAAGCTGCTCAGAGGTCTCATTTCTAGGTCGAACATAAACGTCCTCGAACGTGTCGATCTTTAGGAATTTAGAACCCCCTGAAGAAAAAAACATTAAGAAAATTTTATTAATCAATAATAATAAATAAATTGTATAAAATTTCAAAATTAATATACCTGACATCGTGCCCCAAGCTTATACGAAAAGGGCTTCGAACCAGAATGGTGGAGAAATGTATTTGACTCCCGAGCTTTCTTGCCAGTAGCAGATTTCTTCTGTTAAACACACAATATACATGTTAGTGCGACTATTTGAAATAAATTAATAAAAATAACTTAAAAAATAACTAAAACAATAATAAATTATTACTAAAATATTACGTACATACCACAAATTTTGGGTCCGTAAAATGTTTGCAAAGCCACTCCCAATCCTCTGGCTAGTCCTTCAACTCGATTGGGCAACCATGTAGGCGAGCAATCTCCGGATCATCGTATAGCTGAAAATGCGTGTGAAGATAGTTCTTCCAATGCTTGTACCGGGTTACTAAGGCCTTCTCTAAATAGGCCATGGCCTCAGGGGATATGTCCTGAAGATCAAAAACGACCTACGAATATGAAAAACAATAAAATAATAGTAAGAAATTTAATACTATTAAGATAATATCTTTTGGTTTTTAATATTTGTAAACAAAACTAAAAAAATGATAAAGGCTAAAAATTAATATACTAACCAACAACTTTAAAGAAATGATAAAGGCTAAAAATTAATATATTAACCGACAACTTGTCTCGCACCAGTTGCTTCGTCCTCTCGGGAATTTCTACCCAAGACTCCCACTGCATAGGACAATTTTGTAGAATAACAACACTATAGCCACTAGCGACGCTACTATGCTGCTGTGAGGTAGCCGCTCCACAATGTCGCGGGTCATACTCAATCTTGATCTTGGAGGCGGTCAGACGTACACTTTGTGCCGACTTCAGCATTCAACTAGGCCATCTAGTGTTGTTTTTTTTAGCTGGCCAAAAATATTTAAATGGTGAAAACCATAAGCTTAAATTTGTACACAAAATTCAACACAACCTCCCCTAATAGTATAGCATTTCCCAAAACCTTAAAACAGTAAAATAACAGTAATTCACAACCCGAAACACATTTTCACAATCCAGTAAATTTTCAGCATCATAAAAATAATAATTTTAAATTGAAGAAAAAAAATACAACGTAGTGATCAAGAATTAGAAAAAACTACTTGGCTGGGAGGCCTCATCCTCGACTCTGGATGCCAAGGAAGTGTGATTAGAAGGCTTCGGCTCTCGACGGCGTCGGTGAGGCCGCCATGCATTGAGCGGCTGAATCGACACTGATGACGTCGATGAGACGGGCACCTGGGACGCCATAGGAATAGCCTCAATAAGGGGTGTAGCCTCCCCAATCAATGGAGCACTCACACCTAGAGCAGTAGATGCTAGTAATGAGGGAGGTGCATCAATCAATAGAGCACTCATGCCTAGAGCAGTAGATGCTAGTAATGAAGGAGGCGCATTGGTCACACTCCGACGACGAGTGATCAACCGCGACATCTATACACTTTTTAAACCATAAAATTATAACATTAGAAACTAATCATTTCTTGCATTTGAAACTAATTAATTTGCAGCCAAAGTAATAAGTAAGTAGGTTACCAACATTCTTAATTTCAAAACAAGAAGAGCTACCTATCCATTTTCATGGCCAACAAAAAAAAGTGCATCAAGTGAAACAAAAAAGAATGGGTAATCCGACACTAGGAATCTGTGATAAATTGTAAATATTATCTGAATCAATATTTATAACAACTAAAACATGTTTCAGGATGCCCAGTAAACACTCTAGTAAGCAAACATTGTAATCAATCAAAGGTACCAAAACATCATTAGACTAATTGATATGACCAAACTAGTTTCGGTCTAACTTAAACCTATAATTGGACCAAATGCAAAATTGAACTTGAAAAAGCTGGATAAGCTTGAATTAACTTGAGGTATGTTAGACCTATTTCCTGCACATAATAAATGAAAAGAACTGAAAATTTTCTTTCTAGATTCTTAAAACAATAGTTCGCAACTGTACATTCAAAAGCATATTATATAGTTCTCCAATGTTAAACAGCTGATATTATATATCTTCTAATTAACATTTAGCTTTATCCATCACACCACCCACAGTCAAAGCAAGTTTTAGTAAAAGAGAGATGTAGACTTGTTTTTTGGGATCAACAGATATAGGTAGACTACATGAGAAACAAGGATCAACCCACAGCAAGCATTTACTTCATACAGAAAGCAACAAAATTAAAACTAAACATTAGATATTGCTGAAGCTTACAGAAGTAGCCCGTTCTGATTTCAGTCGCTTTTCAACAAAGTTAGCAAGTTTCTGTGCATAAATTTCTCCGGTATCATTGTTGAAACAATTAGGAATATCATTTGGTAACTATTGACTACCATCAAAAAACAAAATTTACGTGGAATTTAAAATGCATTATGACGAAAGTAGAAAAAAAAAAATCAAAGGAACAGGTCTTATAATGAAGCAAAACCAAATTGCATTATCTCTGTTTTTTATATCGAGATTCCACTGTAAGATTTTGGTATGGTAATTACAAGTGCAATTTAAAAGAGGAACCTTTTACTAAGATGGTTAACTATAATTTCATCAAGTGCAGATCCAACAGATTATGGTCAAATTGTTATACTTACTACATGACAGTTGTTAGTTTAGCAATCATGATTGAATTAACCTGATATGAAAAAGGGTGAGCTACAAAGCTTAGTAAGCAACAATATCTGATATGAAATGATTAAACGCACAATCAAAGAAGTTGGATTCAAGAGGTCCAATACAATGAACACATAAATTCAATGATCAATAATGATACAAACAACATCTGTAATTCCTCATCAGTAAATCCAATGAGGCCTTATTCTCATGGTGGTGTGTCACTACCAACTGATCAGAGGTCCTGATTCCTTCACAAAGAAGGCACAAACACTATGATTCAAATGAACTGAGTCAACCACAAGTTCAGATCCTATTTGATGTTCAACTATAAACACTTTGAACGATGAAACAAAGGCAATGGTATATGAATCAATAATAAAAAAAGGTTCAAATGTCAAAGAGGGCAACTTAACTGAACCAAAGCTCAATAACAAAGTATCTCAGAGATTCATAAACATGGAGGCAAAGCAAAGCTAACAACACAAGAATACTTACAGATTCACTAAGCTTGAAACTATGAAATCCAACAGAAGATTGAGTTTGTTTCTTATTGTGGCCTAACACACATCTCTTAAATACTAACTGTTGTTTTGATTTAGATAAGTAGTGCAGGGTTGTGGTCGCAGAATGAGTCAGAGTTCACGAATCAAGATTGAATTAACCTGGAAAGAGATCACCCATTTTAAGAGAATTACTGTCACGAATAACATAACAAATATGCTTGATTCATATGAAAACACCAGTGTTAAAATTTGGTCGTTTGCAGTGTACCTCAACACTAACAAGAACCTATCCCTATTACTCAACTTGTGAGGGAAATTGCAGCTGTTATGCAGAAGTTCACTCAATCTGGGTAATTATCACACTTCTGATACATGTGCTACATTGCCAGATCCTTGACCACTTTCAAAAACTTGGGGAAATTAGGGTTTCATGCAAAATCTAGGAAGTGAAAATCTATACTAAAATTGCTTCAAACTGCAAACAAGAAACAACAACAATGAAATCCATCTCATGCCCTAGTAATTTATCCCAAATTAAAACCCTGATTTAATCCCCATTTCAAAATTAAAGCCCTAATTCCCATTCACAAATTTTTAAACCCTGAAATCCATCCTATGCCCTAGTAATTTATCCCAAATTAAAACCCTAAATTCTAAAATTCATCTCAATTCACAATCAAAATCCTTAATCTCACAATTCCATAATTTGTAATTAGACTTACTTTCAAGGAGAGAGACAAGCACGACGAATAGGGTGGTGGATACCCGTCGTTTAGAACGAGAGGGAGAAAGACAACCAACAATGGGGTTCGAGATTGGGGCACTTTAGGGTTCAAGATTTGGGGTTTGAGTGTGATGAGCGTGATGAGCGAAGAGGAGGAAGGCTACAGGAGAGAGCAAGCGTGATGAGCAAAAGGGAAGAGAGACCGAGTGAGAGAGAGTCAGGGTCTAGGAATATTTTGTCAAAACTTGGAAAATTCAAAAAAAGCGCTTATTTTTTTCACTTGTACCGCCAAAATTATGACAAATGGTGCGACGTAGGTGTACAATTAGACGTCGCGCAACGTGTTTTTGCGTGACGATCACATAAAGGCGTCGAGCAAGGTATGTTTTTTTTTTTTTTTATAAAAATGACTGAAAATGTGACTTTACTCATTTCAAATTCAATTTTTTTTTTATAAAACCCACAATAATATATTTTTATAACAAAAAATGACTAATAAATTGGTAGCTACTTACATATCATTCAATTTCTTAAGTGTTATACGTAAAAAATTAATACATTAAATCTACTTAATAAATATATATACCATTAAACTTGATGCGATACGCATTGTACGAAACATAATTCAAC
This sequence comes from Heteromeles arbutifolia, assembly GCA_024362995.1. Lineage (NCBI taxonomy): Eukaryota > Viridiplantae > Streptophyta > Magnoliopsida > Rosales > Rosaceae > Heteromeles > Heteromeles arbutifolia. The sequence goes on along the minus strand of JANCRC010000010.1, from coordinate 4,023,475 downwards.
GATCCAACCATCAAACTTGTTTGTATATGCTTCGAGATCACACACAAAAAAATCTCAAAAAAAAAAAACGTTCAGAGATCAAGTAACGAGACAAAACTTTTCGATGGTTATAAACGAGAAATCACGATTTAACGGTTATTTTAACTCCGATTTTGATGATTTTTTACAACTACACTCTTTAACCCTATATGAATACAATGAACTAATTCGATCGTCAATTTAAAACATTTACACAAGTGGATACCACAAAATCTTATGTTATACTTGATGCAAGTATAAATAAAATCTAAGTGTTAGGGAATCTATCGTTTTAGTGGGATACGCATTCTACGAGACTAGTTTCAACGATCCAACCATCAAACTTGTTTTTATATGCTTCGAGATCGCATACACAAAAAATCTCAAAAAAAAAAAAAGCGTTCATAGATTAAGTAACGGGACAAAACTTTTCGACGGTTATAAACGAGTAATCACGATTTAACAGTTATTTTAACTCCAATTTTGATGATTTTTTCTGTATGATTATGTATCCACTGTCTATCCATTTTGTCTGCAATCCCAATAAAAGTACAAGAATTACAACAACTTCAACTATTGTCTTGTCACCTTATTCCTTTGGTAAGGGCCTTATCCCATTTAGGAATACACAGTTATATGCTGTAATTTACGATTCCAATGATTAAATTTCAACGTGGGCTAATTTCGGCAGCATCTCCTTACAATTCTTCAAGTGCACGCCGTAGATACATAATATCCACTGTGTACTCAAAGAACATCAGGAAATGTTACCAAAATTTCCACTATCGAAACCTAATCCTTGAACCGCAAACTACAACACATAACTATGCATTCCCAAACTGTCCAAAAAATGGGACAATTCAAGAATTAATTGGACCGTAGTCATGATTTCACATCCATGCACGAAATCCAACTAATTCTCAAATGAGAAACTAAGCTTTTCTTGAAAAAAGGGTACGAAGTTAAGTAGTATTAACTTCGTGCAACACAAAACAATTTTCTACGTGATGTACAAAACTATGTCCATACAAATAAACTAAATCACAATAATTACTAAAACTAAATAAAATAGACAAAATTAATAAATATTATGTAACAGCCCGTCTCAGAGATTTTGTACGACGGACGTGAAATGACGAAAATGCCCCTAGGCATTAATTAAGGTATGTGTGTGTATCTACTTTGGGAGATTGATTGGTGGTGTTTGGGCCACACACACACACACACACATTTACAGTCATTCTCTATCTTCTCTCACTTCCGTGCATTTTCTCTCTCTCTCTTTTAGACCTTCATTCTCTCTCTCTCCCATTTCGTATGGACAAGCACCCAAAACCATTTGGAACCTTACAGATCGTGGCCAAGGAAGACACCATTGTGTTCGTGAAGCTCAGATGAGTTAATTGATACCGTTTCCAGGTAAGAATACCTTCGAAATCTCGTGAAACCGAAACCCCAATTTTCATGCACTGTTCATATGGACGTAAAATGTTGATTTTTAGGGAAATCTAAGCTCATAAGGAGCTTAAGGAGGTTCTAAGGAAGCTCGGAGTGCTTCGTTGGAAGGAATTAGACGTCGAGATCGTGAGTTTCGAAGTTGGCCGATTTTCTTGGAATTTTTCCGGCGAGATCCCGTGATTTTTGGAGCTTCAAAGAGGTATGAATGTGTTCTCCTTGTTGTGGGCTTCATTTTGATATAAATTTCATGAATTTTGGATGAGAAATGAAGAAGATTTGAAAATTTGAAAATTTTCCCAGAATCCGGCAAAATTCAAAGTTCAGACGGCGGAGAACGGCGGCGGACAGCGGCGACCGGCGAAGCCCATCGGAGAAGAAGGGAGAATATTCCGTCAGAGTTGACGGAATATTCCTAACGGCGTCAGGTAACACCGTTAGTTTTAACGGAATATTCCGAGGAATATTCCTAACGTCGTTTACTGTTTCAGTCAGGGTTCCCTGTGCATGGCCGCGCGTGTGGCCATGCACTTGCCGGTGCATGGCGGCGCGTGGGTGATCAGAAAATTATTTTAAAAATATGAGGATGTTTCTGAGGATGAGTAGGTCTCAGTGGTATATTCATATATCCAATTTGAGCAATATATAAGAAGTTACTAGTTTGTGTTGTTTATGTTAGTTAATTAACGTTATTGCAATTATTTCTCATATAGGCAAGGCCTATCCGGAGGACGAGTGTAGCCAGGCCAGGCACGGGGGTTACGACCCGTCTACATACCGGTGAGTGGGCTTTTGTTTTCAATATATATATATATATATATATATATATATATATATATATATATATATACACACACACTTGACGTTTTTCCCAGAAAACGTACTTTAAAGGAAATGTGGTTTAAATGTCGTGTCATACATGCATCATATGTTAGTATATGCATTATCATGATATGTATATTGTTGTATGGTGCTGCGGAGACCCAGGTAAGGTCCAGGTAATTATGTTATGCTATGAATGGTTATGAGATGGATGATGATATTGAGATGTATATTGAGCTCATCAACCTGCACCCCGATGTTAGTGCTCCCGCCCAGGGCCAGGGCATAGTCCTTCACGTGAAGTTCACCTCCCGCACCACACGCTCACCTTAAATCCATGTTAGGTGCATAGTCTTGTCGTACAGACCATTATAGGTGGTTCCGACTCATAGGTGACCCGCGATTTATCGCACAGTCTTCACGTGATCGTAGCACTAGAGCGTATTTATTTACACCCAGTCTTGTCGTATAGACCACTATAGGTGGTTCCGACTCGTGTGCAGATATATTGCTGTACAGGTCACTTTAGTTGACTCCGGCTAGATGGAACGATGAGCTATATAAATTAACCGTACATGCCACTGCAGAGGCTCCGGTTAATATGTTATTTCATTGAGATTACTTTACCTGGCTTACATTTGTTATATTGTGATATTGGGCATGGCACATGCATGGCATACACATGTGGTTTTGGATATATATATATATATTGAGCATGGTTTTGAGATATATACGTATGTATACTATTTTCTGGGAAATTATACAGGTTTTCCAGCGAGGGGTTAAAACTTTTGATCTATGAAATGATTTTAGAAAACCTTGTTTCTGACCCAGTCAACTTTTTGTTTTGCGCCCCTCCAGGTATTAGGTGAAAGTTTGGTTGGTGCTTACGAGGATACATCGGAGGTTCTGACAGACCATCATTCATGTAGGACCACCTTTGGGTGTTGTTTAATTAGTACTTTTGCTTAACTGATCTTAGGCTAGTTAAGCTCTGGTTGTGTATTTTACACTTATTCTCGCACTAGCACGCTATCTTAGTTAGAATTGCTAGTTGCTTGGTATTAATTTGTTCGTATTTCCCTTATTAATCTTGCTTATGCGATGTGCTTATGGTTACGTCACGTTCACGTGACGGCCATCATGCCTTGATTTAGATGGTCGCCCAAGGAGATTGCAAACTGGGAGAATTTTAAGCGGTCATTTTATAAGCATATTTAGATTGTAAGAAGCAGGAGTTCACGGGCTTGGAACAGGGGAAGTTGACTGCTAATGAGTATTATAGGAAGTTCACTGATTTGTCTCGCTATGATCCTGAAGTTGCTGCTAATTCAGTGGAGATGCTTTGACACTTTAAGTTGGGTACTAAGAAGAAGTGGCGTTCGATGGCGACTATCTACCCCTATGATACTTATCAAAAGTTCTATGAGATTTTGTTGAGGATTGAGGACTCTGAGAATATGCCCAGTGAGAGTGAGGAAGAAGAAGAAAAAGAAAAAGATGGAAATCAAAAGAAGGATAAGGATAATAAAGGTAAAGGTCATTTGTCTCAGGAACCTCGCCAGACTCAGAGTTTTAAGAAAAGTGGAGCTAGCTCGAGTTCTTCCAGTGGGGGTTTCAGTGCCACGGGCTAGAGGCGAGGAGGTAGATTTACTGTAGGCCCTAGATTTCAGAGGTAGAGAGATTCAGCTGTTGCTAATGTTCCCTTATGCCGGAGGTGTAATAATCGACATTTTGGAGAGTGTCGACGAGGCAGCAGTGGATGTTTTACTTGTGGGCAAATCGGGCATAGAGCTATGCATTGTCCTCAAAATCAGCAGAGACCTCAGCAGCCTCCTTTACCACCGTCAGTTTTGACTCAGCAGTTTTCAGGACCGAGTGGTTATGCTCAGGCAGGTCGTGGTGGCACTTACCACTATCAGGGGGATCCAGTTCCTTATTCTTCAGGGCAGTATCAGTACCCTCAAGATCTTTACCAGCAGAGTGGTCATGGCCAATATTCTGGAGAATATATGCCTTATCAACAGAGTGGCTATGGTCAGCAGTTTCCAGCTAGCGGGTCATAGTGGTATTCTGGATGACAGCCCCAACAGGTTAATGTTGCTACTAGTAGTGCTGGATCATCGAGGTAGCACAGTCAGTCTGGTCAGGGACGTAGCTCACAGAGTAGAGGTGTTCATGCCAACAGAGGTCGAGGAGGAAGGCAGCAGGCCCATAGACGTATTCATAACATTTCACTGCAGGATGCTTAGAACAATCCTGACTTAATTATGGGTACGTTATATATTCTTGGTCATTTTGCTAAAGTGTTGATTGATTGTGGTGCTACGCATTCTGTGATTTCTCATACTTTTGCTCAGTTAACTCAACCTCAATCTACACCCCTTGGGTATGAGTTAGAGTTTACAATGCCTAAATGGGAGAGGTGTTATGTAGATTTTGTATATCCGGAATGCTCTGTTTTGGTAGAAGATATGGTTATGCCAGCTAACCTCACTCCGTTGGACATTGTGGACTTTGATGTTATTTTAGGCACTGATTGGTTGCATTACAATCGTGCAAAGATCGACTGTTACAGGAAAATGGTAACCTTCCATCGTCCTGGATTACCTGAGATTACATTTGTAGGAGATCGTAGTGGGGTGAGGCATGGAGTTATTTCAGCTATGAGAGCTAAAAAGTTACTCGAAAAAGGTTGCCAGGGATATTTAGCTCACGTAGTGTTAAATGATGATACTCATGTTAGCATGGAGAATGTTCGAGTAGTCAGACATTTTTCTGACGTATTCCCTGATGATTTGCTCGGATTGCCGCCAGATCGTGACGTGGAGTTCACTATTGACTTGTTACCAAGTACGAATCCTATATCCTTAACTTCTTATCGAATGGCTCCTGCTGAGTTAAGAAAATTGAAGACTCACTTACAGGAATTGGTTGATAAGGGTTTTATTCAGCCTAGTATATCACCGTGGGGAGTTCCAGTCTTATTTGTTCGGAAGAAAGACAGTACTTTGAGGCTTTGCATTGACTACAGGCAATTGAATCGGGTGACGATTAAAAACTGTTATCCATTGCTGCGTATTGACGACCTCTTTGATCAACTTCGAGGTGCCTGTGCATTTTCCAAGATTGATTTGAGGTCTGGCTATTATCAATTGAAGATTAAGAGCGAGGATGTTCCTAAAACTGCTTTTAGGACTCGTTATGGTCATTATGAGTTTCTCGTGATGCCGCTCGGGTTAACTAATGCACCAGCAGCTTTCATGAGTTTGATGAACCAAGTATTCTAGCAATATCTTGACAGGTTTTTCATTGTGTTCATCGATGATATTCTGGTATACTCTAAGTCTGAGGCAGAGCATGCTAGACATCTTAAGTTAGTGTTGAAGAAGCTGAGGGAACATCAGTTATATGCTAAGTTCAGCAAATGCCAGTTCTGGTTAAATCAAGTGGCATTTCTGGGGCATATCATATCTGATCAAGGTATCTTTGTAGATCCTCAGAAAGTAGCAACGGTGGAGAATTGGGAGCAACCGCGAACCGTCACCGAAGTTCGAAGTTTCCTTGGTTTAGCAGGGTATTATCTAGGATTTGTTAAGGATTTCTCGATTATTGCCTTACTGTTATCGAGATTGACGAGGAAAGATGTTAAGTTTGAGTGGGATGATAAATGTGAGCAAAGTTTTCAACAGTTAAAGCACTGTCTCACTCATGCACCTGTTTTAGCACTGCCAGATGATAACGGTAACTTCGAGATCTACTGTGATGCTTCTTTGATTGGTCTGGGTTGTGTGTTGATGCAGCATGATAGGGTAATCTCTTATGCTTCGCGACAGTTGAAACCTCACGAGAAGAATTTCCATACTCATGATTTGGAGTTGGCAGCTATTATTTTCACTTTAAAGATTTGGAGACATTATCTTTGTGGCGAGAAATGTAGGATCTTCACAGATCATAAGAGTCTCCAGTATCTTTTCAATAAGAGGGAGTTAAATCTTCGGCAGCGAAGGTGGATTGAATTACTAAGTGATTATGATTGCACGATTAAGTATCACCCAGGTCATGCAAATGTGGTGGCTGATGCACTTAGTAGAAAATCCCAGGGCCGAATTAATGCCTTATACGCGAGCCGTATTCCACTTCTTGCATACTTGAGGTCCACTGGAGTGGAATTGGGAGTGGAAAATCATGAAGAAGCCTTACTTGCTAGCTTCCAGGTCAGGCCAGTTTTGATTGATAGAGTGCTCGAGGCTCAGATTAGTGATGAAGAAACTCAGGAACTGATTCGGTTAAGAAATAAAGGAAAGAAGAAAGATCTTCGAATCAGAGAATCAGACGGCATGCTTATGCAAGAGAATAAGATATATGTGCCAAATAGTGCAGGATTGAAGAAAGTAATTTTGGACGAAACACATTGTTCAGCTTATGCGATGCATCCAGGAGGTACTAAGATGTATCATATCATTCGACCATTTTATTATTGGCCGGGTATGAAAAGAGAAATTGCCAAGTATGTGAGTAGATGTGCCATATGCCAGCAAGTTAAAGCCGAAATGAAGAAACCGTTTGGTTTGATGCAGCCACTTCCCGTTCCACAGTGGAAATGGGAAAATATCACTATGGATTTTGTGTACAAGCTTCCTCGAACTCAGAATGGCTATGATGGAATTTGGGTGATTGTCGATCGACTTACTAAGTCAGCGCATTTCATTCCTGTGAGAGAAAAGTATTCTTTAAGTCGATTAGCTGAGTTGGTCTTATTGAAGATCGTGAAGTATCATGGCGTTCCAGTTAGTATTATCTCGGATCGTGATCCTAGATTTACTTCTATGTTCTGGACAACATTCCAGGAAGCTCTTGGTTCGAAATTATTCTACAGTACAGCATATCATCCTCAAACAGACGGTCAATCAGAGAGGACAATTCAGACCTTGAAGGATATGCTCAGATATTTTGTTTTGCAGTTTGGCGACGCTTGGCATAAGCGATTGGATTTGATGGAGTTCGACTACAACAACAGCTTTCATTCGAGTATTGGTATGTCACCATTCGAGGCACATTATGGCAGGCCTTATCGTACACCCTTGTGTTGGTCAGAAGTCGGCGAAAGAGTTTTAGTGGGCCCTGAGATAGTAGAAGAGACTCCTCAGAATGTTCAGGTTATTAAGTTTAACCTGAAAGCGGCCCAGGATCGCCAGAAAAGCTTAGCGGATAGGCATGCCACTGATCGAGTGTATAATGTTGGTGATTAGGTATTTTTGAAGCTATCGCCGTAGCGAGGTGTGGTACGATTTGGGAAAAAATGCAAGCTAAGTCCTAGATTCATCGAACCTTATCAGATCACCGAGCGAGTCGGTGAAGTTGCTTATAGACTTGAGTTGCCGTCAGAGTTATCCAAGGTACATAATGTGTTTCATGTCTCAATGCTTCGGCATTATGTTGCAGATCCTTCACATGTGATACCTCATCAACCTTTGGAGATCAGTTCATATTTGACTTATGACGAGGAGCCAGTGACTATACTGGATTGGAAAAAAAAGTTCTGAGGAATAAGACAGTGCAGTTGGTTAAAGTTTTGTGTAGGAATCATTCAGCGGAAGAATGGACTTGGGAGACAGAGCATCAGATGAGAAAGATGTACTCGAGATTGTTTTATGAGTACTAGCGGATGATTTTGGTTATGTAAATTTCGGGGACGAAATTTTTATAAGGTGGGTAGATTATAACAGCCCGTCCCGGAGATTTTGTACGACGGACGTGAAATGACGAAAATGCCCCTAGGCATTAATTAAGGTATGTGTGTGTATCTACTTTAGGAGATTGATTGGTGGTGTTTGGGCCACCAACACACATTCACAGTCTTCTCTCTTCTCTCACTCCCGTGCACTCTCTTTCTCTCAGACCTTCACTCTCTCTCTCTCTTTCCCATTTCGTACGGACAAGCACCCAAAACCCTTTGGAACCTTACAGATCGTGGCCAAAGAGGACACCATTGTGTTCGTGAAGCAAAGATGAGTCGATTGATACCATTTCCAGGTAAGAAACCGAAGCCCCAATTTTTATGCACTGTTCATATGGACGTAAAATGTTGATTTTTAGGGAAATCTAAGCTCATAGAGAGCTTAAGGAGGTTCTAAGGAAGCTCGGAGTGCTTCGTTAGAAGGAATTGGACGTCGGGATCTTGAGTTTCGAAGTTGGCCGGTTTTCTTGGAATTTTTCCGATGAGATCCCATGATTTTTCGAGCTTCAAAGAGGTATGAATGTGTTCTCCTTGTTGTGGGCTTCATTTTGATATAAATTTCATGAATTTTGGACGAGAAATGAAGAAGATATGAAAATTTGAAAATTTTCCCAGAATCCGGCAAAATTCAAAGTTCAGACGGCGGAGGACGGCAGTGCTGACGGCGGCGGACTGCGGCGACCGGCGAAGCCCATCGGAGAACAAGGGAGAATATTCCGTCAGAGTTGACGGAATATTCCTAACGGCGTCAGGTAACACCGTTAGTTTTAACGGAATATTCCTAACGTCGTTTACTGTTTCCGTCAGGGTTCCCTGGGCGTGGCTGCGCGTGTGGCCGTGCACTTGGCGGCCCGTTGGTGATCAGAAAATTATTTTAAAAATATTGAGATGTATATTAAGCTCATCAACCTGCACCCCGGTGTTAGTGCTTCTGCCCAGGGCCAGGGCATAGTCCTTCACGTGATGTTCACCTCCCACACCACACGCTCACCTTGGATCCAAGTTAAGTGCATAGTCCTGTCGTACAGACCATTATAGGTGGTTCCGACTCGTAGGTGACCCGCGATTTATCGCACAGTCTTCACGTGATCGTAGCACTATAGCGTATTTATTTACACCCAGTTTTGTCGTACAGACCACTATAGGTGGTTCCGACTCGTGTGCAGATATATTGCCATACAGGTCACTTTAGGTTACTCCGGCTAGATGGAACGATGAGCTATATAAATTAACCGTACAGGCCACTGCAGGGGCTCCGGTTAATATGTTATTTCATTGAGATTACTTTACCTGGCTAACATTTGTTATATTGTGATATTGGGCATGGCACATGCATGGCATACACATGTGGTTTTGGATATATATATATATATTAAGCATGGTTTTGAGATATATACGTATGTATACTATTTTCTGGGAAATTATACAGGTTTTCCAGCGAGTGGTTAGAGCTTTTGAGCTATGAAATGATTTTAGAAAACCTTGTTTCTGACCCACTCAACTTTTCGTTTTGCGCCCCTCCAGGTATTAGGTGAAAGTTTGGTTTGTGGCTTACGAGGATACAGCAGAGGTTCTGACAGACCATCATTCATGTAGAACCACCTTTAGGTGTTGTTTAATTAGTACTTTTGCTTGACTGATCTTAGGCTAGTTAAGCTCTGGTTGTGCATTTTACACTTATTCTCGCACTAGCACGCTATCTTAGTTAGAATTGCTCGTTGCTTGGTTTTAATTTGTTCGTATTCCCTTATTAATCTTACTTCCGCAATGTGCTTATGATTACGTCACGTTCACGTGACGGCCAGCACGCCTTGATTTAGATCGGGGTGTGTCAGATTAATTAAAAATTCAATCCCAAAAAACTCCACCATGACCAAAAATGGGCATAGCACGCAGGCAAAGGTACACAATAACAAGTTTTTTTATCTTATTAGTTTTCGTATTTAATTTAATTTATTGTTTGTGTTTTTATTTTATTTTTGTGATCTATTGTTCTTATGATTAACTTATAAAATTTTGTGTGTCACTTTACTTATTTTTTCATATTTTTCTTATCATCATAGGGTTTGACGTCCTTCAAATTAATGGCATTTGTGTTTTTTTGGACTAATTATTTTCTTAGGTCTGATCAGATTTCTCTAATTGTTTTTCACATTTGCATGCTAGCTTTACCTTATGTTAAAATTGCAAAGGTTTCTGTTTATTTTTTTTATTTTTTTATTTTAATTAATTAATTAATAGTTATAGCATAAAAACTTCTTTAAATCCACAAAAATCTTAACTGAATTCACCGCCTGACTTGCACATATTGATGTCGAAGTCGGTAATAGCAGTGGTAACTGTGTTGCAACACTCATGTCTCTGTTATAGCTAAATTAATTCCATAATTTAATATGAATTAAGGTGGAATTTTCCTTTTTACCCGCAATGGTCTTTAAGAATGCTCCAAAACTTGGGCCACAACTGTCATTTAGCATCCCGACCATACAGAGGATAACCCAACAAAGAAACTTCAAGACAAAGTAGAAATTATACCTGCACAATAAGAAGACAACCTGAATGAGTTCAAAAACCCTATGATGATAAGAAAAATATATCAGTCACAACCCAAGCAATGGTCTTTCAGAATGCTCCTTCAAATTATACCAGTCACAGCTCGGATGCCCTATAAATTATACAATTATATCAGATCAGAGTCTCCTTATGTAACAATTGTACATAAATCAATAGGATTTGGTTTCCTTCCAATCAAAGCTTTCAATTTCTACACGGTCCTCTTAAGTCAATTTCTACATGTTCCTCGAGTCTTGTCTAAAAAAAACAAACAAATACACTAAATCAAAAGAAAAAGAAGTCATCAAAAAATAAATGAAAATTTGAAAAGTAGCAAAATTGTGGGGGAAAGAAAGCTCTCACCTTTGGAGTGATGAGTGTGAGTGAAGTGGAGTGTTGGAATTAGAGTGATCAGTGAAGTGTTGGGTTTTCTGGCAATTGGGTTTTCTCAGTTTTGAGTGAAGTGTTGGAATTGGAGTGATGAGTGTGATAAATGACAGAAGGACAATAATTTCTGGTTTCACTTTGCGCGACGCAGGTGGGCCTTCGTCGCACAAAACAGCTTTGCTCGATGAAAGCCCACCTGCGTCGCGTTGGGAAAAAAACGGTAAAGATCTTTTGTTTGGCGCCAAAATCTTGCACGACGCACAGGAGTGTCGCGCAAATGTATTTTGCGCAACGGAACTTTGCGCGACGAAGGTTGCGTCGGGCAAAACAGTTTTGAGCAACAAACCTTCGTCACGCAAAGTTCCGTTGCGCAAAATACATTTGCGCGACGCTTTCTGTTCAGTGTCGCGCAAACACACTTTGCGCGACAAAAATTGCTCCGTCGGGCAAAGTGTTTTTTCTACTAGTGGTGGGTTCGGTATGGTTACCCTACCAAAACCCCCATACCAATTACTGAACCAAATTTTTGGTTTGGCAAATTCTATTACTATTACCATGCCAAACTTTCGGTATATCGAATTTCGGTATGTCAAATAGTTCGGTTGGCATTATATGGTAATGGTATTTGCTACTTTGTTTTGGGCCAAAATCTTTTTTTTGTTTTTTCTTTAACCCAATTCAAGGGCAAGACTTTTTTGTGCCTTTATCTCATATATTGTGGCCTAAATTCATCAATCATTCATCATTCACAATTCACACACATATAATAAGTCAAATGATGCATCAATGGAAATTAAGGTTACAATCCAAATAGAAGTTAATCTTTCAAACCAAATGAAATTGGAGTGAGCCTAAAATTAAAAAAATAAAAATTTCATTGATCAATTCTTCAAACTTGAGATGTAGAAGCGTTTGGAGGAGACATTGAACTTCTAGAAGATTGAGGTTGAGCTTGTGTCAAGCCTACATTATAAACAAGAAAAACATAATCGTAGCATTTAGAACAAGAATTAAAGTTGAATACCATTTAATTTTATTGAAATAAATTATATATATATATATATATATTATTCATATATAAATAATATATATTTACATCTTTCGGTACGCTATGGTAATACCATTGGTAATTGTATCATATACCAATACCGTATCATAAAATTTTAGTTTGGCAAAATACCGTACCATTATGGATTGACACAAAATCGATAAGGTACGGTTGACAATTTGATTGTCACGGTAATTTGACAAAAAAAAAAAAAAAAAAAAAATCCGCCCCTACTAAGAGATGAAGAATAGAGGAGAGAAGTTGAATGGATGGGAGGAAAGAGACCAAGAAGGATTGTTACTACTAACCCATGACCAAAAGCATGAGTCAACAACAAAAGATTTTTCTTCTTCTTCTTCTTCTTATTATTTTCTCTATCGACTAGGGTTTTTCTTTTTATTTTAAGAAAAAAAATATTAATGGTTTAAACAACATAAGAAACTAAAATCACTAAATTATAATCTATGTACAATTGAACGCGCAGGCGTTATTTTTATAAAATGTTTGACCCAGGTAACAACAAACTGTTAGTCTTGGTCGAGGATCCCATCTGGATTCAAATGGAGGGGATCCTAGAGATCCTCACATCTTAACCGTTCATCGTATATCGTGCGATCAAAAATCATTTAAATTTCATTATTTAAAATTAAACACAAATAGTACATGACGAAAACTGACCACACGATATACGATGGACGGATAAGATGTGAGGATCCCCACCATTTGGATCCTGATGGGATCCTCATCCATTAACAACAAGCTCTTAGGCTTGAGGTTCTCTCCACCGTCCGATTAACATTTAGAGATACGCGCAATATTCTTTATATAAGTATTCAAAGGATGTTGCTTGTATGTTTTGTAACGGAGAAGAAGAAACCTTGGTGCATTTGATGAGGAATTGTCCTAGAACGGCTTCGATTTGGTTAATAAGCCCGTTGGGTCTACGGAGTATAACAGACACTAGGGGACATTTGGTGGATTGGTTCACAAAACTGGCTAGTGATTTATCAAGAGAAAGCTTTGATTTGTTACTTATTTGGAGCATTTGGAAGGAACATAACTTTTTTTATGGCAGGGAAAGGCGCTTGAACCATTGGAGTTGGTTTCCAGACCACAAAGTTGGTTACAGGAATTCCAACGATGGCATGGGAAGAATCAAACACGCAGTAGCAACGAACCAAAGAAATGGAAGAAACCGGAATTGAGCTGGGTAAAATGTAACTTTGATGCGGCCTGGGATGAACAACATGAGGTAGGTGGTGTTGGGGTGGTGATTCGAAATGAGAAGGAGGAGTTTATAGCAGCAAAGGCGACACAACACACTGCCATTTGCTCCCCGCAGCTGGCTGAGATGATGGCAGCAAGGGACGTGGCTATGTTTGTCAAGGAGTGGTAATTCCTGGCGTTGGTTCTTGAAGGTGATGCATTGCTTGTGATGGCAAGATTAAAAAATGAAGGAAGTGATGACACCTCACATTTTGGTAACATTCTAAATGACACGCGTTCAATTGTTCATTCATTGCCGAAGTGGAAGGTTGAATTTAGTGGAAGGGAGACGAATAAGGTGGCACACGCGTATGAGCTTGAGATATGGTAACACTGTGACTTGGTTTGAGGAACCCCTTGATGTAATTCTTGATCTTCTCTTTGAGGATAGTAATTCCTAATTAATTATGTTGGTGCGGGACACTCTTTTTCCTTTCAACCGGGTTGAAAATCCCCACAAGGTTTTTATCGAGACCTTCTGTTAGCACCATATCCTCATTGATGTACGTATCCATTTCTTGTTAATGAATATAGTACCTTGTAAAAAAATAAATAAAAATAAAAAATAAAAAATAAAAGTATTCGAAGGAAATTTTATCATCCTTTACAACTGATCACGTCAACTAAAAATAATTGGCTGGGCCCTCCCCGCCGCCCGACAATATTTCAACAACTTTCTACTTCTAGCTAGACATTTAGCGCAGTTAATCATTTTTTGTTATCAAATTGACTGATGTTTAGAAATTCCACTAATTATTTGTTACTCTCTTTTGGTAAATTTTGGTTCCGAATAAATTTTAGTTTATAACCACCTCTATTGTCTAGCAGTTATTCGGTTTTACCCTTTCTCCTTTATTTTTATTTTTTTTGTCGAATACCCTTTCTCCTTTATATTAACTTTCTTTCCCCGGTTCATTTCCTCATCATCTTCTCCCTCTCTTTCCCTCAAAAACCTTAATAAGCTCTGACATTATATTACAAGCATAAACTCGTGTTAATCATGGAAATTAGTAAAACAGCGCAACGTTCAGTCACCGTTCCCCTGCTCCCAGTTTCACACAACCCTTCGATTTCAAACTCCTACGTACCGCAGCCTATTACATCGAGATCGACATCGAAATTAGTACTTGTCCACCGTGTTTTGTTACTCGCAGTAGGGATTGTCACCTTGATATGCGTCGTTATGGCCATATCCCACTTTCCACAACCCCCGAAAATCCGACTAAACTCGCTCTTCGTGTCCAAACTTAACGTCTCAAGAGGAATGACTAGTGCCAACTTTGACTTAACCTTCACAATAGAGAACCCTAATCTGGTTTCATGGGTGTGCTTCAACCGTTTAGATGGTTCAATTTTGTACAAAGATAGCGCTATCCTAACATACTCGTTGGATCCATTTGTACTGGGATTGAAGCAACAAAGAACCACGCATGTAAAGATATCGACGATGGGCTCACAAGATGTTGATCAACCGGTTGTGGAGGAGGGGGTGTTGGACGAGATGAAAAAGCAAGGGGAAGACGGGGCTGTGTATTTAAGCATGGAAATGTTTGCTTTGGCGACGTACAAGAGCGGTTGATGTGGAACACAGTCTGTTACAATGAACCTTCAACGTTTGGATTTGAGGGTTGGCTTCTTGCCTAAAGTTAGGTTTGGAAGCTGGATTAGTGGAGGGCCTATGACGTGCTCAGTTCCCATGTTAATTAATTGACTAAATCAAACTTTTCTTAATCAAATAGTCTAATTAGGTTTTTTTTTTTTTTCCATTTTTTTCAAGGTGGCACGAGGCCAGAATTAGCTTTTTAATTTGAGGTTATAATGTAATGGTTCGATGTAGATTAAGGATCTTGCAATTGTAAATTATCAATTGAGATGAAGCCTTGTTTTTTTTTTCTTTCTTTTTAATTGGAACCTGTACCCATGAAGTAGAAGTCCTATGTGTTGGAGCAAATATGTTTTTATTTAAATATTTAAATATATTTATGTTTTGCTTTATTACCAATATTGAAAGTCAATTGATTTTGGCTTAAGGAGTTATGCAATCAAACCATTTTGTTTTTATTTTTGATTTGAATTTGAATTACGTTTTGATTGTCCCATGTTTTTATCTTTTGACTGTTTTGATTTCAGACTTCATGCATTGCACCACAATAACTCCTTTGAATGACCGACCGTTTTGCAACCCCCCAATAAATTCTTTTGATTCTTACGGTTTTACAACTCCCAAAGTCTATTTCTTTATATATATATTAGTGAGACAGAGGGAGACGGAGCAGAAGAAAAAAGAAGTTTTAAAATATTAATTTAAAAAGCAACATATCGAAAAGGTTTAGTTCGAAGGTTCTTCCTGTGTGCAAGGAAGAATCTTTTCAGAAGAAGAAGGTTCTGCGCTGTTTTATCCTGGGGATGACGTGATGTTTGTGAACTGCTTGCACATTTTGGGCAGAGCCGCGAAACGTCTTAAAAAAAGCGACTTAGTCCGCGACTCATCCCAAAAATCATTTACCACTCAAGGCTTTTACATTTTTCGGGTAACTTTGTTCCTTTTTCTTTATTTCAGTTTTCAACAATTTTAAGACGTGATCAATCTGCCGTGCATTATAAGGAAAACTTTGCTTCTCAGGCAAATCTTGTTGAAGAACAATTGATTGCAATGATATCAGAAATCAACCTAGTTGATGGATCTGAAAGGTGGTGGGTGGACACTGGCGCTTCTCGCCATGTTTGCTATGATTGTTCCATTTTCAAGACCTATTATGTGGTTGAGGGAAGGAAGGTGTTGTTGGGTGATTCACACTCAACTAATGTTGCTGGTACTGGAGAGGTGGAGCTGAGGTTCACCTCTGGAAAAACCATGATACTGAAAGATGTGATGCATGCTCCAGCGATAAGGAAGAATTTGGTCTCGGGCTTTCTTCTCAACAAGGCTGGATTTACTCAAACCATTGGAGCAGATACTCTTACTAAAAATGGGGTTTTTGTGGGAAAAGGATATGCTACTGATAGAATGTTTAAATTGAATGTTGATGCTAATTAAATGTCATAATTGAGTCACTTGATGCTGATTTTAATGAGAATAAATTTCATTTTAATCTTTAAAATAGTGCGGGCTCTAATTCCTCTAAAATTTATGAACCTACTGTCAAATACCCCTTTATGGGAGAAACCGATTCCAACCATATACGGTCTGAAGAAAAATTGGTTGATCCTTTGACGAAAGGACTAGCATGAGAAAAGGTTTGGAAAACCTCGAAAGGGATGAGACTAAAGCCCGTAGAAAATTGAGTCATTTGTGATGGCAACCCAACCTATAGACCGGAGATCCTAAGAAACAGGTTCAAAGGGTAATAACAAGTCACAAGTGATATGAGTGAAATCTTGCTAATTTTCATTTGGAATATTATTCCATGTCCATCCCTAAGAAGCATGACATCCTGAATCGTTTTAAGGTTGAGATTTTTTCTCTTAATAAGGTCTATACTCTATGTTGAGTGGGATATCTAGCTACAGGAATATCCTTGATAGTTTTACCTATGTGAATGTGGAAGTGAGGCCGCTTCCTATGAAATATTGGGCAAGTTTCTAAAGCGTTCACTATACTGGGATACAAGCACATGGCCGTAATGTGCTGGCTTTTTGAACTTCACCTTAATAAAGTTATGTGTGTGGTGTTGTCAGAGATAGAGTTCAAAACTATAAGTTACTCTAGTATAATCTGGATCACTAACACTATGTACAAGTTCAAGTTGAGAAACACCTTTACTTATGCATAGCTTTATGATATGTTGCTTGATATATATTTTTTAAATAAAAACAAGTGGGGAATTGTTAGAGCAAATATGTTTTTATTTAAATATTTAAATATATTTATGTTTTGCTTTATTACCAATATTGAAAGTCAATTGATTTTGGCTTAAGGAGTTATGCAATCAAACCATTTTGTTTTTATTTTTGATTTGAATTTGAATTACGTTTTGATTGTCCCATTATGGTTTTTATCTTTTGACTGTTTTGATTTCAGACTTCATGCATTACACCACAATAACTCCCTTGAATGACCGACCGTTTTGCACCCCCCAATAAATTCTTTTGATTCTTACGGTTTTACAACTCCCAAAGTCTATTTCTTTATATATATATATATATATATATATATATATATATATATATTAGTGAGACGGAGGGAGACAGAATAGAAGAAAAAAGAAGTTTTAAAATATTAATTTAAAAACGAACATATCGAAAAGGTTTAGTTCGAAGGTTCTTCCAAAGAAGGTTTTGGGCTATTTTATTCTGGGAACGATGTGGTGTTTGTGAACTGTTTGCACATTTTGGGGAGAGCCGCGAAACGTCTTAAAGAGAATGACTTAGTCCGCGACTCATCCCAAGAATCATTCACCACTCAAGACTTTTACATTTTTCGGGTAACTTCGTTCTTTTTTCTTTACTTCAGTTTTCAACACTATGAATAGAGGTGCACGACACGACACAATACGGCTAAAAAAATCTGATGTTATCAATTTTCTAGTTAAAGTTTAGCCCAGCACCATCAACAACAAAAATCAAGCAAAGTTAGATAAGGAAGTAAGAAATTAATATCAACCATGCTACGTCCCTCGCAAAGCGCTGACTTTTTAGAAGCACGTAATTTTTTTAAACAAAAACTCAATTGTTATTGAAAAAGTATTTGAAATGATTTTCTTCTAAAAAGTATTTTTATGTGATTTTTTAACTTAAATGTTGATTAAGATTCTCATTTCTTATTGATGACACATTACATGATTTGTAAATTTGACCTAAAAAGTTGGTCTAACTAGCATTAATCTTATCTTAATTATAAAACAGTATGGAATAAAGGAAATCGAACTCATAACCGAGCAGTTAAAAGAAAATATTTTCTCCAATCGTGAAAGTAAATGGTCAGTCACTGTAAGTCTTATGAGAGATGCACACTTGTTAATACGTGTATCTAAGGTTTGAGGTTAAAGAGTTCGAGTATGACTTTGTTTGTAAGCTACCAAAAGGTGTGTACGATAAGGAATGTAGCTAAACAATCCTGATAAACTATACTAATGTTATATTAGCTGATATGGATACTTGGGATTGCATGGTAAGGTTGAGTTCAATTAGGACTAACATTATGGGAAGTCTCTTAGTTTAACACCATTGCATAAGGTATAAATATAGGGTCCCTGCACTCTCAATTGATACGCAATAACAGAGCCTCACGCCCCATAGTATTGAGCCATTGCATTCTGAGATTGATAAGTTGCAGAAGAAGCCTATCTCGTGTTCTAGCCAACATGGTTTCTTCAGGTTAGTGGTTATTTGGTTTTAGTGAATCAGTTATGTATTAAACTAATCTTACATTTGGTATCAGAGCTTTCACATACCAATTAACCGTAAGATGAAAGCATCAAGAACAATCTTCTTTGACTGCAGATTATGGACTGATAACAAGTTATCAGGGAATTCATGTATCGAGCAAATATAAGCTAAAGCTGTTTGTGTTCATATGCATGTCTTCAAAAACTTGGACATCAGTAGTTGCACTAAAGTTTGATATGTAAACACTGATCATCTAAAGATGAACCGTTGTTTATATATCAAATTTTAAGTGGCATAATGCTTCATTAAAACCATGAATGACCACCAACATGACCTCAAAACCACAAAGGTTTATAGTCATGATCAAAGTCAGATTCGTTCAAGGGGATATGCTGGCATTGTGATAAAGAAAAATTGTTCATAAATTTTAACATTCAAAGATGTTGAAAATGTGACATATGGATATGGGACGAGTTTAATCTTTTTGCATATTGTGGTTTTAAAGGTGTCAATCCAAGCTCCATGAATCTCAATACCATTGAGCCACTAACTGGAATGAATTATAAGAAGTGGAAACAGGACCTTGAGCTTGTTCTTGGGGTGATGGACATGGATTTGGCACTAAGGAGTGATGAACCACTACTGCCCGATGAAGGATGCACAGCAAGTCAAAGGTCTAAGCGTGAGAAATGGCATAAAGCAAACAGAATCTTTCTCATGATTATCAGAATGACCATGACTGTTGTTGTGCGCAGGGGTTTTCCAGAAACATCCAAAGCCAAAGATTTTATGAAATCCATTAAAGAAAAATACAAGGAGTCGGAGAAGACCGAGACAAGTAACTTGATGAATTCTCTCAACATTATTAGATATGATGAAGTGGAAAGTGTTCAAGAATATATTCTCAAAGTGGTGGACATTGCTGGAAAATTGAAGATGCTTGAGGTACCAATTTCTGAGACCGTTTTGGTTCATGTCGTTATGAATTCTCTACCTGAAAGTTACACTCAGTTAAAAGTCTCATATAATGCATTGCATGCTAAGTGGGACATCAATGAATTTATTTCCATATGTGTGGGTGAGGAAGTCAGAATTAAGAAAGAAAGGGTTGAGAAAGAAAGGGTTGAATCCGTTAATTATGTCCAAAGCTACAATCAAAACCCCAAGCATAGCAACCATGATACTGTCAGAAAAGATGCTACCAGAAGTGCTCCCTCCTTTAAGAAAGTTTTTAAACCTAACAAACCAAGTATTTTCAAATGTTTTTTCTGCAAAAAGGCAGGCCACATGAAGAAAAATTGTCCAAAATACAAAGCTTGGCTTGCCAAGCAAGAAACGAGAAAAGGTAAAAATATTTTCATTTGTTTTGAGTCTAATTCAGTTAACATACCTAGTAATGCATGGTGGCTTGACTCTGGCTCTTCTATTCATTTTACGAATTCATTGCAAGACTTCACAACAAAGAGAACACCAAATAAAGATGAAGTGAAGGTCTTGGTGGGCAATGGAAGAATGGTTGAAGTCAAAGCCTTAGGGACTGTTAGACTTAAGTTAAAATTTGGTTTTTATTTGGATTTGGAAAATGTTGCTTATGTACCTTCCATGAGAAGGAAATTAGTTTCGGTTTCAAAACTTGTTTTGCTAGGTTATTATTTTACATTAAATAAAATTGGCTTCAACATTTTTTACAATTCTTGGCACTAGTTCTATATGTGACGGCATGTTTCAATTCAAATTAAGTGTTGAAAATGTGATTTTTAATGTTGAAAAGAACCATGCAAAACCACAACAGTCATCCCATCTTTGGCATAAAAGACTCGGACACGTTTCAAAACCGAGAATGGAACTCTTGATCAAAAGTGAAATTTGACCACCCTTGAACTTTAATGATTTTGAACTTTGTATAGAATGCATTAAGGGAAAAATGACTAAATCAAGAAAAGAAGGATCAACTAAAAGCAAACAACTTCTAGAGATCATTCATACAGATATTTGTGGCACTTTTTCCTACAAAAACAATCGATGGAAACAAGTACTTTATAACTGTGAACACGGAAATTCCTGCGATGAAAGAGACAAGAACACGTGTACAAAATAATATTTTGTATTGATTTTTGGGGTTACAATCTCTTTTACAATTTGTTTCTCTGATTCGATCTCCTGTAGATGTTGGTTTGTGGATGTTGTTGATCCAAGGGCCGTCAAGGCTTGATCTTGGATGAACGGGAAGTTTCTTCAAGGGCTGTTGGTGGCTTGATCTTGAAGGTAGATAAACGTTTCTTCAAGGGCCGTTGGGCTTGATCTTACGAACGATGAATGATCTTCAAGGGCTTTTGGGCTTGTTCTTGAAGAACGGATGTACAACGAACGATGAACGAACTTCAAGGGCTTTTGGGCTTGGTTCTCGAAGAACGGATGTTGTTGATCCAAGGGCTGTTGGGGCTTGATCTTGGAAGGTTGAACAAAGTTTCTTCAAGGGCCGTCGGGGCTTGATCTTGGAAGGTTGAATGAAGTTTCTTCAAGGGCTATCGGGGCTTGATCTCGAAGGTGGATGATTGTTAATCCAAGGGCCGTCAGGGCTTGATCTTGGAAGAACGATGAACAAAGAACGAAGAGAGTTTTCTTGATCCTTTGGGATTTGCTTGGGAGCTTTAGAGTTTCAAAGCTCCAAGGTTTTGGTGTGATGTGAATTCGTCTCCTTTGTCTTGTGATGGAGAAGCCTATTTATAGGCTTTGAGAATGAATTACCACCACAAATTTTCTTGGTGAAGTAAGTGGAGGTTGTAGGTGAAATGGGTGAAGGTTGTAGGTGAAATGGGTGGAGGTTGTAGGTGAAGTGAGTGTATGTTATTGGTGAAATGAGTGTAGGTTGTAGGTGAAGTGAGTGTATGATGTAGGTGAAATGAATGGAGATTGTAATTTTAATGCATTGGTCAATATTTATTTCACAGAAATTTCGATGTCTACAATAACATTTATAGATGATTTTTCACGTTTCTGTTTTATATACTTAATCCATGAAAAGTCAAAAGCTTTTGAAGTCTTTAAAAATTTTAAAACAGAAACTCAAAACCAATTGGAAAGGAAGATCAAAGTGGTTAAGTCTGATAGAGGACGTGAGTACTATGGTAAGCAAAGTCAAACTGGCAGGCAACCAGGACCATTTGCATTGTATATTCAAGATCATGGCATTGTAGCACAATATACCACTCCTGGTACACCTGAGCAAAATAGAGTCTTAGAGAGAAGAAACAGAACTCTTATGGACATGGTTAGAAGTATGATGTGCAAGGTGAACTTGCCAAATTTTCTGTGGGGAGAAGCAGTCAAGACTGCTAATTACATTATTAACAGAGTGTCATCCAAAGCAATTGTGAATACACCTTTCAAATTGTGGACAGGTAGAAGACCTAGCCTCAATCACCTACATATATGGGGATGCAAGGTTGAAGCTAAGGTTTACAACCCTAATGGCAAGAAACTTGAACCTAAGACATTCTCTTGTTACTTCGTGGGATATGCTAAGAGGTCTAAAGGTTTTAGGTTTTATTGTCTTAATCATGACATGAAAATTGTTAAGACTGGCAAAGCATTATTTATGGAACTAGGGATGGATGCTGAAAATTGTTCAAGGACAGAAGAATTTGTTTTTGAAGAACAAGGAGATATAAGGGCTGAAATGACCAACAACAAACTGTACCAAAGTTAGTGGTTGAACTTCCAAATCACGTGGACCATAGCATGGGAAATGATGATTACTTAATTCAACATGGCAACAACCACCGACTAGTGAATGATAATGACATTGAGGCATTATTAAATGATGAACAGCTGATGAACAACATGAAGAAAATGAGGAAGGGCACGTGGAGAATGCATCTGCAAATGGCAGCCATAGTCACCGACAAGAGCACCAACTGGAGCACTGACTAGAGCAGCATGCAAATGTTCATAGAGAGCACGAGGATATGGCTAATGTAAATGGCAATGAACACCGACAAGATGGTATGGGTATTGGTGAGGTTACACCGCTTGTGAGGAAATCGAGTAAGGTAAGAAAATCCACATTCTCTTCATATTATATATATGGCAAAATCAGACTTCAATATGTCAAAGTTTGATGATCATGGGAGTTACAAAGAAGCAATCTCAAACATTCATGCAGATAAGTGGATGGATGCAATGAGGAGTGAGCTGTCCTCGATGGAGGAAAATAAAGTTTGGAGCTTGGTAGAGTTAAAAGAATGAATAAAACCCATAGGTTGTAAGTGGGTTTTTAAAACCAAAAAAGACTCGAAGGGAAATGTGGAAAGACACAAAACAAGGCTTGTTGCCAAGGGTTTTACACAGAGAAAGGGCATTGATTACAAAGAAACATTTAGTCCAGTGTCTACTAAAGATGCATTCAGAGTCATCATGGCAATAGTAGCACACTATGATTTGTTTTTACATCAAATGGATGTAAAAACAGCCTTCCTAAATGGTGAATTGGAGGAGGATATTTATATAGTACAACCTAAGGGCTTCAAAGAAGAAGGGAAGGAAAATATGGTATATAAACTGAAGAAATCAATTTACGGTTTAAAACAGGCATCTAGGCAGTGGTATTTGAAGTTTCATCATGTTGTTAAGGAGCATGGTTTCACAGAAAATCCATCTGATGCTTGTATATATTTGAAAGTCAGTGGGAGCACTTATATCATATTAGTGCTCTATGTGGACGATATTCTTTTTGGCAGCAAATTGTTCTAGCCTATTGGATGAAACTAAGTCTTTCTTGCAGTGCAAGTTTGAAGTGAAAGATTTAGGTGAGGCTTCGTATGTCTTGGGAATTGAAATAAAAAAGGATAGAGAAAGATGACTTCTGGGACTATCGCAGAAAGGGTACATAAAGAAAGTGTTAAAAAGATTCAATATGGCATCATGTGGAACCACATAAATGCCAATTTCTAAAGGTGATAAACTGAGCAAAGAACAAAGTCTAAGAAATGAGATTGAAAGGAAGGACAAACCATATGCTTCATTGGTGGGAAGTTTGATGTATGTTCAGGTTTGTACAAGGCCTGACCTTGCATTTACCACTAGTGTTCTAGGGAGATTTCAGTCCAACCTTGGAGAAGCACATTGGAATGCAGGGAAAAGGGTTCTGAGATACCTTCAGAGAACCAAATCTCACATGCTCATTTACAAGAAAACTAAACGTTTGGTTTTGGAGGGTTATAGTGATGCCGACTTTGCAGGATGTCCTGATGATTTGAAATCAACTTCAGGTTTTGTCTTCACTATGGCAGGAGGAGCTGTGTCGTGGAAAAGTTCTAAACAAGATATAGTTGCAGCCTCAATTATGGTAGCTGAGTACTTGTCATGTTATGAAACAGTCAATCAGGCAATATGGATGAAAAAAATTATTACGGGATTGAGAGTGGTAAACTCAATTCAAGGGCTTATTCAGATATTCTGTGATAACAATGCAGCCATCTTTTTCTCTAAGAACAACAACAGGTCAACTGCAACAAGGAATTTGGAGATTAAATATCTCATTGCTCGAGAAAAGGTAATGGCAGGACTTGTTAAGATTGATTATTTGGCAGCTGGTTCGATGATTGTAGATGCTTTGAATAAACTAGTGCCAGATACAGTGTTCAAGGGGCATGTTGCTAAGATGGGTGTGCTAGCAGGTTTTGAAGCTATGGAATTGTGGGAGTTGTGTTTGTTCAATTTATTATGTTCTAGTTAAACAGGTTTACATTTATGCATTGAGAATAAGGTTATATTTATAACTAATAAAGACGTTGCTGGTTGTTCAAAGTTCCCTTAAAGCATACAGCATTAGTTATAATGATATGTTTTAATACATGAATATCAATCTGAGTTATTGTTTAAAGCTCAACAACCATTGTAGTTTCTTATGAAGCATGAAGAAAGCCTATGTTGGTAGTCATAAGGAGGGCCACATGTTAAATGTGTTTATATATATGTACAGTCACATTTACATATTTCCATGTCTCGTTGGAGTTTCATGTATGATACGGTTTCATGAAGTGAGTATGGGGATGTTGTTCTGGAGATGAGCATATAGTTCCTTATAGTTCTTTATGAATACTTTGCAATGATAGAAACTGGATTTTCAGGTTTATGTTCAACTCTAAACTCATGGCCACTTAAGTATAATCTCTCTTCAGTATTACTATGATTAACAAGTGTTGGCTCTAGGGGGAGAATGTAAGTCTTATTAGAGCTGCACACTTGTTAATACATGTATCTAAGGTTTGAGGTTAGAGAGTTCAAGTATGACTTTGTTTGTAAGCTACCAAAATGTGTGTACGATAAGGAATGTAGCTAAACAATCCTAATAAACTATACTAATGTTATATTAGCTTATATGGATACTTGGGATTGCATGATAAGGTTGAGTTCAATTAGGACTAACATTATGGGAAGTCTCTTAGTTGAACACCATTGCATAAGGTATAAATATAGGGTCCCTGCACTCTCAATTGATACGCAATAAAAGAGCCTCACGCCCCATAGTATTGAGCCATTGCATTCTGAGATTGACGAGTTGCAGAAGAAGCCTATCTCGTGTTCTAGCCAACATGGTTTCTTAAGGTTAGTGGTTATTTGGTTATAGTGAATCAGTTATGTATTAAACTAATCTTACAGTCACGACTCACTAGAGAGCTATATTTATCAAAGTTTTAAAGAAAGTTTACCCTACAAAAATTATAATTTGCATTAGAAAATGATCTACCTACTGACCTCGCCCCCCTTTCCAAACAATTTGCATTTGTGATCCCAGTTAAACTGTGAAACTCAGAAACAAATAGTAAAGTTAAAACTTAACTGCAAACAAGAGGTTTTAGGTTCGATTTTTGTCAAATGCGAATTTGAATCACTTTTTTGCTAGCTCATTGTGAGGATAAGCCCACCCCATTCCCTTTAGTGTAGATAATATCGTTTATTAAAAAAAAAAAAAAAAAAAAAAAAAAACTTAACTGCAAACATGAAACATCGCTTCGCCAGAATAAATTGTTAACGTCCCCAACCCCAACCGTCGTATGCATCTATATATATTCCCGTACAAATAATTCTCCTGTAATATTGCGTAACCGCTGCCATCTTCCCTCATTTGTTCTCTCTTTCGATCAATATCTCCACTTTCTCTGTAAGACTGATTCATCACTTTATTATAATTTTCCCCCACCTCCATATAATTGGATTGATCGCTGTCCAAGAAAATTAACCACCACATTCACAAGGTATGATTTTATTTATTTGTTCTTTTTTAAGAAAGTTGTAAAAAATCTTAAATTAAATTGTCAACTCGGTTTATCATATTTGGCGAACGGGTTTTACAATCCAATTAAAAAATCTTAAATTAAATTGTCAACTCGGTTTATCATATTTGGCGAACGGGTTTTACAATCCAATTAACCAATTAAGTTTCCTAAACGATAGGGATTTCATTATTCAATTTCTGAAAAGAAAGATTGAAATTTACAGACTGCAGTGACAATGAGATGTACATGAAGAAATAGTAAGAATTCACTTGCAAAAATTCAGATTGATATTCCTCTAGTGGCCTGCCTACCACATACTCCTATGGAGTAATGTACTTAGAAAAGATTTGCGTACTCTGTTTTATTTCAAATTAATTTATTGTTAGAATGTTATTTCTTTTGCCGGTTAGTGAGATAGACTTTTAGGAACATTAAGTGGTACATAAACAAAGAGGAACAATGTTTCGCCCCATGTCTAATATATTATGTTATCAAACTGTAAATCAAGACTAACCATACTAACATATTATGTTATCAAACTGTAAATCAAGACTAACCATACTAACATAATTTCAGGAAGAGTTTTATATGGCTTCTTTGTGGTGCAAATCATCTCCATATTTCAATAAAGCTCGTGGATACATAGTCCTTGTTTTGATAGTGGTGAGTCTAGCAACCGCCATCGGATTTTCTTTATGGTTCGTTGGCAACTATGTGGATTCAAAGTCCGGTCCGGGGACAGACCCCCTTGTGCTTCGTTTGGATGCATTTTCTCTATCGAATTTTGAAGTTTCAAATTCGTCACTTTCAGCTGAGTGGGAAGCCAAGTTGACATTTGGGAACCAAAATGGCGGCTTAATTGTTACCCTGAGCCCTTTTGCGAGTTATGTGTATTACAAAGAAAGTGAGGCTCTGTCGTGTGCTTCAGTGGATACAACGCTGCGCATTCCTCCTAGGAAGCAGAAAACTGTGCAGATCAAGTTTGATTCCACCGGTTGTGAGGGGGAACAGCCATATGTGGAAGATCAAGTGATGAAGCAGTTGTGTGAAGATAAAAAGAAGGGTTACCTTAGTTTTAGTTTGAAAATGCATATAGATGCTTCCTATAGTATGAAGGAGCTACTGGGAATGGGAACCCAAGTGGCTTTAAATCCCAACTGTTCAGGTTTGAAGGTTGAGTTTTGGGGCTCAAAAGGTACCGAGGGAAAGATAATTGGGGGCCGTAAGTGCTCCATTCCGTTGCCTAAATGATGTAATTTATCTTACTCTACATGTCAATAATGCGAAGCTTGAGCTAGTTGCTGCTGTAATATAGGCAAGGGAATGATGTTTGGTTAAAGGACCATTGT
The DNA here is from genome assembly GCA_024362995.1 of Heteromeles arbutifolia. NCBI lineage: Eukaryota > Viridiplantae > Streptophyta > Magnoliopsida > Rosales > Rosaceae > Heteromeles > Heteromeles arbutifolia. The sequence continues at coordinate 3,996,229 of JANCRC010000010.1, read as the reverse complement.
TTGTAATTTACATAGTGATCTCATTGTATTTATAGATGCAAACTTTCAAGGACTGTTGATTTAACTCTTCATTTTAGTCTCTCAATTTCAAAATCGACCAATGATTGATTACTACACATCTATTTGTGTAGTAATCAATTTAACCAATGTGGTCCTTGAAATTGATTACTGCACATTTATTTGTGTTTTTTTAAGTGTTTTTTTTTTTCTTTGAAACAGTAATGTCAGTGGATTAAATTGATAAACATGGCGATAAAGCGCCATACTGTATAGTACATTAATGCTAAAATGATGGGTCGGCACCTTTCAAAACAGTAGCAGGGTATTTAGGGCTTAATTTATGAAGATTTTGTGATTTTCTACTCGTTTTTCTCGTATGGTAAAACGGTTATATTTTCTACTCGCTTTTCTCGTATGGTAAGCAACTGATTTTATTTCATTCAATTAATGACATAAATTGTATCGTTTGACAATCTGATGCACTGATTCGCTGTATTTGACTGTAGATTTCCATATTAATTTTGCTCTAATACTCTTTCTCTCTCTCTCTCCCCTCTTGCAGAAAAACCGAAACAAAGTCATGGCTTCTCTGTGGCCGTCCGACCATAATAAGGCACTGTTCGAAGCAATGCAAATCAAACTTGCTGCTGGCACAATTCTCCTCACAGCACTTGCGTTTGCCACAACCATCTGCATGTCGTTGAACTCTGGCATCCGAACGTACCCCATTGCCATAAATCAGCAATCCTTCTCCCTCTCAAACTTAACAAACCCTATCTTGGAACTGGAGAGTGCCGTTTGGGATGCGGAATTGATATTCAGCCAAAACAATGGTCTCCAATTGGACATCAAACACTTTCAGGGTTTTGTGTACTACCCGAAATTCAAGGCTCTGTGGTGTGCCTCAGTGAAGCCAGTGAACGTTGAGGCAAAGAGGCTGAACGCGCTGCTCATAAGATTTGATATGACAGAGTGTGGGGAGGAATTAGTGTGTGATGTTTTGAGAGAGGAGAATTTGAAGGAGGTTAGTTTGGAGATGAAGATGGACTTGGTTGTGCCTTATCAGTTTGGGAAAACTAGAATTTGGGCATGGCTTTGGGGTTTGAGTGTTGGAGAGACGTGTAGGGAGTTGACAGTGGAATTTGTGTCTTCATTTGGAGAGGGGAAGCTTGTTGGTGAGGGAGGCTGGTGTTTCATCCCCTTGCCTGAGTATTGAGATTTATAAACATGAAGAATTTAATAAGACTTATTTTCTTGTGCTTTTTTGGTTTCTCTTTTTCTCGTTACTGAGTTATCTCACGAACTTAGGTGTGAAGCATCAGGAAAGAGTTTGATTCTCACTCTCTTCGTGTTTTCTCCTTACAAGATTCATACTGATGGGGAAGAGGTATTGTTTAGATCCATGTGTATAGAGGTTACAATTTCCTTTAAAAAAGAGAAGCATATTTTTCACTTGATTTTACAGTTTTGTGAGGTATAAAATTTTGGGCACAAACTAACAATTGGGATTGGCACTTGATTTTTGCAGGATTCAATTTCCTTGCTTTCGTTTTCCAAGGTAAAGATAAAATTACTAGGTATATTTGGTTACTGTTTTGCTAGTGAAGAATGAAAGTTAAATAATGGCAAGACAAGTAGAGCTTTATGTCTATTGAAAGAAAATTTTGTTCTTTTGTAACGCAAGAGATCAGATACCAAATAAGGTACGTGGCAACTCACTTCTCAGACAATTTGCTTCAAGTTCAAAATTTGGCGCTTAAACAATTCCTTGCGCGACTGTCCACATGCTACTCGCTTTTGGGTTGTTAATCCTTTGCGCTTGCAGGTGAACTCAGCACGCTCTCTTTTCATCAGAGAATGGTTATTCCAGATGGTAAATGATCTACCTAAGGTCAGATAGCTCTAGTCGTGGTGGAAATCTAGGAACAATCCGTTTGGAAAGGGGAGATGGATCCGGTAGAAGGAGCTACCCGAGAATCAACATGGCTAGAGTAATATATATCTTCAAATACCAAAGCAAGCAACAAGTGCGGCAGCGAAAATGGTGCACTTCCGGTCCATGTTGGCTTGAAGTTAATTTTGATGGTGCATTTTGTGAGTCTAGCGGGAAGGGTTGCATCGACATCGTCGTCCAAGATTGAGAAGGAATTTTCTTTTTTGCTGCGGCTGCATCGCCGGTTGTTTTTTCCACCTCATTTGGAAGCTATGGCGGCTCGTAGGGTCTTTGACAGGTGTAGTTTGAAGGTGATTCATTGCATGTGATGGCAACCATTTACTTCAAGAATCACAATCAGTCGTTGGCAGGCACCGTATTTCAAGTCGTAATGTGTGTAGTATGGCTCACCTAATCACTTATGGCATGAGCTAAGTTTTCTTTGTTTCGGTTGTGATCCTTTTTAATCAATATTTATTATTGTTTTCTCTCAAAATTTGGCGCATAAACAAAGTACTGATTGCAGTGCGTAGCTCACTCTCTGAGACTATGAAATATATAGGTTTATCGTCGAATGAGAAATTCTTGATTGAGACTGTCGTGTGTAGTAGCTCATTTACAAATTAAAAGTGCGTTCGGGTGGAGGTCACTTCCATGTGAGTGAGCTGCCGCACAGCGGCACAGGACAGCCTCACCCAAAATTCTCTCCGTCCACCTAGGTATTAATGAAAGCTTTACTACATATTTGGAAATTGGAATACGTATCAACTCAAATGTCAACACAATATTCATTTTCCAATTCTGCTAGCCATGTCAATCCATTTACACTCATCAATTATTTACTTAACATAGAACTTCTAATTAATTACCTCGTCCCACGCTCTTTCCGCGCTTTTCACACCCCACGGACCTATTTTTACACTCTTAATTTCTTCAATAATTATTCTCCTTCATTTCCACATTCCTCTATCTCCCACCCCCCCCCTCCCCCCCCAAAAAAAACTCCCTCTCTTTCTCTCTTTTCTTTCTCTCCGGGGAGATTCTTGAGGGGAGAGAAATAGCAATAGATAAATACAATAGAAATACATATATGGCTTCTACGGCCCAAAGTAATGAACCCCGCGCAGCTGATCAACCTCCGACTCAATTCTCAGAGACAGACCAACCTCGCCCCTCCGCGGCTGGGGGTACCTACCCTCCGTCCAATATGAGCTACCCTCAGCCTCAAAATGGGTATCCCCCACCCCCACCCTACCAGGGCTATCCTCCAAACGCCGGTTACAACCCTTATTACGCAGACCAGAACGCGTATTACACCACCACGTACTCTCAACATGATGCAGCCGCGACCAGCTTCGCGCGCTGCTTCTGCATCATAATGTTCGTCATACTCATTGCGACCCTCCTCACGAGCATCATTGTGTTTGCGGTCGTCCGTCCCGAAAATGTCAAGTTCAAAGTCGAGTCCTTCGGCGTTTCCAACTTCAACATGGTCCCCGCAACCAAAGTAGTTTCGGGCAAATGGGAGGTCACGATGTCCGTGGAAAACCCTAGCTTCGGCCTGAGGATGTTCGTGGACAAATGGGAAACTGCCTTGTACCACAAGGATGACTATTTGTCTTCGAGAGGGTCGTACCTGCAAGAGATGCAGTTGGGCTCCAAGTCCAAAGGCACCATGCAGTTGAAGATGGAGGCCTACAACTCGACGGTGGGGAGCGGGGCGGTGGAGGACATGGAGAAAGAACAGAAGGAAGGAGGGGGTGTGAGCTTCAACTTGAGGATGTCGGTCACGTACATGATGAAACATACGTGGTGGTATCGTAGCTATAGGGCTGGCACCCTCAGAGTGAAATGTACGGATTTGAAGGTAAATCTTCCGGTGGGTGCAAGTAGTGGAAGCGTGCCCGGTGGGAGCTCAAGGAAATGCGACATTACCAACGGTTGGTAACTCAACTGCTACTTGAAATATATATCATGTCATGATAGATGAGAAAATGGGTCGGATTTTTGTTTATGGTTTCACGATCTCATTGATGATGATCTTCTTTCCATGTCTTCATTTGTGGGAGATTGTCTATTAATTGGTTGTATATTAGATGAAGTGGTGATATCTGTTACTTTGTTGTAGATACTTTAATTTTGTTAAATATTGGAAGACATTCCCTAGTTCCCTCCAAAACCAACGAAAGAAAGATATTGGGGCATCCTGTGACTGAAACTCGTACGAACCAAATGGCTGTCATGATGAGTAGTGTTTTTGGTCGAAAAGGAAATTCATTACTTTATGCACTCAATGACTTGTTTGCAGTCACACTCTAAGATCACCTCTTGGAGATTATGACCTTTGCTACCTTTAAAGTTTAAACCCTTCAAAATTGCATCAGCTTCTACTTCTTCAGGCGACGAGCGACGGAGGTTCTTACACATACTGTAAGAGCAAACATGCCCAATAACTAGATCAAGTTTAGGCTAATAAATCACAAATTAATCAAGAACCAAGAACGGCTGTACAAGGGCACTACAGAGAGGACACTATAAAGTCTCTGTAACAACCCTAAGCACCAAGAATCATACCTGCAGAACTTGAAGAAGATGAAGCGTTAGCAAAACTCCAATGATAGTCCTTGTCCTGGAGAAATTTTTTAGTGTGACCGGTACACGGGGTGTACACCACGTGTCATTATACAAATAATGAGATATGTGTGTTAAAAATTTGATAACTTAAAAAATAAAATTTTCCACCACTTATATAAAAACACGTGGTGCACACTCTGTGTTCCGATCACAATGAAAAATTTCTCCTTGTCCTGTTACGAGTGAAATCTCAGGTTTCTTAAACACATTCCAATCCTTATATATTGAATTGGAACTAAACCATACCCTTTTCCTACAAGACTTCCTGCACTTAATTTGAACTAAAGAGCCGGCTATAATAATTCCCACTCCCGAATCCATAGAAGCAGCCCGCCAGGCGCCATCAATGTCCACCTTGATTAGAGATGGTTCCGGGTAATCCAATGGGCAACTCTTGGTTGGTCCATTGTGTTTGGACTGAAATTGAGCATTGGGCATGTTCAAGGCCCAATCTATTTATTTCTCAACTGAAGTCATTAATGGATAGTTATTGTAAACAGAATGAACAGCGTGCAGGCCCAAGAATCTTAAAAGAACTTTACATGTGGTATGATGGGCGGAAAAACTCTCTTTCATACTGAACAAAGTTAACTCAGTCAGTTTTTACAGAAGGAAAGTGCTTTTCCGATAGCATTTTGATAGCTTTTAGATGATATAAGCTCAAGTTGCAACGTAAATTCGTATCATCTGACAATCATTACATTAGTAACTGGGTTCAGACAGGATTAATCTGAGAAGGAAAGGCTTTAACCTGGAAGGAAATCATGTTCTATAAAAAACATCAGAAAGGCAGAAGACAATGACACTCAACTCATCGCACAAAAAGACGTTAAAGCTCTGCAACTTTCCTTTTTATAAATTTCTTTTGTAGTTCAACACCTTTTCAATTGTATTATTTTTTAAAGCTCTGCTACATTCCTATAATACCTATTTTTTGTGTTAAAAGTTAATTCAAAGCACTTCAATTACTAGAAAGAAATTGCCCGACTGGAAATAGAACTTACACAAATAGGTTTAATCTTTGCCCGGTTCTTGTATTTCGCATTTCCTTTCAAGTTATTACTTTGTTGTTGATTATTTGATAAGTGTTTAACTTCATTTCCTTCTTGTCTTTTCATTCTCTTGTAACTTGTCATACATTGTATTCCTACATTCATATAAGAATTGCAAACTCAGTTGAAACAAAATTAAATTAATTATCATTTGGCATACACAAAGAAAACATGCAGAAAATCCCTATTCCAAATAGAGATAGACAATTGCCGACACGACAAGTGTCGCCGCCGTTGAGGGCGCGCAAAAATTCCTCAATATTGCATACAGTGCTTTCAACTCAAAGTTGTCGTCGTGGCGGAGATGCCGGCTATTAGTCCGACTGATTAAACTTAATCATTTCCCTTATCAAGTATTAATTTACGGCAGCTTCCAACTGTCTGTAAAAAATAATTGTTATTGGATCCTTGATTAATATTAATCATTAATTCAAAACAAAATTACGAGATATTTGGTTAAAAAAAACAAATTACATTGACAACAAAACGTTTGTTTAATCCAACTTTGTTTTCTCAGAATCCGAAACTCCTCGGAAAATATATTAAACCTACAAACTATCGAATTATTTATTTTTATTCTTTTTTTTATTTCTATTTATTTCTCTTGGAAACCAAAAATTCCGAAAAATCGAAGAAAAAAAATCTCCCATTTGAAATGGCTGCTACTTCATCCGCATCGCAAGACAAGACTGTCACCGGTTATCCAACTCCGCCCGGCCAATACGCCGCCGGATACCCGGCCGCCACAGCCTATCCCTATGTGGCTGCACCGCCGCACCTCAATCCCAATACGTACCAGCCCACGGGCCCGCCACCTCCCTACTACAATCCCCAGCCCAATGGGCCCTTCAGGCGCAAACCCACCATCCTCTGCCGCATCATGATCGCCGCCGTGGCCGTCTTCACCATCATGTCCATCATCTTCTTCATCTTCTGGCTCGCCCTCCGCCCTCAACTCCCCAAGTTCCGGGTCGAATCGGCCACCGTCTCCCCGCTCAACGCGACAGGCTCCGAGCTCACCGCCACTTGGGACTTCACCCTCCTCGCCGCCAACCCCAACCACAAGCTCACCATCTTCTACGACAGACTCGAGGCCTCGCTTATATACAAAGATGAAGTTCTGCTCACCGCGGCGGCGCTGCCTCCCTTCGTCTTAGCCAAGAGGAACCAGACGCGCGTCAATATCAATCTCGCAACGGTGGGGGGGTACGTCGACGACCAGGTGGCGAGGGAAATCGCCGACGGGAAGGATCGGGGGTCGGTGAGGTTCGGAGTGGGGGTGGCGGCGTTGGTCCGGTTTAAGTCAGGGGTGTTTCAAACGAGACGTCGGTTGTTGCGGGTCTTCTGCGATGGGGTCGAATTCACCGGGTTTGCCCGGAATAATGGGACCGGGACTTTGACGGGTCAGGCGAGTCCGTGCGAAGTTGATTTGTGAGGCTGTGAGTATAATAATATACAAATACGTTTTTCATATTTATTTTTCTTTCGTTGTTAACCCAAAAATTGGTGAACTTTATAAATTAGTCCTTGTTTATGTAATCATAGCATCATTTTTATCATATATCAGATTTCTGGGGCCGTTTTTCAATCTCAGTTGCTGAAATGATCAGTTGTTTACTATGTTTTAGGTGTTTGATCGCTATGTGTTCAATATATCATTTCGATCCGTACAACAATTGCGACTTGATTTCTGATCAATTTTTCAATTACCCATATTTCTTATAGCATAGGTCAAATTGCAAGAGGGGGAGTGATTTCTGTACTATCCTTTTTACCTCCGGCACTCGTGTATGCGGTCAAAAAGAGAGTGCAGAAATTACTCCCCATTGCAAAAACCATGCTTCTGGTGAGTCATGCCAATGTGTTCATGTGGTGAAAACCAGTTAGCATTCTCAGTCCTTCCGCCCAATCTTGCCAATACGGATTACGGGGGGTCATATGCAATGTTAACGAGTCCTTTTAAACCTTTGAAGCCTATTTGACTCCTAAGTCGGGCTTGAAACGGCCCTTTTACCCCTAGCAGTGATGCACATGTCGGTCCAAATGGGAGGAAATTTGGATGGAAAGTTCGATTTGGATTGAGATTGGTAATTAACCACAATAGTATTGAGAGCTATATGTTTTTCACCACACGGATGATTTGTGCAACTTAGCCTTTAGAGTAAAGGGCAATGTGTTTCTTTGGTGTTTTTGGGGCTAGACAAAAGTGTAGTAAAGGCAGCATGAGTTTTACAAGCCTTGTCATTGACTCTTTGTAATTCAAACTTCAGACTATCAAGTATTGAATGTTGCTCGGTGAAGTTTTTCTTTACACTGACTCTGTTTGTAGGGATGCATAATTTCATTACTGAATTGTTGACAGTGGATTTCCTTGAATGACACTAAAATACCGTTGCACACAGTTCACGCCAACCGTAGTTATCATCAAGTATTAGTTTTAGCAAAGTCATGTCTTTCTTCTAAAGGCATCCCTGTCGCTTGAATTTTTTCAAATGTTATTGGACTAGTGGTTACCACGCTTCTATGTTAGGATGTCTTGTTTTAATAGTGCTTGAAATGCTGGTTGCAATGCTAGGGTTGTGGTTCAAGCTGTTGTGTTGGTTATAAAGTTGTAGTCCATGTTATCGGGAACTATACAAGGTTCTTCCTAGGGGAGGGAAGGTCGATGCTAGGGTTTATTTTCCGTTTCAAACAACTCTTTAGTCACTTCATAGTTGAAGAATTCTTCTGTATAGGAGTTTATTGGTATTCGTTCTCGCTCTCTACTAGACACTGTATATACGCTCGTGGAGTAAATGTGTGCTTCTAATGGTCAAATTGTACTATAAACACTACTGTTGATAGAATTAACAATTCAGAGGAATGGCTGGATGAAAAATGTAGCTGTAGTTGATTTGACTCATCCAAAGCATTTATAGGTATGTGTTTAGTTGTCGTATTTATTATTTACTTATTTTCTAGCTTTTTGGCATTCAAGATGATGTTTTTTGGGTTCGAGACCTTCTGCAGTTATATTTGGAACATCTCAAGCTTTAATTCAAGTTGTTTTGGGCTCGTTTTGGAACCTTGAAAGTCCAAAAACGTGGCTGATTTGTGACTGGGCAGATTTCCTATATTTGATTAGTATTATGCTTCCTAGTTTCTTTTAATTTATTATGTTTCCTACTTTTTAGAAGATCTTTATCTGATGGCTAATAACTTAAAAGTTATTAAGTTATTAGCTTTCACACCGTCACCATAAGAACTTTATCTGATGGCTGCTTTTGTAATAGTGGTAGTTTTGATTTCCAAAAGATCAGTGTTCTGGTCACAGGGAATGATGAGAAATTGATCATTAGGTAAGGGAAATATGTCATCTGGCCATGTCCTTGATGTTACTTGGTTTTAATGCTTCGTGAATTTTGGTACTGGTTTTATATTTTAAAGTCCTCCAATAACGTTACTGTTTTTTCTTGATGCTGAAGTGGTTTGCTGATGACTTTAATGACTTTGAGATATTTACTGCTAGGGCTGTTAACGGGTTTGGATCGGGTTGACCACAAATCGTATTTTTTTTCGAATCATCCAAACCTAACCCATTAATCCAACTAAATCAGCCGTAAATTACGGCTGTGGGAGGTTAATGTCTGTTAAGATTTATTATCTGCTCTTCTATTTTCCTTTTGTGGATGAAACTATACTGAACTACTCTCTATTTTTTCATTTTTTTTTCAACACTCTTTTGTCATAAAAAAAACACTTTCACTTAACAATCACAACTATTTCATAACATTTTGTACATGAATATTTTGTGCATTTCAACTCATTATCAAAATGACAAACTAACAATGGATATATGTAAAGGTGAGATGAACCAATTTTTTCATGTTTGCTTTCAAACCGTTTGTCCACCAAAGAACGCAAAGACCTTAAACGATTCATGACTAATTTTCTGAATATAGTTTACAAGCTACTTTTTTGTTATCGCTTCAAGTTCACATCTCCAGTTACTGCCGAAAGTCGACCGGCACCAAACTAAATGATCGGTGGACGGGCGTAGACAGTTTAACAGGGTGGTGGTTCAGTAACTATTGGCATTTGTCTCATAATTGAACCAAACCAATCCACATATAGACTTGGTATTCGTGTCGTGTTTTCCATGTTCAGGTGGTTTTGTGACATACGCAATATTTTAACGGGTTATGTCGTGTAACACTCGTTAAAATAAACGGGTAATATGACCCGACCCGAAATCGACCAGTTAATATTATCAGTAATATGACCTAACCCTTTACTCGTTAAAAAAGAATATATTTTAAAATCAATAAGTAATAAAAATGAAAAACATAATTTGACCCCAAAAAATGGAAAACATAATACTAAATTAGTATATGTATACAATATTTTCACATTTTTTCAGACTTGTCCATCAATGATTATGAATTTTATTTATTTTGAACTCCCTTAAAATTATTATTTATAGGGGATTGTATGGTTTTAAAAGTTTAAACGGCGATGTACCCATCCTCAAAGCATAGAAGATGCGATCATGAGCGTTTGCATATTTTTTTCGCACTTGTAAATTAATTATTATAATTTTTTAATGTGTTTGTTATTTTTAAATTACTTGATATTTTTATTTTTAACGTGTTTTATAATTTTTTTAATCTCACTTGTTGCCTATAGTATACTATAAAATAAATAAATAAAACTTACATTTTTTAAATTTTTATAGAATAATAATACTATAATACATATATAATATACAATATATACATATCCATTATAGCTATTGTATATTATAACAAGTTTTTTTAGTAGTTTAAAGGATTAAAATCATCAAAATAACTTTTTTCTTAACGTGTCGAAACGGGTTACCTACGTGTCACCCTCATGTAAACCTGTTAAGAATCCATTAACGGGTTCTTATCGTGTGACCCGATTAGTTATCGTGTTGACCCGAAACCCATTATTTTCTTGTTGTTTATGTGTCGTGTCACATCCCTGGCTCGGCTCCGCCGTAGCACGATATTGTCCGCTTTGAGCTTACCATTCCCTCACGGATTTGTTTCTGGGAACTCAGACGAGAACTTCCCAGTGGGTCACCCATCCTAGGAATGCTCTCGCCCAAACTCACTTAACTTCGGAGTTCCAATAGAATCTGAAATCAGTGAGTTCCTAAAATGCCTCGTGCTATATGGAGATGGGCATGTACATATAAGGCACATCACCCACTCTCCGTTGGTCGATATGGGATCTCACAATCCACCCCACTTAAGGGGAACCCGACGTCCTCGCCAGCACATCCGCACCGAACGGCATAGTGGTTCTGATACCAAATTGTCACATCCCAGACCGGCTCTACCGTAGCACGATATTGTCCTCTTTGGGCTTACCATTCCCTCATGGTTTTGTTTCTGGGAACTTAGACGAGAACTTCCCAGTGGGTCACCCATCCTAGGAATGCTCTCGCCCGAACTCGCTTAATTTCGGAGTTCTGATGGAATTCGAAGCCAGTGAGTTCCCAAAATACCTCGTGCTATAGGGAGGGAAGCATGCACATATAAGGCACATCGCCCCCTCTCCATTGATCGATGTGGGATCTCACATGTCGTGTTAATGGGTCGTGTGAGAAATTGTCATGTCTGTGTTTAGATGACAAAATTTAAGATTACTGAATTATTTCAAAATGATGAACTTTTTTTCTAGAATTTGTGAATTTTCTTGTTTGGTTAACCTAATAGAACAATGAAACTTAAATATATAATTTAATGTGTGTCTACAGTAATTAATATTGTATGTAAATGAGAGTTAGGTTGTGTTAGTAGTGATGGTGGTTATGCGATGATAATGGTAGGGGTGTTGGTAGCAGTGATGATGGTGAGTAGTGGTGACGGTGGCCGTTATGGTGATGGTGGGTGGTGGAGGTGGTAATGGTAGGTGTTGTTGGGGGTGGTGATGGTGATAGTGATGATGATGGTGGGCCGTGGTGACAAGGGAAGGGTATTTGGTGGTGACATGTGGTAGTTTTCATGTACATTCTTTCTTATAAACTGTCACTTAAACTTGAGAATATAGTTCCAAATTCTTTTTTTTTTTACGCCGAAATTCTTTTTTTTTTTATTTTATTGTGAATCCAAATAAGAGAATTGGTTCATGTTCATTTATAAATTCCGACTTTTGTTCAAATTCTAACTTTATTTCTCTTATCTAAACATTGTGTAAAGGATCAGAAACTTAAAAATGCTGAAAATGAAGAGCTCGTTTTCAAAAGCATCTGTCGTCCAACTACTCGTTCTCCTTTTAACAAATTTCATGGTTTTTTAAGTTAAACAATGTCAGCAAAATCTTCCTACTTGTTCAGAACTAGACAATGCAGCCAAAAAAATTAATTTCACTACCGAGTTCTTCGCAAAACCTACCCAATGTAGGTGTGTTCATCGTCACTGTATAGGATTTATCGCCATTTTCAATGGACCTGTATAGCCAGTGGACTGATTAGGTTTCCATGCTCACTTGTGTTCACCACAACCCGTACAAATCCATGTGTGCGATAAACCTAACCTTGTGTTGCTGAGATTCATGTAGTAGGTTGCGAGAGTGAGATACATTTAGGTAGGTGAAAATAGGTTAATGATGAAGAAATAAAGCCTTATATTTTGCAAGCCATGAGACGTGAGTTATGTGAAATTAGATTTACGATGAATAAATAAGTGGTTGAATAAGTTAATGATTTAGATTTGGTTGATTAAACTTTTGCCATAAGTTTCAGTACCTGACCGGGTGCTCCATTTCTTTAGTTTTGAGGTTAGTTCACAATTAATGATGATGATGAGTTTAGCTAAGGTTGAAGATGATTTTTTGTTGAACACAGTAGGATCCTGACCTTTCCTGGATTGACACATAGAGAATTCAATAGTCCGACCAAATAGTGCAGTTTCTGTTCATCCTATGTAACTACAAAAAAAATGTCTTTCAGTCACAACCAAGGCTGTTACTAAGTACAAAATGTTGTGGCTAAAACATTTAGTCACTAAAAATCAGTGTAATTCAATTATGACTGAAAACTCCGTGACTAATTGATTTAGTCACCAAAAATACACATTGACTTAATAAAAATGTATTAGTCACAGACTCACAACATATATTGTTACTAAAAAAATGAAACCAAATCCTAATTTTTTGTCACAATATCCTATTTTTACAACTACTCTTCATGACTAAAAAATTTAGTATAATGGCGAATAATTATTTAGTCACAACGAATCTTCACACTAGTAGAAAAACATGTTTGTGCGACGGCAATTTTTGCGACCTAGCAAATTTCGTCGCGCAAAGTATGTTTGCGCGACCCCAAAAAGAAAACGTCTCGCAAACCGTCTTTGCGCAACGACACTTTGCACTACGAATACTAGCGTCGCGCAAAGTTTTGGCCCCAAACCAACATGATTTACCGCTTTTTTCCTAACTTTGCGCGACGCAAGTGCACAGATGTCGCACAAAGCTGTTTTGCACGACATAGGTCTTTGTCGTGCAAAGCTATTTTGCGCATCGTAGATGTACCTACGTCGCGCAAAGTGTTTTTTTTTTTTTTTCCTTTTGCTTTTCTTTTGGGGTTCTTACATTACCTTTTTCTTTTGTTATATCCACTTGTGTAAATTTTTTAAATTGACGATCGAATTAGTTCATTGTATTCATATAGGGTTAAGGAGTGTAGCTTTAAAAAAATCATCAAAATCGGAGTTAAAATAACCGTTAAATCATGATTTTTCGTTTATCGCCGTCGAAAAGGTTTGTCCTGTTACATAATCTCTGAATGTTTGTTTGTGATTTTTGGGGTATGCGATCTCGAATTATGTACAAACAAGTTTGATGGTTGGATCGTCTAAACTATTTTCGTAGAATGCGTATCCCATCAAAACAATAGATTCACTAACACTTGGAGTTTATCTATACTTTCATTAAATATAACATAAGATTTTGTTATATCCACTAATGTAAATATTAAATTGACGATCGAACTAGTTAATTGTATTCATATAGGATCAAGGAGTGTATCTGTAAAAAATCATCAAAATCGGAGTTAAAACTACCGTTCAATCGTGATTTTTCGTTTATAACCGTCGAAAAGTTTTGTCCTGTTACTTGATCTTTGAATGTTTGTTTTTTTGCGATTTTTGGCGTATGCGATCTCAAATTATGTACAAACAAGTTTGATGGTTGAATCATTGAAACTAATTTCGTACAATGTGTTTCCCATCAAAACAATAGATTCACTAACACTTGGAGTTTATTTATACTTTCATTAAGTATAACATAAGATTTTGTGGTATCCACTTGTGTAAATATTTTCATTCGATGATCGAATTAGTTCATAAGCAAAAAGGAAATATATATATATATATATATATATATATATATATATATATATATTTAAACACTTTGCGGGACATAGGTACCTCTGTGTCGCACAAAGATGTTTTGCGCAACCTAGGTCTTCGTCGAGCAAAGCTGTTTTGTGCGACTCAGATGTACCTACGTCGCGCAAAGTGTTTTTTTTATTTTTTTTTCCTTTTGCTTTTCTTTTGGGGTTCTTGCATTGCCTTTTTCTTTTGTTGTATCCACTTGTGTAAATTTTTTAAATTGACGATCGAATTAGTTCATTGTATTCATATAGGGTTAAAGAGTGTAGCTATAAAAAATCATCAAAATCGAAGTTAAAATAACTGTTAAATCGTGATTTTTTTCGTTTATAACCGTCGAAAAGTTGTCCCGTTACTTAATCTCTAAAGGTTTGTTTTTTTGCGATTTTTAGCGTATGCGATCTTGAATTATGTACAAACAAGTTTGACAATTGGATCATTGAAACTAATTTCGTACAATGCGTTTCCCATCAAAACAATAGATTCACTAACACTTGGAGTTTATTTATACTTTCATTAAGTATAACATAAGATTTTGTGGTATCCACTTGTGTAAATGTTTTAATTCGATGATCGAATTAGTTCAAAAGCAAAATATATATATATTTATATATATATATATATATATATATTTTTTCCTTTTGCTTTTCTTTTGGGTTCTTGCGTTGCCTTTTTCTTTTGTTGTATCCACTTATGTAACTTTTTTTAAATTGACGATCGAATTAGTTCATTGTATTCATATAGGGTTAAAGAATGTAGCTATAAAAATCATCAAAATCGGAGTTAAAATAACCGTTAAATCGTGATTTTTCGTTTATCGCCGTCGAAAAGGTTTGTCCCGTTACTTGATATCTGAATGTTTTTTTTTTTTTTTTTTTTGGGATTTTTGGCGTATGCAATCTCGAAGCATATACAAACAAGTTTGATGGTTGGATCGTTGAAACTAATTTCGTACAATGCGTTTCCCATCAAAACGATACATTCACTAACACTTAGAGTTTATTCATACTTTCATCAAGTACAACATAAGATTTTGTGGTATCCACTTGTGTAAATATTTTAAATTGACAATCGAATCAATTCCTTGTATTCGTATAGGATCCAGGAGTGTAGCTGTAAAAAATCATCAAAATCGGAGTTAAAATAACCATTAAATCGTGATTTTTTTTGTTTATAACCGTCGAAAAGTTTTGTCCCGCTACTTGATCTCTGAAGGTTTGTTTTTAGCGATTTTTGACGTATGCGATCTCGACGCATTTCCAAACAAGTTTGACGGTTGGATCGTTGAAACTATTTTCGTACAATGCGTACCTCATTAAAACGTTAGATTCCCTAACACTTAGATTTTATTTATACTTTCATTAAGTATAACATAAGATTTTGTGGTATCCACTTGTGTAAATATTTTAAATTGATGATCGAATCAGTTCGTTGTATTCATAGAGGATCCAGGAGTGTAGCTGTTAAAAATCATCAAAATCGGAGTTAAAATAACCGTTAAATCGTGAGTTTTTTTGTTTATAACCATCGAAAAGTTTTGTCCCATTACTTGATCTTTGCATGTTTGTTTTTTGCGATTTTTGGCGTACGCGATCTCGAAGCATATACAAACAAGTTTGACGGTCGGATCGTTGAAACTAGTTTCGTACAATGCGTTTCCCATCAAGACGATACATTCACTAACACTTAGAGTTTATTCATACTTTCATCAAGTATAACATAAGATTTTGTGGTATCCACTTGTGTAAATATTTTAAATTGACGATCAAATCAGTTCCTTGTATTCAATTAGTTAATTGTAAATATTTTAGTCATGATCATGACTAAAAATTTAAGTAACAACAACCCTCTATACAAAAGCTCTATTAGTCTCAACATCACTTATGACTAAAAAGCAAATAGTAACAACTAACGATTATGACTGAAATTCTACTTGAAACAATTTCATGTCAAAACTAATATCTTTCATTTTATCACACACACTTGTTTTTCATGACTAATAAATATAGAAATATCATCAATAAAAAACAGAAATAGCATCAAGCTAATTAAAACAATTGAAATCAATAGGAACTTTCTCTTCAGTTCTAAAGCTGGGTGCTGCTATACATCAGACAGATTGAAACCTCAATGACCGGTTCAATGACCGGTTTCTTGTAATGTGTGATTAGATCTTGTAGTGTGTTACTAGATGGATCATTACATGTTTGTTACTGATGGACTCTGCTATTTTTCACCTTCATTTTAGAGGCTTTATCCACATAATAATGCATCATCAACCTTCCAAAATCAAAACCCAGCAGATGGCTTATGTCTTCAACTGCCCCATGCTTTGTTTTGTTTGGTTATCTTGTCGTGTCATATTACTACTAAGTAAATCGAGAAAAACATAGGCGAAATAGTCATGCCACATCATCTTCTTCTTTTTCTTTTCTTTTTTTATCAAGAAGACATTCTAAACCACGACAGCTAATCTGCATGATGGACTTCGAACTTGACTTCAAGGGGTGAGCACAGCGTTGTCCAATTGGTCTAACCCACATACGCTTTGTTTTAATACAATATATGAACTATAAAATGACAGTTTTTCTTTCATGTCAATTGTCTAATGATTTCTTTGGTGCTTTGGATTGGAATGAATTGGGTAACTCACTAGACTCAACATTCAAGCATGTTGAAGGAAGAAATGAAAGAAACTTGTTCAAGTTGAAAGTAAAAGACGAGTTAGTCACGAATGAAAGGTATCATTCCAATCCTCACCAAATGTAGAATATCAACACCCTGTATCATTTCTTTTCCCCAAAAAAAAGAAAGCTCCTTCATTTCTTACTTCAACATACCTTGAATCTTAAGAGTCATCTAATTCAATCCAATCCTAGACATCAAACCAGACTTATATGGATAATCCATACATTTATCACTATGCCTACATACAAAAATGCATGATAACTTAGAGATTGTGTGCCTATTGATTAAGGAATTAATTCGCTTTATCACTAATTGTATAAAATCATGAGTCTCTATTCTCATGTGGTAAGAAATAACTATAGGGTGGTGTTATATGCATACCCATTTTTACCTCTCACACACTCTCTCAATTTTCGGCCGTCAGATCGAATAAATTGAAGAAGATCAAATAATAAAAATTAACAAAGAGTGTATGACAGGTAAAAATGGATGTGTGAATACCTAACTATATTGATCTTGGACTATCAAGAGCCTAATCCCTTCCTCCTATATAGTTATTAACATTTTAATAGGCATCTTGGGTCCGCCTATTGTTTTAGTAAGGAGCCCGCCAGTGGATGAAGCACTTGTGGACAAACCTATTTGGCCCTGGCCTAAATAACTTTATGAAACCTTATTTGAATATACAAATGAAAATGGAATTATAATATATATATATATATATATATATATATAGTAGTTAATCTTTTGATATGATATTATAAACATAATAAGATTCCTTGACACGTACGATAAGTGTGTTCGTATTTGTATATCTCCCAGTTGGACATGATTCAGACGCTGGTGGTTGTTGTGGTTGAGATTGAAAGAGATTGACATTAATTTTTAGTGCATGTTAAAAGTAAATCGTGTTCTCTGGGATTTCTTTCCCTTTGTTTTTCAGGGATGGTTACAAATTCACAGTGTCCCTGTGAAGAAATAACTTAGAATCTTCTTGGAAAAAACAGAAGAAAAAAGACTTGGCACTGATGATTTGTTTACATGCATGTTAAGAAACGTTTGACGGATGAGACACGTACTCGTCCATTTTCAATTTCTACAATTACCATGTTCCTCTACTGCTGAAAATTCTGAGCTTAAGAAACTATCTGTTGGGAACTTTTGGATCGTGGTTTCCCATTCACAAAATCAAACCGCAACTTATAGGATAAAACAAATAAAGGAGAATAAACAAAAAATAAGCATACATAAAGAAAATCCAAGTTTTGTGAGATTGATCTCAAATTGAGTTGCGTTATGTTTATTGAAACTTTTCATTTTATATATTACACGATAATGGACTAGTTATAAATTCATATCAAATTCGTCATTCAAGAAAGTCAGTTTAAAAATCTTTCACTTACATATAAAATGTAATCTATCTAAGTGTAATATTAATGCCCACTTATTTACAATTATTAAAACAATCATTTCCTCATTTTCTCCATTTCTCATTGGGGAATTACCTAGGATTCTAGAAGATGCTTTTCCACAAGTTTCACTTATGAAAATTATGTACTAAATTATATAGTAAGAATCTTGGAATATTATCAAGCAAATAAAGTTTACACAATCAGGAGACTAGTAAAATGTGAAAACTAGTAATAAGATAAGATATATTTGTGTGTATATGAATATAAATATATATATACTGAACGACTGAACGACTCTCTATTTTTTCATTTTTGTTTTTCAACACTCTTTTGTCATAAAAAAAAACACTTTCACTTAACAATCACAACTATTTCATAACATTTTGTACATGAATATTTTGTGCATTTCAACTCATTATCAAAATGACAAACTAACAATGGATATATGTAAAGGTGAGATGAACCAATTTTTTCATGTTTGCTTTCAAACCGTTTGTCCACCAAAGAACGCAAAGACCTTAAACGATTCATGACTAATTTTCTGAATATAGTTTACAAGCTACTTTTTTGTTGTCGCTTGAAGTTCACATCTCCCAATACTGCCGAAAGTCCACCGGCACCAAACTAAATGATCGGTGGACGGGCGTAGACAGTTTAACAGGATGGTGGTTCAGTAACTATTGGCTTTTGTCCCATAACTGAACCAAACCAATCCACATGTAGACTTGGTATATATTCGTGTCATGTTTTCCGTGTTCAGGTTGTTTTGTGACATACGCGATATTTTAAAAGAGTCGTGTCGTGTAACACTCGTTAAAGTAAACGAGTAATATGACCCGACCCAAAATCGACAAGTTAATATTATCAGTAATATGACCTGGCCCTTTACTCGTTAAAAAAGAATATATTTTAAATCAATAAATAATGAAAATGAAAAACATAATTTGACCCCAAAAAATGGAAAACATAATACTAAATTAGTATATGCATACAATATTTTCACATTTTTTCAGACTTGTCTATTAATGATTATGAATTTTATTTATTTTGAACTCCCTTAAAATTATTATTTATAGGGGATTGTATGTTTTTAAAAGTTTAAACGGCGATGTACCCATCCTCAAAGTGTAGAAGATGCGATCACGAGCGTTTGCATTTTTTTTTTCACATTTTTTTGCACTTGTAAATTAATTATTATAATTTTTTAATGTGTTTGTTATTTTTAAATTACTTGATATTTTTATTTTTAATGTGTTTTATAATTTTTTTAGTCTCACTTGTTGCCTATAGTATACTATAAAATAAATAAATAAAACTTACATATTTTAAATTTTTATAGAATAATAATACTATAATACATGTATAATATACAATATATACATATCCATTATAGCTATTGTATTTTATAACAAGTTTTTTTAGTAGTTTAAAGGATTAAAATCATCAAAATAACTTTTTTCTTAACGTGTCAAAACGGGTTACCTGTGTGTCACCCTCATGTAAACCTGTTAAGAATCCGTTAATGGGTTCTTATCGTGTGACCCGATTAGTTATCACGTTGACTCGAAACCCATTATTTTCTTGTTGTTTATGTGTCGTGTCACATCCCGGGCTCGGCTCTGCCGTAGCACGATATTGTTCGCTTTGAGCTTACCATTCCCTCACGGATTTGTTTCTGGGAACTCAGACGAGAACTTCCCAGTGGGTCACCCATCCTAGGTATGCTCTTGCCCTAACTCACTTAACTTCGGAGTTCCAATGGAATTCGAAGCCAGTGAGTTCCCAAAATGCCTCGTGTTATATGGAGGTGGGCATGTACATATAAGACACATCACCCACTCTCCGTTGGTCGATGTGGGATCTCACAATCCACCCCATTTAAGGGGAACCCGGCGTCCTCGCCGGCATATCCGCACCGAATGGCATAGTGGCTCTGATACCAAATTGTCACATCCCAGACCAGCTCCGCCGTAGCACGATATTGTCCGCTTTGGGCTTACCATTCCCTCATGGTTTTGTTTCTGGGAACTCAGACGAGAACTTCCCAGTGGGTCACCCATCCTAGGAATGCTCTCGCCCGAACTTGCTTAACTTCGGAATTCCGATGGAATCTGAAGCTAGTGAGTTCCCAAAATGTCTCGTGCTATAGGGAGGGAAGCATTCACATATAAGGCACATCGCCCCCTCTCCGTTGGTCGATGTGGGATCTCACATGTCGTGTTAATGGGTCATGTGAGAAATTGTCATGTCTACCCACATAGGGGTGCATAGCTTTTAGATGAAAAAATTTAAGATTACTAAAATATTTCAAAATGATGAATTTTTTTCTAGAATTTGTGAATTTTCTTGTTTGGTTAACCTAATAGAACAATGAAACTTAAATATATAATTTAATGTTTGTCTGCAATAATTAATATTGTATATAAATGAGAGTTAGGATGTGCTAGTAGTGATGGTGGCAACGCGATGATAATGGTAGGGGGTGTTGGTAGTAGTGATGATGGTGAGTAGTGGTGGTGGTGGCCGTTATGGTGATGAAGATGGTGGGTGGTGGAGGTGGTAATGGTAGGTGTTGTTGGGGGTGGTGATGGTGATAGTGATGATGATGGTGGGCAGTGATGACCAGGGAAGGGTATTTGTAGGGATGGCAATTCTAACCGTTAAACCCGATACCCGTGGATAACCGCCCGAATGGATTGGATTTGGATATGAAAATTCGGGTATGGTTTGGATATGGGGAAAAACCATGAACTTTATTCGGTTATGGTTTTGGATATGGTTATAGGGGTATCCAATCCATATCCGTACCCGAATTTGAACCGAATATTATATATATATATATATATATATATATATATATATTTGATATATATTATATTTTATTCAATTAATTCTTAAATGTTCAATTTTGCCACCGGGATTTAGAAATTTTTTTTTGTGTAAAATGACATGACTGTCCATCTCATTTTTAGATCCTACGATGAGGATGATGAGTTAGACTTAGAGGGGTAGAATCATCTTTTTATCAATAGGGTTTCAGATTGGGGTTAGGTTCTCTTTCCCTACCATGAGAGAAAGAAGAAAGAGTGACAATGAGAGAAAGAGAGAGTGGTTGTCCGGATAATAGGGAGAGAAACAGAGAGGAGGGGTTGGGACTTGGGATGGTGAACAGAGATCAGTAAGGTCCCTCGAGCCTCGACTCCCTCAGTGTCAGTCCATGAATCACTCTAGATCGTCCGTTCCCTTTTGCATGTCGGATGGGTGGTTGGATTTCAAAAGCTTGGGATGGTGAACAGAGATCAGTAAGGTCCCTCGAGCCTCGACTCCCTCAGTGTCAGTCCATAAATCACTCTAGATCTTCCGTTCCCTTTTGCATGTCGGATGGGTGGCTGGATTTCGAAAGCTAAGTTCCTTTTTTTATTGGATTCTTTACTGTTAGCATAGATTTTCATCATTTCAGCCTTTTTGCTGTGAATTATTTTCGGATTTTGTTGCACTGTTTGGTCAAGTTTTGGGGGTTCCTTTATTTGTTTCATTTTCAGTCATTTTCTTTCATTTTGGGGATGCAGCATCTCTCTATTCTGTGTATTGTTCTTTGTTTTAAGGTCAGTTTTTTTTTTTTTTTTTTTTGGTGGGTTTTCAGTTTGTTGATCTATGACTCTGTGTTTAGATTTTCGTTCGTGCATGATTAATGATAACAGTAGGTATCAAGAAATCACCAATTGCCAAGAGAGAAAGATATGCAGAAACTGAACGAAGAAAGAAAGAATTTGTAGAGAGATAAGACTATGAATTTTGGTGTATTATTCTCACTAAAAATTCAATGACAGTTTTACACACTTCTTATAGCTCACTAGCTATCTTGCACAGTAAGCTATTAGCTCCAAAAACTCTAACTAACTTCCACATCAGCATAACTATCTAACTGTTTTGCCATATCAGCATAACTAGTTTGGACGATACTACCCTTCAATCTATATCAGCCAATATCCCCCCTCAATCTGAACTTGGGTTACCAAGTTTAAGATTGTAACTATGTTTAACAAAGGAAGGACCATGTAATCCCTTGGTCAATATATCTGCAGACTGATCTTTAGTAGGTATGTAGGTTACTTCCAAGTCACCTTGCTGGACCCTCTCTCGAACAAAGTGGTAATCGGTATCCAAGTGTTTTATCCGAGAGTGAAACACCGGATTTGCACTAAGAGCAATCACAGACATATTGTCACAATGAATAACAGGGGGTGTAGGCAGAAACAACTCCAAATCCTTCAAAATACTCCTGATCCAGGCTATATCAGCAGCAGTGTGCGCCAGTGCTTTATATTCTGCCTCTGTAGAACTCCGAGATACTGAACTTTGTTTCTTTGACTGCCAAGAAATGGGATTATTACCAAGAAAAACAATATATCCAGTCACAGATCTTCGAGTATTCAAGTCTGCAGCCCAATCGAAGTCTGAGAAAGCAGTAAGACTTGATTTTGCATTAGATGAATACACTATACCATATCTTAGTGTCCCTTGAAGATACCTCAGTATTCTTTTCACAGCCCCAAGATGAATATCTGTTGGTGTTTTCATAAACTGGCACACTGAATTCACTACAAATGCAATATCTGGCCTCGTGAAGGTCAAATATTGCAAGGATCCCACTATACTTCTATAAAATGTAGGATCACGAAGAGGAACTTCTTCTGTCACTAGTAGTGAATTATGTGGTTTGCATGGTGTGGAAGCAGGTTTGCAGGAATCCATACCTGCTTTATGAATTAAGTCTTTGATATACTTTGATTGGTTGACAAAGATATCACCATTTGAATGATATGTAATTTGAAGACCTAGAAAATAGGTAAGTTTTCCTAGATCCTTGAGATCAAACACCTCTGACAACTCATGAATAACCTGATGTACTTTGGTAGAATTGGAACCTGTCAAGATGATGTCATCAACATAAAGAAGAAGTATGATAATATCAGTCCCATCTTTCTTCATAAACAGGCTTGTATCAGACATAGAAGCAAAGAATCCCATAGCACTCAAATAACTTGTAAATTTTGAATTCCAAGCCCTTGGTGCTTGTTTTAGTCCATATAGGGATTTGACGAGTTTACAAACATGATTAGGACATGTGGAATCAATAAAGCCCTAAGGTTGTTTCATATAAACTTCCTCCTGCAAATCACCATGTAGAAACACATTCTTAATGTCTAACTGTTTTAAATCCCAATGATTCATTGCGGCTACAGTAAAGATAATTCGTACTGTTGTATGTCGAACAACCGGGCTAAATGTATCAGAATAATCAACTCCATACTCTTGAGAAAACCCTTGAGCCACCAACCTAGCTTTATACCTGGAAACACTGCCATCAGGATTCTTTTTCACCTTGTAGACCCATTTACTTCCAACAACTGACCTATCAGGTGAAGGTGGCACTAAGATCCAAGTACCTTCTACCCTGAGAGAATCATATTCTTCTTGCATAACATTCTGCCAATATGGTACACTTGCAGCTTTTCGAAAATTAGATGGTTCGATGGTATCTGAAATCTCAGTAACAAATGAATATCCACCAGAAAATTGATCATCTTCAATAGGATGTAAACTGTTCAACTCGGGAAAAGTTGCCATATAAGCAGCATAATTTTGCCTTTGAATAGTCCCACTTTTCAACCTTGTAACCATAGAATGATGAGAACTTGGATCTGTAGTGGATGCATGAGTTTCAGAAAATTCACTCAACTGAGGTGAGAAATGAAGGATTACCTCTAATTGAGAACTGTGATGGACAGGCATCAAAGGTGATTCATTTGTTGTAGGAGAAGAGTGGTGATGATAAGAAGTTGATGCTGAAGATGTTTCCTGCATACTTGAATCACTGAGAGGTGGAACTCCCCCATTCCCAATATCAGATTCTTGCTGCAGATGTGAATATTGCTGCTGGGAACTAGTCTCTGTTGAAGATTCACTATGTAACTCTTGAACTGAAATACTGTTTGATTGTGGTGCTTGATGTTGAATTGCAGGAATTGGCATTTGAATCACAACAGTATTAACTTTGGCATTTTGTGACTGTGCAGAGATACTAGAGTGTTGAACTGGTGCTGTTCTATATGGAAAATCATCTTCATTATGAACTACATGTCTTGAAAGAATTATCCTGTTACTGTCCAAATCATAACAAATAACTCCTTTATATCCCAAAGCATAACCAAGGAAAATACATTTGGACGATCTAGCTTGAAGCTTATTCACAGTGTATGGTCGCATAAGAGGATAAACTGCAGTTCCAAAAACCTTGAAATTATGAATCTCTGGTACTCTACCAAATAAAAGTTGATATGGAGATTTCCAATCCAAGCATTTAGATGGCATTCTATTGATGAGTAACACTGCATGAGAGCAAGCTACCAAAAGCATTGTGACAGACTTGCTTCAGTCAATAGTGTGATTGCAGTCTCTATGACATGTCGATGTCTCCTTTCAGCAATACCATTTTGCTGAGGAGTATATGGACAGGAAACCATATGTGTAATACCTTTTCCTGCTAAGAATTCTTTAAACTCTCTACTCACATATTCACCTCCTCCATCAGATTGGAAACTTTTAATTGAAGTATTAAACTGAGTCAACACAAATGCTACAAACTTGACAAAGATTGGAAGGGCATCTGATTTATTGATCATGGGAAATATCCACATATATCTTGAAAATTCATCTACAAATGTGATATAGTATTTATACCCTTCTACAGACTGTGTTGAAGATGGTCCCCATACATCAGAGTGGACTTTCTCAAATAGAAATCTGGCTTTATTACATCTAACAGGAAATACTTGCCTACACATTTTTCCTTTAATGCAAGAAGAACACACGGTTTGACATGAATCTCTACTAACTGGAATATCACCACTCTTCAACATTGAATTCAACACTTCTTCAGATGGATGACCGAGCCTGTTATGCCACACAGCAGTTCTGACTTTCTGTCCCAAGAATGCTGCACATCTACTCAAGCTTGCACCAAAAGAATTAGCAAATACATTGAATGGAATCTTGAAAAGTTTACCACCATCACTCCTTCCTTGATACAAAATCACCCTTGTTGCCTTGTCCTGTATAAAGAAATCCACATCATCACAAATAAACCAACATCCATTATCTTTGCATAATTTCTTAACAGAAAGAAGATTCACAGTTATTTGAGGCACATGTAGAACTTTATGCAGCATTAAGGCATTAGAAGGAGTAATAATGGAAGTAGAATATTCTTGACTGCCAAACCTTCACCGTTTCCAATTGTAATTTTCTCATCGCCATTGTAAGGGTTGACTTGAGATAAGGCATTGACATTTGCTGTCATATGATGTGTAGCTCCAGTGTCTAAAATCCATGCATCAGTATTAGAAAAACCATGGCCATTGTTCTGTGATGAACCTTGACCAATATGACCCTGTGCAGTCATTGCAGTTAGAGATGGTGGTGGTGGACTGCCCTGGTAAGTGAAATTATTTCGATGGTAGCATTCAAGAGCAATATGCCCCTTTTTCCCACAAATTTGACAAATGATAAACCCTGTGTTTCCAGTATCAGCCTTATGATAACAATTGGCAGCAGTGTGTCCTCTTCGAGAACATATCTGACATTCTGGGGAAATACCAGACCTGTAATTCGTGTTACCATTCCAAGTGTTTCCCTTCTGAAACCCATTTCCAGAGAAAGTACTAGTTTGTGACTGCAAACTTTTCCCATTCCCAAAAAAATTACCACTGCCATTACCAGTGGTGTTCCCATTACCATTTCTATTACTGAAGTTGCTCGAAAACGGTCTTGAAGTACTATTATTAGTGCTCCCATTGTACTTCTTGTGAAAAGACTTGCCTGCATTCCCCATGAAACCAGAACCACCTTGAAAACCAGATTGATAACCCTGTAATTGCTTTCCTTCATAACCACATTGAGACCTTTGGGAATTAGAACCCTCACCAGTTTCAAACCCATTGTAACTTCCTGAACACCCATTTGAACCAAATCCTTCTCCGTGAACATACATTGCAGCCATAGAGGTGCTCAGACATTTTATTCTTGACTCAATACTTGCTTCTGCGCCAAGAAGTTGAGCTCGCATATCTTTATATGAAATAGGGGAATCCCGAGCAAGTATGACAGTTTTGATCATTTCGAATTCAGGGGGTAAGCCAGACAAGACAGCTATAAGAAAATCATTCTCAGTAATCCTTTCTCCAGCAGATACAAGTTGATCTTTGACAGCCTTGACTCGTAACAGAAACTTATCTATCGATTCCCCACCTTTCTGAACAGTATGAAATTCACTTTTCAATTGATTAATCCGCACCATAGAAACTGATGCAAACCTTTCTTGTAAACATGTCCATGCCTCATGAGAAGTCTTACACCCAATAATATGCTCCATAACATCATCAGACAAAGTAGCTATGAGCAAACTCAGCAATGCCAAATCTTTCTTTACCCAATCTTTGTAAGCCAAAGTAACTTCTTTTGTAACTCCGGTCTCTGTATGAATCACAAATTTTGGTGGACACACAGATTCCCCACTGAAAAACTCAAACAGTTCATATCCCCTAAGTACTGATTGAAATTGATAACTCCACTTCACAAAATTATCATCACCAAGCTTGACTGTTAACATGCCCAATAATCCTTCAATTTTAACTGTAGATTCAGCCATTATCACAAGAACTTCCAAGAATTCAATCGCACCCAAAAAAAAAAGTAATCAAGAAAACAGCTTTCAGTAAGTTATTAGCTCCGGCTATCGGCCTTGAGACAGAAATGGCTATCGGCCTTAAAATTCTTCACAAACAACAATTAAGAATACGGCTATTGGCCTTGAAAAGTAAGTATACGGCTATCGGCCTTGATACTTACAAGATGTACAGAAAATCTTCACTGAGACATTAACACAAATAGGTGATGTGCTAAAAGGAAGTACGCAAAGAACAGCACCTGATGACATCGCAGAAATCCCTTATAAACACAGAAAAACGCAGTTTGAACATCCAATCTTGTACACAGAAGACCCTTGATTACCTCAGCGGAAGATGGTCACCATAGATCGATCACGGCGAAGATACCATGATAATAGTAGGTATCAAGAAATCACCAATTGCCAAGAGAGAAAGATATGCAGAAACTGAACGAAGAAAGAAAGAATTTGTAGAGAGATAAGACTATGAATTTTGGTGTATTATTCTCACTAAAAATTCAATGACAGTTTTACACACTTCTTATAGCTTACTAGCTATCTTGCACAGTAAGCTATTAGCTCCAACAACTCTAACTAACTTCCACATCATAACTATCTAACTGTTTTGCCATATCAGCATAACTAGTTTGAACGATACTACCCTTCAATCTATATCAGCCAATAATTAAATCGGTATTGGGTTTTGGTGGTTGAAAATATGTTTTTTTTTCCTGCTTATGCTTCTTGCTCATTTTCCTAGGATTTTTTGTTTTGAGTTGCAAGGGTAAAGTGAAGACTGGAATCACAAGTTAAATGGGTATTGGGTTTTGGTGGTTGAAAATATGATTTTTTCTGCTGAAGCTTCTTGCTCATTTTTTTGCGATTTTTGTTTTTCGGTTGCAAGGGTAAGAGAACACTAAAATCTTAGAAATCGGTTTTGGCATTTGTGTTAATGCATTTCCATTTTCGTTGGTTTGCAGGATAGGTGCATTGAGACCTAAAAATATTTGCGTGAACTTCACAAAGTTTTCTGAGGCTCCAAACGTTGAAGGGTAAGTGTTTTTGAGCTAAGTTCAATTTTTAATTTGATTCTCTACTGTTGGGGATGCATCTCTCCGTTCTGTGTATTGTTCTTTGTTTTAAGGTCAGTTTCCTTTTCTTTTTTTTTGGGTTCTTTTTGTGGGTTTTCAGTTCGTTAATTTGTGACTCTGTGTTTAGATTTTTCGTTGGTGTATGATTACATAGGTATTGGGTTTTGCTTGTTAAATCAATAATTGTCTTCTTGTTTGTTGTTATATATTTAGTTTACATGTAATTTGATTCAATTTCAATATTATACCATGTCTTTGTTTACATATTAATGGATTTGGTTGTGTTTGCAGCAATCAAAATGTCTAAAAGAAATTTTAAGTCTCAAGAAGAAATAATATGTACCCCAACTGATTGTAATCTAGCACCTACATTGAATCCAAGTGTTGTGCAACAAGAAATACCAAATCAAATTGCTCAGCCCCAAGATATACCAACTCCAAATGAGGTCGCTGGTGAGATTGAGGAACCTGGGGGTGATGATGGTGAAGGTAATAATTCGAGACTTCGCAGTTTGGTGTGGCAACATTACACAAGAACAGTAGTTGATGGGGTGATGAAAGCAATATGTAATTATTGTAGCAAGAAGCTTGGTGGGAACACTGGAAACGGAACCAGCCATTTGAGGCATCATGTGACGATATGTCCACGTCGGAGACAAAAAAAATTGAAGCAAACACTAACCCAAAAAGTAGGAGATGGGAAAGTAGAGTTGTATACATTTGACCAAGAAAGTGCAAGGAGAGCTCTCGCCCAAATGATAATATTGCATGAGTACCCTCTTTCCATGGTTGAGCATGTTGGATTTAGAAACTTCATGAGTGTTGTCCAACCGTTGTTTAAGGTTGTTTCAAGAAACACAATCAAGAGTGATATCCTAAAAATATATGATTATGAGCGTTTGAAAGCAATGCAATTGTTGGATGAAAATAAGAGTAGAATTGCCATAACTACTGATATGTGGACTGCAAGTAATCAGAACAGAGGATTTATGGTAATAACATCACATTTTATTGATGACTCTTGGACGTTGCAGAGCCGAATAATAAGGTGATATTTTTAATACTTTAATTTCTATTTAATTATTGTCTAGCTTTAGATTTATATTTCAGATTCTTTATTGTAACCATCTTCTTTGTAATTTTTTCAGATTTATTTATGTGCCTTGTCCGCATACCGCCGAGACACTTTCAGATGTTTTGATGGAGTGTTTGCTAGATTGGAACCTCGATCGTAAGCTTTCTACCTTAACCGTAGATAATTGCACTACAAATGATAAAATGATTGATCTTATTCTTGAAAAACTTTCTAGTAGTTCACTTTTGTTGGGTGGAGGGTTCTTTCACATGCGTTGTTGTGCGCATATATTAAACTTAATTGTGAAGGATGGTCTGGAAGTGATTGGTGGTGGTGTTGAGAAAATTCGTGATAGTGTTGTTTATTGGACAGCAACACAAAAAAGAGAGGAAAAATTTGAGGAAGCAGCACGTCAGTTGAAGCTTCCAAGCACTAAGAAGATGGTGCTTGATTGTAAAACTCGGTGGAATTCCACTTTTTTAATGATTCAATCTGCTTTGATTTACAAGGAATCTGCTTTGATTTACAAGGATGTTTTCCCTCGTTTGAAACAACGAGAAGTGTTTGCCTAATGATAGAGATTGGGAGATGGCAAGAGAGATTTGTGAGAAGTTAAAGTTGTTTTATAATGTCTCCGAGTTGTTTTCTGGAACCAAGTACCCTACAGCCAATCTTTATTTTCCAAAGATTTGTGAGATCAGGTTGTCGCTAACCCGGTGGCTTACCTCTAGACATAATGAAATAGAAAATATGGCAAGAAGTATGATTGAGAAATTTGATAAATATTGGAGTGTGATTCATGGAATAATGGCTGTAGCTACTGTATTGGATCCAAGATTCAAGATGAGGCTGATTGAGTATTTCTTTCCGCTTATGTATGGGCAATATGCTTCGAATGAAATTGATAAGATTCGCAAATATTGTTATGATTTGGTAAAAGAGTGTGGATCTAATCATATTTCTAACACCGGTCATCAACCATCATTCACTTCATCTCATTTGAATCAATCTGACTTTGAAGAGATGAATCCTTTAATGGATAACTTTGACTTGTTTGTTTCTAGTACTGTAAGTACTGATAATGTAAAGTCAGAATTAGATCACTATTTGGATGAGGCTGTTTTGCCTAGAACATCTGATTTTGATATTTTGGGTTGGTGGAAATCAAATGGGACTAAATATCCTATCTTAAGTGCTTTGGCAAGGGATATATTAGCTATTCCTGTATCTACAGTTGCTTCCGAATCAGCTTTCAGTACTAGTGGGAGATTTGTAAGTCCACACCGTAGTAGACTTCATCCAAAGACATTGGAAGCCTTGATGTGCGCCCAAAATTGGTTGTGGAAAGAAATTCAAGGTACCCCCCAAAGTATTAATTTATTTTCATCTTATATTTGTGCATGTTCTTTGAACTTATTTTTCAAACTTAATTAATTAGTATGCATTCAATTTTTAGAACTAATTTAAGTCTTTATGTTTCCCAACTAGCTTCTTGTTCTAATGCACACGTCGGTTGCTGCACTTATTTTGAAGATATGGATATGGATGAGGTAAGTATTGGCAATTATATTATATGGATATAACTATCTTCTTTGTAGATTATATGTGTACAACGATTCATATTAATTATTTCGTCATTTTCTTAATAATGTAGGAATCATGCTCCATTGATGGGTGTGAAGGAGGAGCACCATGAAATATGATGCTGGCTTGGTGGAACTAGAAGCAAAGTGCAAATATCTCGTTCTTTTGTCGTCAATATATTGTTATGTTTTTTGTAATTGGATGTGACTATTTAATGGCATAATTAGTATCTACTAAAATTTATAGTGCGTTAATTGGATGAATATAAATTTTTTTTTTTGACGAAGATGGATATAACCGATAACTGATTGAAAATCCGTTACCCGGTGGATATGGTTATGGATAATCCCCGATTGGTTATTTTACGGTTATGGGTATGGTTAATTTTTGTGGTTATGGGGATGGATATTGTTTTTCCGTCCTCAAACCGAACCGTTGGCGGTGACATGTGGTAGTTTTCATGTACATTCTTTCTTATAAACTGTCACTTAAATTTGAGAATTGAAGGTCCCAAATTCTTTTTTTTTTTCAAGCTGAAATTCTTTTTTTTTTTATTGTGAATCCAAATAAGAGAATTGGTGCATGTTCATTTATAAATTCCGACTTTTGTTCAAATTCTAACTTTATTTCTCTTATCTAAACATTGTGTAAAGGATCAAATAGTGCAGTTTCTGTTCATCCTATGTCACTGCAAAAAAAAATGTCTTTCAGTCACAACCAAGGTTGTTACTAAGTACAAAATGTTGTGACTAAAACATTTAGTCACTAAAAAATAGTGTAATTCAATTATGACTGAAAACTCCGTGACTAATTGATTTAGTCACCAAAAATACACATTGATTTAATAAAAATGTATTAGTCACAGACTCACAACATATATTGTTACTAAAAAATGAAACCAAATCCTAATTTTTTGTCACAATATCCTATTTTTACAACTACTCGTCATGACTAAAAAATTTAGTATAATGGCTAATAATATTTTAGTCACAAAGAATCTTCATGACTAAAAATTTACGTAACAACAACCCTCTATACAAAAGCTCTATTAGTCTCAACATCACTTGTGACTAAAAAAACAAATAGTAACAACTAACGATTATGACTGAAAGTCTACTTGAAACGATTTCATGTCAAAACTAATATCTTTCATTTTATCACACACACTTGTTTTTCATGACTAATAAATATAGAAATATCATCAATAAAAAACAGAAATAGCTTCAAGCTAATTAAAACAATTGAAATCAATAGGAACTTTCTATTCAGTTCTAAAGCTGGGTGCTGCTATACATCAGACAGATTGAAAGCTCAATGACCGGTTCAATGACCGGTTTCTTGTAATGTGTGATTAGATATTGTAGTGTGTTACTAGATGGATCATTACATGTTTGTTACTGATGGACTCTGCTATTTTTCACCTTCATTTTAGAGGCTTTATCCACATAATAATGCATCATCAACCTTCCAAAATCAAAACCCAGCAGATGGCTTATGTCTTCAACTGCCCCATGCTTTGTTTTGTTTGGTCATCTTGTCGTGTCATATTACTACGAAGTAAATCGAGAAAAACATAGGCGAAATAGTCATGCCACATCATCATCTTCTTTTTCTTTTTTTTGATCAAGAAGACATTCTAAACCACGATAGCCAATCTGCATGATGGACTTCGAACTTGACTTCAAGGGGTGAGCACAGCGTTGTCCAATTGGTCTAACCCACATACGCTTTGTTTTAATACAATACATGAACTATAAAATGACAGTTTTTCTTTCATGTCAATTGTCTAATGATTTCTTTGGTGCTTAGGATTGGAATGAATTGGGTAACTCACTAGACTCAATATTTAAGCATGTTGAAAGAAGAAATGAAAGAAATTTGTTCAAGTTGGAAGTAAAAGATGAATTAGTCACGAATGAAAGATATGATTCCAGTCCTCACAAAATGTAGAATATTAGCACCCTGTATCATTTCTTTTCCCCAAAAAAAAGAAAGCTCCTTCATTTCTTACTTTAACATACCTTGAATCTTAAGAGTCATCTAATTCAATCCAATCCTAGACATCAAACCAGCCTCATATGGATAATCCATACATTTATCACTATGCCTACATACAAAAATGCATGATAACTTAGAGTTTGTGTGCCTATTGATTAAGGAATTAATTCGCTTTATCACTGATTGTATAAAATCATGAGTCTCTATTCTCATGTGGTAAGAAATAACTATAGGATGGTGTTATCTGCATACCCATTTTTACCTCTCACGCACTCTCTCAATTTTCGGCCGTCAGATCGAATAAATTGAAGAAAATCAAATAATAGAAATTAACAAAGAATGTATGACAAGTAAAAATGGGTGTGTGAATACCTAACTGTATTGATCTTGGACTAGCAAGAGCCTAATCCATTCCTCCTATATAGTTATTAACATTTTAATAGGCATCTTGGGTCCGCCTATTGTTTTAGTAAGGAGCCCGCCAGTGGATGAAGCACTTGTGGACAAACCTATTTGGCCCTGGCCTAAATAACTTTATGAAACCTTACGTTAATATACAAATGAAAATGGAAATCTAATATATATATAGATATATATAGTAGTTAATCTTTTGATATGATATTATAAACATGATAAGATTCCTTGACACGTACGATAAGTGTGTTCATATTTGTATATCTCCCAGTTGGACATGATTCAGACGCTGGTGGTTGCTGTGGTTGAGATTGAAAGAGATTGACATTGATTTTTAGTGCATGTTAAAAGTAAATCGTGTTCTCTGGGATTTCTTTCCCTTTGTTTTTCTGGGATGGTTACAAATTCACACTGTGCCTGTGAAGAAATAACTTGGAGTCTTTTTGGAAAAAACAGAAGAAAAAAGACTTGGCACTGATGATTTGTTTACATGCATGTTAAGAAACGTTTGACGGATGAGACACGTACTCGTCCATTTTCAATTTATACAATTACCATGTTCCTCTACTGCTGAAAATTCTGAGCTTAAGAAACTATCTGTTGGGAACTTTTGGATCGTGGTTTCCCATTCACAAAATCAAACCGCAACTTGTAGGATATAGTACACGAGAATGGACTAGTTATAAATTCATATCAAATTCGTCATTCAAGAAAGTCAGTTTAAAAATCTTTCACTTACAAATAAAATGTAATCTATCTAAGTGTAATATTAATGCTCACTTATTGACAATTATTAAAACAATCATTTCCTCATTTTCTCCATTTCTCATTGGGGAATTACCTAGGATTCTAAAAGATGCTTTTCCACAAGTCTCACTTATGAAAATTATGTAATATAGTAAGAATCTTTGAATATTATCAAGCAAATAAAGTTTACACAATCAGGAGACTAGTAAAATGTGAAAACTAGTAATAAGGTAAGATATATGTGTGTGTGTGTGTATAAATATATATATATATATATATATATATATATATATATTACAAAGCCGATAGTGTTTCATTACCTAGAACAACCAAGTACAAAAGGTTTCAGAAAGATATGTAATTTTCAGTGATCAATCTCTTGATCCCGAGAGAATTTACATATCGCAAATGATTTTAAACCCTTATACGGCCACCACTAGTACAGAACCAAGGAGTTTCGAAGTAAATTTGTCACAAATACTATAGACATGACAGACCTAACACTAATATCCTCACAATAAAAACCATCACAAATAGAGGACACGCCAATCGCCGAAGCGACAAATTTTTTTACTAATTTAAGCTGTTCTAGCTGTACAAATAGAAAACATAAAACTAGATCTGGCAATTTCTTACAAAACAAGTTAACACGACACGTAAACGACACGAAAATAACATGTTTCAAGTCGACACGATAACTAATCGGGTCACACGATAAGAACCCGTTAATAACGGGTCCTTAACAAGTTTACACGTACGAGGGTGACACGTGGGTAACCCGTTTTGACATGTTAAGGAAAATGTTATTTTGATGCTTTTAATTTTTTTTAAACTAATAAAAAAAACTTACCATAAAATACAATAGTCATAGTGTATATGTATAAATCGTATGTCAAATATGTATTATTGTATTATTATTCTATATAAACTTAAAAAATTTAAATTTTATTTATTTATTTATTTATTTTTATAGTATACTATAGGCAAAGAGTGAGAGAGATTAAAAAATTATAAAACACATTAAAAGTAAAAATATTAAGTAATTTAAAAATATCAAACACATTAAAAAATTATAATAATTAATTTACAAATATGAAAAATATGAAAAAATAAGCAAACGCTCGTGATCACATTCTCTACGCTTTGAGGATGAGTATATCACCGTTGAATTTTTAAAACCATACAAACTCTCATGAATAGTATTTTTAAAGGAGTTCAAAATAAATAAAATTCATAATTATTAATGTACAAATCTAAAAAATATGAAAACATATATAAACGCTCATGATTGCATCCTCAACCTTGAAACGCAACTCCCTTCATTTTGCATATGTTAGAACCAATCAAATATCAATTATATAATTATATAATAATTGCACAGTTTATTTCGAATGATAACTTCACTATATATACAATATACCAAAATATGAACAATTAATAAAAGTGCATATAAAATCACAACAATAATCATTGACTTGTTTATGGAAGATACAGGCTTGCAGTAGCAATCTCCTAAGACAGAAATTCACCCCTACACCAGTGCAGTAGTTCACGGATGTCTATCTTACAGGATACAACTATCTAACCCAAGTTCTTGCACTTGAATTTGGATTCTTGGCGAATTTACTATGTGTTTCTCTGTGGAGGATCAAAGAGAGAGAGCGATGGAAATTGTACATACGTTTCTGATATCACAACCATATATATAATGACGTTTTTGAACAGTTATGGTTGTATTCTTATCCTTTCAGAAAGGTAACTGTTTTGTAAACAGTCTTATCGTTTTGGAAAAAACTGAATCCTAAAATCAAAAACGTAAAAATCGTACTTGTGTTTTTCGTACATCAGCAATGAAACTGGTTTACATTGATTATTTTCTTGGTTTCGTTTGGTTGTACCTTCATTTTTCCAAAGGAAAAAAAAAACAGTTTGATTTCAATGAAAAGAGGTACAACTAACAAAATTTTCTCAAGATTTATTTGGCCAAAAACACAAAATAAAAATGATTTCCCTTAGCAAAACTACTACAAATGTTAGAAATATTGTGCAATCGAATGTGTCATCACATAGTTGTAACAAATGTACCTTCATTTGTTTGGTAAAAAAAAAATCAAATACCATTTCGTAGTTATAAAAGAGATAAAAATCGCCAGAATTCAAGCACATACCTCGGGTGCGAGGATGAAGCTCACTACTACTGAAATTACGAAACACTACTAACTAGACCTTAGATTGAAATCAAATTTTGTAAAATATGTACCTGGAGAATATTAAATTAAACCTTTTAGGTGAATATTAAATTAAACCTTTTAGGTGGGTACGTAGGATGTCTTTTGTGCTTTGTGGACGAAATAGTACAAGAGGGTTCAAAGGATGAGAAGCTTCTGGGCATGTGATGCCATGTGGAATATACGTTTCAAAGGGCTCTACTTGGTGTCGTTTACGTATTATTATGCAACATCTGTAGTCAAGACTCAAACAAAATTTGAACAAATGCACCTAATATCTGCCTGTTTCGTGGACTTGAAAGCACAATATATAATAGGGAGTAGGAACTACTACCCAAAAAGAAAAAGAAAAACCACAAGAACTTGAGTGCATCAAAATATTGGTTAGATTGGCATGTCAGTTTGATCTTTACGCTTTTTCATAATTCATTTATGATGTTAGGAAACATAATTTAAGGTGGTTGCTTGCATCCATACTTATGATTTTGATCTCCAATTCAAGGAAAGGGCATGCCCAAAAATCCAATTTTTTTAGCATGGTTCTTTTTTGTGCTTATATGCAAAACTACATCTTTTAGGCTTTTATTGAATTTTTTAAAATATAGATCTCAAAGATTAATCCTAAATGGCTAGTTCTAAATTTTATAAAGACGTTATTCTTTTGGAGACAAAAATATATTCGCACGATGTCTGAATTGTTTTATTAATCCGTTCACATTCAAAGAAATTGATAATATCATGGATTTCATTTAACGTTAGGGAGGGAGTACGAAAAAATTGGATTCTAAAACATTTTTCTTCATCATAGATGAGGCTTCTTAATCTTTCTTTCTCTAGAGTAAGAAATGTTCATGACCTTCCCGACATGGTTTGCATCCCCTTTTTCTCTTCTCAAAAATTGCTTTGAAGTTCATTTTCCATCATATTCCTACACCTTTTTTAAGGATAATTCTCCCATCATATATATAAAGTGGTAGATGCATCCAAATGATTCTAAAGACTAATTGGCTCACTAGCCCACTAATAGTTCACATTTTATTATTAATAGGGTCAATAAGCTCTCAAATCCACTTTTAATCAACCCAATTAACTAAAGTCATCATTTTATAGTTGTAAATTGTAATAGTGTGGTACTAAGAATGCTATCCCTTTCTTTCACCTCCATGTCTTCTCCTCCCCACCTTTCTCTCTCATTTTTTTATTTTTGTTTGAACTTTCCCGTTATTTAGAATGACCCACCAACCAAGGGTTCTCCCTTTCTCTCCCCCAATGCTTTATTCTACTGACTTTTCATTTTTGTCTCTTTCATTAACCTTGGTTACAAGGAGAACCAGAACCACTGCTTCCAGTCACCCTTTAACAGCAAAGCGCATGAAAACAACAAACCAATCCTTGGGTGCAAGTTGTCATGAATGGGCCACTTGTTGCTTTCTTATTGGAAGTTTTTCTCCACAATCACAGTTACTGTTTTAGCTTTGGACCTTTACATCAACTACAAGGGGGGCTACATATGATTTACAAAACAATAATTCTAATGAACAATTGGGATTTGGTGGTTCAAGGAAGATCCTGTAGGGACATTGTAATAGCCAAAGTAGGGGATATGTCAGTGCAAAGAGCAGAAGAGAATACCTATGAGTAGAGAATCTAGAAGTAGCCATAGGCCACAAACCACCCCCACTTTATGTACATCTGGGGATATCCTTGCCTTCTTTTTGCTCCCTTCACTTTCTGCAAAAGTCTTGTCCACTGCATTTTCTTCTTGTTTTAATGATAAATTGAGAATCAGCTACAGAATTTGGCAAAGGGACTCTGCAGTCTCTGCAACAAAATGTACTTGGATTCTTTGGCCACCTAATACTTAAGATGGAGGATGATTCTCTCTCTTGCTAATCTCTCTCTCTTTCTTTCCTCTCACATTTGAACAGTTATGATTTAGCCCCAATTTGGCGTTGATGTGATTTTAAAAAAAACTGCTATGAAAAAAAGCTGGAAGAGTTTTTGGTGTTTGGTAAACATTCAGTTTCAACTTTTTTTCACAGTTTTGGGTGAAAAAAAGCCAAAAACAAGAAGTAGCTTTGAAAAACCGGCTTTTTTTCACATCTGTTTTACATAAAAGTTTACCAAACACTATAATACAGTTTTTTTTCTTTTCAAAAGCACTTTTACAAAAAAGTTTACCAAACACTTTGCTGCTTTATTTCACAGCTGCTTATTCTCACAGCACAGCAGAAGCAACTTTTTTTTCAAAGCACAGCAATACCAAACCAGCCCTACACGTCAATATCTTATATTGATTTTTTTATAGAAATAATAAAACAAAAGGCAATATGTGAGAGGAGGGGAGCAAAAGTAATAGAAATAGGAGGGGAGATAATCTTACTCCACCGAAGAGCTATATCATTTAGGTAAAACAATCAAAACGGTGACACAAGGGAACTGTCGGGGACAAACACCATTGTATCAAATAATTAGGGTTTGGGGTTTCCCACTATGTCCTTGACTAAGGCTGCAATATTACTGCTCATTTCTTTGGGAGAAAATTCATAAATTAAAAATGTGGTTGTCAATCCGGAAATTATTTGTCAGACAACGTACAGTACTATGCATGGTTCATACAATGTTCGTTTGTTATATAATTTCTATTCATGTTGATAATTCATAGTTTATTTAGGAGAAGAATACAGTTGTTACGAAGTGGATGTCATTTTAAATGTCTAACAAGAGCAAAAGGAAGTTTCCAATAAAAAACAAGAGCAAAAGGAAAAAAAGTCATGTGCTTTTAGGTGTGCCAACGAATCTCTTCCATGGGTTGATCTTGAGTCTCATATGGATGGTGTTTTCTTCTCTTTTGATTTATATACTACCGATCTTATAGGATATCAATTTCCCTAGTCAATCATTGTACTGCATCTTTTTTTATTTATTTTATATTATAATACTTAAAAACGAGAAGATAATTTTTATTTAATTTATTTAATTTATGCGAAGAAAAATTTAAACTAAATTTGTAGTGCCTTTTATTAATGGGTTTTATCACGGTTAATCTTTGAAATTGAACCTTCCAATCAAAATAGTTCATGAAATATAAATTCATCAATTTGGTCAATCAAAATAGTTCCTGAAATATAAATTCATCAATTTGGTCCTTCAAAATGGATCTCGCAAATCAATTTGGTTCTTCTATGGTCTTTTTCCTCAATTTTTTGTTAATGTGTTATTGTAGCACACGAGCAAATCCCACCTATCCAATTACGTGGTGCCATACGAATCTACCATTAAAAATAAAATAAAAAATTAAAGAAGATTTGAATTCTAAAACTGATGGAACTAATCAAAATGAAAAACAAATAAACAACTTGAAGAAAAAAAACAAAACAAAAACTGATGATCGTCATCTTCAAGGAGCAATTTCCAGCACCTCCTTCCCGCACCTCCGCCCTCCCTACGCCACATCCAGAACTATCTCGATTCTCCGTTCGCCCTCTCTCTCTCTCTCTGTGTGGTAGAGTTCCAAACTTCCAATCCAGCTGGAACATTCAATCTTACTATTTAGTGGGTGAAGCCTACCGCGAACACAGGATTTGTTGATTTTCAAGAGTAGTTTCTTCTATTCATTCATGAAATTATTACAAGGAGTGCAGCACTATATAAGGAGATTTGCCTCTCCTTGGTTTACGCCACAACATGCGACTGGGAAGCCTTGAAACAGAAGCAAGGAGGTTGTCAACATTAATTAAGGAGTTGACAACTAAGACTCCTATACATAGATAAGCTAATCACATAAGACCCGGAACATTAACCACCTAGGGAACCATTAATACCCAAAAGAAAAACTACATGAACAACTTCCTTATTATCCAGGAACCCTAATAACCACTGGATAATCTGGATAACTTCCAATACTCCCCCTCAAGCTGGATCCAGAAGGTTGATGGATCCAAGCTTGGAGAGAAGCCTTTGAAACTGATGAGAGGCCAAAGGTTTGGTGAGAATATCGGCCAGCTGATCGGAGCTTTTTACATAATGCGTCTGAATCACTTGCGACTGTACTTGTGCACGGACATAGTGACAATCGACTTCAATGTGCTTCGTCCTCTCGTGAAAGACTGGGTTTGAAGCTATGTGCATGGCAGCCTAGTTGTCACAGAATAAGGTCATTGGTTGAGATGTGAACACACCTAAGTCACATAGAAGTCCCTTTAGCCATATCAGCTTATACGCAGTTGAGGCCATTGCACGATATTCAGCTTCGGCACTTGATCTTGCGATGACAGTCTGTTTTTTGCTCTTCCACGTGACCAAATTTCCACCAACAAAAGTACAGTAACCAGTGGTGGACTTGCGATCGATTTCGTTTCCTGCCCAATCTGCATCACAGTACCCCATGATTTGAGTGTTGTCATTCCTCGTCATAAGGATGCCACGACCAACGAACCCTTTTAAGTATCGTAAGATCCTTTTTACAAGGTTCAAATGCTCGATGGTGGGGGAGTGCATGAATTGACTGGCGATGCTCACTGAATATGATATGTCTGGTCTAGTGATCGTTATGTAGATCAGCTTACCAACAAGCATCTGATAGGAGCTAATATCCGAGAGTGGCGTGCTTCCCAAGTCAAGTTTGAGTTTGCTATCAAGAGGGGTAAATGCAGGCTTAGCATCACTCATATTAGCGTCCTTGAGTAGGTCCATGATGTATTTTCGTTGATTAAGAAACAATCCTTTGTGAGAAGATGCCATTTCGATTCCAAGAAAATACTTCAACACCCCAAGATCTTTAATCGCAAATCTTTGTTGGAGTGACTGTTTGAGTGTGGAGATCTCTGCAGCATTATCACCTGTAATTATTAAGTCATCCACATATATTAACACAACTAATTTGCTCACAGCTCCCGTGCGAACAAATAATGATGAATCTGCATTACTCCTTTTGAAACCAACACACTGAAGTACTGAACTTAGTTTTGCATACCAAGCACGAGGCGATTGCTTCAATCCATAGATCGACTTATGCAACTTACACACCAAATCAGGGTCCTGACTTTGAGGGTGTCCTGGTGGTAATCTCATATAGACCTCTTCTTCAAGATCACCATGTAGAAATGCGTTCTTCACATCCATTTGGTACATGGACCAACCCTTATTGACTGCAACGGATAATAGAACCCTAACTGAGTTCACTTTTGCAACAGGAGCAAATGTTTCTTTGTAATCCACCTCAAATGTTTGTGTGAATCCCCGATCCACCAGCCTAGCTTTATGCCTCTCAATTGAACCATCTGAATTAAACTTGATCTTATAGATCCATTTGCAACCCACTGCCCTTTTTCCTTTTGGAAGTTTGGTGATGCTCCAGGTGTTGTGTTGGTCTAGTGCTTTGAGTTCATCTCGCATTGCATCTTGCCACACAACTTGGTTATTAGCCTCATGAAAGTTTTGAGGCTCACTATGACTTGAAATGATGTTAAGGAAGGCCGTATGAGATGGTGTCACCTTTTGATAGGACACGCAATTGGAGATTGGGTGCCTTGGTTTATATGTGACAAAATCTTGAAACCTTGTGGGAGGTTGTCTATCACGCCGAGGATTGCGTCAAGGTGCTGGAAGAGTTGTCTCATCTTCATTCAAATTATCAACCACACTTTGAAGGTTTTCGTGGTTGCCACTGTCATTATCCTGCACGAAACCATCACGATGAGTTCCGTCATTGTTGACTTCAGTGAGTGGTGTAGGCGATTCCTCATTGTTGGCATGGTTAGAGCCTCCTTCGTTTAAAGCATCTGGTGTCCCGATTCTTGGTAGAGGAAGCAAATAAAAAACACACTCCCCCTGACTTGTGGTTTCAAGTGACTTGCTGAAAAAAGGGTTAGCTTCATGGAATCGAACATCTTTGGATACAATTATTTTTCTCAGTTGGGGATCATAGCACTTATATCCTTTTTGTGTTGATGAATAACCAAGAAACATACATTTTAGAGCTCTAGGGTCCAATTTATCTCGATGGTGTGGCTGAACATGAACAAAACAGACACAACCAAAGACTTTAAGGTGTGAAAGGTCAATTTTTCTTCCTTTCATGACTTCAAGGGGAGATTTAAACACCAGGACTCGGCTAGGAAGTCTATTGATGATGTACACAGCCGCCATGACTCC
The DNA here is from genome assembly GCA_024362995.1 of Heteromeles arbutifolia. Lineage (NCBI taxonomy): Eukaryota > Viridiplantae > Streptophyta > Magnoliopsida > Rosales > Rosaceae > Heteromeles > Heteromeles arbutifolia. Next base: position 3,954,087 of record JANCRC010000010.1, on the reverse strand, counting down.
TTGGGACCAAAATCTCTTTGGTACATTCATTTGTAACATTAATGCTCTCATTTTTTTCCAGTATGTCACGATTTTTCCTTTCGGCTACACCATTTTGTTGAGGTGTGCCAACACAACTTGTTTGATGCATGATACCATGATTGCTCAAATATTGTGACATGATATGGGACATGTATTCGGTGCCATTGTCAGATCTTAAAGTTTGAATTTGAGAGGAGAAATGGTTCTTAACAAGGTTGTGAAAATCCTTAAAAACATCCATCACTTCACTCTTAGACTTTAAAAGGTACAACCATGTGGCTCTAGAGAAATCATCAACAAAGATTACATAATATTTATAACCATCAAAAGATTCAAACATCGGTCCCCATACATCCGAGTGAACTAGTTCGAAAACTTTACTAGTCCTAGATAAGGATGAGTTAGCAGGTAGTCTAGTAGCCTTAGAAAAATGACAGGTTTCACACGAAATTGAATCATTTCCTAAGTTTGGAAACAAAGATGACAGAACAGGTTGAGAGGGATGAGCTAGACGTTGATGCCACAATTGATTATCTTGGGATGGATTGGACTTGGCTTGAAATCCTCTGGGACTGCTCTTTGATATGTAATAGAGACCATCTAGGTAAAACCCTTCACCAATCGTCTTCTTGGTAAGACAATCCTGAAAAATGACATTGTGAGGAGAGAAGATAGCTAAACAATTCAAGGTGTTGGTGATTTTTCCCACAGATAGAAGTTGAAATGGAAAAGAAGGAACATATAAGGCTACTGACTCAATTTTGTCCGACATTAAGTTGATATTTCCCTTGCCTAAAACCTTGGAACTCTCACCATTGGCAGTTGAAACATGAGAGGGTTTTGAAAATTTTTCAAACTTGTGAAACTTAGAGACATGATTGGTCATATGATCTGTGGCACCCGAATCTACAATCCAAAAATCATGCATCATATTTATATTAAGAGCAGTTTTGAAAGCAGTCATGATACCTTGCATGTCTCTTGGGGCATGTGTTGTGTGTCTGTCAGGAAACCAGCGAACTTGCCTAGCAAAGCTGTTGAGTTTCCATCTTCAAAGCCGACCGTTTGATCGCTTTTAAGCTCTTCTTTCTTGCTTTGAAGATACGCTGCAAAGTCATTTATGAGTGCAGCCGGATTTGCTGTGAAGCTCTCGAGAGTGACAGACCCATTTGAGGTTGAGGCAGATGCATTGTTGGCTCTGTGTGTGGCACGGTTCAGTCTTTGTGAGCTCTTGTTATCCTTCATGAACTCCGGCTTTAATTCTGGATGTAAAATCCATCATTTCTCCTTAACATGACCAGTATAGTTGCAGTGTTGGCACTTCAAGTGTGGATTCTTCACTTTGAATTTTCTTTCGTTGGTTAGGTAAGCCCTTGCTTCAGTTATATTGGTCTTTGTGCCAATGTTCATGACTTTCCTTCGTACTTCTTCACGTTGGATGGTTGCACATACACTGGTAAAGGAAGGTAGATCGGGGTTCATGAGTATGTGGCTTCGTAGGTCTTTGTATTCTGAATCGAGGCATGATAAGAGATGGAATATCTTGTCTTCTTCTGCCCTTTTCAGTAGCACGGACGCATCAGTTGTATGAGGCTTATACATTTCCAACTCATTCCACATGCTCTTCACACTGCCTAGAAGTTGAACAAAGGGTTTTCCTTCTTGTTGCAGGTTGGAAATTTCCTTCTTTAACTGAAACACACGAGCAGCATTGTTCTGACTGCCATACATCTCCTTGACTGTCTCCCATAGCTTGAAAGACGATTCAGAATAACTGAATATTTCAGCTAGTTTACGCTCTATGGAATTTAGGAGCCATGACATAACTAGCTGATCCTTGCAAAGCCAGGTTTCATAAGTTGGTGAGGAAGCATCAGGAACTTCGATGCTTCCATTTATGAATCCTAACTTGGACCTTCCACCTAGGGCAAGACTCACTGCTCTCGACCAAGGCAAGTAATTAAACTCATTTAACAAGACCGAACTTAATCTTTGATTTGGGTTGACATCCACCTCAGACAAGTTTGAGGAGGAAAGTATCTGTGGATTTTCAGCTCCAGATGAAGAAGAATTTTCTTCAGCCATATCTAAGATGGAATACGATCAGATGGTAGAAGTGCAGAAGCAGGTTATTATCCCTGCTCTGATACCATGTTGATTTTCAAGAGTAGTTTCTTCTATTCATTCATGAAATTATTACAAGGAGTGCAGCACTATATAAGGAGATTTGCCTCTCCTTGGTTTACGCCATAACAGGCGACTGGGAAGCCTTGAAACAGAAGCAAGGAGGTTGTCAACATTAATTAAGGAGTTGACAACTAAGACTCCTATACATAGAGAAGCTAATCACATAAGACCCGGAACATTAACCACCTAGGGAACCATTAATACCCAAAAGAAAAACTACATGAACAACTTCCTTATTATCCAGGAACCCTAATAACCACTGGATAATCTGGATAACTTCGAATAGGATTTGACTCTTGCAACAACCAATTTCTCACCCATGTGACCCTCCAAGAAATAAAACAAATTAGGCCCTTCTAAAAATATTCAACGTTTGTTAATGCAACTTTTATTAATTCTTTAATTTGTACAAATTGATGGTGCATGCATAGTTTGAAATTTGATTCTCTTTTTTATATTTTTCACTTGGTCTCGACAATAACATTATTAACAAAAAATATGTCCTAGGAAAACATCTAAATAGCTTAGGTAAGGTGATGTTTCGTAATATTTACCAAATTTGGTTCTAATTTCCATATGCTAGAAGGAGTATATGCAAACATTTCTTTATATACAAGCAATAAAAACTTGAGATCTCATGCTTTAGACAATGAAAATGAAGGTAAAAATACAACGTAGAAGAATGCTACAATCGTTGATGAATATCGATCTACTAATGAGACTCATCTTAATCAACTCATACAGTCGAAGATGAACGACTGCGCAACTATATCTAGAATGTTTTTATACAACCTAACTTAGGTTTCATCACAATTTGACAGGGTGAGCTTGTGTGTGTGTGCGCGCGTAATTAGAAAAGCTGGATATAAATTATCATGGGTCGTATTGGTGGTTGAGAGGAAGACCAAGACTTAGGATGTGGATAGTAAATGTGTGAAAGAGCACATCATCGGTCTTATAGTTCATACTTCATACGGTGCCAACCGACATGATCAATTTATAGTTTCTACCCTCAATAATGCATAATGATGGATTGAAATTTCTTCTTCTCACCATTCTCCGTTGTTGTTTTTTTAAGTAACATTTTTGGAACTTTTTAAATCAGAAATAATAATTAAGGAAAGGGACTGAAGGAAGAAAGCCTAAAATTTTCTTTTTAAGAAAGCAATGGGTTCTTTCTTAAAAAGGGTTTAAGCTTTTAATTAAAGCCGAATTAGAAAACTATAAAAACTAAATATAATTATTATAATAGGTTGAAATATCCAGATTTCTGAGAAAATAAGAGTTTATATATTCTAAACTCCACTTCAACTAATATCGAAACTTTTTGTAATAAAACATCACACTTGCTGAACCGTTCATGTGGTAATTAATAAGTTGGGTACAATATCAGTATTATACGAAGTGAGCATTTGACCTGTCTCTTTGATAATTTGACATGATATATTGATATTCAAGTGTCACTGCATCCGCTGCTATGTTAGCCTTTCGAAAAATACATAATAACATATAAAAAAAATTCGTGAAATTAATGACAAAATCAGGCATATTCTGTTTTTGCATCTATTTTTGTTTTTTGTTTTTGCATCATTGTTAGGCTTTGGCTGGTGGCAAGGAGTAACTGGAATCCAAAAAAAATGTTGCTGGCTGGTTGAGCTGGAGGTTTCCTCCGTCATGATAAGTGGGGCTAAATTGTTGCAGGAGACGTGTCACTTGGACTTTTCCTATTTATCCATATTTAATCGGACGGTGGCGAAGGCTGTTTGCTTTTTGAAAGTATTAGCCAACGAATAAAGTCATTCTTCTTTTCTCTCTTATTGAAGTCACAATTGACTCATTTGCAATTTATATATAATACACATATTATTATATTGGAAATGATTACATTATATTTCTTTTTTTACGCATTTACGCTTGTTTTTATACATTCATTTTTATGCAACGTTATTAATAAGGTCAGCCTAAGTTACATAATAACTTTAGAATCTTTCATAGAAGTCGATTTTAAGAACTATATTTACGAGTGAATACTAGTAAGTTACATAATAACTTTAGAGTCTTTTACAGAAGTTGATTTTAAGAACTATATTTACAAGTGAATACTAGACTGTAATTCTGTCGGTTACAATAATATATTATATTATTTAATTAATTTTATTAGGGCTTTAATTTTGATTAAAGGAAAAGTAGTTAGGTTCACTTTTTGACTAAGCGAGCAGAACAAAAATGATAAGGTGATACTTACATTCATAGTCATTATATCATTTATATTAACAATGCAGATCGAAGGTAAAAAGAATGAATGAAAGTATCGAATTGTATATATCTCGAAGTCAATGCCAATAGCGTATTACTTGGATCGAGTTTAGGGCTCTGAATTAATGATAAGATCTTGCTTAGTGACTTGAGCCTCTAGTTTAATTAAATAAAACTTTAATATGAATTAACTGAAGCATTAAGAAGATTAATTAATTGAACACATGAAAATTTTGAAGAAGATGGAGGGATATGACCAAGCGATCGAAATGCTACATGTGGGTGAGCGTGACAAAACATTTTCAGCTCCAATTTGTTGAATAAATCCAAATAAAGAAAACGATTACTCTAATTACCTATTTCGCTATACGGGCATCTTAGCTAGGGCATACCATGAAGTAAATGGAAACCCGCATCCAACTAATCCAAGTTATTTAGATGGAATCATATGATATTAAACCAAATTAATAGTTATAACTACTAATTAGTCTTTTCAAAGCACCTCTAAAAGAGATGTCAAATTTTAAACATCAAAATGATATTTGATGGCTTATGTAACAATTTGACATTTTATACAATTTTTTGCTCAACCCGATATGTTAAACAATAATGTATTTTATATAATTTTTTTCCATCTCTTTGTGAGGTCCAATTATTGAGACAACCAATCAAATACTTGGAACACAACACCATTTATTATATATTGCATCACATCCATTAATAAAGTTATTAAATGAATTTGACAGTTGTTGTCAAATTTGACAGCAAAAAGGATTTGCCTTAAATTGATCAGTGCCACGTAAGAAACTAAAGGCTCGGTTGGAAAAAGGTTGCTGCCATATTTTACTGTTGTATGTTTATGTGGCAGTTTTGACATCTCTTTTAAACATGCTATCAAAATCACATGGTGACCTTGGGTATTTGTGTATTAATATATAAACATGTTGATATGGTTGACAGGTTGAGTAGTAAGGAAATACTAGTCGATAAATAATGCCTTTGTGCTGAAAATAATAGGTCACCCATAGCCACTACCTTGGTATACTATAGCACCAAACAATTTTATATACCAAACAACGTTGCCTACACTAGTAGACCCCCTTCCCCTTCCAATTGTCTCCTTACAGCAAGGTTAATTAAATTTGTGTATATGATATCAATCCATTAATCTACAATATATGTTAAAGTTTAAAAATTATTGATGATTTTCAGTTAGTTTTACCAAATACTGTAGATTACATGATATCGAATAATCCTTTCATTCAATTAAAATATTCATTTTCCTCATAGTTAGTGAAACCATCAAATGTCGCTAATTAAACACATAACAACTTACACCTACTTACTTTTATACATTTGCTTTCGACCATACATACATGATCCACCACATACTATCATCATCATCCTTTAAAAAAACCATCTATAATATTACAATATATATACCCACACGCAGAGATCCCTAACCAAAGCTTATTGCTAAGAGGGTGAACTCATCTCAACTCTCAAGAAAAGCAGAGGGCGAGAGCGACTAGAAACTCAACCCTCCTCTCCTCTCCTCTCTCCGCCACAACAACCGCTATGTCATCGAAGGACTGCGGCCACCACCACAGCAAGCGGCGGAAAATAATCCGCCGCTGCTGCGCCGGCCTCCTAATCTTCAACTTCATCCTCCTCGTCATAATTCTCATCGTGTGGGCTATCCTCCAGCCTTCCAAGCCCCGCTTCGTCCTCCAAGACGTCACTGTCTTCAACTTCAACACCTCCGTCCCCAACGTCTTCTCCTCCAGCTTCCAGGTCACCATCTCCTCCCGAAACCCTAACGACCAGCTCGGCATCTACTACGACAAGCTTGACGTCTACGCCACGTACCGTTCGCAGCAGATCACGTTCTCGACGCTCATCCCGCCGGTGTACCAAGGCCACAAGGACGTCAACATCTGGTCGCCGTTTATCTACGGCACCGAGGTCCCCATTGCTCCGTACAACTCCATCGCTCTCGGGCAGGACCAGAATGCCGGGTCGGTTCTTTTGCTCATCAAGATAGACGGCCGGGTCAGGTTTAAGGTCGGCACCTTCATAACCAGTCGGTACCATTTGTACGTCCGGTGCCCAGCTTTTATCCCTCTGGGTTCCCAGACCACCGGAGTTGTGGTCGGTAATAACGCCGTCAAGTACCAGCTGGTGCAGCGCTGCAGTGTGAGCGTATGAAGAAATTGGAGGCAAAAATTGATGTTGCCCTTAATTGTCGGTCCAACGCCGTTAGTTGAGTTCCTTTTTCTCATGTTTTTATTTTATTTTAGTTTTTTTTAATTTCTGTCTTTTGTATTTGGATAATTACATATATACGCTGGGTTTGGAATTGTACGTTTTGCTATAGAATAAGTATGGAGGATTTTATGAAATAGACGTATAGCAAAATTGCAGTCGGTGGTAATTGAATTTTAGTTTTATTAATGTAATATGAAATCAATAATCCTGCATTTTTTTTCCCAATCCTGCATTTTATTTTGGGCACATATCAACTTGGGTGCAAGTGGAGGATGGGGTGTCAATGTCATTTTATTTCATTTTCAATTGCCCATTTAAAATTTTCTATTGTTGCTTGTTGTTCACTCATTTTCTAATTTCTATTTTATTGTTTCTCTCTCACTTTCTCACTTTTGTTTATATATATATATATATATATATATATATATATATATATATTATTTTAAAATTAATTAGCCTTCCTTTTACTGATTTAGTTATAGTACTTAGCCGGAGAAGTCTTCTTCGTCGATTTAAAAAAATAATAATTAGAATCCAACTTTTTCCTCAACATTTTTTCTGATTCTCTCACACGGGAATGGTCTTATTATATATAGTCCATCTCATTTTCTTGTGAGAAGTTGGAGAAAACAAGTTTTTTGGGAAAATAATTGAACTCTAGAGCATGATTTTCTTATTAAAAAAAATGATAGTACAAAGAAAGGCCTAAAAATGGCCAGAAGCCAGGGAGAAGAATATTGAGTGCATAATTGTATACAGTTTATGTTGAATGTGATCAAATGTTTGCTTCTACATATGACTATATGAGTGGCCCTCTAGAAAGTATGTGGTGATGGAGCATGGCTTGGGCTTCATGAGTTCATATAAAGATAAAAAAATACTTTTATAAATTTATATTTTACCGTAAATCTGAACTTGGTCAAGTTAACTAAAGTAGTGTGCTTTCACTACTGTAACTAAGTTTAAAATTAAGTTAAATACTGTTAGTTTAATCAAGTTAACTAAAGCAATGTTCTCTCCGTAAAACCTAATGTAAGTAGCTAGCTAGGGTGGGGAGGATTATTAGGAAACTTGGATGGGTTTGGGTCCTCCACATGGTAGTAGGAGTGGTGGTCCTTTTCATAAACCCCTAATAATGGAGGGAGGGGGATGGAAAGGGACTGTCGTTTATGTTAAAAATAGAGAATTGTTATTAGCACTTTAAAAATCTCATTTGACATTCCAAACTTTCTATAATTAGAAAGAAAAATACATTTGTGAGGAGTGTAGAATGCGATTTTTAGAGTACTAATAATAATTCCCAATAAATAATCTGAAAGAAAAGCTTAATGAAGCTTCTAAGAAGGGAGGTGCCTTAATGCACGCAATGCATGTTAGACTGTTCTGGAAATTTGACATTGTTGAAGCGTGGGGGTACTAACGAGTGTCGCATACACGTCAAACCAATCACATGATTGCATGTTCTCTCAAGCCCTTCACGATTACTCAAGATACAATGAATATTGCATCCATAAGATTTTGGTCTATGTTGATTTTGTTTAATTTAATTAAAAATCATAAACAAATTTTGTTTTCCAACTTTGATATACAACCATTGATTTAATCGGCAACTCACAAATAAGTTTCTCAAAACTCAGTTTCATAGTAAAAAAAAATTCAGTATAATTTCGAATAAAAAAACCTCTTCACTCAACGGCTCTTCCACAAGAATATGCGAAATTATACTGAATTTTTTTTCACTATGAAACTGAGTTTTGAGAAACTTATTTAATCGGCAACTCACAAATATGATGCTTTGGATTCATATATTTAGGGCCTGAAAAGGAGGTTCTGGGCTGCTTGGATTTCCAGTTGAACTACAAAAGGCTTCCTGGTGTAGGACTAAAACGTGTTTAAATCAAATAAACACGATGACATGCCAACAGCAACAGAATTAGTGACAATTAAATCTTATTAATTACGTAAGAAAAGACTAAGGTAACCAAAAATCACATTTTATTTCAATCATTTCCAAAAGATCTTAGGGTTGGTTTGCTATGAAAAATATTTGACTACACCAGCTTGCTCAGTTGTAGGCTGGACCCTTTTGATCTGTACGTTTCAAGTTGGGTGGTTTCAGGGCCCAATAAACTTATTAGGACCTAATGGCAGCTTCAAAGACGAGGAATTTTTCTCTGTTTTACAACAATATTTGGGATGGGAGATTTGGATTCTTCGTTCGAAAAAGTCAAAGTTCTTACTCATAAGTAGAGATTAATATCATTTTTTGAGTTCAAAGGACGATATTCATTTAAGAAAATTGGAGTTTCTACGGTACATGCAGGATATGGTGCAAATTACTAGGCCTCGATGAAAACCTTGTCGGAGATTTCAATCCGGTCGAAGGGAAAAAGAGCGTTTCGCACCTGGCGTCCAACTAGGCCTGTCAATTCCTGACACGACCTGATAACCCGACACGAAATTAACAGATGTTCGAGTCGACACGATAACGAATCGGGTCGTTATCGGGTAACCCGATAAGCACATTTTAAGATAATGGGTTGGTTCAGGTATACACGTGGGTAGCACGATACACGATAAGCAAAATCTTAATTTTATAATTTTATAACCCTAAAAAATACCATAATAATTATATATATTAATTTAACAATTTTATATGTCACATCCCGGCCCGGGGCGGACCACTTCCCGGGCCCGCTCCACCACCGTAGCACGATATTGTCCGCTTTGGGCCCCAACCATGCCCTCACGGTTTTGTTTCTGGGAACTCACGAGCAACTTCCCAGTGGGTCACCCATCATGGGAGTGCTCTAGCCCCCTTCTCGCTTAACTTCGGAGTTCCTACGGAACCCAAAGCCAGTGAGCTCCCAAAAGGCCTCGTGCTAGGTAGGGATGGGAATATACATTTAAGGATCACTCCCCTGGGCGATGTGGGATGTCACATTATACCCCTAAAAACTATAATAATTATATATATATATATATATATATTAAATAAAATTTAAAAAATTAGTGACCATTGGATCGGTTGAGATTTAATCTCAGTCATCCATTGTGCATTAGGTTGGCGGCTAATATATTTTTATATGGTACAGTACTATTGTTTTATTTCTTTTCATAATTAATTTGGTAAACTTCTCATAATTTGAATGGTTTTTAATATATGTTTGGTTTTTCTCTACTTAGTTTATGCGGAAGAGAGTTCTGACCTGGAAAACCTTACTAAAAACATCATCAACATAACTCTTGAAGGCAATAGATCAAGCCAAAGTTCCAATACAATTTCCTCATGATAATCGATGAAAATTGAGGATTTTGTAAAAGGAATAACATGCAATCTTTGAGCTCCATTGGCAAGGTTTAAACTTTTGAGAAAGGCTTCACAACCTTGAAAGCAAAAACTCTTTCATTTTGCATATCCTTGCACATTTAATATTTTGTAATAGACTAGTAGTGTATCGATGTTTTTTATTATGCACTTGTTTTCGAGTGTAGATGTAGTACTTAAACGATAAATGCGTTTTAATGTTTTGAAGTAATATTTATGTGTCAATGTGTGGTATGTGTAAATTTAAGAAAAAAAATATTTTTTTCTTAACGGGTCGGGTCATTTTACCCAACATATTTTTCTTAATGGGTCGGGTCACTTTATCCGTTGGTAAAGTGACCCAACATGTTAAGGACTCGTTAAGATAATGGGTGTAACACGACACAACCATTAAGATAACAGGGGTTACATGAACACGACAGACACGACCCGTTTGCCAGGCCTACGCCCAATTGAAGTACACCTCGTGCTTCAGCAATACTCCTCCAAATATAGGAAGCATTCGACTTTACTGGAGCATGCATGAAGCCAACCTGAGAAAAGTACCGAGCCCTGAAAATCTGAGCAACTAGGGACTCGGGATGTTGTAATATGCGCCATCCCTGATTTGCCAACAATGCCAAGTTGAACATATACAAATCCTTGAACCCCAAACCTCCTTCACTTTTAGGTTTGCACATTTTCCTCCAACTAACCCAATGAATTTTCCGTTGTTCCCCACCAAAATTGTGCCACCATTTGACTCAACTCATCATACAACGTCTTCGGTATCAGGAAAGTTTGCATAAATTAGATTGGTATTTATGAAAGTTAGTATAAATTAACATATATAAACTACATATAAAATTAATTAACTTATTGAAGGAAAATTGTGTTTAAAGTTTCAGAGAGACTGGTATTAATGAAAGTTAGTATACCATTAATCGCATCAGTATTGTCCCCACTCAATCACCCCTGCAACCAATAAGTGGAATTTTTATGCAAAAGGACTTAATACGATTAAAAGTGGAACTATTTATATAAGTTGTGATCTGTTTTATGAAATGTCTGATGTGAGACTTTTTATCTAACACGTCTCCATGTGGGACCACTCTCGAGTGTACCACTCGTGGAGTCAATTATGTGGTAACAATTTCTACTGTATTCAGTCTTGATGAAATTGTACCAACAAAACAAATAAACACCTTTGATCAAGGCCAAAGCCTCACGCACTCACAAGGTAGGGGGTGTTTGGTCAATGGATTTCAGATGCCTAAGTCAATTTCTTTGAAAAGAGAGAGAGTTTAGGACTTAAATGTGTCGCAAAAGCTTTCCAGAAATTAGTGGAGATGAGACATTTATAGGGAGGTGGCTGTTGCTAATTATAAGAGTATAAGAGACTACAATGGTGACTGAAGCCAAATCCTGGGATGAATGTAATATAACGGTAGTTGAAGCGCTTGCTCTAAGAGATGCACTCAAGTTTCCAAAACAAAAAGGTTTCTCAATAATTTCTGCGGAAGGAGATTCTAAGTTAGTTATTGATGATGTGGAGTACAGGTGTGGTGTCCTTTGGAGAATTCAAGGCACGGTTGAAGACATTCGTTGGTTAGCTTCCTTCTTTCATTGTGTGACTTGGAAGCACATATATCATGAAGCAAACTTCGTGGTTGATGCTATAAATAATGTGGGTTTGTCTCTCTCCAATATGGATATTTGGGATAGGACCCTTCCATTACGAGTTTTTACTGCTTTTATGTTGGATTGTAATAGTCTTGGTTGTTCAGGATTTCTTCCTTTAATTGATTTTCTTTTCGAGTTAAAAAAAACTACAAGATTGTAGGAACCCTAATTACAAAAGTCAAGTAAGCCCACCTGTGTTGGGCTCACGTTAACAAATTCTGATGGATTCATCTAAGAGTGTTGTTTTCTGTTTTACACAATCTAAATTAGAAAGTCCAAAAGTTAAGCATGCTCAGATTTGAGTATGCAATCACCTTTTTTTATGTTTTCCAATTCAATTTGCTCTTAAAATTCTCCTTGTGATTTTTCTCATTTTCTTAAAAAATCTTAGCCACCCAATTTCTGAAGGATATTCCTTCTATCTGTTCAGTTGTTTGTGGACATGGTTGTCAGAGAAGGACCTTTTGTTCGTTTTGAATTTTGTTTGGGTGGATTTGGTCCAGTGTGGAAGTTTTGCCCTTTTGGGGTTCTTGTTTTTATTTGAACTTGATGTGATTCTACCTTGTAAACCACTTTGATGCAACATTGACAACTTTTTTGTTTATTTTTTTGGAAAATATATACCAAGTTCATGAATCGTAACGGACGTTGAAATTCCAAATTCTTTTGAAACCGAACTAGAAGAAAATAGTCGAACTAGAGTTGGAATCCCCTAACCCAATTAGTCTGAAAATTAGGTCAAATGCACCGTTCTAATAATCTCGTGAAGGAGAAGAAAGAAAGAAAGGCATGGATCGATACATGTCACATGTCATGATTTCAAATAGTCGGACTTGGCCGCAAATAACTGTGAACAAGTTATTTACGGAAGGTAAATATGGACTTTGGCAATGCATAATATACTGAATCGTCAAATCTATAGTATTATGCCATAAAATTCAACACCAATGGATAATGGAGATAGACTTTGTGTATAATTTGTGCTTCGTACATGTGTCTCCACCTAAATTCACATTACTAAACGTAAGAAAATAAAATTTCAGGCTAATATTCTAAACGACATGTCCTGAATTCGATTTCTGATATTGGTAAATCACATGATAATAGTTAGGGTAGACTGAAATGCCTTGTGAGTCTTTCCAACTTAAAAAAAGGTGGACTATGATAGCCAAATAACCCGTTAGTCCCTTTAAAAATTAATATAAAATTTAGATCACATGTGACCTAATTGTCACATGGCTTAAAAAAACTTGGTTCTTTTTATGTTGTTTTTAAGGCAGCCACCACATATGCCCGTTGGAGCACTTTTCTCTTTCATTTGAATTGAGTGTATCAGTGTTTATATTGCTTCGATTTCTTTATGCATTGTTTATCTAATTAGCTTAAAGAAAATTCTTACATGGTTACTGTCATTTGCGAGTTGTTCCACAAAACTTGATCATTTTCTAAAACAAGCTACTGTGAAAAAAACCATTTGCTTTGCTCTCTTTGTTTAAAAGGAAGAAAGTTGAAGTTCTACCATAAAATTAAAGGAAAATTAATGAAAAAGGCTTCAAATATTTGCATTTTAATAAAAAATCAACCACGAACTTTATTTAATGATAAGGGACAAAATAAAAAATAAAAATAAAAACATAAAAAACACCACATGCTCTGGTGCGCATACACCCCACCCCACCCCCCATTTCCACTCTGTTTTCTCCCCATTGTCAGCTAACATTAAACCATTATTATTATTTATTTATTTTGTTGAGAATAAGAGAAAGACTTCAAATTGAATTACATTTTCCCAGTTTTATTTTTGTGGTGTTGTTTCTCAATAGTAGTCAAGATGACGAGAGATTTTCAATGTGCCCGGAACACAGAGTGATACACCACTTCTCTATACAAGTGGTGAGATTCTTGTGGTAAAAAATAAAATTTCCCACCACTTACATAATAACACGTGGTGTAGAAAGTTAAGATTGTAGATGGAGGAGAAGAGGAAGCCGCAGATGGGCGAACAATAAAAGAAAATTAAGTAATTGGTGTAGAAAGTTAAGAAATTGAAGAGTTGCAGAGAAAATTTGATGAGTATCGAAGAAAATTAGAATAATAAAATGTGTTTGGAAGGTGAAAATGTGCCAAGAAAATTCAAGAAGATGAGAGAGAAGAATGTAGTACCGTAAAATTTCATAAATAGTGTAGTCCCGTTAAGTTTCATAAACAGTGTAGCACCGTTAAATTTCATAAACAGTGTAGTACCGTTAAGTTTCATAAACAGTGTAGTACCGTTAAGTTTCATAAACATTGTAGAAAGTTTCATAAACAGTTTGTGTGAGGACGCTTTGATCCGCGCGTCAAATTATATTTTATTTTTTTAATATTAAAATTATGTCTTTTTCATAAGTTCTTTTGTCATTTTTATTAAAATTTAAGAGTTTTTCATTAAAATTTAAGTCTTTTTAATTAAATAAAGTTATAGCATGGTTTTTTTATTAAAATAAACTTAGCCCAAGTCATTTTTCATGAAAATTCCCTAAAATTAATAGGCAATATGAGGAGAGCACATAAGCTCTTGCATGGTCTTGTCCCTCATTGATGTGGGACTTTGTCATCACATTCTAACACGCTCCTCTACGTACGGATTTTCAAGCCTATCACGCGGACAACACTGATTAGGTGATGTGGAGCATGTGTGGTCATTTGGCTCATTAAATGTCGTGGAGCACGTGTGGCCGTTGACCTTTACACGTGGGCTAGCCTGCTTTGATAACATGAAGAAAGTTGAGCTTTATATTGCTCAACTCCTTATAAGCTCTTGCATGGCCTAGTCCTTAACCGATGTGGGACTTTATCTTCACATTCTCACAGATGTATTAAATAGGCAAAACGATTAATATTGTTTTCTTGGTGTAAAAAAAAGATTCGTTTTAGCATTTGAGTAACCAAACAGAAACAAAAACTTCGGGCATGAATTTTATCTAGCCAACAACTTAAGCAGAAGTTCAAAGATTTTCTATACAAGTTCCACTAATTACTTATTTTTTTGGTTACAAAATGCAATTAATTAATATATTATATACCAAAAGATTATATAGAGAGACAAGTTGTAGAATGGTTAGATCTATGGACATGGTACTCCCTACTTCAATGCGATTTGAGAGTTTAATTTTTTCACATATTCTCAGTGTAACATGATATTTAGTCGATATATTAATCCTTGTAATCTTGCATTTTCAGTGAGCCCGACTTTCAACAAAGTGCTTAAAATATTTTTATTGTTTGCAATTAATTATATTGTATTGCAATATTTTTAAACCTAGTTTGAATAGTCTATATAAGGGCCTTTATTCAATAAATGAAAATATCATACTTTTCTTTTATAAAAAAATCCAATCTTCAATGTTTCCAAAAAAAAAAAAATCCAATCTTCAATGGAAAATATCATTGATTAAACAATAATTAATGAATTCGTAACAAGGCACTAGTAAGAAGTGGTCAAAAAAGTGATATTTTATTTATTCATTTTATATACATATATATTGATAAATCAGCCATAATTAGATATCGAACTCTGTGTTTATAGTAATTGATTTTAGAACTCAAACACTCAAACGTTTGTCATTGCACATACTGATCAAATGTTAAAAGTTAAAATTCAAGTTCGGAGAAAGCAATGGTATCAAAACTTTGGCTTGTTGGTAAACTAAAAAAACGTATTTAGCTAGAGGTTTCATTGATAAATATTCCTTGGCCCCTTGGGGCCCTGATAATCATTATCAAATTGAAGTTGGGTAGAAGCAGATAACATCAAAAGTCAAGCAATGGCAACGCTACGTCGAACCACCTCAATTCCCTACTGCTAACAAATCACCATCCCTCCGCACGCCGATAGTCTCTTAAACAAAGAATTCCCGCACACACAAAGCGTACCACTTCTACCTTCTAAAGCAACCGCGTTGTGTTGCCACCTGCCCACGCGGCCTCGCCGCATTCCTCCCTTATATATACCCACACCACACTTCACCGTCTCATCTCTCATTCTTCTCAGCTACACCCATTTCACTACTTTCTATTCCCTACAAATTGTTTGCTGTTCCTCCGACGTCCTCCGCCATGTCAGAGAAACAAGCCCATTTGAACGGGGCCTACTACGGCCCCTCAATCCCTCCCAAATCCCAGTCCTACCACCGCCCTGGCCGCGGCGGCAGCGGATGCCTCAGCTGCTGCTGCAGCTGCATCTTCGGCCTTGTTTTCAAGCTCATCATGACCGCCGTCGTCGTCCTGGGCTTGGCCTTTTTCATCTTTTGGCTCATCGTCCGCCCTAACCGTGTCAAGTTCCACGTCACGGATGCCACCCTCACGCAGTTCAACTTCTCCAACGACAACACCCTCCACTACAACCTCGCCCTCAACCTCACCATCCGAAACCCTAACAAGAAGATCGGTATTTACTACGATCGCATCGAGACCCGGGCCTATTACGAGGATCAAAGGTTCAGCACGGTTACCTTGACGCCCTTTTACCAAGGTCATAAGAAAACGAACGTGTTGAACCCCGTGTTCCAAGGCCAGCAAGTGCTTGTAGACTCGAAGGCGCTTTCCGAGTACAATCAGCAGAAGAGTACTGGGAATTACGAGATCGATTTGAAGATTTATCTTCGGATTCGGTTCAAACTCGGATTGATCAAGACTGGCAAGTTCAAGCCCAAGATTGAATGCGACTTGAAGGTTCCCTTGACTCAGAACGGAAATTCAGTTGGTACTTTCCAGACTACCAAGTGCAAAGTTGATTACTTCTAATCAATCTTCACAGCCTACGATTGATCGATCGATCGAGTTCATATATCTTGTTGTTCATTCAGTTTTCGATTTTTTTTTTTTAATTTTTGCTACTATTCTTTTGTTTTTTTGTTTTTGGCATTATTATTACGTTACCAGGTAGCTCTCATATATATACAGAGATGATTATATTATTACTTTTGATACCTACTTTGGTTACGCATGTTCATAAATAAATATTGATGGATTATTTTTAGTGGTTAGACTTTTGCTTTCCGTGATGGTTTTGATATTGATGTTTTAGTTATACTTGTTCAACGTTTCATTTCTTTCGAAAAAGATAATCTGCCACTAAAGTCTCATCTAATTCTTAACGATTGAATAGTCCTTTGGAATAAAACTTAAAATAATAAATGAATTGCGAACACATGCAATCTAATTAGAATTGTGAACCGTTGATTGGTGAGTTATAAACTATGTAATGTTCATTTCAATCACCAGTTATCAACACTTACCATCACGATGAAGAAACTTACTTATTCTGATTTCAGTGTTTTTAAAGAAACTCTCTTAATGTGAACAGTCACATGAACAATGGGATAACAGAAACACACTAAAATGGATATATAGCTAGGGAAGTATTTTCTTGAGCATTGGCAACTCATGTTAGCTGTCTCGTCTCTTCGGCCACTTATTCTATGTCACATGGGCTAATTTTGCTGAAAGAGGAGACAGCACATTGTAAGTCGAAGTCGAATATAGCAGTACTCCTTGCTGCTTGTACCAAAACAGATGCTCCTTGCTGTTTTTATTAAATCAACCTTTTTGCCTGATTTTAACTAACTACAATTACATATCAGATTTATCACATGGGCCTTTCTTGCGTTTTTAAGCCTAAAATATCTAAGTAATGAACGAACTTGTAAATTTAAACAAAATGAAATAGTTGATTCGGTCATAACTTAATCAAAGATTGAATGTTAAAAAATTATAACTTTCTAGAGCAATGTATTTCCTGCTATGTACTTAAATTTGAATCTTTATCTTTAGAGTTTAGATTAATTTAGTGTAAAATATCATATGTATCGAAAAAGATAAGCTTTCTAAAACTTTTGCAAACTCTTACCGACTGAAAATTTGACTTAACATACTTATAAACTATAATCGCCTTCTCATGTTTTCATATTAATTAAAAGTTTGGTGGCTAGCTTTCGTTGTTTCAATGGAACAGGAGGGAAGAATTCGTGAATGCTTATTCATTAAGGTAATACATGCTTATTAAATATATATTCAATCCTAATCACAATTAATTTTTTTTTTTAAAAACCCCTTTATTTGTTGTGTGACTCCTTCAACGAAAATTACATATAATAGAATATTTTGCCAAACTACTCCTGCCCTAGTAACTGAAAATAATGTGAAAAGACGCTTCAAATCTGACCTCCTCATTGAATATTGAGGAACAAATTTCTGCTGATACCACGTTCATATTGGTCAATTTGGCCATTTGCCTCTCTGTTAGGTTGACATGCATATTTGCTATTGTATATTTACCTTGTTTTAAGTTTTAATATTATTGCATAAACAAAAAATTAATCAGCAAATGGGAAGATAGAGAAACTACTGAGAAAGGGTCAAAATCCAGCGGCCGGAAATCATAACAAAGAGACAAAAGAAAAAATAACCCTTGATTTTATAGTCTACCATTATTGTTCAAGTACTGATGTACACACTCATCTTTACTTTTTACATACATTTTTTAATTTTCAGTCGTCAGATCAAATGAATTGAAGAAGATCAATGATTAAATATTAATTAACAAGAGTGTGTGAGAAGTAAAAATGAGTGTGAATATCACATCCTTATTATTCTAGAGAATTGTTATTGGCACTCCAAAAAATCTCATTGTGCACTCTAAACTTTCTATTATTAGAAATAAAAATACACTTAGGAGGAGTGTAGAATGATATTTTTGGAGTGCTAATAACAGTTCTCTTATTATATTCCCATAAACAATTTATCGCAAATAAAAAAAAATATTCCTTCCCTTACTTGTCCGTATCTTTAACCTTGACATGGTATCGTAGTTTTTTTATTTAATTTTTAATTTTTTTTGAACAAACAATATTATTTACGTGAGTAATGCTAGGAAGATTTAATTTGTAAACTAAATGACATGAAAGTTGGTGATTGGATTATTACTTAATCATTGATAAACAAGCTCATTTTTTATTAGTGACACCTTATTTGGTTTGCTAGCATTACTTTTATCTACGCTAAGCGGAAGAGGGATGAGCTAACAATAATGTGATTCAAATTTATCTTTGGCAAGATTTAAACCTAAGATCTCTCATTACAAGTGAAAATGAATACTATTAAACCGTAATACTAAGTGGCGACATAGTATCGTAGTTTGTTTATTTACTGCGACTGAA
The DNA here is from genome assembly GCA_024362995.1 of Heteromeles arbutifolia. NCBI lineage: Eukaryota > Viridiplantae > Streptophyta > Magnoliopsida > Rosales > Rosaceae > Heteromeles > Heteromeles arbutifolia. Next base: position 3,935,166 of record JANCRC010000010.1, on the reverse strand, counting down.
TACTTGGTCTACACAACATTGGTGTTTCACTCATAATTACATTGAGCCCCTTAGGATAAAATCAAACTTTGCTTTCGACCCGCTTCTCTGAATCTTACAAGGTGACTAGATTTTTGGCTAATTTCTGTATTATATAAAGAGAGTTTTAATGAAAATGGTCTCGCAATATAAATTCACTTAATCAATATTTATTTAATCACAAGATCGGATTGAAAACTCAATCACACTACGAAATTACTCCTTAGTACCCTTTTAAAAACGACAAGAGAAGCTAATTTATCCTGGATATTAGGTAAAATTCAATAGAAAATGACTGTAACGGCGGATAAGCGACAGAAATACTAGCGTCAGGAAAATGTTTTTTCTCTCGAATAGCACTCTTAGTCCGCCAAGAAAAAGGAAAGCATTTTAAATTTAAAAAAAAGGTCAATGATGTCGGATAGAAGATTATTAGCGTCGAATACACATGACATTAATACTCTCGTTGGATACAAGTGACATTAATTATTGAGCAATCATGTTAGTTACAAACACATTTAGGTCCTTCACAACCTTATAATTTTGGAGTACTGCTAGGAAGACCAAATTTTTTAACCAACTTTGTAAACTAAATGATGCGGTTGTAGATGATTAAATTTCTGATTAAGTATTGATTAACATGTTTGTTTCTTATTGATGACACATTATTTGATTTACGAATTTAGTATCCATAGCATTATCCATAATTTTGTAGCTTGGCTACTGAAAGATGAAACGCCTTTGCACATGGGGCCACAACCCACAAGTATCAATGTATAATGTAATGTATGGGCAGAGGATCCCATTGGGATGTCCTAATGAAGGCGGCCGCTGATTCATTATGTTTATGTGGTTGCGAGAAGTTGATCGAATATTACAATTTGTTCTTATAATTAAAAATATATATATTATTCGGCGTTTGGATAAAAAATAAAAATAAAAAATTTGTGAGACCCTTGTCGTTAGTTTTCTATTACACATGTCTTGTTCCTTAAAGAAATATCGTACCTTCTTTTAACAAATGATAGTATACTACACTAAACTACGGAGAAGGAATTCGAAACAGAACCTCAAATGCAAATACGACTAACTGGACTACAAACCACTTGAAGATAAATATAATACTTGAGTTACCAGAATGTTTTTCCAAATTCTAGTGAGTGGGTTGTGAGATGGCATTAAGTTGTTAAAAAAATTGAGAATAACCCATCAAAATTTGGGTTATCTTTCTTCTTTTGAATTTCTTTTTATCAAAACCACAGGGAAAATTAGAACTAATTTGGTTAAAGCTGATGTAAAGGTTCATTCTTTTTGTTCGTTATATTCATTGGTTTAGCACCCAAACCCAACGCTGAGGCTCAAAGCCCTGGTATATCCTTCGACATTAGGAGTCCAAAAGATTTATGGGGTTGGACCAAAAAAGAAGGAGAAAAGGCCCAATCATTTAAATTCTATATCAAAAAATAAATTTTCAAACCCGGCCCAAATTTAGTTGAAACTTTGGTTACCCAAAATAAGCACAATAGCACGAGATGAGAGCATCTCCAAGAGGCTCTTTAAAATCTTTTAACCAAATATTATACAACTCTTTCACTAAAATAAAAATTGATAATTAGGTAGTATTTTAATAGTTCGTGATCATTATAAATTTACCAGTTTAATCTTTCGTTAAGCAAGATTACAATTGTGTGATTCTATTATTAGGGGAGCAAACTAAACCTAAAACAAGTTTGTTCTCTAATTTAGTGTTTTGTCTAGAGGCACTTAAGGTCCTTCATCTCGTCAACGCTTGGAGTTATTTATTTTAAATCTTAAGTATTTTTGCAACAAAATAATTTGTTGCCTTCGACAAATTCTTTCGTCCAGACCTATTATAGAAGTGAACTCTTTTTAAAACATTAGTTCAATACATCCACGGTTATTTTATTTATCGCGAACTATTTCGTCAAGTTCTAATGTGATGAAATAATTTAGTCGCTTAGTGTGGGAGGATAAAATCCAGTTTCAACTCATGGGCCAATCCAAGTCACCCAAGGATGGTGTTATGCAAGGTAAAATGTAAGGAAAGCCCACGAGGAACATGCGCACATCTCCAGATAACCGCCTCCACTACAGAGGACCATAGAGGAAGTGGGAAAGGAAGATATGACGTGGTACTTGTTCCCGAAGCATGCGGTCATATTACGGAGGACCACTAAGGAAGTGGAAAAGGAAGAGAGATCGTGATACTTGTTTTCCAGGCATGCAATCCTATACATATGGAGAAGAGCCCAAGAACAAGGTACGTAAGGAGAACCCGAGAGAATTCAAAAAAGAGAAAACCAGTCAGCTGACTTGAGCGTCGGAGTATCTTTTGCAGGTACCCTCGCCTGGGCAAGTTATGGAGGAAGACTATTCTGGGACACCTTAGAGAAGGATTCGGCAAACGTAAGGATTACGGTCAACAAATCTGTGGAGGTATTTCTTCTTGTAGGAAATCTCGCTCCAACAGTTGGCGCCGTCTGTGGGAAAGAAACAAAATCAAGTTACAAACATGACTGGATCCGCACAAGAAGTTATGAATCCTTCCGAATACGCAGAGACTCGATCAGTACATGCGAATCTCTTCCTCATATCCATGAAGTTTAGCCTGGCACTCTCTAACCTGCTATTGGTTAAGGCTGAGAGATTCCAACTTGGCAGCCAGTCTGTCTGATTTTTCCTTTTGAAGTAGAGCTAACTCAAAACAACGGTAGAGTTAAAGTTTACAGAAATGACGAAAACGTGAGAGGATGAAAGAATACCTTCATAAGACAATGAGATTCATAGGAGTCGACATAGTCGTCAAGCATTGCCTCGAAGCCACCGACGTCATTAGGATGAGTAAAGCCTCTCGCCACAGCAGTACCGGCGCTCACATTGTCCCATAGATCCTCACCAAGGGTGATGAGACTCCCATATCTTTTTGTGAACTTAGGCCTCCAAGCTTGAGATGAATTACAAGAACCATCGTCACTAGTCGAGCCGAATGTGAAAGGAGCCGATTGCCATTGCATGGGTCTAGGGGTCATGCCGAAGATAGTCGGCGAGCCACGCCTAGGCTTTTTGGGCCTATCCCCCTGAGGACGTTTATCCGACCTGTTTTCAATTCTGGGCACAGGAAGGTCACAAGGAGGCAATGCGACGCAGCGGGGCAGTGGAATGTCAAGTGGTGAAGCCATCGTAGGAAAATAATTTGAGTCGAAATCTGTGTCCGTTTGCTCTGACTCCTTGTCTTATTCTCATTCGCCTTCTTCTTCGGAGCTTTCTGTTCAGGAGTCAGTCACAAGTACGGGAGACTCTACGTTGAACTGAAGATCAAGGTCGACGGCGAAGATGGATTTAAGCAAGGGGTCTGGGGGCAACGACCGGTCGACCAAACAATACGGGAAGTAAATGATGGAGCTGCAGAGAGAGGTGATTTGAGTAAGGGCGTCGGCAACTTCTCTAGAGCTCCATATCTTCCTCATCACAAACCTCTTTAGCCAACGTTTTCGGTCTTTAGAGATTATCTGTTCGGGACCATCCGATAAAGCTGTAAAAGAAGTGCACGGTAAGTAAAGTCCGCTAAAGTGTATGTCATCTGGAACATGACCTCGGTCATGAGTAAACCCGGCAGTTTCTGACACGACACGAAACGAAAATAACGGGTTTCGGGTCAACACGATAACTTATCAGGTGACCCGTTAATAATGGGTTCTTAATAGGTATACACTCAGGTAACACATGGGTAACCTGTAACAGCTCGTCCTGGGAAATTTGTACAGTAGATGTGAATTGACGAAAATGCCCTTGGAAATTAAGTTGTAATATTGGTTAAGCTTGGTTTGGGCCAATTAAGTGGAGTCCTAATTGTGTGGAACCAATTAGGATTAGGTTTTGTGTATTTTGGGGTTATGGACCAATCCAAAACCTTATACCTCATTCTCTCTCCTCTCCCGTGCTTTCTCTCTCCCTCTCGCAGACTCTCTATATCTCATTCTCGATTTTGTACGGACAAACACCCAAAACCCGTCGAAACTTTGCAGATCGTGGTCAAAGAGGACACCATTGTGTTCGTGAAGCTCAGATGAGTTGATTGGTACCCATTTCAGGTAAGGATACATTCGAAATCTCGTGAAACCGAAACCCCCTGATTTTGTCATTATTCATGCTCACATAAAACCTTGTGTTTTTGGAGATTTTAAGCTTATCGGGAGCTTAAGGAGGTCCTAAGGAAGCTCAGAATGGTTCGTTGGAAGGTTTTGGACGTCGGAGGACTGAGATCGACGTGTTTCTAAGTTTGCCGAATTATCGAGCTTCCTCAGGTAAAATCTAGTGGATTTTAAGCTTTGAAACTTGTATGGTTGTGTTCTACATGCTCGTAGCTTCATTTTGGTACCAATTTTATGAAAAATGGTTGAAAAACGAGTGAGAAACCATGTTTGGAAGTTTACCCAGAAACCGACGAACAGTCACCGTCGACCGGCGACTCGTCGAAGAAGACGGAGCATATTCCGTTAAAGTTGACGGAATATGCTAACGCCGTTAGTTAAGTTTAACAGTTACCGTTAAGATTTGACGAAATATTCCTGGAATATACCTGACGGCGTTAACTGACGCCGTCAGTGTGACTATCACGTGGCCTCACGTGGGGGCGCGTAGGTCAGTGCGCTCGTAGGCGCGTGAGGCTCCGAAAAATTATTTTAAAATATGGGGATGATCCTGAGTTTGTGTAGATCACTGTGGTATATTTATATACCCAAATTGAGCAAAGTATGAGAAGTTATTAGCTAAAATTATGTATATGCTTAAAGTAATATTGTTATAGTTATTTCTCATATAGGCGAGACCTATCCAGAGGACGAGCGTAGCTAGGCTAGACGTGGGGGTTACGACCCGACTACATACCAGTGAGTGGGCAGTTATTTTCAGTATATATATTTATACTTGACGTTTTTCCCAGATAAACGTATTTTAATGGAATGTGATTTAAATGCCATGTTATACCTACATTTTTAGCATATGCATTATCATAATTATGCATACTGTTGCATGGTGCTGCGGAGGCCCAGGTAAGCCCAGGTGAGTATATTATGCTGGTAATGAATATGAAATAGTTGGTGATGTTGAGATGATATTAAGCTCATTAATCTGCACCCCGGTGTTAGTGCTCTCGCCAGAGTTAGGGCATAGCTTCACATGATCGTTCACCTCCCGCACCACACGATCACCTTGGATCCAAGATAGGTGCATAGCCTGTCGTATAGACCACTTTTAGTGGGTTCGACTTGTAGGTGACCCGCGATTAGCGCTCAACCTTCATGTGATTGTAGCACTTGAGCGTATTCATTATACACCTAGCCTGTCGGTCAGACCACGTGAGGTGGTACCGACTTGTGTACAGATATATATAAATATGTTGAGATATAAGATTGAGAAATGATTGAATTGAGCTCTAGTTTCTGCCGTATAGATCACACGTCAGGTGACTTCGGCTAGCAGATTATTTATATTGAATTGCATCACCTGGCTCATTATTATTTATTATATTGTGATATTGGGCATAGCATATACATGGCATACATTCAAATGAATCTTGATTTACTGAGAATGTTTGACTTTTATTTACGTATCCTATTTTATGGGAAAGCTATACTTGTTTTACGGCGAGGGGTTAGTATATTCAAAGGAAAATAAAGTTTTTATATAAGCGTTGTTTTACTGACCCACTTAGCTTTGTTTTGCGCCCCTCCAGGTATTAGGTAGCTTTGTTGGTGGCTCACGAGGACTCGGGTGGAAGTTCTGATAGTACATCATCCATGTAGGATTATTGGTTACTGTTTGATTTAGTAATTTCTATACTTGACTGCACTTAGACTTAATTATGCTCTGAAGGTGTAGTAACACTTATTTCCTTTCTAGCCATTCTGGATGTTTGGTTTTTTATTCGTTCGAAATTTCTATATCTTAACGCTTCCGCAATGCGCATATGGCTTATGTCACGCTCACGTGACGGCCAACATGCCTTGATCTCGGTCGGGGTGTGTCATAACCCGTTTCGACCCATTAAGAAAAAAATTATTTTGATAATTTTAAAGTTTAATTACGAAAAGATTTATTATAAAATACAATAGTCATATTAATATATACAATATATTCTATATAAAATATATAGTTTTGTATTATTATTCTATATAAGTTAAAAAAAAAAGTTTTAGTCATTATTTATTTTTATTATGAGAGTTCATTATTATCATTACTAGGATAAATTTTACTTAACATATTGTTGTCCAAAATTAAAATAAACTAGTATAGTATTTGTATAGGCAAGCACTAAAAAGACATACATACAAGTATGAAAAATGTGAAAGAATATATAAACACTCGTGATTCATCATTATTCCTCCACGAGTAGATAATGGTTACACTTACATTATCGTTTAGATTTTTAAAATCCTCCAAACCCTCATGAATAATGTTTTTTATTTGAGGGCAAAATTAATAATAGTTATTGCAGAAGTGTAAAAAATTTAAAAAAAATATATAATCACTCATAGTGACAAGCTTTACAACTTTCATGAAGCGGTCAACTTCGAAATCCAACACTATAATCCATAAACCTTAAATTTATATTTAATCGTCGATTGTCATTTACGCTTTATTCTTCTTACTGAATTTCATTTTTAAAATTTTCTTTTTTGAAAACATGATCATTTGGCGGATGTAAGAAGATGAACGGTTCAGATCTTTGATATCATGTTTTGATATTTATGGTTAACTGAAATATGAGTCGATGTCATATCGTTTGTAGAAACTTTATAAACATCAAGCAATATTTTCACTAACCGTAAAACTCTGAATATAATATAAATGATCCAAACTGCTCATCTTCTTGCATCCTCTAATAGATCATGTTTTCAAAAAAGGAAATATGAAAAAACAAAATTTGATGAGAACAATGAAGCGTAAATGTAAACAACAATCAACGGTTAAATTTTGATCTATGATTTATATGATTATACTGGCGAATTTCGAAGTTAAGCTCTTCATGAAAGTCGTAATGTTTGTCATTACGAGCGTTTATATATATATTTTCTATATTTTTTACACTTCTACATTAATTAAAAAACTATTAAAGACTTTATTTAAATAACAGCCGTAAGATAAATGAGAGTAAATCTGCACCGTTGGAAATTATAATGGGAACATAACAAGATCTTGGAAGCGAAAATATAGACAATACAAATACGAGTCTTGCAAAGAAAAAGGCTAGAGCAATCAATTTAGGTAAGCGAAAATATACTTAAAAGAAAATTGCATTTTTATGTTTTGAATGTGACAATATGGTATGTATATATTTATTTAGTATTATGCTTTTTATTTGATTATTTATTGGTTTAAAATATATTTTTCTGAACTGGTAACGGGTCGGGTCATATTACCTGTTAATATTATCGGGTCAATTTCGGGTCGAGTCATTTTACCCAATTGTTTTAACGGGTGTTACACGACACGACCCGTTAAGATATCGGGTATGACACGAAAATGACACGAACACGGAAAAGACGACACGAATGCTAGGTCTAGTCACGAGCCCTGATAATTTTGAAGTGTGGTGGAGTACCACCATATTTAGACCAGGGTGTACGCCTCGACATGATAAAGGGGTGGGAGACTTGCCAACCAAAATTGGTTAGAGAAGACAAAAAAGGAATTTGTGCTCGTAAAGTGGAATGTTTGAAATATTCTCGCAAGAGGGGTTTGAAATGGAAAAGTTACCTGTAAGCTAAGAGGTTGCTCTGGAGCGAGAAATCACAGGCTTGGGGAAGAAACTAAGCAAAGGAAGTGAAGAAAAGCAGGGATGGAGAAACACAAGGTAATGACATATATTTATATATATATATATATATATATATATATATATATATACACACACACATACACACACGTGTGCATAGAGATGTACACGAATATATGAACAGTATGTGCAAAGATCCGCATATCGGTATGCAGAGATATGCACACATATGTTGCTCATAGGTCTGCCTATATATGCCTATAAATCCAGACATATATATATATATATATATATATATATATAGGTAGGAACCAGGATCCTCGCCGGATCCTTCCATAGGGATCCTAAGGATCCCGTAATCTTGTCCGTTTATTTTATATCGTGCGGTCAGTTTTCGTTAGGTACTATTTATTTTTGAATTTTAAATCTTAAATTTTAAATAATTTTTGACCGCACGATATACGAGGAACGGATAGGATTGTGTGATCCCTAGGATCCCTAGGAAATGGATCCGGAGAGGATCTTGGTTAAGGTAGCTCGGTGTACAAGTTTAGGGATTTGGATTCTCACCGGATCCCCTCCATGGGGATCCTAGGGATCAATGAACATGGACCGTTGATCAAAAATTGTGCGGCTACAATTTTTTCCTTTTCACGTAAAACGAGACTGGTTTACTTTTAAAAATATAAAAAGCATTTAATTGTGACCGCACGATTTTTTATCAAGGGTCTACGTTCGTTGATCCCTAGGATCTCCATGGAGGGGATTCGGTGAGAATCCAAATCCCAAGTTTAGCAAGGATGTGATGTCTGCAAAAGTGTGCCTCTGTGTATGTGCCTATATATATAAAGGCAAGTGTCGGAATCGGTGTGCATACATATAGAAAAGCATGCAAAAGTCTGGCAAGGACGTGATGTCCGCAAAAGTACGCCTATATATATATATATATATATATATAAAGGCAAATGTCGGTATTGGTGTCTATATATAGGAGGCAGATTGTCTGCCCTCCTAGTTGTGGTGTCCTTTCATACCCTCCTATTTTGTACGGTCACGGTTAAATCACATTAACATTTTATATTAATTTTTTAATAGAGATAATAAGACAAAAAGTAATAAAAATATAAAATATTGACGTGGCTTAACTGTGACCGCACAAATAGGAGGGCATAGAAGGGCACCACAACTAGGAGGGTAGACAATCTGCCTCCCTATATATATGCATGCGAGTGTGTGAAAGCAGATGGGCATGCAGACTAGGCGTGTTCGGCAAGGGAGACGCGTTTTTAGACTTCTGCGCTGCAGCCGCAGCTGCTGCTTTCGTCAGTTCAACAAGATTGGACAGTGATTTATATAATAGATACGGAGGCAGATTGTCTACCCTCCTAGTTGTGGTGCCCTTCCATGCCCTCCCATTTGTACGGTCACGGTTAGGCCACGTCAATATTTTATATTTTTATTATTTTTTGTCTTATTATCTCTATTAAAAAATTAATATAAAATGTTGACGTGACCTAACCATGACCGCACAAAATAGGAGGGCATGGAAGGGCACCACAACTAGGAGGGCAGACAATCTGCCTCCAATAGATACATATACGTATAGCTTGTCAGACAACCTACATTGTCAAATTTCGTCAGTCCTCTTTTTTAACATGTCAGTCCGCTTTCGTAATGTCTGTCCTCGTTCGTCATGTCAGTCCACTTTCGTAATGTCAGTCCATCTTCGTAATGTCTGTCCTCGTTCAGTCCACCTTCAGTCAGTCCTCGTTCGTAAATCTTCGTTCACAAATCTTCGTACGTAAATCCTCGTTCGTAAGTCCTTCGTAAGTCCACTTTCGTGTCAGTCCTAAATCTTCGTACGTAAATCATACGTTATGCCTGTCATTCCTCGTTCGTAAATCTTCGTGCGTAAATCCTCGTTCGTAAATCATACAAGGTGTTATGTTCGTTCGTAAATCTTCGTAAATCCTTGTTCGTAAACGTCAGTCTACTCTCGTGAAAGATGTCAGCCCACATTTTATGTGAAGATGTGAGTTGACTTTCGTAAAGTAAGCAAAGGAGCCTGTTTGGCTTTCGCGAGTTAGGCGCACGAAACAAGGGCTTTGGTAAATTTACCTGTAGAAAAAGCAGCTTCCACAAATTTGGCCTTAGTAAGAAATGCTTAAAGCTTTAGCTAGGTTCAAAAAGCATAATTTCAAGGCCACATGTGATCGGAAAACTTAGTTTTCCCCTATATTACATACGTAAAAAAGGGAAAAATGGGGCATTGTGGGAGGATAAAATCTGGTTCCGACTCATGGGCCATTCCAAGTCACCCAGGGATGGTGTTATGCAAGGTAAAACGTAAGGAAAGCCCACGAGGAACATGCGCACGTCTCCAGATAACCGCCTCCACTACGAAGGACCATAGAGGAAGTGGGAAAGGAAGATATGACGTGGTACTTGTTCTAGAAGCATGCGGTCATATTACGGATGACCACTAAGGAAGTGGAAAAGGAAGAAAGATCGTGATACTTATTCTCCAGGCATGCAATCCTATAAATATGGAGAGGAGCCAAAGAACAAGGTATGTAAGGAGAACTCGAGATAATCCAGAGAAGAGAAAACCAGTCAGTTGACTTGAGCGTTAGAGTATCTTTTGCAGGTACCCCTGCCCAGGCAAGTTACGGAGGAAGACTATTCTGGGACACCTTAGAGAAGGATTCGGCGAACGTGAGGATTACGGTCAACAAATATGTAGAGGAATTTCTTCTTGTAGGAAATCTCGCTCCAACACTTAGGTTATTTATAACGACAAATTGAGTTGTCGCCACAAGTGTTATCTAACGACAAAATTTAAATTGTTTCTAAAATCTTCCACCGATAGGATTTTTACAAAAAAACTCCAACAAAAAGTTTCGTAGTGCACATTTCCCAACGGACTAAGACTCTCTCTCCTCTTCTTCCATCCCCTCTTTTCAGATTCTCTATTTTTTCTTTCTCTTTTTATAAAAAAATTAATATAATATATTAACGTGGCTTAACCGTGATCGTTTAAATAAGAAAGGAATAAAAGGAAGCCAAAAAAAAAGAGAGAATTCTACTCCTTTCCCAAGCACATACTTTTGTCGCCTCGTTCCTTTTTTTAGTGGTCCAACCTTTCTTCCATATAAATCTCCTCCCTCCTCTTTCAATTCCCCAACACACAACACAACAGAGTCACAGGGTCTGTAGCTGTACAGCCCCAACCGACTTTCATCCCTCGAACTGAGAGAATCACTTTCTCGATTTCTCTCTCCCTAACTGACTCCCCTCCCTTTTAACTCTCATCCCTATCAGTCCGTTCGTCGTTGTTTCATCCCCGTTTCTGTCTGTTCGTCGTCGATTAAGTTTCATCCCCGTCTCCGTCGATCGAGGTCCGTCCCACCCACATTACCATCTTCGTCGATCGAGGCCTCCGTTGATCCTAGTTTGCTTTTTGGTAGTTTGAGATCCTTCAAGATAACCTCTAAGGAGATCTGTCGAGTTTTACTTGATTTGGGTTTTTTTTTGTTCTTTCTCTGATTTGGGTTTTTCTGCATGCGGTTCTAGTCAGGAATTAAGTGGATACAAATTCTAGATTTGGGATTTTCTGCATCTTGGTTCTAGTTAGGATTTTGTGCAGTAAAGAAATAGAACAGAAACACAAGCTCACACGCTGTCTTCAAAAATTTGCATTAGGTTTGTCAGTTTGGAATTGGATCAGGAAATGGACCCGTTGGGACCCATCCATTAACCCAGTTTTAAACGGACCAGGTTAAGCCCGGTTCCATTTTTAAAAATGTGACGACGCGTCCCGTCCCGTCCTGTTTCACATCTAAACAGATAGGGTCCGGTTTCAATAAATTTGGGCCCGGCCGGTATTTGATATTGTTGATGCAAAGAAAAATCAACGAGATAAGATCGTAAAATCATATAATGACAAAAATGCAAAACATATATCGCAGTACATCCACACTAATAACTTTTCGATTTCGTTGATTATATTTACATTGTACGAGAGGGATTTAAGGGAGAGATTGAGAGGAATATCTGAAAAGAAAAAATTATTTGCCGATTAATCCTATAAACTTGTAATGTGTAATTTTCTTCTTAAATCCATGAATAACTTTGTCTAAAATGAGGGAGGGGGAGCTCTTTATAGGACAAGGTCTCGTCCTCCCCCTTTACACATTTCATCTGTTAACAAAAAAAAAAAAATTATTATATCTTCGTGTCTACGAAGTTACCAATGACGTTCCTTAACCTACAAGTCCCTCGGAAGAAATTCAAAGAAAGTTCAAATATATTCATAACCAAAGCATCTGTAGTATTAAGGAGACATCCATATTACAGTAGAAAAGAAACTAACTAGGGAAAATAAAAGCAAAGAAATACATGCACGCCGTACGACATACATACTGTCGAGCAGAAATACTCGTATACTACAGGGCAGACGTAATAAAACTGGTAGAGCTTTGAACCCTAATCGGTTCTACATCCGCATTCAACATGGCATCTAGTTCCTTCACAAATATCTCCATCGCCGCCGCCGGCAAACAAATCGGAACCACGATCCCATCTTCCCCTCTGTTGTCTCTGAACGGTATGTAAAAGCTAGCCACTCCAGGTATTGCCCCGACCCCGCCCTTCGCTGGCCCACCATAAGCCGCTTTCCCCCACCCAAAATCCACTTCTCCGAACCCAGCACGTGTCACATCTGACATAAGGTAAGAATTCACCACCGTGAAGTGGGGCCTACCCTTAATAACCATGAGGTCAGCCAACGACCGCATGTATTCCTCGGTCACGTCCGCCTTGGCCTTCCTCACTAGCTCCAACGCGTACCCCAATGGGTTGTTGCATAGCCTCCCTGCCGTCGTCACCGCCACTGGGAACGCAAAAGCATTGCCGTAATAACCCACTGGCAACGGAGGGTTGAACTTGGACCGCGCGTTCACAATGCACAACACGCGCACCTCCTCATTTGGGTCTTTCTGGAGCGCGATAGTACGACAGCGCCAGAGGCAGGCCGTGATGACCTCGAACGTGGAGCATTTGCTGAGGAACTGCGGGACAAATCTTCGGATGGCGGACACCTCGGTGGGGCGGAAGAAAAAGGACCGGTGGACCATGTCATCGAGTGGAATTATGGTGCGCTTGGTGTCTTCCACTTCTTTGTACTCGCGGTGCGTGCATGTCACACGGGGTGGGTAACGCGCATTGAGCAGCTCCCTCTGCCACACGGGCTGGACGGTCGGGGAAATTGCGCCACGCGCTATCTCTCCCAAGGCTGTCATGAATTGGACGAGCCCCGCCGCGTCGCTCATGGTGTGGTTAAGACGGAGGGCGACGATGAAACCACCACATTGGAGCCGCGTCACCTGTTTATGAATTACGACAAATATTGTTTACTTGAAGGCTACATTACAACAAACTACTCTACAAACAGGACAATAATTGTCCTGACTTACCTTAACTTTATATACAATCATGAAAAAGACAGTAATCTGTTGTGCTCCAAAATAATAGCTGATATAAAAAGAAAAGAAAAAAAATATACTGATGTGTCTACACATGTGATTAATATTGATGCCACCTCTCTGTATTTAATTTTTCGTCGATGATAACTTAGACATTATTTTAGAATTTGGATTCTATCTGAGTTCAAATTGTTGAGATTCTTAGGATTCTCATATCTTAGTTATTTATCGTGTATCGTACGATTAGAAATTATTTGACTTTTTTATTTAAAATTAAACACAAATAGTACCTGACGAAAACTGACCACATGATATACGATGAACAATTAAGATGTGAAGATCTCTAAGATTCTATGGATCAGGAGAGAGGATCCTCCTCCATTATTTTAAGTACCATATGTTTTTGTCCGAGATTTTTAAATTTACAAACCTACGCAATAATATAAAATAGTTCAAATTTTATATTTTAAACAAAATTATTGCATATAAAATATAATTATACCTAACTAGTCAAAGGTACTCCTTTGGAGGTTTTTTTTTTTTGGTCAAAGGTACTCTTTTGGACCATCTAGTTTACTGTTTGCACCTGGACCATTGTTGAAACAATCATGCATGTGATGAACACTGACACGTGAAATGTCTCCATAGATTTTATCGTGAATGATAGATTGCAATTTTGAAACTTTCTCAAAAAACCATCATGATCTTTTAATCATGGATGCATGATAGATGATAAGTTTGAAAATAAGAGAGAGATGGATGCCTAAATATTATTCCACTACCACTACTACGAAGAGCAGTATCCATACTTAAAATATACTTATATAACGCTATTGATTCGTTTAATTGGTTGAATGAGATTTGACTTTAGGGATATGATTAAATTGGAAGAGATTTGTAATGCATAACTTGTAACCCATGTATAGAGATAAGTTAGATAACCCATTATATTATAAATTCATAACTCATCATGTTCAGTCTTGTTTATCTCACATTTTGACACAACAAACAACGAACTAGACTCAAGTCTATTTTAATTGATCACAATCTATCTCATCCATCCTACCACACGAGGCCTATATTTACACGAAAAGATTGATGAAATTTGGTGTAACTTACACCGTGAACAAATCACAATAAATTAGTATCAAATTTGAAATTCAAGAAGGTTGTATTTAAGATCCTTCACTTATAAAAAAAAATTACAAAATTATAGTACCAAGTTACGTTAACCAACATTTATTAAGTGATTCTAGTTACATGTACTAGTTTGTTTATACATATCTTGGCACTTCTATTTTTTTACCGACGTTCACACTTCTAATTTTTTAATTTTTATATTATTAATGTCAGGGTAATCAACTTGTTTGCCAGAAGACAATTGAGTTGATATCTCATCATTTTTATGAAAGGAAAAATAATGAAAATAACTTAAAAATTTTGAGTTTTAACGAAAATGATAAAAAAGTTTTGTAAGTGAATAGTACCGTACCAGGATTGACTTTTTAGAGTAAAAATCTGGTTTTTCGTTAAAGTGAACAGTACCAATAACTTTTTGTTATGAATCCATGTGTATGTACGTGTATTGTTTTTGGATAAGAAGACATTTACAAAATAAAGTACTTGCAGTGCCAGAAGACAACTAATATAGAGTGAAAACTACGTTTTTAGATTATTTTTATAGAAAAATAAATTCTTAAACTTATTAAAATTGTCAATCTATTTTCCATAGTATATCTCATACAAGTCTCGTGAATTAAATTGAAGAAAATTAGATATGATAGTTCTACATCTAATAGTAAGGATGAAACTGACTATTATTAATTATCGTTTACGGACTTTTTTTTTTTGCGCAATAATTTAAACTTAATCTTCACTGGAATAATACAGTTTAGAAACCAAATAACACATCTCTAAAAAAAAATTTGGATCATAGAAACATAATTTGAATCATAAAAAAATAATATGTCAGTACAAAATAATAAAACAAAAAAAAAAAAGAAAAAAAAAGATGAATATCGTATCATTGACATGAGCTGAAAAATGTTAATGATGAAATTTTGAGTCCTAACTTTCGTTAAAGTACATACGTAATCGTACCTGAATTAGCAAGAGTGGGCAATTAAGAACCCCATCGGAACCAGGAACATTATAAAGAAGCTGCTCCAAGCAAGGGAATGGTGGCTGAAGGGCGTCACCGAATTGCTCTAGGGTAATCTCGGCATCAGCCTCAATGAACATGATACCCTCAGCTGTGCATTCCACCGTGAGCTTTCGGTCAGGCCCCTCCCTGAGCCTGCCGGCAAAGGGGTAGTAAAACACTAAGGTTTGTGCAATTGCCTCTCTAAGGACATGCACAGGATCCCTTCCTTGCATGGAGGGATCGTACTTATAAAACTGTATCACAGGGATCTGAAACCGAAGACCTTCTTGGTCATCAATATCAGAAAGTTGTCGAAACTCATATGGCGTGGCCTTTGCCGGCGCCACCAGTTCCGGATGGTGCCTCCGCACTGTGAAGACCAAGGAATTAGGAGAAGATGCCATTTCCTGAGTGAGAGAGTTTTGGTGGTTATCACACTAGAATATAGATAGGTTGTAGTGGTGTGGTGTGGTGTGTACTATCGTAGTTCAACTTCGAGAGGTTATTTATAATGCGCCAGAGGGCAATGGGAAGTGCGAAGGCATGCCCTACAACTTTTTTTTTTTTTTTTTTGTGTTTGCATTATTTGGGTGGGTGGGTGTGAAATTGCATTGTAAATTTCATGGGTCTTTTTCTTTTCTTTTTCTTATGTTTTGAAAAAGATGTGATGGTGGGCTTGACTGGAATTGGTTGTTAGGAACATACACTTCCATTTCCTACTCAATTTCATTGGGGTTTTGATCGGTTGGACTTGAACCTTTAAAATAGACCTGGACTAAAAGAAATAGAGAAAAAGAAAGACTTGACCTGAATTGGTTGTTAAAAATTGTGTTCAGACACTTAAGGAGTTTGTAGCGTGAGATTCTCCCACCCGTAAATTGTCGCTTGTGTTAAAAAAAAAAAACCCTTGTCCACATGTATGGAGAAAAAATGGGAGCGAAAGAGATACTGACCTCCCTAGACTGGCATTAGAGGGGAGCAGATGGACCCAAATGACACAATTTTTTTTTTTTTCCTGTCGTATAATTCGATAATATACAGATATATAAACAGTTTTATGGGTCTATATCCAAATTAACGTTCATTGAAGCTAGCTTACACCGATGTTATCCTAGAGTAGTTCCAGCTTCAAATGCCGCAAATGTTTTCAGTTAACAAAAAAAAAAAAAAAGTAATGAAGGACATGAATTTGAATGTCATTGACCTTTCCAATACTTTTTATTTCCTGTTGGGTTGGGTGGGTGTGAAGTTGCGTTGTAAATTTCATTGCCACTTTGATTGGATTGACAGTAACCTACCAAAAAGAAAAGGTGAAAAAGAAAAACTTGATAGTGGACTTAACCTGATTTGGTTCTTAGCTACGCATTTCAGTATTTCTTAAACATAGTGCGCTTGTATTGCAGTGTTTTGGAAAAAAATTGTTTCTACTGAATTATGAGAATAAGCAGCTATGAAATAAAACAATAAAGTGTTTGGTAAACTATAATTATAAAAGTGTTTTTACCGAAAAAAAAAAAACATTATAATGTTTTATAAACTTTTATGTGAAATAGCTGTAACCGTATAAAATGACAAAAAAATACATAATATTAATTTAATTGTTTCGACAAATAAAATCAATTAACTAACTTATATTTTAAAAATTATGTTCAATTTAAACCTATCTCTTCCACTTTATCCCTCTACTCTTCTTTCACTTCGTTATTTTCGCCATCCTCGATCGCTCAAAATTCGTAATTCCCGACAGCATCCTCCATGACAAAGACGACGAGGCAGAAGACGGATGTCATCGTTGTCCATGCACGGCAAGTCTTCCTTGATCCGGTGTGGATTATTTCGACGACATAAGCTGATGGCATGTGGATTTGGATCCGCTGACGAGCTTCAGCTTGCATGTAGCGAGACACAAGACGGAGGAAGTTGAACATTTGATAAACTGTATTTTAAAAGTGTTGTGAATATGAAAAACAGTGTAAAAACATTTGGTAAATTTCAATATAAAAGTGAAATAATTGTATATAACAACAAAAATAGATATAGTAGTGGGGGTGTTTGCAACGACAACGGTGTCAAGGGTAGTTGTGGTGATGGCAACGAAATGGTGGAGGGTGTGGTGGTGGTTCCAACAATATGGTGTGGTGGTTGGATGCAGGGGTAGCAGTGGTAGTGATGGTTGGGGTGCAGAAGTTACAATGGCGGTACAGGTGGTTGTAGCAGCTATGGTGGTTGAGGTGACTGCGGTGGCAGGTGTGGTTATGATGGTGGCGGTGGTGACAGTTATGGCTAGTGGTGGTAATGGTAGTTGCGGTTGTGGTGCTAGTGGTGGAGGTAGTGGTGGTTGCAACGACGATAATGGTGATGTAAGGTTAGTGGTTGCACTACTAGAAAATTTTGGCTATAAGCCACCCTTTTCATTGGTGGCTATTGTCAATTGTTACCACTCACATTGGTGGCAACCCTCTATGGCCACCAAGCACCCACTAAACTAGAGAATGTGGCCTATGTAGAGGACTCTATTGTAACAATGGCTACCAATTAGATAATGGTGGCACAATGAATAGTTACACCTTTGAAATATTATATAATTTTTATATATTGGTGGCTAATGTTGTAATATGTTTAAAAAAAAAAGGCCCATTAATCTGGGCACCCAAATATATATATATATATATATATATATATATATATATATATATATATAGGAAACCTTTCACAAGAGCGATCCATATTTTTCTAAAAAAATGGGGACACCCTCTTGACCGTTGGATCTAATTTTAATGAAATTATGTGGCTAAGATTGTGTGGCCTGTGTTTTAATCTCAACCACACAATTTCATTAAAGTCAATCAAACGGTCAAAATGGTGTCCCCATTTTTTTAGAAAAATGGGGATCCCTCTTGGTAAGGGTCCTATATATATATATATATATATATATATATATATATATATATATATATATATATATGTAGTTAATAGACTACACAAAATTGCATGTTTGCTGTAGTCTTCCATAACTAATTACATATTCAAAAAACCAGGTCTAAAACCAATGAGCTATACTAAAAAATATGAAACTATCCTTCAAAGTACGAAACAGGCACCAAATTTGAAGGAAATTGACACATACAAGACTTCACATTTTCTTGAACACCTCCAAACATGTTTTTTAAGAGTGACATGCTCCTCGTAATGCTTGAGCCTCAGTAATTGCTATCTCGACCTGCAAACACATAAGCACATGGATCAAATGACTAAAATATACACAAAAGTATGCCTATACAGTTTTATTGTTTCCTACAACCTGCATAAAAAGCATATACTTGCAAGTATAAGTCTCTTAACATTCCACATGCAAAACCAATGTGGCAAGTAGATCAAATTTTCAGCAGATAAATTTATAAGTCTCAACATTTCACAAGTGATATACTTGCGAGTAGATAAATTTTTGATCAGTGGGTATGGTTATCAATTATGACATCCCAAAAACATTCTAAAGGTAAGACTCACTGTTTTGAACTAGTGGGTTGATGTTATCAATTTACATCAAAGTGAACCATTTATCTAATTTTTGGGTCTTAATATATTACAAATTCAACATCAACAAATTTCAATTTGTTTTCATTTGTTTTTATTCCTTTTTGTTCAACCCAATCAACTTCCTTGAGAAATAAAACAAAAGGTAAAGAGAGAAAGAGAGAGTTCCCAACCTGGCTCAACTTCACCCTTGGAAACTAGGCACTGGAAATAGAGATGGACATAGTGAATATAGATGCAAAACCTGCAAAATTGGGCAATTAGAAAAATTAATTCTTTTGATTATAAATATTCAATAACTGAGATGCTGCAATAGTGGTGTAAAAACACGAAATGGTGAATAAACAAAACCTCCACAAAGCACATCACGAAAGAAAAGAGCGAAACCTCCACAAAGCACATCACGAAAAAAAAGAGCGTAAGCAAACTAGAAATCTTACCCCAAGGAAGAATGGGAAATTCTAGCATCTGTTTAGGTACTGTGATGATATATGAAGCAACCTGCAAAACAACATAAAAAACAAAATTAGAGAACAACAAACCAAAATTAGCAACATTTACTAGTACTAGGATTCTGTTTTGTAAACGTGCCAGGATTGGTGTAGAGCATCGATGTCTCCTCCTTTTCGTAAAGAAGATCCATGATGTCCATGCCTGCTTCAAAGTTCACAAGTTCCCCAACTTTTGCCACTCCCCTGAACTTAAAACCCCATGAAAGATGTATCGAAATGAGGCTAGTAATCCTTGAAAACAAGTAGATCATGAGAGGAAGAAGCTAACACTAATAGTACAATGAAAGTAACAAAAACTTACTTCAATTGGAGCAGAAGCTCTTCAAAGTGTACAAAAGCAATATCGTTCATGCCAATCTCAAAATTCACTTCCCTTGATAAAGAACATAGACAACTCTCAGCCGACTAGCACAATACAAAGCAAACGAAAAGCAAGAACATAAGAGAATATCCAGAGCTTTAGAGTTTACTTGCATTAAAACCACCTTCTGTGACATGATCAACCAAAATGTAACGCACCCGATAAGAAAAAAAGATCAAATTTTTATGTGGAACATCACTTCCTCTCTGCAAAAGAATTTTAGCACATAATTTGAATTAATAATTTGAACACAAAAGCAGGAACATTTATCGGGAATGAATGTAGTCAGAAGATATCAACCAAATTTAGGAAGATCGAATGAATGCAGTCTAGGTCATCCGGTTCCTTTCATCCTTAGCTCTGCATTTTAAAGGCTTAGTAGGCATGGTTGCAGAAGTTGTCAAATAATCACCATCTGAAGATTGAGAATAACCCATATTCACATTGCACAAAATTTTATACAAAATAGGACAAATTAACATATTTAAAGTAAGTATTAAGTTGCAAACATTCTTAAGATAAATCAAGCAGAAAAATGAAACGAATCCAATAAAAATACAAAAGGAAAAGGTATTTAAGAAAAGTTATAGTTTAAGTATTTCAAATTAGTGATTAGTCAACGTCAATTGATCCCAAAAAATTCATATGATTAGCTCTCATGTAACATGGCATCAAACACACTACCTCCATTGCTTTGTCTGATCACAATACGACTAAGTTTATTTGTATATAAATGAGTATTACAAACTGGGCTCGAGTCATAGAACTATTATGTAGTCGAAAAAAGTAACAAATAGGGAGGAAAGAAAGCTGAATTTTAAGTCACTGCCCACTCTGCCATTTACAAAATGAGAAGTGACCGACTTTCCTGCATAAAAATTTACTACAAAAACAGAACTTATGTAATCATGTTAATCACAAACTGCACTACAAAAAATTTGACGTATTTCCAAATATGTTGAAATCTGAAAGGAAAAGATGATAATTCTTCTGACTGCATAAGATTATATAATAAACATACGATGGTGTGATCTCATAAAACTCATTTTAGGGCCAAGGAAGATATACATACGCAATTTGATTTTAGACTTGCCAAATAGATCTCATAAAACTCAGTATTTAGAAGAAAGGAAGATAATCTTAACAAATATATCTCATAAAACTCAGTATTTCTAATCCGCTTTCAGTCTTGCCAAATTTAATCTCATAAAACTCAGTATTTAGGAGAAAGGAAGATAATCTTGAAACATAAACTTAACCACTAAATTCAGCTCCTAAAACCGAAAAAAAAAAATTATGGTTTCTTAGTTTCTTACCACAAAAATAAAGTTAAAAAAAAAACAATAAATCATGAATTAAATTAAACTTCTCACCTCCACCTCCAGCAGAGCTTTCACATTCTCAACCTGCCACAAAAAAAAAAAAAAAAAAAAAAAAAAAAAAAAAAAACAGAAAGGAAAAGAAAAGAAAAGAAAATCAAATTCAATTAAAAATAAAAAAGAGAACTTGAATATAGCAACCCTACTCCCCCTCTTTCTCCATCTCTCCCTCTCCCTCTACAATTCACGCGTGCACCCCTCCTTCTGTAACCCTCTCACTAAAACCCCTAAACCCCACGCGTAAGCCCTATATCTTGTGACTGCAACCTCACTAATCGTCCTCAACACCTCAATCCCATCGAACCAGGGGCCCGGTCAAATTGAAACCAACCAGAGCCCACTCCCCATAACCCTACCACCCTCTCAACCCTGTGAACTTCACCTTCTTCAATCCCCCAAATAACAAATTTTCAATCCCCTAATCCCAAATTTGCAAACAACCCATAAAAAATCAAACAGTCAAGGATCGAAGAAGCCGTCGATCAAAATTCAAAAGCAGAAAAATACAAAGAAATCAAGCATGCAGTAACTGAAATTAGGGGATTTTCAAAACAAAAATCCTTATTTTAATTCTAAATCCCCAAATTGAAAGTTCAAAACCCTAATCCTTAATTTCAGAATCCAAATCCAAATCAAGGTACAATAATTTCATGAAGTTTGGCACCTTCAGCTTCGAGAAGCTTTGATTTGGAGGTCGTTGGAGGAGGAACCGTGGAAGTTTGGATTTGGAATATGGTGTAGTGGTCGATGACTCGACGACCAACGTGTTGAGTTTGTGACAAAGGGAGGAGGAGGAGAGCAGCGAGTGCAGAGACGATTCAAGGGATTAGAGAGAGTGTTGAGTTCGAGGCTGTTGACATAGCAGATGAGCAGATTATTGTAGCAGAAAGATCCGAGAAGTTAGAGAGAGTGTCTGAGTGAGAGAGAGAGAGAGAGAGAGAGAGCGCGCAGAGTCATTTGAGAGATAAGAGAGAGTGAGGCTTGAAAAAAAAAATTAACCAGCACCACTTAGGCGCCAACAAAATAAATAATGAAATAAAAAAGAAGAAAAGTAATTTTAAGAAATAAAGTTATTTGATAGACACTAATCATTGGTGGCTCAATGTTGAAGGCCACCGATATCAGCGGCATCCCACTGTAAAGCCACCAAAAAATAGTAAGAGTGGCAGCTTTATATCTATGGCCACCAACTGCAAAGGGTGTGCAAAAAATGGTGTGCAATGGCTATAATTCTAGTATTGTTGTAGTACTAGGTGGTGGTAGGTGTGGTTGTGATAGTGGCGGTGGTGACAGTTATGGTTGTTGGTTTAATGGCATTTGCGGTTGTGGCGCTAATGGTGGAGGTAGTGGTGGTTGCATTGACGATGGTGGTGATGTAAGGTTAGTGGTTGTTGTAGTAGTAGGTGGTCGTCGTCACCTTGTTTTGCAAGGGTAAAATGTAGGTACAACGATAAATAAGGTCAAATTTAAAAATTAACGAGGGTATTACGGAATAAAAAATATTCATTAACACTCTATTTGGATGAGAAAATTTAAGATTACTAAAGAATTTTAAAATGACGGAAATTGTATAATGACGGAATTTTGTTATCTAGAATTTGTGAATTTACTTGTTTGGTTAACCTAAAAGAACAATAAAATTTGAATACGGAAATTGTTATTTTTAAACTCTCACTCATAGAAATTGAGAAATGACACTTGACACACCCCGACCCGGAATGTCCACTAGGACTCCGAATCGAGCTGTGCTGGCCGACACCTAGAAGGTGACAAAGCCAAAAAGTGATGATATGGAAGAATGCGAATAGATTTAAACCTAAAGATACCTAACTATCAGAGTGCGCTGTCAGTGGGTATGGACCCATTTCACGCGTGTTGTTAGAGCATAAGTAAAGTAAAGTAGTGTGGGTAAAGATCATACTCTCAGAAGTAGCCACCTGAACTGAGATATGCCACGAGTCCTTGTCGATAAAGAAACTATGCTACTAGAACCTGGAGGGGCGCAAAACAAAAGCGTGAGTGGGCAAAAACAAAGTTTTACAAAATCACTTCGATATAAAAGTTATAACCTCTCTCTGTAAAAATATATATACTTCCCAGAAAAATATATACGTACTCATACTGAAAACCAACATTCAAATATTGCCATGTCCGAATAAACCATACCAATATCAAAGCATGCAACAAATATCCTCAAAGTCAATCAGGTGATATGTCAATGCATAACATGCCAGCAATGCATATAAATCAGCCGGAGTCACCTCTCGTGACCTGTACGACTGAATCTATGGCTCCTCAACCAAATCCTCAATTCAACTCTCAATCAATAACCTGCACCCATGTTGGAACCACTTGTAGTGGTCTGTACGACAAGCTGGGTATATATATATATATATATATATATATATATATATAATATATATATAAACGCTCTGTGCTACGGTCACGTGAAGGCTGGCGACGAATCGTGGGTCACCTACAAGTCGGAACCACCTATAGTGGTCTGTACGACAGGCTGGCACCAAGGTGAGCGTACGGTGCGGGAGCTGAACGATCATGTGAAAGCTAAGCCCTACTCTGGCGGAGCACAAAGGTCGATGTGCAGGTAAATGAGCCATAATCTAATCTCATCAATATCACCACAATCATCATAACAAACATACATACTTACCTGACTTACTTGGCGTCCGCGGTGCCTCAACATATAATCACATAACATAGCAATGAATATATATGGCATTCGACATGACATTCAACTTCACAAAATCATTTTAAAACGTATTTATGGGAATCAACCTATACACACACACACACACACAGATATATATATATATATATATATATATATATATATATATATATATATATACTGAAAACAAAAGCCCACTCACCTGGAGTCCGCGCTACAACTCCCTAGAACTAGTACCGAGGCGTCCCGAACGATCGGCGCCTAGAACAATGATTAAATCACATCTTAGGATACTTGTCGATAGAACATATAACTCACATAAAATACATCCTCAAGGGCATGCAAGAGTGATTCAAGACCCATTGACCATAAGTTCACCGTCGATCAAAGATTGACGGTAGGGTCCACAACCCTACATAACTCAATTCGGAAGATCCGCATATCAGATTTTCCATCCGTAACTTCTCATGATTCACATTATGCTTATAGAACAACATACTAAAGTTTCGTTATGATCCAACGGTTGGATCTCCGCCAATTTCCAAAACCAAGTGGCGATTAACCTTTTATTTTATGAACTTACAAATCCAATTCGGGAAGATCCATACATCAGATTCCCAATCCGTAAGTTTCTACATTCTTCAAATATTAAGTACTACAATGTATCAAAGTTTGGTGACGATCCAATGGTTGGATCGCCGATTCACATTTTTACCTAACCACGAATCATAAATAATTTGGCTCAATGATCCACTTACGTCAAACCACTATCAAAAATGAATTCAGGATATCAAACCTAGCCTAATAACATTGACGGCCCACTGGCCATGCGCCGCCGCCTGCGCCGCCGTGGGTGGCGGTCGGCCGCCCCGGTTCGCCGGAAAATTCAACTTTCTCCAAAAATTCTCAAAATTTTCATAATTGAAGATCGCAAAGAGTAGAACAACTTTCATACCTGTGACCAAAGCCAATTTGGTCGATAAGAGCTCCAATTTCATCAAAAACCGTAAGAAACCCTTGAATTTGGGTGTGTTCGATCCGTCTCCAAAACAACTCCGCCGCTTCCAAACTTGTTTGGGCTTTGTTCCAGACCTCAAAAGGATGCTATGAGTGGTAGTAATTGGGTGTAATCATTTCAAAATTGAGAGAATCGAAGGTTAGGGTTCATCGCACCCGCCGGTGCGATTTTGCTATTTTGGAGGCCAATTATCACCAAATTTGGGGTGGAAAGTATAGAGGAAGGTTTGTGGAGAGGTTCCCAAATGGTTAGGCGGTTCAATTTGTCGAAAAAATGGGTGGAAACCCACCAGAAATAGCAAGAGATCCCGACCGAGTCGGGTCGCACACCCACGGGTTAGGGATCCCCTGCACCTCCTTTCCCTCATTTTTCCCCATTTCCCTCTTTTCTGATTGGCTCCTATTCCTCACTCTTCTGCTTATTCCTCCACTTCTCTCCCCTGTTCATCCTTTCCTTTTAATCTCCACCACACAAAGTTTATTCCTTTTAATCTGGGCCGCCCACGTGGCACTCCAGATTGAGCTCCAAAAATCTGGGGCTTTCTAGAGATTAATTAATTTACTAGAATACCCCCAACTTTAAACGTCAATAACTTCTGCAGTACAGCTCCAAATCATGAACCGTCTACGCCCACGCGTTCGTAGCGACGAGTACTACGAGAATATGCCAAGAAAACAAAACTTAGGTGACACGACACCGTAATAAACCTCAGTCAACACACGTGCTTCGAAGGGCAATTTCGTAAAATCACTTATTAAATTTTTTATACAATTGTAAAATCAGGGACGGGCTGTCACAACACCTATCTACATGGAATTTAAACTTGGGAATCGGAGGTCCCAAATTCCAAGTTCTTTTTTCACGAGGAAATTCCAAATTTATATGTTTATGAACCCAAACAAGGGAATTGGTACATGTCAATTTATAAATTCTGACTTTTGTCAAAATCCCAAGTTTATTTCAATCATCCAAACATAATGTAAAGGCTCAACTCTATTTTTATTTTATTTTATATAAAAACAGCATTTAAAAGCAATCTTGCTTAAATTTAAAGTGAAACAGTTTTTAGTGAATAAGATCAATACCAAACGGGACCTTAAACCTATCAAAGGGATAGTGTTTACCGTGTCAAACTTGTTCTCTTAATATTTTCTTAACAAGTGACCAACTAAAAAAATCAGCAAATAAGATTTAGAGCGTGAATTAGAATAAATCTCAATGGCAAAAGAAAATGTACTAAACCTTTGTTGCTAGAAGTTATAATCGAAACTCACTGGAAAATTACATTTGAACTCTTAGCTCGAAGTAAATTATTATAGTTCAAATCACTAAGAAGAAAGTTTGATCGATATGGTCACTCCCTAAGAAATAAATAATGCACCGGAAAAACAACACATCTTAGATTCTTAAAGCTTCTCGCCTCTACGCCTCTAAAAATAGTAGCTATTCTGCAGCATCAACCCCTACACCGTGAAATGCACCTATAAAACTCGTGTGAGTAAAACTAAAATTAAAAATTAAAAAAAAAAAATTTGAACAAAGTCAATCCACCTCTTAATGTAGATAATATCGTTTGTTAAAAAAATTAATTGATTAATTAATTAACATCCTTTCACGACTGGCGCATTTGTTGTTCCTTCTAGCGTTTTTTTTTTTTCCCAAAAAAAAAGAAGAACTCTCACGAGTCTAAAATGCCAACCCATCACAAATCAAGAATAACTTGCCAAGTACATGAAGCATATATTCAACAAGTCATAATCTATACTACTATATAAAGCCCAAAGCCCCTTTTGAGGTCACGGGCTTCACAAAAAAGAATGGGACAAAAAATGCCTTCCAAACAAAAAAGTTCAAGAGCATCTTAAAATAATTCATCAAATAATGTAGAGGTATTTTCGTTATATAAACTATGTTTTTTATAATTATTTTTTCTTGTACAGTTTTTTTATTTTTATTTATTTATTTTTAATTTTTATAATTAGTACCTCACAATAGGCTAACAATATTGTGATTCAATCTGTTGTTTATTAAATATTATTTTATCTATTTTTAAACACATTCAAAATAGCTGAAGATGTGCGTAGTGTCAGTTATAAAAAAGGTCTTTCACACGTGCATAATAATATGATTCAATTAGTTGTCAAATGATTATATTTTTTAAAACAAATGATATTACCTACACTAATGGAGAGGGAGTGAACTTAGATTGCATGAAGGTTAGTTATAAACTTAAGTGAACTCAAATCTTAAGTCACTTACAAATTACCCCACGACGATCCTGCAACATATGCATAACAATCAATTTCACATAACCAAATTCAAGACAATTTCAGTTATGACATTGAACAAAAAGGTGTGAGAATGCTTTTGAGACTCCTCATCAATAAACACGAACCAGGATCCTCGCCGGATCCATTCCCTAGGGATCCCGTAATCGTGTCCGTTCATTGTATATCGTGCGGTCAGAAATTATTTAAAATTTAAAATTCAAATATAAATAGTACCTAACGAAAACTGACCGTACGATATACGATGAACAGACAAGATTGCAAGATCCTTAGGGAATGGATCCGGCGAGGATCCTGGTTCAGTAAACACCACACAAATCACACACTCCAGTATGGTATGTAATCATGAGTTCTGTGAAGACCTAGAAATTGAACATATTACATTTGTATTTTTTATGGGAAACTTGATATAAGTCCAATTTTTTTAGCCAATAGTCCAATTTATTAAAATAAGTCCAATTCCTTAAATTTAATTATTTAATTATCAATAATTATCTATTCAATGATAAGATTTATTATAAAAATCAAATTTCTTCCTAATTATCTATTTGATTATTTCTTTTTATTTTTTATTTTTTGTTATTTTTTGTTCTTCCTCTTGCTTGAAACCCCATTTATAGATTTTATTTTTAATTTTTATAATCAACCTATATCACAGGTTAATTATTTTTATGTATCTATATGACAAATTCTTTTTTATAATCAACGTGTCACAGATTAATGTGTCTTGCTTGTAGGTATATTATGTTTTTTTCCTACCTTTTAATTAGGTTTCAAATCTCACTTACAGGTATAATATACATTCATATATTTGTTACTTGAGTTAAGGTAGAATGTTTTGTAGATAATTTATGTTAGTATATTAGTTTTTTTTTTTTTGTTATAAGATATTAATTAGATTTTTTGGAGTTGAAAAATGCATACTATTAGAAGATTTTAATTGATTTTTAATATTTAAAAAAAATATAAAATGATTATAAAAGAAATAAAAACATGTAATTAGATAACTGGACTCACTCCTAAAAACCATCTATATTTTTGGATCTAGATCTAAAAGCCCCTATTTTTTATATCTGAAATAGTAAGTAATGTCAGCCCAATTTTTACTACACACTCTCTAGCTAAACCTACCAACCAACAAAAAGAAATTATTTCTTCTTATCATCTTTGTTTCTGCTTGCTCAACTTATGTACAGGTGTCGTGTAGCAGTATAACCTTATAGTTCGAGTGTTCGTATTCCTAAAAAAGTGTTGAAAAAGAATGCAGAATTTGTTGCAACTGAAACGAACAACAATATTGGATAAGATTTAACTTTTGGTAGAAAAATTCAACGATTATAAACACTAAAGCATCGTGGTTCCACCTACATACAACTATTGAATTTCATTATTTCGATTCATTATAACTCAACTGAGATACAAACGTAAAATGCTCTCAGTCGGATGATATGGCAATTAAATTTTTTCAATATAAAACTGTTTGAAAAGTGATTTTTTATTATAGTTATTCAAAACAAAACACCAATTCAATTCCTTATAGAAATAATCCCAAAAATAATTTGTACCTAAGGCAACAAAATATTAAGAAATTTTTCCATCAAAATCATACCAATCTACTAATTTGTTCAATTCACTAAAAGAATGAATGTGAAATAAAACTATAAGAAAAACGTGATTGAACCTATGAATTCTAACTAAC
Organism: Heteromeles arbutifolia; assembly: GCA_024362995.1. NCBI lineage: Eukaryota > Viridiplantae > Streptophyta > Magnoliopsida > Rosales > Rosaceae > Heteromeles > Heteromeles arbutifolia. The sequence continues at coordinate 3,906,244 of JANCRC010000010.1, read as the reverse complement.
ATTCGTCAATTCGAAAATAAAATAAATCAGAAATTCCTTGAAATATCCATAATGTAAAATTGACACTGAAACTCCGGAATAAAATCAAAATAGTACACTACATAATTGTAATTAATATAGATTTTTCCCCTTAGCCTTAGCTAGGGAGATTAGTTCTCCATAAACGAAATTAAAGGAGTTCTAAAGATTGGAAACTAACAGATAGCAGAGATGCCAGCTTCCGCTTCCACCGAGTCGACCCATCCCCTGAACGCATGCTTATGTCACTGGATTCCTATTTTCTCTGTGTTCCCGGCTTTTCGCACCTGGCGATGTCGCTGACTCGGTTGCACAAGACGAAGGACGAAGGACTCTTTGTTGTTTGCACCTTGTTAGCAAGTGAGCTGCTTGCTTTTCAACTTGGACCCTTTATTTCTGGCCCAACCACACGGGATTGGACTTGCACATTTGTACTTCATTAATCCACTGGACCACGTGGCCTCCTCTTTGCATTCTCTTTCTTATACCTTTACATAAATAAAAGTAAACTAGTCAAGATAAATCAAATAGTTGAATAATGAACTCTCTGAACTAATCTAACTTATGAGAGCTAAAATATATGTATTAGTAAATTTCCCAAAAAAAAAAAAAACAAATTATGTATTAGTAAGGCTAGGGGTGCAATTTGGGTTGAGCCAATTCGAACCTGCTCATATTCAACTCGACTTTAAACCCGAACAAGGGAATTTTTTTTATAGTTATAACCCTCCTGAATCCAACTCAATTTCAACCCATTCATTGATTAGGTTGAGATGGGTTGATGATTTGCCTGTCCATCCCCAACCCAACCTAACCCGACTAACCAAACCCAATCTAATTAGATTGTAATCCATATCAATTCATGCTCATACTACACCCAAGTGTGCTAAGTCCAAAAACCAACACCTTTTCTAATATTTTTTTAACAAATTACCCTTTATAATTACTTAAGCTTTTAGGGAATAAGAGGCTTTGATTAGTCAGCTCATATTCGTAGTCTCTAAATACTAAAGCTTTATAGTAGATTGATTTATGAAATTAGAGTTAGCTAGCTTTGATGCTACTTGGCTTAATTTTTTTAGGAATTCTTGAAAACTAAGTTGTTACAAGAGTAACTTGAAAAAGTTGGGCAACCCAAACCCAACCCAAGTAAACTCTAACCCAATTAAACCCGAGCCCAAATGAACCCGAATGAAACCAACCCAAACCCGAGCCCGAATTGTAAAAGTTGGGTTAGGATTGGGTTGACCTTCCAACCTGCCCGAGTTGCACCCCTAAGTAAGGCAAACATGCTCGTGGGTATAATTTTTTTAATTTTTTTTAATTTTTTAAGAAACGATAAAATCTACACTAATGGGTGGAGGAGTAAGCTAAGCCTTACAATGGGCCTGCCATAAAAATGTGGTTCAAATTCGTTTTTGGCGAGAATCGAACCCAAAACCTCTCACTTATAAGTGAATAGGAATACCACTAGACCGTAGTACTAAGTGGCTGCTCATGGGTATAATTTAAGTACACAAAATGTATACTATTGAGCTATTATCACTTTCCTAATCCATTTTGTGATTATCTTCTGCTATATGTTTAGTACATGATTAACTTCTGCTATATGCTTAGTGACACTAGTATGCTGACTATTGTAGACTATCTAACCAGGAGGTGGAGGGTTTTTAAAAACGGTGAAAACCTTAAGGAGGAGGCGGATGAGCTAGGGTTGTGGTGGAGACTCTGTAGTTGCAGGTGGCAGTTTTGTGATTTTAGATTGCTCTGTGAGCAGTCTATACAGCTGACCAATCTTAGCTATAAAGTAGGTGGTGGAAGATCTAGGTTCAAGTTTTCAATAATGACACATTTCCTATTGGGTGTCTTCAGTGGCGGATCCACAGTGGGGTCAATGGGGTCGCACGACCCCTTGGAAGCCATGGAAACAACCTTAGAGACCCCTTGGAGCTGCTAGTGCGACCCCTTGGAGCTGCTGGTGCGACCCCTTGGCTGCACACCAAGTGTTCGACGAAAGGTCTGAAAGAACTCCTCGGCTGGGCTGGTTGAAGACGAAAGTGTGGTTAACTGCAGGAAGAAGAAGTGTGGACACAGCAACCAGCTGAGGCTGAAGAAGAAGATCAAGTAGACTGGGAATTGAGACAGCAAAACGTCAAGTATTTTCCGGTCATTTAGGTCTTGGGCCGTTTCTTTTAAAACTTTGTTAGAACTTATTATGCGAAATGGCTTTCATTAAGTTTGAATCTCTCTATATCGTGTTGTTGACATGGCTAATGCATACTTTGATTTTTGTTTGTTGAATGAAAGATGGATTAGTGTAATAAAAAAATTAAAAAAAAAGAAAAAAGAAAGAGTTCGCTTCCGGCGTTACTCTAGATCAACACAGCCCAGAAATCATGCATGCTGTAGGTTGCAATCACATCTCTCTCAGGCATCGAACAACAGCCGGGCTACTTTGATACAGTTGCATTTAGAGTACATGTCGAGAAACGACGTCATTAGACTATCATGTCGCTGTGAAACTGATTGTCTTCTTTGATTGCAGAAATTCTTGCGCGAGCTCGAACAATTGCTGAGAGAAGAAACTGTTGTTTTGAAGCCAATTTTCCAGACTAGTTGAAGATTAGAGTTGGCTTCATACATGCCCTCCAACCGACTTCAGGCCTACCAAAACCCGATGAATGTCCATGAATACCTTGGGTGCTGCCCCTTGCATACATTAACAGGTGTGTAGTATGCATTTCCAAATGACTTAAGGCCTACCAAGACTCGATGAAATGACGATATGTATGCTATTTCTGGTATAAAAAAATTTGCGAGCTGCGCGCGCTATACTTACTGACCCCCTAATATTATTTCCTGAATCCGCCACTGGGTGTCTTGAGTATTTCTTTTCAATTTGCTTTATCATGTTTGTGTTCTTTATTTTGATCCGTAAAAAAAAAAACCTCTAAGTACCTATTTCGTGTTTCTACCACCCTACTTGAAGCTTTGAAAAATCATAAGAATTTAAGTTACAGTGTTCATAATTTCTTGGTGCAGATTTCTGAACTTTCAGTTTCGTAGTCCCTTATTTCATCCTCATTTTCTTTCATTACAAAGCTTATTTCAAAATATTCTTTCCTTAGGATTGAAGAAGGATTCATAAGCTTTGTATCAAGTACTTATACGAAAAATTTCATTTATATTTAATGGGTTAAAACCATGTTCAAAAAGGTCCCTTTGAACCCGTGTAAAACTCTGGTACAGATTCTTTTGCACATGCTATTTCAACTCGTGATTTCTTTCACTCCATAGCTCGGATTTTAACAAATTTTAAATCGTTGGAAAGATGATTCTTCCAGATACCCAATGAATATAAACTCATAAATTTTCGTTGAGTTTTGATAAGTCAAAAAGTTGTTCATATTCTGTTCGCAAAACTGGAAAACATACCAGTTTTTCTGCAGTTTATCGAGCTTTGCACATTTTCATAGTTGGGGATGTAAATGTGAAGCTTGGTTATATAATCCACATGAAAAGAAATTGGACATGAAGACAACAAGTTGTTATTTTGTTGCCTATCCAGAGAAATCCAAGGGATATCAATTCTGTTGCCCTAATTCCTACACTAGGTTGGCGAAGAGCAACAATGCCGAGTTCATTGAAGATTCTGGATCACTACTTCTATCAGTCAATTCTATTGCCCTCATTTAAGAAATAGTTATGTGTTTGAACAAATGGAAGAGATGGATCATATTTCTATCAGTAATGCAGCAATTATGTCCATCCTAACAACCATTGCATCAAACAGTTCATTTACACAACCACAAGGAGAGTTCTCTCAGTTGCTTGGACAACAAGATACCACATAAAACATTGAACCGGTTCTAGTTTCTCAGGCACCTTTAGTTCAGTAACTAGTACCAATTCAAAATGAGTCTAAAGTACCATTAAATCCTCCAGTAGTGGTCCCACTAGTTGCATCACTTAGAAAATCACAGCGAGCAAGAAAACATGCACTATCAAGTGATTATGTGACCTATTTGAATGAAGTTGAGTATGGTTTTGGTGATGATGATGATCCTACTACTTACAAGGAAGCCATTGAAAGTCCACGTGCATGACATGTTACCATGTAAGAAGAATTAAGCTTAATGGAAAAGAATGGAGTTTGGAGTTTAGTTGAAAGATCCAGTGACATAAAACCATTTACAAGAAATAGCCACAGGGATTGGTTGAAAGGGGGAAGGAGAGTTTCATATGCAAGCTCAATGAGTCGATCTATGGACTTAAGCAAGCATCTAGAACAATGGTACAAGAAATATGATGAGATAGTGACTTCATTTGGCTTTGTTCAAGTGCTCAGTTGCTTAATGAAACCAAAAATATGTTATCCAACAGTTTCGACATGAAAGATTTGATTGAAGCACACTTTGTTTTAGGCATTGAAATTGTGAGGAATAGGTCAAGGAGAACCATTGGTCTTTCTCAAAAGAACTATATTGACAAAGTTCTTAAGAGATTCAACAAGACAAATTGCAGTAGTGGTGATGTACCTATAGGCAAAGGAGATAAACTTTTCTTGGCTCAGTGTCCAGTTACTAATCTTGAGATTGAAGATATGAAAAATAAGCCTTGTGCTTTATTAGCGGTAAGTGTGATGTATGTGTAAGTATGCACTAGACCAGACTTGGCTTTTGCATTGAGTGTCTTAAGAAGATTTCAATCGAATTCCGGTGTGGCACATTGGAATGCAGGAAAGAAAGTTCTTAGGTACTTGAAGAAGACTCGAGATTATGCTTGGGGATTTCATCGAGTAGAAAATCTGGAAGTGGTGTGCTACACTGATGCTGACTTAGGTGGCTGTGAAGATGATAGGATGTTAACAAGTGGTTATGTTTTCATTATGTGTGGAGAAGCAGTCTCATGAAGGAGTAAGAATCAAACTACAAGGGGTGTGTCAACGATGTAGTCTGAATACATTGGTTGTTTCGAGGCAAAAAAGCAAAGCAACTAGCTGAGAAACTTAATTCATGAAATTGAGGTTGTAAAGAGTATTGAGAAGCCTTTGAAGATCTACTGTGATAATGTTCTAGCTGTTTTCTTGCTAAAAACAATAGAAGATCAGTGACATCAAGGCTCATGGACATCAAATATTTGAAAGTACAAGACAAGGTTAAGGAGAAAGTTATCAAGATAGAACATTTTGGAACTTTCAACATGATAGTAGACCCATTAACATAGGCCTTTCATGTTACAACTTTCAACAACATATAATCAATATAGGTTCGTAAGCATGTCAAGCATGTCTCGATCATGTTGAAGTGTGGGAGTAAGGTATGAAAACTTTACTCGTACTGATTTTTATAAAGTTGTGTTGATTGTAAGAGTCATTATGATTAACATAAGTCAGTGATCACCTTGTTTCACTAGTAGAAAAACATGTTTGCGCGGCGGAGCAAGTTTCCTCTTGCAAAGTATGTTTGCGCGACGCAAAAAATAAAACGTCGCGCAAACGGCCTTTGCGCAACGGCACTTTGCGCGACGAAGGCTAGCGTCGCGCAAAACAACTTTCCACGACGTAGGTACACGTGCGTCGCGCAAAACAGCTGTGCGCGACGCCAGCCTTCGTCGCGCAAAGTGTCGTTGCGCGACGTTTTGTGCGTCGCGCAAGATTTTGGCGCCAAACCAAGAATGCTTTACCTCTTTTTTCCCAACTTTGTACGACGCAGGTGCACCTACGTCGCTCAAAGCTATTTTGCGCGACACACTTGCACCTACGTCGCTCAAAGTTTTTTTTTTTTCCTTTTGCTTTTCTTTTGGGGTTCCTGCACTGCCTTTTTCTTTTGTGGTATCCATTTGTGTAAATGTTTTAAATTGACGATCGAATTAGTTCATTGTATTCATATAGGGTTAAAGAGTGTAGCTGTAAAAAAATCATCAAAATCAGAGTTAAAACAATCGTTAAATTGTGATTTTTCATTTATAGCCGTCAAAAAGGTTTGTCCCGTTACTTGATATCTGAATGTTTGTTTCGTGCAATTTTTGGCGTATGCGATCTCGATGTATATACAAACAAGTTTGATGGTTGGATTGTTAAAATTCGTTTCGTACAATGCGTATCCTATAAAAAAGATAGATTCCCTAACATTTAGAGTTTATTTATACTTTTATTAAGTATAACATAAAATTTTGTGGTATCCACTAGTGTAAATATATTAAATCGAAGATCAAATTAGTTCATTGTATTCATATAGGGTCAAGGAGTGTAGTTGTAAAAAATCATCAAAATTAGAGTTAAAACAACCGTTAAATCGTGATTTTTCGTTTATAGCCGTCGAAAAGGTTTGTCCTGTTACTTAATATCTGAATGTTTGTTTTTTGCGATTTTTGGCGTATGCGATCTCGAAGTATATACAAACAAGTTTGACAGTTGGATCGTTGAAAATAGTTTCGTAGAATGCGTATCCCATCAAAACGATAGATTCCCTAACATTTAGAGTTTATTTATACTTTCATTAAGTATAACATAAAATTTTGTGGTATCCACTAGTGTAAATATATTAAATTGAAGATCGAATTAGTTCATTGTATTCATATAGGGTCAAGGAGTGTAGTTGTGAAAAATCATCAAAATCGGAGTTAAAATAACCGTTAATTGTGATTTTTCGTTTATAACCATCGAAAAGTTTTGTCCCGTTACTTGATCTCTGAATGTTTTCTTTTGCGATTTTTGGTGTATGCGATATCGAAGTATATTCAAACAAGTTTGACAGTTGGATCGTTGAAACTAATTTCGAACAATGCGTTTCCCATCAAGTTCAATGGTATATATATTTACTAAGTATATTTTAATTGATTTATTTTGTACTCATAAGCAAAAGGGCAAAAAAAAAAAAAAAACAACTTTGCACGACGTAGGTAAAACTGCGTCGCTCAAAACAGTTTTGTGCAAAGTAGTTTTACCTACGTTGCTCAAAACAGCTTTGTGCGACGCAGTTGTACCTACGTCGCGCAAAGTTTTTTTTTTCCCTTTTGCTTTTCTTTTGGGGTTCTTGCATTGCCTTTTTTTTTGTGGTATCCACTTGTGTAAATGTTTTAAATTGACGATCGAATTAGTTCATTGTATTCATATAGGGTTAAAGAGTGTAGCTGTAAAAAATCATCAAAATAAGAGTTAAAACAACCGTTAAATCGTGATTTTTCGTTTATAGCCTTCGAAAAGGTTTGTCTTGTTACTTAATATTTGAATGTTTGTTTTTTGCGATTTTTGGCGTATGAGATCTCGAAGTATATACAAATAAGTTTGACAGTTGGATCGTTGAAATTAGTTTCGTAGAATGCGTATCCCATCAAAACGATAGATTCCCTAACATTTAGAGTTTATTTATACTTTCATTAAGTATATCATAAAATTTTGTGGTATCCACTAGTGTAAATATATTAAATCGAAGATCAAATTAGTTCATTGTATTCATATAGGGTTAAAGAGTGTAGCTGTAAAAAATCATCAAAATAAGAGTTAAAACAACCGTTAAATCGTGATTTTTCGTTTATAGCCTTTGAAAAGGTTTGTCCTGTTACTTAATATTTGAATGTTTGTTGTAACATCCCACATCACCCAGGGGATTGATCCTTAAATGTATATTCCCATCCCTACCTAGCGCGAGGCCTTTTGGGAGCTCACTGGCTTCGGGTTCCATCGGAACTCCGAAGTTAAGCGAATAGCGCGCGAGAGCACTCCCAGGATGGGTGACCCACTGGGAAGTTGCTTATGAGTTCCTAGAAACAAAACCGTGAGGGAATGGTAAGCCCAAAGCGGACAATATCGTGCTACGGTGGTGGAGCGGGCCCGGGAAGTGATCCGCCCTGGGCCGGGATGTGACAAATTGGTATCAGAGTCTAACCCTGACCGCATGTGTGCCGACGAGGACGTCGGGCCCCTAAGGGGGGTGGATTGTAACATCCCACATCATCCAGGGGATTGATCCTTAAATGTATATTCCCATCCCTACCCAGCGCGAGGCCTTTTGGGAGCTTACTGGCTTCGGGTTCCATTGGAACTCCGAAGTTAAGCGAGTAGCGCGCGAGAGCACTCCCAGGATGGGTGACCCACTGGGAAGTTGCTTGTGAGTTCCTAGAAACAAAACCGTGAGGGAATGGTAAGCCCAAAGCGGACAATATCGTGCTACGGTGGTGGAGCGGGCCCGGGAAGTGATCCGCCCCACGCCGGGATGTGACATTTGCTTTTTGCGATTTTTGGCGTATGAGATCTCGAAGTATATACAAATAAGTTTGACAGTTGGTTCGTTGAAATTAGTTTCGTAGAATGCGTATCCCATCAAAACGATAGATTCCCTAACATTTAGAGTTTATTTATACTTTCATTAAGTATAACATAAAATTTTGTGGTATCCACTAGTGTAAATATATTAAATTGAAGATCGAATTAGTTCATCGTATTCATATAGGGTCAAGGAGTGTAGTTGTGAAAAATCATCAAACAATACAACTTTTGGATAAGGTATCCACAATCTGTATACCTAGCTTATAATACAAAAACCTCAAGACTTGAAACCTAAACTTAATCACAGCTACGAACACATCCGTCATTATAGAAGAGTGAGAATACTCAATCCCTAAACTCATTTGAAACTGATACCCAAATAGTTGCCCGGTATCTAACTCGATCCCATATTTTTTTTCTCTATTGAATTTAATTGTATAGCCTATGCTGTGGGTTGCAGGTGATATCTGGTGTTAAACCGACGGAAAAGAAGTTCAAAATGGAACTTCAAAAGGATCAGAACGTTGTAGCAATGGTTGGTGATGGAATTAATGATGCTACAACGTTGGCTTCATCACATGTTGGAATTGCCATGGATGGTGGTGTTGGAGCTGCTAGTGAGGTGTCTTCTATTGTGCTATTGGGCAATAGACTTTCACAGGTAATTTTCTTAAAAATATAACATTGTAGTAGGATTATTTGCACGAACACCTCCTGGGTTGTTTTTGAATGATGAAATAGGTATCAGATTATGCGATATTGTTTTTGGAAACCAAACGATAGAGGATTACATGCTGTCGTAGCAAAATTTTCTTTTAGACGTTTACCATCCGCAACTATGAATGAATAATTGAAGAGTGCAGCAGAATTCTTTTCACCATCTATAAAAGATTATTTGAAAAATTTGCATAATGTTGATTGGTGGAGCACCAATGGAAAAACTAGTTATCTTTCTTTTCATAGAATAAGCACTGTTGTGTAGGATATTTGATCTTCACAATTTCCTGCAGTTACTTGATGCCTTGGAGCTGAGCAGACTAACTATGAAGACTCAAGCAAAATCCCAATGCCAGCACCTGATCTTGCTCCACCTTTGACCTCCCAGCCACTTCGCCCAGCCGATACCTAGTAGCTTGATGTATCAAACCTATAAGACAGTTATTGTAGTTTTTTTCTATTTTTGTTCGGACATCTTGTATGTACATTTTCATATATTTTATAATTAAATACTTTTTCTTGGTTTATTAATTATTGTTTAGAATTTAATTACAATATTTATTAAAAAGTAAATAAAAAATATTTTTGTCAAAAAAAAGGGTTTGTGCGACGAAGAATTAAGTTGCGTCGTGCAAAGTGGCTTTGAGTGACGCAGCCTAATTCTTCGTCGCGCAAACCCTACCGTCACTGCCTTGGCGCGACGGGTGCGCGACGAAGGTTTCGTTGTGCTAATTTTTGAGCGACGTTTTTTGACTTTGCACGACGAAGGGCCTGCGTCGCACAAACTATTTTTTTTACTAGTGTTTATCTTCACATATGTTTCGTATATGGTTTCATTATATCATGTGGGAGAATGTAAGGTTTTTTCAGAGTGTGAGTTATAATAAACCATAGTTTTGAATATGTTAGAAAAGAAATGGACTTATATTAATATTAGACTTGTAGTAATTTAGTCATGATAAATTACAAAGGAGGGAAATAATAGAACTCAATCTTCTGAATTAGAGTTTATTTCAAACTCTATAAACTGATGTACAACTGCTGCCACATAGGAGGAGCAGTTATCATCTTTTGTCGATAAAACTGCTTGGTCCCTCTTGTCAGATTACTACGTTCAAAAGGTACTTGTCCTGTCGAGCGTAAGAACGGTTTCGTATCCCAGAGAAGAGAAGATCACTGCTGTTGGTGTTTCTATCAATCTCGTGAAGGTGCAAGCATACTTGCTCCTAGGATGTCATGGCAAAATCCTGCAAGTAAGTATTACTGACCTTTTACACATATATGCAGTTCATATAACCAGCTTAAGGAGATGCTCTCAAACACTCCAGACACCATCAAATTTGGCATTGATCAAGTTTGAGAGATACACCTCAGTCTTTACCTTATCAGACCTTTTATATTTTTCTTCAATCTTGGTCATGTACTACTTTGCCAAATTACATCTCAATTTGTTGTTTCCATGTCTGAAGATTATTGCCATTCAACTTCTCAATATTCATGAGATTGAGTGTGTTGAAAATTGAAACACGTGAGACATAATTTGATTCGAAGATTCACGCTTGTGACAAAGAAAAGAAACTAAAGATTCTTTGTCACTCAAAAACTATAGGACCAGTCACACTTTTGAGCAAGAAACTGTCTATATAATCATAATTTATGAATCTCCAATCGTGCATAGCCAAGCATATATACCAGAATATATATAAGTTCTCTGTCTTTGGACTAGAAGTATTACACATACTGCAAGTTTCATGGCTCACTATACATTAATTTATAGCTAATCCCAGTAGATAGTTTCTTTGGAAAGTTTTCTACCTGCTAATGCATATAAATTTCAAAATGTTGCACATCATCGAATCATTCAGAAACAAAAGAGTAAAGAAACCACATTGGCGGTCCTTTACATGTTATTCTAACGATTCATCAACATTGAATCAGTTTTGTAAAAATAAAATTTTACTAAACTGCATAAGTGATTAAACAAACCATATATTTTTAATATGACAGCAAATGAAATCTGATACACAAATGAATTACTTCATTTTTTTTCTCTTATTCGAAACGAACTCAAGGATCATTAAAGAGAAATATTACACGACAACGTAATGTATTCATAGTATCAACAGATTTGCATTATGTATACAGTTATAAACAATTGCAAATGATAAGCATTTTAGCAATTCATTGTTCTATCCAAATCAGAAATTTGCAGCGGAGACATAAATATTTTATAGCCATGAAAATGACTTAATGAGTCTATGGTTTAGATTGACCAGCTCTGATATCACATGTAGTCATTCATTGTCTACCAAGAACATAATCAACCAAACCATTAAACTCCATTAATATGAACTGCGTATATGTGTAAAAGGTCAGTAATACTTACTTTTGCAGGATTTTGCCATGACATCCTGGCAGCAAGTATGCTTGCAGTGGACAACTTCCTTCACGAGATTGATAGAAACACCAACAGCAGTGATCTTCTCTTCTCTGGGATTCGAAACCGTTCTTACTCTCGATAGGACAAGTACTTTTTGAACGTAGTAATCTGACAAGAGGGATCAAGCAGTTTTATCGACAAAAGATGATAACTGCTCCTCCTATCGTGGTAGCGGTTATACATCAGTATAGAGTTTGAAATAAACTCTAATTCAGAAGATTCAGTTCTATTATTTCCCCCTTTGTAATTTATCATGACCAAGGTCTGAAATGCCGCCGATAATATCGGTTTTTTGAGTTACCGATATTTTAATACTTATCCACTGAGTTTTCGTCAAAATATCGCGATATTATCGATAATATCGACAATATCGCGATATTACCGATAATATAGCGGTATTTGGGATTTGTGCGAATCAGAGAAGAACGCTGGAGCTTGTACAGCTCCGGCCGACTGTAAAAGAGCACCCTAGATCAGAGCCGACTGTAAAAGAGCACCCTAGACTCCGATCTAGGTATCAAAATGAAATACAAGACGAGAGGAATGTTTTTATAACTTCCATTTGCCGTGAAACGGTCGGAGGTGTTTGGAAAGTTCGTCGACATCCACGGCCTCGCCGGAGATGGGTGTGCCTATTCCCGAGCCGATTTCGTCCAAAAAACCTTGCAACAACACGAGATAGAACTTAAATTTCACATTTAAGCTTCAATCTAGAACAGAAAGAGGTAAACCCAAAGCTTACCTAATCGGAGAAATTCAAGAAACTCGTCGGAAGGTTCCTGCGTTCGCCGAGTTGCAGAGACGAGAAGGAGGGGGAGAAAGATGAGGTTGCTGATGACGATGGGTGTCTTCCTCAAGCAGGTGTGATGGTGTGCATGTGTATGTGGGTCTCAGTGCAGAGAGAAAGAAGAGAGATGAGAGTTTCGAGAGAGAGACGGCGCAAACGAGGCGGAAGACGCAGACGAGGAGGAAGGCGAGGGAGGAGCAGAAGGCCATGTGGGAGAAGGATCGAGAGATTGAGGTCTCTGTGCATGTGTGTGGGAGAAGGGAGAAGAGAGAAGGATTGAGAGATGAGGGAAAAGGGAGTGTGAAGAGAGAGAGAGAGAGAGTAAAATAAATCTTTGAGATTTTGAAAGGGCAAAGAAGAAGAAAGAGGTAAGGTGGACACTGGACAGGCGCCTTGGGTGATGTGAATGATGTGAACAGGTAAGGTGGACAAGGGTCATCAGATGGTTTTAATTGAAACCACCCAAACCCACTTGCATGGGTTTTTTGTATATATAAATGTTACATAAATTATAAATTATATATTTAAAAAGTTTAATCTTTTTTTCATTAATTACTACATATTTTCTACACTCACAATGTTTGCCAGCTCGCTGTATAATCAACTTAAATCAGTTAAATCAATCATGTAATGCATTTCCTTCTAATTTTTTTTGATAAACTAATAGATAATTGACTAAATAAACATTCTCCAAAGTTTCAATAAAAATTTCCAAGTTTTTCTTACAATTTCCGTGGTTTTTATTCAATTTTTATCGATATCGATAATATCCCGATATTTCCATCGATATTTCCGTGTTTTTGGACTACCGATATTTCCGATGTCATCGATATTTTATACCTTGATCATGACTAAATTACAACAAGTCCAATATTAATATAAGTCCATTTGTTTTCTATAACATATTCAAAACTATGGTTTGTTATGAATCACACTTTGAAAAAACTTTACATCTCTTAGGTAGGGATAATGAACAGTGATTTTATATTCCAATTTTCTAAATTTGCTTTGTTTGTCGTTTCTTTATACTCCGACATTCAGGTCTAGACTTGAGGGTGCCTAAGAGCTCGGGAATAATTGAGGAAAGAAATATTAGCTTGCTTGGAGTCGAGATAGGGGATTTAGGGATTAATATTTGAATAAAACTCTATAAGTCAGTCACTTATATCTAATCATTAATATTGATAAAGTTATATGTTTCTGTTTCTAGCTATTATTGATTGAGTGATATGCTTACACAAATACTATGAGTCATGAATTTGACATCCTTGGTCAATATCGTTGTGATGATTTATGGTTAATAAACCGTTGGCATATGATTGGTATATGATGCTTTTAAAAATGGAGGCATTGCATTTCATTAAATATTGGCGGTGGAGGAGTTTGTGATTATATTTGAGGTTTGGGTTATGGATTGGAAACATCTTTTGTGGGGTTGAATCTCAATCTAATCCTAACAGTTATTGATAACCTTTAATGAGCAGAATTTGGCCTAGTGTAGGGCAAATAGAACTTTTTTATCTTTTGTATGTGGGTGTATTTTTGCTCACCACCCTCAAGTGGTAGTAATGCTTACCACCTACGTATTATTGTTATATGAGTTTAAATTTGAGATTTGTATCTACCTACTACACAAATCTCGAAATTTAAACTCATCCAACGGTGATAAATAGGATGGTGAGCATCACTAGTTTTAAGAGTGCCAAGCAAAAATATTCTCTTTGTATGTTCTACATGTGGACAACACGTGATAAAGATAATTGAATGTTAGATGGAAAAAATAAAAACTTAATATAAGTTCAAATGAGATATTGGCAACACATTACAAGTTCAAAGCGTAAATCCACGAATACCTTTCTTCAAAAAATGAAGGAGAGGCAGCTCTTTGTAGGACAAGGTCTCGTATGTCCTCCCTTTTACACATTTCATTAACAAAAAGACTAATTATATGCTTCTTGTCTACGAAGTTACCAACGACGTTCTTCAACTTACATGTCCCTCAAAAGGAGTTCAAGGAAAGTTCGAATAAATTCATACCAAAAACATCCCTATCATTGAGGAAACATCCATATTACAGTAGAAAAGAAACTAATTAGGGAAAATAAAAGCAAACAAATATATGCATGTTGTATGACATACATATTTTAAAGGGAGACGTCCATATTACAATAGAAAAGAAACTAATCTAAAGAAAATAAAAGCAAGGAAATACGTGCACGAAGTATACGACATACATATTTTACAGGCCAGACATAATAAAACTGGTAGGTCTCTGAACCCTAATCAGTTCTTCATCCACATTCAACATTGCATCCAGTTCCTTGACAAATCTCTCCATCGCCGCGGCCGGCAAACAAACCGGAACCACAATCCCATCTTCCCCTCTGTTGTCTCTAAACGGTACGTAAAGCTAGCCACTCCAGGTATTGCCCCGACCCAGCCATTCGCTGGCCCACCATAAGCCACTTTCCCCCACCCAAAATCCACCTCTCCGAACCCAGCACGTGTCACATCCGACACAAGGTAAGAATTCACCACCGTAAAAGGGTGCCTACTCTAAATAACCATGAGGTCAGCCAATGACCGCATGTATTCCTTCGTCAAGTCTGCCTTGGCCTTCCTAACTAGCTCCAATGCATATCCCAACAAGTTGTTATATAGCCTCCCTGTCTTCGTCACCGCCACCGAGAAGGCAAACGCGTTGCCGTAATAACCCACCGGCAATTGAGGGTTGACTTGGGCCGCCCGTCCACAGTGCACAGCACACGCACCTCCTCATTTGGATCTTGCTGGAGTGCGATGGTGCGGCAGCGGCAGAGGCAGGCCGTGAAGACCTCGAACGTGGAGCACTTGCTAAGGTGGTGCGGGACGAATCTACAGATGGCAGACACCCCGATGGGGCGGAAAAGAGAGAACCGGTGGGCCATGTCATCGAGGGGGATGATGGTACCCTTGGGCCCTGTTTGGCACACAGTATAAAGCATCGGATAGTACTAATAATAAGGAATACGGTGTTTGGTGTCTGTTTGGATTAAATAGCCACCGGATAATTAGTCTGCCTCTGCTAATTTAATACACCCTACACTCGGCTACTTATCCTCCCCAAATCGTTTGTATAATTAGTCGGGTTCACGCTAGGGCTCGCTCCTACGCATCGCAAACTCCTCAATCAAGGAATTACTGCTCTCTCTCTTTCTGCTCTCTTTCTTTCTCCCTCCCTACTGCCAATCAACATCAAGTAGATACAAACACAAAACCAGAGGTGCCGAATCGAAACCACGTCACACCAGAATGGGAGAAATCTCATCTGGGTTTTTTGTTTCAATGGATTAGAAGTAGAGAGAGAGAGAGAGAGCAGAACCGATTCCCCTGTAAAGCACGAAATTGCAGTTTGCTAGGTGCGCGAGTGACCATCGATTCTGTAATTTGGAGGTTGCTTCTACAAATTTGGAGGTTTTAATTGGTTTCTGAATTTGAAAGAAATTGAAGGTAGCAACGAGATCGAAAGCTGGTCGGGTTTTTTTTTCTGTTGGTGTAATGGCTGGGTTTTTTGTTGTTGTTGGTGTAATGGTTGTCTGGGTTTCAAAGAACATATTCCTCTGTGGGGAAGATGGCGATGTTTAATCCCTTTTTTATTTTTTACTTTTAAATTTTTTCTGTAATGATGTTTAATTCATTCTTTCTCTGTTTTTCTTTATTTTCTCTTTTTTTTTTTTCATTTTAACAACAATTATTCTGTGAAATACTTTTAAAAAATTATTATAATCCGACATATTATCCGTCTCGGCGCTCCGTCTCGGATCTCAACAAACAAAGAAACAAAAATTTGTCATTTTTTTTTCTTCCCTTTTCTTATCCGGTTAAGTACCAAATACAGTATAAATAATACGGTTATTAGTCCGATACTGCACCAAACGCCCGATTAATTTAGCCAGTACTATCCGGTGACTATTTATCCTATCCAACAGAAATAGTCAGTACAATCCGAGCTGTCAAACGAGGCCTTGATGTCTTCCACTTCTTCGTACTCACGGTGCGTGCATATCACGCGGGGTGGGTCATGCGCATTGAGCAGCTCCCTCTGCCACACTGGCTTGACGGTTGGGAAAGTTGCTCCACGTGCTATCTCTCCCACAGCCGTCGTCGCTCATGGTGTGGCTACCACGGAGGGCGAAGATGAAACCACCGCACCGGAGGCGCGTCACCTGTTAGTGAATTGCGATTAATATTGTTTAGTTGAATGTTGACATACAACAAATTATTCTACAAACAGGTTTGTCATAAAATAAAATATAAAAAAAAAAAAATTCTACAAACAGGACAATTAATCTTGTCCTGAGTTGCCTTAATTTTTATACAAAAAGACAATAATTTATTGTCTTCAAAAAAAAAATGCTATAAAAAGAAAAATAATCTAATATAAAAAGAAAAGAAAAAAAGAAAAGATTTTCATGCGTCGTGACTGATGCATATGTGATAAACAATGTCACTTGTTTACATTCGTATATTTTTAATCATTGTGGCCTATATTTAACTGACAGTGGAAGGGGGGCCGGCATCACAAAGAGAATTGAGAGAAATGTGCTTGTAGGGTTGTATGGAAAATGTGTTATTCCACCTACGCATTGCTTTTATTTATAGTAATAAGAGAGAGAATAAATCATTCTCCTCCAAGGAATACAAGTCCTAATAGGTAATAATAACTATTATCAAATCTAATCTAAGATTTACACAATCACACTTAAATAAGAAGTTTATAACACTCCCCCTTGAGTGTGTAAATACTCAAGTAGATTCTGCATCATGTAGAGTTGAGGAAGTCGACTCGTCGGCACTGATTATGGGAACACGCTATTCTCAATAAGGTAGGAATTTGCATAAGGAACTAAGTCTCACAAAAAACCTAAGGCTATGGTAAAAACCCGAGTAGGGACAAAATCCATAGTCTAATGAAAAATGTGTGAGTAATGCAAAGTCAAATGAAACGTCTACAGGACGTCATCAGGGATATGATCAACTCAAGGTGGGTGCCTCATCAAAACCTCTTTAGGTAGCAAAAACCCAGTAGGAAAAATGCTCCTAATCGTAAGGAAAAAGAGTACATTAAGATATAGCAAGTATACTTCATGATACTCCCCCTGAGGTTGACATAATTCTAAAGAGAACTAGCAATGTTTCAACTCATAAAGTTTACGCACACCAATTCCTTGAACAAGCTTTTGAAGCGTCGCCTTCGGTAGTGATTTTGTGAAGAGGTTAGCCATATTGTCTTGTGAACGGATTTGTGTGACTTCAATCTTCTGATGCTCTTGTTGTTGATTTGAGAAGAAGAACTTTGGCGCAATGTGCTTGGTGTTGTCTCATTTGATGTAACCCTTTTTTAAGCTGTTCGATGCATGCTGCGTTGTCTTCATAGATCGTCGTCGGGACATCAACGATGGGGTAAAGATCGCAGGAGCTTCGATTATGGCCCACAACTGCTCTCAGCCAAAAGCATTCCCGAGTTGCTTCGTGTAAAGCGAGAATTTCAACATGGTTAGACGAAGTGGCAACTAAGGTCTGTTTAGTTGACCTCCAAGAGATTGCGGTGCCTCCCACGGTAAAGACATAACCCATTTGAGAACGCGCCTTGTGCGGATTAGATAAGTACCATGTGTCGGCATAACCAATAATGCGAGAATCGACTCGAGATAAAGGGTGCGGCATCACTCGAGGATCCGTAAGGATAGAACAAGCCCAAATTCGTACTTTGTATGAAAAACGTGTTAATACGTTATATAATTACGTAGGTGATTTCATTTCTAAATGAAATGTATATTGCAAGCATCATCGATGCCCGCGAGGCGGGTTCGAACCGATGACATGATTTGTGAGTGGGTTTTTGCTTTTAAATATTATATATTTATGGGTTTTTATCACAAATGGTCCCTGAAATTGACCCACCCCATCAGGATGGTCCCTGAAATTGAAAATCAATCAATGTAGTTCCTGAAATTAGGTGTCGCAAATCAATGTAGTCATTCTGTCATAACTCCGTTAAAAATTCTATTATGTGCTGATGTGGCAAGTGACGTGGCACACTTTATATTAAAAAACTAATAAAATATTATTAAAAACTAAAAAAAATCATTTAATATTTTTTTTTTCTTCTTTTTCCTCTCTTCTTCTTTCTGGTGGTAGCGAACTTGGTTTTTTTTTTTTTCTTCTTTCTGGGTTGCAGTGAACTTGGTTTTTTTTTTTTTTTTTTTCTTCTTCTTCTTCTTCTTTCTTTGTGGGTTGCAGGGGGTGGGAGAAGACGAAATTGGGGTTTTTTTTTCTTCCCTTTCTTCTTCTTCTTCTTCTTCTTCTTTTGGGTTGCAAGGGGTGGGGGAGAAGGGGGCGGGGGGGATGACGAACATGGGTTTTTTATTTTTTATTATTTTTATAATAATTAATTATTATTTTAACATTTAAAAAATATTAAATGATTTGTTTTTAGTTTTTAATAATTTTTTAATCTAAAGTGTGCCACGTCACTTGTCACATCAGCACATAACATAATTTTTAACGGAGTTATGACGGAAGGACTACATTGATTTGCGACACCAAATTTCAGGGACTACATTGATTGATTTTCAATTTCAAGGACCATCTTGATGGGGTGGGTCAATTTCAGGGACCATTTGTGATAAAAACCCTATATTTATTTAGTTTCCACTTATATATATTTTATAACGAATTTCCTATGCACATCTAGATTAGATTAATGTTTATAAAAATTAATGCATCGACCAAATTCAGGAAATTGTTCTACGTCCTACGGGATGCACCGGTAAGCGTACTATAATGGGTCATGAATAGTATTATTGATTAGAACCTAAATTTCCTATATACATAATGTTGATTGGTGGAGCACGTTGATTATAACGGGTCGGGGTGTGTCAATTAAAACCTAAATTGATTAAATCTTCAAAGAGAAATGCTAAGGAGACTCTTTCAAAGTGAGACTCTCCATGGACTCTTCGTCACCTCATCTTTTTGGCACAATATTTTATAATGTTAGCACTAGAATTGTGTTAAAAAGATGATGTGACATAAAGTCCATAGAGAGTTTCGCTTTTGAGAAGCTTTTGAGAAAGTCTCAAATTAATGTTCTATTTGGTAGTGGTTGAAATTATGACAATCCCTAGAAAACACATACCGTTTGATAACCATTTCGTTTTCGGTTTTTAGTTTTTTATGTTCATTTAAAAAAAAAGAAAAAACTGAAATCTCGTTTAGTAACCACTTCAATTTTCAATACAAATGAAAACCGAAAACTACTTTCTTGAATTTTCACTGTTTAGTTTTTAGTTTTTTAGTTTTTATTTTTATTTTTTATTATTATTTTTTATTTTATAAAAATGAAAAACTAAAAGTAATTATTAAACAAGATTTGAGTTTTTAGTTTAAAAAATAGAAATTAAAAACGAAATAATTATGAAAAGTGAGGTTTGTTGCCGACCCAAAGCCTAACGGGTAGGCTGCAAAGGTTGGGATGGATTTCTCTTTTATTTTAAGTTTGTAACTAGGATTTTGTTTTTCTTGATATGAGAAAAGGAGGAACGGGCGAGACTTTTTCAAATTCCACCATCTTTATATATAAAGCCAACAACCCCTTTTGGGGTCACAAGCTTCACCAAAACGAAGTGGACAGAAATGCCCCTCAAACAAAAAACTTCAAGAACAGTTCAAAATAATGCATCAAGTGTAGCATGCGTATTTTCGTTATTTTAATAGTGTTTTTTTTAATAATTAATTTTTTTGTACAAATTTTTTTTTAATTTTTTAATTTTTATAATTAGTACCTTACAATAGGCTAGCAATAATGTGATTCAATCAGTTGTTCATTAAATATTATTTTCTCTATTTTTAAACAGGTTCAAAACATCTTAAGAGGCGTGTAATGCTGGTTATAAAAAAAGGTCTTCCGCACACGCATAATAATGTGATTAAATTAGTTGTCAAATGATTTTTTTTGAATAAACGATATTATCTACACTAAGGGAGAGGAGATGGGCTTAGCCTCACAATGGGCTAGCAATAATGTGATTCAATCAGATGTTTGTTAAATATTATTTTCTCTATTCTTAATGTGAATTCAATAGAGACCGATTTTATTATGTGAATTCAGCTGCTTTGATTGGTTTATGAGGGAGGGTTTTTCTAGCATGATCTAAGATTATTCATTTACTTCAAATATTTGACTTTCCTTTTGTCAATTTACGCGTAGCACACCATGATTAAAAAAAAAGCCTTCTGCATGCGCGTGAGCGCGTGCATGAAGGCTAGTATAAGTAAAAAGAGGAAGATCTTCATATACCATTGTATAAGTGGAGAGTGGATATCTTTTTCTGCGGCTTTTTGTTTTATATTATAAGATGTAATGTATTAACTTGTGTTTCGAATACACTGAAAATATCAAAAAATTATTTTTTGTAAGCATCATTAACAGTTTGCACATAAAGATAGAAAAAAAAGTTTAAAAAGAGTAGAGTTGAAATGAGGGGCTATGGAAACTACACATTTAACTTCGGTATGGAAATTACAACAAAAACCCAAATAAAACCGAACCAAACTGAACAATAATTTCAATTCGATTTTTAACTTTGGCTAAAAAACCAAACAAATTGAAACCGAACCCCTCCTATCTAGTACTAATTCCTTATAAAATATGCGTATACAGTTCCACACTTTTGCTTTCCAGCCATTGTTATACGAAAGGCAACAGCCATCAATGATCACCCAACTACAATGCTACAGTTGCAAGTTGCAACCACATTAATTGAACTATTAGACTGCCAAATCGGATCCTGCTTTGACCCGACAGCCCAACTCCAGATGTTGGATCATGGATCCTACCCAACGGAGAGGATAAAGCGCTCTCTTTACAGTTCACACTACAAAATCACGACTAGGAGAAGGCGAAGGCGTATAGTACGGCGGCGAAGCACATGGCGTAGTAAACGGCGGCGTTGCCTCCTCCACCTCTACTCTCATAGTCACAGCTACATCCAGCACCAGCGTCTTCGCCTCTTTCTCCGTACAGGATGAATACGTCGTTGTCGGAGTCTCGGAGTCCAGACCCTCTCTCTCTTCCTCCTCCTCGATCGTGAACAGCACCCTGGACGACACGCCGTACAGTCGCTGCTGCCACTTGAACACCTCGTCCACGTCGATATTGCGGTGCAGTGAGCTAGGTTGTCGGTTGTTATGATGAGCTTCGTGGGGCCCGATGCTGGTCGGAAACTGGGACTTCCTTCGCCGCCAGAGGAGGAAGAAGAACTGAGCTATAAGGGCGGCGAGAGTGACAGCAAACACTACAGTGAGCGTTGTCCCGAGCTTGCTAAGACGACCACTCATGTGTCCGTATGTGTGTATGTCTCTGAAAGGTCTCTGGGGAAATGGCTCGGTAGGTTTTTCTTTTTCAATGTTTTAACCTAAGGGATGGTTGACTGCCTACCGGGAAAATGTGAGGAGAGAGGTGAAAAGAGTAAAATAATCTGGATCATGTACCATGAATCTACCAATTTCTGTTTTCCTATATTATATCGGAGGTTTTGGTTTAGTAGGTTGCCGGTGGACGAATGGATAAAGGTTTGGTTAAAGAAGAAAGTGTGTTGTTAGTTAAGATGGAAAATGATGTTTTTTCTTGGAAATGTGGGTTGGGGCGAGAGGAAATGTGGCCAGGGCGTAAAGGAAGGAAGTGTGTGATAGCCAGGAAGTCGATGGAGTGATGATTTGGACTTTGCATTAAATTTGAAATTAAGCTGGCGGTTGGAATGGGGGCTTATCTGGTGTTTTGTAATTGGCTCCCATCTTATAGTTACGTGAAAAACCTAAAAGACTGCTACTTAAAGCAGTGCTCGTCCTGAGATTTCAGGGGTTTTATACGAAAATCAATTGGAGGTCCTAAAAAGTACTAAGATTTTTTTTTTTTGTTCAAAAAAATTAACTTTAGTTTTCAATTGAGTTTCTATAAATTCTAATAGTACACACAAATTTAAAAAGGCAACAAGTGGAAAGGTGGCGTATTGTTTTTCCTTAACTATTTAGAGGGTCAGGGTTCGAATTTTCATGATATTGTGTGGAATTTTTATTTTATTTTGTGGAAGTTTATGCATTTAATAAAAATAAACTTAAAAAAATGATGGAGACAAATTTCGAACCCATTCCCTAGGCCGATGTAAAAAAGCAATGATAGCACTTGCGCTAAGACTCAAGTTTGCAATATTCTACACATAATACAATATATATATACGTATATGCATGCAAAATTGAAAAATCGGAGGCCCTACCGATTTGGGGGCCCTATGCGGTAGCACCACTTGCACCCCCTCAAGGCCGGCTCTGACTTAAAGCTATGTCTATATCTTGTGTTAACTTTTTTTATGGAGAGAGAGAAAAAAAAAAGTGAGAGAAAAAGAGAGAAGGGGAGGGGAATTGGAGCGTACCAAGTTGAATGAACATTGACTTGGAGACTATTTCATCTTCAAATCGGTAGGGCCTACCGACTTTTCCTAAAACTTTGAATCATAAATTATGTGGTGATTAGCATTTGAGAAGTGAAGTTATTATGGTTAGCTTACTAAACTTTGAAGGAAGGGTTAAAATAGGTAAGGAAATCAAAATAAATAAATCCACCACTCTTTTGGGACTTAAATATAAGAATATAGGTTTGGAATTTAAGTCCTTGCATGGAGATGTCCTTAGCTAAAATCGTCATATAGTGTAAAATCACGTTGCTCGAAAAACATAAGAGATAAAATAATAAAACTATATTTACTAACAGCAACTTCAAATTATTTTCTAATACTTTTTTTTTCGTAATGCAAGTGATGGATTGTTTTGGTAGTTAGGATCTTTTTTTTTAACCTATCGCATTCTGAGTTCAAACCTTGCTCTCCTTAGTGTAATTAAAGTAGTAATATTGCTTATATAAAGTGATTCTCACATAATTGTATCCGCTTTGCTTGGATCCGGACCGAATTTATCCTTTTGTGGGCATCTTATTGAGGACACGAAGGCATATGGTTGCTGACATGGTTATATTTTCATATATTTTTATCATTTATTTTCTTTAAATTTTGTATATTTTAGTGGGTTAAATACACTAAATTATACTGTTTTGATCTTTAAGCATTCGATACGATAGTGGAACTACATGAAAAAAAAGAAAGAAATTAAACGAAAACTTGGGTGCCTAGAGTAATTTTCTACGAGCATATTTACTTAAAGCAGCGGTAAAAGGATGAACGCGAGACGGGATTTGATCCTAATATGATTTAGTGGCTGAGCTGGAGCAGTGAAAGAATTCAATATGGACAATTTTGGCGATACAGTTGGTGTGGGAGCTGTTTAATGGGCTTAGAGAGAATTTAATTATTAATCTGTAATTTATCATTCTTTTATAAGGACTTAAAAGTCCAATAGGTTAGGAATTTTTAATGAGCTTGGAAAAGCCTGCTTATTGTCGTGGGTTTTATAAGAAGAATCCTTCACCTTCTGATGCATTGATCCAACAAACAGCCACCAAACATCATATTTCACAAAGAAGGCTGTGTCCAACATGGAAGAGTATTCTTTTTGGGTATTTTTTTATAAGGCTACGATGTAACTTGATTATGAATATTTAAATTTTTTTTTTCATATTAAGTATCTTTTATTATTCGTAATGAGCTTGATTTCTACTGAGATCATACTTAACTTGGGTTTTATCTTCTTGCAATTGATACCATGAATTCATATTTGTAGATGTCATGCAATTAGGGTTTATGTGATTTTCCAACGATTTTCATAATGCTTAATGAATTCTTACTTGTTTAAATTCGTCTAGATGTTCATAGAAGGTTAACATGTAATGTTACTTTTGATGCAACTAAATGTCATGATCATTGAATAATTTAGGAAAATCGATCATCAATATTAAGAATTATTTGTGCATAACATATTAAGGAGATTAAGTAGAATTGGTTACGGTAAATTCGGATGCCCTAGGTATTGTTTTCTTATGTTTTCAATTTATTATTTTCATGCACTTACTTTCAAGCTTTATTTAAATTTTCGGTTAATTCATATTTTCTCTCTTTTCCGCACTATTCTAAAAATCCCCGCCTAGGCGTTAGGCGGCTGTCCACCGCCCCGATTAATGCCTAGGGGTTTGAAAATTAAGAAAGGGCACATAGACCTATTGAGGCTCCCGTCTAGCCAGCCTAGACCTCCCTAAGTTGCGACTCACTTAGACAGAAAACATATAATTTTCATTTTGCATTTTATTTTTTCAATAAATTGTAAGAGACTTGTTGAATACTTAAATGAACACACATTATATGCTTGTTCCCCATATTTTCATTACGTTCCAATACTTCATAATATATATGTCATTCTATTTTGTAGTTTATGATGAAATTATATATATTTTAAGTATAAACAGACACTTATTTACATGAAATATAATAGATTTATTTAAATCTGCCTAGTCTGCCTAGGCACCCGCCTAGGCCCCGCCTAGCGGCCTAGCAGCCTAGACACTAGGCCCGCTGCCCGCCGCCCAACTAGCGCCTAGCGTCTTTTAGAACCTTGCTTTTCCATTAAAACTTCTCAATTATAATTTGTTTTAATTTAGTTAGTAAGACTTTTAATATCAATTTGACCTCTGTGGGATGATATCCGTGCATGTATACTATACTTCATCCGATTCGTATACTTGCGAACACAAAAATTCGAAGTTATTTACAAATTTTTCTTACAAATCTTTATAATTCTTATGTGGTGCATTTCTAATCCCCCTATCTAACATTTTGTGAACTATTCCTTACTAGTTGACTTGGCCTCACATTATTAGAATTTAGGTATCAGAAGTCTCTAATCAAACAGAGCAGGATTGGTTGAAGATTGATTTGCAAGGCTAGTTGCCTTCACAGATCATAAGTTGAAGCTGCACAAGTACTCGCTACCACTTAGATCAGAATTTGATAATCCCATAAAATTCAACTCAAGACGCTCAAGACGTCCTCCAATAAAGTAAAGACTAAATATCACTATATCATTTGTTTTGCTGCGATGACTATAAATAGTCATGGCCATGATTAGGCATTAATTATAAGGAAAACTAATGAAAATGATTTGAAAACTTTGAGTTTTAACGATAAGGATAAAATAAAGGGTAAAGTGAATAGTATTAGGATTGACTTTTTAGTGTAAAAATATGGTTTTTCGTTAAAGTAAATAGTACGGAAAACTTTTCGTTAAAGTTCCCATTATTATATTGACATGAGCAACATTTGGGCCTTGCATTATCATTGGTATTGACACGAGCCACATTTGGGCTGGGTGAATCAGGTTGAACCAGACAACAAAGCGCAATCCGATTTTCAATGCCAGGCATAATCGGCGAGAATGAAATTATGGGCCAGTGTCTGCCCGAAACCAAGTATTGTTTGGGGAAGAAAAAGGCATTTTTGATGCGTGTTTCTTCGTTCAAAATACCGTATTAAAATCTGAACGACTGGGAAAGCTGCAGAGAAACGAAATGGCTTCGGGTTATCATATGGTTAATTTTCTTAATGAACAAAATACGGAAGCAATCAGGCCTCCTAGTTTAGAGATCTTGGTTTACATGCGACTGCTCCCACCTCCCAGTGCAGGTCAGATGACTCCAAGAAAACAACAATATCATTGTCCTTGGTTCTTCACGATAACACTGTCTCTCTTGTACTGATCAGTTTTATGGAAGCAAGGACTCAACACAAGAATGAGATTTGTCTTGTACTGATTTGTCTTAATGATAGAGGTATTTAGCCGTGGTCTTGAATTTGTGACGTGGAGCTTAGATCCAATAGGTTTTTGTTAGATACAATTGTTCATGCATATGTTAATTAATGTGTGAACTGTTGACTGGTGTGAAATTCGGCATATATTGTACAATATTTTTTCTTTCTAATTTGATAACTATTACTTGTTGAGAGTATTAATCCCACATCAAGGAAAGAATAGACCTTGCATGTGCTTATAAGTAGTTGGGCAACTCGTTGTTTTTCCAATTGGTTTTATAGTGAAACTTCAACTTCATTCATGGTATCAAAGCATGAATGTCCCATGTGTGAAATTCAATGGCCACACGTGCTCCACTTTACCCAATTTTGTATTATCCACGTGCTTGACTTGTAAATTCGCCACACATGAAGTGTCTTATTGAGTATTAACCTGGGGACATTGAATGTGCTTATATGTAGTTCGAATATTCCCTATATTATCAATTAATTTTATAATGAAACATCAACTTTCTTCATTACTTAACATGCTCCGGCATAATAGTATCAAGGTGAGCGGTGGAGTGGGAAGGCAACAAATGCTAGGGTTGTTTTTACAATCTGAGAGCCACATCTATAAATTAAAAAGTACGAATAATCAATTCTATAATCAATAATATTTATAGTTGTTCAAATAGTTCATTGGAAAATTTTGAAACCCTTCTTATTGGATGATCATGATATTTTTCAAAAATCTACATTCTTGATCAATGGAAGATCAATAATTAACTGATTTTGTTTTCAAAATCAGTGTGTGCTATACGTGTATTCAAACAGTAGTATTTTTACAGAAAGTATGCGTAGAGATGTAGTAGTTGTAAGAACTATATGCTTTTGGAAAACGACCTAACAATCATCAAAAGCATCATCATTCATCGTCTCCAAAATCTAATCATCATGCACCCACATTCTCTGGTTTATTCGCTTGTGCTTGGCCGTCTCTTTTTGACCGAGTCTTCCATGAAAGACCACCCCACCAAAAACAAAAATAAATAACCCTAAAAAAAAAAACCTACAAAGCAGCATGCATAGTCAATTGGTCATAGTACCATGGGAGTGGTAGCCCCCCTCCTTTCTTCACCATAACAGAAACAGCAGCACATGAATGAAAGTACCCATCTCCTTGGATCCCTCAACCTCATCACTTTCAAATGATAAAACCCTAAAAAAGCACAAAAGCACAAAGGGACTATGGAGTGAGTGACGATCAATACAATGACTACACATTGGTCTGGTCCGATCTATTATCTATATCTATGTATAGATCGATGGCCTTTTGGATCCGAGATTTCCCTTACTTTCATGCAAAAATATTCACTCATAAGGGAAAGAAAAGAGGAGGGAGGGAAATAGGAATTGGAATAGAGGACAGTGACCTTATGGAAAAGAGGCCATCTGATTCTGATAGTTTCCCCCTTTTCTTAAAGTCTGCGAAAGCCCTCTCAACCTCTCAAGCTGTGTGTGGAAACTTTGTCTCCATGCTTAGCCCCCTTTGTCTTTTCTAGATGCCAACAACGGTCTCTCTCTTTTTGTGGGTCTCAAATTACAGTTTTAGAGGGACCTTTGTATCACTTGTACCTCGTCTTTGGTTTGATTGGTTTTTTCAAAATCAAAACCCTACTTGGTCGATATTCGGTGCAAGGAAATTAAGGCTGCAATGTAACATTATTGTTCCAATGTTAATTTTGCCGGCTCAGCTTCTTTTCTTGATTAATTTCAGATTTAAACTGAAAATTCATGTAACAAGATGGAAACTGAGTGGGTGAGTATCATTAAATTCTTTTACAAATTATGTATTTTGTGTTGAATTACTCTTGAATTGTCAATATATTGCTTAAAGTTTGATGAGGAACTACAATTAACTAAAAAACAATAATAATAGCAAGGGAGACCAATTTTTTACCACATTGGCTCGCAGAACATCAAAGCTTGTGCTCAAGATTACTAACTTCGTTATGTGGATAAAAAAGGAACCAGATTGATTAAGCCATTTTCTTAAAATTGATGTACAATTTGGTTATTTAGCTTTGTACTTTTTATCAAAGTGTAGTGTGGTCTTTTCTCGTAAACGAATATCTCCAGATGAGGAAAATGCTAAGTTTTAGGCCGGCCCTCGATTAATCAAAAATGTTATTCTTACCATCTATTTGTATTATCTCTCTAATAGAGAAAAGATCCACATGTGTTGGTGAGCTTTACCTCTATTAGAGAAAATGGTAGAAATATATGGTAAGTGTAGCACTACTCTCGATGGAATAGCTTTGTCAACTATCATTCTTTAGATAAGTAAAATAATACCATATGATCTACATAGTAGAAATATGTTACAAACTTTGTAGGTTCAATACAGTCCACCACCAACATTACCTATATTGTCTCAACTTAATAACCTATTCGTATGTGTTGGGTTTTATTACAAAAAGGCTCGGTGATATTAGAGGTGAAATCTCTTATATATTAATTGTATATTATTTATCATATGACCGATATGAGATCCCATTCTCCAACACGCATCCTCACGAGTGGCCCCACAAGGAGTCACAAGAAAATCAATTTTCACATCGGGAGCTGGTCAAGTCATTATACTAAACGCATGACTTTTCTAAGGCCCAATTATCAGTAAGTATTAGGAAGCAAGTTCAAGCCCAGTAATTGGAGCCTAGGACGTGTCTAGAGAATAACCTATGATACCATGACAAACTTTCTAGGCCTAACACGGTCTACCACCAGTATCACCGATATTGTCCTAACCTAACCATCTATTACTAGGTGTTGAGTTTTATCACAAAATGTCTCGGTGATGTAAGGACAGAAACTCTTATATATTAATTGTATATTACTTTATCATATGACCGATGTGGGATCCTATTCTCCAACATTACGTACATATCATGTAGTAATAATTTAATTCCTTGTTTTGGTTGTATGTATTACTTATCACATCATGTAGTACTTAAATTTAACACAAAAATGTGGTTTCTTTAGCATTATGAAGCATTACTAAGAGAATAATGCAGATGGAATACAATATATTGAGAAAAATATATGATTACAGTTTCCAAAAAGTTGGGTGGAGGTATTGTTCAAACTATGCCTTATGGTGGTTACAAAAGGTTTGCTATACCTGTATTGGCTCTTAGACAGGAAAAAGAAATCGAGTAGGGTAAGAATAAGCTTTATTGCCCTAAAAAAGCTAACGATGATGTGCCTTAATCAGTATGTCTCTTATTCTTCATGGCTTATAAACTGAAGTTCATTAGGCCCTCTCAGTTGGCCCTCTACTGCCACTTTACAGTACGTGTAAGGTCTGTGAGAACGAATTTGAACAACAATCATCATCTATCAATTTAGAACTCAGTTTCTTTTTGAATTTAGTGTAAGGAGGATGATTGGATACTCAAGCAGAAGAGTACTCTGCTTTTGATAACAATATATTGTAACCCTTCCCCTCAGTGCTCTCTTTCGATCTAATCCACCATTGTCATCCCATTCAATGTTTAAATTTTCAAATTAAAACATTTATACAACCTTATTATTTTTTGCTTAATTTTAACAGCAGTACCATGAATTCTAAGGAGCGGAAAATCATTATGCATGCATTGTTTTCTCCTTTAATCATTTTCACTATAGAGAATAATAGTTTTTCTCAGATTATTAATAGCAGTTCCTCTTTTAATGTTAATATACATGAGTTAAAGGTTTAAGTTTTAAAGTTTAAACCCAAGCTTAAGGATAATGAAATAAGTTTGGGCTCAGACCAAACCCAATTTTTAATTCAACCACAGAAACCAATCAAAAAGTGTTTGGGCTGTCCAACCTCCTAAACTCACGTCAACTATCAGTCCTTCACAAGCCATGCATGAAACATGCATCGCCACTCACGTCAGACTACTCAGAAATTGTAAATGATTTCTTTTCAATTTTAACTTGAAGTCTTGGAGTGTCATAGTATTTGCAGTCTTGAAGGAAAAAGAAAAACTTGGAAAATAAATGAATAAGGTTTTTCATTAGAAATATAAGAGCACAAATGTTTGAACTTAATTCATGCCGTCGTCTCAGACTCTCAATCAAAGCGTGAACATTTTTACTCAATGTTCCAGTATAATATAGTTCTCTCTTTCTCAGTAAAGCATGAACACATTTTCTCCGTTGCACTAAGGTGTCACTGGCAGCTTTATGTTTTTACTTGCGCAAGTTACATATTGTACCAATGGGTGGCAGCCACAGTAACATATATAAGCCTGATGTTTGTATAAAAATTGTAAGCTTGATACGAATTTTAGGTCCATCTCCGATAGGGTTAGGTTTTCGGTCGCTTAGTGTCTAATATGGTACCAAAGCCTTATCAATTCATAAGAAGTTTCGATCCCATCCACTTCATTACGAATGAACTCAAATCACTTAAACCATAAGTAAGTACCTGAAAAGATTCAAATCACGCACAATGAAACGCAATCTGGCCATTTGAGAAAGGCATTTCGTGTACTTTTTGCAGTCAAACTATTCAAATCAATGTGATCCTCAACTTGGCCTACTCCTTGTCCTTGGCTTAGGGAATGAACCCAAAATGCGCTCCATGTGTTTTTCAATGGCATGATACAAATATAATCAATATTATCGAATTGGTCACTTTTCATAGGCTCTAAACAGTGGGAAAAAAAGGTTGAACCATTTGTGCCGTACAAAAAGATGCATTGCGCAGACGATCAAAGTTCGCACAGTAAGGAAGGGTTAAATGGCAGCCACAAGGAGACTAAAAGAGAACTTTGTTTTTCAAAAGGGACACCCACTTTCTGCTATAAATTAGGATTTGTTATTTATTTGTTAACTAAAGATACTACTTTATCTTGCTTCCTGCTTTTGAGGGGTGAAATTAGATTCCAAACAGGAAACCCATTAATTAAATGATTCAGTGTTTTCTGACAGGGATATCATGTATACGATCTAAAAAAGTGAATGATTGCAGGCTTAATTAACATCACATAGGGCAAGGTATAAAATATCAATGATATCGGAAATATCGGTAGTCCAAAAACATGAAAATATCGATGGAAATATCGGGATATTATCGATATCGATAAAAATAATATGAAAACCACGGAAATTGTAAGAAAAACTCGGAAATTTTTATTGAAACTTTGCAGGATGTTTATTTAGTCAATTATCTATTAGTTTATCACAAAAAATTGGAAGGAAATGCATTGCATGATGGATTTAACTGATTTAAGTTGATTATATAGCGAGCTGGCAAACATTGTGAGTGTATTTGGAACTATCAAATTAGTCATTTATCCTAATTAAATCTGAACTCTATATCTGGATTTCGAAACCCTCCCAGGCTGCCATGTGGCAGCCCCCAGCACTCCTCACGTTTCTCTCTCTCTCCCCTACCCCGAGACCCCATTTCCTTCTCTCACTCACTTCGACTCTCTCTCTCTTCTCTGCACTGTCTCTCTCTCTCGAAACCCTCTTACCTCTTTCCCTCTCTTGCCGTGACCACACACACACACGCAGCAGCACCATCTGCTCGACTCGAGCAGCTCGAGGACAGCACCATCATCACACATCATCAGTCTTCTCTCTCCTGCCTCTGCGAGAATGGCGGAGCCCATAAACTCTCCGGCGAGTCTTCTTTGATTTTCTGGTTAGGTAAGTCTCGAATCTCTCTCTCCGTGTTAGTGTGAAGCTCAAATTAGTTCGATCTGCTGCACTACACAACAGCAGAAGTCCTTCGTTCACCACCGCAGAAAGAACAGACAGGGAGCGAGCGAGCGGAGGGGAGACGCACAACACCCACCCCACCGTGACCTCCACCACAGTGGCACACACTCCAGCGAGCACTATCACCACCTGTGAGAGGCACAAATCTTGGCAGAAAGAGGTGCAGATCTTGGCAGCTACGACGACGGAGCTCGGCTGCTGTTCCGACGACAGAGATAGAGAGCGATATTATCGATAATATTGATAATATCGATAATATCGCGATATTATCACGATAATCAATTGAAAGACTGTGAAAATATCGCTGTTGCAAAAAAACGATATTATCGATATTTTATACCTTGCATAGGGCATTAGTCATGTACACAAATATATGCTCCATTCAATGATTAATGCTAGGTAGACTAATTTTTTTTTAAACTAAATGATTTGATTGTAGATGAATGAATTAATAGTTAAGTGTCAATTAACATGCTTATTTCTTATTGGTGACACATCATTTGATTTGCAATTTGGTTTAAAAATTTTGGTCTACCTAACATTAGAAGATAAATTGTTCAGCAGTATCTAAACTTATATATTTAAGGCCGTTTTTAGATGAAATGAAAATTTGTTAGGAATGGTCAAGAAGATATATATACAGGGTAGGTATGTCAAATGTAACTAAGATATTACACATATCAGAAGAAACACAACAACTTTACAATCACAAACGCATCAAAATTATTATACAATTCCTAGCCAAGAAGGACCAAATGAAAGATAACAATCACAAGGGCCAAACCTTAATTAATTACACATTGTACAACAACTCTAAAGGCACCACAAGTGAAAAATCGTGTCTTCCTCTAATGATCTTGCAATTGTAAGTAAAAAAAAAAACTCCGATGAGTCCCGTCCAACAAACATTACGCTTCCCCCCACAAGAAGTATAAAAAACATCACCTCAATTGTGAACAACAATCACCACTAGACACTACAAAGGTTATTCTCAAAAGAGTGAGAGAGCGACTACAACTAATGAATACTTTTTTCACCAGAGTAAAAGAGCGAACACAACCAATTAATACTCTTTTATCAGAGCAAATGAACAACCTCAACCAGAAAATGAAGATGGTTAGAAGATAGGAGAACCAAGAGGGATTTTAACCAACCCTAAGCCAAAGATAAGAGGTCGGCAACTTAGAATTTTTTTCTTAATTTTTCTTCCTAGCGGTTAGAGTTTGAGAATTGTGTAGGGTAGTTAAGATCTTTAATTTGGTTTGATGAGTTTTCTACTAAACAACTATATACTTCAGGCTTAAGGATTCAACAAATAAAAGAGTAGTTGTAACTTTCATTCGTAGATGCCCAGCAAATAATTTGAAAGGTAAAACTCTTCTTATCCTGTGGGTTGCCAATAATTTGAGAGGTAATTGTCATGGTATGTTTCACATTAGTCGGTAATAATGAAAAGGTTGAGATATTATAAATGAAAAATAAGAGAACTGTTATTGGTACTTCAAAAATTTTATTGTGCAATTTTCTTAAGTGTTTTTTTTTTTATTATAGAAAGAGTACAATGAGAATTTTAGAGTGTCAATAACAATTCTCAAATTTAATTATCAATTATCAAAAAAGAGGATCGGCACATCAAGGTTAATTCATAACTACATTTTTGGGGGTTCGATTCAAATATATAGCAACACCATTAATATTTCCAGTTCTCATAACTTTATTTGTGGCCATGCCCAACAAAGTAACTGTTCAGTAATTTGCATCATAGAGAGACAGTTCAGTGCTTCATTCATGTTAATTAAAGAAGTAAATGTATGCATTACTACCACCAAAATTGAAATTAAATGCGGTGGGATTAAAGTTGGACAAAGAAGACAAATGGAAAATGGGAAACTGGTAAAAGAAAAATTGGATAAAGAAAATCTCAAAGGGAGTCTAAGATGGAGGCTTCTTCCTTTCGAGTATGGAACAAAGTAGCAAAAGATAAGTAAAAAGCCAAAGAGAATATAATAAATATTAAGCCGGATATGGTTCAAAACAAGTGAGAGAAAGAGAGCTGGCAATCTTTAATTTGCCCTCCACATATAATGCAGTATGTCTCAAAAACCCTAATCTTTTCAAAAGCCATAAGCGACAAATTCCCTACTTATGCTTAAGTTTTAATTTAAAGTTGTGAAGATAATGATCTTTTCGTGATTCTAAAGTAGCAAACACCTTTGAAGTTTAAAGAGGAGATGCTTATCGATATTTTTCTTAATCATTTCCATTATTTTTTTAACCTTTTTTTTAGATAATATATCTTGAACCCTCCCAACACAACTTTCCAATGCTTTCCAAAGATGAGAATGTTGGGTTTACGAAAATCAAAGAAAGAAAAGTTATTCTTTTACGAAAAACGAATCACAATGAATGAAAAGTAGTGCTCTTTTGATATTTCTTAGGGAAGATTTTACTTTAAATTTCTCTTCCAAAGAAGAAAAGTTGCTTCTCCTTTGCACAACCCTTACGTTATGAATCATTCCTTAATCTACTTTGTGCGTTCCCAACATTCCTGTTTCGTATATTATAACTATATATCATGGGCTTTATTTTCAGTTAAGTTTGAAATCTTTGTTCTTTAGATCAATTTAGTGTAATTATTTTATTACTTGTCAAAAAACTATAAATCAAACTTGCTTTTTTAATCTATGTTTTAATTTAGTTTGTTTGCAACGTAGTCACTAAAAACACCCTAATATACCGAATTGTTAACTTGCTAACTTTCCAGCATGAATTACCCTTCCCATTTGGCCTCTCCCTAACTTTCTAGTATCAATTATTGGAATGCTTGTGATTAACTCCATGTTTGTAAACCTTCACTCACAGTTTAATCCCTCAACTTTCCTTGAACATTTAAAAGTGGAAAAATCACAGTTGTACTGAACCTTTTTTCATCCAAAAAGAAAAAGGAAAAAAGAAAAAAAAAAAGAAAAGAAAAAAGGAAAGGGTGGCAACAGTTGGGAGCACATCGATACCTGCATATGGATGGAGTAAATTTGCCATTTACATTTAAATTGCTTTGCTAGTGACAAAAGACCACATAGAATAAAGTCCAAAGCATGTTTGGCATCATAATGCTTTATCAATAGTTCATGTTTCTATATCTCAGACAGAGAGCTGGTAGATGCTCTAGACTTGATACTATTATCATAATGATGAAAATGTTAATGCTTGGTTTGAGCAACCAAGCCATGTACTTTTCGTGGGTTACGTTTCATCAATTAGAAAATGATCACTTAATTTGCATATATATGTGAAATTGTTTTGGGGGTACAAAATTAAACTTTTTTTTTATCTAGTTGATCTAGAATTATAGTTAGAGCAACCTAGACATGGAAATGGAGAAAAAAATGAACAAATTACTATTATGGTTTAAACACAATATTTTTTTCTACTTGTGAGCGGGAGGTTTTTAAGTTTAACTTTTATAAATGACGAATACTGTTGAAGTATACATGAAGTAATCAGCTTGTCACTTGATCTTGAGCCACCAAATCCTAGATATCAAGATGGTCATCATTGTACCAAAGCCATCTTCCCTTAATTGAAGGGAGTTGACTTATTAGTTTCTTGCCTAGGATTGGGTGTAATCACCTTGATTTAAGGATTAGATTAAGCCTAGGATTAACCGGTCACTAGGGTCTCTCGGACACTAGGGTTACTCGGACGTTGCATGCTACTTCCTCCTATTTATACTTGTATCTTTGTATATTGTAACTTATGAAATACACATCAATTTAAAACTTGAAAATCAACATGGTATCTGAGTAGGTTCTTCTGTAACCTGTCTCTGCCAGTCTTCTGCTGCAAATTGTCTCTTCAAGCCTAAACTATGGCTGAAGAGGGGTCTGTGAATCTTGGAGGGGGGGGGAGGGAAACTCTATCATTCCTCCCTCAAATGTTACGTTCTCAGATGCCTCAGATATTGAGGTTAACACAAATCAACGTTTATGTTCAGTCTTATTGAACGAATTCAATTATCTGCCTTGGTCTCGAGCTGTTTCTCTAGCTCTCGGTGGAAGAGGAAAATTAGGGTTTGTAAATGGAAGTATAGAAGTCCCAGACGACTCATCTCCTACGTACGGTGCACGGATGTGCAAGGATCAACTGGTCATGTCTCTGTTGCTCAACACCATGGAGAAGCATATAGTTGAGATTTCCAGTTACTCAAATTCCTCACAAGACCTATGGAAGGGCTTGAAGGATATGTATGGAAATCAAAACAATTATGCTCGAGTTTTTCAACTGAAGAAAGACATTGCAAGTATTCAGCAAGACGGGAAAACTTTTGTTCAACATCTTGGAAGGCTCAAAACCATGTGGAATGAGCTGGATGTGTATCTTCCACACACTACAGATCCGACCATTCTCCTAAAACGAGCTAAGGAAGACAAAATTTATCAGCTGTTAGGGAGTTTGAGCTCGAAGTATGAAGATCTAAGAAGTCACATCCTGCTGAGTCAAGAGTTGCCCACCTTCAACAATGTATGTGCTACTATCCAAAGAGAAGAAGCACGGAAGAAGGTGATGAATGTTGAACACAGTCCAAGACTGACGGAATCTCGAGCATGTGCTTCAAATTCTAAGCACTTTGAAGCGAAGGTATACAAAGGCAGAAACTCACACCTAAAGTGCAAATATTGTGATGTTGTCGGGCATGTAGAAGAGAAATGTTGGGAACTCCATCCTGAACTTAAACCTAAGTTCATCAAAGATGGAAAAATTATACCAAGGTCTTCACAACAAACTCACTTCAAGGCTTCACTTGCTGCTGTTCAATCTCCCCCCACCATGCCCTAAGGGTCCGTCGATTTCATGACAAATCCACTGACTCTCATCAATGAATTTGCTGCCTACCTACAAGGTAAGGGACATGGAGGAGCTTCATCTGGTTCTAATAGTGAAGGAGACAATCACACAGCTATGTTAGGCAAATTTGCTAGGTTCCTTACTGGAAATAAAAAAGTACCAAGTGATGAGGCACCGGGTATTCTCAAAGCTTTCTCTACTGCCTTATTAACTAGTGTTGAAAATGATTGCTGGATAATCAATTTAGGTGCCACTGATCACATGACAAACAAAGTTACAAATTTGCATAGGTTTAAACCTTTCCCTAGTCCTTCACATGTGTCAGTTGCAAATGGAAAAAACGTTCTAGTTTTAGGTAAAGGAGAAATCAACCTGCTTTAAAAAAAAAAAAAAAACTCCTTCCATTGCCCTATATGTTCCGTCTTTCCTATTCCAACTTTTGTCAATTGGAAAAATCACAAATACCCTAAACTGTCGTGTTATTTTCTCACGAGATAATGTATTGTTTCAGGATGTTCTCACCATGAAGATGATTGGTGAAGGGGTCTTCATAAATGGACTTTACTACCTGTGCAAGAACTCCAGTTTTACTCGGGCTCTTCAAGTTAAATTAAAGTCCATAGATGAAAACCAACTTTGGCATAAGAGATTAGCTCAACCTTTTCGAGTCTGTTTTGTCAAAACTATTCCCAAATGTTAGTAAGTCACATACTACATGTGATACATGTCAGCTGTCAAAATTTACTAGACTGCCTTTTGGTAATTCCCAGTCTAGAACATGTAAGCTTTTTGAAATGGTACACACCGATGTATGGGGACCAACAACTGAATCAATGGAAGGGTTTAAATACTTTGCCTTGTTTGTTGATGATTTCTCTCGAGTTAGTTTTCTCTATCTGATGAAATCAAAAAGTGAGGTGTTCCCTATCTTCAAAGACTTTCACATTCATGTTAAAACCCAATTTCAGTCACATATTAAAGTGTTAAGATCAGACAATGGCACTGAATTTATGTCCAACAACATGGTTCAATATCTAAGTGCACAAGGCATCATTCACCAAACAAGTTGTGTAGGTACCCCACAACAAAATGGGGTGGCAGAAAGAAAAAATCGAGATCTCTTGGAGAAGACTTGATCTCTCATGATACATATAAATGTTCCCAAAAGGTTTTGGTCATTTGCCATTCTTACTGCGACCTACCTTATCAACAGACTTCCAAGTCAGGTGCTAGGGTTTAAATCGCCCTATGAAGTGCTTAAGGATAGGAAAATTGATTTGACACATCTCAAGGTGTTTGGTTGTGTTTGCTTTGTTCATATCCAAGGACTGAATTGTGACAAACTAGATGCAAAGGCAACTAAATGTATGTTTCTTGGGTATTCCTCCACCCAAAAAGGGTACAGGTGTTTCAATCCAGTCACCAAGAAATGCATTGTATCGAATGATGTTAAGTTTGAAGAAAACAGTCCTTACTTTACTCAGAATGGAACCACTATGAGTCAGGGGGAGGAAGTGCTCGACCTATTCCTACTGCCTCAAACTGTTAACGATCCTATGTTGCAAGAAGGCTCAGTCACTAAAACACACGATCTGAGATAATCTCAAGATAAATTAAACAATTCAGATCATTCTCACAGCAGTGAGAGAGACCAGGAGCCACCCTTAGATCATGAGCCTCCAGTGCTCAGGAGAAATCCCCTTCAAGCCAGAAATCCGCCAGCAAAATTACAGGACTATGTAACTTATGCTTTACGGTATCCTATCACTCATAGTTTCAATGCACTGTCATCCACCCATGCTGCTTTTCTCAGTGCTCTTGATCAACACTGTGAGCCAAAAACCTTTCAGGAAACAGCCCTTCTCCCACAGTGGAAACAAGCAATGGCAGAAGAGCACAAAGCTTTGGAAGAAAATCACACTTGGAGTTTAGTTCAACTTCCCTCAGGAAAAAAAGCTGTTGGAAGTCAATGGATTTACAAAATCAAGTTCAGAGCTGATGGTTCCATAGATAGACACAAGGCTCGGTTTGTTGCTCGAGGCTTCACTCAAACTTTTAGAGTGGATTATAAGGAAACATTTGCCCCCGTTGCCAAGATGAACACAGTTAGGGTTTTACTTTCTGTGGCAATAAATTGTGGATGGTCTCTCTATCAAATGGACGTGAAGAATGCATTCCTTCACGGAGAACTCCAGGAAGAAGTATATATGCAACCCCCTCCAGGTTATGATTGCCTTGACGGTAACATAGTTTGCAAATTGCATAAGGCAATATATGGATTGAAGCAATCTCCACGAGCTTGGTATGCCAAGCTCAGCTCAGTGCTGGAAAAAATTGGTTTTATACGTAGTAATGTTGATTCTTCATTATTTGTCCGCACTGGTATCAATGAGAAGCTAGTGGTTTTTATCTACGTTGATGACCTTCACTGCACCAGACTTTTGCTATCAAAGATTTGGGAAAGTTGAAATACTTCTCGGGAATAGAAATGGCAACATCTTCAAAATGGCTGTTCCTTCACCAACGAAAATATGTGATGGATCTTCTCAAGGAAGAAAACATGCTCAACTGCAAACCTGCCATTTCACATGTTGATTGTAAAGTGAAGCTCGACATTGATGGAGAAGTTGTGCATGATGTAAGGCACTATCAAAGGCTGGTGGGCAGGCTCATCTACCTCACTATCACTCGACCAGATATCACTTATGCAATTAGCATGGTCAGTCAATTCATGCATCATCTCAACATTGTTAAAAAGATCTTACGCTACCTCAAAGGTTCCATAGGCCAAGGGATCATCATGCACAATAACCATTCTACTATTATTAGCGGCTACACAGATGCAGATTAGTTAGGGAATGCAATTGACAGAAAATCCACAATCGGCTATTGTACATTTGTCGGTGGAAATCTAGTAACATGGAAAAGTAAGAAACAACAAGTTGTTGCTTGCTCTGGTGCAGAGGCTGAATATCGAGCAATAACTGTCACGACGTGTGAACTGACCTGGCTTAAAGGTCTCCTTTCAGACTTAGGGTTTCCTAGTTCTACACCTATGTCACTTATGTGTGATAATCAGGCAGCTATACATATTGCTGCTAAGCCTGTGTTCCACGAGAGAACCAAACATATTGAAGTGGATTGCCATTTCATCCGAACTCAAGTTCAAACTCAAGTCATCAGGACTATTTTCACGCAAAGTCATGCTCAACTTGCAGACCTTTTCACCAAGGCATTGTCATCGGTCCAACTTCATCATCTCTTGGGCAAGCTTGGATCAATTAACCTCTTTGATCCAGCTTGAGGGGGAGTGTTGAAGTATACATGAAGTAATCAGCTTGTCACTTGATCTTGAGCCACCAAATCTTAGATATCAAGATGGTCACCATTGTACCAAAGTGTAACAACCATCTTCCCTTAATTGAAGGGAGTTGACTGATTGGTTTCTTGCCTAGGATTGGGTGTAATCACCTTGATTTAAGGATTAGATTAAGCCTAGGATAAATCGGTCACTAGGGTCTCTCGGACACTAGGGTTACTCGGACGTTGCATGCTACTTCCTCCTATTTATACTTGTATCTTTGTATATTGTAACTTATGAAATACACATCAATTTAAAACTTGAAATTCAACAAATACGATACTAAATTATTAGTTCATTATGTGGCTCAACTCCAACTCCTACCTCCCAATTGTTATCAACTTATATATATATATATATATATATATACACTTCACAAATTAACTAGTTCTTCGTCTAATTACATTTCTTTGCTCAATGTGTGTGACCGACACTTAAATGCTATTTCTTTACCCAACATGCATGTGTGTGTGAGTGTGACAGTAAAACACACTTTTTAACGTATACACCAACTTCATTAATTATTCTTTTTTCTCCACAAGCTCACCACCATGGTTGAAATGGTACAGACGGCGTAGGCGATATCTAACGACTGGCCGTTGGCGCCCATGTTGGCCTTCTTGACGAATAGGAGACATACGTAATCAGCGCCTCTGACCGTAGAGACGCGTGAAGCCTTTCTCATAAGCTACATAAAGGAAGAACACCTTTCTTCCAAGCAAGAGGGATGAGAGGGAGTAGGGATGCTTATGTTTTAAGATTTTGTCTTTCATTTTTCTTCTCAAGAAAAATAAAGAGGGGCCGGGGACATACGATTGTTATTCCTAATTAATATTATCACGAAAATTACTTTTGAAGTATATAGATAGAGTAATACTAAGGAGACTAAATTTGTAGACTAAAGTAGCAAACTAAATGAGGTGTTACTAATAGAAAATGAGCACGTTTACCAAAGGTTAAGTAAGAATTCAATCACCAACTTTCATGTCATTTAGTTTACAAAATTTAATCTACAAATTTAGTTTCCTTAGCATTACTCATATAGATATACTTCTCCCCAAAAGAAATTATGGTAAATTATATAGAATGTGCTTTCGAGATTACGGCCTTTCCAAACCGCTCTCAAACAGACCCTTGGATTGGTTAGTTGATATACCATACTATTAATTTGTTCCGTACCTATTGAACAAGGATTAGAAATCCCCAACTTATACCAAATCCAAATGTTCATCATTCAAGTGGTCGTCTTATCCTCAAACATTGTCATAATTGTCAAATATTTCAGCGACGGGAATAACTAGGTATCATAAACATAGTACGTACAATTGTGATAGACGGGCCAAATATAGAAAATTCCACTCTGTCTTCTAAACTCGATTGGTACATGCACAAGAACCCTATTGCTAGTTACTTGGCAGATTCCATGCCTGATAGTAAAAATTCAAGGATGCCTTCACATAAAGTAATTAAATAAATAAAACACAGAAAATTATGAAAATTAAACCGACCACCAATCTGTTACAGGAAAATCATGGATCATAATGTACATGTAGTTATACATAAAAGGAAAATCTTTTAATCTCCAACCCTAAGAACTAAAAACATACTAAAAAAAAAGTTTCGAAAGAAGCAAAAAGACACTTCAAAAGAAAAAACCATCAAACTATTTTTTGTTCCTTCCTTTCATTTTTTTCACAACTCTTGAATTTTGAAAACAATGCGCCTATCGACAGATTCAAGAAGACCAATGTCATCAATCGATTGATACTCGGAACTATCATCGTCATCAAAGGAAATGTTCAAATCGAGAGACACACTAAGGCTTGTTTCCTCTAAAGCAGCAATATCCCTATTATCTTCTTCATTTAGCCCTTCTGATAATTTTTGCTTGATAGGAGGAGAGCAAGCTCTTGATCTCGAGCTGAAGCTTTCGCAGCTCAAAATAATGATAGCATCTCCAAGACCAACTTCTTCGCCACTTGAATTGGTTATTCGTCCTCGTTCAATTGCTCTCTTAAACCCCATTTGAGAACAATAGTCCGCTTGCTCCACATCTTCAACTAAAAACACCCTATGGGGATTAAAAGACACGGCTTCCGCAAATCTTTCAACATAACTGCAACTTTGCTCATCTCTCGATCTCTTGTTCCTGCAGTCCTCAGTCGAATCAGCTCGAGTCGATGAGAAACTGCTTAGCGCAATGGAAGTGAGGTTGGTTTGAGAACCGAAAACAAGCCTAGCCAACTCCCTTGCAACTTTTAACTTAGCTTCCATATCAACCCCCTGAAAGAACAACCATGTTTCCTCTTTTGTGCCATCATTGTAACTTCCCATCTTCTTCCCTTTTCTTCTCACCATGCCAGACCTACATTTCAAGATTGTGCTTGCAATTTCAGGAATTATATCCTTCTGCCATGGAACTTTGCTCTCCAATGCGCTGCATAGGATTTTGAGGTTTTCGGCATTGATCTCCTTGAACCTCTGGATATACTCATCAGTTTCCATGACAATATCACTAGATGAGGCTGAAGTAGGGGTAGAATTGGGATTTGATGAAAGTGGTTGTTTTGGACTAGTATTGTTCTCTGGAATGTAAATTCTCAAACTGAGCTGATCATCAACAGCTTTGTTGCAATTAGATCCAGATATCCAGAAATGTTGGTGCCTCCATGACTGATGCTGGTGGTGCAAATTAGGGTTTTGTTGTTGTTGCTCATATGAAAAGTTGGAAGTAGAGGAAGAGGGCGAGAGTGAAGAGATTAATGTGAGGGTTTTCTCAGAGGAATTATTGGAATGTTGTTGGTGCATTGAACCGCAAATGGAGTTCCACTTTTTGCAAAGGTCTGAAATTGTGACAGAGTTCTGTGTACAAAAAAGAAAACGAGATAGTTGCAAAGAAAAAAGTTAGTTTTGGAGTACTTGTATTAGTGCTAGATGGGCCATATAAATGTAGCTAGGTAATTATGAATAAGCTGAAGAGGTTGAGATATGTTATTATTAGAACCTGATCATTAGTACTGCTTAGTGCTTTGTTCTCGTTTTTGTACTGTTGGAGCCATGCAGGAAGGCTCGAAGTGGTGGATTCACTGTTGCAAATGCTGCTGCTTTGTTGCAAATTTCGAGCTTCGGCTTCAAAATTGGCGGAGCATTCTGCGCAACAAGTGAGCTGCTTCTGATCTCCACCTTCAAGCATTTGCTTGTTGCTTCCAGTTTCAGGTATCTTACTTGTAGACTGATCACTCTGTAAATCATGGCTGTAAATACAAGTAAAGTTGATGTTAATAAGAACAATAACCTGACTACATATAGTATTCAAGGAGAATGGGTACTGCTAAAGACTGTAATTAACAAGAGATACAGTGAAAAACTTAAAAGAGGAGTCTGAATAAATGTTGAAGTGCTCCTTGTTCACCATTCCCCATCCAATTAAAAAGGAAGATAAGAAAAAGGTGCATGGTAACTTAGAGAATAGAGAGGTTCATTAATTTCAAAAAGGGAAAAAGAAAAAAGAAACTTAGTCAATAATTTGCACATCTTCCTCAAGATAAACGGATGCAAAGATTTAAAATTATAAGAATACATGAACATTTTTTATTAAAGAGAGTAAGGGAGATGAAATAAAAGTATGCAAAAATTTGTAAGTTTTTAATTAACTTTACTAATTGGTTAGCTGCTAAATTTATACCTGTGAGTGACAAGACTCAATCTCAGGCTGCCAGAGGGAATTGTAAGAGGATGAATACCCCAAACAGTCTCCAGAGATGGATGGCCAGATTTACATCTCATGTAAGTTTGGAAAGTAGCCATGCCCACAATCCAAAGCCTCCCATTCTGAAGGTCTCCACTGCTAATGCCACAAAGCAAGTTCCCCAGCTCCATGATCATGTGTTCCACAGGACAATAATACCCCCTTCCCTGATCACTTGAACTACTAGCCCTATATTCGCTAGTCCACTTGAGATCTCCAACATACAAAATAACACCTTTGGTCACACAGCTTCTCACTAGGTTTTTGAGTTCTCCAAGCTTCTGTTCAACCTCTACTCTAGACAGCTGTCTAAAAGAGGAGGGAGTAAGGTTTCTGAATTTCACCTCTCTCAAAGCCTCAACATCTCCCCTCTCAACTTTTTCCATCACTCCTCTAACCACACCCTCAACACTAGCAATACACTCTCCCACAACCACAATACTTTTCCTTCTTTTGTTCACTAAATTCTCTATAACACATGCCACATCCTCATTCCTAACACTTAGATCATAAGGCAGCACCGGCTTGCTATCCTTGATTACTCCAATTTGACTACCAATTGAAGGAAACTGATGAGGGTTGACTACTAGATTACTATTGCTTTCCTTGGACTTGCTACTCACAGAAGGTGCTTGGGAATTACATATTTCTAATGAGACAGCTTGTTCTACATTGCTTTTCACTTGGGTACTAGAAAACCCAGCTTCTCTCATGACTCTACTAACACTTGGATCATCTAAGACGGAAATTATGAGTTGCTCCAACTCTATTTTCACAGCTAGGAGGGGCTGCTGCTGGTTCTCAATTGAACCACGCCTTTGGTGAGCTTGAGCACGCTTGAAAGCTGCAACCAAGGCGTTGGAGATGGAAGGGTGTTGGGGGTGAGAGCCCAACATGGGGCTAGAATTAGAAGCCGGGAGGCGATTGAGGGCAACATTGAAGCAAAGCTCAAGGGCTTTACATTGGAGAGGGTGAGAGTGTGATTGAAGGCAAGCGGTTCGCAACAGGCCTGTTGAAGAAGAAAGCATGGTGCTTGCAACATGGAGAGGAGTTACTTGGGCATGGCCACGATGCCTTGCTAGGGTTACTGCTTGCTTTAATATGTTTGCAGCCTCTGTGGTTAGACC
The DNA here is from genome assembly GCA_024362995.1 of Heteromeles arbutifolia. Classification (NCBI taxonomy): domain Eukaryota; kingdom Viridiplantae; phylum Streptophyta; class Magnoliopsida; order Rosales; family Rosaceae; genus Heteromeles; species Heteromeles arbutifolia. The sequence goes on along the minus strand of JANCRC010000010.1, from coordinate 3,861,382 downwards.
TTGTTGAAGCGTGCAACCTCCTGCTCTCATCTTCAACTCTTATGATCACCAACTACCTGCTTTAATTATAAGAAACGGAAGGTTAAATTCGATGGTGAATCTGTAGAGAGAGTACTTGTTGAGATTTTAGGTTCATGGCATGGTGATCAGTGCTTAGTGGAGAAAGAAAGAAGTGAGATGGATTTTGAAAGAGACTAAGGAGTGTTGGAACTCAGTTATGTGTAGCTAGATCAGTTATATATGAAGTGCAGTAGCAGTGAGACTTTGTTATCTAGTGATCTAGATGATCATGAGAGAGAGAGAGAGAGAGAGAGAGAGAGAGAGAGAGAGAGAGAGAGAGAGAGAGGAGGAGGAGGATACACAAGAAGATCTAGAGAGAGATAGGAAAGAGAGTGAAGGCACATTGGGTGTGAAATTTATGGGAGAGTGGGATGGTGCTTTTCTTGTAGGTGAGGTAAAAATTGGGGTCCAAAGTCGATTTTGTAGTGGAAAGTGGAATGCATGTGCTGACAATTAAGCAGGACTCTAATGTTAAGTATCAAAGGCAACTCAGCTTTGCCTTCTCTCTTTAATTCTATCACACATCAAATTTGATAAAAGATATGGTATTCATTTCGAAGTGCGTCGCTCTCTTTTTATGCAAAAGAGTTTGTTAAATAATAAACATTAATGATAGGGTACTAACCTAGAAATAAACACCTCTTCCATATCATATATACTACAATCTTTGGTAGGAAATTTGCTTTTACCAAACGTATTTAAAAGTTGACTGTAAATTTTAACTATTGATCACAAAAATTATTCGTTGAGTATTTATCATCTAGATTCACAGTCTAGTTTTTGTCTCTTTTTTTTACAAGAAAAGATAGAGATTTTCATTAACCAAAGAGAAAGATTACATTGTGTGCTACATGGGTGTGATTTCTCCAAGGACCAATATACATTGATCTAGGGATAATTTTCTCAAATAAACACAATCAGAAAAACCCATATACGACTACTACAAACAACAAACACAAGACCGCCACCAATACAAATTTGTGGCAATAAACAATAGACGCAACAAACTTATACTAGACACACAAAAATCATCGCTACTAAGCGAGACCACATCAAGCTACCACAGATCGGGCTAGGTAAGCAACACTGCCACATTATCCAATCAAGGAAAGCAATTCTTTCATGGAAACAAGTTGTAAAGGTGGATTCATGTAACCCATGTTGACTCTATACATATGCCAGCTCACCATTCCAGCTCATCAATAGTTAGTTAGACAGTTGAGACTGTGGATAGAGTTTGTTAAGCTGTTATCGAATTTTTTAAGCTTAGTAGCTTAGGCTGTAAGCTAACTTTGATAACTATATAAACTGTATTCTGATAGCTGTAAGATTGATCCATTCACTATCAATACAATCAAACTTCTCTCTCTCTTTCTCTCTCTATTCATTTATTTCTTTCTCTAAACAGTCATAGTGTTCATAGTGTATTTTCTGCATTCTTGATACTTTGTTAATATGGTATCATCACCGAGATGGTTCTTGGTGGCCTACTTCCGCTGATTTGTGCTCTAAAAGGAGGTGAAGATCTTCGATCAAGATTGTTCTAGTTCTGGTGCAGATTCGAGAAAGCAAAGTTGTCAGGTTTGCAGTTTTTCTAAAATTTCGCGCTCTAAGTGTTTGATGGAATGTTGCAGTGAAAGTTTTTTGCTCATTTTGTATAATTGTTAGAGGCCGATAACCATAAGTGTTGGAAATTATGGAAGTTTATAGAGCAATGAGGTGTTTGTTGGGATAAAAATGCCGAAAGCCATTTCCCTTTTATATTTTTCACTTCAAAAAGACCGATAGCTAGAAGTGTTTGAAGAATTCTTGGTGCGATTTACTCACGAAAGTTGAGATTTATTCACTTCAGTAAGGCAGATAGCCATAAGTGTTTGAAGGTTTCTTGCAAAGATTCAACTTGTTTGTAGTGTCCAATCTCAGATTTCTTGGTAGTAAAGTTGATTGTGCTTGCCAAATTGATACAATGGCTTATTCAAGTGTCAAGATTGAAGGGTTGTTGGGAATGTTAACTGTAAAGCTACAAGATGATAATTTTGTTAAGTGGAGCTATCAATTCCAGTCAATATTATAAAGGGATATAATTTGTTTGATTTCTTTCTTGGAGAAGCCCCTTGTCCACCCAAGTTTGTGATTCATACAAAAACTAGTGTAATAAAGGAAATTATTGCAGCTTACAAAGAATGGGTGAGAAAGGATATGACATTGCTAAGTCTGCTTATTGCCACTCTGTCTGATGAGGCTATAGAGCATGCCATTGGGTGCAGGACATCTCATGAAGCTTGGACATGTTTACAAGAATGGTTTGCATCAATTTCAGTAGTTCGAGTTAAATAGTTAAAGACTAAATTACATATAACACAAAAAGGAGGGGAATTTGTGGATAAGTTCTTGATGAGGTTGAAGAATATAAGGGATCAACTAACTTCTGCAGGAGAAAAGATCTCAGATAATGATTTGATTATTGCTGTTTTATTTGGTTTACCTATAGATTTTGAAATGATTAGGACAGTGATTTTGGCAAGGGATACAACTTTGTCTCTAAAAGATTTTAGGGCTCAACTTCTTGTTGCAGAAGGGAGCATTGAGTCCAAGATGCAATCTTTAACAAGTTTTATGGCTGCAATGTGTGCACAAGGTGAAGGGTCTAACTCTTAGAAATATCAGGGCTATGAACATGGTGAAAGCTCAAATACACAAGGGATGCAAGGAGGATATAATGGAGATCAATTTGGGAATAATTTTCAAGGTGGTACTGGTTTTATGGGAAGTGGAAGTAACAGGAATGGCAACAACAATTTTAATACCATAAATGGTAACAACAACAACTTCAAGAAGTTTGGTAATAACAGTTTCAAGAATTCTTCTTCAGGGTTTAATAACATAAATGGAAATGGGAGTAATAACAACTACTTTGGTAATGGAAATAACAACTATTCTGGTAATGGAAAAACTCCTCAAGGTGGAAGTAGTAGCTATTATGGCAATAGTTATGGAAATGGGGTTTTTTTCTTTGGTAATGGGAATTCAAATGGTTACTCTAAGTCAAATTAGGTTGGAAATACCAATTTTAAATCTTCTCACCTGAGTGTTAGATATGCTCAAGAAGATGGCACACTGCACCAAACTGTTATTACAGGTCTGATAATGGGAATACACATAGTTATGGTCATTTGATGTGCCAAATTTGTGGGAAAATAGGGCATATTGCTCTTGAATGCTATCATAGGAACAACTATGCTTATCAAGGTAATCCACCACCACCATTTCTGCGATGACTGCTCAGACAAACATTGAATCAAATGAAGCTACTAGTTCTATGTTTTCAAATGAAAATGGACATGGTTTTTCTACTGAAGATAATTGGATCATTGACACAAGGGTTACTCATCACATGACTGCCAATCTAAACCATCTCAATAATGTTACTCCATACACTGGTGATGAGAAGATCACCATTGGGAATGATACAGGTTTATCAGCTACTCATATTGGTTCAACTTCAATATATGTGCCTCATAATGATATAGTATTGAGAAATGTGCTTTATGTACCTAAAATTATTGTCAACTTGTTATATGTTAAAAAAATGTGCAAGGATAATGGCTGCTGGTTTATTTGTGATGATATTGTGTTCTTTATACATGACAAGGCAACAAGGAAAATACTTTACCAAGGAAAGAGTGATGGTGGGGATCTGTTTACAATACCAGTAAATGTGTTTGCCATGTCATTTGCTGCAAGATTAGGAAGATGTTCAGCTTTTCTGGGGAAAAAGATTAAAGTTTCAGTGTGGCATCAAAGGTTAAGACATCCATCTGAGGAAGTTCTTTCTCCAATGTTAAAGAAGTCAAAGCTTACAGTTAGTGCAGATTGTTCACAGTCCTTATGTTCTTCTTGTATTAGTGGTAAAATGACTAGGCAACATTTTCCTGTAAAACAATCTAGAGCTACTTTTCTATTTGAGAAGATACATACTGATGGATAGGGACCATTTCCAAAAGTGTATGTACAAGGGTATAGGTACTATATTAGTTTTGTAGATGAATACTCTAGGTTTCTCTAGATATCTCCCATGAACAATAAATCACAAGCTTTTGAATTATTTGTGAAGTTTCATGCTATTATTCTGAATCAATTCAATACTACAATCAAGTGTTTATAGTCTGATGGAGGGAGAGAATTTTTAAGTAAGGCATTTATTGATTTTCTGGAGAATAAAGGAATTAGTTATATGATATCTTGTCCCTAAACTCCCCAACAAAGTGGACTTGCTAAGAGGAAACATAGACATGTAATTGAAACTCCTGTGACATTATTAACTGCAGCAAATTTACTAACTCAGTTTTGGTATCATGCTTGCACACATGCTGCATTTCTCATTAATAGGATGCCAATTAGAAATTTAAGTAAGAGGTCACCATATCAGGTACTCTTTGGAATAGAACCTGAAATTCAATAGTTAAGAGTGTTTGGTATTGCAATTTATCCATTTTTAAGACCATATAATGAAAATAAACTGCAGTCAAGGTCAACTTAGTGTGTATTTCTTGGTTATATTGAGATAATCATATCAAGACATGTTATTCACAATGAGGAAGTCTTTCCATACAAAGTAAAATTAGTCACACAGATGCAGAATTGTACAGAATCACAACAATGCAGTTCACAATGTTATTAAGTTCCAATTATGATAAAGATGTCATCTTTTAGTGGAAATGATTATGTAGGCCAAGATATAGAAGTACAGAATTATCATGGTAGTACATCAGTTCAAGCAAGTAAATCACAAGAATTAAGTGCTGGAAATTCAACTTCAACTTCACACGGCAATGGTATTCACAGTTTACATCAACATAACAGTCCCCATCACCATCACTCTGGTACATCAATTGGTACTTCTCGAATGTTGTATGTCTATCACAATTCACAGCTTGAGGTAATTCTCCATGTCTCTCCATTAACTAATTCATCTTATGAGTCTTCACTTGGCTCAATTGCAATATCAGACAATGTAATTCAAACAAGGTTGAGAACTGGTGCTATAGAAAGAAAAAATTATGCAGCACTAGTAGCTGTTTGTCCTAAACTTCAAAGCTTACAAGTTACAAATGAAGATCCATTTGTTAGAGGGTTCTCTTTTCTCTCTGAAATTACATATTCAGTTGAACCATCATGTTTTAGAAAAGCAGCATCCATGTCTCACTGGCAAAATGCAATGCAAGAAGAGTGTGATTCTCTTTGAGCTCAAGGTACTTGGAGACTAGTACCTGCTCCTTAAAATAGGTTCATAGTTGGCAACAAGTGGGTGTACAAGGTGAAAAAGAACCATGATGGTTATTTCAAGATACAAGGCAAGACTTGTAGCTCAAGGTTTTTCACAAGAACATGAAATTGACTATTCTGATACTTTTAGTCCAATTGTTAGGCATACAACTGTGAGGATTATTATTGCATTAGCTGCTATGAATAGGTGGGATTTTAAACAACTTGATATAAAGAATGCATTTCTGCATGGAAAGTTGCAAGATGAGGTATATATGAAGCAACGACAAGGTTTTGTGGATCCCAGTCATCCAACTCATGTTTGTAAGTTGTTAAAGTCACTGTATGGATTAAAACAGGCACCTAGAGCCTGGAATTCAAAGTTTACAGGCTACTTACTAGCAATAAGGTTCACTGCATCAGTCTCAGATACAAGATTGTTTATGGAAACAAATTCTGCAGATATAATCATCTTGTTGTTATATGTGGATGATATTATTTTGACTGGATCAAGCTTAGTTAAAGTTCAAAATATGGTTCAAGAGTTGTCTATAGTGTTTAACTTGAAAGATTTGCGAAAGCTCACCTACTTTCTTGGTTCATCAAGCAAAGTATATAAAGGATCTCATTTAATAAATCAAGAATGGATTCTTGTTAACCAGCTGCTACCCCCTTTTAAACCTCATAATCAATTATTGGTTTCAGATGGCACTCCACTTACTGATCTCAGTACTTACATAAGCATTGTAGGGTCTCTACAATACTTGACCTTTACAAGGCCTGACATTGCACTTACAGTCAATGTAATGTGTCAATACATGAATTCTCCAACTGAGATACATTTTGGTGTTGTAAAAAGGATTGTAAGATATCTACAGGGAACAATGCATAATGGAATTGTGTATTTTGCAGATTCACAACCACTTCTCATAGCTTTCTCAGACTCTGATTGGGCTGCATATCTCAATACAAGGAGATCTATTACAGGTTACATTGTCTATCTTAGAGCAAATCCAATTTCATGGCAACAAATAAACAAGCATTTGTGTCCAGGAGCTCTACAAAGGCTGAATATAAAGCTCTTGCTCACACAGCTGTAGACATAGCTTGGGTAAGACAGATTCTCAGGTATTTGACATGTGTAGTGCCTCAACCTCTAGTAATACACTGTGGCAACATGTATGCCATAGCATTGAGTTCTAATCCTGTCTTCCATTCCAAAATAAAGTACCTTGATACAAACTATCATTTTGTAAGGGAAAGAGTGCAGAAAGAGGATCTTGAGGTTCTCTATATTCCTACAGAAGAACAAACTGCAGACATTTTAACCAAGGGGTTACATGGTCCTTCTTTTCTCAAGCACTGTTACAATCTAAAGCTAGGAAATCCTAGCTTAGATTGAGGAGAGATGTTGACTATATACCTATGCTAGCTCATCATTCCAGTTCATCAATAGTTAGTTAGACAGTTGAGACTGTGGATAGAGTTTGTTAAGATGTTATCGAGTTTGTTAAGCTCAGTCGCTTAGGCTGCAAGCTAACTTTGATAGCTATATAAACTGCATTGTGATAGCTGTAAGATTAATCCATTCACTATCAATACAATCAAACTTCTCTCTCTGTTCATTTCTTTCTCTCTCTAACAGTCATAGTGTTCATAGTGTATTTTCTACATTCTTGATAGTTTGTTAATAACCGACCTACCATCAAATACAATTCTAACAAAAACCACGAATCGTCTCAAGTCAAGGTGAAAACCTTGCGAGGAACTCAAAACCCGAGTTTGGAAGGAAAGTCTCTAGTATCTCGTTTCTTTACTCATTATTAGCTACATCATAACCCAGAGATTGACTGGATTTGGGGTTTGACAAACCTAGGATTTGGTATTTGATTGTTAGCTACACCAGAACTCAAAGGTTCGACATGACTGGGAAAGTCTTCCGTACCTTCTTTGCACCGTAAATCCGGGTTCATTGTAAAAACCCCAGTTTGCCACCATCCCTTGTTAGATCCTCGTTTAGCATCAGCAGTGACAAGGCATGGGGTAGGTGAAAAGGAAAATGGTGTGGTGGTTGTGAGAAAAGTAAGGGTAGGTGAGTGAGGAAGAGATAAGGACTAGTAGGAAGGAGGAAATCGGGGAAGAAGGCGCTGAAAGCCGAGAAGAAAATAGGGCGGAGGCAGCAACGTGCATAGGAGGGAAGGTTGGGGGTGGAAACAGTGTGGGTGGGAAGGAAAGGAGACGAGGGGAAGAAGGATTTTAGAAGAGGAAGAGTGGCTGTCGCTAGCCCCAAGCCGAAGTAAGGGACCAGCGACATAGATGCTTTTAGATTTAAGGTTTTGGGGGCAGAGTTTCTAGAATGGCTAGTAAGGTTGCATAACGACTATATAGTTTTTCGGCTCGAATTCTCAACAAATACAAGTGTGATATTCTAAGGCAAGGCCCACAGTCTAGTAATTATAATATGTGAAAAAGTATTGCTATCCACACATCCTTTTTTATCTTCTATACACACCACTTAATTTTCAACAATCGGATCAAATGAAAGACATTAACAAGGGGAATTTGGGAGGTAAAAAATAGGTGTGTGGATAGCACCATCCTATGTGAAAATGTGAAGGGTTGTATTATATAGGAAAGGTAAGAGACCTTGATATGCTTAGAAGGAGTTGAGCTAGTCTTCATATTGTTAATTAGTTTTATGGTGGAACTCAATTTCCTTCATGGTACAAAACAAATTGGCCTACGTGTAAAAGTCTAATAGATACACGAGCTCCATATCACCTAATATTTGTTGCCCACATGCTTGGCTTGAGTGTCGCCACATGGAGTGTAAGAGGATGTGGAGTGGTCTTTCACATTGACTGATTGACGTCACTCGAATTGTGGTGTTCATGTGTTTGGCTTGAGTGTTAGTACACGTCAGACAACGTTGGAGGACCTTGCATGCGTTTGGCTTGAGTGGCGCCACGTGAGAAAGTTGAGAGACCTTGCATGCGTTTATAAGGAGTTGAACTAATCTCTATATTACCAATTGATATTATGATGCAACTTCCGACTTCCTTCACAATAAACATTTATCCATCTTTAAGTATATTAGTCTATGGCATAATTCAATTACCAAATTCCAGCTGGTGATTTCAGCTAGCACTTTCTCTTCCTTTTTCTCTTTTTGGATGTAAAGCTAGCTAGCTACTATCCAAAAATCTAAAACAACTAACTAATGAATTTTGAACTGCAGCGAAAGAAAAGTGGTCTAAATTTACTTTGCTAGGTGCCTGCAGTACAGCAGATGAGCAAATGATCGATCTCTAAAGACAATCCCATCCTTGTTTAACAATTATCATTCATTAACTCGCAAGTAATCTTAACGTCTATAATTTCATTATATATTGGTGCCACACGAGGATAAATAATTCAGTAGTAATCCAACATTATTGATCATGATATTTATTTACGCATGATTAGGTCATAAGGTTTATATTAGGGAGAGTATTTTTCTTGTTTTGTTTTTGGACATGAGAACGGATCGTAGAGCATCTGATATGTATATGGATCCGCCAAAATCGAGGACCTGAAAGGAGAATGGGGACTATGTGTCTCAAGGAATCGGGAACTGTATACGATTTTTCTTCCAGACTCAAAGACATGGAATAAAGCTTAAAGCGTCCCACCATTTTAGTTCTACATATTTTTATGGATATACAACAAACAAAGCTACAGCTGATGAGCTTGACGCTTTAAATGCATATGTTGCATCAAGCATGGGGATTAATAACAACTCTCAGGCATTCCTTCCTCTACAATTCAACTTTATTACATAAAGTTGAGCTTTTGTACCTCTTCAATTCGTGTTTTCATTTCAAAAACAAATAACATATGAGAAATGATAAGGAGACTCTCTCAAGGTGGAACTTTCTATAAACTCTCTGTCACCTCACTATTTAACGTTAATTTTCGTATCAATATTTTAAAACATTATGCCAAAAACATAAAGTGGCAGAAATCAATGATTCAACAACGTAGTAAATTTTCTTTTATATCATGGCTGCATCTAACCTCTGTGTTGGATGGTTTACATAACCTAAGACGGGATCAAGCAATTCGTAGTTCACCTTTATGTTAAGCTCTACATATTTCTCAAGGAATTAACTGGCAAGAAACACAGAATTCCAGACATCTCCCACATGCGTGTTGCACCTATATGTTATTTCATCTTTCACATATCTCACAATGTTTTCCATCAACCAAAACCTCAATCAACTACAAATAACATTTAAATGATTCAAAGGTGCACAATATTAACCTTTTGATCAACCAATCTGATTCAACAACAAAATAAAAATCATTCATAAACCATACTTTATAAAATTATAAATAAACTCGTTGAAAATCCCGAAGAAGTCATCTAGACATCCATTGGCCTTTCTAACTCAAACCACAAAAGTTCTCAAATCTTGAGTTCATATATACACTGAAACTAGGACTAGAGTGGCATAGTTCGGCCGCCTACAACTCCTATGTTTCCGCATTCTAGACTGACTCAAATGAACAGTACATATTTCTACGGAGATAGTTACAGGTCAACTCGATGGAATTGGGATGAAACAGGGTGTCTGGACCACTCAACGGAACCCTTCGAAATACAGTTCTAGACCACTCAACGGAATCGTCACGAGAAATGACTCTGAACCACTCAAATAGAACACAATTCTGGCCACTCAACGGAATTCAAATAGAACACAATTCTGGCCACTCAACGGAATCGAGCAAAGTAGGGTATCCAGACCACTCAACAGAACCCTAGCGAAATACGGTTTCGAACTACTCAATGAAACCGATACGGGAAGGGATTATGCGCCACTCAACGGAATCCGAATAGAACACGATTCTAGACCACTCAAAGGAATCGAGACGAAGCAAGGTATCCGGACCACTCAATGGAACACCAGCGGAACATGATTCTGGACCTTTCAACGGAATCAATTTCTGGAATGCGTATAGTCCCCCAATGCGGATTAACCAGATTGGACCATAGGCAAGCATCCAATAGTGTGGTTCCTCAATGCGGATTAACCAGGCGGAACCACTTATGGAAATCATGTAACAAGTTAGGCAGTGACTCCCCTAATGTGGATTACCCAGACAAGACCATCCATGTACCACACTGCTACATGATGCATTCACATCATCAAACATCAAATATTCTATAACATACGTCAGTTCATCATAAATCACAATTTCAAGTATACACATTATCGATTCCACTAACTAACCAATATCTACACACAAAAATATACGAGTTCTACGGAATAATCCTAATATGGTCTTCAGCTTATCTTTTCATACTAGCACTTGTACATTATCACAATTGTCATCTAGAAACTCAACACACACGTAAATCCCGGTAAGGTGCCACTTGCACGTAAATCGAGATACACATCCCTAGTATGGCTCGCTAACCAAAATGGGCCCACTAGGCTCTATCAGGGTCTCTAGGAATACTAAGTTCATCATTTATGAGCGGTTCGGGGCATTTTGACCAAAAGCCAAGAACCCTCGATCAACATAGTCAAATGTACGGTCAACAACCCTAGTAATCCAATCTAGAAGATCTGTAAGTCAAATTTTCAATCCATAAATTTCTAAAATTCTCAAATATTACATATAACCACATATTAAAATTTTGTGATGATCTAACAGTCAAATCTTTGCCTACTACAAAGGTCAAGTGGAGGCCAATTATGGAAATAGGTTCATAAGGTTGAAATTTGCCAAACAGATGTCATAAAAGGATTCAGAGTATCAAAATTAGCTAAAGGGGACAAAGTAGGTCCTCATGCCCATTCGTTGCAGTGGCTAGCAGCCACGGTTAGCCAAAATTTTCGACCATCACCAAAATCACCCAAATTATACCAAAATGAAGATCACAACAAGAGGAAAAAAAATTTCACTTACATCGGGGCTTAATACAAGTTGGAGAACGGTGAAACCATCGTGAACCATGCGAGTGGCCGAAAATGTGAGCTTCGTCGTGCCATCATTGTTGCACCAATGGATGATCAGAGGGTAGAATTTTGCTCATAGGGTTGAGCTTTCTCTGATGGTGGTGGTGGTGGTGGTGGTGGTGGTTATTGTTGGAATGGATGGAAACGACAATTCGCCATCGAGGAACCTGGGGGTCGACGATCTTGGTTCGCCGTGAAACATGAATTTGGGTGGGTTGTGCTTGTGGGAAGAAGAGGAGTCGTCCTAGGGTAGTGGTCGAGCTCAGTTAGCTAGAAAATGCCTCAAAACGGCGTCGAAAAAATTTCCAACAACCGGGTCACATTAGCAGGCTAGAAGAGAAAAACCAGGTCACCCATGGTTTAGGGTTTTTCTAGAAATAGAAAGGCTGCTACCTTGCTGGAGCCGGCCTTAAATAGAAATGACAAAAGACAAAATTGCCCTTGAATTTACATGCTTATTTTCTCCTTCGTTACAAATCTGATTCCGATTCACGAACGGTTTTCACCTATGCACTCGTCAGATTAAACTCTATCCAAAAATACTAAGAGTGACCTCAAGAGGTCTACGAATTTTTAATGACTAATTCCGGAAATTAAACTTTGTAACTAAGTAATTAAAACTTTGAAGTTGACTAAAATAAAATAATTTCACATAATACGCAATACGTAAAGTTAAACAGTGAAATCCAAGGATGGGATTTCACATTCTTCCCCCCATATAAAAACTTCATCCTCGAAATTTCAGTACCAATTACACATTCCCAAAGGTCTTCCTCCATCTAAGGTAGTGGTTCAAGAACCTAGACCAAAACTCTGATACCACTAAAGTTGTCACGCCCTGATCCCGAGATACGTCCAAAATCGACACGTGACGTCATTAGGTACATATTCACTTATCATGCCTCGCCTCTGAGACATAAACAAAACACAAATCAATGGTTCAACACTGCATTAACTTTTCTTTTATATCTAGCTGCATTTAACCTCTATATTAGGCTATCTACGTACCCTAAGACGGGGTCAAGCCATTCGTAGTTCACAATTCTGTTAAGCTTTGCATATTTCTCAAGGAATTAACTGGCAAGAAACACAGAATTCCTGACATCTCCCACATGCGTGATGCACCCATATGTTATTTCATCATTCACATATAGGGTAAACAGCTAATTTAGTCCCTGAATTATTACCTTAGTGAAAATTAGGTCCCTAAACTATTTTTTCAGAAAAATTAGTCCCTGAATTATAAAAATCTGTCAATTACATCCCTAATGTTATATTTGAAGCTACTATATTCAATTTTTTGTCAATTTAAGTCACGTTACTTGCATGTGATACACATTGGAGGGTAGATTGGTAGTTTTTCATAAAGAATAGTGTATGGAGTTAACTTTGGAGGACAAATTGATAGTTTTTCATAAAGAAATATTGTAAGTTAACTTTTGAGGGTAAATTAGACATTAAATTCGCAACCTATATGAAATGTTAAGGGCTTATAGACGAGAAAATGATGGTATTACACTCTAAAGTGTGTCAAGTGACTTAAGTTGACGAAAAATTGGATAAAATAGCTTTGAATATAATAGTAGGGATGAAATTAGCAATTTGTAATGAATTTAGGGACTTATTTTACCGAAAAAATAATTCAATGACCTAATTTTCACTGAGATGATAGTTCAGGGACTAAATCGGCACTTCACCCTTCACATATATCACAATGTTTTCCATCAACCAAAACAACAATCAAGGACAAATAACATTTAAAAAATGAATCAAAGATGCACAATATAACCACATTGTAAACAACAATCAATCCGATTCAACAACAACAATAAAAATCATTCATAAACTATACTTTATAAAATTATAAATTAACTCGCTAAAAATCCCGAAAGAGTCACCTAGACATCCATTGGCCTTTCTAACTCAAACCACAAAGGTTCTCAAATCTCAATCGGGTCAGCCCCGAGGCCTTTCAAAATCAGGAAAGCTACGGGAACTCCGGTTACGTTTGAAAAAGAAGACATATATGGTGTTATACAGCCACATGATGACCCCCTGGTGATTAAACCACCAAGAAATTAACCATGGCAAATAACTGACTCTACACAGTTATACTTTTACACACACACACACACTTGTATTTGGGAACATAAATGCAACATAGGAAGATGTATAAATTATAAAATGCTTCAATTGAATAAATATATAAAATGAAATATGTATTTAGAGTTATTTTAAAAGAAAAAGAAAAAAAGTCCAGAGTTTTTATTTTGCAAAAAAATTATCTTAAACCCCTTTTACCCAAAAAAACCAAAATAAAAAAATAGTCCGGCTTCCACCTAACGCCTAAGGCCATCTCCAACCGAAGGGTCCAGAGGGCCAGAGGGCCGAAAATAGCCCGAAAACCGTCTCCAACCGAGGGCTAGGCCAGAGGGCTCTGGAATCTAAGAGGGCCCCACGGAATCAGAGAGGGCTAGAGGGCTGGCATGCAGCCAGCCCGGGGCTAGCCATTTTTTTTTTTAAATGTTTTGTTATTTTTGTCGGTTATAACCGACAGAAATAATATATACTATACTATTAGTGTGGGTTATAACCGACACTAATACAAATTTATAGTCTAACGGCTAGTTTCCAAATTGCTATTAGTGTCGGTTATAACCGACACTAATAGTGATTTATATATAACGGCTAGTTTCCAAATTTTTTATGAATTTAAACCTTTTTTTTTCTTTTTTTTTTCCTATAACTTCCTATAATTTCTATTTTACAAAATTTGCTTCAAATTTTTTTTAAATTCTTTTTTTTTCTATAACTTCTATTTTAAAAAATTTGTTTCATATTTTTTTTTAAATTCCATTTTGTTCCTATAACTTCTATTTCACAAAATTTGTTTCATTTTTTTTTTCAATTCTATTTTTTTCTATAACTTCCTAAGCCATTATACAACATTAAATTAAATTAAGTAACATGAAGCAACATTAAACAATATGAAACAACATTAAATAACTTTAACCAACATAAAAATTATACAACATTAACTTAAAATTGTAGTTTTTAAATAATAAATTATACAACATTAACTTCAAATTTTATTTTTTTTTATGAATTTAAACCTCTTTTTTTTCTATGACTTCTTATTTTTTTTCTATAACTTTCTATAACCTACAAAATTTGTTTCAAATTTTTTTAAATTCTATTTTTTTCCTATAACTTATATTTTACAAAATTTGGTTCAAATTTTTTTTCGTATAACTTCTATTTTACAACTTAGCCGTTGGATTTGAATTTAAGTTGTAGTTTTTAAATAATAAATTATGTTTGGCCCTATGGCCCTTTGGCTCTCGGTTGGAGACCCTTTTTTGTGATAGGGCTATAACGAGCTCTCTGGCCCTCTGGCCCTCGGTTGGAGACGGAGGCAAATATGGTCATGTACTGTTCATTAAAATATTAATATCTTGGAGAATCTTGGAGGGCCAGAGGGCTAAAACGAGCCCTCTGGCCAGTCATCGGTTGGAGATGGCCTAAGCCACTTTTTTGAACAGTGCTTACGAGTTACATGAGGTTTATTTACAAAGATCTTATCCTGACACAAACATGAGAAATCTTAAAGCATAAAATACAAAAAAAAAAATACTCTTGGCATAAAAATAACCTAATTAAATTGATAACTTTTCCAACAAACATCAGTTAATAAACTTGAATTTAGTGAAAGAAAGCTGTGTAGCTTCTTCAGAAGACTGTATATACGTCCTTCTCTGGTTTCCATTTTCTAAAACTAGACAAAATTCATGGACAATATATTATGTATTAGCTGTACCACGTAAAATTTTCAATTTTCCAGTATCTAAAACCAAATAAACTCTTCTTCAGCTGGATCAGTCACACTTGTATTTTTTTTTGTGGGCACTGTGTAAGCTTTTTTGGTGGCCGGATCAGTTGGTCTTATTCCATAGCACGAAACATAGAAAGGAGAGCTAAGCCACTACTCACCACCATGGCTGGTGTTTAAGCTAATAATACTATAAAATACATGGGAATGGCATTAAAAACTAAAACATATGTACGAGAAATTTTTAATTGTGACAAGAACATAAGTGGTACACCACGTGTTTTAATAGGAGTGGTGGGAAATTTTATTTTTTAAGTTATTAACGTTTTAGTACACATTTCCCACATTTTGTATAATGACACGTGGTGTACCATCCCGAGTACCGGTCACAATGAAAAATCTCTCCATATATACATACAGAGATCCTCACACAAAAAACGAGATATCTTCCTGCCCCTTCATTCCTCAATCATCTTCTACCTTTACTTAGGTTATTGATAAATCAATGTTTTTACTTCCCCCAAAAAATAGTTTTATAGCTAACAAGTAAATTCAAAGAATGAATGAGTTAACAATTTACCAATTAATCATTTGAATCGATATTTAAAAAAACTTGTAAATATAATAACAATAATGGATAATTTTATGACGTTCGCTAATAATAACTTACGTATTATAATAAGACGCTCATAGTGTAATAATCAATGTTGATAGTGTAATAAACAACATCATTTTATAACCTCACAATTATTATGTATTGGACTATAAACATCGACAGTTATAATGTAATTTTGTTAAAACAAAAGATTCCAATAACCTTTTTCTTAAAAGAGATCGTAGAATTTCTCATAAAAATATATGCCATGGGGTTTCTATGATATGGGAGGTAGGGACCCAAACAATGCTTAAACAGGTATAGATAATCCAAAACTTCCGACTATTTATTCTTTAGCTTATTCTTTCCCCAGTCAAAAAGTTTCTTCTATCTTTCTTGGCCTAAAAAGACAGAAAAGGAAAGCCACCAAATATTTGAACACAAGCACTCTGCATTGCTACAAATGGAGCGTTTGAATGAGATGAGGAATATCTACGATTACTTAGTATACACCCTAACTCGGTCTCTCTCTATCTCTCTCTCCTCCCAAACACTAGTAACGGTTAACTTGGTTTAAAGAAAGAAAGTAAGAAGGAAACAAAAGAAAAGAAAAGGAAAAGCCATGTCCATATAACTGTAGAAGTACTAGTTGTTAATCTGTGTATGGACGCCATGAGATTTGTGTCAAAGTGAAAGCTTAAATTAGGGTTTTGTGATCTTTTCTCTTCTTTCACATCCACCGCTTTGATATATATGTTCTGGGAACACAAATGCATTCAGAGAGTTGGTAATATTTAATTAAATTTTTTCCTGTTCTAGCTCTTCTTTTGCTTAAAGTAAAGCACTCTCTCATAAAGCCATATTAAAAGTAAAATATGGCATTATCTACTCAAAAGGGCCGCTCGTTTTATGCTTTTGAGCTTCAAATAAGAGCATCTTTGCCCTATACTTGGCCATGTGGGAGAAAGCAATATCCAAGTGAAGAGAGCAGCAAACCAGGAGAGAGAGAGAGAGAGAGAGAGAGAATAGTGCATATAGATATAGTATATAGCAATATATGTAGGGAGGCTCTGGACGGCCCGTCGACTTTAAATGTAGGGAAATGAGAAAAAGTTGCTCAAATTTTGACATGACAGCCTTGTTAGTGTAAAGGCGATGGAATTACGTACTACACACTCCTTTTCCCGAAAGTTTCCATTACTTTTTCGCTATTGGTATCTAAATTGCTCCAATTTATTAATTAAACTAGTTAAATCTTTCATTATTTACACTTACAAGGCGGCATCAAATTCACCATGAATCATGAGGTAATATAACTAGATATTAGACATATGCCTACTTCATCAGCTGCCAGCTTTATATATGGTGAATACATTGTCTCTACGATGGTGGTATACCATTCCGTTTTGCTACAATTAATTAGGATCATGTTGCACTTTGCAGCTGCAAGCTATATGATGAACATTCGTGCTTCAACTAGCAGATGGTTGTGCTGTACGTACTCAGCTGCAGGTTGCTGATCAGTTTTTTTACTGTGAAAGAACAAGGACCGCACAGTAGTACAAGCATCAAAGCACGAGCTTTTGGTGCACTACTGTGCTTCGGATAAGTGGTGTCCAGTTGAGTTCTGATCACTAAAAGCACGGCTTTTCCTGCATTTGATTACAGCAATTATGTACATTTGGGTTTTTGCTATGGAATTTTGATTAGATGGGCTGCATTCAACTAGAGCAATTTACTTTGCCAAAGCCCTTTCATTTCACCATAAAGTGAAAAGTTAGCCCGGTTAACCAGCTCTTGGTTTAGTAGTACTAATTCTTGTCCCCATTTTAGAAAATATCTCAAGCTCAAAACGATGTTTCTACTCTAAACTACTATAAAAGGAGGGAAATGGTTTGAATCTGAGATGTAGTGGGTCTAAAAGAAAGACTTTAACCATCAAAGCAACCCACCAAACAAATTGCATAAGTATCAATTAGAAAAGATCACCCAACAAATTGTTTAAGTATCAATTAGAAAAGATTATGTTTAGAATGACGAGGAAAAAAACCAGAAAGAAAGTAAACAATCGTGGCTAAAAGATTCATTGTGCGCGTTGCCATGGAAGAACGAAGATAATCGGCGATGTCCGGTAGCCTCTTGCCTACAAGATTTATTTCTTAATCATCCCGGCTGATGACAGGCGACGATATCAGAATGACTAGAAACTTAAAGCGCTTTTGGTTATTTGAAAGTCGTTTTAGTCTCAGTGCTTACAACGAAGCCCTTAATTCCTAACACATTTGGTGAACAGTACTGATGTATTATTATAAACAACTATTGTCAGTACAACCCTTTTATGTGACAGTAACAAAACTTGAAAGAAAAAGGAGAGAAGAAAGACACGGAACTCAATTGAGATTGTTGGCAAGCTAACTTGCAACGCTGCAAATAAAAGTCTGCTCATCTTCGCTCTCTGATAAATTTTCCAGACAACTATTCTGCAGGAGAGGAGCAAGTACACTCTCGACAGAGGATCTTTGCTTACTCGTTTCCTCAAGTATTGACAATCGAGCAGCTTCACAAGCTTTGGCATTCGGAAAACCAAGTGTCCATCTCCCATCAGCCACATGATTGGACATCCCCGAACGATGGCCTCTAACTTTACTTTTGTGGAGTTTTGGTTCAAACTCTCTTATCTGAAGATGCAACCATGTCGGGTGATCCTCGTCTATTTTTGGCTGTTTCAAGTGAGAAACCATATTAACTATGTAGAAAAATAATGACGAGAAAAAAGAAAGAAGATCTACAAAAATCAAAAGAACTTCAATCTCCCCTGACACTACGTTGTCAATTTTCCTATCACTTCTTTTTCCGTATTTCATCCCAATTTTGCGACTGTCAGCTTCTTCGTATTACTATATTGTCATTTGTTCAATATGAAACTCGAAAAACTCATTTCCTATAAGATAGACAAGGCACATTTGTATAACATTTCAAGCCTGTTGTCATAAACA
Organism: Heteromeles arbutifolia; assembly: GCA_024362995.1. Lineage (NCBI taxonomy): Eukaryota > Viridiplantae > Streptophyta > Magnoliopsida > Rosales > Rosaceae > Heteromeles > Heteromeles arbutifolia. The sequence continues at coordinate 3,842,632 of JANCRC010000010.1, read as the reverse complement.
AGTATATTTCAATAAGCAATTGGACTCAAATCTAGCATGGTGCAAGACCACCAAGAAAACCGGCCCTAACCATAAGCCTAATTGACACGATTGATCAATGTGAGTATCATAACTAAATCAGTTTAATTGACCTCTCACGCTAAAATCAAGAATTTCAAAGTTGACTTAATGCTGATATACGAAACTAGCCAGGACTAGAAGCAAAGCATATATCTATTTTTTGACTTACAATTAAACCAGCCAACGGTGCAATCGCAAGTACAATTCCTCGTTGACTGCGGAAAGGACGCTTCTCTGCAAGAACTTTTCCAGATGTTTTCTTTGCCACAGGTATCAGGTAGATATCCCTGATTCCAGCATTGGAAAATGAAATTCTACATGGAATTCCAGATCCTGCAGAAAGTTGCAGGAAGTAAGAATTCAAAACACACACACAAACACATAGAGAGAGAGAGAGAGAGAGAGAGAGAGAGAGAGAGAGATCCTGGAAATATTCAACTTTTACTGAATAATACCGACCTAAAGCAACCTCCGACCCAAAGCTCGCAGACGCACCATTTGAAGCATGCGTATTACTAGAATCAGCAATTGCACTGCCGTCCAGCAAGGGCTCTTCAAGCAATTCTCCTTTGGAAATTGTTGATTTAAGTTGAAGATGGAGAATAAAAACCTAAAAGTTAACCAAGGGAACCTTCAACGAAATATCAACATAAAAACTAGAAGTGGTCAATCAAGAAAGACCAGCCAAGAGAGAGAAAGAGAGACTACTAGTACAACATTGGAAGAGATGTTAAAAACTGATACTACTAATAGGATTTACCTTCACATTGTCAACCATCCTTTGCCAAGCAAAGTATGAAGTTGCATCACCTGCAATATGCATATAAATTTCTCTCTAAGCTAAACCCTTTCTGAAGCTTTACGACAAGAGAAGTACAATCCATAAAGATTTTTTTTTTAAAATACAGAGAAAAGATGTACCATCAGTAGTTTGTTGGCTACCATCAATCTCTAGGACAAAAAAAGGATTTTACATTGGGATGATTCCTCGAGAGCTGTATGTTCGAAAATAGATAATATGAAATAATGTTGGTCTACATCCTAACAGGTTAATCTTTTGGGAACAATGGAACTAAACTATCACCATCCCAAGAAGAAACCATATCCCCCCTCCCCCAACCTACCTGCTTTGCAGTTTGCCCATTCGTTTCTGAAAGCCTGTGGGATAAGATCAAACCAGCATCCATCAAGTTCTTTCTGAAGACATTCACGGGACTGCTGATATGAGGTCTGTCAACACAAACTGGAAAATATAAAACTTTAGAAAATAGGAGACACATTTACACTGTACCACATAATAGACTACTAGATCATACGAAATAGTAAATCTGTAAATGTGCACTTCAGAGCTTGCTTTTTACTCTTACCTCAGAAAGGTCAGACAGTGTTCTTCAAACTCTATTTACATTTATTAGCTACATAACGATACTATTCGGCAATCATCATTATATGTCTTCTTACTGTCCTATACAGCAATTATGAATTTTAAACTAGTAGACCCAACTATCTGTAACCCCAATATTACTATTTATCAAACTTCTTATTTTGAAACCTATATATGGAATCCCACAGTTCCCACCATATAGTGTTCAATCAAAGCCAGGCCCTGGAAGGGTTGATGTGGTACTATTCCTTCTTTAGAAAGCCCAACCAATTACCAGTCGTTTCCAGTCCTACCAAGAAACACGAATCATTATCCATTTCATTTTGGTATGGATTTCTGATGCGAGTGTAGAATAATATACAATTGCTTCTACCAAATCAGTTGAATCCTTACATTGAATAGCTGGAAGTTATGATCACTAAGCCCATTTCCTTGACAAATCAAAAGCTTCCGCAAGAACCACCCTGTATGCCATTGTATTAGTATAGAGTAAGGTGGTTGACTTGCTAAAACCTTCAATAATGCATTTAAAATCTGTAAAATGAAAATTCAGTTCATCACGACACTGAAAGCCACAAGGGTCAAATTTTAAATAGTCAAATTGCTGACCTAAAATGACTAATAAGTGAAGATATATATTTTTAAATAAACAATAATTATCAAAAAGTCACTGTACCAGATCCATATGCTTCCATAGGATATTTCCAATATTTCTATCCACATCCTGTCAAGATATAAAATGATAATTTGTCAATATATTTCCAAAGTGTTTCAAGACGGTGGAATAAAGTAAAATGAATCTTCAAATTGCATATACAAAACTAGCAAATGCAGAACATTCGAACAAAAATGCCAAGAAATGTATGCATTAAATGGAGAAATGGTCGTCTACGCATAAGTTTCAAAAATTGAAAATGAAATTCAATGTAATGGTCATTGAATGCAACGGAAAACACATAATATGCAGAATAAGCATAAATCACCATCATACAAAAAGCTAATATACAGTAACTTTGTTTTATTAGTCAGTACACTCCGTACTCACTTTACCAGCTGGAAATTACAGAATATATACAGCACACATTGAAAAATTGAAAGTTATTTACTCACAATCATATATTGCATTCCACTTAATCCAATCATTTGAGCCAGCAAAGGATGAAGATCTGCATCAATGAAAAGACAAATTAAAGATATGAACAAACTCAGTCAGTTCCAAAGCGGCTATCAGAGTGATGCATTGAAGTTATGTCTTCTGTACAACAGCGGATTCTAAATTAGTACCTTTTGTTTCTGCTAAAATAAACAAGAATAGTGATGCTAGCAATAGACTATGATTCTCGGAGAAAATATGTGCAAGTATTCCACTCCTGCATCAGGAAAAAATTTCATAATACATCAAAATGTATGCAATAATTATCAATTGCCATCACTCTTTGATATAAAAGAACATTAATTAACCTGTTAACTAATTTAATGAAATGCGAACAGACTGATTTTTTAGTCTTATTATTCGAGTACCCCTGCCCAAAATAATGAGAAAGAAACTACGTTTCTCTCATTTCCTTACTCTCTCTTTCTGAAGAGGGGGTTATAAGCACTAAAACAGACAAGTAACAACCTTTTGATAGAGATAGTATCAGTAGGGAGGCTATTATTTTCTGCTCCTTCAGTCTCAGGACTAGAAGATACTATTCCCATTTCACTCAATACAGATTTAGCATGACCATCGCTCTCAGTTGAGTCCCTTTGAACAGCATCTCTCACACTTGAGGTCATATGAGGATATAAAATAACTTCAGCGACAGAGTTGAACGTGCCTTTTCCACCAATGACTTGAAGAAGATGAGAAATAGTATAGAAAGACGTAACTGCAGACAGATTTGAGCCCTGGATCATAAATGAAATGCTGAATGAATACAGCATATAGGAATAGTATATCATTATGAATAGTACTATGTAGCATGTACAGTACAACAAATGCAGCTTAACATTGAATTAGCAATGCTTGATCGTTGTTTTTTGTGATTACTATTTTACATTTGTTAAGTGGTTTAAAAAAGTGGTGTGTGCAGGAGACGAAAAAGGACGTGCAGAAATTATTTCCCAAAATGTTATGTGGACATACGCAATTCTTGGTTTTTCAATAGGAACTATCTACCCACAAAAAGTATTGTTGCTTCTCATGTAGATAAGAATGCGAATGAAGCAGATACAAGGAAGAACATCTTACGTTACTCTGCCCCATCTGCAGTAATGGGAGTAATATGGGAAAGATTAATATTCTGAGAAGATTTTCAGTAACTGCTCTACTCAAACGAGACTCACCAATACCAAGCATGTCCTTCAAGTAATACAGATCATCGACTATCTTATCAGTTTCCAAAAGTATTTCTTCTTTCTTTTGACGTGTACACATCCTGCATCAATAATTAACCATTCATCCTTCCATATGCATAGTACCTAAATCTTATTTTACCAAATTGAAGTATACATACTCTGCATCATGGACAAGGGAATCTAGATGAAAGAACTGCTTGCTTAAGCTTGAAACCATATCTGAGAAATACTTTGAGACCGGAGGAGTTGTTATATACTGATAAACCATATCATCACTAACTGCACAATAAAAAAAATACTGTTTCAAATTACAGAAAATGTAACTGCAACCCAATATCTCATGAGTCTATTCTGTTAGCAGATTAGAAAAGCAAAAAAGAGAGAAAGATAATAACAGCATACCATTATATATACTGAGAGTTAATGCACGAATAGCTGTCTGAATCATCTTATCCCCATGGTAGGCAAATTTGAGAGCCTCATCATACAGGGGAAATGACACTACAGCATCCTGCGATTGGAGGGAGAAACGGACATGAAAATTAATTAGGGGCCATGCATCTAGACATGCACACTTAAGCTAAATAAATGCAGTGATAAAGTAGTGACCATCCTTTAATTATTGATAATGGTATGAAATAGTGACTGTCATCTCTTGTAACTCATTATTGCTTCTCCCCTCATAAAAACAACATAAATTATAAAAAAAAACAAATAAATAAACTAAAAAAGTTAAAATAGATTACTCAAGCCTAGATGATGATGAAAAGAACAGATAAGATGCCTCCAAAAGAGGAAAGGCATTACAGTTCAGCAGAGTCCACACAACTTTGCTGGCCCTGCCAGAAACCACTTGGAGAACACAGGAAGCGCTCTGCATGCTCTAGTCTAACAGGCTCAACCTTGAGGCCAAAACATTTTTGCTTCTTAAATACTAGGAACCCACTGAAAATGTACTTTAAACAATGTTTTCACATCACCAATGGTACGCAGGATACAAATACGATTTCGACTGCCATTGCAAACACAACTGCATCCAACAATTAAATCATGACGTACCAAAATTTTACACAATAAACTTTAACTTACCCCGTGAACCTTCAGAAGGAGGCAAAGTGTATCTTTGTTTAATTTATTGCCCACTGCTCTGAGTAGAGAGAGACGGGGGAATCAGGAGAATGATAAACTTCACAAGTAATGACAAACTCAAGCTAAAACTGCATCACAACTGTTTTAGCAAATAGGAGTTATATATATGTATGTATGTATGTATGTATTGTACGTGAATGTGTAGAGAGAGAGAGAGAGAGACCTCAAAAAGGAAACATAATATAACGCTAGATCTCCTCCAAATTCAAACTTATGTCCTATAATATTGTTGATGTAGTCATTGCTAAAACAATAATCTGCATCAGAAAACCGTCAACAGATCACCAATAAGTACAACCAATAAGCTTAACAATGGTACAATTAATGAAAAATAAAATAGAAATTCAGGAGAAGGCATGTTTGGAACTGATTTTCCATCATTTTTGCAGCTACCAAATCTTCGGTAACCTAAATTGAAGGAGTAATCTTAAATATTGATTGATTGCATTCAGAATCTTACAAATTGAATAGTCACTATTCATGTTTTGAATCATTATACTCAGATACTGAAGCAACGGCACCTCAATTCTTGAATTTCTACTGATATTTAGCACACAAACAAATTCTGATAAAACTTGGTGCTCCATAAAATATCTGCATATGAGTTAAAAGTAACAATTAAAATATGAACAAGAAATTAAAAGGCGTACCCATATAGAAGCTTTACCATGAACGACAGTTCATACTCGAAAATCGATGGATCTTGTCTATCGCCATAAGTAACTAGCTCCACTGTGGACTGTAATAAATCTATGACTAGTTCCTGGTAGAGAGTCACATGAGGGGAAAGTAAGGCACATGAGTTAAAAGGAGGAGGAACAAGGTAATTGGTTAATAAAACTAAACTGAATGAAACAAGAAGAAAGTCAAACAAGTTACCCTGTTATGCCCGTCCAGAACTTTGATCTTCCGGTGTTCATTGATTACGTACCTATTTGATAACAGCATAAAAAGAAGTAATAGTAAAAATACTTGATGTTGATTATGATGATGAGGATGCCTATGAAACAATGAGATACACTCTCAGGACAAAACTTCACTCTACTACTAAATAGTAGATGCACTGCAGACATTGTTACCCCTTACCTCATCATTTCCAGAAATCGGTTTTCAAATTGGTAACCGAACGAGTAACTAAAATCCACCCACCACTCTTTAAGCCCTCAATCTATCATTTGATACAATGTAGGCATTACCTCCACATTTCGGAAAATCGAGTTCCGAATGCTGTTACAGGACAAGTATCAAAATTAAAATTCACCCACCACTCTCTAGTCTCTATACCTTCAAATGTACATCAAATTACAACCATATCCAAAATTCGTTTTCTATATTCTTCAGGGAAATTGAGTTAAAATAACCAAAATCGACTCTTTCGGTTGCTCTTACTCGAATTATTCACAATTGTTAAAAATAAATGAGGAACTAGTCTTACGAGTAGTGTAGAACCCTAATTTACGAAATTGGGAGTGAATGTAGAAGTTGAAAAATTGGAGAGAGAAAAACGAGGGAACTTACTTGAAGTACTGGAGCGAGAAGCGGTCGATGGAGCGCCAGAGAGAGCGCCACACGGTGGTGACGACGGCAGCAACAAGACTGACTGACCGGAGCGATCAAATTTCGTAAACAAATTTAATGAGTTCATTTTAAGAATCTTATTACACTGTGTGTTTGTTTGCCCTCGCTAGCTTTCATTGGACGGGACTGGATTAAGTGCTAGTCCAATCTCTTGTTTGTTAGCTGCATAGACTAAGTTTAATGAAACAAAGTGGGACTCGCATGGACTAAACACTTCGTTAGCTGTCCTTAGCGAGACCCATCGAAGCAGAGCGGACTACCAAGACCGCTTCGTCCCTCCTCGCTTTGCCCATCCCATCTGCTTCATCTTCCTTACTTTGCCCCTCCCATCCGCTTCATCTTCCTCGCTTCACCCATCCCACTGAGCGCGTCTCAAGTTTTTCGCCGTTCGGAGAAAACCCAACACGAAAACCCAAATACCACAACCCAATTGAAAATCGGTCGGCAAGATCAATAGAGAAGCAGGGAGGGTCGTCATCGTCCTCAACGTTGAAGATCAGTAGTAGCAGCAGAAGCGGCAGCGGCTCTGCTCTCAATGTTGAAGCTCGTCGTCGTTGTCTAATCTCTCCTCCATTTCGATTCATATGCGAGTTGTCCGTTTCATCAGTTTTCATTTTCGAATCCAGGGTTTTGTTATTATGCTTGAGATTTTTTAGATTCGTTTATAATATACCAGAGCCCATTGAAAGGGGCATGAATCCCAGAGAGGTTCATGCACTGGCAGTGCCCCCTTTTTCTCCCAAAACAAGAAGAAAGTCCACAAAATAAGAATTAAAACTTTAATTAATCTAAAAAGATGAAAATTTTCACCCATTTATTATCTTATTCTTTCCTAGCAAAACTTCAACTTTGTTCAGTCACCAACTTCAGTTTTTGTCCAGTTTTTGTCCAACTTCAGTTAGGATAAAAATATTTGCTTAAAAGCTCCAATCTTTGTTTATCCAAATGCATTTTGTGCGGCGAATTATGTTTCTTAATTATATGTATGTATATTATGTTTGGTTTATGAGAAAATAAGAGATCATAAACTTGATTAATTGGATTCCGGTTTGATGTTTTGGTTAATTGCATTCTACGTTTTAATGTCGAAGATATAAGGAAAAAAGGTAATTTAATTGGAACCCTCGGAATTGAACTAGAATTAGAAGTTAGTCCAGCTTTTTAGTCTGATACTGCACCAAACACTTCATTAAGCTAGTCCAGCTTAGTCTAGTCTAAGCCAGTCTACCTTAGTCCTTGAAGCTTGCCCAGTCCGAGATAGTCCGGTGCAACAAACGCACCCTCAGTGAAGACATCACTGCCATCACTGCCATCATTTCTCGCTTTATCAAAATCACAGTTGAAAAGTAGCAATAACGGCAAAATGCTGCATCTTTTACTATATTATACTTCAATCACTCAAAATTATCAAACTAACGGGTGATAAAACATCGATTGTCCTTCCCCATAACTTATAGTATCATTCCATTACCTAAATGTATAATGAAAAGAAAAAAAGTCACTTAATCCTAGATAGAGTCTACTACAAGTAATAACTAATTAGACCAACAATTCAGCTAATTAATATTAATAATTATATAATTTTATTAATAATTAACAATTAATTTATTCAAGAATCAACAATTCAATTAATCAATAATCAACAGTTAATTTCATCAATAATCAACCATTCATTCGTCAATAACCATACAATTCATATCAATTATTCTATATCAATTAAACAAAATTTTATATTAAACTATCAATTAGGGATAATTAAATATAAAAAAAAAAATTAGATACTTACGTTAAAAGTGGCTATGGAAGTTGGCTTGGAAGATGTTGGCTTCTAGGCTTCGAGGCTCCTTGGAATGGAAGGTGGAAGCCGCTGGCTAAGGCTTGAAGGCTTGAAGCTGGAATGGAAGGGGACACGGACGAATGGAAGGTGGTCCCCTTATCTTTTCAACTTTCAATGATCACACGGCGTCGTTTTTAGCTTCTTACTAATTTTTTTAGTACGCCGAAACGATGCCGTTCTGCTTAAAGTTTCTTTTTCATAAACCTAGGTCAAAAAGAACAAACACCCGCAGCGCAGCAGCAGGAAGGAAAGGGGATGGTTTGCAGGTTTTCCGACGATCTAAAGGGGGCAGCAAGTTGCTGCTGGGCATCATTTCCGGCGAGAGGACCGCCTCTCCTTGTGCCTATGTAGCTTGGCCCCTGGATGGAGGGGCTGGGTTTTCAGGGAAGGGAGGGGCTGAACCTGCGCTGGGGCTGTGTTTTCCTGCGAGGGGAATGGCGGACGCCATTCCTCGCCCTCACGTAGCTTCGGTACTGGTTTGATATAATGTTTGGTACGCATATCTTTGAATCACTTTGTAAGTTGGTTGGTGGTCAGTCATATTGGGACTAAAGAAAAAAAAATCATAACAAACACTTGATGAGCACAAAATGAAGCCGTACCAAACATATGGAATCTGCTCTAACATTCAACAAATTTTTTCTGAACCAAATTCATATCACAAACATTCAACTACAAAAGTGAGCACTTTGAGGAAGCTTTTCATAGTTGCAAGATAAGGGGAAAAAAACTCCTGAGGCCATTTGATTCGTTGTCTAACCTTCCTCCAAAACCATCGGCGATGTTAGTGGTGGATCATGTCCGAAAACAGTCAGCTAGCTCTAAGTCTACTTCTCTCGTATCCATTCAACAAAATCGCCAAGGATCAAAGGCCAAGCAAGTTCAAGATCGTAGTTGCTAAGATCTTGAAAACTTATCGAATCGCAAAACGGGTAAAAGCACATTCGTTGATCCATGGTTAAGACTTTGTAATCGCTCTGAATCTTCAGATATTGAGTAAATAACTCAACTTCCGTAGGGTTGGATATTGACATCCCAAAACAATATTTATCAACTCGCATATCATGTCTATATCTATGCCCTTCTGTTTCTCCTCTGTCAGACAATATTTGAACACATACGAACAGAAATCCATAAAGTCTGATGGTTCCCCTCTGACCTCTTTATCTAGCTCTGCAAGTACCTTGTTTAAGTTATCTACTTTGTTTACTGTTTGGGTTAATATTTGAACATTGAGCTACAAGTGTGAAGAAGCCCAGAGAAGCCCACTGAAAGATGACTTGCCCGAGGCCCAGCACCGAGGCCAGGGACAAAATGGCGTCTCCCCATTAATGCAGAGGTCATATACCTATGCATTAAATGTCAAGTGATGGAGACTAACTCACAATCAGCCAAAAAGCACTTTACAGTGGCAATACAAGTAAAATGTTGATGACTCACTACCCTCCAAGTTGCTTTCGGGCAAGAGCGAAGACACAGCAGTCGGGCTAATTCGTCTATAAAAGGAGGAAGAGGCCCCAGAGACAATAACACTCAACCAATCAAACAAACATACAAACTATGCTCTCAAGCCAAATTTGCATCCAAAAGCTGTAGTCAGCCCAGATCTCAATCCTTTTCAGGATCATTCCCTACAAAAGCCATCTTTTGTCTAGTTTAAAGCTCTGCTACCACCCCTAGTGGCGTAGTATCGATTCCCATGTGTAAACTTGTTTACCATCCATCCTTTTTTAGCACACAACCCTTGTAAACTCAAAGATAAGTTATCGCAAGAAGTCCAACCTTGCCCGACAAGGTGAAATCTTGCTCAAAGCTCTTTGTTTGTCTTCTAAGTTAATAGATCTACTGCTTAATGTATTCTTCAACATGTATCCAAACCATTCACATCAGTTTTCTTACTTTAAGAATCTCATTTGCATGTGGATCTGATTAGTTTAATGGATATGCTTTCATTTAAAGACCAATCTGGAACCAAGTAAATGGCTTAAGGGGATTTGGACTCCCTTCATTCGAACATACAAGACTGAACTAAAAGTCCTTGGCCACAAGGCAAGAAAAAGAACTTAATGTGGACTTAACCCATCCACGACAATCCTTTGACAACAAGAAGTCCAAATAACTTGGGGCGCAAGTAATCGACTAAACACACTCTTGTTCTACATCTGCTATACTAAGATAGCAGTGGCACGCCTAGCACTTAGTTTTGATTGCAAGCCTCAAGGCCTACACCAAAGGCCCCACAAAGACACCTTTCAGAACTAACTTTGTTATCTTCTTGTAGACAAGCAGCAAGCAAGAGCCCGACCACACATCGCAAGTACCAATCCCTTGGGGAGCTGTGTTGAGTGCCGAGGAGCCCTCTCCGGAGAAATCTTCGCCCGAACATTTACCCTTAGGGTTTTAAATCCTTCTCGCCATTCTTCTAGGGTTTAACTATCCCTGCCTTGTTTAATTCATCTTCCATGCAAGCATCAACATCCTTATGTACGTATGATCAACTTCCATTTCTGAACAACGACGTTCGATCTCCTCTGGATCGATGAAACCAGATGACGCATTCGATCCGCTCTGGCTCGATCCCTCTGGCCACTTTAATCGATTTTCTGGAATTGTGCATTGGTTGTTCATGGGATCAAAAACGTTCCCGGCCTGGCCGGGATCCCAATGGGCTTTATTTTATCCTGACCCTTTCATTTGGGAGAGTCTTGGACTTGGATCTTAACATTTAGCTTGCCTCGTGAATTGGAATGACCCATTGAGTTCGTGCTCTCTCAGTCTCACCTAAAAAAGTATTTTCTTTTCTTTGAGGAGTGTCTGGATAAGGGATTTTAACAATATAAAGAGATTTAGGTTAAATTAAGTAGAAATGTGCATTACAAGATATTAGATAGAGAGATTGAAAATGTATTAGTGAACATCAAAAAGCCAATAAACGAAGGAATAAAATGACTGTTTTTATAAGAATGAAAAACAAAAAAAATACGAGGGGCAAATGACTCATTTCACGTAGTTATTTATAAATCTCTCTCGATGCTTTTGCATGCATTGACTGATTCAAATCTCGTTAATCTGTTGTTGTGCGTTTCTTAGTAATGTGGCTTACATATTACTTGGAAATCACTCGCCCAAATTAGACCATAAAAGGCCTATTAGTGTGGTTCGAAAGGGGTTGTCTCTAGCTACGGTCAGATTTGTTATGTCGCCATTTTTGTCGGTGGAAAATCTATTTCCTCAATTTATCTATTTATTATGGAGCTAACTAACTAAAATATTTCGACTATAGTCACGAGTACGCCAAAGCATGAATTGACTTAGCAACGTGCACCTTGGTTAACATGCACTAGTGAGTGATTTCCTCCGTCAATAACACCGCTATCATGCACGAAGTGAAGCTTGATAGTAACCCAAGCTAACATCACATATTTTTCGAGAAAAATTAGGCATTGCACTAATACGAGTTCAATTACATTAGAGAGCATATAAGAATTGGAAAATGTGATGTCGTCGTAACATTAAAGTCTTATTTCCTTTAATTAAGAGAGCATAAATTAGGCCTAATTAGAATGGGCATTTCCTTCTGTTAGATTATGCCTAATATCCATGAATAGCATAAAACTTACTCAATCACCTTGATTAAGTAAAGATAAGATGGTCAACGTTCGCCTTCATTTTCATGATTTCCCTCACGACATTTAGGTTTACATAACCTTTGCTAATTTTCTAGCTTTTGACGTTCTTCATCAATCCATTCATTGCCAGCTTGTATATGAAGTTATCAACCAATATATATAAATGAAACTCGAAAATTCTAGTTACTCTACTATGTTATGGTGTACGGCATGCATCGAACAATGGAGGGCCAAGATCTTTTTTATTCTATCTGGTCAAAAAGTCTAGGCAAAAATTTAAAATTATGTCGGGCATGCAGGTCCATCCCAAGTAGAAAAAATTATTTAGTATAATACTACAACTTCGCCATGTGACGTTACTAATTCACGCATGCTGTATATTATGAGTGAAAAGTGAGTTTACAACTTCTACTAACATACAGTAGTTAATTTCTCACCACGCTGAAAACTGAAGCTACTAATATGGTAAATTAACTTGTAAGTTTGTACATATAACTTCTACGACATTTCTGTGAGTTTTACCTTATTTGTAGCTCCAACTTATCTAAACAATCACTGAAACTTGCAGCATCGGGGTCCCAATATATCACGCGACAAAATTGTAAGGAACTGTATATGCCTAGCTAGTTTGTTCTCTTGTACATCACGAGCCGGTTAGAAGTAAACTTTTTTGTCCAAGAACTAACTTTCTGGGAGATTCTGTACCGTTGACGAGCGTGTGTGTGACTGAGAGTATTATTTCACATTAGGAAGGTATTGTACATAGAATATAATGTATGTGGTAGTAAATTTCCGTCGTTTTTAGTTTAGGGCTTAAGTGCATAAAAAAAAAACTTACTAGAAATTGGTGGAGATGAGATATTTATAGGAATGTGGCAAGGGTTTTGCCCTACACAAGGCGGCATCCCATTGGTCAAAGTGTGTCATCCGTATGATGGATGAGAAAAGAATAAACAAAAGATATTAATTATTAGATAATATCTTGGGATATTCTTGTAAGTATCCTTCATTGGATATGACAAGGATTCTTTACTTGTTTGAGTTGATTTTCAATTAGCAAAATATTAAAGATATGATTAATTCTATCTTTAATAGACTTTTCCTCCTTACCATGAGTAGGCGAGCTTGATTGTTGTAGAACCTCCAGGGATGTTAGACTACGAGTGAATATTTGAGGGCACTGCATTTAACGAGGACATTCTTGTCTTCTTCAAGAAAAAAATCCATTGATCATCTCTGAAATCTTTGAAATTATTTTTTACTCCAGAATGTATATTGTTCGCATGATCTTGTCTTTTATTACTTATTACATTAGTTTTGAGTTAAATGTTTTGATTGTACATGCTACATTCTTCAATGCATGCGTGAATTGATCAACCGACATAAAACGTAAAACATAATCCAATTTAAAATCAGAGTGGTTTGGTTATGGAGGACATCATATTATGTATAGTTTGACTAATGCGACAAGAAAAGATTTCATATCAAACCTTCCTTTCATGACATGAAAAAAGCGAATATACCATATACCACTAAGCAGGAATAAAGCAGCCCACATAACACTTTTGGAAAATAATGGCCGGTGAGTAGAGATTCCAAAAGAAAACCGAAGGCCCTTCGGTGACTCATTTCTTTTGTTCTTATTGAATCACATGGATGTCTTTCAATCTTCAAATATCTCACTAATCCTCCACGACAACAAGTTGAAGAAACCTAATTTTTCTATCCTTACGGGACTTACTTTTTTATTTTGGTTATAAATAGACGAAATGAGAGAAAAAGTTTGTTAAATATTAAAGTGGAACAGAATCAATGTATTACTTTATTTATTTTCTTTACTTATGTCAGACAAGGGAAGTGAAAATATAAGAAGAGGGAGCGGGAAACTCGTATTATTACATTCTGCTTTGATCTTTGTTGTTGCACTGGTATGATAACTATTTATAGAGGTTTTCACCCTACATCTCTTTTAATGCATGTAGAAAATTTACACACTAAAATAGTAAAAACCAAACTTCTACTATTTAAGCCATGCATTTTTTATTCTTATTCTTCCATCTTTCATCCCTAGCCACATCTTGTTTTATGTATAGGCATTCACACCCATTTCCCCATATGAATAAGGTTTTAACCTTATGACATAAGCATTGCACCACTATGTTCACAACACTCTTTCCTTGAAATCACGCCAAGGAAATCTTTCTTTATTGCTTGTGTGTCTAGCTAGCTGCATTTTGCAATTTCTTAGAAAATCAGGAGAAAGTTTGAAGGAAAACGATTTACACACATTTTTTTCTCCCTACAAGCTCTTATTTATTTTTTTACCATTAGGCTGAATAAGTCAGAAGATAATCAATAGAAAAATAAATAAATAAAAGTGTGCAGATGGAAAAAAAAATAGGTGTGTGAAAAAAAACTAGCCAAGTTTTGCACCCATTAGACTTTTATTCTCCTAATACTACAGTCTAATGATATTTGAAGAATCTACAAAAAAAAAAAAGGTTTGGAAGTCTTCAAAAACCTAATTTCAAAATTTTCCAAAAGCGCTATCACTTATAAGTTTATAACATCCATTCCCCTTCATCCAATTGGTGCAGTGTTCTTATTAGCACTTGAGAAAAAGACTACCCACCAAAACGGTGGAAGAAATCATATGAGAAATGTCATAAAATCTGACCTTTACCATATGAGCAGTAATCATATACAGACGTATTACTGTTAAAACTTCCAGCACTAAGGACGTGCAGTGGATGAGAAATAGATGGCCACGATCATCCTCCTCATATATCAAACAATAATTTGACCCACTCTGCTCAGCTTCCTCGAATTGTTGTGGTCCTAAGCTACTTATCCATTCATGATCCATCTGTTTTCTTCCTTGAGGAGTTAAGCCTAATAAACCAGTATGGGGTTCCACCCTGGCCTGGTTATTTTTGGGGACCTCAATGGCTGAAATCATCAAATGCTCGCACATGAATTATCTGTGCAATATACAACTGTATATGTATGTTTTATGTGGGAAAGATTTTAAAGTTGGTGCAACAAACACTTATATTGATAGATTGTGAATTTAGACACCGCAAAATATAAAGAAGTAATATGATCGATAGTCTAGAATCACAGTACAATTTAAGCATCTTATGTTGCATTTTGTAGTGTTTGAGCAGTTCATATTATTAGTCTTTTTTATAGTGTCTTTTTAACGAAATAGCCTAAAAGTTCATCAAGACCTTGAAAGTTCCTTATCCAAACATAGTTGAGACTGTCATAAAAAATATCTCAATTCATCCCCTTTTACCTAATTGGAGAGTGCAAATCTTGTACATTCATTTTGTGTGTGACCTCTCTGTAGCATCTATCATTGATTGACACATCTTAAGTTTATAGACAACAGAATTAGAATTAAGGGTAAATTACACTTTCATACCTCAGGTTTGGGTTCTATTTCAATTCCTTACAACATCTTTAAAATATTTCACTTTCATACCTTAAGTACTATTTTATTTCAAAATAATACCTCTGTTACATTTTTCATCCATTGATCCGTTAAATGTTGACGTGGCTGCCACATATATGCCACGTGGCAAAAAAAAAAATTAATTTTTTTTAAAAAAACTTAAATTTTTACAAAAAAAAAAAAAAAAAAAAAGGGTAAATTACACTTTCATACCTCAGGTTTGGGGTCTATTTCAATTTCTTACAACATCTTTAAAACATTTCACTTTCATACCTTAAGTACTATTTTATTTCAAAATAATACCTCCGTTACATTTTTCATCCATTGATCCGTTAAATGCTGATGTGGCTACCACATATATGCCACGTGGCTGCCAAATGTATGCCATGTGGCAAATAAAATTATTTTTTTATTTTTTTTAAAAAACCTGAATTTTCTCAACAAAAAAAAATAAAAAATAAAAAATTTGAAACCCACATCTGCAAGAAGAAGAAGAGGGAGGAAGAAAGAAAAAAAAAATTGTCCCTCCCCCACCCCCCCAGCGACCCACATCTGCAACAAGAAGAAGAAGAAGAAGAAGAAGAAAAGGAGGGATGAAGAAAGAAAGAAAAAAACCCCAAAATCCCACCCGAGCCACCCTTCCCAAAAATCCCCCATCACCCACCCCCAAAAATCCCACCCGAGATTAGGTGGATCTACCACAAAACCAGTCCAAAAATCATCTCAAACTCAAACTATTTTCAAAACTCACCCACATTGAAAATCACCAGATTGCGGAGTGAGGAGGGTCCCCGGGGGGGATGGGGTGGGTAAGGGCTTTTCTTCTTCTTCCTGCATATGTGGGTCGCTGAGGGGAGGGACAATTTTTTTTTTCTTCCTCCCTCTTCTTCCTCTTGCAGATGTGGGCTTCAAATGTTTTTTTTTTGTTGAGAAAATTCAGGGTTTTTAAAAAAAAATTAAAAAATTATTTTTATTTGCCACGTGGCAAACATTTGGCAGCCACGTGGCATATATGTGGCAGCCAAGTCAGCATTTAATGGATCAATGGATGAAAAATGTAACGGAAGTATTATTTTGAAATAAAATAGTACTGAAGGTATGACAGTGAAATGTTTTAAAGATGTTGTAAGGAATTGAAATAGACCCCAAACCTGAGGTATGAAATTGTAATTTACCCTCTCTTTTTTTGTAAAAATTCAGGTTTTTTTTTTTAAATTTAAAAATTATTTTTTTTGCCACGTGGCAGACATTTGGCAGCCACGTGGCATATATGTGGCAGCCACGTCAGCATTTAACGGATCAATGGATGAAAAATGTAACGGAGGTATTATTTTGAAATAAAATAGCACTTAAGGTATAAAAGTGAAATGTTTTAAAGATGTTGTAAGGAATTGAAATATAGCCCAAACCTGAGGTATGAAAGTGTAATTTACCCCAAAATAAATGCAGAGATTTAAACTCATATTCGAATTATCATTAAAATCTAACTTACGGTAATATATTTTTTTTTTCTTTTTGTTCAACTAATAAAGTTAATGTTTTATTTTAATTTTTTTTTTGGGGTCAGAAGTTGATGTTTTAGTTACATCCTACATGTGAGTTTACAAATGTGGTGGGCGGTGCTCGTATATGTATGCAGCTGATTAACTTTAAAACTCTCACCTAAAAGACGACAGCAGATTTGCCAACTGTGGAGCTGAGATAAAAGGTTGCATCTGCCGGTGATCTAGTGAACCACCAAACATGTGCCAATCTACTTGTCTAGCTTAGCATAATTACACGTCTTTCTTCTTTAATCCTAATTAGGGTTTTGTAGCTTAATGTAATGAAATTTGAAGTGGCGAATTTATCAGTACCATGTACCCACCAGCTATGGACGGAGCTAGAAATTTTCTTTAGTAGAGGCAACCATAACTTCTAGTTATACTTGACAAAAAAATAAAGCATCATAATTCATAATAATATCATCTATAATTTCATTACCTTTTCTTTTTTCTCAAACTTCATTAAACCACCACTTCTACAATTTTATTTTCAATTATGGGTTGAGAATATAAACTAAAATTATGATAAATTCAAGTTACATGTTTTTTTTATTTATTAAAAAAAAGCAGAAATAATATGACCACTATATTATTGCATCTATAATTATCATAACTTTTTCCCTCACAAAACTTCAGCGAGAACAGCTGCTCCCAATGGGCCTTAGCTACCTCCGTCCATACCTCCAAGATTAGATGCTACTAAAATATTGACTGCTAAATGAAAATAGCATTGCAAGGTGTACTTTTGCATATTATTAATGGTTATTTAACAACGACTATTAAAATCAATCACTAAACTATCTCTATCAAAATCAACAAGGGTCTTTGTTTCCATGAGGAAAAGTAATGCGTTTTTCTTTATTTTTTTCGAACTATTGCATATTTGAATTTAGTTAAGTCGGCTAGAACAATAAGCTTCAAACTTTGTACCTAAATTTGAAACTCTCTCCTTTTTAATATAACTATCCTATTATTTGTCAAAAAAAACGGTTACAAATTCATATACTTTCAAAAAAATCTAGTTATGTTATGTAATGCAGATTGAACTACTAATTTATGCTCAATTTCTGCAATTGATTAAATAAATTAATACATATTCATACTTTGAATAATTCAATTAGCAAAACAAATCGAAACTTCTTCCCCAGCGTGAAAAATTATCACTAATCTATAAAAACACAATAACTAACCTCCCTTAAATCTACCCAACTTGTCATCATCGTTTCAAGTCACTGCCCAAAAACTTGTTTTGCGCTTCTTATTTTCTTTCATTTGTAATGCGAGAACAACTTATATGGATCGAGACGTCATAATGACATGAATGTCAGAATAGCTAGCGTTTCAATCCGGTCCAGGTAAGTCGTTTAATGTGACGGGGCCTCATCATTTACAACTCTGTTTCCGGAACCCAAACCTCTCACCCTCCAAATCATACTCCACGAAGAAATTCCGCTGCTGATAGTTCCCCAAAATAATCGCAGGTCCACCATTGCCCCCTGGACCAACAACCCCATCTGTAACAATCGTCAAACACACAACGCCGGAGCTCGAAACCAGCGAGAAATAGTTGGTCATTGGCAGATCCATCTTAGCACCCCCTTTGAACTGGAAAACCAATTCCGGAAACTCCAATTTCTCCTCCTTTGAAATATCAAAACAGGGACTCAATCCCGTCCTGTTTTCCAAGTCCTTAACTCTCGTGTAATTCGCCATCTGTAACTCAAACTCTTTCGCAACGGCTTCGAAAACAGGCTTCTCCATGAACGTGAAGGTCGATCCGGAATCCACGATCGTCCCGCCATTGCTGTCGGCTCCGGGGACGAGAAACTTGTACGGAATATTGACGTGCTTCTTGCCCACGATTATTTTTCTGAGCATGATATAGTAGTACTCGCGAAATGCAGAGTTTGGAGAACCTGGGTTTTTCTGAAACGGCGTGTAGATCGAGCTCTGATCTTTCGTTTCGTTTTTTCGGGCTGAAGAAATGGTGGGTTCGTCGGAGCTACCGCTGCCAGTGTACAGAACAAGGTCGCTGCTTTGTGGGGTGTCGTCGAATTTGTGGGAGACTAAGCAGTACGAGAATTTGGAAAGCCCCATTTGGGCAGGAAGGGATTGCGGTCCGCGGCCGAATCCGGCGATTCCGGCGGGCTGGCGGATGGAGAGGAAGGAGCAGCCGACGAGAAAATCAGGGACAATTTTCTCGGGAAAATTTAGTGACTCGGAAAGTAAAATCCCAGCTGTTGTGCCCGAACCGTACTGGAGTATGTACGTTGGGCAGGCTTGGGAGCAGTTTTGGCTAGTTGGGTCGTTGCAATTCGTGCATTTGGATTGGACTTCGGGGCCGAAAATCCAAGCGCATTTGGGGTTTTTGCAGCCGACGATTTTGGAGGAGGAGGAGAGTTTGGGGATGAAAGTTGGAATTTTTGAGGGGTCGATGTTTCGGAACTGGCATTTGGAGCAGGTGTAGCGTTTGGTGCAGGGGAACCAAACGAGGCTGCTGCCGGTGTCCATGACGAAAGGGGAGGTTTGCGGCGGCGTGCCGAAGCGGAGGGAGACGGAGTAGCCGCCGTAGCTGTGGGGGAAGAGGGGGACTTGGGTGGAGGGAGAAGGGTGGGAGGATTTTTTGGGGTTTTTAATGTGGTGGGCTCGGGAGACGGAGGCGGTGGCATGGAAGTTGAGGGATTGGAGTAGATCGGTGGACGGTGGTTTGGGGAATGGGGAGAGAGGGATGGTGAGTTTGGATGAGAGAGAAGGGAGGAGGAGAGAGAGGAGAGTGGTGAGAGAGAGGAGTAGGAAGATGGGATTTGCCATTGGAGCAAGAGTTGGTACTTTTCCGAGGGTTTGGTTTTGGTGAGCTTCTTTATCGTGAAAGCAAGTAGAAAAAGGAGAATCAAGTTCGATTTGGGCAACACAACTGCCCTTTTGTTGCACATAAATTAACAGTACATGCCACTAATGGGATTTCTTTGCTTGGGTAAAATTCCGCATGCATTAACTATTGACAAATAATTCATACACAACGTAAAATAAAAGAAGAAAAAAAGGTGGCACATCACTACTAAGAACTGGCTTAGAGACGACCACTTCTAAGTACAGACATGGAGACGATCAGTCACACAGACCCACAAATAGTATCTTGGAGGCTGACGACAATTATTGAAGACATTAGATGGATCACATTCTCTTTTACAACATATTTCTTGGAGCTATATATTTTTAGGTAAGTGAATCTCTTAGCAGATGCAACTATTGGTATTGATTATTTTGTGGAGGACATTTATAACTGAGATAGGTCATTACTTGTAGCGACCCATCCTGCTTTTATGTTTCATTGTATTGACATGAGCTATAAAATCAAAATATATATGATATTTGATATTTAGTATTTTTATACCAGTAGAATTATAGTGTAACCTCCACTACATAAACAATTCTGGCACTTTAAACTTTCCTTAGGCTAGAAGCCTTTAACCAAGAAAGATGAAGAAAAAAAGACATCTTGAAAAGTTGTAATAATCTTGAACTTTACGCTCTCTTTACCAAAATTTTGTTAGCAAAAGAAAGCACTTTGTGGCTTGCCTCCATCAAACTTCCTTCTCCCTTTGTTATAGTTTTTTAATTTTGGTAAAACTTGCCCATTTTATATTTTCAATTTACATAATTTTTTTTAACAAACGATATTCTATAACTAGGGACGAGGAGGTGGGCTAAGCTTCACAATAGGTTAGGAATAATGTGATTCAAATTTGTCTTTGACGAGAATTAAATCTAAGACCTCTCACTTACAAGTAAAAAATAATACCATAAGATCATAGTACTAAGTGACAATTTACATAATTATTAGCTAAAAAGACACAACATGCGGTTGGAATGGAAATTATTGGGACAGCTTAGCATGAAAGGAACCTTGTTCTTGATGGGGGCATAAGGTGGGGTACCCTTGTAAATACACTGAAATTCCATCTCCAATTTTACGGCGTTGAAAATGATGACAAAACGACGTCGAAAAGTCTCGGGTGAAAACAAAGCAAAACTTGTAGCCGTTGGTGTCTTTGACTCTCGTTACCTTATTCTGGCACGCGGTATATCTGCATGATTACCGTTAACAAACACGTACGACGTGGCGCTAATGCAGAGAAGCTGATGATCTGCTGCTTCCGTGATCACCAAACAACAGGCGGGGGTGGGACCCGGAGAAGCATCATCGCTGCGATGCGTTTGGTGTTGGAGGGAAAAGGATCTCGTGATCATGATCGTTCATCGTACATCGTGCGGTCAATTTTTCTTAGGTACTATTTATATTTAATTTTAAATTTTAAATTTTAAATTTAAATGATTTCTGACCGCATGATGTACGATAAACGGTCATGATTGCGGGATCTCTCGGATTCCCAGGAAAAGGATTCGACGAGAATCCTTTTCCTTGTTAGAGATCTCTTGGTGTAGCGAAACAAAAATCAACGACAACAGGAGTTACAGGACACGTGAAAGAATAATGGGAGCGTCGTGGCGTCACCCTCAAACAACTATCATTTTTTATTTATTAATATATGTGGAGCCTAAAATAATCCCAAAAATTCTAGAAGCGACACGTGGACTTTTATTCAAGAAAAACAAGATTGCCCTCAATAAATGGGCAAGCTTCTCAGATGCTCCCATGCGCAGCTCACATCCCTGGAGGACTCAACAGCTGAATAGGACTACCCACAACTCACCTGCCCCTTGGCAAGGAATTAAAGATAAGGATTAATTACCCAAATCCTATCTTTAATACATTCTCATTTGAAGATTGACTCCAATCAAGTAAGTAATCCTAATTTAAATAAATTAGGGATAATTACACCATTATCTCAATATATTATTTCCTATTTAATATTTTGAGAATATTTAAAGAATATCTCTCCAATAAACATTATATGGCCGGCCCTATCCCTATAAATACCCCATATTCTGTCAAATTTCGGAGAGTTTTTGCAACCCAAAAAAGCCTTAAACACTTTACTCTCTCAGAGAAACTAACTTAGGCATTGGAGATCCATTGACCTAAACCCACCACCTCGTGGGCGCGTGAGGCTTAGGTCTCTGATGAAAGGTGTTGATTGTTTTGCAGGTGCATTTTCGTCAAGACTGAAGACGGTGGAAATTTGGATCGACAAATTGGTGCTTTCATTGAGAGCTGATTCAAAATACTCGAAGAAGCCTCTCGCATTAGTTTCTTGAATTTTCTATTACGTTGAATTTCTCACACATCGTATCAATTAATTTTTCCTAGAAAAGTTTCTTGATCAATCCCTGGAGAAAGGATACAATGGTAGGAAATTCAGAAACTACGACGAACGAAACCTCCTACGTGCAAGGATTTGGACCGGAGAGTGGAGACGAAGACGTAGCCCCACGACGGAGGTCCTCAAGGCTCAACACGACAACAAGAGGAGCCCTACCGCCGCAAAGTCGCGTCACAACCACCACCACCGTGACCCACCAAGCCACGACACCACTTCCACCCTTGCAACGCCGCACCCTACCAAACCCTAGGCAGG
This sequence comes from Heteromeles arbutifolia, assembly GCA_024362995.1. NCBI lineage: Eukaryota > Viridiplantae > Streptophyta > Magnoliopsida > Rosales > Rosaceae > Heteromeles > Heteromeles arbutifolia. The sequence continues at coordinate 3,820,114 of JANCRC010000010.1, read as the reverse complement.
AGGCCCAGGTCCATTTCCAAGCCCACGGGCAGGAGGCCCAAAACTTGGCAGCTGCCACGGAAAGCCCTGGGCAGGCAGCCTAGCCCAATGCAGCATCAGGCCCAAACCCGAGCCCAAAATGCAGCAGCTGCTACCAGCCAAGCAGCTCAGCGAGCCCAAACCCAAGCCACTCAGCCAGCAGGCCAAGATGTGGCAGCCCAACGCACTCCGCGACCCGCTCCGACGACCCAGCCTGCGGCCCAACCCATTCTGGGGCCACCTCCAGCGATCTAGATTCCGACCACAAGTCCCGCGATCGATTTAGGGTTACTTACACTCCACTTTTCTGCAGGAATGCCCATTCTGGGCTCAAGCTTTGTACTTGCAGTCCATTATACTTCCACCATGCATGGAGATGCCCATTTTCCAGACTTTTCCAATCCAAATGGCAAGCTCCACCTGCCCCAGCAGGTCGCCAATTTGACAAACGCCCTCGTGCAGCAGACCATCTTGGTGAACCAACTCCTCGAGCGTATCGAGACGCAGCACGCCCTGGAGAAATTAATTGTATCCTTTCTCACACATCGTATCAATTAATTTTTCCTAGAAAAGTTTCTTGATCAATCCCTGGAGAAAGGATACAATGGTAGGAAATTCAGAAACTACGACGAACGAAACCTCCTACGTGCAAGGATTTGGACCGGAGAGTGGAGACGAAGACGTAGCCCCACGACGGAGGTCCTCAAGGCTCAACACGACAACAAGATGAGCCCTACAGCCGCAAAGTCGCGTCACAACCACCACCACCGTGACCCACCAAGCCACGACACCACTTCCACCCTTGCAACGCCGCACCCTACCAAACCCTAGGCAGGAAGCCCAGGTCCATTTCCAAGCCCACGGGCAGGAGGCCTTAAACTTGGCAGCTGCCACGGAAAGCCCTGGGCAGGCAGCCTAGCCCAATGCAGCAGCAGGCCCAAACCCGAGCCCAAAATGCAGCAGCTGCTACCAGCCAAGCAGCTCAGCGAGCCCAAACCCAAGCCACTCAGCCAGCAGGCCAAGATGTGGCAGCCCAACGCACTCCGCGACCCGCTCCGACGACCCAGCCTGCGGCCCAACCCATTCTGGGGCCACCTCCAGCGATCTAGATTCCGACCACAAGTCCCGCGATCGATTTAGGGTTACTTACACTCCACTTTTCTGCAGGAATGCCCATTCTGGGCTCAAGCTTTGTACTTGCAGTCCATTATACTTCCACCATACATGGAGATGCCCATTTTCCAGACTTTTCCAATCCAAATGGCAAGCTCCACCTGCCCCAGCAGGTCGCCAATTTGACAAACGCCCTCGTGCAGCAGACCATCTTGGTGAACCAACTCCTCGAGCGTATCGAGACACAGCACGCCCCAGACGAGGTTTTCCGAAGTAAGATAATGGCGAAAAATGTGACTCATTCCAACGACGTCCCGGCAAAGAGCTGCTGAGCCCACCACGAACCATGCGTTCGGGTAGTGTGCACTTTCGTTTGGGCCCTCGGGGAAACGTCTTATCCCGCCTAGATGAGTAGAAAAGCATTCATTCCTCACTTAGCTCACGAGTCAGTGTGCATTCGAGGTTGGGTTCACACTCCGACTAGCACTCAGGACATTCCAAACGAAGCGTCCACACAAGGCTAGGCCCACAAGGAGATCATCCCACTAGGCAACAGAGTAGGCAGCCGCATAACGCCCAGAGAAGAGCACGTGATCAGTCCAGCTCAAGTTCCACTGGCAGTCTCCGCCTAGAGCGACGGCGAGCAGCACAAGGTGAACCACGTGCACCGCAACCGCGACACAAACGAGCAGGACGAGTCGAAGAGCAATCTGGACCTGCAGGTCAATATCGGGGGCAGCTGAAAACTCCGCTACCCCACCAGGCGTAAATCCAGGAGGAAGTACAAAGGCTTATAATAGAGCAACTGCGTGGATTCCAGCGCATTAACACTATCGACGATGCCCTCCGTAAAGACGTAGCTAACCTGAGCAGGTCACCCTTTACAGACGAGATCGAGTAAACAGAGCCACCGCGAAAGTTCAACCCATCACATTTTACCTCGTTTAGGGGAGATGAAGATCCGAACAGGCACTTAATGCATTACCGAAGTACCATGACCTTCTACGCTAACAATGATGCTCTCATATGGAAGATCTTTACCACGATGCTCCAAGGTGAGGAGCAAGACTGGTTCCACACCCTGCCGCCCCTCTCAATCCGGAACTTCAGCGAACTTTCCTTGGTTTTCATTAAGGAATATTCGTCCTACCACTCGATCAAAAAGAAGTTTGACCACATTTTCAACATGAAGAAAGACCCGAAGAAGTCACTACACACTTACGTCAAAAGATTCAAGGTGGAGAAGGCAAAGATTGTCGGATATGATGACAGCATCGCATGCTCAACTTTTCGAAAGGGGCTCCCAGCAGATCACTCATTTTTCGGAGAATTAATTATGGGCGAGAACCTGTCCCTGGCAAGCTCTTATGCTTTGGCAGAAAAACACTCCCTCTGGGATAAAGAAAAACGCTCCCAGAAGCCACCTGAGTAGCCGCGCAAAGACGCTAAACCGACTAAGAAGAAAGAAAACGATAAACCGCCCAACAACAAAAGCAAGCCAAGAGACAAACGCAGGGACAGGACCCTAGAGAAAGGAAGCATAGCGCTTAAGACATACACCAAGTTCTCAGTGCCAATCAGCCAGATTCTTCGCGACCTCAAGGACAAGCAATAGTTCATGCCGCCACCACCTTTAAGGGGTAACACTTCTAAGATTGACCAGACCAAGTATTGCGCGTTCCACAGAAGTCCTGGGCACACAACCAATGATTGCACCACATGGAAAATGTACCTTGAGTAGCTCGTGAAGGAAGGCAAGTGCGACCAGTATGTCGACCGACCAGCTGCCCGACCAAGGCGAGAAGCAGATGTCGATGTCGAACCCCAAACCAAGACAATCTGAATCAACAAAATCTTTACCGAATCTGAGCATCTAGGGCCATCAATAACTCTAAGAAGAGGAAGATCCAGCAGGCGAGATCAGTCAATCAGGTTCAAGCCATAGATGTCATACCTGGACCAATCGTCGGTTTCACCGAGCAGGACGTTGAGGGAGTAGACTTTCCCTACGACGACGCCTTGGTGATTTCTGTACAACAAGCCCACACCATCGTTGATAGAGTTCTGGTGGACAACGGCAGCTCAGTCAACCTCCTACAACTGTCAGTCACCCAAAAGATGGGCCTAGAAAGCACGATCAAACGTAAAACAGAGGTTTTGACCATATTCAACAGACTCACCTCAACTGCCATTAGCACTATCACACTCGACGTAAGCAACCCACCGATTGTCGTAATATCAGACCTTCATGATCGTCAGTGACCCATCTCCTCACAACGGGATATTGGGCCGACCCTGGCTAATGAAGATTGGAGCTGTGACATCGATCGAGTATCAGAAAATCCAATTCCACATCCCGAGAGAAGCAGTCGGAAAGATCAAAGGCGACCAAGCTATGTCCAGGCGATGCACTGTACAAGTTCTCAAGGAGTCAAAAAGAGATTTTTCGTCTCAGCAATAACAGCTGAAGTGCAAAAAAACGACTCAACCTCCGCCAAATAGCAATTACAGCAGACAAGTCAAGAAGATGACGTCAAGGTTGACAGTGCCCTGGAAGATGAATCAGGTTGGAAACCCGAAGAAGATGTCGAAAACATCATTCTTGACCCTTACCAGTAGGAAAATATGGCTAGAATCGGCTTACGTCTGAGCCCAGCGGAGAAGAAAGAGTTCACAGCTTTCCTTAGGGAAAACCACAACGTCTTCGCATGGTCACCCTCTGACATGTCCGGCATTGATCCAGTAATAGCTTGCCACAAACTACACGTCGATCTCCGCTGCCAAACCTGTGATCCAAAAATGGCGACATTTCACACCCAAGCGAGTAGCGATTATTAAAGCAGAGATCAACAAGTTACAGAAAGCTGGATTCATTGAGGAAGTGGTGCACTCAACATGGCTAGCCAATGTCGTGCTAGTGATGAAAAAAGAGAAGGGCAAATTGAGAGTATGCATGGATTACACTAACCTTAACAAGGCATGCCCTAAAGACAACTACTCGGTTCCTCGAATCGACCTGCTCTTTGACTCGACATCTGGGAACCAGTTGCTTAGCTTCTTGGACGCGTACTCAGGCTACAATCAGATTGCCATGCATAAGCTTGACAAAGAAAAAACTGCATTCGTGATCGACCTAGGCACATACTGCTACAAGGTCATGCCATTTAGCCTCAAGAATGCATGAGCAACCTACCAACGACTCCTAAACATGATGTTCAAGAAGCAGATGAGAGTTACCATGGAAGTCTACGTCGATGACATCATGGTGAAAGGTAAGCAACGGTCAGCTCACATTTACAACTTGGCAGAAACTTTTGCCATTCTTCAAGAATACAACATGAAGCTCAACTCAACCAAGTGCACATTTGGCGTCTCCTCAAGACGATTCTTAGGGTACCTTGTAACTCAATGAGGAATCAAGGCTCATCCAAGGCAGATCAAAGCGATCCTGGACATGAAATCGCCCACGACTCTGAAGGAGATCCAAAGTCTGACTGGACGAACAGTCGCACTCAATCGTTTTCTCTCACGATCCACCAACCGATGCAAGCCCTTCTTCAAGGCAATCAAAAAGGCGCAGAAGGACAAATGGGACGATGAGTGCGAGAAAGCATTTCAAGACCTGAAGCAGTACCTGATATCACATTCACTACTATCCAAGTCGGAAGCAGCGGAGAAGTTGTACATCTATTTGGTGGTATCAGAAGTAGCAGTAAGCTCTGCCCTTATACGAGAAGAGTTGGGGGCCCAACTGCCTATATTCTACACATCCAAAGCTCTTCTCAATGTGGAAACCAGATACCCGAATATTGAAAAACTAATTTTGGTGCTAGTTGTTGCAGCTCAAAAGCTCAGACCCTACTTTCAAGGGCATCCGGTCATCGTCATGACCCAGTACCCACTACGATTAGTTCTGCATAGTCCAAACATTTCCCAACGAGTGATGAAGTGAACATTGGAACTGGGCCAATACGGCTTAGTATACCAACCCCGCACGGCGATAAAAGCCCAGGTGTTGGCAGATTTCATAATAGAATTTACCTCAAGCCTGAAGTATGCGGTAACACAGCCCGAAAACACTCCGTAGGCAGCCGAGCACACCATGGCCGTGCCAACCCCTCATGCTGGAGATTTCTGGCGCTTACAAGTCGATGGATCATCAAACCACCAGGGATCAGGAGCAGGCCTAGTTCTTATTACCCTGGACGATTCGATGCTCGAGCAGGCGATCACTCTAAGCTTGAAGGCGTTAAACAACGAAGTAGAATATGAAGCCCTACTAGCAGGTCTCTAATTGGCAAAAGACCTAGTGGTGAAGAAGCTCGTGATTTATTCTGATTCCCAACTAATCACCAACCAAACTTCAGGGGAGTATGCCGCAAAACATCCAAGAATGGCCTTATACCTCGAGAAGGTACGAAAGCAGCTAGCAACGTTCTAAGTGTACACACTCACTCAGGTTCCATGAGTAGAAAATGCCCATGCAGATGCACTAACAAGCCTAGGCTCCGCTCTAGACCATCAGCTTAGGTGCTCAATCCCAATTGAGTACTTGGAAAAGCCAAGCATAGATGAGGAACCAGCAGGCGAAGTGGCACAGATCATCATAACCCCGAGTTGACAATATCCCATTATCGACTATATAGTTAATGGAACACTCCCCGTAGACAGACTGGAGTCTAGGAAGCTCCAAATGAAGGCAGCACGCTACTACATATGGAATGGTATACTCGTTCGAAGATCCTTCTCAAGATCATATCTCCGCTGCCTATCGTGTTCCGACGACCTAAAGATTATTAGCTCAATCCACGAAGGCGTCTGTGGAAACCACTCTAGAGGCCGCTTCTTAGTGCAAAAAGCTCTCAACGCGGGCTATTATTAGCCAACTACGCATACGCTAAGGAGTATATACAAAGATGCGACAGCTGCCAGCGCTTAATGGACTCTATTCAAGACAAAAAAGTTCAAAGACTCAAGCAGCTCGACGAGCAGAGACCTCGCATGCCGAGGATTATCAGTTGTTATGACATTATTGCCTATGAGCAAAGTTAATAAAAGCCTCTATTTTCAATAAAGATTGAAGGAATTATTCGTAAGCCTGGGCCAAATGCATAAACAAACTGACCAACTCCTGCAATAAGTAGAAGACACCCGCTACCCCGCATATATGGTGTAAAACACCTGCTGCCCAACAGACATGGTGCAAGACACCCGCTGCCCTGCAGATATGGTGTATGACGTCCGGTTGCCCTGAAAATTTTAAATATGTGAATATGTGGAGTAAATCAAGAATAAATAGACTTATGGTTATGAAATTTGAATGGGGAGAATGTGAAATCTCGCTTCCGGATTTTATTATTATTTAGGTTGTATAATTTTTCATTAAGGGGAAAATGACGAAATGTCCATATTTGGTTAATGTAATTAAACGATGACGTATTTTATCCTTATATATTTTAACATATTTCTTGACATATCTGGATAGAGTACGATTCCACGAGCGTGTAGGTGAAAACCGCCTGTGAAATGAGATTTTAACGAAGGAGAAATTAATAAACAAGTTTACGGGTATTTTTGTAAATTTAGTTTAGTCCAAGATATTTTGGATGTTTGGGTTTGCCGGGGGGCCCACGCCCTTTCTTTTTCCTGCTGTTTTCTCTCTGAGGAGGGAGAACTCTTTCTTCCCTCTCTATCTCATTTTTGGTGGGGGAGGTTGCATAGGGAAGGAAGTCGTCACTTCCCACCACCTATCCCAAATTCATCTCACCGTCGATCACCATCACATCTTGCTTTCCTCCATCTTCTAACCCCATGGTATAGATCGACTCTACACCCCAACTTAAACCAATTGTATAAGTGGAGACACAGGACAACTAGAAATGAAGGAGGGAAAGAGGGTGATAGAGAAGGCAATGATGAGAAAAGGAAGAAGAGGGTCGAATAATGTGGGTCTGAATCATGAAATAAACATAGTATTGTATGTTGTTATCCAATGGGTGGAAAACATTGGTAATTATTCTTTGATTCTCTTGATTCCTTATATGGTCATTTATTTGGATGCTACATAGGGAAATTAGTCTTATATGCAATTGTTGTATATGTAAGTTTTTATATGAATATACTTATATGATGCAAAAGCTAGTTTTATGTGCCAATACCTAAACCCTAGTTTGATATAATACCTGAAAGTGATATTTTGTATGACATCAATTGTTAGGTGAGTCTATTACCTGTCATATATTAGCCCTGTTTTTCAAGACTAGTATTATGCAGATGCTTGTTTTATGTGTTATCTATACAAAAGCTGAATGGACTGCTTCGATATAGAAGTTGAAATGACTTTTGGTTCAATTTATTTGATACCTATTTATAGTTCTTTTTGGATCAAAGTGATAATCTGTTCATGGCATACACTTGATTAAGTGGTTTGAAAAAGATGTAGCAGAGGTAGGTTCCTCCGAGATTGAGAGGATCGGCTTTCGGGTTTGGCACTGTGCTTAAGTATAATTAACCAAAAGCATTCCATTAGAAGTATATATGTCCTATATATATAACATATAAAATGAAATCTTCGGATAAGATTGCATAATGTAGTCAGTGCTCTTTCTAATGGTCCCTCTTCCATTATACCTGTACCATTATTTATTAATTTATCTAGCATCTTGGTTTAGTCATTTAGTTTTCAAGATGGGATGTTTAAGAAGTATAATGTGAACTACGAATGGCTTGATCCCTTCATAGGGTACGTAGGCAGTCTAACAATACGGCTAGATGCAGCCATAAAATAACCTAAATTAATATTGTGCTGGATTTCTTTTAAGGAAAGAAATTTATTACGGTTAATAGCATAGAGATTAACCATGATTTTATTTTGGCCTATCACTGGATTTAGCTTCCAATTAAGAATTTTGGGTCGTTACAGCTTTCTACGCGAAGCACGTGTTCGACCACTGGCCCTATAGGTTAAAAAATTTCGCAATACGTCCCGGGAAGGCTAAAGCTCACGAAGCTACCCAAAAGCCGAGATTCACAGCTATGGTATCTACACGAACTCGCCTGCCTCCTATGGAGACAATGAGTTCAACCGCCGGCTCTATAAGTTGGAAACCTCGCATTTCATCCTTTTGCAGGTAAAGCTCTAGAAGCCCCAAAAGCCAAAACTGAAGCCTAAAGTCACTACATGAGTCAACTGCTCCATCGAAGTAGCCAACTCAACTGCCCGTCCTATGGTAAAGTTTTGCAAGACGCCTCAAGCGGGCAAGGTTACCGAAGCCCCGAAGCCAAAACTAAAACCTAAGTGACGACGTGGGATCAACTGCTTCATTGAAACAGCTCACCCAGCCGCCCGTCCTACGGTAAAGTTTCGCGAAAGACATGGCAAGATAGAAGGATGAAGCAAAAACAAGGAAAGCTGTTTATTAAATTTCTAGCAAATTAATAAACCAGTTCGAAGGCCAACAAAGTTCAAGCAAAGAAGAACAAAAAGAAAAAAGAAAAAACTCCTAAGTCTAAGCAAAAAGACTATTCCTTAGCAGCTTGTGCAACCACTGGTCCCTCGATTGCCACGCATTCAGCAGACGTGCCATTCCCAGCAGCTAAAGCTTCTATCAGCTCATCCTCAGTCGCCCCTGCCTGGACTGCCTGACCCTTAGCTGCTTCACCAAAGGCAGCCTCAAATGAGAAATCAAGCATATCAATTGGAGAAATGGAAAAAGTCTAGAATTCATTCTCGAAAATTTCATAATCCGACGGCCTACCCTGAAGATAGTCTACATAGCCAAGCTTGTAGAAATCGGCCTGACAAGAAGCAAATGCCACTTCGTGACCAACTTTCTCATTCTTCAGCTGCACATTCTCCTCAACAAGCCCAGTGTGAGCACCATGCAGCTCATCCAGTTCCTTTTTTAGGTTCTTACTAGCAGACAACGCACCTTACAGATTCATCTCTTTGGACTCAAGCTTACTGGCAACCTCATTGAGACGAGACATTTCAGCATGCATGAAGATAAGTTCATCGTCCTTGGCAAAGCAAGCAGGTCGTAGCTCTGAATTGACACGCTCATGGTCCTCGACCACCGGAGAAACACGACTGACTTCCTTCTCTGCAGCTTCCAACATCGCCTGAGTCGCACTAAGCCTAGCATTCAAATGGGCGACCTCCTATTAAGTGATCTCCAACTGCAAAGAAGTGGGGGCAGAGACATCAGACCCTTTCAAAACGACGAGTTCATATTCGAGCTTCTCGATCTTTTCAACAGCCAAGCGAAGCTGAGCCACAACCGCCACTTTGGCCTCCTTGGCACATTTGACAGCATCATAATCAACGCGCATAGACTTAGCTGCCAAGATCAAAGTCTTATGTATTGTAGCAATCAGGGAAGACCTCCTCGAGTAGGCAGGATGCTTCGCAAATAAGTCTGAGGGGATGACAACTTTACCAACACTGTCAACAAACTTGGCGCAGGCATCGACGTCCTCAAGCAGGTCAATCTTCAGTAGCGCACAAACCTCAAGAAACTCTCATACCTCAGACTCGGTGAATCTCTCACAACTGCCCGTTCGAGCAGATTTCCTTTTCTCAACAGATGAGTCAGTCACGGCAAAAGGATGAGCAAGCCCAGGTACCATTTTAGCAGCAAAATCTGATTTCCCGCTCTTCATAGCGGCGAGCCTCTCAGAAGTAGAGCCAGACTTAGTTCCCGACGGACGCTTCGAAACAAACCAGGATACCGGAGGCACCACCGAACCCTTCCGCTGGGCAAGTCTCTCAGCAATGGATGCGGTCACCTTCGGAGCAGCAGGTTTCACAAGCTCAGGCTCAACGGTTTTCTTCGCCCCGTTGGGGGAAGTTAGATCAATGACAAGCTTCTCAGCAGTAGACGAGCTCCCACGAGCAGCCGAAGAAGTTTTTGGCTTCTGCTCGGTCGAAGACTCACAAGCAGGTAAGGAAGATCTTTTCTTTTCACCCTCATTGGCAGCAGGCTCTACAGCAGCGATCGGGCGAGCCAACGCCTCGTCCTTTATCCACTTTATATCTTCCCTCGGAGGCAAACCACCGTTCTCCCAATGAAGAAGGCTAAACAGCCAGCACCACTCACGGTACTCAGCAGGAATGCCCAAGGCAATGTGCACTTTCTTCATATCTGCCGAAGTTCTTGGAGTTGAGCCAAACTCCTAATTTACGCAAAGTAAGAAAGACGATCATTAAATTGAAGTCATGGAGCAGCTCAACAAAAAATTCAAGCATGACAAGACTAAGCAGTTCACTTACCACTGATAAAGGTAGTCGGGACATGCAGCTCTGGAGAAGAGTCAGACTCCCACTCCCCACTCACCTCCAAGGTGTATCTCGCCCACTCATGATCACATTTGCTAGAAGCATCGAACAGCCTATGACGAGACCTCAGTTGTCCCACACCTTCCTTGTGGCCGATCTCAAATAAGTACCATAACTCATTTATGGTTAAATCAAGATCAAAGAACCTGCTCAAGTTTGAGAATCCCATCATCGCACGAACTGCGTTTGGAGAGCACTGAGCAGGCGCGCATTTCATGGAGCAGATCACCTCCTAGAAAAGACGCGGCATGGGAAAAGTAAATCCCAGCATGAAGTAGTACGGATGGAATTTGATAGCTCTCTTCCCAGCAGAGGCATCTTTGATGCATGGTTCATGGCCGCTATCATCTTTCACCCACTTGACATGAACCCCAGACAGAATTGCATGCTTGTACGCCTCAAGAAAATCCCAAAATAGCTTGTCAGAATTAATCTTGACATGTGCACCCTTGAAGTAGCCCACCTTGACGGTACAAAGGTGGAGGATATTCATCACTTTTGCCATCGGAGGAAGACATCTCAAAGTCTCTACAAAAAAACACGAAGAAAAATATTTAAAGGGAAGCTTGCGATAAGAGAATTTGAAAAAAAAAAAAAAATATATATATATATATATATATATATATAAGGAGAACCGCACCGACCGATGGCCCCAGGTTCTTACCCACGCGGCCCAAGCTGCTCAGCCTAACGAAAGGGGAGGCCTGTGCCTCATCCCTTTCTTCTTCTTCAAGCGCCAGGTGCTCCAAACAGGCCCCAAGGCCCATGACCCAATTCAACAGAGAAGGAGGAGAGTGCCCCGCGCCTCTCTCCCTCTCCGCTACAACCCAGCGAGGCCTAAGGCCTCTCAGCCCAACCTCTCTTGCTCCCTCTCGCCTGCTACAATAGACCCGAGTCTGCTCCACTAAGCTTGGCCCGTGCTGAGCTCATTTAGAGGGGCTAGAGCCTCATGGCTCGCCCAGCCCAACGCCCATGCGCTCCAGCCGACATCCACGTCGCGCCACTCATACCACCTCGGCCCCTGCCAATTTTTCAAGTCCCAAGACTCCCAAAAAAATATTCAAGAAGAAAAAAGTTCAAATTTTTCCTTACCTTGGTGCGGCAGGGAGAAGAAGAACGATGACGAGAGACGACTCTTTGCAAGGGCAAGAAAAGAAGAACGCTAAGGGGAAGGGGAATAAAAATTTCCTCAGGCTTCTCTTCCTTGTTGGAATAATGATGGTTCTCCAAATTTATTTAATCCCCTGCTTAAGGCAGAATTAAATAGGTATTGGGGCAATTATTTTCCTTTTCCTAGAAGAAGTCTATCTCCAAATCAAGAAAGAAGATCAAGTTCAAATTGGGTAATAATTCTACAAACCCAAGCAGCTTGGGATTTCTACACCTGCTACCCTTTCCATGCGTGCATCATAGTAGGTGTGGGGACATTTGTGGAGCCAAAAATAATCCTAAAAATTCTCGAAGCGACACGTGGACTTTTACTCAAGAAAAACAAGATTGCCCTCAATAAACGGGCAAGCTTCTCAGATGCTCCCTGTTAGGCTTGCCATGTTTGGTAGTGAGCCAGCTCATGGACATCCCAACTGGGTCTTAATGTTTCAAGGAATTGAGGTTCTAAATTTTCACAATATTACTATGTAAAACTTGCACTGCAAGAAAATAAGGCTTATGCGGCGATAGTCAATTATCATATAACATCATATTTATAAAAAACTAAACCATAATCTAGATTCAGATGGTAGATGCGGATTCAAATAGACAAATGACAATTAGATTTTTAGACATTTGGGCAGAAAACTACACAGAATAGACCGATTACAAAATTACAAATAATACTTAGTTAAGTGGAAACACATAAAACTACAAAATACCAAGGCTACTTTACCCTCAGATATTACATTTTATTAAACTTAGATCCTCCAAAGTTACAAAACATCATTTTATGAAGAACTAACCCTAATCCCAATAGGCAAGAAATTCAAATTCTTATTCTACAAGAAAACCCTAAGACATAAAATATCAAAAATACCCTAAGTTCCTAATGTAATAACAAACAAACCACTAAGTAATACGGTCTAGTGATATTCCCCTTCATTTGCAAATGAGATGTCTTAGACTCGAATATCGGAAATAGTAATAGTAAGTTTGCAACCCATTACTCCACTCCGTAGTGTACCAAACAACTAACTAATCAACTTTTTCAACACCTGAATATATGATGGAAATGGTGGGACTGTAATTGACACTGGGGCAACCTTTACATTCATGGATCGAGGAGTCAATTTTCAATGTGTCAGCAGTAGCACAAGAGTTTGAGAGTCAAATGATTGATCATGAGAGAGCTGGTGATGTTAGGAGTTCTGGAGGTGAGGAGTCCATGTCATTCCCATGCTTTGTGTTTTTGTCAAATGTCACAAATAACTTGCACATTGTGGGTTTGATTGTTCAATTGAGTGATGGGCCGAATATAATTTTGGGCAAGAGTGGTTCTTCATAGACCCAAATTTTCGTTTCTGGACATTCATCAATTTGATTTAAAATAAATTTTTATACCCGTATATAAAATTACCACAAATGTTTTAGTGACTTTTTAAGGGAAAACAAGGGGCTTAGTGACTTCTTTTTAAGTTCTTAAATCTATGGATTTAAAAAAAAAAAAAAACAGAAAATGTTTTTCATACATATGCAACAAAGCTCTTGTGGCTTGGCTTACCAGTGGGATATGAGTTTCATGGCGTATATGAATTAGTAGTAGACGATTTTTCTAATTAATTTATCATTAATTAGTAGAAAAGATAATTATGAAAAATTAAAATAAAAGAATTATAAAATAATAGTACATTTAAAACTTACTAGTAGCGAGTTTTAAACTGAATCGGCATCCACTCACCAAAATTCAACAACAAACCAAGCTCTACACGAGTTTTTCTCAACAGTAAGACCAAAATACAAAGAATATATTGTCAATGCAAATTTCCTCCGTCTTCAATCTTGACGAAAATGCACCTGCAAAACAGTCAACACCTTTTATTAGAGACCTAAGCCTCACGCGCCCACGAGGTTGGGGGGTTTAGGTCAACAGATCTCCGATGCCTAAGTTAGTTTCTCTGAGAGAATAAAGTGTTTAAGGCTTTTTAGGGTTGCAAAAGCTCTCTGAAATTTGACAGAATATGGGGTATTTATAGGGATAGGGCCGACCATATAGTGTTTAATGGAGAGATATTCTCTAAATATTCTCAATATATTAAATAGGAAATAATATTTTGAGATAATAATGTAATTATCCCTAATTTATTTAAATTAGGATTACTTACTTGATTTGGTATGAAAAACTGGAGCAACCCACAAGAAAAGTAGCCACATTTCCTCTAGGATTTCCAAAATTAAATTCCCAATGTTGTCCAAAGAAGCAAAGAGAGAATTATAAGATGGACATGTTGCACCAAGTCCACATTTTTATCTGACATATGGGCTTATGATCTGACTGCATCGTTTGTCAGTGCACACGGCGACGTTTTGAAGAAGCTGATTTGTCTGGATTAAAAGGTGAAAACAATCTTATTAGTCATAAGTAACAATATATTGGTCATGATACAACTTTGACGATCGATTTGGCCATATTTGTTTGTTTGGTTTATATGCGGTCTCTTTTGAGCTATGATAAGGTTTAAGTTGTAAGTCAGCGAACAAGCCCATGATAAAAATGGGGATCATACAACAAATAACAAGGCATGCCCCATTACCTGTTTTAATACAGGGGCCTAATATGGTAATCATATTTTCTCTTTTTGCCCTTTTTAAAGAGAGGTGATCTTATTATACTAGTACAAGATGTTACACGACGATGTACTCGTACCATGTAAGGTGTATTCTGTTTTTAAAGATATGTAGTAACAATAGTGGTACTTTTTTGTTAAGTGTAACTTTCTTTCATTGATTTAATAAAATTCTCCATCAGATTCATATCATATCGTTGAGAAACTTTTATAGGTATAGGAAACCAGAGATACATAGTGTATCATTTGTACGTGTTATGTGGACGACATCACACTGTTAAGTTTGTGACATGTGGTATTACTAATTTATGTTTATAAAACATGGACTTATTTACTAATATCATATTGTAGGAAGAAGATTTGTTTTCACATTGAATGATTTGTCTGGATGATTGAATCCTCTTTTAGTTGAAATTTATCATACCTTCTACATAGAATTGTGAGTTTTTTTGTATGGTCTTATCATTTCATGACAAAAGACATCACTTGTAAAAAGGTTATATCTCTTAAGATAAGTTATAAATCGCTTATCATATTCCTGATGTGTATATGTCAAAGAAACATACACCGTATTAGTTTTCATATTATTTTTCATATCAAAACAGTAACCTATAAACCTAAACCTAAACCTAAGCCAAAACCACGTGTCATATTGCAGAAACATGATATTTTCTCTTTGAGTATTGTTGAATGATCAAGATTTAGGATCTCCTTGGCCACTAAAAGTTTGGCGCAATTAATGCATGTCCAAGAACATTATTCACGTAATATTTCTCACTTTTCCTTCAAAGTCCAAATATGTGGGCATATACTGTATGGCCTACTTTTAAATATGTGTTATGGATCGAGTTCGATAGGATAGTTTAGGATAGACGTATCATGCATGCGACATATACAATCGAATCTTTTTTACATATAAAGTACTTTAGCTTAAGTTTCCCCGACCATTAAGTTTAAGGCATTGACATGTTTAGCTAATTAAGAACACTGGTCATGTATTCGCATGTGGTCCTATATCTTCGTGAACAGAGTATTGGATTTCACATATGTGTCTTATATTCAAAATTCTTCTTTTTTCTAGATTATTATAATGGTTTCGAAGCATATCATTTACGCATAATAATAATAGATTATTCAAAAAATAAAAATAAAAAATTATTATTAGCATTCTAAAAATCTTATTTTACACTTCTTATAAGTATATATATTTTCTAATTATAAAAAATTTGAAATGCAAAATAAGATTTTTAGAATTCTAATACCTATTCTCATGTATATCTGAGGCAGCTGTGATCTCAGCCTCTCAATAAGAATACTTAAACTGGAATATTTTCTATAAAACTGACAAAGCAGCGCTTTTTGATCGATGAAGCTAAAACTCTAAAGTTGATCCCGAAATTATTTATTTATTTACAACATATCTTTCTATCAATGCGTGTTAGAAATCCTGAAGTTGAGTGTTTAAATAGTTGATGTTTGTCAAAATTTAATAGTGGAGGAAAGAGATTGTTCCAAATCATTGCATATGTCACTGTATCTTTGTTAGTGTAAACGTATCTTGATGGGCGATTTCGCTTGGTTCTAAATCAATTCATCACTTTAAACTATTTATATTAGTTCATTTTTAATTAATTAATTAAAGTATATAAAACTAGGTCAAACTTACAAACTTCTGGGCACAAATTGGGAGTAACGTTTCTGAATAAGTACAAAAACTAATATTACGTAATTGTGAATTGATTAGGTCTTTTCTTTAATTTATTGTTATTATATTCAAACTCAACTTTTTTTTTATACATAAAGTAATGTAGAATATCAGTTGTTATAAAAGACAATAACTAATGTGTAGCAAGATTCATTTTCTTTTTAAAAATGATCATGCAATTAGTCACATACATCCACAAACATAAAAACGTAGTTGCATATATGGACATGCATAAGCGACTGAGTTTATCACTCCTATTCAAATAGGTAAATGTTATGTAATACATATATACACACCAACGCTAATTCTCCTCGGATCTTCTTTGTGAGGATCACGAAGATTTATAAATCGTATCCGTTCATTATATATTGTACGATCAGTTTTTGGCATGTACTATTTATATTTAATTTTAAATAAAAATTTAAAATAATTTCTAACCGTACTATATACGATGAACAGACATAATTTATAAATCTTCAAAATTCTCACCAGGATAATCGATAGAGAATCCTCATTCATATACACAGACCAATGAAATCGGTCTTCTTTTGCTTTCTTTAAAGATCAAAATTTCAGTTTTAGCTAAAATTTGGACTAAAGCGGAAGTTTTTATTGCTATAACAGTAAAACGTATATAGGTCACAACTTCCAATCAAAGTAGAGTACATGGAGTGGTGCATTAAAGAGTGAAGATGACAAGGTGCATTGCAGTTCAACTTTATCTGCAGATGATCACATTTTTCTACTGTCATAACCATTACTCTTTGATTGATTGAGTTTGACGTGCCCATAAATTAAATGAGCAAAAAAATTCTTATTTTTCTAAAGTAAGATTCTCCCTTCTTTATTTTTGCTTTTTTTTGGCGAACCTCTTTCTTTTTATAGAAAGAGATAAAATGAAACACGAGAGGAGAGAAATTTGAGAGAAGTGAATACTATTATTTTTTTGTTACGAAAAGAAGACTGAAGAATTAACAACTTTTATAGTTTAACTGTTGTACATCTTCTAAAAGTTAATATTAAGAGCAACTCCACCCTTTGAGCCCTCCCCCTGGCAATCCACTATTCAATCCACCCTATTGAACAGTAACTGCCTTTAATGAATAGTAACTGCCATTAATGAACAGTAATTACCATTTGCATCTCCACCCTTAGAGCCCTCCCCCTGGCAATAGGCAATAAAATATTACTTTTTTTGTTTGTTTAAATAATACAAAATAAAATTATTTGTAATTTCGGATAAGATTTTTTAAATCGTTCTCGTTGCGCCACGTGTCATTTTATAAAAAAAAAATATTTAGCGATGGATTTCGATAAGATTTTTATCCAATGTCATCGTGCCACGTGTCATTATCTTTTCAGAATCTTTGACGATAGATTTCAATCAGATTTTAAATCGTTCTCGTTGCGCCACGTGTCATTATCCGAAAAGATAATTATTGGAGATCGATTTCGATAAGATTTTTATCCAATGTCATCGTGCCACGTGTCGTTATCTTTTCAGAATCTTTGATGATAGATTTCAATCAGATTTTTAACGAATGACGGCATGCCACGTGGCCCTATCTACAAGCCAATCATTTCTGAATCGTCCATATAATCCACCATCCAGCCTCACAAATCTCACACCAATTTTCTCAAGATCTCTATCATTATTCATAGTTTCTGCTTCCTTCATCACCAAAATCTGTATAATTATTCATAGTTTCTGCTTCCTTTTTACAATGTCTTCTTCTTCATCAAGGATGATGTGGGAAATCGATCAGCAAGAGGAAGAATTGTTTAACCAATCTGAAAGAATGTTCAATCTCCAAGTGGCCCGAAATAAGAGGGAAGAGGATGACGAGCGTAGAAGGAGAGATGACGAAGCAAGAATGGCCACAGCCTCACATTCCCGTCAAGTCATCCAAGCTCTGGGTCAGATCTGCATGCCCAGCTGTTCCAGAAACCTTGATAGAAGCAGGATACGACGGGGTGAAGAGTTGTTGGACGATTACTTTGTCCATAACAGTGCATTTCCTGATACGTACTTCAGACGTCGTTTTAGAATGGAACGACATTTGTTTAACAGAATCATGACTGATGTTTGCAACCATGATTCTTACTTTGTGCAAAAGAAGGATGCTTGTGGTGCTATGGGTCTTCTTCCCCAGCAAAAACTTACTGCTGCTCTGCGGATGCTTGCGTATGGAGCATCTGCAGACCAAGTGGATGAGATAGCAAGGATGGGGAAATCAACCATTCTTGAGTCCCTGATGAGGTTTTGCGGAGCAATTGAATCTATCTACACCGCAGAGTACCTCCGGCAACCTACTCACATGGACTTGGAAAGGCTTCTGAAGAAGGCCGAGATGCGAGGTTTTCCTGGGATGATTGGGAGCATTGATTGTATGCATTGGACGTGGAAAAATTGTCCAAGTGCATGGCAAGGCGCTTATGGAGACAGAAAAGGAGCAAAAAGTATTATTTTGGAGGCGGTGGCATCTTTT
This sequence comes from Heteromeles arbutifolia, assembly GCA_024362995.1. Taxonomy (NCBI): domain Eukaryota; kingdom Viridiplantae; phylum Streptophyta; class Magnoliopsida; order Rosales; family Rosaceae; genus Heteromeles; species Heteromeles arbutifolia. The sequence goes on along the minus strand of JANCRC010000010.1, from coordinate 3,801,676 downwards.
GATACATGGATTTGGCACGCCTTTTTCGGGGTTCCAGGAGCTCAAAATGACCTCAACGTCCTTGCCCAATCCCCAGTGTTCAACGATGTCCTGCAAGGAAAGGCACCAAAAGTCACGTATGAGGTGAACGGACGTATGTACGACGGGTCATACTACCTAGCTGACGGCATTTACCCAAGGTGGTCAACATTTGTCAAAACAGTGCCACGTCCGCGAAGTGCAAAGGAAAAACATTTTGCAAGCTGTCAAGAGGGGTGCAGGAAGGATGTGGAGCGTTGTTTCGGTATCCTCCAAGCTCGTTGGGCGATCGTTAGGGGTGCTGCCAGATTGTTTGATGTAGAGTCGCTTCGCTCCATCATGATGACGTGCATCATTCTTCACAACATGATTGTGGAAGATGAGTACGATTATGAAGCCGTTGATGAATATGAGCCAGACACAATGAACAATTCAAGAACACGTATATATTGTGCTCATGACGCCACCGATGAGCCCGTGCAACATGAGCCTTTAGAAAGGGATGGACATTACAATGAAAGGGTCATTCAACGATATACTGCATTTCAAAGGCCAGAAATGCACAATGCCCGGCAAAAAGACTTGATAGAGCACCAGTGGGCATTGAAACAAGCTGAAGATAATTAAGTTCATTTAGTGTGTTTTTTATTATTTGGCTTCATTTAGTGTGTTTTTTATTATTTGGTATGTTTACGTAATTTTATTTGGTGTGTTTTATTTTAGTTCATTTAGTGTGTTTTTTATTATTTGGTATGTTTATGTAATTTTATTTGGTGTGTTTATGGAAGTTTGAATAAAGATTCTCTTATAGTATAAATATATTACCATATTAAATAAATTTACTCTTACTTTAAATAAAGTACTAAATTCAATAAATTGGAAACAACATAAAATACTCTATTCAATAAATAATAAATTACAACCCAAGGTGATTGGAAAACTATGGGCTCCGATTACAAACAAATACTCTATTCACTATCACTTATAAAATCTGTAGTGGTAGGAAGATCTTCTCTTCTCGTGCTAGGACCATCTCCTCTTGCTCTCGCTTCTCTTGCAAGCCTCCTTCGCACCACTTCCGCTTTCTCCGACTTCCAAAAAAATTTAGAGTTTGGAGACTTCCCTTCTAAAGGCTCCTTCATAATCTCACGATCTCGTTGAGCCATTCTTTCTTGTCTACCCAGTTCCCTTTCTTGCCTAAGTAGCTCTCTTTCTCTCTCATTTGCTTGAAATTCTCTCTCAACAGCTGCAGCTTTTACATCTTCTCGTGCCTTATCAGCCTCAAATTTTGCCATTTCCCGCGCCAAAGTCAATTCACTATGGCGAGTAAGTTCTTCCATGTACTTTGCATAATCATGCTTGGAAGCACTTCCTTTTCTCTTTGAAGCCTTCTTACCTTGAGGCCTAATTGGATAACGGGTCGAACCCGACGCTTGTTCAGGGATAGGCGTTTCGGGCACTTCTTCTGTATCATCATCATGCGAGCCAATATCAGCTGTAGAGTGTAGAGGGGTGCTGTTCATGACAACTTCTGGACCGACAGGCACAACTCTGAATTTAGGACAATCTTTGACAATATTCCAACATTCCCACCGGTTGAATGATTTATTTTTGCTTTTGGTTTTGGCACCATACCAAGCTTGTGCTTGAATTAGCTACACAATGGGGGAGAAGAAATAATTAATTAAAGTAGGTAACAAATAAATAATACAAACAAATAATTATAATTAAAGTAGGTAACAAATAAATAATACAAACAAATAATTATAATTAAAGTAGGTAACAAATAAATAATACAAACAAATAATTACAATGTAAATTTGGGTATAGTACAAACAAATAAATAATATATTGTTACCTGATCCGTGTAATTTTCCCCACTTCGAAGATTATTACTAGCTTGTGCCAAGGCGTCTCTCCACAAACCAAACGATTGGCTAAGTAATTTCCAACGGCTGGACATCGATTCTTTGGTTCTTTCCCCACCCATTTTCTCAAGATACTTGGTATGAATAAGACTCCACATTTCTCGCAACTGCATCTCATTACCCGTAAGTGAACTATGAGTAACTTCAACCCAACAACTACACAACGCAACATCTTCAAGAAGCGTCCAATTCGAACCTGCAGCAGTAGTCATTTTGGTGAAAAATTTTGGATTGAAACTTTGAGAGAAATATAGGAATGTGGTTGAAAGTAATTGAGAAAATATGAAATTGTGGTGTAAGGTAGATGATAATGAGAAGGTATTTATAGAAAAGTAGAAACACTTTTTTTTTTAAATTTTCAGATATTTTTTTCGGATTTTTTACAAATTTTAAAATTTTTTTATTCAAATAATTAATCTCTGCCGTTGGATTTAAAAAAAATTGAATTCCAACACTCCAGATTGTGCCACGTGTCACAACGGTAACTTTTCTTAATTTCAAAACTATTTTTTCTTTTTCTTTTAATTTATAAAGCAGATTAACATCAACCGTTGATCTCAGATCGAACGGTTGATATTAAATCAGCTTTTTTTTTTTTATTACCGTTGGAAATCCGACGGTTCGTATTAAAGAGCCGTTGGGATCGAACGGACCGTGGGAAGCCACGTGGCTTCCCAACGGTAACATTTAAATCTGAAAAGTGGGCTGACTTTTCTATTTTTGGTCGGGCGACGCGCCCCCACGCGCGAGTGGGGTGCACGCGCCTGACAGAAAAAAATAAAAAAAGGGGCAGACGCCAGGCTGACGCCAGCGCTGGCGTCACACCCATCGGGCTCTCGGGCTGGCAGCAGTTCACAGGCCCCTTGCTCGGGCCTCCACCGTTGCTCGGCCTCCTTCACCGCTGGACCTCCTTCATAGGGCCTCGGGCCCTTTGCTCTCCACCTTCCCCCGAGCAACCAGCAACGCTGGAGTTGCTCTAAGAACTTTTCGTACAGCTCGACACCTGTGTAAACTGAAAAAAATTTAGTTTTGACGAACATGAAGTTCTACCATATTTGTCACGAGCCTTCTTTTTTACAACTTAAGCAAGAGAGTGTTTTTTCAATAAGTAAAGGATATGTTGAATTTTTTCCAACGACCTTTTTGTGTCTTTTCCAAGCCTATATCGTAAAACGCTTTCATAATTCTACTCCACATTCCTCGCAACTTCATCTCATTACCCGTAAGCGGGTCATGAGTAATTTGAACCCAGTATTGACACAACGTAACATCTTCGATAAGCTTCCACGTAGTCATTTTTTTCACAAAAAACTAAATGAAAGCTTTGGTTGAAAGTGTTGAAAATATTGAAATGTGGTGTAAGGTGGAAGATGATAGCTAGGTATTTATAGAAAAAAATAATAATTTTTTTCTATATTTTTAAACAACTTTTAATAATTTTATTAAATTAATTAATCTGGATCGTTGGATTTGAAAAAGATTCAAATCCAACAGCCCAGATGTTGACACGTGGCAACGATCATAATTCTGACTGTTTGGTTTTTTTTTTTTTTTTAATTTTTGGGGCCAAAAACGTGGACTATTGATCTCTGGATTGGACAGCCCAGATCACGCCACGTTAGTGGCCTTTAGATTTGAAATTCAAAATCTTTTTATCGTTGGAAATCCAACGACCCAGAACGGGCCACGTGCCATCTGCCCCGCGCCCTCTGTCGCGCCTGCGTTAGCAGGCCCCATCGCCTTTTTCTTGTTGGGGATGCGCAGCTACTCTCGCATGTTTCCAATGCGCCTGGCGCAAAAAAAAAAAAAAATCAATGGCATGTGATGTCACGCTGACGTCACATAGGTCGAGTCTTGGCTCAGCACATTATGACCCGGCTTAACAGACGGCTTGGGCTGTGTGCCAGCCTATTAGGATGGGCTGGAGTAGTTTTCAGGGTGCCGGGCTGTTTTTGGTGCTGTGTGCCAGCGTGGAGCTGCTCTTAGGTACTACGTTTTTGTAAATATTAGGCTTGAGTATGTTTAATTTCATGTTTTTCATATTTTAGAAACCTTTTATAATTTATTTTTCTTTGCGAGCTAGGGTTTTTTAGGTCTATAAACCCAATTTTTAGAGTTGTATATTGATAATCGTGCATATCAATATTAAACCTTGTTGTTTACTCAATTTATAGTTGATTTCATTTTGCTATGAAATTTTAGTGCGTATATTTCGTTTGAGTTCACTATTCAATATATCACATCATATCTAAGTAGTTGTGTCATAAATTAATTTAGCGATGTCATTGAGAGAAGAGTTTACATGAAATAAGTTTCGTAACGTCCCATTTAATAATACAATGTTATTTATATTTTATTTATTTAAAAGTACATTATTAAACTATAACAACACGATGGTTGTAAACCTACGAGTTACAACTTGCAACTAAAAAATGTGTAATAAATTTGAGACACTAATTTAACTCTTCTTGTAGTCTAGTCTAGAAGGATGACTTGCATGACATAAATTCACCATCATATATTGTCATGTGTCAATAATGTAAAGGGAATTTTAACGAAAAAATTTCGGTACTGTTAACTTTAACGAAAAACCATATTTTTACACTAAAAAATCAATCATGATACTATTTACTTTACCCTTTATTTTGTCATTTTCGTTAAAACTCAAAGTTTTCAAGTTTTTTCATTAGTTTTCCTTAATATAAATACATGTCTTAATTTTTTATATATTATAATATTATTCACACGAAACGATTATCGTGATATCCGATTTAAGTTGTTCTTAAGGTTTGGACTGCATATTTTGTAAGAGATCCACACCACAAAACTTTGCGGGTCTATTACCCAGTAATAGTGCGACCGTGGGGCCATCAGTTTCCCAGAAAACAGAAGCTTTGATCTTCAACTGTTGATGTACCTGAGCCGTAGATGTTCATACCATGACGTTAGCTGCATGTAAGATAGACAGCATAAAGCGGGAAAGCACACGTGCGACAGGCCGCCGACAAGCAACCGACTGCAGCTGGAGAGGGAGGGGACTGCAGATGGAACAAAAACCAGAGAAAAGATGGAAAGAAAATAAGACAATGTGACAAAGGCATGTTCTTTAGACAGTGATGGAACTCTGCCTCGAGATTGTTGCATATATCTTATTGGTAAATGATAATCATACACGCAATTTTTAATTTTTTTACGTATTCTGGTTTTGAATTGCAAACCGTAGAACTCTGTGCTCTCTCACCTCACCGTCTTTCTTGGCAAGCTCCTCTACTCAACTGGACCAGCCTCCTCTAAGGCCGTCTCCAATTGATCCGACCAAAGGGCTCATGGGCCCCATCGGGCCACAATTGCATAATCGGGCCAAACCAGCCAGCCTGGGCTAGTCCAGAAATTTAAAGCCTAACGGCTACTAGCTGACGCCAGCTAACCGTTGGATTTGATTTTTTTTTTTTTTACACATTTAAAAAAAAAAATTCTAATTTTTTTCCTATAACTACCTAAACCATTAAACAAAATTAAATAACATTAAGTAACATTAAACAACATTAAACAATATTAAATAACATTACACTTAAACAACGTTAAAAATTAAACAACTGTTGTAAACATTCCTAGTTTAAGTGTGATTGTGTAAATCCTAGATTAGATTTGATTCTAGTTATCCTTTCCTATTACAACTTGTATTACTTGGGGAAGAAGAAATATCTTCTCTCCCTTTACTACTATAAATAAAGGCACAATGTATGAGGGATAACAACACACATTCCCCTACAATTCTATAAACACATCTCTCTTTTCTCTCTTCTCCTTGCTGCCAGCCACCCTAAATATTGTCAGATAAAATAGACCACAACACGTTATCAGCACGCTCCTACCGCTGCGCTTAGGAATCTGACGTTGAAGAATTTTTCTGCATCAAACCAGTTCATCTATATCATCACGCAATCAAGTTCTTTCAAAACAACGGTTTTTAACTCAATATTTTGCAGCCCTGATAGCATGAACATTCACCATGATGCATGACCTAACTTTACGTTTTACGTATTTTAGATTCTATATAAATTGTGTCTGCCTCGTAACCATAATTGTTGAAATTATGTGAATTTGATATTTGTCATGAATTGAATCATACATATGTACATGCATTGAAAATATTATTTTGCATATGCATCAAATTACATATGTGATTCATTGAATTATTTATGCATATAATTGAATTGAAAAAGAAAAAGAAAAACATATTTTTCGCGATTAGGACCTGGGTTCTCTCGAACCCGTGAACACCATCTTGCAGATGGGGTTTTTCACGCCAAGCCGAGAGCTTGCAGCTCTTCTCTTCCCAGACAACCCACGAAACCAGAAGCTCCGAGTCCCAAAACCAACAAAAACCCGACACCCTTCACGGTGTCCTCGACCACGGCATGGCCTACAGCCATTGCCTTGAACCTTTGGTTCATGTCGCCGACGACCCGAAGTCGTTCCACATCTAAAAATTGAACTGAGATTCGCCGGAATCTCGTCGGGATTTTTCAAAAATTCGATTTCAATTTTTTTAGGGTTTTATAGTTGTTGAAAACGTTGAGATTTTTCTATCTCCATGGTTTTCCATGACAACCGTGACTCAACCCGAGCCCCAACAACCCAGACACGACCACCAGCAATGGCGCTGGTTGTCTTCCCTAGTGAACACATCCAGCTATGGCTGGGATGCCTTTTTTTTTTTTTTTTTTTTGGACTCCACCCGAGCCCTAGTGGGCTTCAGTTCCTCGGACTGTGCAAAAAAAAAAAAAAAAAAAAAACATTTGGGCTTGCCTGAAGCAGGCCATATTGGAAATATTTTTTGGGCCATCCCGCAGCAGCCCATTCCCCGTGAGCCTATAGCTCACCCGTGACCCCTCCTTAGTTTTTTTTTCTCCTGCTCGTGGGCCTGCAGCCCCGCCAGAGAATAAACCCAACCCAATTTTGGGCTTAGGTCACACGGCAAGATTTTATATAGCCACTCGAGGGCTTATTTTGGGCCCCGAATTTTATTCGCCTAATTATATTAGGCCCAATGGGTTTTATATTTTTTCACCTACACTTTAATTTGGCCCGAAGTCCAAATAAATTAATTCAATTATGATTATAAACCTAAAGTCATAATTTTTGCATATACTTGTTGCATATTTGTTTGCATATATATATATATATTTGTGTTTGCCTGCAGAAATATATGAACTTGAAGTTCATAATTACTTTGAAACCTGAAGTTTCTTATAAACATGCTTTGTTTGAAAACCTGAAGTTTTTCATGCAAAATTAAACCAATACATGTCTATTAGAACATGTATGTTCTACTCCTACGTGAATGGATTGATTTTTCTCCATTACAGTAACCACATCTTGTCCATCTCTTTTGTGATAGGAACATGTCGAATTTGAACAAACTCAACTTCACCGCTTTGGAGGTCTCTGGAAGGAACTAACTCAAGTGGGTTCAAGATATGAAGCTCCTCCTCACTGCAAAGAACTTGCGTCCTGCTATTGAAGAAGCAACAGAAGAGCCTATTGGCGAAGCTGAAAAAGCCACTGCTATGATCTTCACCCGAAGACATATCCATGACGCTCTACAAACTGAATATCTTGCTGAGGAGGATCCACGTGCATTATGGGTCGTTTTGGCTGATCGTTTTGATCACTAAAATGACATATTCTTGCCAGAAGCAAGACACAACTGGCAGCATTTGCGCTTCCAAGACTTTAAGTATGTGAATGAATATAATTTTGAAGTTTGTCGAATTCGATCACTTCTCAAGTTTTGCAATGAAACTTTGACTGAAGAAGATCTCTTGGAGAAGACCTATTCGACATTCTCTGCTTCTAATATTATTCTGCAGCAACAATATAGAACTCAGAATTTCACTAAGTTTTTGGATTTGATCTCTGTTTTACTTCTCCCTGAAAAGCAGAACCAGCTGTTGATGAAGAATCGTCAAGCTCGACCTACTGGGGCTACTGCTATGCCTGAAGCACATTATATCACTAATCAGCACCCAAAATGCCAAAAGAGGCGTGGTAGAGGCGGCCAGAAGCCATCCCACCAAGGTCAACAGAGCCAAGACCCATCTAATAGAGGAAACAAAGCCTAGAAGCGCCTAGACCTCACTCCCAAGGCCCCTAACTTCAACAATAAAGGCAAAGCACCTCAAACCATAGATGCGGATATGTGTTATCGCTGTGGTTCAAAGAACCATTGGTCCCATGTTTGCCGAGCTCCCAAGAAGGCTGTAGATGAATATCATTCTCGTCGTAAGAAGTTTGAATCAAACTTCATGCAAGTGGACGAATCGGAGACTACCAAGATGGAGGTTTCTGACTTTCAAGAGGATACCACCCTTATGGAAGATTATAATCTTAGACATAGACTTATTTTTTAATTGAAATAAGACAATTGGGGCCGAATTCCACCTAGTGGCCGAACCCCCTTTGTTTTTTGGTTGATTTTTCGAACAATTTTCCTTTATGTTTTGGATTATTAGTTGGTGATTTGTTTTTGGATATTAAGTTTTCATCCTTGAATAAATGACATTACTTTGAATTGATAATTTTTTTTATAAACCTTTATGCATGTGACCAATTCAAATTAATTCTTCATTCTAGGTATGACTAGTGGGAAAGTTAGTTGTCTGGCAGATAGTGCAACCACGCACATCGTTTTGCGTGAACGCATCTATTTCACTAACTTCATACCTAAGAATGCACCTCTGACAACCTCTCAGGCCCATCCAACCTAATAGAAGGATACATGCGGGAAAGCACGTATAATGTTGTCCAGTGGTATAATTTTGACCATTGCTGAGGCACTCTATTCTCCACGTTTCGGAAGAACGTTGCTAAGTTTCAAGGATATTAGAGATAACAATTACCACGCTGAAATCCACGTAGAAAACGGAGTTGAATTTCTTTGCATAACTTCCTACGAATATGGCTAGAAACGTATTCTAGAGAAGATGGAGCGTATCTCGAGTGATCTGTATACTACGACCATACGCCCCATAGAATGCCACCATATGGCCAGCCCTACTACAGGGACCGCGCACGAAATTACATTTTGGCATGATCGTTTGGGACATCCTGGACGAATAACGATGTGCCGTATCCTCAAATCTTCACACGGGCATCCACTAACCCGAAGTTTAGGTTCGATCCATGAAATCGCATGTCAAACATGTTCTATGGGAAAACTTATTACTAAGCCTTCTTATGACAAGATTCGTTCGAATCCTCCCATTTTTCTACAACGGATTCCGGGGGAACATTTGTGGACCGATTCAACCTCAATGCGGACCATTTAGATATTTTGTGGTTTTGGTTTACGCTTCCACACGTTGGTCACACGTGTGCTTATTGTCCACAAGGAACGCTACATTCTCCAAACTGTTGGCTCAGGTTATCAAGCTCAAGGCTCACCACCCTGATAATCCGATCAAATCTATTTGATTGGATAATGATGGAGAATTCACATCTAAAACTTTTGATGACTATTGCATGTCGGTTGGGGTTGAAGTTGAACATCAAGTACCCCATGTTCACACCCAGAACGGCCTAGCAGAGGCTTTCATTAAGCGCTTACAAATGATTGCTTGATCGTTGGTTATACGTACCAAGCTCCCGATCGCTGCTTGGGGCCATGCAATATTGCGAGCAACAAAATTGGTCCGCCTGAGACCTGTTGCGACACAACCATTTAGTGCCATTTAGTTGGTTACCAGATACGAACCTGACATATGGCATCTGCGCGTTTTTTGTTGTGCGGTATATGTGCCGATCTTACGTACAAAAATGGGGCCTCAACGAAGGATGGGAATCTATGTCGGATATGATTCTCCTTTGATTATTCCTTACTTAAAACCTTTGACAGATGATCTGTTTACCGTTCGTTTTCGGATTGTCACTTCTATGAGACAGTCTTCCCGTCATTTGGGGGAGATAAGAATGTCAACGTTCCTGATAAACGACGCGAATTGTCGTGGACGACTCCCACTTTGTCTCATTTAGATCCCTACACTGCTCAGTCCGAAGCTAAAGTGCAGCGCATATTAGATCTCCAGAGTATTGCTCAACGCATGCCAGATGCTTTCACCGATCTAGCCGCGTGACAAGATCACACATTCCAGCTGCAAATACACCTGCAAAGAAAGATGTACCAAATGTACGACGGACTGCTCTCCTGAAAGCTTGGGACACCAATCTTGGTGATCCACGTACATTAGCGGCTAGCTAATCATCTGCCCCTACACATAAGCGTGGCAGACCCCTTGATTCAAAGGATTCACACCCCTGGAAGAGGAAAACCATGGCACAAGGTCTTGAAGAGCCTACCGTGAATCTGACTATCGCTTACTCATTTTACCCAACTTATGAGGAAATTCTAGATCACGGAAGCGTCCTTGAAGAGACAAATCCTCCTCCCGAGATTCGTGAGATTTCGGTCTATTATGCTAGCTTAGATGATGTATGGTGTAGAAATGAGATGATTGTGGACGATGCATTAGCATTTGTAGTAGCTACTAAGATCATGTTGAGCGATGACATTGAACCGCGTTCTGTTGATGAATGTTGACGTATATCTGATTGGTCAAACTGGAAACAAGCAATCCAAGTCGAACTCGATTCACTTGCGAAACGTAAGGTGTTTGGACCTGTAGTTCCTACTCCACATGTGAAGCCCGTTAGCTACAAGTGGGTTTTCGTTCGGAAGCGTAATGAGAAGAACGAGATTGTGCGTTACAAAGCTCGTCTTGTTGCACAAGGTTTCTCACGACGCCTCGGGATTGACCATGACGAAACTTATTCACCCGTTATGGATGTGATTACTTTTCGCTACCTTATCAGTTTGGTAGTTTCCGAAAAACTGGATATACAGCTGATGGACATAGTAACCGCGTATCTCTATGGGGATCTTGATACGAAAATTTATATGAAAGTTCCCGAAGGACTTACATTGACTGGTTCAAATATTTCTAAACCCCGGAACACGCTCTCAATTCGGCTGAGGCGTTCACTCTACGGTTTGAAGCAATCTAGAAGAATGTGGTATAACCGTCTGAGTGAGTATTTGACTAGTCGAGGATATGTGAACAACGAATTATGCCCTTGTGTGTTCATTAAGAAGTCACATTCTACATTTGCGATTGTTGCAGTATATGTCGATGACATGAATCTCATCGGAACTCCTGAAGAGCTTGTGAGAACTGTTTCGCATCTAAAGTCGAAATTTGAGATGAAAGATCTAGGTAAGACTCGATACTGTCTCGGTCTCGAGATAAAGCATTGTTCGGATGGAATCCTAGTACATCAATCGAACTACACCCAGAAGGTGTTGCGCTGCTTTAATGAGGATAAAGAGAAGTCTTCGAGTACTCCTATGGTCGTTCGTACGCTAGATGCAAAACGAGATCCATTTCGTCCAAATGAGGATGATGAAGAAATTTTGGAGCTTGAAGTTTCTTATCTAAGTGCGATAGGCGCTTTATTGTACTTAGCTCAATGCATTAGACCCGACATCTCATTCGCTGTTAATCTTTTGGCAAGATACAGCAATGGACCTACGCGCAGACACTGGACTAGCGTGAAAGACATTTTTTCGTTACCTTAAGGGTACTACGGATTTGGGCTTGTTCTATCCCTACGGATCCTTAAGTGATGCCGCGTCCTATGCTCCTCGAGTTGATTCACGCCTTGTTGGTTATGCCGACGCAGGATACTTATCTGATCCGCATAAGGCGCGTTCTCAAACAGGTTATGTCTTTACCGTTGGAGGACCGCAATCTCTTGGAGGTCAACTAAACAGACCTTAGTTGCCACTTCGTCTAACCATGTTGAAATTCTCGCCTTACATAAAGCAACTCGGGAATGCTTTTTGGTTGAGAGCAGTAGTGGCCATATTCGAAGCTCCTACGATCTTTATCCCGTCATTAATGGCCCGAAGACGATTTTTGAAGACAACGCAGCTTGCATCGAACAGCTCAAGAAGGGTTACATCAAAGGAGACAACACCAAGCATATTGTGCCAAAGTTTTTCTTTTCACATTAACAACAAGAGCATCAGAAGATTGAAGTCACGCAAATCCGTTCACAAGACAATTTGGCCAACCTCTTCACCAAATTACTGCCGAACACGACATTTCAGAAGCTTGTTCATGGAATTGGTATACGTAAACTTTCTGAGTTGTAACTTTGCTATTTCTCTTTGGAATTATGTCAAACTCAGGGGGAGTATCCTGTTGATACTTGCTTGATCTTAATGTACTCTTTTTCCTTATGATTAGGAGCATTTTTTTCACTGGGTTTTTGCTACCTAACTAGGTTTTAACGAGGCACCCACCTTGGGCTGATCATATCCCTGATGACGTCCTGTAGACATTTCTTTTGACTTTGCATTTCTCACACATTTTTCCTTAGACTATGGATTTTGTCCCTACTCGGGTTTTTGCCATAGCCTTAGGGTTTTTTTAATGAGACTTACTACTTATGCAAGTTCCTACCTTATTGAGAATAAGCGTTGTTTCTTGGAATTAGTGTCGACGAGTCGACTTCCTCAACTTCTGCATGATGCTAAATCTACCTTGAGTATTTACACACTCAAGGGGTAGTGTTGTAAACATTTCTAGTTTAAGTGTGATTGTGTAAATCCTAGATTAGATTTGATTCTAGTTATCTTTTCCTATTACAACTTGTATTACTTGGGGAAGAAGGAATATCTTCTCTCCCTTTACTACTATAAATAAAGGCACAATGTAGGAGGGATAACAACACACATTCCCCTACAATTCTCCAAACATATCTCTCTTTTCTCTTTTCTCCTTGCCGCCGGCCACCCTAAATATTGTCAGATAAAATAGGCCACAACAACAACATTAAAAAAAAAAATTAACAACATAAAAGGTAATTGTCTACTCCATGCTTCTTTTGAGATTCCACATCGATAAGAAAGTTGCAAAATTACTCACTTATCGACACGTGTCACTCGAAATCCGAGACGTAAAATTATTGAGATTCCATATCAACAAGAAATCTGCAAAGTTACTCATTTATCGACACGTGTCCGAAATCATATCCAAAAAATTATTGAGGTAGTTTAATTTAAGTAACCATATTAATTTAATTAAAATAATAAATTATGTTTGGCCTATAACCTTTTGGCTCATTCGGTTGGAGATTGTATTTTGTCACAGGGCTATGTTTGGCCTATAGCCCTTTGGCCCCTCGGTTGAAGATGGTAAGAAATATGACCAGATACTGTTCATTAAAATATTAATTTCTTGAAAGACTATAGGACTAAAACGAGTCATCTGACCCTCATTCGACTGGAGATAGCCTAAGTGATTGCTTGGACAAAATGTAATCTCTTGTAACATATTTATTCACCGAATTAATCGAATTAAACCTCATCGTCTCTACCATTTAAAACAAATTAATCAAATTAGTAATTGTTTTGTCAAGGGCAATTCAAGATCCATTGTGTTGGGGTTGCAACATATTTGTAGGACTGAATCATAGCTATAATTTCTTCGAATAAACACAAATTGGAATTAGAAAAAAAGGAATAAAGAAAATAAAATCTGTTTGTTCAATACAGAAATAAAAATTAATAAAAAAACTCACCAAATCCCCATCACCGCATCACGCACCTCCTTAGTGCAATCACCATAGCCACCCTGCTATACGCAAAACAAAGCTTCATACATGTTCAACCAAACTAAAAGCTTTTCAAACCTATTTAACAAAAAAAAAGCACTTTGGACTTGAAGAATAAAAACTGGGGGCACGTATAAAATATAGGTAAACGGCGGTAAGGGTGAGGGGGCGGTTGGGTTTCTAGGAGGAGAGATAAAGAGAGCAAGGGAGAGGAGAGACAAACAAGAGAGAGTGAAGAGAGAAGGGGGTAAATTAGGCCTAGCAAACGGGCCGTGTCTGTCGTTTTCATGTAACACCTGTTATCTTAACGGGTCGTGTCGTGTCACATCCGTTAGCTTAACAGGTCCTTAACATGTCAGGTCACTTTACCCAACGGGTAAAGTGACCCTACCCATTACGACCCGTTAAGAAAAAAATATATTTTTTCTTAAATTTGCACATATCACACATTGCCATATAAATATTACTTTAAAACATTAAAACTCATTTGTCGTTTAAGTACTACATCTACACTTGAAAATAAGAGCCTAATAAACAAACATCCATACACTACTAGTCTATTACAAAATATTCAAGGTTGTGAAGCTTTCTCAAAAGTTTAAACATTGCCAATAGAACTCAAAGCTTGTAGGTTATTCCTTTTACAAAATCCTCAATTTTCATCGATCATCATGACATAAGATATTGTGATCTCCACTAGTGTAAATATTTTAAATTGAAGATCGAGTTTATTCATTGTATTCATATAGGGTCAAGGATTGTAGCTGTAAAAAATCATCAAAATCAGAGTTAAAATAATCGTTAAATCGTGATTTTTCGTTTATAACCGTCGAAAAGTTTTGGCCCGTTACTTGATCTTTGACTATTTTTTTTTTTTTGCAATTTTTGGCGTATGCGATCTCGAAATATATACAAACATGTTTGACGGTTGGATCGTTGAAATTAGTTTCGTTGAATTCGTGTCCCATCAAATTCAATGGTATATATATATATTTATTAAGTAGATTTAAATTTATTTATTTTGTACGTATAACACTTAATAAATTGAATGGTATGTATATTTAAGCCGATCCAATGGTCACCAATTTTTAAAATTTAATTTAATATATATATATATATAATTATTATAGTTTTTAGGGATATAAAATTGTTAAATTAATATATATAATTATTATAGTTTTTTTTTAGGGTTATAAAATTATTAAATTAATATTTTGCTTATCATGTATCGTGTTACCCACGTGTATACCCGAACCAACCTGTTATTTTAACAGGTGCTTATCGGGCTACCCAATAACGACCCGATTCGTTATCGTGTCGACCCGAACACTTGTTAATTTCGTGTCGTGTCGTGTCGGGTTATCAGATCGTGTCAGGAATTGCCAGGCCTAGGGTAAATAAGGACGACAAAGGGGAGAGATAAGAAAAGCTAGTGAAGAGAGAAAGATATAATAGTTATTTTTTAGCTAGCCTACACTTATGATATATGCATAATTATTATAAATAATAATTATTATTTTTCTTTAAAAAGGGAGACAATTGGTGGCAAGTCATGATTATCCACCTCTTTCGGAGGCCCTGAAGACTCATTGAAACACTTCAGCCTCCTTTGGCCACAAGTCTGGTTTCCACACCAGCAGCGGGTTTCGAACCTGAGACCTCCAGTTTTTAGTTTTAAAGAAGCCTCGTAATTCGTCATTTATCACTGAGTCACCAGCTCGTGGTTATTATAAATAATTAATTGATTGTGTAAAAAACATTAACTATTAGTATATGACAATTAGTCAAGATTTTATTGGCCTTTGACTGAATTACTTGGTTTCAAAAACCATTTAGGTCATAAATCAAATGATGTGGATGTTGATGATTGGATTAGCGCACTTATTTTTTATTGGTGATATATCATTTAATTTTTAAATTTAATTTAACAACTTGATATCCCTAACATTATCCAACTCTAAAATTTGAATGCCCTTTGTTTTTTCGGGTAACCGTGAAAGTTTTGCTTATTACTCCTATTATTAGAGTTTCTTTATTGTACTTCTCTTCTGTTATGAAATCATAACTAGGGGTAGACACTTGAAACCGAACACACGAATCAAATCGAACCGCACCGAGCAGTTCGGTTTTGCAATTTTGAAATCGAACTGTAGAGTAAGAAAAGGTCTGGTTTCGGTTTTGACTTTTTAAAACCACACTAAAACCAAAACCGTACCTCAAATTAAATGTCATGTTTTAATTGCTTATTTGTTAGAGTCCATATATTTAGTATGGACTCAACCACACTAGAATGTCATCCCTTTCTGCCCCTTTTCTATTGGACAATTATCTATTATCAATGCAGCTTTTCGAAGACGAAGAGCCATCCTGCATTTCTTTAGGAAACTAAAGAGTAGATAAACAAAATCCTCCCTAACTTCTGCATAACAAACCATGTTCTTAGATTTAATAACCATAAACTCAACAGTAGATAGTGCAAATTAACACTTGCATTAGGATTAACATGTAATTTTATTGTGCAAACTTACATTGAATTTTTTTGGTACTATACCATGTTAGTAATTAACACGCAAAGGTGCAAAAATAGGTGCTCTATACCTATATATATGGAGTTGGAATATATGTCATCTGTTACAAGCAAATATAGTGTGTGACTTGTAAACAATTCTCCTATCCTCCTCATGTAAATGCTCAGGGTAGGCTTTACTAATCTAATTAATCAGCCTCTGCTGCAAAATACAGATCTCCTTCGTGGCGAAGTGAAAACATGCAGAAGATCATATTTTATTAATTTTTAGCATAAAGTAACACTTGCATTAGATAGGTGTAAACATGTATTGTATGGAAAATGAAGCTGTAGATAGGGTGTAAATTTTAAAATGTACATTTTTTTCTCAAAAACCAAACCAAACCCGTTTGAAACCGCACTCAAAATCGCACCGAACTGCACCGCAAAAGATTTCGATTTTGGTTGTGATTTCACTTAAAACCGCACTGAACCGAACTGTGTCTACCCTCAATCATAACTTGACCCCAAAAAAAAAACAAAACTTGAGACCAAGTGGTTGTGCAATACAAATGTATCGGTTGCACCGAATCACACTATTCAACTCAAAATAATTCATTAAGCTGCTGGAGGGTTACTTGGAAGATCCCATGGTTAAGGATGAGCATTCACTCCGGATTCTCTTTGTGAGGGTCTCTGGGATTACTTCATCGTGTTCGTTCATCATATATCGTGTGACTAGTTTTTGTCAAGTAATGTTTGTGTTCAATTTTAAACAAAAAAAAATTCAAAATGATTTCTGACTACAGAATAACAGATGAATGGACACGATAAAGTGATTCCTGGAATCCTTACAAAAAGGATTCTGAATAGGATCATGTTCCCATGGTTAATACTAAAAAATGGACCTAAATTGTTTGCCCTCCTAGTTACCATGCCCTTCCATCCCCTCCTACTTTTCTAGCCATTGATTTCATTTAATGCTCTGAATTTTCCCACCTCACCAACAGCTCAAAACATCTTTAAAGCCTCCCGCCTCTTCCACTTTTCCTAATCTTCACTCTCCCGCCTCTTCCACTTTTCTGCTGCCTTTCCCGTAGTGCATTTTGCCACAGAAGCCATCTTCCCGTAGTAATGTAAAATACTTATCAGAAACAAAGGCATCTTGAAAGTAGATAGGAGGAGGGGGCGGGAAAGGCAACAGAAAATTAGGCTTTAAAGATTTTTTGGAAGAGTCCTCATAATCTCTATGTTTTCCGTTGGAAGAGTCCTCATAATCTCTGTATTTTCACCAGGTAGATCGTCTGCACATGCGCACCCACTTTTCCAGGAATTCTTCAAAGCCATTAGATTACTCACTGCACCCGATCCACCCAATTAGGCGAATCGGCCAAGCAAAGAAAATTAACATAAACTGACCTAGGAAGATTAGAGAAATTAGGCGAATCGAAAGGAGGTGACGGGAAAGGCAGGAATCGGAAAAGCAATACAAGAAGATGGCTTCTATGGCAAAATGCACTACGGGAAAGGCAGCAGAAAAGTGGAAGAGGCGGGAGAGTGAAGATTAGGAAAAGTGGAAGAGGCGGGAGGCTTTAAAGATGTTGATGGGGTGGCAAAATCAGGAGCATTAAACGAAATCAATGACTAGAAAAGTAAGAAGGGATGAAAGGGCATCGTAACTAGGAGGCAGACAATCCAGGTCCCTAAAAAATATGGCTCTCTAATATGTCTATGTTTTACAGCCAAATATTCTATTTAACATAAAAACTGCATTTATATAATTCAAAATTATTTAGTTGGTTGCCTATCAAACAACAAACTTTTTTTTATAACTGCAAAACTGAAAAGTACTACGATGTAAAAAAATTATAAATAAAAGCGCTTTACAAATAGCAAATTCCAAACCAACCATTAAAATATTTTCAACCTTCAAATAAGAAAGTGATGCTCTAGAGAGCCTATGAATTTATATATACAAATATATACTTGGCGAAGGCCTTATAATATTCATCCCGTATAAACAAATACTCACTTTGTTTTCATTCCCAACCATCCTCCTCCCTCACTTGCTCAGAAGATCATCATTATTCTCTCTCTGAGATCATAGAGAGAGAGAGAGAGAGAGAGAGAGAGAGATGGAAGAGACAAAGTCGAGATTCAATAGGATTTGTGTTTTTTGTGGTAGCAGTTCAGGGAAGAAAGCCAGCTACCAAGAAGCTGCTGTTGAACTTGGGAAGGAGCTGGTAATCAACGTTTGATTCATTTTTATATTTTCTCTTTCAATCTCTTTCTTTTTGTTCTTATATATTCATCCTTTTGGGTTCCAAAATTCCCACATAAATTGGAACAGTTCGTCGCCAAAAGATCTATGTTTCATAGAAAGTGTTTAATCGTATATATGTGCATATATACCAAATTGATCTATTTCGGTTTTCTGCAAATGATTCTACTCCTGGGATTCAGAGAAGCCATATTTATCTTCTTTGACTTTCATAGGAATTTGGGTTTAATGCATTGATACATTGTTTCCATTTTTGGTTAATTTAATTTCCTAAAACAATGTTTGTGGTCAATTCCTAGTCTTCCAATTTTTAAATTTTCTCCTATTTTGGTTTTGCTTCTATGGAAGCTTGTAAAAAGAAGAATAGAAGCAAACCACGAGGATGAGGCTTCGAACTTGGGTGCAGAGCGAAAGCACACTGCTCTAGCCAATTTGGCCAAGTTTTCTCAAGTAGTGTGGAGGTGTGAAGGGTTGCGTGTTGCAACCAAACAAGCCTTCAACGTGGGCTTATCATTGTTCAAGACCTAGAGCTAGCTAGCATTGAGCCTGATTAGGGTTTATGTTTGGCATGAGAGGGAGGGAGGGAGGGAGGGAGGAAGGAGAGAGTGCAAGCTGTAAACTCTGTCAGTTAAGCAGCTTTCTTGCATGATCTGAGTTTTGATTTTAATTAAACCCTTTTATTTTTATAAAATAAAATTAGTTTTGCGGCAGTAGTACTGGCCTCTATGTGGTTTTTATTAATTCTCTCCAGGCGGCCAGGAGGGAACCAAACGTGCTCTCTCGGTATCATGACCCTTTTAAGCGTGTTCACAAGCTTCCATGACTGAACCTCATCTCCATGATTTTTGTTTATGGGGTTCCATGACAAGAAATTTAATACCTATTCTTTTTAATAATAATAATTAATGTTCACTCAGTAGCCTCTTTTTACCTAGCTAGGGTTTTTATTCATTCATTCATTCATTCCATCCACTGAAACATACTATTATTATTTGCTGCCATTCTACTTCAAGTTTGTTTCAGTCAAATCATACTCTATTTTATATTTTATGGGAACTGGGTTTCTGACACGTTGATGGGTTTTGAATTTCGATGTGTTTGGAAGGTGGAGAGAAGGATTGATCTGGTCTATGGTGGTGGAAGCGTGGGATTGATGGGTCTTGTTTCTCAGGCAGTTCATGATGGCGGGCGCCATGTCCTAGGGTTTGTAGCGCTCTCTCTCTCTCTCTCTCTCTCTCTCTCTCTCTCTCTCTCTCTCTCTCTCATATACACACCACACGCATAAGTTACCCTAATGAAATGATTGGCCAAATTGGGTTGCATTCTTATTTTTTATTGAACCATACCATGCAAATTAATCCCTATTATCTATTAATTAACTGGGTTCACAAAGGCAGACAACATAGAAATCTAGGATCAAATGCAACGCCATATTTTATAATGGAATTTGTGCATTCCCTTCTTCCATTATTTTTTATTGGGACAAAAGGGTTCACATATTTATGCAAAATTACCGTGTCTTCTGGATATTGTAAACATGGTTTCAAACCGCTCTATGTGATCTACAGTAAATTCAAAAAGTTAACCTCCTTTAAATTCTTACAATGTCAGTTCCCTGTGGAACTTGCAGTTAGAAAGATTTATAGAAATGGAAAAGATAATTAGTAAAATTATGGAGACTTTTAGAGAAAGTGACATTGCATTTTGTAAAAAGCCTGCTTTCCCTGTAATGTAAGAGCTCTTGTTCTCGTAAAAGTTTAAACACGTTCTGTGAAACACAACTGCTGCAAATTAGCATGGTCAATTCCCCTTGCTAGGTCGAAGGGATGTCCCCAAATTGCTAAATCTTTGATCAATTAAATATTCAAGTATGTACCTACTAGGCCATGGGGAACTTTTAGTAAATTCTTTTGTTCATATATATTAGTGGTTTGCTGATAAATGTTCATGTGGTGTTTTTGCAGTGTTATTCCGAGGACATTAATGCCTAGACAGGTAAAATTTAAAGACTTAAATGTGCTGATTTTAAGTGATACATTTGACGATCTCTAAATGATTAATTAATTATGTGATCTGATTAAATTATTGTAGATAACTGGTGAAACAGTTGGAGAAGTGAGAACTGTCTCAGATATGCACCAAAGGAAGGCCGAGATGGCCCGTCAAGCTGATGCTTTCATTGCCCTCCCCGGTATGGTTTTAACCCATGAATCGGACAAGTCACATATGAAATTATTATTGTTGTCGAATGTTAAAGTTAGCGTGAATAGCTGATTGTTAACAGTTATATATGTGGATTTTACTCTGATTTACACGCTCTAGGGTTGAAAGCCATCCATGTGCATGTGAAGTTCAGAACGATTATCCAAATCAACTCTCAATTGTTTTTGTAAGACCCTTAAATTGAAATTATTATGTTCAGGTGGCTATGGTACCCTAGAAGAATTGCTGGAAGTCATTACCTGGGCTCAACTTGGAATCCACCGCAAACCTGTAAGAAATACTCTAAAATTTATCCACCCCTTTTTATACAAGGGTTTTGCATGTGATTCCAAACTTTACAAGGAAGCAAGCCCTTACATGATTCCATGTCGTATGATTTCATAGATAATCGTTGATGTCCCCAAATTTTCTACTAAACCCTAATTAACAATCAATTTCTTCACATTATAGACTATTTTATTGTGTCCTTGTCACCATGAATTAATAGGTCTATCATATGCCTACGATTTGTAAATTTATCATGTTTCTTAAGTACACGATTCTCTCTCCTTCATTCTATAATTCCATACAAGTATTAGTTAGCAACATTGACGGGAGATGATATTTGTGATGATGTGAGTCAATCTTATTGAGTGGTATGGATGTATGGGAATGCTTCATATAATAAAGAATCAATGCATGTGGTACTTAATTCTAGTTCACAAAATAACATAAGTTAGGTGGTTGATTATTTGGAGGATCTCCGTTTGAATGGGAGAAATCTTCTCAAATTTTATTTTTTAATGTTTAAAAAAAGTGAGGTTGTTGGTCAAAAGAAGGGTGTTGTTGGTCACAAGACAATGAGGACATATGAACGACAGTCATATAATATGGAGTTTAAATGGGTGTTTGAAGTTGATATTATTGATTAATTAAATAATTTAGTTAGAATTACTTGTTTTTTGTAGGTGGGGCTTTTGAATGTGGACGGTTACTACAATTCGTTGTTGTCTTTCATTGATAAGGCCGTTGATGAAGGCTTTGTTTCTCCTACTGCACGGCACATAATCGTGTCTGCTCCAACTGCCAAGCAATTGGTCAGACAACTGGAGGTAATGCTTCGTGCCTATTTTCATCATATCATATGCATCATAGAATAGAATATGATCATCAAGATGAATAATTAACGGACCGGATCGATGTGGTACAGTTTGGGGACACTCTCAAGTCCCTGTTGTGTTCAATCTATGCCTCAATGATGCTCATAGATTCCCACTGATCCTACGCATGTGCTTAAGTTTTGGTAATATAAGGATGGTCTGGACAGAGTAAACTTTAAGCTTAGATTTTTATATAACCAAAAATGAAGAAATTTCCTTTGTATAATATGGATACAACTCTCTCAATAGAAAAAAATAAATAAGAGAACCTTTTTCTTACATTGTATAGCATCATGCTGAATAATTAAGCATCGTTATGGGTTGGTCCGGTTCAATCTGGTCAAGAACTTTGGGTCCATTAACTCCATCTGGCTAACCTTGGCGACAATGCTGGGTTTGGGGAAGGGCGTCCTTGTCCCCGGTTGCATACAATTGGATTTCAACTAAGTTTGCTATTTTCAGTACCTAGGTTTAGATTTGTTTGAAGATTTACCTAGGGTTTCTAGGTCAGAATTGTTGCGTAGTTTTTGTTGTTTAACTTCTCCTTCCCATGTTACCAAAAGTAAATGTGTATTTTCGTATAATTTCATCAGGGAGGAGTAGTACGAATTAACCCTTTTTGTCACCGTAATTTACTTAATGATCTGGTTAATGATATGTTTTGGTTTTTTGGCCTCAGGAATATGTACCAGAGCACGATGAAATAACATCAAAGTTGGTGTGGGAAGAGGTGGACAGAATAAGTTATGTGTCTGAACCAGGAGTAGCAACGTGATGTGTCGCTCAACTGATCATGCAAAAGCCCTCCTTTTTTTGCGTTTTGGGTTTCACAGTATATACGGTTAATATACGGTACGACACCGTACATCAGCAGCAGCAGCAGAGGAACTTTGGGTTTTTTTGTTTGAAGCCAGAAACTCTCTCAAGGTCCTGTTATGATATATATTTTGTTGGAAGGAAAAAAGAAAAAAGAAATTGAAAAAGATAAAGGAAATGCATTGCCCTTTTTGTAAAACTGTGAAGGAATCAATTCAAGTTTCTTCTTGGCTAGCTACATGGTTGTTCTACTGTGTCGATTGTTTAATTTGTGACGATGTCTTCTGGACATGTATAGTTTCTACTTTAAATTTGTGAGGAAAATGTTAGCAGGTTATACGAAAAGATGTATTGCAATAGGAAATTAAATTCCATTTCAGCTTCTTTACTCTCAGAAAATGTCAATGTGTAAATTGTAACAACTATATATGATATATTCATTTTTTTATTCTAAAAAAAAGGATACTCACATTGAAGTCTCGAATTTGATATTTTATAACTAATGATCTCTGAACTATTGTTTAAAAAAAAAAAAAAATGTCTGAACTATTAGAAAACTTGTCATCTGGCCCTCAAACTTCAATTTTGTTTATTGACAAACGGTAGCGTCAGTGAGTTAAATATTAATTGTTAGGAAGGATAATGGGTGGCGATCAAACCCACTAAGATGCGCAGGCATGATTGCTTTTCGCCACTATGATAAAACGCCATATGCCTCAAACTTCAAATTTGGATATTGTTATTTTTGGAGTTGAAATGAATATATGGAACATATCATTTCTTGGCACAATAGGCCGAATAACTATTTTTATTCTCAGCACGGATTCAGGTTCTTGTAGTTCAATTGTTTATGAGCATTCACTCTCCCAACATCAGCTGCATAAAAAATTAGAAGATTACTGGACCGATTACGTATTAGAAAAGGGCTTGTGTTTCATACATAAATAGCATATTAAGCAGACTTGATATAGCAGCTACGCAACATGACAACTGAGTTGACAGAAGACCACCAATTCACAATTTTTGGTTTTAATTTACAACAAACGGGAAGCATATGTTAGTTAGGCTTATAATTTTATAGTTAGCACCAATTAATGGTTGTGTTTGCTGCGTTTAGGTTACAATACAATTAAAAATCGTTTGTCATGAAACTTGAGGACAGCTTGTTGGTTGAGTTCTAAACGCCAGGTGGTGGCAGCATGTGAGGCACATGAAGATTATTAATGTCCAAATTGCACTTGATTAA
Source organism: Heteromeles arbutifolia (assembly GCA_024362995.1). Taxonomy (NCBI): domain Eukaryota; kingdom Viridiplantae; phylum Streptophyta; class Magnoliopsida; order Rosales; family Rosaceae; genus Heteromeles; species Heteromeles arbutifolia. The sequence continues at coordinate 3,777,840 of JANCRC010000010.1, read as the reverse complement.
GGATTTAAGTTAGGTATAGATCTAATGAATCAGAATAAGATCTTCACCCTCGAAGGTCAACTCAATAGTCAATAAATCAAAGGCTTCTCTTGTTGTTGGGTGGCATATAGCTTGGTATTTAGGTTATCTGCAAATCTTTTGCTCAAGTTCTTAGATACTTTGGTGGCTTCTAAATTTCTAATACAACTGGAAAAATACCAAAAAGAATTAATGGGGAAATGCGAAACATGTTCATTTTATTTTGTATAAAGAATGTCAAAAATGTAAGTTGCTTGCTTATGTGCTAATTCAAGGGTGTACTTGGTCTTCATAAGATACTTGAACTTTTTTTTCGGGTTGAATGCACTGCAACATAAATAGGCCAAGAAAGAAACAAGTTAACACTTTTATGAGTATAAACTCATATAATTTAACATAAACTATAGAGAACTGTTATTGGCATTCTAAAAATTTTATTTTGCAGTCCTCAGAAGTGTATTTTTTTTTCTTCTAAATATAGAAAGTTTGGAGTATATAATGAGAATTTTGGAGTGCTAATAATAATTCCCTAACTATAAAGAGATTTGATTGATGCTTGATTCGTATCAATCAACGATTGTCAATCATTTGTGCATGGGTGCATGGATGATTAACTTGTGTTAAGTTGGGTTAAAGTATAATCATGATCGAGTAGTAAATAGCAAGAGGTTTGGACGTTCGCGTGGACATACCAATCGCTAGAGGTGGCAAATCAACTCATTGGGTTGTTAATGGTTACCGGTTAAGACTTGTTTAATTTGATATCATCATAATACAGACGTGAGGTTGGTATTGGTAAGTGTAAAATGAAATCAAACTAAATGGGTCTTATGGGTATTCATTAACAAATGAATAAGTTGATTTACCACCTCTCCCAATCGCCCCAACCTTGGTGATCATTTGGATAGTACCAATTGTTGCATTGAGGGAGCTTTGAAAAATGTGATTACAAACCCTAATTACAAGTGGGTGTGAGGAAACACTTTTGAGTATATGTAATTGTGCTCCTCCTTTGATGGTGGGAATCTTGTGGCAACTGGACAACCTAGCTCATATTGAGTGAACCTCGTAAGTCCTTGTGTTTGTATGATTAGTTTACTTTTGTGTTTCTTCGCGTTTATTTTGTTTCGCCCCTTTTTACCAATAGGGAATCTAGAACTTGATATCCTAACAAAGCATGCTAGGAAAATTCAAAATCCTAATCATCACAGCAGCTGAAAATTTCTCTAATGACCTCAACTATGGTTCAACAACTTCTAAGTCCGAACTAAACTTTTGGATTCGAACATAAAATTTCAAATGCATGGGTAAATACTCTTAACTACTTAAACTACTAAAATCATCTTCAAAGGAGATGTTAAATTTTAAACCTAAAATTTAAATTTGAAGGTTTACGTGGCACTTTGACATCTTTTAAAGTTTTGTTTTCCAACCGATATGCCAAATTTTAAACATAAAATAAAAATTCATATGTATTTTCTTTGCATTGGGAATGAAAAGAAACAAAAGGATAATACTTTAAACTAATAAAAAATTAATAAAAAGCATTTAATAATTAATTAAAAAATCTGAAGGTGCTGTCAAATTTGGCAGCAAAGGGGAGAGATGTCATGCCACATCAGATTTGGCTTTTCGGTTGGAAAACATTAATGCTGTCTTTTGTTACTGTTATTGCTGATTTTGACATTTTAACATCTCATTTGGAGATGCTCTAACCCCCTATTACAGACGGTCTAAAATATATAGTTACACCTTTCTTTTTTGGTCTGAAGTTTATAGCTTGCAAATACAAACCCTTGTCGACAGTTGGTCTTAATATGATCATATGACTGAAGTAATAGACAGCATACTACTCTCCTTGGAAAAAATTGATACAACTGTTGATAAAAAAAAACATATATGATTTCTGCCGAAAGCTGTATTTCTAGCGTTTTGGGGAACCAAATTGACAAAGCGATATTCTAATCTACTTTAATTTGCAAGGAAGGGGATTCAAACTTTGGTTGTCAGGGACCATGTGCGCACAAACTTAACCAACTGGCCTAGTCCACATATGCTGGGAACCAAACTTAAGGTAATTTAGCATAGTACAAGCTGCTGCTGTTTTGGGTAAGCTGTAGTGAGTACCTCTAAAAGTTTGCAGGGCTGTCATCCAATTGCTTCTCATCTTCTATATCAACCTCTAAAATTTCCTGAGATCGAACAAGAACTAGATTTTCATCACCGAAAGAATAAGACTCGGATTTTTTGTGTAAAAAATCAAGTAATTCTGATCAGTTGGGGTTAACTAACTCACAGGGATCCTCTGCTTGAGATAATTGGCCAATCTAGCCAGAACCACGCTCCGTTCGTGCCAAAACCGGCCTTTCAGACTGATCTTCACAAAGGGTCCGTCAAGTTCAGCGAGGTCTACTTGTCCTGCAAGTCATCTCCTTATCTTAACTGATTTCCCACCACCAGAAACTAAACAACATAACTGAATCAAAAAACATAAAAGATAAGCAAGTTCAACCTGTCATGCCAACTGAAGTGTCGAAGAGCTGCCCGAATTCAACCCTTGCATCGGCTAAGACCTGTCGAATGTTGTCTTCTGTTAGATCAAGAGGCTTTGAAGGCTGAACCGCTGCTGCTGCCGATATTGTTGAAAATTTCGTGCTAGTTTTGGTTCCCAGTGTTGCTGGGAACGTGGAGATCCTTAGCCTTGGCCTTTGTGTGGGGTTGTGGTTGGCTGTTTTCAGGATCTGGGTTTTGGAGATTTGATGACAAGTAATGGGAAGGGTTAGTATTGAAGAATGCAGAACTCCTTCCATTCCAAAAGCTTCTCCTTCAATTTGCCTTCCAAAGACAAGAAGCTACAATGATTGGTAGAGAAATGGATAATGGCCACTTATCTTTAGTGGATAGAATTTGCTTGCTGCTCTACTAAGCAGTCATGTGAGATTCGTCAAAAGTTCAGACGCCACCAAAAGTCATAAATTCGAATTTTGCGTGCTGTGTAACTGAGGTATTGAAACCAAGGTGAGATTGAAACAACACAGAACCCAATTGTCAGATGAATCCCACGTCAGAGAACTAGGAAATCTTACGTGTGCTTATAAAGAGTTCAATTATTCGTATTTGCCATTTGGCTTCATGGCGGAACCCTATACTGAACTAACTACTTGAGTAATCAAATTGCATAACGATACGGGGTGATCTTATTCATTGACTATTTAGCTTGTATTATCTTGTCCTCACTTCAAATTCCGAATAAGATGACGATTTGATTAGTCGGACCGAACCGACCTTGCCCAGAAAATAGAAGCAAAACAGAACTGGAACGATGATTATTCCCTCCATCTTACAAGTTTCTGATCAGATAAAATGACATTGGCTCAGCCTGTTTCCATGATAAAATAGAGTGACAACAATGAAATTGTATGCTACTTGAATATGCTGAAAATGGGGCAACTCCCATTGATTGGGGTTTATTGTGACATGCTGATGCTCAAAATTACCAAGGATTGAAAAACGAGGTTACACGAATACAAAACTCGTTTACACGTCCTATTTGAGTCCGACATGGACATGCAGTGTACTAGCTCTATATTGCCGAGAAGTACTCTTTGCTGCCCTTGGGGTCTGGCTTCATGGACTTCTCCCCGGGCTTCCACCCTGCAGGGCAAACTTCATCGGGATTGTCCTGCACGTACTGCAAGGCCTGCAGGATCCAACCCAAGCCAAGAAAGGAAGAAAAAGAAAACGATTATAAAATGTAATAAGAAACATGATGACGAAATTCTTAGCTATACAACAGATCTTGGAAACGAAAACATCCCATTTCTATTTTGGACTTGATGAATATGTTTACCTGGAGCGTTCTCTTAGTCTCATCCACACTACGGCCTATGGCAAGATTGTTAATGGTGGAGTGTTGAATCACACCTTCCTTGTCAATGATGAAGAGTCCTCTCAAAGCGATTCCCTATCACAGAGAAACCGAACATCTAAATAATCCAGAATTCACAGCACTGAGTCTTTCACAAGTTTATGATTCATTAAATTCAGAACCAATTTTCATTAGATATCATACCTGATCTGGGATCAGCACACCATACGATTTTGAAATTGACTTGGTGACATCGGAGATCAATGGATAGTTCAAGTCACCAAGACCGCCAGATTTCCTATCGGTTTGGACCCATGCAAGGTGGGAAAACTACAAAAAAAAGACAGCATAAGGCCAACGTGGTTCCATCTTACCAATCTAAGGAAGAGCAATTTTAAAACTATTTTACATCAAAGGAACAAGTCAGATGTACATAAGCAAAAGAATCACAGAAAAAAATACATAGATTCACATCATTCATCAGCCATTGACAAGAACACAACTTCCTGACATCGCCAATCTTATTAACTCCTTTTGGTTAACCTCCATATAGTATTCTAGGTGATTTTAACTGAAGACGTGATACAGAACCGAGCGCAATGGCGTTCTAGGATTCATATAGCCGACCCCACTTAGTGGGAAAAGGCTTTGTTGTTGTTGTTGAATATCCTCATTGTCTATTGTGTGTTCTTTCTCCACCAACAATGGGAATTAACCTTTTGGCTCCCACATGCATTGTCTGCAACCCATACCGGGTCCAATTTCATGTCGAAGTCAAAAATCCCAAAGCATAAGATTGATATTTTTAGAACTCACGATACGGTACATAATTGTTTACTCAATAAAGGAACAAGGCATGCATATAGTTCAAGGTGCAACTTAGCATACATATTAACGCGTGTGCATATGCAGCTATTGACCTTTGCAAAAGAACAAGGCTACAACATGTCTAGGCCGAATATTGACTTTTTCGTGGTATATCTAGGCAGAACATTGACTTTTTTTATGGTATGTCTGGCAGATTGTGGTATTGAAGATAGCGAGGAGCAGGGCAACTTACCACACTGTCAACTGAAACACCCAAGATTTCTGTGTTGATCTCCGCAAATTCTGCGTGACGGTCACTGAAAGCGGTGATTTCTGCAAGATGGGTTCACAAATTTTGAACAAAGCAATCCAATTCAGTTAGATTCATTCAGCATCCATTAAGATTAAAAACTTGTACGAAGAATTGGAGATTGTGAAAACAAACAAACCTGTAGGACAAACAAATGTGAAGTCCAATGGGTAGAAAAAGAGAATCACATACTTCTTCCCAATGTACTCAGAGAGCTTGACCTGAAATCCCACACCAAAGCTTCAGTTGCAATGGAACAATTTCAGACTCGTTTGAGACTGCTTTTGCAGAAAGCTCTTTTATTATAAAAGCATGGAAATTTTCACTGAAAGTTCCTAGAAAATCACTTAGAAATGCCTTGAAAAGCATCTGACATATGCTTCCCTAGAAAGCGCTTTTACGACCCAAAATCATTTCAACTTTTTTCCAACAAACCCAGTAAGAGGCGTTTCTGGTTGTAGAAAGCGCTTTTAGTACACTCACAAGCAAATCCTAGACAGACCCGAAAATCGAAATTACAGAATGCGATTGCAGGAAAAAAAATCAAAAGCTATGAGTTAAATTAAAGATACGACATTGACAAATTCTTGGTCGAAAACAGCCTCGGCCTCGAAATCAGGAGCAACATTTCCGACGAGGGGAAGCTCGCCGGCGGAGGCTTTGACGATGAAGGATTTGCGGGTGTGGGAGCCGCCGCGGGGGAGGGAGGCAGAATGGGCGACGCGCGGGAGGCGGAGGCCGTGGATGGATTTGGGGAAGTTTAGGGTTTGGGAGATAGGTTTGGAGAAGGCGGCGACGAGAGGGGTGGATTTGGAGGAGGAGAAAGCGCGGGAGGGGGCGGAGGAGATGAGGGCGGCGGTGGAGGTAGCCATGGTGGTTGTGGAGAGCTCAGCCACTCAAGTCAGTGATGAATAGTGAGTGATGTGGGCTGGGAGGTCTAAGGTGGAGAAAAGGGTTGGGGTACAGTGTGAGGATAAGTAGTGGGTAGGAGGGAGGAAGCGTTGGTGGGACCTAGGTTTCAACTGAACCGGCCAACCGGCTACAGACATTTGGGGCAACCGGAAATGGGACGAGAGTAAGGGATTTGGTTTGTGGAGTTTGGTTTCTTGGTGATCAAATCTAAAGATTGGACACTATTAATAAAGTGAGGTTGATCTTGATTTGATGAAGTCTTGGTTTACTTCTTGGTAGCGGCGGACACAGGATTCGAAACTTAGGAGTTCCAGTATTATTAACGTTTAAGTTTTCAAGATACAAACAAAATGAAAAGTGGACAAAAGAATTTTTAGCTTATTCACTAAGGCATTTCGTCAGCTAAATTATGTTGCGTACGCGTCACCTGTATCAACATATACATAAGCAATTTAACGAGTGACATCGAGATAATTTTGTGAGTGGTGTTGGCGCAACCTGTCGAGATATGCTTAGCAAACATTACAACAAACACAAAAAAGACTCGTATCAAACATTCAAATAGTTCTCGGAAGATCTTCATATGAGTGTTTTTCAAACCCGAACCACCTTAGTCTCAATGTTCATTTGCCAATACTTACAAGGAACATACTCAAAAGAAAGATAAACGTCGTCCCATATAAGTCTCTCCCCGAAAGCTAGACTTGTGTCTATCTACGTGAATTCTTTTAGGCTTAGTTACTCCGGGCTGGTTAGATTAGTCTGGACTTAGGTAATATCCATTTTCTTAACCCGGCCCATTTGTGTTAGATTACTGATTTCTCCCTCTACCCCTCACCAATCACAATCTCCACAATGGTATTGCTTGGAGCATTTTAAGCCTTATCTTCTTCCTTCCCCATTTTCCCCCAAACCAACGCTCTTCAGTCCTCAGCCATGAACGGATACCCATTTAGTTAAATGGAGGTCCATTTAAGTGTAGATATGTGTTTATTGTTGTGGTGAGTGGTGACGTTTGTGCTTGATATGACGATGATGATGATATATGGAGTATCCATGGGCACCCATTAACCATCCCTAGCCATGACCAGCTGCACCCAAACAACAGCCAACCAACCAAATGCAAGAAACCCATTTCCTCTCCACCGCCATCGCCGCCACCAAACAACCCATTTTCTCCTCCATTCCCAATCTCATTCCCAAACCCTCTCATCCTCTCACCATGACTCCCACTCCTTTCCGCCGCCGAAGAAAACCCCCAACTTCCCAATCATCTCTGCCTCCAAAACGACGGCATCCCTCAAACCCTCACTAACCACTACCACCCCCCCCCACTCCGACTTCCAAGAAAAAGTCTTCTACCTCGACTATATCGGCCTCGACTTCTTCTCCCTAATCAACCACCACCCTCCGATCCTCTCCTCCCCTCTCTCCCACATCAAATCCACCGTCCACTTCCTCCTCACCTCCATCGGCTTCACCTCCCTAGAATTCCGCGGCCTCATCGGCATGTGCCCCGAAATCCTCTCCTTCCGCGTCGCCGAAATCTCCCCAATCCTCACATTCCTCCTCCGCAAAGCCCACGTCAATGGCTCCGATCTCCGCCGCATCATCAACCGCCGCCCCAGACTCTTCGCTTGCAGCGTCAAAACCCGCCTCCGCCCTACCCTCTACTTCCTCCAGAGCATTGGTATTTCCCAAGTTAACAAACACACTTCCCTCATCTCCTGCAGTGTGGAAGACAAGCTCCTGGCCCGGATCGACTACCTCAAAAAAATCGGCTTCTTCCGCCGCGACGTGCTGTCAATGTTCCGGCGGTTCCCACAGCTATTCTGTTACAGCATCGAGCAGAACTTCGAGTTGAAATTCGATTACTTCGTGGTGGAGATGGGGAGGGAGATGAAGGAGCTGACGGAGTTCCCGCACTACTTCTCATTCAGCTTGGAGAATCGGATTCGGCCGCGGCAGCAGCGGTGCATGGAGAAAGGGGTCTGTTTTCCGCTGCTGGTGTTGTTAAAGACAAGTGAGGCAAAGTTTCGTGACCGGTTGGAGTTTTGTTGTAATTCTTCCATCCCTTTTAGGAGTTCTCCTTTATGGGGTACAAATTCGGTTGATTTAGAAAATTAAAATATACAAGGCCAATTTCCAATTTTCACAAATTTACTTAATTGAGTTAAGTTTTTTAGAGTGCTAATGACAATTTCCATTAAACATTTATTTAATTTGGGGCGAAAGTGTGGAGATTTCTTGAGTTTAAGGGAGGTTTAGAAAATAATTTTGGAGATGTGATTTGTTATACATTGTACAATGATAATGGTGGTATCATAACGGCATGATTCATAATGAGAATATGTTATTTGGTAGTAGTTACATCAATTGATTTCAAAGTTTGTTCTCATGATTGCATAGTCAACAGCATATGGTCTTTGACCAAAAACAAAAAAACAAAAACAGCATATGATTCAATATCTTAGTGGATAGTCTGTTGGGTTTTCACTAATGCGTCTCGGTTTAGAACTCTCAGCTCGCTTAAATTATTATAATAGTTTTGAACCCTCTATTTCTCTTAATGATAATAATTTAAAATAAAATGTACCATAATCAACACAAATTATAGGCCGGCACAAGTGCTTTGATGAATCATCTTCAAGCTCAACCCCAATAGGATATAAGGACATGTCCTTCGATAAAAACGAGGTCATTATTCCTCTATCAAGAAACTCAAGCTTTTAAATTCCCATTCATTATTTTTTATTTTTTGGAAAATAATTCCCATTCATTATTTAACTCTAACTTAAATATCAAAGAGTCTTTGCCTCGTACATCACTGATGTAACAAGGTCAAGCCAATTTATTCATTTTTGTTGAATAATGCAATTTCATATTGGAAATTTGAAAGAAAATATTACTACTTATAAATGAATGGTTTCACTATTAATAACAAGACATCTGACATGATCATTCTCATTGTGAACAAGACCTTGACTTGACTGTTCCAATTGTGAACAAAGCTCTGACCTGACAATTCTAATTGATGACGAATCTTCTATGGCTTGAGAAAAAAGAAGGTTGCCAATGTAGAATTGGTTGGAGAATGCAATCTCATATCAGAAACTTGACATTATATTTACTACTTATTCATGAATGATTCCATTACTAATCACACCCATATCTTTTGTGATAAAATTTAACACATGTAAGTGGTGACTAGTAGTGGACGGGCATCCCGACTCTAAAATCTTAACATTTCTTAATTTTAGAAACACTCAAATAATTTTACTCCATGTGAAATTCATTTCCCACATTGTTCACTCTTCGTAAATTAGAAAGAGAACAATACAGTACAATTATTTTTGGCACGTGTCATGGACCCAATAGTAGTAGCACCAAAGTTATATATGTCCCTTGTGGCTAGCTGAAGCTAGGGTTGGAGGAGATGTGAGAGTCAGTGAGAAATGAGCCGTCAAATAATCAGAAAATTTTGTTTAAAGCCAAATAAAGGCGCGGATCAGCGATTCTCCTTGTATTTTTCGTTTGTTGTCTTTTCTTTTAGCAGGTTGCAGTTTTTGCCCCATATTTTTGGGATAATTCGAAACTGACCATTCAATATACTATTTTTCTAAAGATTCCACGCCGTTTGGTGCTTTTTACTTTTTCTTTTACATTCCATTGATATAAGTATAAGAATGTTATAAATAGGTCAAAGTTAGAGAGATAACTTTTTTCTAGTGACAAGAGCGAAGCAGGTGTAAAATATCATACTGTAACTATAACACAAGGGTATGACAAATAAAATATCATACTGATGTTATTGATCTTTTCTTCTTACTCTTGTATATTTTGATAGCCATCGGAGCGTTCTATTTATAGAGTAACTCCAAACAAACATATTAATTACATATGGAAATTTATAGCATGCAACTTTCGAAAATACGATCTCCTTCATTTCCAAAGTTCAACATTATTGTGTGTGGGTATTGAAAATCTATGTGGGCATTCATTAATCTGCCAATATTTTCAACACTGCCAATGTTTTCAACACTCCCCCTTGGATGCCCACATATCAACATCAGTTACCTCGTTAAAACCTTGCTCGGAAAAACCCAGTGGGAAAAAACCATAGTGAAGGAAAAAGAGTATAATTTTACTTTGATTGTTGATATAGTGTTAAATATGCTCATGTTGCCTCGTTAAAACCTTAATAGGAAAAACCTAGTGGGAAAAATCCTAATCGAAGGAAAAAGAGTACAACATGCATGTATCATGGATGCTCCCCCTGACATATATCTCGCCCTGATTCCGCATTCTCCAAATTTAGCTGTTTGGTAAGTCAACGTAATCTGATACTCTGCATTATCTTTTGAAATGTGCATTTTGGTAGAGATTTGGTGAACAAGTCTGCCAGATTTTCATTGGAATGAATTTGTCTGATTTCAATAACTTTAGCCTTTTGAAGCTTATGTGCACTGAAAAACTTTGGAGATATGTGTTTAGTCTTATCGCCCTTGATGAATCCTTCATTCATTTGGGCAACACATGCTGCATTATCTTCATGAATGATAGTTGGAGTGTCTGTCTTTGAAGTTAGACCACATGAATTCCGAATATGATAGATTTTTGATCTTAACCAAGAACATTCACGACTTGCTTCATGTAAAGCAAGTATTTATGAGTGATTTGAAGATATAGCAACTAATGTTTGCTTTGTTGAGCGCCATGAGATTGCTGTATCTTCATTCTTGAACACATATCCATTTTGTGAGCGGGCTTTATGCGGGTCAGAGAGAAAACCAGCATCTACATATCTAACAAGGACCTGGTCATTTGTGGATTTCTCTAAGTAGAAGAGACCCATGTCTGTTGTCCCACGAAGGTATCGCAATACATCTTTGACTCCCTTCCAATGATGAATTGTTAGAGCATAGCTATATCTTGCTAACAAGTTGACTGAAAAAGCTATATCTGGTTTAGTACATTGTGCAAAATACAATAAAGCACATATTGCACTTAGATATGGTACTTCTGGACCAAGGACCATTTCATCATCTTCTTTTGGACGGAATGGATCTTTCTTAATGTCTAGATAACGAATGACCATTGGTGTGCTGAGTGGATAAGCCTTGTCTATGCTAAATCACTTCAGGATTTTTTCAATGTAAGTTGATTGGTGGGCCAAAATTCCGTTAGCACAATGCTCGATCTGCAGGCCGAGACAAAATTTTGTTTTTCCAAGGTTTTTCATTTCAAATTCGCTTTTCAGATATTCAGCAGTTTTATTGAGCTCTTTAGGGGTTCCAACTAGGTTTATATCATCGACATATACTACCACTATAGCAAATTCAAAGTTGGATTTCTTAATGAACACACAAGGGCAAATGACATTGTTGATATGTCATTTTTTAATCAAATACTCACTGAGACGATTATACCACATTCGTCCAGATTGTTTCAGCCCATACAATGATCACCTTAATTTGATTAAGAGCATACCTCGTGGTTTGTTAGTTGTTTCATGCAACTTAAGCCCTTCTAGGACTTTCATATATATGTCAATATCTAATTCTCCATATAGATACGCTGTGATGACATCCATAAGTCGCATGTCAAGTTTTTCTGAAACCACTAAACTTATTAAGTAACGGAACGTAATTGCGTCCATTACGGGAGAGTATGTCTCCTCATAATCAATTTCAGGTCTTTGCGAAAAGCCTTGTGCAACGAGTCGTGCTTTATATCTTGCAATATCGTTTTTCTCATTGCATTTCCTTGTGAATACCCATTTGTAACCCACGGGGTTTATACCAGGCGAGGTTTGGACTACTGGTCCAAAAACATTTCGTCTTTCCAAGGAATTTAATTCTGCCTGGATTGCATCTTTCCACTTAGCCCAATCCTGCCTCTGTTTGCATTCATCAACAGAGCAGGGCTCAATATCGTCACTTAATATGATTTCAGTGGCTACTGCGAATGCGAACATGTCGTCGATGATTACTTCATTCCAATTCCACAATTCATTAGTATAAGCATAATTTATGGAGATTTCTTTGCTTTCATGTATCTCTGTTTCTTCATGTACATGTGTTTCATCAAGGACATTTTCTTTTTCTGAAAGTACAGAATCATGAATCGTGGATTTGTCATTCATTTTCTCTTCTTGAATGATTTCATTTGGATTCAATTGTACTATCGTCTTTCTCTTTCGAGGAGCTGAATCTTTTGAACTAGGGGGTCTACCACGCTTCAGGCATGCACCAGATGAATCATTCGCTGCCACCTTATTTTGTCCAACAGGGACATCAATTCTTGCAGGTGCATTTGCAGCTGGTATATGTGATTTTGTGTCACACCCCAAATTCGAAAATAAGAATGATAATCGAATTAGGGCATGAATAGAAAGAAAAAAAAACACTAAACTATTACAACGAAAGTATGATGGAACCAGAGCCATCTAAAAGTTCATTTAGATATGTTTATTTAATACATCTCGAGTTTAAAGAGTTCCACTCTTACCACACACTCCTAAGATACTAACTACACTTTACTTTAATTACAACTAGGAACCAGCACACACATGATATGGCTATTCATTTAGAGACAGGTCATCATCATGTTCCTCCATACCAGTACCTGCAATAACTAATAGGGTGTGAGCATTTCATGCTCAGTAGGAACCATATGTCCATCAAATTCATTTATCACGATTAATCAAAGTGCCATGCATCATACAATACGGTAAAATACAAATGCTATGACAAAGAAGTACCCATGAACTCACTCCCTTCTAATCTAGTCAACACATACCTAAGGCAACCAAGCCTGCACGTCTCATACTATGCTTATACCACTTGGCTCCGAATACCTTAAAATATGAGTTAATTCCTGTTCATCCCTTAAACCCAATTTTCGTAGTTAAACTCTCAGTTTCCACTTTATTAAACAGGCACTTCCCCCGACGCCCAATTGTATATTCAAGCCCTACACCCTACGCCTGACATATACAAGATTTCATTATTTTAATAATCAACCAATTGTATACTCAAACCCTGCACCCTACGCCTGACATATACAAGGTTCATTATTTTATATTCAAGGCAAACTTCTGCCCTTGAATATCCTCACAACTCAAGCACTTTACAAGACTTAACACAACTTTTTTTTCTTGCTTTGCAATGCATATGTATATGTCATGTTCACATAGATATCAAAACTCACAAATACAATTGTAAACCTCAACATATTCAATCCAGCAATTTTACATATCTCAACCATTCATCAAAACATAACAACATTTAACATAGTCACTATATAAAATACACCGGAAATGAACCATCAACCCATAACACAACCATGACAAACAAATAATTCAATCTCAACCAAGCATTTCATTACTACTGTATTAGATATAATTATTAATATCACAAAGATTAACCATGATATAGACCTATTATTAGGAAATAGAGTCCCTACCTCGTGTCCAGCTAACTATAATACCTCTCTAAGCCTCGGAAGTGTCCGGAGTCACTCCCAGGCCTAACATCACGTAAACAATAGTAAAAGTTAGCATAAAACTGGAAATGACAATTCTATTTCAGCCTAACAAAGATTTACCCAAATATACCCATCACAACCCCGTGAAAAACCAAACTTAAAGTCCCCATATTGACCCCATTTTCATCCCTCAAAACTCCATGGAAAAGGATGAAATTACTTGGATTTTAAAGCTCAACAAACCTAGTTCCTAATCTACTAAGAGTTTCTCAAAATGGATTTAAGAGAAGAAAATAATCAAGCTCCAAAGTTGAGTTCACAAACAGTTTTTCTGCAGAAAATCTGCAGATTTCCAAATTTTTCCCACATTTTCCAATCATATTTTTCCATAGAAAATCTCAACCAAAATCGATGAAATAAATTGGGCTTGGATCCTTGTCATGTCTAATTTCAAATATATAAGAAGACTCTTTGAAAAGGTGTAATGGATTGAGAGAAAACAAGAGCCGAAGTAAGTCTCATGAACCGCAGTTTTCTAGAAATCAAAGTTGCAGGGGTAAGAAAATAGAAAATTAACAAATTTAAGCTAACCTTTTGTACCAATAGAAGAACACACCAGCACCCTTTCAGCTCCCCTCTTCCGATTTCCTACTGTTCCCTTTCCAAAACCTCTCGCTCTCCTCATTTTCCGACCGATCTCTCTCGCCCTCACTTTCTCTGTAAACATTCCCTCTTTTATCCAGTTATCATCTTCTCTCTCGCTCTCGCAGACTGCACCGCTCTACAGCCCTGGGTTTCTACTTATTGTCATACAAAGTCGGCTGATTCTTAGATATGAATGAACTAAAAGCCCTTTAAATTGGCTATGGTTTTTTGGTCCAATGAGAATAGAACAAACAACTTAATAAAATAATGTAAAAGAAAAGAAAATGAATAATATGAATATGTAGTTCAAATACTACCGTAATGGTGTACTGAACTTATTTGGTTCAAAATAATAGTAAATTAGAGTATAGAAAAAAATGAAAAAATGGAATTAATGATTAAATAAAAAGTAATACGAAACTTTCTGAAATTAATAAGTATATACAACACATAATTATATATAATTATTTTTGAAAATATAGGTCCTCATATTTTGTCACTTTCATAGCATCATTAAATGCATCTGGCATTTGATTAGCAATACTTTGAAGATGAACGATCATTTTCACTTCATTTTCACGTTGAATGCTATGTGGATCAAAATGAGACAAGGTGGGAACAACTCATGTCAGTTCTTGCCATTCTTCTGGAACGGTCTTTTCTCCCCTAACGATGGAAAAATTGTCTCATCAAAGTGACAATCAGCAAAACAAGCTGTAAACATATCACATGTCAAGGGTTCCAAATATCTAATGATAGATGGTGAATCAAAACCCACATAAATTCTCAGTCTGCACTGAGGTCCCATTTTAGTGCGTTGTGGTGGTGTAATAGGTATATAAACAGCACAACCAAAAACTCGTAAATGTGAAATGTTTGGTTGATGCCCAAACACGAGTTGTACTAAGGAGTATTGGTGGTTGGTTATAAGTTTCCATCGAACCAATGATGCAGCATGTAAGATTGCATGTCCCCATGCAGAAACTGGCAATTTTGTTTTCATGAGCAGAGTGTGAGCTATTAACTGAAGCCGCTTGATCATTGCTTCTACTAAACCATTTTGAGCATGAACATGAGGAACAAGGTGTTCAACATCAATGCCCAATGTCATGCAGTAATCATCAAAAGTTTGAGACGTAAATTCACCAACGTTATGAAGTCGGATTGACTTAATGGGGTAATCTGGGAACTGTGCTCGTAACTTAATTATCTGAGCAAGAAGTCTCACAAAAGCTACATTCCGAGTAGACAAGAG
This sequence comes from Heteromeles arbutifolia, assembly GCA_024362995.1. Classification (NCBI taxonomy): domain Eukaryota; kingdom Viridiplantae; phylum Streptophyta; class Magnoliopsida; order Rosales; family Rosaceae; genus Heteromeles; species Heteromeles arbutifolia. The sequence goes on along the minus strand of JANCRC010000010.1, from coordinate 3,762,537 downwards.
ACAAACATGTGACCATCGAGTAGATGCATCAACCAAAACCAAAAAATATCGGAATGGTCCACAAGATGGTTGAATAGGCCCACAAATATCCCCTTGAATTCTTTACAGAAATAATGAGGATTCAGCATCAACCTTTAGTTGTGAAGGTCTAATTATCAACTTCCCTTAAGAACAAGCCTTGCAAGGGTTATCATTTGAGATAGCAATGTGTTTGCTCAATAATGGATGTCCATTAGAGTTGGTAATGATTCTACACATCATGGTAGATCCTAGGTGACCCAGACGGTCATGCCAAAGCATGTAAACTTTTGAATCAATGAACTTCTGGTTCATGACAGTAAGTGATTCAATTGTCTTTATATATGTATAATACAATCCACTCGACAAACCACGCAACGTCTCCAATATACGCTTCTGGGTATCATTAGAGGTAATGCATAGATACTTCACATTTTTTGCACTTTTCGTTTCAATGTGGTATCCATTTAAACGTATGTCTTTAAAATTCAACAAATTTCGAGTACATCGAGTAGCGTATAACGCATTCAGTATGGATAATATTGTTCCATTTGGTAACATAATATGGGCTTTCCCTGCGCCTTCAATCACATCTGATTGCCCTGATATTGTTGTTACCCTTACTTTTGTAAGCGTCAATCTTGAGAAATACTTTCGATCTCGAAGTATTGTATGCGTGGTTGCGCTGTCTGCAAGACAAATATCTCCGCCATTTCTTATGTTTTGAGAATGACCATAGTTTTTATCCATGCTCGATGAGTAAGGGAATCACAGTTAAAAGCAAGTTATAACAGGAAATTTAAATGCCACTTTTATTGAATCTGAAATGCTAGTTTTAAACTACAAGATTAGTACATCAAACATAAACAATTCAGTCGGATCGGTACACTTCATTCCCCATTTCCACAATGAAGTCCGAGACATCTAGGTGGGTTATGTTCAACTGCCATGATAAGTCACACACTGGATCAGGTATATCCGTTGGTTTAGCCTGGTCGAGAAAATTGGTCCCGGCACCCTTATTCTTGAGGGAGGCTTGATACAGATCCACCAGATGTTTTGGAGTACGACAAGTACGCGCCCAATGCCCATTTCCACCACACCTATGGCATGCTTCTTCAGAGTTTCTGGAAGCATTGTTCATATGAGACTTACCTTTGTGGCGATTCACATTTTTGAAGCTCGGGCCTGAATTATGCATTGGAACCTGGTTGTGAAACTAGACACTATGATTCTTGCCTTTCCCATTCCACCATCCTCGCTTGTGGCCATGTCCTCGTTTATGATTATTGCCACCAGAAGATGTGGCGTTCACTTCGAGGGAAGCATCATTCACTTCTGGGAATGGTGCAGATTCAGTAAGTTGGGAATGATGATTTTTCGGCAGGAGCTCATTGTTTTGTTCAGCAACCAGGAGCACAGATATCAGCTGGTTGTATTCAGTGAAACCTCGCGCTCTATACTGCTGCTTCAGGAGCACGTTTGAGGCATGAAATGTGCTGAAAGTATTTTCCAGCATATCTTCTTCAGTGATGGTTTCCCTATAGAGTTTCATCTGGGAGCTAATTATGAACATCGCAGAATTGTACTCAGCCACTGACTTGAAATCCTGGATCCTTAGGTGAGTCCACTCATAATGAGCTCTTGGAAGAATCACCGTTTTCTGGTAATTATATCTGTTTCTCAATGCCTTCCAGAGAGCTAACGGATCTTCAACTGTTAGGTACTCGCTCTTTAGTCCTTCATCAAGGTGGCGACGGATAAAGATCATGGCCTTCGACCGATCTTGAAAAGATGCACTGTTCTCCTCTTTGATTGTTTCTGTAAGATTCCATGCCTCCAGATAGATCTTGACATCCACTACCCAAGTAAGGTAGTTCTTCCCAGTAATATCCAGGGCAACAAAATCAAGCTTTGCCAAGTTCGTCATTTTCTTTTCTAAAAGAAAACTGAGATGTGTAAGAACTTGCAATAATATGTATTCTGGGTGATGTAGTGTTAGAACTTCTGGTTCTTACAAAGTTTTCATTTTGATCTTCAGGCCAAAATGATAAGCACTCGAAACTTCTGGCTCGAAATTTACATGATGAATGAGGAGGGCGATTGTACAGCACCATTCTCATTGAAATAACATAACATAGGATGAGCGATTATTCCGCACCACTCTAGTAGCAGGAAAATTTAAATACGCATAGCAGAGTGGGCGATTATACCGCACCACCTAAAATTACAAAGAAATTAAACAACAGATAAATTTAAATATGCAGGGTAGGGTGGGCGATTATACCGCTCCACCTAAAATTTGCAGTAAAATTAGATCTGCATTCCAAGATAGGCGATGATACCACACCATCTTGGATCGCAGTAAGATTAAATTTGCAGTTCAAGATTGGTGATTGTACCGCACCATCTTGGATTGCGGTAAAATTAACATAAATAAACACTGGGTTAGTAATCAAGATCTACACCAAACAAGAAATCAAAGATATATGTAACTGTTAGGTTGAGAACTAAAAGCAGGCATGGTGCAAACAATTATTCACTAGGGTATATCCAACAGTTGAGGCAGATGAAGAAGAAGAACAGTAAAATCCTTAGAGGAAACATTTTTTTTCTTTCAGCAAAGAGAAATGAGAGAATGATTAGAGAGTTGTGCTAATAACGTGTTATAAATAGGTCAAAATTAGAGAGATAACCTTTTTCTAGTGACATGAGCGAAGCAGGTGTAAAATATATAACACAAGGAAATGACAAATAAAAGAGGGATGGATAGATACTAATGTTATTGATCTTTTCTTCTTACTCTTGTATATTTTGATAGCCGTTGGAGTGCTCTATTTATAGAGCAACTCCAAACAAACGTATTAATTACATATGGAAATTTACAACATGCAACTTTTGAAAATACGATCTCCTTCATTTCCAAAGTTCAACATTACTGTGTGTGGGTATTGAAAATCTATGTGGGCATTCATTAATCTACCAATATTTTCAACACTGCCAATGTTTTCAACAAAGAACATATTTTGGGATTAGTCTGTTTATATTGGTCTTTTTAGACCTATTTATTTGGGTACTTCAACTAATTTTTTATTTTGGGCATCATAAATACATCGACTGCAAAAATTGTAAAGAGGTATAATATTTAAACGTAGTTTCTTGTACCCTAACTGTCGCTCTTGTATTAATTTTAATCATATCTCTTCTGTTTGGTTCGTGAATGAGAAGATCAAAAATATGGTAAAACAACAATAGAATTAGGAAACTTATCCACAAGAGTGCATGAAACTCGTGAAGGGGGTATTTCATACGTTTGACACGACTTGAAAAGACATTTAATGCATCTTTATATTTTCGAAAATTACTCTGGTTGTAAATTTAATATACCACTTTTGAACATGAAACGTAACGTTCGTACTAAAAATATGTATGCATTTGATTCCTATTATTGCATTTGCATAAACCAAATGGGAAAGTGAAAAAAAAAAAAGGTAAATTACAAAAAACTACCTCAACTATTGATATTACGACACTTTCATACCTCATTTTTTAAAGTTGACAATGTCATACCTCATTTTACGAATTTGTGTCAATGTCATACCGCCGTCAGTTTTTCTGTTAAGTGCTGATGTGGCTACATTCGGGTCCCACTCACTAATCCAACTAGATTAAAAAAATATTATATTTAATAATTAAAAATTAAAAATAATAATTTTTTTTATGATATTAAATCTCTATCTCTCTTCTCTTTCTTCCCCCACCCCTCTCTCTCCTCTTCTCTGCATCCTTTCCCACCCATCCCCCCCCCCCCCCCCCCAAAACCTTCCTCCTCCGCCCTCGCAGAACCCAGCTCCCCTTCTCCCATTACCCCCCCAACCCCAACCCCCCATCCCAAACACCCGCGGCCACTGTCTCTTCCTCAATTCACCCATGTTCCACGTGTTCCACCAACCCGCCCCCCTCTATCGACCTGTTTTCCCACCACCCCCCCTCCTGCACACCCATTACCCTCACCAAATTAATCCCTGTAAATATCCCAATTCCAGCCAAACCCTAACCCTAGAATTTTGAATTCGCCAATTTCAAAAAACAAGAAGAAGAAGAAACGAAAAGCTTCTGCATCTCCCCCCACGCGAAGCAAATTCAAAGCTTGCTGTGATTTTGGGTTAAAGGTTGCAGAGATTAGGAATCGCTGTGGAACACCTCCGGCCACCCGCACAGTTTTACACGATTTTTGGCTTAAAAATCCCCAAATTTGGGTGGAGATCGTAGAGGGGAGGTTGTGGGTGTTGGATGGTGGTGATTCGACGAAAAAAATGGCGAAAATCGCCACAGTTGGTTGAGTTGGGTGTGCGGGTGCAAGTGCCGATGAGAAGTTGGAAAACTTCCTTTTTTTTCTCCTCTTCTTTTTTCACCCCTTGATTCCTGATTGGTCAATGGGAGGAGGGGAGCTGGGTTTTAGGGGGGGTCACAGGTATCTGGGTTTTTGGGGAGCGTGGTGAAGGAAGGTTGGGGGAAGGGGTTCTGGGGATGCAGAGAAGAAAGAGGCGTGAGAGGTGGGAGAGAAGGAGAGAGGTTGAGAGAGAGATAGATTTAATATTATAAAAAAATTAATTTTTTTAAATTTTAATTATTAAAAATTATATTTAGTGATTTTTTAATCCAGTTGGATTAGTAAGTGGGCCCCGTATGTAGCCACGTCAGCACTTAACAGAAAAATTAACAGAAAAACTGACGGAGGTACGACATTGGCACAAATTCATAAGATGAGGTATGACATTGTCAATTTTAAAAAATGAGGTATGAAAGTGTTGTGACACCAATAGTTGAGGTAGTTTTTTGTTATTTACCAAAAAAAAAAGGTATTCCCTCGTGTACATTTTCCAATTATTTCCAAACAATAAAAAGAAAGGTTTCCATTCTCGCAGGGTCAAAACAGAAATACACAAGTTTCAGGGTGGAAAATAGGAAAAAAAGTTAACAAATTAATATTTTTCGCCGTGTTCCCTCCACATCAAACCGAAACAAAAAATTCCCTCCCTTCCCTCGTTTTCTGCTAGCTCTTCCCCTAACTCCCACTACTCACTTTCCCTCTCTAACCCTCACTGTCTCTCTCTAACCCCCCCCTCTCTCTCTTTCTCTCTCTACCCCTCTCGGATCCCATTTCGCCTCCCCATAAACCCTAAACCCCCGCCCTCCTCCGCCCTCCCTCAGATTCTCTCCGATTCCCCAAACCCTAAAGATCCACCTCTCTCCTTCTCCGATCGTCTCTCGGCAATCGGAGACCGCCGCTAGTTCGAGCCGGTCGATCCCTCTATGTCCGGCTGCGCTCGAGCTCCCAACCGCCAACCAGCGCCGGCGACGGCGGCCACAGGCGGCGGCGCCCAGATCCTGCCGCCGTTGAGGCGTCACCTCGCGTTCGAGTCCACGAAGCCGCAGCCGTTCCCTCCCGACAATTACCACCGATTCGCCGGCGGTGCTCGCAGAGCTGGAGACCAAGAACCTGAAGCGATTTATGTTCGATCTCCTGTGAGTTGTTGTCATTTCCATGGATATCTGTGTGTTAATCTCACTGCGTTGGTTTGTTTGGGTGAATTGCGTTGTAATTGTTCAAAGAATTGAGGGTAATTCTGGTGATTCTGATTGGTTTTGTTGTTTAGGGTTTTGTATGAGATTGGGAACAATTTGTAATCAGAAGATTTGGATTAGCTTATAAATGCTAAATTTTAGGTCATAAGCTAAGATTGTTCACTTACCACTAAGGTAGTGCTTCTGAAGATATTTTGTAATTTGGTGGACTTCTGAAAATATTTATATTATGTTTTAATTTTGAAAGTTTGGCTAACCAAAACTACAATTGTTAGTTGTAACCGGAAAAAAAGGACAATTGTAAGTCTAGTGCATAATGCAACTTGTCAAGATGAAGCATTGTGGTGAATGTCGGCGATGTGGGGAAGCCTGAGAAATGATATGGTGTTGATGTGCATCACACTTAACGTGTTGCCTAATCTGGAGTGACGGTACTGATTTGAAAGTCGACTTTCAAGTTGTAGTATATGGCTCCTTTTTAGAATCAGTTGTTTCTCGTGGCATGTGTTGGTTTCTTCATTGGGTGTGTAAATTAATATTATAAAAGTGTAATTGGGTATCATGACTGGCGGTTCCACTCTTGGTCCTCCATTTCATCTAGATTGATTTCCAATGTTCATCTCGTCTATATATAGTTCATTTTGTAGCATATTTTAACTAGTATGGTTGCTAAGTCGCCATATGCCTAATTCTTAATAAGAATTCTTTAACTTTGCTGGTGTTTTTCAGCAACTTACTCGGAAGGATAACAATGAAGTTGAGTACAGTGATTGGACCTGCAGTCCCGGAAATATTAATATCATTCAGAGTCCCCTTCAGACTCCTCCAATGTCTACAAAAGGGGGAAGGGTAAACAATAGGTCAAAGGCTTCCAAGGGAGGTAGATCTGAACCTCAGACTCCTGTGTCAAATTTTGGTGAGTCTTCTTGTCTCTTCAGTTTTTGCTTGATCTCTACCATTTTTGGCCTAACTTGAATGAATCACTGAGATGAGCTTCAGATGCAGCTGTCCACGTGAAAGAGGTTGCATAGCATCGTTGATAATAACAAAGTCTTCTTTCTCCCTGGATAAATACAAATAGAACTCTCGACTATCTTGTTCCGTACATATTAAGAATCTAATTGGATTGCTTCTGTCAACATGCAGGTTCCCCTTCTACTCCAGCCGGAAGCTGTCGTTATGACAGTTCCTTAGGTAATCTGAGCATGAGTTTTCTTCTCTTTGACATTTGTGGTTTTTAGAGTTCGCAAGGCTGCCATATGGTGTCACTTGGAGATAATTGTGCTCAAATTTTCCAGGTCTGTTGACAAAAAAGTTCATCAATTTGATTAAGCGTGCAGAGGATGGAATTCTTGATCTAAACAAAGCAGCAGAAACTTTGGAGGTAATCATTTTCTGTCAGAGTGTATATACATACACACTGACACAAATTATCTGTATTTGGTGGTGTACTGATTGATGGTTTTACAAATGAAACAGGTTCAGAAGAGGCGGATATATGACATTACAAATGTTTTGGAAGGAATAGGTCTCATTGAAAAGAAGCTGAAGAACAGGATACGTTGGAAGTAATCTTTAATAGTTTATTCTTAAATTTCCTTTAATTTTCAAGTTCTAATAAGATTTGGAACACATGGAAACTTACTCAAGGATGCGTTACATGATTGGTTAGGGGATTTGATGCTTCAATGCCTGGAGAGTTGGATGGTGATCTCTCTATATTACAGGTATTTCAATGTTGCAAGTTCTTGTAATGCAAATGTCAGGAACTTATTTATTTATTAATTTTATTGTCCTTTGAATTGTCATGAGCATGGATTGTCTGTAGTACATAAAATTGCTGAACTTATGTTCACATAATGTTTCTTTATTTAGAGATTAACAATTTCATCTGTCTACATTGCTGTGAAAAGCATGGTGTTAAAAAATAGTTTGACAATTTAGTAGCTTCGTGAAGGAAGATAAAAGCCTAAGTTGTGGTATATCCTGCAGGCAGAAGTTGAAAATCTATCCTTACAAGAGCGCAGATTAGATGACCGAATAAGGTATATGCGATTAATTTTCTTTTTGGACTTCAACTTCACTGTTTTGAAACTATTGAAAGGTGCTGATGCCTTCACCCTTGTGCAGAGAGATGCAAGAAAAGTTGAGGGATTTGAGCGAAGATGAAAACAACCAAAAGTAATGTCTAGTCCATTAACCTTTTCAGATAATTTTTGACTTTCTTCTTTATGTTTATATTTTTAATCACTTGCTCCTATGTATACAAATACGTTCTTATCTTCAACTCTTACTCTAGGTGGCTTTTTGTGACTGAAGATGACATTAAGGGCCTACCTTGCTTCCACGTGTGTTCCATGCATCACTTCTAACACTGATTTCTACGATGGTTTAGTGTTTTCCATTATGTTAATTGCGCCTTTTCTTTTCCAGAATGAAACCCTGATAGCAATCAAAGCTCCACATGGAACCACCTTGGAAGTCCCAGATCCTGATGAAGTAAGTCAAACATAAATTTCTCTCAGAAGGTACATGTTTTATGTGCCTTCTCTCTTTGATACATTATGAATTCTTCTTCAATATGCACCAGGCTGTTGACTATCCACAGAGGAGATACAGGATAATACTTAGAAGCACAATGGGACCCATTGATGTCTACCTTGTCAGGTATTGTTTCCTTTTTCTTCTTTTGTGGACGAAATATCTTTATACATTTGAGGTACTCTCCCTTTTTGTTTTGCATGTTCGGTGGATTATCAATGATGGGAATGTTTGTGTTGATGTTTATTTATTTACTTGTTTATTGTTTTATGTGTATAATTTGGTGTTTAGTCAATTTGAGGAAAAGTTTGAGGATGTGCAAGGAGCTGAGCCACCTGTGAGCTTCCCAATGGCTTCTGGTTCTGGGTCCAATGAACACCCAATAACAGAAGTGGTAACTGTTGAAAGCAGTGGGAAGGAAATTGAGCCTTGGCCGCAACAGGCTCATCACACGTGCTCTGACATAAACGCTTCTCAGGAGTTTGCTGGGGGAATGATGAAGATTGTTCCTTCTGATGTTGATGTAAGTATAGTTATTCTGACTGATTTGTTTTCTTAGCTGTAAAGGTAAAGAGAAAAACATCATTTCCAAGGTTGAAAGTCAACTAGTGAAAATGATAAGAGTAAAAAGTGTAGCTTGCATATAAGTCTCAGATTTGAAGCTTGTTAACTGGACTACTTATCCCTTAATGGATGTGAAGGTGCAGCATAAGATGTGCAATTTTATTTGTTTGTATGATGATATCAGAAAGCTGAGCAAAATATAGGAAGACTTATTACGTGGATACTTTTATCGGACATATCAGTTACGTGGATACTTTTGTCAGACCTATCAAAGTATCAATTACCTATGGCTTGAGCTATATACTAACAACCTTTGCCAGAAGAATAGAGCACACGGAGTTCCATATGCCCTCGTAAAAGATTTTTCAGAACCATGTATACTCTCAATAACGTATACATCGACATAATATTTAGATTCTTGCTAATACTATATATCTTTTTGTTATTGTTACAGAATGATGCAGACTACTGGCTTTTGTCTGATGCCGAAGTTAGCATTACAGATATGTGGAGGACGGATTGTATCCTTTTTCAAAATTGTTTCCCCTTTTTCTTTTCACTCTCTTTTCCTTCTTTCGGTTTTCTGTTCAATTAAATTATTTTTTCACTGTGTGAATGATCGGTTCCTTCACTATGACAACTACAGCTGGTGTTGGATGGAATGGAACAGACATTCTTCATGCTGACTTTGGAGTGACTGATGTTAGTACACCAAGGCCACAAACTCCGCCATCTAGGGTTGTTGAAGTCCCATCTCATGCAGTTAACTTTGCTCAAAGGTGAATCTTCGTTTGTGTAACGGGGTATCTGTAGAAATTTCGTGTATCTACCATCAGTGGCCTTCCATCTGTGTCAAGTATTGCTAGGAGATGCAACACGGGCGAAGCATTTGGAAGAAGCTGATGGATGACTAGCTGGGAACTATTGTTATACTGTACAGTTCAGTATGTCCTTGACCCCTGTTGTAGGAATAAAGAGTTCATCGTAAAACTGTAGAAGCTGCGGATATTCAGCAGGGAGCGAAACATTGAGGGATGGCACGTCCAATAATGGTAGGCGACTCTACATACGGGAGAATAGTAATGCTGAATCTGGTTGTATGATGCATGCTCATTCATTAATGCATGCACACACCATGAGGGGGTTCTGTTTGGAATCCTTGTCTGTAAATGCTGTGATTTTAAATATGCAGGACCGGCGTGCCGGATACTGTTAAGGCAGCAAAGGTTTTCTAGTTCTCAGTTCTATCTGATTTTAACTTTAAGACTGCTAAAACATATACAATAGCCAACATCTTTTGTTAACTCTCTTTTTGGTCCAAGGTGCATTTCATTCGAAACATTTTTGTGAAAATCTCGTCGAAAACCTCTATATGCCCATTTTGGTATTCCATTATTTAGAAATTCTATGCGTACGACGTTTATCAATAGCATATCAAAATGAGTCACTTCTGTAAGAATTGTTCCATAAGTTTATAAGCGTCACTTCCATCATAGAACTGAGTTTAGTTGTTGACTACAGTCGTGTGTTCTCAGCTTCTTATATTTGAAGTTTAAAGTTCGAATTATCTGCTGTTAATATAAATTATTTCGAAATGCACTCACTTTCCTCGTAATTAAGGTAATGTTACTAACCGTGGGTAATGTTAGTAAATTTAAATTTTTAAACTCAATTTTATAAACCGTAGTCGTTGATGATTGAATTATTATTAAAGTGTTGATTAATGTATTTACTTGTTGTGACATATTATTTAGTTTAAAATTTTAATACAAATTTTTTATTTAACTCCCATTATCCTTTTAATTTATATGGTTCCTTTTCCTGTCTTTTTATAGTTGAAATATTCCCGCTATCAGAAACACGGGCTAACAAGGGAGGAGGATTCTCTCCTCCTTTTTCCTCACACCTCCATCATTTTTTTGTTTGTGTGGTCACGGTTAAGCCACGCCAATATTTTATATTGATTTTTTTTATAGAGATAATAAGGCAAAAAGACGTGGTGGCTTAACCGTAATCACACAAACAGGGAAATGATGGAAGTGTATGGAAAAAAAAAGGAGGAGAGAGTCCTCCTCCAACAAGTAGTCCAAAAAAAAGAACCAGATCCTCTTCTGAGCAAAGGGTGAGGATCCTCATGACCAGGCTCATCGGACCGTTGAAATTTTATCCAACGGTAACAATTATTATAACTCTTAGAGGAATCTCTTGTTCGTAGCTGTTGAATAAAATTTTAACGGTCCGATGAGCCTGATCATGAGGATCCTCGTCTTTTGCTTACGAGAGGATCCTGGTTCCCAAAAAAAGGGATAAATTGAGCGCAGCGCAGGCTCGTCCAGGGTGGCGGGCCGCAAACGACAATTTTTCAAAAACCAAAAAGAAGAGTGTTTTGCGCGTGAAGATAAAAACGACGTTTGTTTTAGGCCAATTATTGCCAAAACGCATCCGCCGTGAACCCAAACCGCGTTTCACGTTCCACTCTTGCTCTCTCTCTCTCTCTCTCTCTCTCTCACGCACATTTTGTTCTTCTGCTTTGCTTTCAGCTGCTCTACTATGGACGATTCAACCGTACTCAGCCCGCACCCGGCGACCCCACTACTCTCGTCGGGGAAGCTCCGCCGCAGAAACTCTATCTGCACATCCGTGGTGGTCCCCGCCAAACTCAGCCTGCTCTCCGCCACCACCACTCCTACCTCAACTACCAAGCTCCGGCGCCTCCACAACTCCAGCCTCCCCGCCCAAAACGGCGGCGTTTCGGGCACAGAGCCACTCCAACTGGACCTGGAGCTCCTCTCGAGAGAGAGCTCCGAATCCTACACTTCTTTCAAAGACCTGCTCCCCTCGTCCGCCGCCGTGAATTCCCCCACCGCTGCCTCCGCCAACAACTCCGGCTACGAAATCTCCATTCGCAACCGCCTCGTTAAGCAGGCCGCCTGGGCCTACCTCCAGCCCATGTCCTCCACCTCCGGCCCATCTGGCCCAAACTTCCTCCGCCGCCTCTGCCTCAAGCTCTCCCCCTGCCTCTCCTTCTTCACCCACTGCGTCGTCCCCTTCCTCTCCCAAGCCCTCCGCCGCACACTCCGCTGCATCGGACTCGCCACCTAACACAATCTGCCACTTTTTGTCATCTGTATATATTATAAATTTTTTACTCAAAAGGAAACAAAATTGAATGAAAGAATTTGAATTTATATACGAATTCAGAATTCGATCAATCAATCAATCAATTGCTGTTTCTGGGATTTGTACAATTTCTGTTTCTCCTTTTTTGTTTTTCTTTTGTGATCACAATCTAATCTGTCACTGGATTGGCTTGGAAGGCCTGAGCCGGAGCTTCTCGGTCAGCTCGTCAACCTGTCCACCATTTGTTTGATGTCGGGACTGAACCACCTTTGGGGACCTCGGAGGCTCAGACATGGCGCCGGTTGACTATGGCGGCTCTGCCATTGGGTGTTGCTGGTGGGGATTCTGGCGGCCACTTGTTCTTTCCACTCTGTTTGCGAAGCGGCACGTTTGGCTGCTGCGGTGCTGGCGCTGTGGCGTCCTGCTGATCATCATCGGCTGTCTGCGACTGTGAGGTTGGTTCAAAAAATCAATCAAACAAAAACAATGAATTTTCAGTAACCCCTTTCCCAGAAAAATTCAAATCTTCGTTTTTGTGCACGAGATGAATTGTTTCTTGCTCATATGGCATGCATGAACCAGGTGAATGAACGACTGGATGCGCGATCAAGGATTCTGATGCATACTATACTTCGATCGATGCTAGAGAAACCCAAGAAGTGTATTGCATTGTAAATGTGGCCTACCTCGGTGGTGGTTTTGGTGGCGAACTTTGTGGAGTTAGCAGCCAAGAACTGAAGGGCTTGGAGGAAAGCAGCGTGGCCGTATTGGGCGCAGTTCTGCCAGTAGAAAACAGTCAAATCCCAGGCTCTTGCTCTCATCTCAAGCAACTTCCTGTCTATGTCTGTCTCATGCTTTGCTACATATGGCCTCAGGAAGGTCTTGTACACAAACCCAGTTCCCTACAACCACATTTCAAATGTCATACCAATGAATCAATTGAAAATTTGTACGACTGTGTTTATGTTGTCAAACTGTCAATGCGGATTCTGAATGCTGACGGAATGTATGTTCAGTCAAATTCACAAGCAAACAATGTAAGTCTAGAGCAAATATATGCACATTTCAAATGGTATTCCAATGAATCAAACTGAATATTTGTATAACAGGATATGTTGTCAACTGTGAATATAAATCACTAATTATGTGAAGTGTTGCTTGAATGTTGATGGAATGTATGTTCGGTTATTTTCCAATTCACAGTCTGCCAACATAAATCTAGGACGACGTTATGTGAATTTAATCAATCGCTCGAAATATGTGTTTCGTACCTTGGTCTTTGGATACCATAGGTAGATGAAAAGGGCCACCTTCCCCTCACCATACATGGGCAACCTTCACATTTTTTCACAAAAGTAACTTAATATGGGTCACAATTCAAATAACAAATGAATACTAAAATGATGAAAAATGAGTTTATAGTTAGAGAGTGACTTGTACCATGAGATGAAAACATCTCCAACCCTCTCGAGAACTGTGAGCATTGCCACAATTATCCTGTAAAAACGACATGTTATTATCCAAAGTTAATGACACCATTTAAACAACCATTTAACAAATTATTGGTTGAATTGCTACCAAGAAGATAACCCCATATGGGGAAAGACCTGGGGACGTTAATGTGGTGGTATCTCAAACTTATCACACATCAGTACGTGTTGTAATTTTCTCACATAGCGTCGCATGATTGGTTTGAAATACCGTCACATTGATGTAGATAGGGTGTTTTACGTACCAATATTGACACCAAAAGCGGAGTTCTTCAATCTCAACTCGGTTCTTCTCCACAGTTTTATAACACTCAAATGCTGGGTATGCATACCCAAGAAACAATCTGCACACCCCCAACCAACAAAACCAATACTAAAAAAAACAACCCAAATACAAAATCAAAGGTAAAGTCGAAGATCAAGATTAAAAAACTGGATTAACATTAATGACAGAACATTAACATACATAAGAATTCTGGTAAGCAAGCTTCCCAACATCTTTAGATTCCTAATACCACCACACACAAATTATATCCCTGCAACACGAAACTACATTATAAATTCGACCCCGAAATTGCATTACTTCGACTCCCGAAAGAAAAGAGAATGTTAAGATTTCAGAGAGACGGACAAACGATGATTGATTGATACCTTCTCGTTGAGAAGGAGTCCAAAAGGAAAAAATAAGAAGTCCGAGCGGAGAGCCAGAACCAAAAATGCCCACCATGTGAGGAGCTCCAATTAACCAGGAAGAAGGAAGGGATTAATATTATTCTTTGAGGAGAAATGGGGTTTTATTTAATCTCTGGTTCTGTGAAGGAAAATGTGTTTTGAGGAGAGAGAAACAAGAGAGAGAGAGAGAGAGAGAGACATACACAAATTCGCAGGGAGTTTGAGACGGGAAGAAATTGCCAAGTTTCTATATATTCTATATTTGTATATGTATCGATTGCATATATATATATATATATATGTATGTACGCACACACACTATGGAGTTTTGGGCGGTTAAGTTGTTAATCCACAACAGGATTATATTAGATTAGATTAATTTAATTAATATATGAGAGACGAACAGAGATGTGGATTTTAATTAGAGGATTTCTTGCGATGGACGCCTCCTTACGATTTTACGCGAAATTCTGTGAGGAGGAAGGGACTTCTCGGGAATTGTCGTCAATGACGGATTTACCCTTTGGCGGTTTGGTTTTGGTGAGGGTATTTTTGTCGGTACCTAGTCACTAGGGGTACAAATGTGTTCAATATTTATAACTGTGGTTTGTTACTAGTTGTCATATTTTAAAAATTAAAAAAAAAATTAAAATTTGGTTTTTCTGTTTAATATTTTGTTTTAACAATTAAGAACAAAAAATTCCACTAAACTAAAATGAAATGAAAGAGAAATAGAGGGAGGGATGATGTCACATCCCGACCGGGGACGGATTACTTCCTGGGCCCGCTCCACCACCGTAGCACGATATTGTCCGCTTTGGGCCCCGACTACGCCCTCACGGTTTTGTTTCTGGGAACTCACGAGTAACTTCCCAGTGGGTCACCCATCCTAGGAGTGTTCTGGCCCCCTTCTCGCTTAACTTCGGAGTTCCTATAGAACCCGAAGCCAGTGAGCTCCCAAAAGGCCTCGTGCTAGGTAGGGATGAGAATATACATTTAAGGATCACTCCCCTGGGTGATGTGGGATGTTACAATCCACCCCCCTTAGGGGCCCGATGTCCTCGTTGGCACACTTCCGGCCAGGGATTGGCTCTGATACCATTTGTCACATCCCAGCCCGGGGCGGATCACTTCCCGGGCCCGCTCCACCACCGTAGCACGATATTATCCGCTTTGGGCCCCGACTACGCCCTCACGGTTTTGTTTCTGGGAACTCTCACGAGAACTTCCCAATGGGTCACCCATCCTGGGAGTGCTCTGGCCCCCTTCTCGCTTAACTTCGGAGTTCCTACGGAACCCGAAGCCAGTGAACTCCCAAAAGGCCTCGTGCTAGGTAGGGATGAGAATATACATTTAAAGATCACTCCCATGGGTGATGTGGGATGTTACAGATGAGCGTTTAGAAAGAAGTAACAGAGTCTTTATTTAAAAGAATTTCTATTTTTTTAGGCAAAAATGAGACTAGTTGTGGGGCTATTATGCATCAGATTTTAACGATTCAAATTGTTTATTTTTTTAAGTCTTCATCCATAGATTATTTAATCCGAAACTATTTACTCATTTGATTAACATGATGAAATTTCAATATTTCTTAAAACATAATATTCATCAATTTCTTTGAACTCAATTAGATGTCTCAAGCATTTTCGATTTGGCTAATATTTTGCAAGAATGATCTATAGAGTGCAACTTGAAGAATAAACAGTTCGCATCATTGAAATTCGTCTCATTATCCATTAAAATTTCAATTTATACAAAGTTGTCTAAAATAATAATCTATGTATATAATTGAAGAAGAAGAGTATGGTGAAACATTCAAAAATGTCATTGTAAATTCATTAAAGTCTGTCCGTATGCAAACAAGATTTTGTCATGTATGGATACGTATAACTACTTTCAGTTTTTAGTATTTTGTTTTCCTCAAAAATGTCATTGTAAATTTATTAAAGTCCGACAAATATTTCAAGAAATAATACGAATTTGTTGCAACGTTGCTTATGATGATAAATCTTTAAAGTAAGAGTTGTGTGAAGTAAACTTAAATTGAAGAGTTAAGAGAAGCGTATAAAGCAATGAAGTTTAATTGAGTTATACGAACCATATTCATATTTAGTGGACTATTTTATTTTATTTTTATTAAATCAAAATGAGGTTTTAGAGCCTCATGCACCAAGGCAAAATCGTAGCAAGTCCGTCGCAATTTTTGGAAATTTTTTTTAGGAAAATTAATGAAAAGAGTTTGAAAACTTTGAGTTTTAACGATAAGAACAAAATAAAATGTAAAGTGAATAGTACCAGGATTGACTTTTTTAGTGTACAAATGTGGTTTTTCGTTAAAGTGAACAGTACTAGGAACTTTTCGTTAAAGTTCCTTTTTTTTTTTTTTTACTTTTAGTGAATTTATTAAGATTTTTTTTGTCAATAAGAATTTTCAAATATAAACACAATAAAATGAGCAAAAATGCCACGTGGCAAAACATGAATATCCACCAGGCAACGGAGACTAACAAGAAGGAGATATTTTTCAACGTGCTCAGAACACAGAGTGATACGTTACATGATATTATATATAATTATGTTTTAGAATCACTGAAAAATCTTTCGACAAGAAAGCTCTAACTTGTGAACACATGTAAAATATTGTCAGTATTTTAGTTTATTTCATAGTTTTCCATTAAATATAAATAAAATAGAATAGGCCTCTTGTAATCCACCACAAACAGTAGCCCATAATCTGCATATGGTTAAGTTAAGCTCGATTGCCCGAGAGCTGTTCTCCCAGTTCTTCACAGCAGCGGCCTCCATGGCAGCAAGCAGTTCCTTCTTTGGGGGGCCTGCCGATGTCGATTTTGTTGAATTTTTCAAACAGGCCGGGAACCTCACTTTCAACAACACTGATAAAGTCATCAATTTGATAATTACTACCTACTCAATTCATCAGAGGTAGAGTTTTATCACAAAAAACATGAGTTTTTTTTGTTTTGTTTTGAAAACACAACATTATCTACACTAAGGGGAAGAAATTTAAGTTCTTTTTTATCAAGCAAAAGAAATTTACTAAAGGGAAAAACCTCTACAACAACTGATGCCCAAGCAATCAATGTTGAGGGCATTAAGCGTCTGCCATAGAATTTGCTTCTTTGAAAATATAGTTCCATTCGATGCGATTGAACTCATAAACCATCCCACGAATATCTTCAAGGGTTTTTATCACAAATGATCTCTGACATTGATTAAACACATCATTTTGATCTCTGACATTGAAAATCAATAGAAATGGTCCCTGAGATTGATCAAACACATCACAAATGGTCATTCCGTTAAAAACTCTTTGGGCAATTTTCAAAGCTTCGTAACTCAATCGTTTCTTAACCAAATTCGACCCATAATATATCAAAATGAAGATAGGGAAGTGTAGAACAAGATTATACCTATTTGGAAGCCCAATGGTTGCCGGAGATGGCCGGAAAATAGCCACAAATGTGACTGGTCCGCGGAAAAACTGAAAAACTTGCCGGAAATTGGGTAAACTTTAAACGTTCATAACTTCTTCAATACTCAACGAAATTGAGTGATTTAAAATGAAAATCATACTTCTCGACGAGACAAAGAGAATGGTACCTTTATTGACTGCTAATTCACCGTGGTTTGGCCTGAAAACGGCTCGAAATTGGATAATCATTTTCGAGTTAGCCAATTTCGAGCCGGTTTCCGGCAAAAATACGGCAAGTTAGCCATAAAGAAAGATACCATTCTCTTCGTCACGTCGAGAAGCATGATTTTCTTTTATGAATCACTCGATTTCGTTGATTATTGAAAAAGTTATGAACATTTAAAGTTTACCCAGTTTCCGGCGAGTTTTCCAGTTTTTCTGCGGACCAGTCACATTTGAGGCTATTTTCCAGCCATATCCGGCAATCATTGGGCTTCCAAATAGGTATAATCTTGTTTTACACTTTCTTATTTTCATTTTGATATATTATGGGTCAAATTTGGTTAAGAAACGATTGAGTTATGAAGCTTTGAAAATTGCCCAAAGAGTTTTTAACGAAATGACCATTTGTCATGTGTTTGATCAATCTCAGGGACCATTTCTATTAATTTTCAATGTCATGGACCAAAATGATGTGTTTGATCAATGTCAGGGACCATTTGTGATAAAAACTATCCTTAATAATAGAATTTAGGTTCCAATGGACGTCCCATCTTCCTTGAACTGCGCAGATGATTAACTTTGAATATCCCTCCACCAGAATGTTTTGAAGCCTTTACGTCTGGCAAACCTTAATCCTTCCCTCAAACCCATAGCCTCAGCCACTGAAATAGTTACTCCGTCTAGGTTGAAAGCACTAGTACCAATAACCTGACCCTTAGAATTCCTTGGCACAAAGGCAACATCAACTCTCTTCGGAGTGACAGAACCATCCAAGTTTAACTTTATAACGTCTTGGTGAGGGGGATGCCATCGAATGACCTGCTCAAAAGAAACGTCATCCTTGCATTTTGGTTTCCAATTAGAGCTGAAGAACGAAGAAACCACACTAGCTGAAATGGCAAGGCAGCGACTGGTCTTCATTAATAATATATATTTTTAGATTATTTATATCACAAAACATAATTGTTATTAGCAATTTAAAAGCACTGAAAATGATGAAGAATAAAAAACCGCTAACGGAAGTATGAAAGGGTCATGCAATCTTCACTTTATATATGAAATTGGAACGAAAAAAATTAATGTATGAAAGTTAGAATTATATAGTTAATAACAACAATTGTTGGGTTTGATGGCTGAGATTATAGCTATGATTGGAGTCCCACATCGGTGGATGACGATAGTTATCCATCCTAAAGGTACCACACACACATATTGTTGAGGCCTTTTAGTAAAATTCCAAGCCTGTTTCTTTCGGATGATTAGAGTGGAGAGAATATCAGCAATATTGACTCGTGTGTGTTGAACTCGTAGGTGTGCTTCCGCACAACAATAAAATTTCCAACGAAAACTTGTCGTAACTATATTAGAACACGTAAATTAGCAACACATGTTACACTACAAAAGTTTCTTTTTATTTAAGATAGATGAGTCCTTCTAGTTCTACAATACATTGGCTTTGAAGTGACGCAAATTTATTGGCAAGTTCTTTTAGATTCTTGAGAGCGCATATTCAAGAATTTGATTCACAGCAATATATCCATACAACAATTTTTACACACCCCTTCATTTTCTTTAATTTGTTCATAGGCTAGCTTCCTCCTATTTTTTTTCTTATTTATGACTCTTAATTTTTTTTTAATTTGTTCAATTAAATAGCTTCCTCCCACAAAATAGGGACAATAAAAAACACTGGAAAAAATATTAGTAAATAGAAGACCGAAATATAGAGATGCTTCTTCGGCTCTTTCCTATCTCACCCTCTTCTGGTTTCAGGTAACGTCTCCGTTTCTTACTCCCACCCATCCACAAAGCCTACAACTTTGGTTTTCAAATTATGAATTACTTGTCCTAAACAAGTACGAGGCCTTCATAAATTCACACACTTTTTAGAGAGAAATAGCTAGCAGCCTAGCAGCCTAGCAGTAGCAATAGGATGCTGTATGGTCCAATTACACCGATATGCCCTTTAACTTGTCCCTTACCACCTGCACAACACCGCATGTCTGGTTTTATCACAAAAAACATCGGTGTAATTGAACGTTCATATTTGATTTTGTTCTCCTACGTGAGATTTTTGTATTGTAGGACATATACATCTAAATTCTGAAGTGAAACTCCGTTACCGATATTTTTTAGTTATACAAGGCCAAGGGCAAGCTACAGATTATACTGTGGAAGCAGAGAAATGGGTGAGCAGGAAAATTCAGAATCTGAAGCGATTCGAGTGAAGAGGCGTGCTACGTTTCGTATATGCAATGTGTCAAGGTTCGTACTTTTTTGGCTCCAAATTCTTTGTGGTGTGTGATAGTTTTAGTGGCGATTGTTTTGTTAATTGGGTTTTTTTTTTTTTTGTTTCAGTTTCACCACTGAAATACTGGAGATCGCTGCTGACAATCCAGCATTGCATGTTCTTGTTATACCTGGAAATCCAGGTGGGTTTTTGGGTTTGTGTGGGTGGGATTGATTCAATTTTGAGAGTTACGATTTGGGTTTTCGGTATTGTAGGTATTGTTTCATTTTACAAAGACTTTGTGGAGTCGCTGTATGAGTTGCTGGGTGGAACTGCTTCTGTGACAGGCAAGACTTTGGTGTTTGTTGTATGTTATTATTAGTTAAGCGTTTCGGAAAGTGTAAAAAATATGCTAATTTGTTTGCATTCTTATGTCTATCATCAGCTGTTGGGCATATATCTCACACCAAAAAGGTATTACATTTTGCTTATACAAGGTTAGGCCATACTCGTTTACTATTTGCATCAAATTTCACTTCTTTGCCTTTGTTGCTCCTGATCATTAATGCTGTACTTTTCTTTCCTTTGCAACTGATGATGAGTATGTTTTGCTGGCTGCCCATTGTAAGGCCTACTGAAATTCTATGAACATAAAATATGGTTAACCCTTGGTTTGTGTGGCTAATCCTATCTTAGCTTTAATAAGGTTTCGTCTATTCAATTAGCAATATGTTAATTTCTTTGTAATGTGAAGACTGAAGACAAATAAAAATTAGGGATGATTCGTGGAATATATTGTAGTCCCGAGCTTCAAAATATCTGTAAATTGAAATACTTTATCAGTTGGAGTGCATGAAGTGAACCAGCAAAAGGTCTCTTTCATCTTTGTTTAGTTAAAGGTAATTAATTTGGACAGATCACAGATGCATGAGCTGAAAGCCACTTACTGGTCTTGTTGCCTTTTTCTTGGAGAGCAGCGCTAAAACAAGCTGAGTAGGGGTTTCATTAGTTACGTTTTTAAAAGGAACAATGGTATATGTCTTGGGTTAGTGAAAAAAGGGTGGTGGTCATCTTATTGGCCTCAGGTTTACATGTTTCTGAATCTGAAAGTTACAAAGGTTTTTAAGACGGTTGTACGAGTAGATTTCAACCAATAATGCATGCAAGTTGGGATTTTGACCTTCCATAATAAATATGGTATAGTTCTTGCAAGTCTGGCTTTGCCTTTCTATTTTAGTTTAATATTATCTTCATGACATTTGTATCATTCATTAATTAGATATTTGATCTTTTTATGGTCCTTCAGCCTAAGAAATGGTTTACTGTGTTTTTCATATCACACACAATATATATCTATGCTTCAGCGATCTGTGGCATGGGCATGATTGTTAAATAATATTCTCTTTTTGTTAGAACTGGGAGCATGGAAGGCTGTTCTCATTAGAAGAACAAATTGATCATAAGGTAAACTCTGCTTGCTTTATCGCTTTTGAGAAATGGTTGGCCGGATAAGAGAGATCAGAGATTTGTGGTACACCTCAAGTTGGTGGTGTGGTGGTTTAATATCCTGCATAATGGAGTGAAACATATTGAATGTCATTGCCTCCCAAATCAAATGCGTTGTAGTTGATCTGCTGGTATTAACAATGACTGAATTTTGAATCCAAATATCTGAATTGAGCTTCAGAGCCTACAGTTTTTCTTGTCATTCCAATTCCATGCATTTTCTCTTTTAAAACAGAATCCAACTTTGACTTCCAGATCTTACCTTTAGTTTTCAAAACTCCATTTCAATAGTTTTCCTAATGGCACTCTTCAGCCAATTTGTCTATATTGGAACTTATTAGTTATAATAGTGTCTGGTTCCTCAATAAAATAAAAAATAGTCTAGAGTGTCACATATAGTTTTGACTGCTAATTAAATTCGTACTTGCAGATGGACTTCATCAAACAGGAATTGCAAAATAATGAAGTTCCTGTATTACTGGTGTGATAATTTTCTATCTCCAATTTGTGCTTCTATTTTCAGTTTAATGTCTGCTGTGTGGAGAAGAGGGGCGTATAAGTGCATTATCTGTTGATTCTGGTCCTAAATCACCTTAAGATTCTTGGACCAAGTTGGATATCTCTTGCATTTGAGTTCTGTAGCAATTACTTATCAGCGAAGCTGTATCTGCTAAACTTATTGGTGGCATATACATCAGTGATATTACAAATACACATCCATCTTTACTTAACAATCAAGCACCCCTTGATCAGAAGCTGCTTCGATGTTTTTTTTTTAGTCTAAGTGTTAGTATATGAAGCATTTCCCAGTGTCAACGCAAAATGTTCTCTTGTTTCAGTTTTTGTGTGTGATTGTTTACTGAGAGAAGGGTTTTTTTTTCATGACTATATGCAACTGTGTTCTGAAATTTCTGTATTAAGAACATAAGCTTTGTAATTAAGTGCCCTCTCTTACTCTGGTTTTTTTCATTCGGGTGTTATCCATATGGTGTTTCTCCTGTGTCGATTTTTAGTAATCCTTCAATATGTGTGTGTTTTAGCCTTCGATCAATGGTTAGGTGATGAAGATCTGTCAGCATTTCCTAGTTCTGAACTAGGAGTATTAGTATACCATGATTTTTTTTGTGTTTGAAAGTTGTGTTGTCAGGTGGTGAACTCAACAAGGTCTGTGATCACCAATTCATCCACAGGGTTACATGAAAAAAAGATTGAAATTTTTGTTTTGTTTCTGACTTTGATTATCTTATGAAAAAGCTGAAGTTTAGTTTCCTGCAGGTTGGGCACTCTATTGGTTCATATATATCTCTAGAAATGTTCCGGAAGTCTCCAGAGAAGGTGACAGCAACCTTGTACAATGTTGTCTACTACTCACTCAGTCACTTGTCATACTATTACTACCACCCATAGGCTTCTGACTACAGAGAACCTGCTAAATGTTTTATGGAATTGTAGGTGACATTTTGTGTTGGACTATATCCTTTTTTGGCCTTAAACCGACAATCCGTACAGCAGTCTTTCATCAGGAAGCTTGCAGCGTAAAATTCTTTCTTTTTTATGCGTGTTTTTTGTTCTGTCCTATGCATTAGTGTGCTTCATGCACATGCAGTAGGCAGTTATTATAATGAAAATTTTCCTGTGGCTGGTACCTTTGGTTTTACTTTTATATTTCATGCCTACAGTGGTGTCTATTTAGTTTTGTTGGTTTCACTTATGCGACAATAAAAGTTGAACATTCAATGAGAAAACTGACAGTTGATGAATTGTTCAGGGAACTGTTATTGACACTCCAAAAAGTCATCCTACTCTCCTCCAAGTTGAGTTTCTCGTTTATGTGTTTATGTGGGAGGAATGCCGGATGACCTCTTTAGAGTGCCAATAACATCTCCCGTTTTTAGCCATTCATTGGAATTCTCACTTGGTCCAAATGTATATTGGTGGGTTCTTTTAAAACTCATTCTAGAGATATTAGTTGTAACAGTAGCCATTCATAGAGATTAACAATACAGAATAGTGTGTTTCAGGTCCCGTATTCTACGTGTTGTCTTGAGCTTAATTGTTGCACTCTTGGGATTGTTTCCTATCCGATTGTTGAGGTTAATTGTGACCACATTCCTTGGGAAGCTCTGGTCAGCTACTGCAGTTGAGGCTACTTGCTCTCACTTGGTAAAGGTAAAGGTTTGTCTTGTAATAGATTGGTGAAGTTGGCTTCTTAGGTCATACATACTTTCAAAAACGTCAAAAATCTTTTCTTTTCTGGTTATTTCTTATTATGAAGGAGCTTATACTTATACCAATGTTCTACTGATTAAACTATTTACCTCCATCAAGCAGTGTGTTTTTTGTGTGTAACTGTGTGCACACTATTGTGCATGTGTTTTGAATCCTTTTCCATGAACATTTGATTTGTGTACTTGCAGTACCATACCATGCGGAATGTCCTCTTCATGGCAATGACAGAATTCAGAAAGGTAAAACTCTTGGCTTTTTGTAAATTTAAGATTTTAGTTGTAATTGATCATGAAAGTTACTAATATTGTTTTTCGAAAACTGTAGTCACTGACTTCCAAATTAAACTGAAACTTTAACATGGTTCATGTGGTTTTGTAAATAGTAAAACTTTTTTCACCTGCTTCCTCCTTTTATGTTCATCCTCTCTGAAAATAGAGATATTACCTCCACATGCTTTAATGGTGATCATAAAAATGCAACTATTACTTCCCTTTAGATTCTCATCCACATTTCGAAAATCTAGTTCTTACTTTTAAATGTATATTGGTTTTGTGCTACTGCATCTACTGGGTGCATCGTTGATGCGATACAAATGAGTTCTTTCCTAATTGGTAATTTGGTAATCATGTATGCATTCAATCTGTTATCTTCGTGTTAACAGAAAGTTACATATTTGACTGAAAAGTTACCATGATGGTGTTCGACTATGTATTCCACACAACACTATTTTTTTGTTAGGATATGATATTCGCTTTGCATATTAGCCTCTTCAGCTTCAACAAACACCAAAATTGCTGCATAGTTCATCTAGGAAAGTTAGAACTGTGATATACATATTTTGTGCTTACATTGGACTCCACTGTCAGCTTTCAGCAACACCAGATTGGGCATTCATGAGGGGAAACCAGCACAAAATAGCATTTTTGTTCGGCATTGATGATCACTGGGGTCCATTGCAAATGTTTGAAGAGGTAATTTAAGGAGTTCTTTTCAATGTTGAGTTTGGAAGTCAAGTGTCAATAAGATTTAAGAGGGATATTGTTTCCCTGCCTGTTTGTGCATATGAATATGTTGCGAATGCATTTATGCTTTAAAAATTATGTGGTAAGTTTCATGACCTTCCAGACCCCTGAGATTCCCAGATACCTTTAACTCCCAGTGCTTCTCGCAAGAAATATGCAGGCACTCTCTTTTTTGTGTTTTCGATCTGTAATAGAAATATAACCAAGAGAGTAATACACCGAGAGTAGGAATCTAGGAAGATCAGGAGCATGGAAGGTTTTCACACATACTTTGTTCACTCACTCTTTAGTGAATATATATATTTTTCCTGTCATTGATAAATTTTAGAGAACCGATCATGTTTAACGGAGGACTATTTGCTTAGTAATATAGTCACCTAGGCACTGCTAAGAAGAGGAATTTTTTTTGGCTACGAGATTAAATTGGTTGGAGATAGAAGATGTTTCAAGACTCCAAACGTTTAGCATTTCTGATCCCTTATTAAAATTTAGTCTGTGGAGTTTGTTGGCGCGAACATCAAATATGAGGGAGGGGTCATCTCATCGAACCAGTTTTGTTTGCCTTATGTGATGTTTCAACGATGATTCCTATCATTACATGCCAATCATAAGGTGTATGGTGATTCTTATGGTTTTCATGTTAGAAAAGTATATGATTACAGTTTGTCGTGGATAAACATTGATTCAGAAGCTTTAAATGATCAATGTATTGGCTTTCTTTCCAAGCAGATACAAGACATGGGCAGAATTCTTAATATACAGATTGAATATTTGCTGCTAATGTCATGCACATTGGTAAAAAGAGAGATAAAATGGTTGCAGTTGATGCTATTGAGTGTTAAGCGTGTGTCGCAATTTTGTTTGCGGAGATAAATTTTGAACGCCCTTTTTCACATCTTGCGCACCCTACTTTTTTCTAGTTATTAGATTGAACAAATCAAAAGAGAATCAGGTGCCGTAATTAAGAAAATGTGTGCGGAAGGTGTAAAATGGCGTGCAAATTTCACTTCCTTTGGTTTGCTTTTGCTTTTGGCATTTTCTAATATGCCTTAGTGGGCATCTTACTACTTTGTATTTCTGTGGGTCCCAGATTTCGAAGCAGGTCCCAGATGTTGGTCTATCAATTGAAAGAGAGGGCCACACTCATGCTTTTGGTTGCACTGAGGCTGGCTCATTGTGGGTTGCGGAGCATGTAGCAGGCTTGATCAAGAACAATCAAGCCTCATAGATACCTGCCCTAACTAGCCCACCATGTTTGTCTTTAGGATGCAAATATTAGACTTTCATTTGGATGGATAAGTCAATCAATAAAATAAGTCTTAAAAGTTTTGATTGTTGCTTGATTAGTTATACTAGAAGCAGTGAATGGATTTGAGCTGCCTATCTGGTTGGGGACAGCGGAGGATTTTCATCTATAATCGGTTGTATGTCCCTCTCTCACTATCTCAAGCATCAAATTTGTATAAAGTCCTTAGTTAAAGTATTTGTACCATATTTGGCAAACATTGCCATGCCTAATATATAGATTTGACAAACGATATCTTATTTTGTTCTTAAAAAATAACTCTATAACGATCTAACTAACAACACTCTAAAACTTATATTTTTTTGTTGTTTCGCGTTAACAAACAAATGGTGTACAAATGGACTGGCCTACTGACAGCGCCAACTATCACGAAGTACCACACCATGATGACTAGGAAGCAACACATCAAGTACATTTCTTTCGTATATTTTTCGTAGTCAAATTGTGCGGTTTAGACGAGACTGTCACTGGAATAAAGTCACAGACTAGTCATTTTAGCATGTAGGGGACCCTTCAGGAGCTCACATGAACACTTTATAGTCAAATCCCCTTATCCCAACAACTCTCACTCACTTCCTCAACTAAACGAAACTCAACCTCTCTCTCTCGCTCTCTCTCTCTCTCTCTAAAACACACACGATGCCTACAACACCCAGAAGAAAGCTCCGGTTGAGCAAAGTCACGGTCGACATAGGATGCAGCTGCAGAAAACCTAGTAAGCTCTTCCAAATATTCCACCCTAAACCTAAACCCTCCTCCAAAACCCTAAAACAAAACAAGTACAACCACTTCCCTCCTTCTTCTTCTTCTTCTTCTTCAACCCCACGCAACAACAACAACAACAAAGTCTACAAAGACGACTGTGCTCCATTTTTAGTCACAAATTCCGACGCAAAAGCCACGATACCCGTCATGGGCTTTGGTAGAATCGGCAGCGAGAGCGTGGCTGTGGAGAAAGACTCCGGCGACCCTTACTTGGACTTTCGACACTCGATGCTACAGATGATACTGGAGAACGAGATATACTCGAAAGACGATCTCCGGGAGCTTCTCAACTGTTTCTTGCAGCTCAACTCGCCCTGCAACCACGGCATTATTATCAGGGCCTTCACTGAGATCTGGAATGCTGTTTTCTCTGTCAGGCCTGGAGGTTCGACGTTGCTGCACTTTGCGAGCAACAAGTCACGTGACTACTAGCTGAAGCTGTATCTACTGCACGTGCAACGGGAGATTGGGAGATTGAGTTTCCAGTTACACGTCGTGTTAAGATAAAAGACAAAGGGATTCAATCAAGTTATTTAAGGTCCTTTGTAAGGTTGTGGGGTGCATGTAATGTAAAGAAATATTTTCGATTAATCAAATCTCATATGAATTATGGATACGATTTTATATATATATATATATATATATATATATATATATATTTTTTTTTTTTTTTTGTATGATTGTATTTTACCACTTTCCTAGAGTACAAAATAAAGTAAATTGTGGGATGATATAATGTTGGATCATGAGTTTTGTTACATAGTAACATGGTAAAAGAATATTTCTATATATATAATATTTAATTTTCAAAAAGGGATAATATTTGTGTGTATGTTGTTATACATTTTTACCATTCACTTCTAAAACATTACTGTATAAAATTTACAGTTACAATGTCTTCGTGAATTTTTTTAGCGGAACAATTCTGATTTTATATCTTATGTGGTAATCTTTGAAGTGAAATTTGCCGGCTGATGTTGTTGAAGTATGAGATATATATATATATATATATATATATATATATATATATATATATATATATAGCAATTGGCTTGTAATAAGTTTTAATTAGAGTGGACTTAGGATTATTTGAGAAGAGCTAATCTTCTATAAAATAAAGGACAATACTTCATACTTATATTATGCATGCATTGTACAAATATTATGATTAAAATGGCTCATTTCTCTTGTCCTTAAGCGATTATTTTTTATAAAATATTTTCGCATGGATATAAATTATGCCTTGGAATGAAAGATAATTCAGAATCTGCTTGTCTACGAACAAGCTATAAGTAATGCAACTATGAATCGAAAAGGTAAGCAAAACCCGAAGGCCGCTATCCCAATAAATTGACAATTCTGATAACAAGTATCATACTTATAACAAACTGTCACTAAATGAACCCAAGTTATTAGAGGTTAACAAGTGTTATCCAATCCTAAAAATAAATTAAACGATCGAGTTGATGTATTATCTCTAGGAGTGTAAGTTGGGTTGGTCAAATAGGGCAAGTTTCAAGAAGTTAGGGCATTGTTGGGGGAGAAAGATAGGCATTGGCATTTGGATTATAATTATTACAGAGAGTTGGAAGTGGTGAAAGCCAGTTGTTTTATGCAATTTTATTTGTGAGAAGAGAGAATAGAAATGTCTATGACTGACATATCTTTATACATTTTCCAACGCTCCAATATATTTTTGGCTCCTTCTAGGTTATTAATCACACACTTGCAACTTGGCTTTCGATATCTCTCCGGCTCGTCTTCTCTGCCGTACGTTTCTCCTCTAACATCAACCGATTATCTATTTGCATAAACGAACATGGCTCTCCCTCCACCTCAAAAAAAAAAAAAAAAAAAAGTACATCTTTCAAGCAATATTACTTCATGTCAAAGTTTGAGAGACGATTTTGCGACCGATTACTAATCAACACCAAGTTTAAGGTGTGCAGTTTCTTGAAAAATATCTCATTGCAAGTAGTAGAACCACATGTTTTATCTATTAAGTGTGCAGTTTCTTTAAAAAATATCTCAGTGCAAGTAGTAGAACCATCATTATAAAAAGAATTAATTTAACTGCATAAGATTTCTTATGCGAGACATATGCTTCAACACTTCAAATTAATCATCAAACACTTATGATAAGTACCCATACCATAATAAAATATAAAAATTCATTTATAAACTTTAAACTTTTTAAACGCTAAATAGTTCCTTACATGCATGCAAAACTTATTTATGAAGAACATGCAAAAAACGTACACAAATAATTTTTTTTTTTTAAATCTCTTTACATGTAAAGGATCAAAAAAAAAAAAAAAAAATATATATATATATATATATATATATATATATATATATATATATATATATATAGTTTCATAAGCAACTTGATAGAAAACTCACTGATGTAAAGGTTAAAAAAAGGAGGGTGTTGAAAATGCTGGTGGGTTAGTGAATGCCCATAGTGCTTTGGCAGAAGTTTTCAATGCCCATACAAAACCGAAATTGACTTTGGGGATACAGATTCAAAAGTTGTGTTGTAAATTTCAAATGTATAATTAATATGTTTGATCGGAGCTGCTCTATAAATAGAGCGCTTCGTATGCTTTCAAGACATAGCGAACGAAAGAAAGAAAGATCAATAACATCATCTATTCCTCCCTCTTTTATATTTGCCATCCCATTAAGTTTTAACCACAGTGTGATACTTTACATCTGCCTCGCACTTATCACTAAAAGGTTATCTCTCTAACTTTGACCTATTTATAACACGTTATCAGCACGAGTCTCTAAATATAACTTTCTTTCATTTCTCTTCGCCGAACGAAAAGAGAAAAAAAAAAGTTTCCTCTAAGGTTTTTACTGTTCATCTTCTTCCTCTACCTCAACTGCCCGGTATACCCTCGTGACGAACTGTTTGCTCCATGCCTGCTCTTAGTTCTCAAACTAACGGTTACATACATCTTTGATTTCTTGTTTGGTGTAGATATTGATTACTAACCCAGTATTTATTTATGTTAATTTTACTGCAATCCAAGATGGTTCGGTACAATCGCCCATCTTGAACTGCAAATTTAATCTTACTGCGATCCAAGATGGTGCGATATCATCGCCTATCTTGGACTGCAGATCTAATTTTACTGCAAATTTTAGGTGGAGCGGTATAATCGCCCACCTTACCCTACATATTTAAATTTGCCTGTTGTTTAATTTCATTGCAATTTTAGGTGGTGCGGTATAATCGTCCACCCTGCTCTGTGTATTTAAATTTTCTTGCTACTTGAGTGGTGCGGAATAATCGCTCATTCTATGTTACATTATTTCAATGAGAATGGTGCGGTACAATCGCCTTCCTCATTTATCATGTAAATCTCGAGCCTGAAGTTTCGAGTGCTTGTCATTTTGGCCTAAAGATCAAAATGAAAAATTTGTAAGAACCAGAAGTTTGAACACTGTATTCCTCCAGGAATACATATTATTGCAAGTTCTTACATATCTCATTTTTCTTTCAGAAAAAAAATGGCGAACTTGGTAAAGCTTGATTATACTGCCCTGGACATTACCGGGAATAATTACCTTACTTGGGTACTGGATACCAAGATCCACCTGGAAGCAGGGAATCTTGGAGATACCATCAGGGAAGGGAACAGCTCATCCTCTCAAGATCGGGTGAAACCCATGATCTTTATTCGTCCCCATCTTGATGAGGCACTAAAGAGTGAATACTTAACGGTTGAAGATCCGTTAGCTATCTGGAAGGCCTTGAGAAACAGATACAATCACCAGACAAAGGTGATTCTTCCAAGAGCTCGCTATGAGTTGACTCACTTAAGGATCTAGGATTTCAAGTCAGTGGCTGAGTACAATTCTGCGTTGTTGAGAATTACCTCTCAGATGAAGCTCTGTGGGGATACCATTACTGAGGAAGATATGCTGGAAAAGACTTTCAGCACATATCATGTCTCAAACGTGCTCCTGCAGCAGCAGTATAGAGCGCGATGCTTCACTGAATACAACCAGCTGATATCTGTACTCTTGGTAGCAGAACAAAACAATGAGCTCCTGATGAAAAATCATCAGTCCCGAACCACTGGATCTGCACCATTCCCAGAAGTGAATGCTGCTTCCCTCGAATGACAATAATCATAAACGAGGACGTGGCCACAAGCGAGGTCGGTGGAACAGGAAAGGCAAGAACCATGGTGGTCAGTTTCACAACCAGGTTCCAAGGCATAATTCAGGCCCGAGCTTCAAAAATATGAATCGCCACAAAGGTAAAGCTCATATAAACAATGCTCCCAGGAACTCTGAAGGAGCCTGTCATAGGTGTGGTGGCAATAGGCATTGGGCGCGTACTTGTCGTACCCCAAAACATCTGGTGGATCTGTATCAAGCCTCCCTCAAGGAGAAGGGTGTAGAGACTAATTTCCTCGACCACGCTAGACCAATGGATATACCTGATCCAGTGTGCGATTTATCAAGGCAGTTGAACACAACCCACCTAGATGTTTCAGACTTTATTGTGGAAAGGGGAAATGAAGTATACCGGTCCGACTAAATCGTTTATATTTAATGTACTTTTATCATGCTGAACATGTAGTTTAAAACTAGTTTTTCAGATTCAATAAAAGTGGCATGTAAATTTCATGTTATAACTTGCTTTTAACTCCGATTCCCTTACTCAGAGAGCATGGATAAAAACTGTGGTCATTCTTAAAACATGAGAAATGGCGAAGATATTTGTCTTGCAGACTGCACAACAATGCATACAATACTTCGAAATCGAAAGTATTTCTCAAGATTGATGCTTACAAAAGTAAGGGTAACAACAATATCAGGACCTTCAGATGTAATTGAAGGCTCAGTGAAAGCCTAGATTATGTTACCAAATGGAACAATATTGTCCATACAGAATGCGTTGTACGCTACTCGATCTACTCGAAATTTGTTGAGTTTCAAAGACATACGTTTAAATGGATACCACATTGAAACGAAAAGTGCAGAAAATGTGGAGTATCTATGCATTACCTCCAATGATACCCAGAAGTGTATATTGGAGAAGTTGCGTGGTTTGTCGAGTGGATTGTATTATACATACATAAAGACAGTTGAATCACGTATTGTCATGAACCAGAAATTCATTGATTCAAAAGTCTACATGCTTTGGCATGACCTTCTGGGTCATCCAGGATCCACCATGATGCGTAGAATCATTACCAACTCTAATGGACATCCATTATTGAGCAGACATATTGATATCTCAAATGATAACCCTTGTAAAGCTTGTTCTCAAGGGAAGTTGGTGATTAGACCATCACAACTAAAGGTTGATGCTAAATCCCCATCATTTCTGCAAAGAATTCAATGGGATATTTGTGGACCTATTCAACCATCCTGTGGACGATTTCGATATTTATGGTTTTGGTTGATGCATTTACCCGATGGTCACATGTTTGTCTCTTGTCTACTCGGAATGTAACTTTTGCGAGACTTCTTGCTCAGATAATTAAATTACGAGCACAGTTCTCAGATTACCCCATTAAGTCAATCCGACTTGATAACGCTTGTGAGTTTACGTCTCAAACCTTTTATGATTATTGCATGACATTGGGCATTGATGTTGAACACTCTGTTCATCATGTTCATACTCAAAATGGTTTAGCAGAAGCATTGATCAAGCGGCTTCAGTTAATAGCTCGCACTCTGCTCATGAAAACAAAATTACTAGTCTCTGCATGAGGACATGTCATCTTACATGCTGCATCATTGGTTCGATTAAGACCTATAGCCAACCACCAATACTCTTTAGTACAACTCATGTTTGGACATCAACCAAACATTTCACATTTACGAGTTTTTGGTTGTGTTGTTTATGTACCTATTGCACCACCGCAACGCACTAAAATGGGACCTCAATGTAGAATGGGAATTTATGTGGGTTTTGATTCACCATCTATCATTAGATATTTGGAACCTTTGACAGGTGATATGTTTACAACACGTTTTCCTGATTGTCACTTTGATGAAACAATCTTCCCATTGTTAGGGGGGAGAAAAGACCGTTCCAGAAGAACGGAAAGAGCTGACATGGGTTGTTCCCACCTTGTCTCATTTTGATCCTCGAAGCATTCAATGTGAAAATGATCGTTCATCTTCAAAGTATTGCCAATCAAATGCCAAATGCATTTAATGATGCTATGAAAGTGACAAAATCACATATACCAGCTGCAAATGCACCTGCAAGAATTGATGTCCCTGTTAGACAAAATAAAGTGGCGACGAATAATTCATCTGATGCATGCCTGAAGCGTGGTAGACCACCAAGTTCAAAAGATTCAGCCCCTCAAAAGAGAAAGACGAGGGCACAATTGAATCCAAATGAAATCATTCAAGAAGAGAAAATGAATGACAAATCCACAATTCATGATTCTGTACTTTCAGAAAAAGAAAATGTCCTTGATGAGACATATGTCCCTGAAGAAACAGAGGTACATAAAAGCAAAGAAATCTCCATAAATTATGCTTGTACCAATGAATTGTGGGATCGAAATGAAATAATTATCAATGACATGGTCGCATTCGTTGTAGCCACTGAAATCATCTTAAGTGATGATCTTGAGCCTCGCACTATTGATGAATGCAAACAAAGACATGATTGGCCTAAGTAGAAAGATGCAATCCAGGCAGAATTAAATTTCTTGGAAAGGCGAAATGCTTTTGGACCAGTAGTCCAAACCCCACCTGGTGTAAACCCCGTGGGTTACAAATGGGTATTCACAAGAAAACGCAATGAGAAAAACGTAATTGCAAGATATAAAGCACGACTCGTTGCACAAGGTTTTTCGCAAAGACCTGGAATTGATTATGAGGAGACATACTCTCCTGTAATGGACGCAATTACGTTCCATTACCTAATAAGTTTAGTGGTTTCAGAAAAACTTGACATGGGACTTATGGAAGTCATCACTGTGTATCTATATGGAGAATTAGATACTGACATATATATATGAAAGTCCCAGAAGGACTTAAGTTGCCTGAAACAACTAACAAACCACGAGGTATGCTCTCAATCAAATTAAGGCGATCATTGTATGGGCTGAAACAATCTAGACGAATATGGTATAATTGTCTGAGTGAGTATTTGATCAAAGAAGGGTATATCAACAATGTCATTTGCCCTTGTGTGTTCATTAAGAAATCCAACTTTGGATTTGCTATAATGGCAGTATACGTCGATGACATGAACCTAGTTGGAACAAGAGCTCAATAAAATTGTTGAATATCTGAAAAGCGAATTTGAAATGAAAGACCTTGGGAAAACAAAATTTTGTCTTGGCTTGCAAATCGAACATTGTGCTAGTGGAATTTTGGTCCACCAATCAGCTTACATTGAAAAAATCCTGAAGCGATTTGGCATGGACAAGGTTTATCCACTCAGCATGCCAATGGTCGTTCGTTCTCTAGACATTAAGAAAGATCCATTCCGTCCAAAAGATGATGATGAACTAGTCCTTGGTCCAGAAGTACCATATCTGAGTGCAATAGGTGCTTTATTGTATTTAGCACAATGTACTAGACCAGATATAGCTTTTTCAGTTAACTTGTTTGCAAGGTATAGCTCTGCTCCAACAATTCTTCATTGGAAGGGTGTCAAATATGTATTGCGATACCTTCGTGGGACAACAAATATGGGTCTCTTCTACTCAAAGAACTCCACAAATGACCAGGTCCTTGTTGGATATGCAGATGCTGGTTTTCTCTCTGATCCGCATAAAGCCCTCTCACAAATTGGATATGTGTTCAAGAATGGAGATACAGCGATCTCAATGCGCTCAATAAAGAAAATATTAGTTGCTACATCTTCAAATCATTCAGAAATACTTGCTTACATGAAGCAAGTCGTGAATGTTCTTAGTTAAGATCAATGATCTATCATATCCGGAATTCATGTGGTCTAACTTCGAAGACAGACAATCCAACTGTCATATATGAAGATAATGCAGCCTGTGTTGCCCAAATGAAGGAAGGATTCATCAAGGGCGATAAGACTAAACACATATCTCCAAAGTTCTTCAGCGCACATGAGCTTCAGAAGGCTAAAGTTATTGAAGTCAGACAAATCCGCTCCAATGAAAATTTGGTTGACTTGTTCACCAAGTCTCTACCAAAATGCACGTTTCAAAAGTTAGTGCAAAATATTGAATTGCGTCGACTTACCAAACAACTAAATTTGGAGAATGCGGAATCAGGGGGAGCATCCATGATACATGCATGTTGTACTCTTTTTCCTTCGATTAGGATTTTTCCCACTGGGTTTTTCCTATCAAGGTTTTAACGAGGCAACATAAGCATATTTAACACTATATCAACAATCCAGGAAAAGTTGTACTCTTTTTCCTTCGCTATGGTTTTTTCCCACTGGGTTTTTCCAAGCAAGGTTTTAACGAGGCAACTGATGTTGATATGTGAGCATCCAAGGGGGAGTGTTGAAAATGCTGGTGGGTTAGTGAATGCCCACAGTACTTTGGCAAAAGTTTTCAATGCCCATACAAAACCGAAATTGACTTTGGGGATGCAGATTCAAAATTTGTGTTGTTAATTTCAAATGTATAATTAATATGTTTGATCGGAGCTGCTGTATAAATAGAGCGCTCCGTATGCTTTCAAGACACAGCGAACGAAAGAAAGAAAGATCAATAACATCATCCATTCCTTCCTCTTTTATATTTGTCATCCCATTAAGTTTTAACCACAGTGTGATACTTTACATCTGCCTCACACCTATCACTAAAAGATTATCTCTCTAACTTTGACCTATTTATAACAGAGGGGATGTCCAATATTCAAAGTGTATCAATGAAGTGCAAGGTGTTGTGATAAGCCTTACCAATTAACAATGGAAAAAAAAAAAAAAAAAAGCCGTTGCACACTAATTTGATTTCTGAAGAAGAAAAAGGTTGCACACTAAACTTTCTTAATGTCTAGCCATCAAATTAAAAAAATTGATCGAAAATAACAAATGAATTTAAACAAAATGTATGAGAGGTTAAAAAATGTGCGTGTATTATTTTTTTTCATTTGTTATTGAAAGATTTTAAATTTAAGGGTTAATCTCAGTTTACTACCTTGAAGTTTCGTGGTTTTCAACATTTGGTACATGAAGTTTTTTTCATCGCAGAGTCATACCTCAAGTCTTAATTTTGGGACAGTTTCATAAATCTGTTAAGTTTTCCTTTAAAACTTCTGTTAATTGATGACAATTTTGGGACAATTTCATACATCCGTTAAGTTTTCCTTTAAAATTTCTGTTAACTGATAACGTGGCGTCCACGTAAACAATAACTGAGCACCACGTGTTAATATGGGCCCACTTCAAAAAAAAAAAAAAAAAACCCACCCATTTCTCCCCCAACCCTTTCCCTTCCTTCTTCCCTCTGCAACCTGCACCCTCTCGCCTAGCCTTCCTTCACCACCAGTCTCCCCTAACCTTGCCCCACCTTCCTTATTCCCTCTGTAATTTCTTCCCCATCCCCCCCTCTCTCTCTAAAATCCCTACAAGTTGTGGATATTTCTCCTCCTACCACAATTTCTTCCCCATTCCCCTCTTTCTTTAAAATCCCTCTCTGCAACATGCAATCTGCCATCTCCTCGACACACTCAAATTATAATTTGTAAAACCTTAATTTCTACCCATTTCTCTTTCTCCGATGCTCCAAAAAAAAAAAAAAAACCCTAATTTCCATTGGCGAAGGGACGAGAAGAATCGGGGTTGCAGAGGAATCGAAGATCGAAGCTGGGGAGGCGTAGATGCATGTCGCATGAGTGAAGGAAAGAAGGTGTGGGTTCCTGCACTTCATATTGCAGGTTGCCCAAAGAGACAGGAGAGAAATGATGGAGAAGGAAGGTGGGGGGGGGGGGGGGGGGCTTCACAACGGGGGTTTTGGTCTTCTGCTTCTTGTTGCAGGGGTCGCCGGCGACCGAAACGACGACATAGAAGACGGAAGGGAGGGGGTTGGGTGCGGGTCGCAGGGGGTTGGGGGAGGTAGAAGACAGCTGAGGTTTTTACTTTTTGTGTTTTTGTATTTTTGTATTTTTTTTTAATATTGAAGTGGGCTCATATTGACATGTGGCGCTTAGTTATTGTCCACGTGAGCATCCCATCATCAGTTAACAGAAGTTCTAACGGAAAACTCAATGGATGTATGAAACTGTCACAAAATTAAGACTTGAGGTATGACTTTGGCATAAAAAAAACTTCATGTACTAAATATTGAAAATCACAAAACTTCATAATGATAAACTAAAATTAATTCTAAATTTAAATTTTGTGAATGACGAGTTCGATACTAAATTATTTTTTACACTTCTAAATATATCATTTTATCAAATGTCACCATGTGGTTGAAATGGAAAACTTAGACCACAGTGATTTGATGTTTTTTAAGGCATTAACAACTCCTCAATACAGTGATCTTTATGCAGCCATCAGATGGGCACAAGCCACGATACTGAAGACCCACTTGACTCTATCTGTAACAAGCCATATATACCAAAGGATTTGGATCCTTCCGGATTTAAATTGTGAGAAAGCTAGGGATTTTTATATTTTAGTCATTCATCATACATCGTCGGTTAAAAATTATTTAATTTTTTTATTTAAAATTAAATATAAATAATACCTAACGAAAACTTACCGTACGATATATAATGAACGACTTCAATGTAAGAATTCTTAAAATCCCTACAAAAATGATATCTAGGATTCTCACATAAAGAATCCAAAGAAGATCTTACTTTGGTTTAGCTTTGCAGTGACAGACAATTACAGTTGCATTCGTGCCTCTCTCTCTCTCTCTCTCTCTCTCGCCATTCTCCATATTACCAAGTTAATTAGTTCTTTCATTTTGACATTTCTGGCCCAAAGAAAGTTTTAGATGATGAAAGATGTTTCCCACTATCTTATAAAAGATCTAAATAAAGGTATTGACTTGATGTGAATGTGTACTTGTTGAAACAGAGATTTGATTTAATGGTGTTACAATTAATTTACTTGGCAGGAGAAGAAGGGAGGCATTCATTATCTTTTGTTTGTAAAAATTCAATTTTTCTTGTTCGTAAA
The DNA here is from genome assembly GCA_024362995.1 of Heteromeles arbutifolia. Classification (NCBI taxonomy): domain Eukaryota; kingdom Viridiplantae; phylum Streptophyta; class Magnoliopsida; order Rosales; family Rosaceae; genus Heteromeles; species Heteromeles arbutifolia. The sequence continues at coordinate 3,724,711 of JANCRC010000010.1, read as the reverse complement.
ATGAGGATTTAAGGGGGAGAGAGACGTTGGACAGAGTTATGATGCATATGCATGGTCTTGCTTCAAATTTTAAATGAAGGAGAAGGCGCTTAAGTATTTCCACGAGCAAGAAGATTCCCTCAATCGCTTAGATTTTGACTAAATCCTCCTTATAGTAGACCACATTCAATTCTTACATTGATGATGATGATACATCTACATTAATGAAATTTGAAAAACTTGCTGTGTGAGAGAGATGATGGTTAATTGTTTTTATTATTTATTTTTATAAGAAAAATATTTAGTATAAGCAATATGTTACATTAGTCTAATTAGATGAAAGAGAAGAGTTCAGGGTCGGGACACAAAATACTAAAGAGGAGTAGACTTCGCATGAAAATGAGCATAAAAATTGTGACGAAAACTAACGTAAGAGAAGAGAAATTACCACAAGATGATATCATTCACTCAGAAAGAAGACACTAAATGAAAAGCAAGAAATAAAGAGGAGGGTGATGAGAAAATGTATGCAAAAATACTTGAAAGAAATGAGTAAAATGAGTTATAATTATTAAACTCTCTAGATTAAATTAGTGATGCAGCTCTTACTAAGGGTTTAGTAACATTTGGTCTTGTAACATCTAAACCCTCTTACTGACGTATGAACATTTGGTCCTGTAACACCTAATCTGGAATTCCACCTTATCGGACAAAGCATTAAGTTTAATTTTCATAAACAATACACGTTTAATAAAATATAAAATAAAAAAGTTGACTGACTCATTAGTAAACATGAGATCCTTTCATATAATTACCAGTTCTATATTTGTTTTCTTTCCCGTCACTTAACTTGATTAAAAAAAAAAAAAAGACGACGAGATATATATACCACCGATTACACACAATAATTTCCCAATTAAAAATAATAATTGAAACAAATCAAGCCAAAGAAATGAACACTGTTTTATGAGCATATTACATAATCAAGCATGAGCATATTATATAAGGAAAAGACATGACACTTAAAAAGACAGTTAGAACCCTACTGCTCCAATCTTGTCCCGTAAAGACATGCCTTTAAGTTGACCCCTCTTGAAAAGTTTAATCTTTAATCTTTCTTTTTAAGACATTTTAGGGGGTTTAAGTAACTTTAGGAATGCTGAAATTCCAATTATTAGTGACTTTTTGTAACCTAACCCTACAAGGTTGTCCTTTGGTACAATATCCAGGACACAGTCATACAAGTGTGGGCATAGAAGTTTGCCTTACTTTAGTAGAAGTTGGAAGATTATCAACTGCTAATCTATGTATACGTTTATGATTTATCCAATCGGTTTAGGATGTTATTATCTACACTTTTAAATTCCGATCTTAGTTCAATAGAAGATGTGCCTTTATCTAGACTTGAATTTAGTCGAATTAATCAAAGCATTGTACTTTTGCATCTATGTTCAAGTTCGGTTTTTCACTTCTCATAGTTTGAACTTTAAAATAAGATGATCTTCAAAATAAGAGATCGTTAAAATGAACATTTTACATTTGGCCAAAAAAGTCCATTAGCAAACAAATTTTAAAGGGAATACAAAACACTCGTCTTGACACCTCTCTAACCTTAATTATAGTGCCATCCCAAATATTAAATTTGGTAGCCACCGAAGCTTGGGCCCGATCAAACATAGAATGATATTGCAAAATATCTTAATTCACAGTAGTGTGGTTTTCTTCTTTTCTAAGGTAGCATTTTATTTCACTGTCATTTTCTTGACTTTAATTAGTGATTAATAAGTCTAGCGAATCTTGAAAGCTTAGTAGTAGCTAGAAAAGCTGGAGTAGAACGCAAATTGGATAAGCGAATAAAGTCATAAGCTTATCGAAATACTGTCTGCAAAACTATACACAAGTGAAGTGGCTGATTTGTAATCTAGGATATTAGGGTTTCAATTTCTGTTGCAGCAACCTCAAGAGGCCGTAGCTAGTGTTCTAGCCCAATATATGTACATTGTTCAGGTTCAAAATATAAAAATGCACAAATTAACTCATTAATCAAATGGTAATCTCATACCAATGTCTATTGAAAATTATAGAAAATTCTATTTTAATCCTTGTCTAAGATTACTTTTTGAATAAAACCTTGTCTAAGATTAAAAACTAATTCTAATCCTTAGCATTTAATTGTAATTTTTGAATATTAAATAGGTTGTGATAATTATTGAGTTTTTTGTTTGTAGGTTATACATTGATTTCCCATAAATAATAAAAATGTTATTTATCATATATTTTTCATTGTGCGTAAATTTCTCCATATTTATGTATATGCATATTATGTACATATGTATGTTTAGATACTATAGTTACGTATCGATACATTTATACCAACACATTCGTACCGAAAGTTATGTACCTTAAAGTTATGTACTGATACATTCGTACCGAAACTTATGTACTGATACATTCGTACCGAAACTTATGTACCGATACTTCCATACCTATGAATAAAATAAGATACTGAAAGTTATGTATAAATTGTTTTTGTTTTGTTGTTGAATTTTTTTAAGAATAAGAATTTGAATTTTTGTTAAATTTGTATCTATTAATATGATTGGAGCACAAAAAAATACATTTATTATGGATGGGTAAAGAATTTCGAATGGTAACGTAAATAATAGATGTGTTATAATTACTTATATGGTAAGTTTTAAAAATAAGGACTTATATTATATTTTGAAAATCATTCAGGTTAAAATCTAAAAACAATCTTATTGAAGCCCTAAAATCTAAAAACCCCTTGAAATTATGCATCTAATTCAAGTTAATATTGGCACATTACAGCAACTGTAACAGGCCGTCCCGAGATATTGGAATATTTTATTCTGTAGGACGTGAATTGACGATTTTGAACTTGGTCGGGTTGAGTTATTTTGTGTTGTGGTGTGGTTTAAAAATAAGTTTTGAACCAATTATCTAATTTCCTAAGTGGGTGGAACTAAAGGAAATTATTGTTTTGTGTGGTTAAGGACTTAAAGTGTTTTGTTTTGATTTGATGAGGACAACTTTGGACCACACACACACACCCATACCCCAACCCGTGTACCTTCTCTCTCTCCCTCTCTCTCGAATTTCTACCATTTTCCGTACAAGTGTACGGACGGACCTTAAAACAACCATTCCAGTTGCAGATCGAAGGTTGAAAGGTTGTATTCAGGTTCCTTGTAACCTTACGAACCCATCTATATCCTTGGTTGGCCGTGGAACCATCAGAAAACCCAAGAACCAGAAACCCAGATTTGAGGTACTGTTCATGCACACGTGATTGCGAGGTTTTTAGAAGATTCTAAAGCCATAGGAAGCTTTAGATCATCCTCACGAAGCTCAGAGAAGAAAAACCAAGTGATTTGGACGTCGGAATAGCGAGATCGACGAGTTTTATGGTTTGCCGGAATATCGAGGCTTTTTCTGGCAGGATTCCGGTGGTTACAGGGCTCGAATCAGTATGGTTTTGTTCGTCTTTGTGAGATCTTCAAAATGGTTCAAGTTTCATGAATTTTGGTGCAAAAATGAAGAAGATATGAAGATTTTTCCATTTTCCAGAAACCGGCAACGCAGAGGTCACCGGCGCTAGAATCCGACGACTCGCTGGAGAAGAAGGAGAATATTCCGTCATCTTTGACAGAATATTCCTAACGGAGGATAACGCCGTCAGGTAATTATAACGGAATATTCCTTGTTTTCGACGGAATATTCCTTGTTTTTTACGGAATATTCCTTAACGGCAGTTAGGATTCCGTCAGGTTTCCCTGCGCGTGGCCGTCCACTTGCCGGTGCGTGGGTGGTCGGAAGATTATTTTTAAAATATGGGGATGTTCCTGAGGTTGTGTAGATCACGGTGGTATATTCAAACATCTCATTTGAGCATTGTATGAGAAGTTATTACCTATTGTTGGTTATGTGCGTTAAATAACGTTTATTCGGTTATTACGCATATAGGTGAGGCCTATCCAGAGGACGAGCACCATTAATCGAGGCTCGGGGGTTATGACCCTTCGACTTATCTGTGAGTGGGCTTTTGCTTTCCGTATATACCTATATAAATGAGATTTTTCCCAAAAAATCAATTTAAGTGAAATGTGATATGATATGCCATACAAAGTATATATCTATTTTATTCATGTATTAGTAGTTGCATATAATGGTAATTGGTGTTGTGGACACATAGGTAAGTATCAGGTGAGTTATGGAATGATTAATATGAAATGATGATTATGTGAGATGTATTGAAAGCTCATAAATCTGCACCCCGGTGTTAGTGCTCCCGCCCAGAGTTAGGGGCACAGTCTTTCATGTGGATGTTCACCTCCCGCACCACACGCTCATCTTGGATCCAGGTTAGGTGCACAGTCCTATCGTATAGACCACTTTCAGTGGATTCGACTCGTAGGTGACCCGCGATTAGCGCACAGTCTTCACGTGATTGTAACACTAGAGTGTACTATTTACACCCAGTCCTGTCGGATAGACCACCTTGAGTGGGTTCGACTCGTGTGTAGGATATATATATATATATATATATATATATATATATATATATATATATATATATATATAATGAGATATGATGAGATTGATTATGAGCTATAGTTCAGCCGAGCTGATCACTCAATGGACATGTTATTATCTATGATGAGTTTATTTCACCTGATATATTTATGTGATTTGATGAGATATATTTGGCATGGCATATACCTTGCATATCACTACTTTTGGTAGGATTTTGAATTTATGAGTTGAGATGAGTATATATGTATATATGCTATTTTTCTGGGAAATTATACAGGTTTTACGGCGAGGGGTTAGAACCTTTGAAAAGAGAAAAGGTTTTAGAAGATTTGTTTTTGCCCACTCACGCGTTTTGTTTTTCGCCCCTCCAGGTTCTAGGTAGCAGTGCTTTGGTGGCCAGGAGGGATCCAACGATGTTCTGACAGAATTCACAAAAGTAGGATTCACCTTCGGGTGTTATATCTTAGTAATTGTCCTTGACTGCAACTAGACGTTCTTATTGCTCTGAATGTGTATTTATACACTTCGACTCTCACTAGCATGTTACTTGGATAGTACAGCTACTAATTGGTTTTTATTTATTCGTATTTCTATTTAACTTATTAGCTTCCGCACTGTGCACATGGTTACGTCACTCTCACGTGACGGCCAGCACGCCTTCCTTGGGACGGGGTGTGTCAGCAACTATGCTAGTCTACACACACACAAAAGAACAATACAACATATTTTCCTTTTTCTCTCCTCTCTTCCCAAGTTATAATAACTCCCTTTAAAAGTGGGATGAAAAAATTGTCACTAGCATTACCATTTAAGGGAACGTATTTCTCTAATTTACAAGTGTAATATTTTAGGTTTGATTCTCACATATGGTGAATTAAATACCTAATTATGACTGACTTGTTATGTGACTTATCCTACATTCCTTCTCTTGATATCGTTGTATAAAAAAAAGGACGAAAAGACTTGAATATGTTTAGCCCTCTTTTTCTTTTGTTCTCTCCTATCCATATTTTTACCAAGTGTGGGTAACTTATTATATCCTCCCACCTATCTTTGTTCATGGTTATTGTTTCCTCCTTTACCAAACACGGAACAATTAGGGTTTGAATGTTCTTCTGCACGAACGTAATGAAAAGTCATGATGCAGGTGAGTAATGGTGGCTGAGTAATGGTGGTAGCAATAGTACTGAATCCTTGATTGGACCTTTGGTTGGTGTCAGGGGGTGTTTAAGTGACAAAATCATTACAAGGTTTTTAAAATACCCAAGGTAAAAGCCCAATTGAATGCAAATGGTGGTACCGATTGGATTGATATGGGCCGTGGTTGGTAGTTGGTGCTAATAAAGCCTGCCCTCAAGTACATCATGCCCCATTTAAGGGCCTTAAATTTACTTGAATGACTAGGTCCTTCTAACACGAAAAGCAACCATGATATCTTAAGAAATTTTTCAATGTGTCACTCGATATACCAAGTGTTATAGCAAAGGTGGTAGAAAATTTTAATTTCAAGCAACCATGATGTTTGGTGTAGTAGGCCGTATTCTCGATACACTAAAAAAATTTCTCATTTAAAAAGTGACGGTGACTCACTGTTTATTTATTTTTTATTATTTATAAACGATATTACTATTCTAAAAAGTGGGCTCGTTCTTCTAGAACGTATCATTTAAGGAAATTGTTATCACTTACCTTCGATTTTAATTTAATTGTAAGTGGTCATTCGACTTTTGTTGTTCTACTTTCTTGTCCCCTGTTGGACTAAGATCAGTGAGTGACCACAATATTATTAGACCATAAGGTCTAAAAAAAGAGACTCTGTAATGAGAAGGTGTTAACAATGGATGCAGTAATTTGACGAGAAATGACATATACACTGGGGCAATCCAACACTACGTATAACTTTAGTATAAAGTGAATACATCACTCTCATTGTAATATAATAGAAAATAATAATCACACATCATTTTTCTCCTTTTACATATCCTTCCTCTCTTTTTTCACCATATTGAACAAACCAATATAAACAACGAACGAACAAAAGTAAACGAGATTGTATAGAGTGATAAAAGGGGGTGTAGTTATCTTTTTCCTTATAAACTAGGATAAAATTGTCAAGGTTTCGTCAATGATCCCATGACAATGCAATATCGCTTGCTTATCAGCTTGAGAATAAAAGTTCAATAAAAATCGCTCACACGTGTCAGTTCATTTGGTCGTATATATGCCTTACGGGTCGTTTGTTGCACTATATTATTTTCGCATCCAGCTTCCTCTCTCTTCCTTTTTTTTTCCGTCCAAATCCCTCTCTCTTTTCCCTCTCGACTAATTAAAGTGTATCTCAAACCCACCTCGAGATGTGGGATTGTGTCATCCCTCCTTCCTCGCTTTTGAGGAAGACAAGAGAGGAGTAACATATAGTCCTAGCTAATACAAAGCTTTCGGTCGTGATTAGCTAACGACAGTTAAGGAGGCCTACACAAAGATTATTGTTTTTATAAATACTCTAATTTGAATCACGCATTAAAGCAAGAATAACTTAATAAATAATTTTAAATAGAATCTCAATATATCAGGTTAAACTGTTCGATTCAAATAAACACATTAAAAACCATATTATCGTCTTTGTTTTATTATGGGGATTCTCACTCTAGTAACAAAGGGAAAAACAATTCATTATTTAGATCTTGAAGTAGTTTGCATCTAAACCACACTTATCATTTAAAAAATTACCAAGTAATAAATTTACCTTACTTCCATCCCTAGGACAAAAAAAAATAAGAAGCCTTGGAGTGAAATGTGGGAAGGGCATATGGATCTATGAAAGGCATTGAATGCAAGAACTACACACAGCCCAAGTTGAAATAAGACAGACGCCAACTTCCATATTATTTTTTTTGGTGCCAATTTTCGTGTAAAATTAAATTTTCTTGGAAAATGAGGGTTTCTCGTAGTAGTTTTGTTTTTCTCTTGGGTGTTGTTTGGGTCATTATCTCACTAATTACCAGACTAAGCAGCATTAATTAGTTTGGGACAACATGTGTTGATATTGATTTTCTCCAAATTTGACAAGTAAAAGCCTGCAGGGTGTCTGTTTCTTTGTCTGGAACACTTCAATTGTGTTCCAGTGCATGCTGCGAGCATTCTAACCCAGTGAGACCTATTTGTTGATGTTGTCATGTGGCACCTAGTTTATTTTGACCTACACCATTGCCAACCCCTTAATTAGTTTTCTTGTTCAAACGATAGAAAATTTCAGTAAATTCGAATATAAACATTTACATCGAAGATCAAAATATTAAACAATCACTCTGGTTCAAAAGTATCTTATCTATGAAGGCACTTTCCCTCGAAACAAAAGAAACCAATAAATGTGTTGACCATTACAAATACGTGAAGCAAAAAGAACTTCTACTAACCTTAATTGATTTTGTAAACATTGTATGCAAGGTTCTAAAAAGCAATCGGTGCTAGTTGGACGAGGAGCAGAGACTTATCGTCTAGGGAAGGTGCTTAAAGTCTTTAAGCACTCGTCCGAGTGCTTGAAATCCAATTTATAATCAAACTTCAGTGATGAGTAAACTTCAAACATCACTGATCTCAAACTTAATTTGCTAATATTATATAATCAGCAGTCATTACAACTTGAACATTATATTGTTTGTTTAAACAAAACAAAATTAAACATTATATCCACCTTAGCATATTGAGATTGAGGTATTAAAATATGAATGGCACGAGGTTTAGAAGCTTCGCCGTTAGGGCAAGAATCTTGGCTCAGAGATTGAAGAGGCATCTATGCTGATTGCTGAGCCAAAAGACTCTCGAACGATGGAGCATTGACTAATTTACCTATTTAACTGCTATACTGCCTTTAATTTCTTTTTCTTTTTCATTTTAGCCTTCATTTGTTTGCTATTTGTTAAGGTAATGCAAACATTATGAGTAGGAGGTAATCTAAAGCTAGAGCCTAATAAGCGATGTTTTCCTCGCTCAAGTTTAAGAGAGCGAAGACATTACTTTGATTACATCGTAATTGACGGAATCTTAATAGAATTATCAAAATTGATTTGCGATAACCAATTTTAAGACCACGTTAATTGATTTTGAAATTAAAAAACTAAAATAAAGAATTTAGTCAATTTCAAGAATCATTTGTAATTGAAAAAAAAAAAAAAAACCATTCTTTTTTGTTAGTTTCTAGTCTAGTTATATTATTGTTTGTACAAATCCATATTTACGTAATATAGCACACCTCCTATATATTTGTTCTTTAATAATTCTTCCCAATAATGAGAACAAGATGACAACATAAATCAACATGATAATTTTTAGGAATCAATTATTTTTGAATCAGACAATTAAACATATTATGTTATCAAAACAAATAAGCATAAGCAATTTAAACGAAAGTATAACCTAATCGACTGTTCAGATTAACAATCTTTTTCATGGCTGATTAGGTATACCACAACATGGGAATTTGTAACTCCCTCATCTGCTTATTTGTGCTATATAAAAAATTTTAAAAATTTTTTTAAAAGAAAAAAAAGAGAACAAGATTTAGTAGCTATAGCCTGTAGTGTTACTTGACAATTGAGGGGAATAATTTTTTGTTCCAAGACAATCAAACATATTATGTTATCAGAATATGATCACTTTGAGCTATGTACATAGTTAAACGAAAGTATATATAGTTACTTAAGTTTAGATTAACAATCTTTTTCACGATTGATTAAGTACCGCGACATGGGAAATTGTACCTTCCATATATATAACTCCTTGCCTAACAAGACATCTATGCAGATCACAACCAAACACAAGTATGGAGTATGAAGAAGATGTAGCATCGGATTTAGCTTGAGTTGTTCCTATCCTGCATTGGATTTAACTTGGTGAGAGCTGCTTCTTTGCACCACTCAAAAACTGATATTCATACATAACACCTCCAATGAACAGATATCCCACCTTCTTGTTTTTTCCTGCAACACCTAGCTATTTGCATACCGGTGAAAAATTCAAATTATATATGCAGGTATATGATGATAAGGTTACCCAAAATAAGAAGACAAAATAAAAGTAAAAATAAAAACAAGCATACAAATATTTTCCATCTGAAATTATATAAAGCTGAATAAGGCAATTGCAGGTGTGTTTGTTTGTTTTTTCTTAAACTTGTACTTGTTTGACGCTCAAAAATATGAATAAAACTGACGACTCCAAATCAACAAGGTTTTTAGCTTTGCAAAGCTCGGGGGAGGGGGAGGACAATTTATCGTACACAGTCTTACTCTTGGAGTAACCATGGATATTCATAGTAATTCATTATGTTCATGCCAATCTCGTCACTGAGTAATTTTTTTAGCATACTCAAAATGCTATCATGTAATGTTATTATTTCATTCAAGTTATAACATATGTATTTTCGTTTTATTCATATCACGAAAAATAATAATACTCCATAACTATGGTTCCGGTACACAAAAATTTCCCCTGCTCACTCAAGGATAATATTTTCGACACAATTTCAGAGTTTTCATCGGGGTTATGCAGGTGCAAGGAAATGAGTGTTTGGACCACGCCAAATTTCAGAGCTGGAATGGTACCAATCATTGATAACGACGGTCCATTTTCAAAATCAACGGCCCTGATTGCTTCAAAATTTCAGAAATTGGATTGCATAGAGTGGCAGAAATTACTAAATCGCAGTGGCTACATACACTTGTGTCGATGTGATCAGTTGCAGAAGATCATCTCTGCAAATTTCTGTTCATTTTGTTAGACTAAAGAATATTTTAAATCACTGAATTCTTAACTTAGTAATCGCAGTACATAGAATACATCAGTACATATTAAACAATCCAACAGTAATATAATCTTCACGGAGTGACTCATAATTAGAAACTGATTTCAAATATTGTGTGAATTACACAATGATAACCAGAAAGATGTTGAAAGACTTCTCTAAGTTTTTCTAATCACCCCAAAGATAACTTGCCATGACAAAATCACAGCTGAGCCCTTTTCAAAGAAAACAAATCCAACAAAATAATATATTCACTAAAAAATAGGAGAAAAAGCCATAAGTTGTTGCCCACATGGAGCTTAGTATATGTCAATATGTCATATATAATTAGCAGAAGGCCGTTGAAGCAAGATGCTTAATTTTCAGTGTACCTTTTTTCCCGCAGCATTTTTTTATTTTTATCAACAATTTGATGATGTCTTGACGGTCCACATAAAATTTTTAATTTGTCTTACGTAATATGAACACATTCAATCTGCCATCAAGTGTGACCAAAAGTTTCCAAAAATAGCATACATGACTTTTTTATAAAAAGAATCACATTATTCATCATGTAAAATTTACTCGGGTTAAGTAGGTGAGAAGTAGATAGATTTTTCGAGAAGTGTAACGTGATCAGCTATATCTCAAATCTGCAAAAAGTATAACCAATAAATGTGGTACCCGTAACGTTACGAATATTGAAATGAAAATTAACCTATGATTACTAATCTTACTCTAATTGATATGCGTTGGGAAATGGGAAACTGTAAAACTCACACACGCTTGGAATCTCCACACGAATTTGGTAGAGAGAGAGAGAGATCAAAAGTTGAAGTTTTCACTATCATTTCTACTACTACTAGTATACATGTTTTGATTTTCCATCGAATTAGAGAACAAATAATTAATTAACTAGCTAAGATGAAACACCGTCGTCGCCGTCGCCGTCGTTATTTTCTTCTTCCTTAATCTGGTCTTCTTCACCTTCCAACAATGAAGATAAACATGGAGTAGTAGCTGTACTTTCAGACTCTTCTTCTACGGAGGAAACACAAGGAGTAGTCGCAGAAGAAGACGATGACGACAACGACGAAGAAGAAGAAGTAGTAATACTATTGTAAAAATTAGAGAAAGGAGAAGAAGGAGAGTTAATAATACAAGAACAAGAATTACTACTGGTAGTAGTAAATGCTAGACCTACCAAGAGATCGACAAAAGCTCCAACAATATAACCATGGTTGCTTTTACCATTTACCCTCAAGTACCAACACAAAAGCTCCTCAAGATTCTCCCAATCCTTCAAGCCATGAGCTTCCACCATTTCCTCCATAGATTTTCTGAAATCCACAATCGGGTCTGGTGAGTCAATTGACAAAGCCACACTCTCCTTGAATGGAATAACATTATTAACCCCATCACCACCATCATCAGCTGTTGCTGCTGCCGCGGCCCCCTCCGCAGCCTCCTTGGTCTCAACTAACACAGAGCTTGTCTGACCAGCTGGCTCAAAGAAGAGCCTCTCTGACCTCAACCCTTGAATCACACTCTCTATTGCGTCTCCTCCTCCAGCTTCTCCACTGCCTCTCGAGTCTTCAGAGGCGGTGGAGAAGTTGGGACACTCGTCAGATGATGAGTTGGTGAAGAACGAGTCCGGTGTGCTATCCACCAACACCAAATCTGTTGTAGGGTTTGTGGTGTCAAAGTAGGCTGAGTTTATGGTCTTGAAGATATCATTGCCTGTTCTGAAAGAAAGGGTTCTGGTTTGAGCACAAGAAGGCCAAGGCCATAGGGAGGAAGAAGAAGATGAAAATCTTGATAGTTCTGATGTGTTCTTGGAGAGAAAAGGGAGCTTCATTTTCTTCCCCATCTGAAATATATTTTTCTGGTTTTCTTGGAGGGATTGGGAGAAGAAATGAGTGTTTTCAAAACTTTGAAATATGAATTTTTGGAGCTGTGAAATGTGGCATTGATGGGTAGTCAGAGGGGAGGGTTGTAGGGGAAGGAAGATTATTTAAAGTTGTGGTATAAGGGACGGTCACTGGTGGGGTTTTTTTACTCGTTTACGTTGAGACATTTTTTAAACTGTTCGGAACACGACCACATTGTCATATGTCATGTACAACTAGAGAAACATTTGAAGAAAGAAACAAAAAAAAAGCTTTCCTTATCATATAACATATCATCTCGTGTTCCGAGCACAATAACAAATTTCCCGTTCCTGTTATATTTGTCTATATATAAACAACTTTTTAATTAAATGGTTATTCTTTTTTTTTCGGTAATAATTTAATGTGTTTCAGTTGAGCTCATTGAATGGTATAGTACTGGTTAAGTAGAGAGCTTTTATTTCCTAACAGTCGTTTATTAATTGACTTAAAAGAAAAAGAAAGAGTGTCTTTTTAGGACATTATTATTATTATTATTATTATTTTGATCAAGCTTTTTAGGACATTATTTAGCTATTCACATGTTCGGAGTTATTACTGCCGGATACGTGTGCAGATATAACCCATAAAAATTACAAAATTAAAAGTTTATACACACACGTGTCAAAATATTATTTGTGTGAAAAGAGCTGAAGTGTTTTCCCTCCTTTTGAGGCACGTTTGATGTAGCTACACTCCACAACCTAGCATGTTGCATATCCTTACACAAATTTGAATGTGTAACTATTTCAAGAATTTCACCCATACTTTTTTATATTTTCAAGTACTTCTTAGTTCTAATAACTTATTTTCAAGAGTAAATTTACAAAATTTGTACCATCTTAGTGGAGCAGATATTTATCAACAACAAACATTTGCCACTCTTAATTTTAAGAGATATTTTTGTATTATTCACAAAATTCTATTCAGAATAGCAATTTACGTCATATTCTGAAGATTGAGACAAATCCTTTTAACTAATTAAGGGATCACAACTATATATGTATGGGAACTTTAATGAACAGCTCCCGATACTGTTCACTTTAACGAAAAACCACATTTTTACACTAAAAAGTCAATCCTGCTACTATTCACTTTACCTTTTATTTTGTCCTTATCGTTAAAACTCAAAGTTTTCAAGCTCCTTTCATTAGTTTTCCTTATATATACATTTTTTTTTTTTTTTAGGAAAACCTTGACGGTATGAGGAAAAAAATTTTGAATAAAAAAAGTAGTTAAACTTAATCCAGTAGACATAAACTTTACTCCTCATAATACAAGAAGAAAGAAAATGAAAAATACAAGAAAATAAGAGATGACATAAACCAGACTCGTCTTCAGAAAATAAATAAAAATACAAGAAAATAGGGGGGACTAAAGCCTAAACCTGTCACGCCCCGATCCCGACCTACGTCCAGGATCGACACGTGACGTCACTAAATACTAGTACATCTAACATACCCCGCCTCCAGAATATGAAATAAGACCACTCAAGGTCCAAATGGCGTAATAATTTTTTTGTATGCTTTATGGCTGCATCTAACCTCCTCGTTAGACTGCCTACGTACCCTAAACAGAGATCAAGCCATTCGTAGTTCCTTACTAAAAAAATCAAATGCTTATCACACTCAGTTCAAGCAGAAAAGTATAGCATTCCTCCAACATTTATTATAATTTGACAGCATGAAATTCCTGGACTCAGGCTACATAACAAACTCCCATGAAAATCATGATTTCTCTTTCATCCAACGTATAAATCATTATGTCTCATCACATCGCATTCACAACATACATCATATTTAAGAACCGACGAGGGACAAAACCATTCTCTAGTCAAAATAAATAATTAATCTGATCAAAATAATAACAATCATTCCCATATTTTCTAAATTCAAACTTGGTGAAGTCATAATCAAATCGTAGAAAATCCTGAAGAAGTCACCCAGACATCCAACATTTTTCTAACTCAATTCACAAGATTCTCGAAACCATCGTCACAAATATATATAAAACTAAGGCTAGAGTGACACAGTTAGGCCAAGCCTACTTCTCCAAATAATGGAATTTCAGACCACTCTACAAAATCCAACAACCTCAGGTTCCGGACCACTCAATGGAACCAGACTAAATATGATCACCAATCAAATGCATCAAGTACAACTAATCATCATCAGCTCTAGAATATATATGGTCCCCCATCGCGGATTTACCAAGCAGGACCATTAGTGACCCCCCAATGCGGATTAACCAAACAGAGTCACACTTAAGAAAGTAACCAAATAGGCAGTGACCCACCAATGCGGATTAACCAAGCAGAGTCACTCCTAAGAAAGTAACCAAATAGGCAATGACCCCTTAATGCGGATTAACCAAGCAGGCCCACTAATGACCCCCCAATGCGGATTAACCAAGCAGGACCACTAGTGACCCCCCAACGCGGATTAACCAAGCAGGGTCATATTCCACTACTAGCCCTCAATTTACAAAACATTTCACTATGCAATTCGAATCACTCTTCCACAAATATTCCCAATCCATGAATCAAATCACATTTAATAAAATAGATCAATGGCCAAATATAAAAGAATCACATTTTAACAGAAAACACATTTATAAAACCATGTCATATCCACAAAGGATATTAACATCAAGAATCGGGTAATCACCATATCACATATATTAAAGTCACTCACCGAGACAAGTCTGCAAAGCTTCACTGAGTCTCTAGAAACACTAATTTTTGTTTTATAAACAATTCGAGACATGTTGAACAAAAATCAACTCTCGATCAACGGTGGTGCCTCTTTTTACCCACCCTAAGTAATTCAATTCAGGAAGATCCGTACGTCGGATTCCCGATCCGTTAGTTCCGGCTATCCTCAATTATTACTTTCTATAACGCACTAAAGTTTGGTGATGATCCAACGGTCGAATTGAAGATTCAGATTTTGATAAAGTGATGTATCATAATGACACTAAGTTCAAACAATCAAATTACATCATACAGATATCAATTATGAATTTAGGACTTCTAATTGGACTTAGAAAGACATCGTCGGCCCACTGGCCACGCGCTGCCGTGGGTGGCGGTCAGCCGTCCCGACTCGCCGGAAAATTCAACTGTTTTCAAAAATTACCAAATTTTGTAGGCAAATAGATCTCAATGAGTGGAGCGAGTTTCATACCTGTGGACAAGTCCAATTTGGCTGGGAAACACCTCGATTTTACACAAACCCGCCGGAGGGTGTGCTTCGATTCGACCCCCATACTCGCTTTGACGCCTACACCACGGCTTGGGCTTTGATCCTAAGGCTGAGGGGAGTCTATTGATGATGGTGGTGGTCGGGGTTACCTTCGAGAATGGTGGATCGTCGTTGTGAAACCATACGCACCCACTGGTGCAATTCTTCACAATTTCGAGCCCAATCTCATCTAATTTGGTGTGGAAATGGTAGATGAAGGGTCGATATGATGATTTGGAGTGGTAGATCGGCCCAATTCGTGGGAAAAATGATGAAATTCGCCGGAGAAACCCATCGGCTATAACCGGGTCGCGGGTAGCACAAGTCGGGGTGGTGTTTTACTGGCCTACCCCTTCCCTCCTTTCTCTGGTTCCTCATTCGCCACTTCATTTCTCTCCCCTCCTCCCCTTGGCCGAGACTCTCTCCTTTCTCTCCAGAAACTCCCTTCTTCCTCACTCTCCTTTGCTGCCATCAGGCAGCTTCCCCTCCTTCCTTTTTTCTAACTGATAGGTCCCTTCACCCAATTATAAATTTGGGCCTCTTACCCTCAAATGGAAATTAAATAATTTCCACAACCTAAAGTTTCACAACTTCAAACGTCCGTAACTATACCGTTATAATTCGGACTCGCAAACGGCTTTCGCCTACGTGTTTGTGGCTTCGAGACCTATTTGAAAACGTTACTTGTGACCTCGAAAGGTCAACGAATTTAAAGACTAATTACGAAAATTCAAACCCGAAACTATTCGATTTAATTCCCAAAATTAACAGAATTAAAATTAAATAATAAAAATAACGTAATTGTGAAATACGGATTTAAATAACGAGATACGTAATGAATAGTGAAATTCCGGGGTCGGGATTTCACAAAACCCCTCTAAAGAAAAACCTAGAAGGTCTACTGATTTAGATTTGCAAAACAAGTTGCAAAGCACCAAAAGCAATGGGTTAGGAAAAAAAAAGGAAAAACACAAATCATGAAGGAGGACAAACTTGTAAACCGAGATGCACATTAATATGATAATCGGAAACCAGGCAAGCCAAGAAAATCCAAATGTAAAGAAGCACAGACCGCCAATGGAGGGGAGTCATGCCAAACCAAGGCTGAAGAAGACAAGCTCATGTTAGCAAATTTGTAGGCAACCACATTTCAATCTCGATAAATGTGTGAGCAATAAAATGTCATCTCCCAAATTTAATCCAAGCAAGTACACTAATGAATGCGAAGAGGCCAAGGAGGAACAAATTCTTTGAACGAAGACAACAAGAGCACTCGTAAAATCACTTTTCAACCAAAAATAGTGCCAATCTCATGGATAAGACAATTTTACGCTAATAATTTTGCCAAAAAATAATTTTGATGACGCAATACCTTGACAACAACCACCAAGAAAATGACTACTTTGAAAACTCCTCCATAAGTAGCAGGACCAAGATTTCCTTTAGTCAAACTATCAATGTTAAGCTTAATCCAAGAAAACTATGGAGGAGACCAAAGCACACAATGAATAATTATGGCCTTTCGAGGGATAGGTTGAATACCCAAAGATGAGATAATACGAAAATCCAAACCATTGGAGTATCTAGGGATAACCTTGCCAGCATAAACAATCCCAGAAGCAATAGACATGTAAAGACGATGAAAAGAGATTGGCCGATCTTCAAAGATAGACTTATTGCATGCCTTTTGAATAGTATAACATGTAACTAGACCCGAAAAAATCCAAAGGTTATGCAACTGACGAGAAAAAGGCTTACTCCCAAAAACGTCCCAAAACATTGGTAAGGAATCATAAGGGCAAATAAGTACGAAATTGGTAAGCCAACCACATCCAAATTTGCTTAGATGCTGAACATCAGAAGAAAGAATGAGCAGCAGATTCTTCAGAGGCACGACATAAACGACAAATGGTGCTAAAGAAAAACCTCGTTGTTGAAGTGCAACCTCAAAGTGAGAATTTTATCATGAAAAAGTCACCAAGTCAAAATAACTGTAGGGGTATGAAATGTCCGCCAAATGACCTTCAAGATATGGTTGGGATTTGGATCTCATCCGGATCCAAATTGTGGGGATGCTCACATTTTAGTCACTCATCGTGCATCGTGCGGTCAGAAATCATTTGACCTTTTTTATTTAAAATTAAACACAAATAGTACCTGACGAAAACTGACGGCACGATGTACGATGAACGGCTAGGATGTGGGGATAGAATCCCCACAAAGTGGATCAGGAGAGGATTCTCTTCCATATGGATGGTCTCTCATTCTTTTAACTTACACTATTGAAGATACGTTGGGGGCGTTTGTTTGCCTTCACTAAAGTGTACTAGACTGGACTGGACTAAGGGTTAGTTCGGTCCCATGTTTGTTCCCAACAGGAATTAGGTTTAATGAGACTAAGTCTCACTCGCTCCGACAAAAACACTCGCTAGGGGGTCTTAACGAGACCCCCCGAAAAGGAGTGGACTGTTAGTCCCTGCTTCGCCCCATTTGTGCTTCGCTTCACCCCTCCCTGCTTCGCCGTCATTCCCTTCGCCATGGCTTTGCTGACGAGATGAGCATCAAAAATCGGGTACGAGATTTCGGTTCCATCTCTGTCCCACAAATCCAACCCCAATTAAAGGTTGTTCTTATCCAAAAATTTGTAGGAAAAACGAAATCAAAATCTGCGATAAACCCAGAAAATATCAAAATCTGTGATAAACCTAGAATTCTGTGATATGGGATTTCGAATTACAGAAAATATCAAAATCTGTGACAAACCCAAAAATATATTACCTTGGGTTGCAGTGCTCTTCTCCATAAATTTGTAGGAAAAAACGAAATCAAATTTGGAGTTGTAAAACATAAATTATAGTAGAAATTTGATATATGATTTCGAATTTGTAGTGCTCCCTCTGCTTTGAGGAACAAGAAGAAAGACCTAAAGGATATTGTGTTGCGGGAAAAAAGATAGAGAAAAGAAGTGATGGTGGACAAAACTAAAGAGGAAGAAACGGGAAGAACTCTCTAGAGAGAGGTGGAGTGTTTGCTTTGGAAATAAAAAAGAAAAAGCTTGCTTTAGTAATAAAATATTATTAAATGTGTATTATATAATGTAATATTATAGTTATTAATTATCCTGTTTTTTAGTCCGACACTGCACCAAACACTTCACTAAGTCAGTCCAACTTAGTCTAGTCTAAGCTAGTCCAGCTTAGTCCCTGAAGCTAGTCCAGTTCGAGATAGTTCGATGCAACAAACGCACCCGTTATGTCTTCTTTTGGTTTAATTATAAATAAATATGAAATATATATTTATATTGTTTGCTACATGCAGATTAACGTATGCACGCTGAAATACCTTCCGCTCTTTTGACATTCTCTCTCATGCTTTATGATTGACTTGATAGTTGCCAAAATTTTCTTGCAAAACACGTGAATTATTCTTCTTCATTATTTTTGTTAAACAAAGCGATACTAAATAAGGGAGGAATCAAATCTAGAATCTCGGATGCAAAAGTAAATATTCATAATAACTTCAGCTACAAGCTCCTTGCATATCCTTATGACAAGTCATTTATTGCATGTGTTGCGAGAGTGCTTTCAGCTCAACACACTTGATCTCCTTTTTTTCGCCAAAGAAAACACATTTTGCCACAAAAACTAAGCAGAACCCATATCTATCCATGACATTGTCTCTTTTGTTTTGGTTAAGCAAACATAAAAAAGAATTTCAACTCGAAAAGAAAGGATACATACAATTACTTGAAGGTGGTGGGAATGAGATGAAATTCAAAAGTTACAAAATTAAAAGATGGGGGCATGTGGGGATGAATATCATATGGAAGTATCCACTAAGTAACTCTCTATCACGTACCCTCCCCCAAGAGTTACAGAGAGAAGAGCCTTGAGAGAGAACGAAAGAGACCCATTTATCACTTCATCTCTTTCTGGCCATGGCCTGCTTTTGGATTCTAATCTAATCAAGTGTGACATTGACAGACTCAACAACGTTGAAAGGAAGCTGGGCAAGTCCAAGACAAAAAGTACTGGTGCTTTTACATCTTCAAATTGTAAAATACACACCATTTTTCTCTTCTTACACATTTTAAGCTCAATTTTTGTTTTTGTTGATTTTATTGATTACGACGTTCGAAAATAAGAAGAAATGCGTGAAAAGCTAAAATAAATGTGAAAAACACATCATTAAAAAACAAAGCTTATCCTGAAATGAGTGAAGACCACTACAGTAATTTCTTAACTAAGAATCAATAAAAAAGCATGACAAGAGGACAAATACGAGAGGTTTTTCTTCAATGCAGCTCCCGAATCATTGTTGTATGGAACTTACAGTTGCCGAGGGATTTTTTTTCTACTTTACTTAAAACACTTTTTGCGCATCAAATTATAATTATTTTTGGAAAAAAAAAATATATATATCTGTGGAGGTAGGGTTTGGGAGAAGGACCACCTTGTCCCTCTCAATCAATCCTTGTCTTATGTGGACCAAAATTTACAGCTTGTGGTGTGTCTCTATGTGCACTGGAAATGCAAGATCACATGTAGTTGCTGAGGG
Source organism: Heteromeles arbutifolia (assembly GCA_024362995.1). NCBI lineage: Eukaryota > Viridiplantae > Streptophyta > Magnoliopsida > Rosales > Rosaceae > Heteromeles > Heteromeles arbutifolia. The sequence continues at coordinate 3,704,669 of JANCRC010000010.1, read as the reverse complement.
GTTTGATTAGGAACACTTTGGCTGCCTTGATTTTCTTGATTTCTAATTCACGGTAGACAGATGCATTGTGTGCATGTGGGTGGCTTAGCCATTATTCTTAAGTACTCGACGAAAGAAACAGACCGGTCATAAACAACTCGAGTTTTATAGCAAAGGAGAACATGAGGACCTCTACGATGCATGGATAGAGAGATACAAGACGACGTGACACAGAGATACGTCAAATTAACAAGAAGATTTGTTGTATAACGACACGGAAATACGATATGACTCGACACAACACGGGAATACGAGGGAATACCACCGTGTTCATGCATTAGGAGGACATCAATCATTGTACAATTTCTTTATCGTAAACATTCATAATGTTTTCTGTGTCTGTCCTTCCATGAGAAACAATAATTCACTAGGACCGCTTGTCCTCCCAGCAATCATTTAACTTAATAAATCAAGACAGATTTCAAAGATACAGTACTATATGTTGCTTCTGGAAAATTAACAAAAGCTAGGCTAAGTTTATTTACTCTGTCCAGTTGGAGTTTGTTACCTTTTTCATTTGACCATGGCGTTCATATCAAAGACAAACAGAAAACAAGTGCCACGGCTGCTACGTAAGTTGATCGAAACATTATTCAAGAATATCAACTGCAGCCCCACCTCAAATTAGAAGAGTGCAACATTCCCATCGATATGGGACACACTGTCCCTCAATCCGGTCACTTGATTGAGAAATTGTTGACCCACATTTGAAAAGATCGACGACCCTCTGTCGGCCTGAAATTCTGGGATAGGGCCGAGTTGATTAATAGCCTGAAAAGGAGGTTGCAAGTTTCGGCCCAACGGTGAAGTTATCGGGCCAGTAGTGAGATGCTGATGGTTCGGTGGACTCCTTGGTGAATTGGGATTGCTTAAAAGATGAGGAGTGGATTATGGCTCGGTCAAGTCCTAAACAAAGTAGGACTGTTGGAGGATCAATATGGGTTTTGATAAGAATTGAATTAAATTGCTTATGGATCAAATCCTCGTGTCTCAATAGAGAATGAATTAATCACATAAAAGGATTTGGTTCAGAATCTTAGGTCAGGTCCAAGAGGGTGAGACTCGGTGGTGAGATAGTTTCAGTAGAAGTATTTGTGAAGATAATTTGTTCCTATAAATACAAGAGATCGTGTAACAAGAAAGGGACCTTCAACTCAAAACACAAATCAACGTGAAAACTTTTCATACACTATTGTGAAAACTAACTGCTTCACAAATTCTAAAAGGATAGACTGGTTTGGGTTGGTAGCCGACGGACGACGGGCGACTAGATGGACTGAGTTTTCCAAAAGCAAATAACGAAGTCGACCGACTAGACAGATGAGGCCAAAGTTGTAAAGTCAGTTTGCCTTAGGGTCTCAACCGCCTGTATAGACGGGGATTCTCCCAAGTTTGCGACTGACTATTTATGCAAGTCTAACTGGCGAAGAGTCTTTGATTCTTTCACCGAAAGATTACTTTTATCAACCTTCTCGGAGAAGTGAGGTGTTACTGTTGACCCTAAAAACTACCAAGCCTATGTGGCGCGCAGGCCGAGTAATCTATGAGCTAACTACGTCCTTCGGTTGTGTGCGGGGGCGTGCCAACTCGTCGGCCGATGAGTAAAATCTGTTGATGTTGCGTTGGTTGCGCTGCTGACTTCTGCGTCTTGCGATTGCGGCCGAGGAAGGAACAATTCTCGGCCTTCGGGTTCTAGAGCCTGAAGACAAGGCTGCTAATTTGCGAAGTTCAATATCAAATTCGGCTGTCAATGCCGAATGTAGTACCCTGGTAACACCTCACTTCGCCGAGAAGGCTAATGAGATGACCTCTGCCAATAAGGATTCGAAAATCCTTCTCGACCAAGACTTGGATAGGTAACCAGTCGACCTCTTCGCAGTGCTGTTTATCCAAACTGAAGGTGCTCCGCGGTCGGCTGATTCTACGGCGATAGTGCTGTTTATCCAAACTGAAGATACCACCGGTTGCCTTCACAGTGCTGTTTATCCAAATTGAAGATGTGTTGGCGAAAAGGAAAATAAAAATCTCAAGGTTGTTAAGAGGTTTCGCGTAGAGCGAGGGTTTGCGCAGGGCAGATTTGTGTGTTGAGTTGGAGGGGCTTTGAATGGTGTCACTGCCTCTGTATTTATAGGGATGTGCTAACTTAATCCATGCGCCTAGCATCTAATCCTTCACAAATTCTGGCGTGGATGAGACCCAACTGCACGCAATTATCCATCCTGATTAAAATCCCCATCATTATCTCAATACTTTTATGCAAGTCAATCCTAATCCATATGTTTAATGACCTCCACGTGCTGGAACCGTGCAATCATGCACCAATGAAATTGCATCACTTTAGACCTAGACCCACACGTCTGCATGCAACTCCATCATTCGACTGTTCATTCTCATCTTTATCTTCCTCATTATCCTATCTGACAAGCATTCAATTTGCATGCAAATTGTTGTTTTCATCAAATAGAAAAACAAAAGGAATATTCTTTACCAATCCTTATATCTTCAATTCAAACTGGAATAGACCTCTTTTGCTTCCACAAATATATTTCATAAGATAATTACTACGAAAATTCAATAGTAATATCTAGAAAAATATGAAACCCAACGGTCTAGAAATCCCCGGGCCGATATTGTAAAATCGGGTCCAAACATTGCCCCCCAATTTCCTTGAGCTTCGGCTCATAAGCCGAATGGTTAAGGAAATTAACGCAGTCGAAGAAATATATGGTTGAGGAATCCACTCCATAACTTAACACGTCTAGAAAGAAACCTCAATTAGCTAGCCGAGAAAAGACCAAACGGGGTCGAAGTCTTGAAGACCCCCGCTCACCGCTTCTCATGGCAAGCCGAATGACCCGATGGACGATAGCACTAGCACTCGGTAATAATGCCTCATCGAGCTCGGCATGTGTGTTATATACTAATAACTAATAAAAGTGACTGAACCTTCTCAGGAGCGGCTTGTCTTGAATATCAACAAATGCAGGCCGAGAAACACCAAGGCCGAGGTCTAGAAATATTCTATTCGGCCAATCTCTTCTTTTTTTTCTTTTTTTTTTATTTACTCGACTTCGGCGACCTCGGCTTAATATATTGTTTCAAGTTGCCACCTTTCTTCAATCCATATATATATATATATATATATATATATATATATATATATAGGCAGCCTAATATATATAGGTAGCCTGGCTGCTTAATGTGATGCCGATATATATATATATATATATATATATATATATATATATATATATATATTAATCCCATGTCAGCAATGCATGCACATAATCTCAACCGCAATTACGGCCGAATTACTTTCCTCGACTTCGGCCTAATCTAGACCTCGGCCAAAATGTTTTGTCTCGGCCCCCATGACTTTTTAAGCCGAGCCATCATGTGTTGGAATACTGCACTATTGTTGCCCTCCTTATTTTCTTATGCATTGGCTTAATTAGCCAGATGATTAAGAAAATAATTTATTCTTTTTCTTAAAGAAAAAATGAAACGAAAGTAGCCAAACTAATCAAGAGGAGGAGGCCAACAATGTTTTATTCCAAGCCGAGACCCGTTCACATCAAAACTTTCACCTCCTTTCCAAAAGCGGAATACAAGATCATCTCCAAATATGTTTGGCTTGACGCACGATTTTTTATCATCGATTGCCGAATGTGTTGGACAATTATTATGCCCCCCAGGCATAATAATTTCGCCAATTTTGGCCTTTAACTCGAACAAATTAACCGAACGGGATTTCTCCATATCGGCTTTATCACCAATAATCATATCAATTGGCGTGGTTTTGGCGTTTAAGACCATTGAAGCCATATATCGGTCTTGTTCGTCATTGGAACACACTGACGAATCATTTTCTGAGTCAATTTTTGGCTCGGAAACTTGAATTTTTTCTTCTAGGCCTACCACACTTTCAATCTCGACCGAGACAACAGGCTTAGGTTCTTTTTCGGCCGTCTCGACAATTTGTTGAGGCCGAATTTTAATTGTAGCCGGAGCGAAAAAATGCTCCCCAGTCTTTTGAGCCAACCATTCTTCAAATGGAATTGATTTGAACCCAAAAGGCGTTTTCTTATCGAGCCACTCATAATATCGATCTCTATCTTCATTTAACCACTGATCTTGTAAGCTGTGATGAACCTTCACCTTTATCATTTGAGAAAAAGATTTTCGCCTTTCTTCATCTGCTTCAATGATCCGATCAAGAAGTGTTTGTTGCTCGACAATTTCCTTGAATAGGCGCCGAATCTCATCCTGATATATCATGTGAACCTCGTAGTTTTAGCACTTGGTCCCACCGGGCGTGCCAAAATGTTGACCCTAAAAACTACCAAGCCTACGTGGCGCGCAGGCCGAGTAATCTATGAGCTAACTACGTCCTTCGGTTGTGTGCGGGGGCGTGCCAACTCGTCGGCCGAGCTCGGCCGAGGAGTAAAATCTGTTGATGTTGCGTTGGTTGCGCTGCTGACTTCTGCGTCTTGCGATTGCGGCCGAGAAAGGAACAATTCTCGGCTTTCGGGTTCTAGAGCCTGAAGACAAGGCTGCTAATTTGCGAAGTTCAATATCAAATTCGGCTGTCAATGCCGAATGTAGTACCCTAGTAACACCTCACTTCGCCGAGAAGGCTAATGAGATGACCTCTGCCAATAAGGATTCGAAAATCCTTCTCGACCGAGACTTGGATAGGTAACCAGTCGGCCTCTTCGCAGTGCTGTTTATCCAAACTGAAGGTGCTCCGCGGTCGGCTGATTCTACGGCGATAGTGCTGTTTATCCAAACTGAAGATACCACCGGTTGCCTTCACAGTGCTGTTTATCCAAACTGAAGATGTGTTGGCGAAAAGGAAAATAAAAATCTCAAGGTTGTTGAGAGGTTTCGCGTAGAGCGAGGGTTTGCACAGGGCAGATTTGTGTGTTGAGTTGGAGGGGCTTTGAATGGTGTCACTGCCTCTGTATTTATAGGGATGTGCTAACTTAATCCATGCGCCTAGCATCTAATCCTTCATAAATTCTGGCATGGATGAGACCCAACTGCACGCAATTATCCATCCTGATTAAAATCCCCATCATTATCTCAATACTTTTATGCAAGTCAATCCTAATCCATATGTTTAATGACCTCCACGTGCTGGAACCGTGCAATCATGCACCAATGAAATTGCATCACTTTAGACCTAGACCCACACGTCTGCATGCAACTCCATCCTTCGACTGTTCATTCTCATCTTTATCTTCCTCATTATCCTATCTAACAAGCATTCAATTTGCATGCAAATTGTTGTTTTCATCAAATAGAAAAACAAAAGGAATATTCTTTACCAATCCTTATATCTTCAATTCAAACTGGAATAGACCTCTTTTGCTTCCACAAATATATTTCATAAGATAATTACTACGAAAATTCAATAGTAATATCTAGAAAAATATGAAACCCAACGGTCTAGAAATCCCCGGGCCGATATTGTAAAATCGGGTCCAAACAGTTACTTTTAGGTTATTTTTAAAGTTCAACACTCAAACAACCTATTACTTTTGAACTTCACAACGATTCGTATAACTTTGTCTTCAGGCTTTAGAACCTAAGGCCGAGAGTGTTCCTTCCTCGATTGAACTCGCTTAATTCAGGAGTCAGCAGCAACGCATTTCACCATATTCACCACATTCAAGACATTCACCCGGCCAAGCTTAGGGGCGAGTTGGCACACCCGCATTAGCATTCAAGCCATTAAATGACGTAGTTAGCTCTTAGTTACTTCGACCTGCGCCACATAGGCTGTGTAATTTTTAGGTTCAACATTTTGACACGCCCAGTGGGACACTTAGGCCATCTTCATCTGAAAAGGGCTATGTTTAGCCCTCGTCCAGAGTATAGCCCTACAAGAAATTATTTTTTAATGAATAGTGTTAGACCATATTTATATACTATCTCCAACCGAAGGGTGCTATTTTTTAGCGCCCTATATAATTTATTATTTTAAGTTTGTTCTTTAATTTTATTGGTTAATTAAATTAAACTACCATCTTAAAATAAGGTTTTTGGACATATTTTGACTACCACTTGAAGATGTGGCCATTTGAAAATTATTGAAAAAATTAAAGGAAAAATTATTGGAAGAGGTAAGAGAGGGTGTGTATGAAAAGAGCGTTTGAGGTGAATAGAGTGTGAAGAATTGAAATACAATGAGGTAAGATAGTATGAAAGGAAGAATAGAATGTGTAGAAATGTCTTATGTATTTATAAGGAAAAAAAAAAGAGTTTTTTATTTTTTATTTTTAGTTTCGTCTTAAAAAAAAAAATCCAGGCCCAATTGAACGAGCTGGTTGGCTAGTTAAGGATGGCCAACCCGGTAGCCATATGGTTGGATTTTGGCCCGGTGGATCTCAAGGATTTTTGGTCCAGAACTCCATTGGAGATGGGTTTTTGTGTCAAAAATGGTACTCTTCGGCCTATGGCCCTATGAGCGGCCAGGTTGGAGATGGCTTAATTGCAAATATGTGAAGTCCATATGATATTTTCATATTCCAATCGTATCAGTTCATCTGGTTGGATGAGATCCAAGCTCAACTCGAGAAACTCATTCAAAAGAGTGAGAGGATAAAAAGGGTATGGGAGGTGAATAAGATTCTTGATGGACATGAGGAGATGAGGAAATCTTTATCCTAAATGTTAAAAGAGAGAGTTAGCTTACAAGAACAATAGGTAAAAGTTTTAATACATGACTAGATGAGAAAAGCTTTCCTTCTGTTCATGGGTACAGAATCATATTGAAGACGGCTGATACGAAGGATTTCCTCTGGAGAGCTATTACGAACTCCCCTTCCTACGAGGGAGTCTCGCGTTCTTGGACTCGTGGAGTGTGGTTTGGCAGCCCTTTAAACTATGCTCCTGACTGGGCTCTTGAATTTCTTAAGTGGTGATTTTTTGGACATTTCCCGTAAGAAATGGTGCTCTTCGCTTATCAGCTCTGTATCCTCTGGGAAATAATGGAAATCTCGTTGCCAAGCTGCCCATCATTGTTTTCTCACCTCTTCTCTGGAGGTGGAGGCCTCTGCTGCGATGGAGGGTCTTGGTGGACTTGGATCCGCCGAGAAGCCAACAGTGCTGCTGATGCCGCCACCAAGCTTGCCAAAAGGAGGTTGTGCGTTTGCAACTGGGTTAACACCCCTCCACCCTCCCTGGTGTCCGTTCTCTCTCACGACGACCCCCCTGCTCGGCCTACTTAATGCTTCCCTTGCTGCTGCTTTTGTATACTTCTTTTTTTCTGAACCCTGTGTTTTGCTGCACTGTTTTTCTTGTACCTGTTTTTTTGTTTGTTCCTCTTTCCTTTGTGGCTTTTATCAAGTATCATTTGACCAAAGATATATGAACGAAGACTTACGGAGCTAAATTCAGAAGGCATATTACGGGTGCAATATTCCTGGAAAGATGATCAATCATCCAACCAATCAAATCAACATCGTCTAAGTTAGTTTTATACCATATTTCCACTTTTGCCCTAAAAATCTAATCGTCGCTACTAGAATGAATAAACAGATAAATTGGCATAGGAGTCAGCATCAATATCAATGTAATGCATCTCAGATGTATGATCCAGATTAGTAAAGAAATAACAATTGAAAACTAACTGGCATGGGACAAGTTGTCGAAGTCAATATGCAAGCGGAAGGAAACAGCATATAATTACAATTGTACTGCGAGCAGAGGCTGAAAGGCTGCTTGCTAGGAACCACAATATTAACTAGGTTTAATCATTGACCGAGCCATACATATAATCTCACACTAAGTTTATTGACCGCCATCGCCATATTCCATTCTCGACACTCTTACCTTAAGTCCAAGCTTTCTTAAAGAATTCAATCATCTTGCTAAGTGACGACAACAGGGGTCTGCAATTCCTAAGACAATGACCTGCAGAAGAATTACCCAAAATATGGACTGTTTATGTTGTTTCTATATACCAACTTCCAAGAGAATCCAACTTCAGGAACCCCTTCAACCCATCAGAATTCTCTCCTGATTACTTATACACACTCTCAAACAATTCATACAGAACCCTGCAAAAGACCTGTTAACCTTCCCTCTCCTTACAAACCCGAACTCGACAGTCTACAATGCAATGGAAAAACTCCGAATTCTCTAAACCCGCAAACCCACCAATCCTCTCTTCCCAAACATCTCCAAAGTTCCTACTTGTATAAGCTTCCCAACCCATCAATTATCACAAACAGATATGCACAAAAGTAAATTAACGATCAGAAATCCGAAAAAAGCTCGCATCGAAAGCAAAACCAAGAACTGCAAAGAATTAATAAAAGCCTAATAATATTGATGAAACCAAGTCTTGTGTACAAAATTTACTTAAAAGAGAGAGAAATCTATGAGCAATGGATTCCAATGAAAAAAATCAAGAAACCTCTAGACCATACAAAACGCCGGCGTACTTCACGATCCCATCCTTCGGAAAATATACCTCTCTGATCCTCTGGAACGCGTGCAGGGTTAGCAGGCTATCCGACCCCGCCTGGTGGCTCTTACCGGCAACCCGACCCACATTCAGTGTCTGGCAGACCCGGTCCAGCCCACCATAGAGGGCGGCGCAGAACCTCGTCAGGTGCTTCACGTCGTACACTCCAGACCCAAAGAAAACCCTCACGTAATTCAAGAACACCGACAACTCGTCCGGCAGGACTCGCTGAGTCAACACCTTGACCAGGTACCCGAAATCGTAGGCGCTGTGGAAAGTGACCCAGTTAACGGCGTCGTTGCAGACGAGCCCCGACAACATCATCAGCTCCGCGAACCGTACCGAGTCCACCCCGAAATCCCGGTTCCGCTCGAAATCGATCCCCTGGCGGCGAAGCAACTCGACCGAGTCGTGCGCGTGGGCGTCCCGCGCGACATCGAAGTCTCGGAAATTGAATTCCCATATATACAGATTCTTGGTCCCCAAATCCGGCAGATTTCCGCTGTCGTCCGAGAGGGTGAGGCCGACCTGGATCAGATTGAGGCGATCGACATTGGCCTTGAGCATAAGGTAGTGCGCGGCGGGCTCGCGGTGGTAGAAATTGGGATCGTTGGAGTCGGGTCGGACCACGACGCCCGGGAATTCGGTATCCATGGAAATCAAGGGGTAATCGTCGATGACGGATCGGATCAGTTCGAACTCCGACTCGAGGTTATCGGACCACACCGAGCGGATCAGGATGTCTCGTGGCGGCGGAGGCTTGGGTGGAGGGGGGCCGGATGATGACATCGCAGAAGGTCGTCCAGATCGGATTGCAAAATCGGATCCGAATCGACGATTGTTTGTCACTGAAATTAAATAAATAAAAACGAGGGTGGAATTTGGTTAGGGTTTGACGGATGAATTTGAAGGAGGAACAAGAAAAAAGGGGGCAGTTTTATACAAATCAATCGATAGTTTAGAGAGAGAAAGGGATGAGAGAGAGGGACGTGAGAGACGTGGGGCAATCGTTTAGTTTTTTTTTTTATTTATTTACTTTTATTCCCCGATTTGTTGCGGAATACTACTTTTATTTATTTTTTTGGGGTTTTTTATTGGAATTAAATAAAGGTGGTTGTCGGTGATTGGCTAGTTAGTTTATTGATTTGGAATTTTGTGAATATTGTACAACTGAAAATCAGCTGAAGTAGGAAAGTGGTGGGGTCCATGGGAAAACTATGGGCCGACTTGGGTTTGTCGTGTAGTGGCTGAATCCGGAGTCACAGTCATGCGACCATGTTGATTAGTGGGGTGAATCGGGTGATGTGGACAAAAAAAAATGGGCATGTAGTTAATTATTGAGTGCAACTTATCCATAAGATAATGAAAATTCCAAGAATGGTAGCGTTACTCGTTTTCGAGTTGTTCTTGTTTCGGTTTTGTTCATTTATGTTTGTGAAATCAATAAAATAGGAACGTAGGAGTCGTCCTACACATAAAAATGCATCTATATCAAACATTCCTCTAAGATAATCTTAAGCTTTGATGAAAATTATAGAGAGCGTTTATTGACAAAAAAGCATCATTAGGCATATTGATAATGATAGGATTGAAGTAACAGTAATTGATGGCATGCTACTTTAGTTGGTTTATCGACTAATCTGACTAATCCAACCTATTTGGGTTGGATTGGGTTGGGTTGTAAACTTCAAAAATTTATTTTTATGTAAAAACCCGACCACTCGGTCAATAAGTGGATTGGGTTGTTTAAAGTATTGTTAACTCGATTAAAATTGACTCACTCGATCAACCCACACAATGCCCTGCCCACCCCTAATCCCATGGAAGAAACAAAAGCCGAACTTTCCGTTCAAAGTCTAGCTTGTTTGCTAAATGACTTGAATTATATATGGTTGTTGTGAAGAAACGAGTTGAGCAAAACACATGCTGTGTGTATGATCGAGGGGCCTTGGGTGCCAGCACTCGTGTTTAGGCCCTCAAATTTGTGCTTTTGAGTTTTTTACGGTCCAAAGAAGATCCTCTTGGTAATGTTTTACGTTGTTAAAACGTAAAATCTTGAACAAAGACATAGTTTGAAAGGTCAAAATTGAAACCCCCACCATACTAAAAACTTAAAGAAACTATCATACACTAACACTTAAGATTACTAAGGAATTTTAAAATAACGAATATTGAAATAATGAAATTTTATTTTCTAAAATTTGTGAATTTTCTTATTTGTTTAAATTAAAATAACAATAGAATTTGAATGCGGAATTTGTTATTGTTAAGCTCTCACGTAGCAATTCGGAAATGACATCTATTTATATGAAATTTAAACTTAGGAATTGGAGGTCCCAAATTTCAAGTTTTTTTTTTTTAGGCGGAAATTCTAAATTTCTATGTTTATGAATCCAATCAAGGAAATTGGTACATGACAATTTATAAATTCTGACTTTTGTCCACATTCCAAGTTTATTTTCTTCATCCAAACACAGTACAAGAAAGTAGGCAATTTAAGAAAAGAGTTAATGGATTGAGCAAGTTCAAGCAAAAACTTTGTCTCCTTAATTTTGTGATCCTATTACTTTAAATACAATGTACTCTTATTTGAAAACCCAATTTATTTTCAAAATTCAACATTTTTTTTATCTCGTAATTTTAATTTTAAGATGTGTACATTTTAGAAATGCTAATGAGACTCTCTAAAACAATGACACTCATAGTAGATTTTCTATCACTTTATGTTTTTGGCACAATATTTATAATGTTGATACGAGAATTGACGTTAAACTATTACGTGACAGAGAATTCATGAAAAATTTCACTTTTAAGAGAATTCCCTTAGCATTTCTCGTTTTTAAGTATTCTAAAGTTGAAAATTTTCATCTCATAATTAATAAGAATCATAATTTTCAATTCAACTCCTACCATTAATTGGGAATGAGAGTGAAAAGCCGAATCTAGAGTTTACTCAACATTAACAGAAGAAAGAAAGAAAACCATATACATATCTAGAAGAAGTGATTGACTTTGACAAGTCAGCATTGCGTTGAAGAATGCCAAAAATGTGCTCGGTAAAGTCGGCACTGAATGCGAAAGCCGCGCGCCAAGTCAGCATTGTGTTTGGGCTGTTGCTGACTCATTCTTCATGGTTCATGCATTTGTACAAGGAAAGGGATTCTTTCCGAATCTCTTCCATCAAATCCTACCAATCAATAAATTCGAACCCTTGAAATTTGATACAACGACTAAAGTTATTATGATTTTTAAAGAGATCCCCTGTTTTTAGCCATTTGATCAAATTTCAAGAGCCCAAATTTATTTATTAGTTGAATTTGGTGGAAGAGATCCGGAGATAATCTCTTTCCTTTGTACACCACTCGCTTGTTTACTAGGGAGGAACTTACACAACATGGAATTCCCATAATTATCGTAGAGACAGGTTAAAGATCTATTTTCGTCAACACCATTATAATTCCCAACTTGATGATTATCACCTACACAATTCGTCATGTGTGAGATTTTATAACAAAAGACATCGGTATTAGTTGAAGCAAGGTTATGATATTTAAACTCTTATTTTCTCAGAAACACGATCGATGTGAGATATTTCAACAGTCGTAACATCTCGTGCTAATTTTTTTAACACTATATGGTAAAAAAATTACACATATTACTATTGTATTTGATATAGAACACTACAATAACGGTATATCAGTGCCATACAAGTATATATCTAATGAAGTGGAGGGCATAAGTCCAAGCAACAAATACTAAATATTTACCAGAAGACAAGTTGTGATAGTTGGGTCACCTAATTTTATTTGTTTGTATTCCCACTTGGTTACAAAAATCCAAATTAGATCAATGTTGACCCAATATTTGAATAATCGGAGTAAATTGTAGCAATGGTCCTTCAACTAAAAATTCATTACCATTGGTCCCTCAACTTATTAAAACGTGTAGTTATTGTCTTTTTCGTCAACTTCGTCAGAATTTGTCAAAATAAGTTATGTTGGAAGGACCATTGCTACAATTGGGTTAAAGTTGAGGGACAATTTCTTCAATTGGGTTAAAGTTGAGAGACCATTTTTCCAATTGGGTTAAAGTTGGTTGGGTTAAAGTTGAGGGACTATTTCTCCAGTTGGATTAAAGTTTAGGGACCATTGGCAATGAATTTTTAGTTAAGGGACTATTGGTACAATTTACTCGAATAATAATTCACAGCTAAGCTCTTGTGTAATGTATAAGCAACAATGCTTAAATAGTCATAAATGTGTAAAATGAAATAAAATATGGCTTATTATATTAACACCCCACAAATTGTTGAATAAACCCTCCACACTTAATACACCCCACATTTGCTTTTTTAAGGAAAAATTATCTTAATACACCCCACATACTTCTCCATAATACCCTAACACCTCACATTCTCAATATACATCTTACATTTTCTACATGCACCCCATATTTTCTATACACCCCACATTTCTCAAATCTTATAAAGCTTTTAATTTGGACAAAAAATGCCGACTGGAATTTTGACAAAAGATGCCACCTGGGATTTAAAGCATATGTGGGTTGTTTTCAATTCCACCATTAAAACGCCATGTCGTCTGTTTTTAATATTTGGTGGTAATTTTAGGTGTTTAATTCTTCATGTAATCCATGTGATCCCTAAAAGATGAATACGAACATAGAAGCTTGAATAACGCAGCAAAAGCAAGATTAAATAATTATCGATGTCATCAACATCACTAAAACAACAAAGAATATGAAGTCTTACCTCATGTGAAGCTTCCGAAACATCGATTCGTGTTTCATTCGTCAAAAATAATTTTTCTCAATCAACATGTTTGTAGTTTCATTGGTTTGGGTTTTGTTCAACAATGGAGGGTCGGATGGATTTTGATAGTTGAAGAAGATAAATAATATGTTAAAAGTGATTTGGGGTGTATTTAGAATTTTTTTTTAAACCTAATAAGGTCAAAATTGTCATTGCATAGTAGGGTAAATAAATAATTTAATATTAAATTTTAATGTGGGATGCATTCAACAATTTGTGGGGTGCTAATATAAAAAGCCTAAAATGACACACCCCGTCCCAAAGGAGGGCGTGATGGCCGTCACGCCCTCCTTCGGGACGGGGTGTGTCATAAAATATATGCTCATATAACCATTTCAAATACAGTGTACTTGATCTTCAAAATAGAAATAATAATAAGGGCGGTGTTATTCATACAACTCTCTTAATTTTCGACCGTCTAATCGAATTAATTAAACAATAAATGTGTGGATAGTATCACCCTAATAATAATACTCTATGTATATATACATTTTGCGTTGAGAATGGATTTAATTATTCACTATATTCAAGTTATATTGATTCATTAAGTTAAAAATGAAGGCAAACTTCTAAATTATGTCTGAGTTGAAGATGACGAATTAATTAGGGTTTGTTTGAAAGTGTTTCTAAAATGAATGAAAACTCTTACGGAGAATATATTTTAGATTCCAAAAACACTTGTAGTGCACTTGGAAAAGAGCATATTTCAAGTGGTTTTTTTTTTTTTTTTTTTTTTTTTTTTTTTTTCAGAATTCATTTGCATTTTTATAAATAATTGATTTCAAAAGTACATTTCATCTAAAATACTTTAAGTCCTTTAAAACGCACTTCCAAACACACCCTTACTAATATGGCGGTGTTATCTTACCAATTTGAGAGATTTGGAATGGTATACCTTCCATTCCCAATACGTTAAATCTAATGAGTTATCTAGTTTAGTCGATAATTAATCACCAAACGTGGCATGCTTTAGATGAAGTTCGTGTCAAAACTCAAATCCATTATTTTAAATCCTTATCGAAGTATCCCCAAAATATCCCTAAACTTACAAGAAGAGATCATCTCCGGATCTCTTCCACCAAGACCACCGGATCAAATGATCCGGGTCTTTGAAATTTCATCAAACGACCCACCTATTTTGACCCCTTAAAAGCTATAATAATTTTTTACCGTTGAATGAAATTTCAAAGATCCGGATCACTTGATCCGGCGACCTTGATGGAAGAGATCCGGAGAGGAACCCTTCTCCTAAACTCACATCACTTTCAATTTGCTTCTTGAATTTTTTATATAAAATTGAGATTTGAACAATTAAAAATTGTCAATTTTCCCTACTAAAAAAAGTTGAATATCCAACACTAGTCCGCGTCGTACCTTCACTCAAACAAAAAAAAAACCCAGTTGGCGTCACTGTGAAAAACCCAATCCACAAGCCTTTGGGGTTAGCTCGGGTGGTGAGAGAAAGTGAGGCGATGAGTTAAAATAATGATAGCTCTAAGGTTCGAATCCTTCAATGTAACAAAACAAAAAATACAAAACATATAGGCATCATCCACAAGAATTTCTAACGAAAACTCGGAAAAAACATGGGAGGACAAAACTGACTAACGCACAATTCAGAAAATTGTTGAACGCATCATCTACAAGTTACAATTGGCAAATGCTAACCAAATGGAGGCTCAGACTGATTCTTTAGTGATTAGATTTCGTGCTTCCGCATCAAAAAGATTGCGGTAGACAGCTACCGGACCTCAATCGTCTTGAGATCCCATTACAGTACATCTCATACAATTTACTTTGAACCAATGCACAGATAATGGACACAACACAATTTACAGTTAATCTTTTAACAACACAATTAGTGCCTGATTCAGAGAGAAACATGCTTCCTACTGTCGTTCCAGTTTCGCTTACAACCACAATTTTCTTGCATGGAACTTGGCGTTTGATCTACTGGCCCCCTTTTCAAAATATAATGCTTGCAATTTGTTACATTTTACCCTCAAATTAACAAAAATGAAAAGAACAAATCTGGAACAAATACGATGGCGGATGAGTATATATACAGATAAAGGGTAGAAGATTCCACTTCAAGGGTATGTTAAATATTTGACACACATAAAATCCCATTAATGAAACAGCATCCCTTCAACACAGTTCGACAAAATATGAAAGCAAAACAAAGACGAAGTCATGGAGAGGTAACATGAGAAGCTTTTTGGGGGCACGCCCTTGCATGTTCTTAACATAGGATCTACGAGGGCATTACAAACTATATATTGCATATAGCATATGCAATTGGATCCATGATGATAACTATACGGTCTTGAAAGCTAGAAGTAGGTACCTTCTGGAGGCTGGACCAACTTCCGGTTATGCGGGGCTCCCATCTCCTTTTTCAGCTGTGTAAGAATATCTTCCATGGTGTACTCTCGCTGCCAGTTTGCAAGAAGTCCAAACTTCTTTGGTTCCACCTATCGAATCAAATGCACTCAGATATTGTCAAACCAAATATCGTTAAGCACAACCACGTGGACTGAATTTTCAATAGTCATACACCCGGTCAAAAATTCATCTGGTCTGGCTTTACTGTTCTTATAATCATATTCAATATCATTGAAGAATAGAGTGTGTGTGTGTGTGTGTTGGGTTGGGGGGAATAATGTGGTTGTTTGTTGTAGCGGTTGTAAAAGACTAAAGTATATTTTTCTTCTCGCCAAAACAAAAGACAAATATATTACATATTATCAAATGCACGTCAAACTGAATATCGGTTGGACTGAATTTTTAATAGTCATTACATCCGGTCCAAAACCCGTCTGGTCTGGGGGAGACAATCCTGTGGTTGTAAGTGACTAAAGTACCTTATTTTCTTCTCCCCAAAACAAAAGACAAATACATTATGTATCGTAAGTGCAAATCACTAGCTGCAGTGAGAAAAGACTATGCAAAGCAAAACGCAAAACAACTGAACTAAAAGTCATGTAATGAAATTATGAACATACCACTCCAGTTTCATGGTTAACACAAGTCATGTTAACCCGAGAATGAAAACGAACACTTGGTGGCTTCTCAGGGTAATCTTTATCACAGAACAATTTCAACTGATAGATCCGACCTTCATGTACAGTCTGGAAAAGAGTAAAAAATAGAAATATTACATTAAACAAAAAATACACGGAAAAATATATTATGAAGCAGTAGAAAAGAATTATTTAACAGTAAACTGATTCAATGAAGGGGAATATAGAAAGAATTAGCCCTGAAAGATTTTATGCTATATTTGAAGGTTGGGAAAGGGAAGCTTCTTCCTTTTATTCACGAGATTTGAAGAGCATAAAACCAAGCCCCACTCCAGGCAATGCACCTTCCTTTTCCAAAATAGGTCATTTAAAAAAAGAGATTGAACAATTAAAGTCAGTTTTTAAGCAGGCACACGTAACTTGCATCACCTGTGAAAACCCACTACATTGTAATTATATTTTAGTTAGTTCAGCCGATGCTTGACACTAAACACATATCCCTTTAGGATCTAGTATGCTTAGAACAATCAACCCTTTCTCCTTTTAAGGTCTAAATCAGGGACTATTTGCAATAAATTTAAATAGACTTTCTTGAAATTCGGAAGAGACTACAAATCCAACACAATCTTTTCTGATAAGCACATGAAATCTGACAAAACAAACGTTAAACAAAAACATGATATAATCTAAACGCTAAGCGAAATTTACATTGTGGGGACCAATGATGGTGCCAGTCCAAGAACGCATGTAGATGTCATCTCCGTCATCCATCCCATAGCTGACAGTGCCATCCCCAATACCTTTTTCTCCACGTTCAAGTTCCTCCAGCAATCTGAAGTTTCGTGGGACTGCAAGAAAACTCAAGAGTTATACATGGTTGAAAGAGTAAGGGAACATAACCAGAATCTTACATTCTTAATAAATTCCTTTTATTTACAGTTTTAGGAATGATAAACACAAACACAACCAAAAACTTGTATGCAGAGAAACCAAATCATGCTTGGATTGAGCAGAAACATTAGTTGGCAGCTTCAAATTTCAATGGATAATAATTAGGAAAAAAAGTTCAAAGACAAAAGCTACTTTGGTTTATAATTGATACAAAATAGAAATTGAATATACAAAAAAAATGATATTTTCCTCATAAATGCACTCTGTACAAAGACAAAGACAAAGTTCAATCTTAAATTTCAAGGTTGAAATACTGCATGCCCAACATTATTCAGAAATGAGCTCAATATTTTGATTGCAATAACACGAATTAAAAAACATTAGAAAAACACACACAATCAAATACAATTCAACAAAAAAACCCAGCTGGAAAAGCAATAATTAAATCAACTAAAGGCCAAACTCACCTACCCACATGCGAAATCATTAACCAAAATACGCACAAACCACAAAATCAACAAAAACCCATTTTCAAAATCGATCAAAATTACGCAAGAACAAAAAGATCAAGGCAAAATTCGATCAAACGATGACATGGGTAATGATAAACTCACCCACGACACTCGATCCTCCTGAGCCCAGCGTCATTGATGATGATGATGATCAGTTGGGTGGGTGGGTGGTTGGATTCTCAGGTGGGTGTGCCGAGATCTAACGGAACCGAGAGGTATCGGAGGAGGGCGGAGGCGGTCGAAGAGTGAGGAATATGAGAGAATCTGGAGAGAGAGTAAGGCGTTGAAGGCAAAGTGGGGATAAAGGAGAAAGATTTGAGGGCAAGAGGGATTTTGATAGGTTACGAAGAAAGATGATGGGTTGGGATTTTTTGGAATTTTGGGAATTAGGGGACTGTTTGTTTGCAATTTTAACTTTATCCTCGTCTTCAAAAAAGGACACAGACTGTTATTTTGTGTTTGTGGGTTTTCATGTTTGAGCCTATTGGGTTGTGATTATTTTTATTGGCCCAAAATTGCTATTGGATCAAGGAGGTATGGTGGCGACCCAATCACAATAGGTCGTGTTGTGGAGAAGGATTTACATCGAACGGATTCACAGTAACAAAGCATTCTGGTGCAATATGTATTGTTGTGTTTGAGTTTTTCTCTAGATGATAACGCATTATTAGATTCGAAATTCACGGTCGTACTGATCAGTCCATGGAAGTTGCTTTCTATGTTAAGTAGGGTTATTACGCATTTTGGGTTGGTTTGAGGTTGTAGTGCTTAAAAAAAAAAAACCTAGTTACTAATCAATCTGGAACACCAAATATATTTGGTAAAACGAAAAAAGGTGCTCATTTAGAGCATCTCCAAAGGAGATGCCAAATTGTCCACATAAGCTATAACAGTAAAAAAAAGACAGCTACTAATTGTTTCCAACTGAAATGCCAAATCCTATGTGGCATCACATGGAATGGCAGCAAAGGGGCTTGCTGTCAAATTTGACAGCAGCTTCAAATTTTTTTATTAATGATTAAATGTCTTTTATTAATATTTTAATGTCATTTATTATTTGATTGTTGAACGGTAGAGTTGGTTTCAAACACTACCTATTTCTTTTTTTTTAATCAGCAAATTTGTTTCAATTATCGACCTTCCATGTTCCCAAAACCTTGCACAAACACCTTCAAAAACCCTTTATCCATGGCGGACCTAATCTCTTAATCCTCATCACCCCCTTATCATCCTCCTAAGAAAAAAAACCCACCTCACTCATGGAGCTTTCTTCTTCCTTCACACAAGTCTCCAACCTATCCGCTTACCATAACTACTCCTTATCCTTCTCCTTCTCGCAGTTCTCAACCCAAATCCGCCTCAAAACCCCCAAATTCCCAAACCGCAAATCGCAAAATCTCCACGTCCTCGCCATCGCCGTCGACCCACAACAAGAACTCCCCCAAAACAGCCCCCAACGGCTCCTCAAAGAGCTCTCGGAGAGCAAAAGGGTGACTTCGAAGAAGAAGAAGGTGTCGCCGAAGCGGTTCATACTCCGGTCGCCGTTGGAAGAAAAGAGATTAATATGACTTTTATTATGAATTATTTATATGTAAAATTTGAAATATAAGACATAAATTAAGAAAAAAAAATCTAATAAAATAATAGTTTAATTTGACATATCGGTGTGGAGAGCAAAATATGAAAATATGTCAAAATGCCCCATAAGCTGTCAAATTTAAATTTTTGGTTCAAAATTTGACATCTCCTTTGGAGATGGTTTTAGAGCATCTCCAAAAGAGATGTCAAAATGTCCACATAGGCTATAACAGTAAAAAAAGACCATACTAATGTTCTCCAACCGAAATGTCAAATCCTATGTGGCGATGACATGGATTGGCAACGAGAGAGTTGCTGTCAAATCTGATAGCAGCTTCAAAATTAATTATTAATGTTTTTTATTAATTTTTTATTGGTTTAATCATCATTGCAATTAATGTTGTTGTTGACCCGTTTCCCTTTTGTTCAATCGAGGTAAGTGAACAGTCCCCTCTTGTTAAAAAGAAATGGTGAACGGTTCGGATTTCATAATTATTAAATACCTTTTATTAAGTTTTTATTAATTTAATAATTTATTTTATAATATAATAAAATAATAATTTAATTTGACATATCGGATGGACAATAAAACTTTAAAAGATGTCAAAATGCCACATAGGCTGTCAAATTTAAATTTTATGTTCAAAATTTGACATCTTATCTGGAGATGCTCTTAAATAACTGATGTTAATGGTAGTAGAAAAGTATAGAAAAACATAAGCAATGAGGTATCCTGCTTCTAGAAAAGTGTTTTTATTTTCAAAGCATAGCGAACAGTACCCAAAAATGAAATTTTCAAATGGCAAATAGTGGCGGATCCAGGATTTTAAACTCGGGGGGTCCCAATAATAAAGGTCAAAAAATTTATAAATAAAAATAACATTGAAAAGTTAAATATAATACATTTCATTCAAAAATCATGTGCAAAACAACATTACAAGCTATAAAATCCTAATTCAAACGTCCACGACAATGTTTCATAGTCTGAAAATGTTCCATGACAGCTTCATTACCAATACATGAAAAAACATCTTTCTCAATGTAAACAACTAAGCTGTCACTCAACCATTGATCTCCAATTTTGTTGCGAAGTAGACCCTTAATGATATTCATAGCGGAAAATGCCCTCTCCACTGAAGCGGTTGCAACCGGTAAAACCAAAGCCAACTGAATAAGCAAATATACATATGCAAATGTTCGATGCAACCTTTTCTCCACCAATTTCTTAGCAAGCTTATTAATCCCTCGCAATTGAGAAAAATCATTATCAGAACGCACAAAATGAATGTAAATATCAAGTTGATGTTGAAGTGCCGATCTATCTAGATTGTGAAATCTTTAGGATACATCTGAGCAAGGCGAATAAGCTTCTCTTTATCAAAAGCTACAAGTGAATCATTCGGACTCAAACATGCCAAGCAAATAAGCAATTCGGTATTACCTTCAACGAAGCGATCATCTACTTCTGTAAGTTGGAAATCAATGACCTCAAAAAAGAGCTCCACTTTGTAATGATGACGATTGGTCTTTCTTGGAGCCTTATGCAATGACTTCCCTTGAATGACATATAAATCATCCATATTAGGCACCTCAATTTCATGTTCAACACAAAAAGATGATATTTTATCAACCAAAAGATCAAATTTTTCATCATTCCTCATGCAACGTAGTTGTTCTTTACATGTCTTGACTAAAACCATTGCATTCACAATCTCTTGATCTTTTTTTCGCAATGCTTGTGACAAATCGTTTGTAACTCCTAATATGGATTTCATCAAAAAGATGAGGAACACAAACTCAAAAGATTTACAATCTTTTAATAACATTTTTGCTTCACCAGCACTATCATTGTAGCAATCTTCAACAATCATGTTAAGCACATTCACCACAGATGAGAACATTGTAATCAAACTAATCAAAACATCATAATGTGAATTCCACCGTGTATCCTCAGCACGTTTGAGACTAGTTTCTTGATTTAACCCTTGCCCGTTTCAAGACAATCATTTTCAATAGCTTTCATGAGATTTTCTTGTTGTTTCTCTCTAAGTGCATCACGACGCTTACATGAGCATCCAACAACATTCACCAAACTATTAGTCATTGTGAAAAAAGAGCCAACATCAGAGTTTTTCTTTTCTACGGCAACAAGAGCCAATTGTAGTTGATGAGCAAAACAATGAACATAGAATGCACAACTTTCTTCATCCAATTTTTTTTTTTAAGGCCATTGAACTCACCTCTCATATTACTCGTGCCATCATAACCTTGACCTCGTAGGTTGGAGTAACTCAAATCATGTAGTTTCAAGAACTCATCAATGGACTCCTTTAGTTTACTTGAAGTTGTTTCGGTAACATGTTGGACTCCCATGAACCTTTCAATTACTTGACCTTTGTTGTCCACATAACGCAAAATCACCGTCATTTGCTCATTTGTTGAAATATCACGTGATTCATCTACCATTATAGAAAAGAATCTACTCTCTTTCACTTCTTTCATAATAGCCTTAATAGTTTCGAAGGCACATGAATTGACAATATCTTTTTGAATTGAAGGAGCTATTAGCTTGAGATTTCTCGGAGCATTTTCCAACACAACTTCCTTTATATTCTCATCATGATCCACAAGGAATTGCAAGAGCTCTAAATAATTCCCCCTATTATTCGAAGTGTCACTTTCATTGTGGCCACGAAAAGGAAGGCCTTGTCATAACAAGAACTTAGTGCAATCTATTGATGCATTTAAGCAAAGACGATATTTCATACACTCTTCTTCTGACTGTTTGATCACAACTGCTTCAATATGTGTCTTTTGGTTTATTAGATAACTAGCCGCTTCTTTAGCTTTATTGTGGAAACTACCAATAGGACCAACATGTTTGTCAAAACATTTTCTTGCATTCTTCCATATCTTAAAGCCTACCCCAGTGAAGGCATCACTTCCTAATTGTGAAAAGTTGATTTTAAAGAGATAGCAATGAAGACAAAATGTCGCATCTTTAGATATACTATACTCCAACCAATCATATTCTTCAAATCACGAAACAACAAATCGTCACTTTTTCTTTGCATGCAAAGTGTATGGGAACTCATACTTCGTAGGCCTACAAGGTCCCATTTGCAAATATGCTCTTCGGACCTCATCTTGAATATTAGAAGGATAGTCCTTCATTCGAATTCTTTTTCCCGGGTCTCTCTCAAGATTATTAAAATCAATGTCACACTCATTTTGTCTTGAGCTTGAACTACCCGAACAAGTAAACGGCGCAATTGGCTTTGGCTTGAAAAATCTTTCCATATTTCTTATTTCTAAACTACACATTTAACCGAAAACACAAAACATATACCAATCAACCAATAAACAAAAATTCCATCTAAATTTCAATTATAAAATGAGTATACAAACATAAAACATATCAACAATCATATCAATAATAGACTAAAAATCTCCACCAATATCTAATATAATTTAATTGAGATTAGATTAGAATACCAAAAAACTTACTTGAATTTTGAACCAAATAGTGGTGGCTTGGAGAATTGAAACAAGTGGAGGTATGATATTGGAGTAATGTAATTATAATATGGGATTGCGTGAGATTAGAAATTTAGGGTTTTGTGACACAGCCCGACCGAAATCGAAGCGTGCTGGCCGTCACGTGAGGGTGACGTAACCATGTGCGCATTGCGGAAGCGGAAATATATAGAGAAATAGGAATAAATTAAAACCAAACCATTAGCAGTACTAACTAATATAATGTGCTAGTGCGAGATCAAGAGTGAATTCCAAATAATTAAGAGCATAAGTAACCTAGTGCAGTCTAGCAGGACAATTATTAATAATACAGCATTCGAAGATGATCCTACATGGAAGGTGAACTGTCAGAACTTCCGTCAAGCCTTCGTAAGCCACCAGCGAACAATCTTACCTAAAACCTGGAGGGGCGCAAAACAAAAAGCTTGAGTGGGCAAAAACAAGGTTTTACAAAAATCATATCATTTTCAAAAGCTATAACCTCTCGCTGTAAAACCTGTATAATTTCCTAGAAAATAGTATACATACGTATATATCTCAAAACCATGCTCAATATATCCAAAACCACATATATGTATGCCATGCGTATGCCATGTCTAATATCACAATATAACTACTGTAAGCCAGGTGATGCAATTCAATATAAATCATCTGTCAGCTAGAGTCACCTAACGTGATCTGCATGGCGAAATCTAGAGCTCATCTCAATCACATCTCAATCATATATCTTATCAAGTATATACATATCTCAATCTCATATCTCATCATGTATATACATCTGCACACGAGTCGGAACCACCTCACGTGGTCTGTCCGACAGGACTGGGTGTAAAATAATACGCTCTAGTGCTACGATCACGTGAAGACTGTGCGAATAATCGCGGGTCACCTACGAGTTGAACCCACTGAAAGTGGTCTCTACGATAGGACTGTGCACCTAATGAGCGTGTGGTGCGGGAGGTGAACATCACGTGAAGGACTGTGCCTCTAACTCTGGGTGGGAGCACTAACACTGGGGTGCAGATTATGAGCTCTAATATATCTCATCATCATCATCATCATATCTCATAACCATTACCAACATAATATACTCACCTATAGCTTACTTGGGCCTCCGCAGCACCATGCAACATTATGCATAAATATGATAATGCAAACACTAAAATATGAGGCAAGTATGACATGGCATTTAAATCACATTTCTTTTAAATACGTTTTCTGGGAAAAACATCAAGTATGTATGTGTGTGTGTGTGTGTGTGTATATATATATATATATATATACTGAAAACAAAAGCCCACTCACTGATATGTAGACGGGTCGTAACCCCCGTGCCTAGCCTGGCTACGCTCGTCCTTTGGATAGGCCTCGTCTATATGAGAAATAACTGAAATAACGTTAATTAACGCACATAACCAACTCTAGCTAATAACTTCTCATATATTGCTCGAATTGGGTATATGAATATACCACTGAGACCTACTCAACCTCAGGAACATCTCTATATTTTTAAAATAATTTTTTGACCACCCACGTGTCGCCACGCGCCTACAATTGCACGGCAAGACGCGCCTGCCACGCACGGCCACGTGCAACGGAACAGTGACATCGTTAAGAATATTCTTTGAAATATTCCGTTAAATCCTAACGGTAACCGTTAAATATAACTAACGGTGTCAGAATATTCCGTCAGACTTGACGGAATATTCCGTCGCCTTCAACCTTGGACTCCGGCGATCGTCGCCATCGCCGGAAAACTGGAAAAATTTCTAAACCCTATATCTCGACCATTTCTCAACTAAAATGCACGAAACTTGAACCAAATCAAAGCTTATAACAAGAGGGACAAGATTATACCAATTTCGAGTTCTAATGATCGTTGGATCTCGTCGGAGAACCCTTGAAATTCCGGCCACCTTTGCAACTTCTCAGTTCTACGTTTTCTGACGTCCAAAACCACCCAACGAGACACCCCGAGCTTGGTAAGGACCTTCTTAAGCTTCCTATAAGCTTGAAATTTCCAAAAAACCAAAGTTTAACGATTGCATGAACAATACTCATTTCAGATATCATGGTTTCTACGTGAAATCGAAGGTATTCTTACCTGGAATTGGTACCACTTTACTCGTATGGTCCTCAGGAACACACTGGTGCACTCAAAACCTTCGATCTACCAAGTTTAGGAGGATTTTGGGTGCTTGCCGTACAAAAATGGGAGAGAAAGAGAGAGAGAAAGAGCACGGGAGTGAGAGAGAGAGAGAGAGAGAAAAGGTATGGTGTGTGTGTGTGTGTGTGGTCCAGCTGGTCACCAACAAAAAACAACTAAGAAAATATCTTCCTCCTATTGGGTCCAAACTAGTTGGATTTAAAATGATTGACCCAAAAATAAGGCTTAAACCACACCACACAATTAAATGTCCAAGGGCAAATTCGTCTTTTCACATTATCAATAAGAAAATTCCGGGACGGGCTGTTACATTTGGGTGAATATAAGAAAGATGGGGATTAGGGGGAAAAGCAGAGGAACATAACGGGGAAAGGAAAGGGACTCTCAGGAATGATGGCCCATGTGGGGCTAGGCATATGGAATCATGGACAATTGACAAACGGCACCGTTTGTCTCATTGGCTTTTAAAAAAAAAAATTAAACAAATTGGCCAAAACACTGCGTTTTGGACCAACTTTTTAAAAAACCCTGTTTTCTTTCTTCTCCCCTGCAACCCCGCTATCTTCTTCTCTGTTGCAAGTTGCAAACTGCAGCACAGACCTCGTGTTCTCGTTGAGGGGTCCCCCGAAAAATTTCTAACAGCATTTTAGGATCGCCGAGGGGTCCTGGGACCTCCCAGGTCCTTCTGTGGATCCGCCTCTGATGGCAAGTATAACCCGCCATATTTTAAGACTACAATCTTTGCCCCTGTATTGTTCTTTTTGACAATTATGATATCACATTAAATACTATATTTTTTTTTGTAATTTAACATATTCATAACAATTTTATATAAAAGTTAACAATAATTAGACACATTTTTTTTGTTGTGAAATCACTTTTACAAATATCAGACACTAGGCAACTTTATTTTACAACAAAAACAACTTAAAAAAAAAAAAAACACAACAATATCAAACTACCCCATATTTTGAAGAAATCGTCACGTCTTCCCGAATACGATAAAAATGCAAGACTGACTTACTTTTGGACTCGTCAGGGTCCTGGCCGGCAAGGCTCTTACTCTCTCTCTCTCTCTCTCTCTCTCTCTCTCTCTCCCCCGCTCCCTCCCTCCCTCTCCCCATTCGCGTCAACTCGCGAGTGACTGAGACGCGCTTTCACCTTTCCCTCTTCCTTTTTGATCCTTGCCTTCCTTCTAGAGAAAGAAAGAAGAGAGAGACGGAGAGAGCACTGAGCGAGCGCGCCTGTTTGGCTACGACGCGACGGCCATTCCACCTCTGTTTACCGCTCTAACACGGTACATATTCTTCATCGCGCTATTTATCTTTCTCTTCCATTAGGGTTTCTGCCATTGATTTTGTGCGCCTACCAACTGTTTGATGAAATTCTTCAGAAATGTTTTTTTTTTGTTCTGGTGTGCTCAGTCGCTGAGCTTAGTTGAATTTTTACTGCTTTTGTTGTTACTGTTAATGCCTATGAGATAGTCTATTTTCGATTTTCCTATTTTTTTGTAATTTTTTTACTGTACTACAAATCCTAAATGTATGAAGCTATTAGGTCTTCAGGTTTTAAGATGTCAAAGTTAATTTTAGTTTTTGTTCTTCGTCCTCATTGGAAGTCAAATCGAGTATGAGATACAATATTGGGTCGATGTGGGTTTTCATTGAGAAAGATTCTGGTTTATTTCGTTATTGACGTATTAAACTGTTGTGAAATGGACGATTGTGTTGTATTTATGCATTAATCAGTTTAATATTTAGTCGAAATCTGTGTTTCGGACTAGCTTTTTTAATGCCAAATGCAAATTTATGCATAAATTTCGTTAGATGTGTGCACGATTGTTTTCTCACGAAAAAGTGACTACATTTCTCGTGTTTGTACCTTATTTATTTTATTTTTGTTTGACAAGGGGAGGAGCGTCCAGATGTCTTTGCATATTGGCAATCTATCAGCTCACACTCGCGGAGATGATCTTAAACATGTCTTTTGGAGGTTTGGACGATGTAACTTGCGACTGAAGGACAGATATGGGTTTGTTGAATATGATTTTGTGCAAGATGCTAAGAAAGCTTTGAGAGCATTACAGGGTAGGAAGATCTGTGGGGAGCCTTTAACACTAACATGGTCAAGAAAACAGCCTAAACCTTTTCACGGAAATCCAAGAGGTGTGAGCTCCTATGAGCTACAACATGAGAGAAGAATTAATGAAAATGATTGGCGAGATTACGAATTGGACAATGAGCAACCAGATAGTGATGGTAGAAGGCTTAATTCTGTGAACATGCGTGATGATGACAGAGGTGATCATCGAGAAGATATTCAAGATTATAATGGAGATCGTCATGATTTTAGGGAAGGTCTTCCAGATGATATTGGTAGAGCTGTGCCCAAGCTGGTGGACACTGGCAGGTGGGGTGAACAAGTTCATGACCCATCAAATGCCAATGGGGTGGAATTTGACCGATATGAACCTCACCAAGATCATGATAGGAAATATGAAGATGAAAACTGTCGGATGGCATACTCTGGTGGTGGTTTTGCTCCACGAAGTTCCCAAGAGAATGTGAGGATAGAGAGAATGAATTATACTACCTTGAACCATTCCAGTGATATGCGGAGTACTTGCTTTAGTTGTGGGGCATCAGGTCACAAGATCCGAAATTGTCCCAGGAAATATTCTTCTGGAAGAAAGCTTACAAGGTTTGATAATAGGCAAGATGATGCTGCATATGAAAGAAGTAGAGGTGAAGCTGAGCTAGAAAGGATGGGATCTAGGTCCGTGGGAGAAATGCAGTTGACTGAGGGTACTGCATCAAGGCACATGAATGGTGGAATGGCAAGTGGTTCAGGAAAGCATAAAATGGTGACAGACAATGTGAGCTCCCCTACAGGAAATGAAAACAACATTACAGAAATAAAGGACCATGAAGGAAAGAAGAGAAGTAGAAGGGAAGGTGAATTGCCAGAAAGGCATAGTGGTAAGAAAGCAAGGAGGTCAGTTTCATCATCACCTCATTCTCATTATGCTGCATCCAGACTCAGTTCATGCTCAACTTCTCAATCGTCAAAGTCTGTGACAGGGTCTGGTTCCCAATCTAGGTCAAACTCAGCATCTAGGGGAGAACACCACTCTGTATCTTCTGATTCAAGACTCCGTTCAACATCAAAAAGTTCTAAGTATAGGTCAAGGTCAAGCTCCTCTATATCCTTGTCTGTATCGCTTAGTCCGCCACCGTTCTCTCCAAATAAGGCGCATACAAATCTTAAAGCCTCTGCTGGTACTCCCACATCCAAGGAGATTCAGGTTAAACAGAGACAGCCAGTAGAAGGTGATGCCTGCATCGAGAAGGCTGATGATGAAAATACAATGGATGCGATAAAGAGCAGTCATGCAGTATCAAGTTTTGAAGCAGAAGATGACACGAAAAATGACCATCCTTTGCAGATGAATGGTGATGGTGAAAACCATACTATGTCCAGGTCAATCCATGAAGTAACAAATCCAGGCACACCTCTGCCAGAGATAGGCTCTCATACTACTGGGAGTTTGTCCCCAGAGGGTTTGAGTGATGTTCAGGATCATCAAAACTCTAATGCACTGGTGACTGGACATGTACCATCTCAATCAAAGGAGCCAGCTTCAGAAACCCCCATGTACCGCACCACTGGTCGTTCAACATGCATATCCTCAGATGAGTTGTGTATGGTTTTGAAGCACTATGGCCTGGAACTTCCAGAAGAAAGTGAAAGGCATTTACCCATGGAGGGCTACTTTGGTTCTGCTCGCTTGTGGCCATGGGAGGTTATTAATTACAGGAGGCTGAAAAAAGGCCTAATTTCTGTTGAGAATTATGCCAGGCGAGTTGCTCAGAACCAAGAATTTGGCATCGTTGATAAGTACATCCGAAGCAGCAGTGGGTGGGGAGAAATTGGTGTCGACAACCCTTGAAAGGTTTTTCTACATTAACGAGCCAAGTTTTTGTTCACCTAGTTATCGAATCGTATTTTGCCTTAGGTAATTTGAATCGCAAGCAGTAGCTCTAGTGGGTGTTGGAAGAAGTTTTGAACAGGTAATTCGGATGAATATGTAATAGTCCTCTATGCTGACTAGGAGAAGTCACTATCACTTACATTGTAGCTTTCTTCCTCAAACATTGTGTATAATGCTGGTTGAAAGTGAAAGTTTCAGTGGTAGGGCAGATTTTGTAATGACACGAGTTTGGAATTTCGTCCTCCCTTATTTTTGTGTTTGGATGAATTCTGATTTGGTTTCCTTGCTCACTCATATGTTGCTTTTGGTTTGGGATAGTTCTCTTTTTGTTTGACACTGCGTTTTTGTTATGTGTTTCGGAGATTGGATTATGGTGCTGTAACTCCTTTGCATTGTTATAAAGTTGCATAAGGGACTCAAGTCTCAGGTATATAAAGCGGATTCACAGGATGCTTTAAGTCACTCGTGAAGAACTTGAAGGATTGGTTGCATTTGCACCCCGAAACATTGGATGCCATTGTGATCCCACATGTCGTCTTTGCTGTATCTGTTATTCGTACTCATCTCTTTTAATACACTAACAATATTGGAACTCAGGGAATCGGTCATGACGACATCAGCACGTATATGTAGAGCTGGAAAAAATCCCAAAAATCCCAAACCGAAATTCCTAAAAATTTCAGTACCCAATACCGAATGGATCCCAAAATTTCGGTGCGGGAATCGGTCTCAAGTTTTTGGGATTTCGGCAATCCCAAACTAAACAGAAAAAAAAAAAATAAAAAAATAAATATATATATATATTATTTAATTTTTAAATATATATTTAAAATTTTAATAGCCGTTGAATTCTGTTGAGATTTAATCTCAACCGTTGAATATAAATCAAAGTTATCAAACCCATCTCTGACACTCTCTCTCGGTCTCTCGACATTCACCTCACCCCACCTCACCTTAGTATCTTCACCTCACCACTTTCCTCACCGATTTGTCTCTCTTCCCACATCCGTCGCTTGAATCCCGAATCTACCCACACCAGTCGTCATTCCTCTCAGTCCTCAGTCCTCATCTGAATCGCGCCTTCACCTACTGTCCATACCACCCGAATCCGGCTCCTGAATCGTGCTCTTAGTCTCAGTCCGCACTCCTCCTCACTGCAAAAGGTAAGAAATTCTTGCAATAAACTCAACCAAAGTTCATACAAATTGTTTGATTCCAAATTCGATTAGGGATTTTGAGTTTGGGTTTTTGAATTAGGAATTTCTGAAATTAGGGTTTCTGAATTAGGGCTTTTGGAATTAGGGATTTTGAAACGACGGAGATGTTATAGAGGGAATGAGAGGTTAAAGGGGGGAGGGAGCCTGACTTAAATGTTTTCTAAAATACCTTATACAATCAGAGCTTTTTTACTTTTGTTTCTTTGTTCCTTGTAAAACGTTTTCCTTCTTTTTATCGTGTTTAGGATCTGGATCCTTGTCTTCTACCAGTTAGTTGTGAGCTTTGATGGTTTCTCTTTATAGAAATCAATTATCTTGATTGTCTACTTGAATTCATTTATATGGATTTTAGCGACGTACCCCATTTGTTCTTTTCAACCGATTATGGTTATGTATATATTCTTATAGGCTATGCGAATGCATCTCCAATATGAATTGTGTATGATTTATCCTTCCTGGTGTGAAATCATGACTTCTTTTACTATTTAGAACAAGAAAAGAAACCTTGATTTGAACAGTTCGTTATTTTTACAAGGTAAAAGAAATTTTGCTCATAACGTAATGCTGTTGGAATGGTCATCAAAGCATGACATTATCTGTGCTTTTAAACTGTTTACACATGCACATATCCTTACTCACGGGAACACTTGCACACATGTAAACTATAAGTTCATATCCCGCTTCTCTGACTCAAATTATGTCAATCGTAGAAGAAATTTTGAAGGAACCTAGTAAACTCTGGTTTTGGATTTGTTAATTTATTTTTGTTGCATGCATTTGTAGTAGAATAGGCAGATTGGCAGTGTAGAATAGGCAGATTGTTAATTTATTTTGATGATCACTTCACTGCACAGCCAATATATGATATGCATTGCACAGCCAAGATATGATATTCTGCACACTGCACAGGCACAGCCAAGTTATAGCCCAGCCAAATTTTGATCACTGCACTGCCAAGATATGCAGTGCAGATTTGCTATTCTGCACACTAAATAGCCACAGCCAACTTATTATAGCCGAAAAGCCGAAAAGCCGAAAAGCCGAAAAACCCAAAAATATTTCGAGATTCTCATTGTCCCTAAAATACCAAAACTATTTCGGGATTTCCGAAAATTTGATTTGGGATCGGTCTTGAAATTGAGAATCCCAAAAATTTCGGTTTGGAAATCGGGACTAAGGTTTCGGTTTGGTATCCCATACCGAACCATGGAACAGGAAAACAGTGGTAGGATAGTTTCCTCTATTTTCATTCCTTAACTATTGCCACCTTACTTTTGTTGTTAACAGCAAATTGTGGAACGCTTTTTATAAAATATATTCGAAGGCGCGGGGTTTTCTTGGTGCAGGGATCTTGCAGGGGCATCGACCTTGGCATTCAGTTGGTGAGCTGCTTGAACAAAACCCAGTCAGGTAAATTCCATAAATAGATGAGTATAGTTGGTTTTTTCACTCCGTTTTTTATTGTATGGGATGGCTGTTTCTGGGGCTGTTTTTGCTTTCAAGAGTATAACCTAGGGGTGGTTCGTTATGGGATCCCAAATTCCAAACTGAAATTTTTTGGGATGGGAATTTGAAGACCAATTCCCGAATCAAAATTTCGGTATTTCCAATTTTTGGGATTCACGAAATATTTTCAGTACTTTGGGATTGGATTTCGGTTTTGGGCTTTTAGGTTTTTGGGTTGAAATTTGAGATTTTTGGGCTATGAACTTAAATTTGAGCATTTTGCCTAAAATTTTGTTTTCCAATTTCATATCAATTGAAATTTAGGTTTTTTACCTCATACCAATTAAAATACCAATTCATTCGTAAGTCAAATTGATGTTCCAAAGTTCCAAACTACTTAATGTTATACTTGTATTTTTAATATAGTCTACTATCAAACTATTTAAATTCAAAATTCAACATGCATGCAACCAAAATAAATAAATATATTTTTTCAGCTCGGTTCGGGATTCTTGAATTATTGAATATGCAATCCCGATTCCCATACTGAAAGGTTTGGGATCGGTTTGGAATGGATCCCAAAGTTTCGGTATTATCGGTTTGAGAATTTTTTGACATGGGGTTGGGATTTTTTTGGTTTGGTTTGAGATTTTCAGAAAAAATTTCCAGCCCTAATATAACCAGAGAAGCAAAACCCAAGCTACATCTGAGCAACTCCACCCTTGGAGCCCTCCCCCCCGGCAATCCACTATTCAATCCACTTAGTGAACAGTAACTGTCCTAAATGAACAGTAATTGCCATTTGCATCTCCACCATTGGAGCCCTCCCCCTGGCAATAGGCAATAAAATATTAGTTTTTTTGTTTGTTTAAATAATACAAAATAAAATTATTTGTAATTTCGGATAAGAATTTTTAAATCGTTCTTGTTGCGCCACGTGTCATTTTATCCAAAAAACAATTATTTTTGTGATGGATTTCGATAAGATTTTTATCCAATGCCATCGTGCCACGTGTCGTTATCTTTTCAAAATCTTTGAGGATAGATTTCGATCAGATTTTAAATCGTTCTCGTTGCGCCACGTGTCATTATCCGAAAAGATAATTATTGTATATCGATTTCGATAAGATTTTTATCCAATGCCATCGTGTCACGTGTCGTTATCTTTTCAGAATCTTTGAGGATAGATTTCGATCAGATTTTAAATCGTTCTCATTGTGCCACGTGTCATTATCCGAAAAGATAATTATTGGAGATCGATTTCGATAAGATTTTTATCCAATGCCATCGTGCCATGTGTTGTTATCTTTTCAGAATCTTTGAGGATAGATTTCGATCAGATTTTTAACGAATGATGGCATGCCACGTGGCTCTATCTACAAGCCAATCCTTTCTGAATCGTCCATATAATCCACCATCAATCCTCACAAATCTCACACCAATTTTCTCAAGATCTCTATCATTATTCATAGTTTCTGCTTCCTTCATCACCAAAATCTTTATCATTGTTCATAGTTTCTGCTTCCTTTTTACGATGTCTTATTCTTCATCAAGGATGATGTGGGAAATCAATCAGCATAAGGAAAACTTGTTTAACCAATATGAAGGAATGTTAAATCTTCAGATAGACGAAAATGAGATGGAAGAGGATGATGAGCGTACAAGGAGAGATGACGAAGCAAGAATGGCCAGAGCCACACATTCCCGTCGAGTGGTCCAAATTGTGGCTCAGATATGCAGGCCTAGCCGTTCCAGAAACCTTGAAAGAAGCAGGCAACGACGGGGTGAAGAGCTGTTGGACGATTACTTTGTCCATAACAGTGCATTTCCTGATACGTACTTCAGACGTCGTTTTAGAATGGAACGACATTTGTTCAACAGAATCATGACTAATGTTTGCAACCATGATTCTTACTTTATGCAAAAGAAGGATGCTTGTGGTGCTATGGGTTTCCTGCCTGAGCAAAAAATCACTGCTGCGTTGCGGATGCTTGCGTATGGAGCATCTGCAGACCAAGTGGATGAGATAACGAGGATGGGGAAATCAACCATTCTTGAGTCCCTGATGAGGTTTTGTGGAGCAGTCGAATCTTTGTACACCGCAGAGTACCTCCGAAAACCTACTCACATGGACTTGCAAAGGCTTTTGAAGAAGGCCGAGATGCGAGGTTTTCCTAGAATGATAGGAAGTATCGATTGTATGCACTGGACGTGGAAAAAGTTGTCCAAGTGCATGACAAGGCACATATGGGGACAGAAAAGTAGCAAAATCAATCATTTTGGAGGCGGTAGCATCTTTTGATACATGGATATAGCACGCCTTTTTCGGGGTTCCGGGGGCTCAAAATGATCTCAACGTCCTTGCCCAATCCCCAGTGTTTAATGACGTCCTGCAAGGAAAGGCACCAAAAGTCACGTACGTCGTCAACGGACGTATGTACGACGAGTCATACTACCTAGCTGACGGCATTTACCCACGGTGGGAAACATTTGTCAAAACAGTGCCACGTCCGCGAAGTGCAAAGGAAAAACACTTTGCAAGCTGTCAAGAGGGGTACAGGAAGGATGTGGAGCGTTGTTTTGGTATCCTCCAAGCTCGTTGGGCAATCGTCAGGGGTGCTGCCAGAATGTTCGATTTAGAGTCACTTCGATCCATCATGATGACGTGCGTCATTCTTCACAACATGATTGTGGAAGATAAGTTCGATTATGATGTGGTTGATGAATATGAGCCAGACACGATGAACAATTCAAAAACACGGATATATTGTGCGCATGATGCTACCGAAGAACCCATGCAACATGAGCCATTACAAAGGGATGGACGTTACAATGAAAGGGTCATTCAACGATATACTGCACTTCAAAGGCCATCTATGCACAATGCTCAGCAAATTGACTTGATAGAGCACCAGTGGGCATTGAAACAAGCTGAAAATACTTAAGTTTATTTAGTATGTTTGTTTGTATTTAGTGTGTTTATTTAATTTTATTTGGTGTGTTTTTTGTAGTGAGTTTTTTATTATTTGGTATGTTTATGTAATTTTATTTGGTGGGTTTATGTAATTTCATTTGGTGTGTTTATGTAATTTTATTTGGTGTGTTTATGTAATTTTATTAGTATAAATATATTACGAAATTAAATAAATGTACTCTCACTTTAAATAAAGTACTAAATTCAATAAATTGGAAACAACATAAATAATAAATTGCAACCCAAAGTGATTGGAAAACTATGGGCGCCGATTACAAAATGTACCCTATTCATCATCACTTAACCAATTTGTGGTGCTAGGATGATCTTCTCTTGTCGTGTTAGGACCATCTCCTATTGATCTCGCTTCTCTTGCACGCCTCATTCGCACCACATCCGCTTTCTCCGACTCCCAAAAATATTTAGAATTTGGAGACTTCCCTTGTAAAGGCGTGTTCATAATGTCACAATCTCGTTGAGCTATTCTTTCTTCTCTAGCCAACTCCCTTTCTTGCCTAAGTAGCTCTCTTTCCTTCTCACTAGCTTGAAATGCCTTATCTACAGCTGCAGCTTTTGCCTCATCTCTAGCCTTATCAGCCTCAAATTTTGCCATTTCCCGCACCAAACTCAATTCACCTTGGCGAGCAAGTTCTTCCATGTACTTTGCATAATCATTCTTGGAAGCACTCCCTTTTCTCTTTGACGCCTTCTTACCTTGAGGCCTAATTGGATAACGGGTCGACCCTGACGCTTGTTCAGGGATGGGCGTTTCAGGCACTTATTCTCCATCTTCTTCATGAACATGTGAGCCATGATCGGGTGTAAAGTGTAGAGGGGTGCTGTGCAGAGGGGTGCTGTTCATGCAAACTTTTGGACCAACGGGCACAACTTTGAATTTAGGACAATCTTTAACAATATTCCAACATTCCCACCGGTTGAATGATTTGTTTTTTGATTTGATTTTGGCACCATACCATGCTTGTGCTTGAAGTTGCTACAAATGAATAATAATGAACTTAGGTAACAAATAAATAACACAAACAAATAATAATAATGAAATTAGGTAACAAATAAATAATACAAACAAATAATAATAATGAAATTAGGTAACAAATAAATAATACAAACAAATGAATAATAATGAAATTAGGTAACAAATAAATAATACAAACAAATAATTATAATCAAATTAGGTAACAAATAAATAATACAAACAAATAATTATAATCAAATTAGGTAACAAATAAATAATACAAACAAATAATTATATATTTTACCTCATCCGAGTAATTTTCCCCACTTCGAATATTACTACTAGCTTGTGCCAAGGCGTCTCTCCATGTACTAAAGGAATGGCTAAGTAATTTCCAACGACTGGACACCGATTCTTTGGTTCTTTTCCCACCCATTTTCTCAAGAAATTTGGTATGAATTAAACTCCACATTTCTCGCAACTGCATCTCATTACCCGTAAGCGAACTATGAGTAACTTCAACCCAGCTAGTGCACAACGCAACATCTTCAAGAAGCGACCAATTCGTACCTGCATTAGTAGTCATTTTGTGGAAAAAAAAATTGGATTGAAACTTTGAGAGAAATATAGGAATTTGATTGAAAGTAGTTGAGAAAATATGAAATTGTGGTGTAAGGTAGATAGAGAAGAAGTGGTATTTATAGAAAAGTAAAATCAATTTTTTACAAAATTTTTCAGATTTTTTACAATTTTTTTAAAATTTTTATTCAACTAATTAATCTCTGTCGTTGGATTTTAAAAAATTTGAATGCCAACACTCCAGATTGTGCCACGTGTCACAACGGTAACTTTTCTTAATTTTAAAACTATTTTTCTTTTTTTTTTTAAATTTATAAAGCAGATTAATATCAACCGTTGATCTCAGATCGAATGGTTGATATTAAATCAGTTTTTTTTATTACCGTTGTAAATCGGACGGCTCGTATTAAAGAGCCGTTGGGATCGAACGGACCGTGGGAAGCCACGTGGCTTCCCAACGGTCACTACGCGCGGGTCATTCACTCTGAAAACGTGTCGGCTGACGCGCCCCTACGCGCGCGTGAGGGGCATGCGCCTGACACAAAAAAAATAAAAAAAAGGACCGTCGCCAGGCATGGCGTGAGCCTGACGTCAAACCCCTCGGGCTGAAGGGCTGGCAATCCCTCACGGGCTTGGCCCTCGGGCTCCCACCCTTACTTGGGCTGCCCAACGCTGGAGCCGAACCCACCGGCCCTCGAGCCCTTTCCTCTCGCCTGTCCCCCGAGCAAGGTCCAACGGTGGACTTGCTCTCAACGACCACTTTAGACTTTAGTCAAATGGATCATCATCCCACTCCATAGATGACTTAAATAAACATGGAACATTAAACTACTAGTTCAAAGAGAAAGAGACGAATAAAATTTCCAAATTAAACCATTTACATCCAGAACAATCAAATATTAGATATGAGTCGTATGACATTTAGAAAAATTAACCTAAAAACCATAACAACCACTACACAGCTACAGGTTGGCCCAATAGTTAAGATGAGTTTTAAGTTCGTGTTTTGTACTGTATTTTTTGAGTTCGATTTTTTAGGCTGTGTGAATCATACACACAACGGTTGCTACTTTTATTAGAAAAAACACGATCCGATCCACTTTCTTTTCAATGGAAATGGATCATCTTCGGATCCCTTCCTTCTAATTCATCAAGTCCGCGGATTCGGGTCATTGAAATTTGATCAAACGGCTACAAACATGAGCTCATTTTAAAAGTTATAATAATTTTAATTATTGGATCAAATTTCAATTGTTTGGATCCCCGAACTTGATTAGGAGGCAAGGATTAGGAGATGATCCCTTTCCCTTGTCAACCTATTCCATGTAAAGGGTCCTCAATCCATGCTTACAGAGTTACCGTGAGTGTATTTTTGCTCACCACCATTTAGTGTAGTGTATGATCACCATTCTATTTATCACCATTAGATGAATTTGAATTTTGATATTTGTGTCTATCCACTACACGAATCTCGAAATTCAAACTTATCTAACTGTGATAAATAGAATGGTAAGCATATACCACACTAAATGGTGGGAAGCAAAAATGCTCTCGAGTTACCGTTGACCACTGTAAACAAATACAAGGCTCACTCCACGTGTCAGTCATTTATCCAAAGCAGGTGGCGTTTTAATTTATCAGCTTTTGGATTAGACTGACGGCAGAGTTTTCGTTTTGCTGTGTCGCATCGCGCTAAAGAGGACTGTCGAAACCCTTTCACAATCTCACTTTCAAGTTTGCCGCAGAAACCCACGGTCCACCCACCCACCACGGTCCACAGTCCACCCACCCACCACGGTCCACTCTCTCTCTCTTATAGTAAGAGAGATGCTCGGTCTGACTGCCTCTCCGGCCGCCGCAACGCCACCTAACTCCACCACCACAAATTCTTGTCTTATTCCAAACACCACCAGTCTTCTCATGCTATCCTCCAACGCCCAAATACGAACCAATTCCTCCTCCTCTTTCACGGTATGCACTTTCTCTATTTCTTGTCATATTAGTATTTATATATATACACATCATATATGTGCTTGTTGGTGTATACAGTGTTACTCAGCGAGGAACTTGCACTCAAGTTGCAGAACAATTAAAGCCATGGCGGCGATTGAGGAGACCCTTTCAGTCAGTAACCCTCCCTCACCCCTTTCTGGTATGCTCCTTTTGTGTTTGTTTGATAATTTAATTTTTGTGCTTTTAAAAAATAATTATGCAATATATTCAATAGATATATAATTCAAGAGAGAGACTTTGTGTGAGTTTCAGGTAATAGGCAGGCTCTGATATCATTGTCAGACAAGAAGGATCTTGCTATCTTAGGGAATGGCCTTCAGAGCTTGGGGTAATTTCGCAGTTCTTCTAAGGACGATTGCTTCGTAATGTCTCCAACATTTTGTATTAAGGAGCTCTTTTTATAGATCGTGGTCTTTTACCTGTTACGCAGCTTCAAATTATGTTTTCAATTGCATTATTCAAGTAGGATATATTAAATGCTTATATTTTAGCTTAAATGATGAGTGTGATATGTTTTTGATGATGGTTGTTTTCTAAAACTGTAGATATAAAATTGTTTCGACTGGAGGAACGGCATCTGCTTTAGAAAATGCTGGCCTGCCCGTCACTAAGGTGGACCAACTTACTTGTTTCCCGGAGATGGTAAGCCTGTTATTTTTCTTGTTTGGAAATGACACGAGAGAGACTTTGCTTGCTTGCTTGGCAATCCGCATTGTGAAATATCTGATATTGGGGATATTAACTCTATTATGTGAATTAAAACATGACTGAGATTTTGTGTTGCAGCTTGATGGTCGTGTAAAAACTTTACACCCCAATGTGCATGGGGGTATCCTTGCTAGAAGAGACCAAAAGCATCACATGGAAGCTCTTAGTAAGCACGGAATTGGTGAGTTCTGCTGCAAACTCTTTTACCATGCCTCTGCACGACTCTCTCTCTCTCTCTCTCTCTCTCTCTCTCTCTCTCTCTCACGCTCTGTATGTGTGGAGTAAGATAGAACTTTAATAATTTTTCTACACAATGTTTGTTCAGGTACATTTGATGTAGTTGTGGTGAATTTGTACCCCTTTCACGAGAAAGTTACTTCAACAAGAGGAATAGAGTTTGAAGATGGAATTGAGAATATAGATATTGGTGGTCCTGCCATGATAAGAGCGGCTGCAAAGGTTGTTTATCTGAATGGAAGTTCTAGCATATTGTTGTTCAATAATTTTATAGATCATGATTCATGATAGGTTTTCCAGTGCTTTGAGTTTTCAGAATCATTGTCATGAATAAAATATTTTCATCCTGACAAAAAAAAAATTAAAATATTTTCATCGAACTTGTCATCTTTTATTCATCAAAGTGAATCTCATTTTCTTGTAAAAAAAAGTGAATCTCATTTGGTAGATATCTAGATATGAACTCCGTACTGCATCCTTGGTGCTATCCTGATACACATAGATATTGTTGTTTAATGTAGCTATTGTTCAATGTATTGCTCATAATACGCTTTCTCAAACACAATCCTTACATCATGATTCGTATCTGATTTTGTTTCAATATCTTTCTCTGATGTTCCAAGTTAAATATGTTTGTCAAACAGAATCACAAAGATGTCTTGGTGGTGGTTGATTCAGAAGACTATCCGGCACTTCTAGTGTTTCTTAAGGGAGACAAGGATGATCAACAATTCCGAAGGAAGCTTGCATGGAAGGCTTTCCAACATGTTGCTTCTTATGATTCTGCAGTTTCTGAATGGCTTTGGAAGCAGACTTCTGAAGGTACTACGTCTTTCATGATGTTGCTTTTAGTTATAAATTTGCTTTGATAAGGCAAGGATTAACAGTGAACTATGCATTCTAGACACTAGCTTGACTTTGTATGTTGTGCATCTAATATCTAAGTAGATATTAGAATCACACATGCCAAATTATCAGGTTGGTTGCAATCTATTGAGTCAACAATTTGATATTCATAAAAAATGAATTAGAAGTTAGCTGGAAATGACCTTGAAGAGAGAAGACAGAGATTTATCAAGTAGATTGCAATAATATCTTCAATCACGTTTTTGATGTTCATGATATAGCACGAGGAATTACCTCAGGATGGAGGGAAAAAGACGATGGGGGTGAGGGGGAGATAGTAGTTTCTAGGAAAATTGACTTAAGTTAATTTTCTTGTGTCTCTTTTGTGATGGGATGCATAGATTGACAAACTTTTTTTTTTTGGAAGATAAATTCCCTCAGAGCTTAACGGTGCCTATGTTGCTCAAAAGTCCCCTTCGTTATGGTGAAAATCCTCATCAGAAGGCTGCATTCTATGTTGACAAGAGTCTTTCTGAGGTGAATGCTGGTGGTATTGCAACTGCTATCCAACACCATGGGAAGGTAAGATAGACATCTTCCTTTAGCTATTGGATTCCACTTGAAGTAAAGCATTGATAGGGATGACCATGCATCCTTATTTTTCTGAATCATTAGCGGCATTTATGTTGGTGAGGAAACCTTTATTTCATAACTGGGCCCTCTTTTGAATGTTTACAAATTAATCAGATCTCATCCTCTTTAAACCTTTTAGTTTCTGCATGCAGGAAATGTCATATAATAACTATTTAGATGCGGATGCGGCTTGGAATTGTGTGTCAGAGTTTCAAAGTCCTACCTGTGTAGTCGTAAAGCATACAAATCCCTGTGGTGTAGCTTCACGTGATGATATTCTTGAAGCATACAGGCTTGCTGTCAAAGCAGATCCCGTGAGTGCATTTGGTGGCATTGTAGCGTTCAACATAGAGGTTGATGAGGTTAGTTGGAGTTTTAAGGGTCTGACCTCGAATTTATATATGAGATGGGAACCAGTTTACTATGCACCTTTTAAAACTGTCCATCACTAAATTGCTATTCTTTTATTTGAAACTATTTTTTTTCTGAAAAGAAAACATTTTACCACTTGAGCCACAACTTGAATGGCTAGCTGAACCACTTTCTTTTCAGTGATAATTCTGCGTGTGCACATTGGACAACTTGAATACCAACTGATACTAGCCCTGAGAAGTTTAACTTTGT
Source organism: Heteromeles arbutifolia (assembly GCA_024362995.1). Taxonomy (NCBI): domain Eukaryota; kingdom Viridiplantae; phylum Streptophyta; class Magnoliopsida; order Rosales; family Rosaceae; genus Heteromeles; species Heteromeles arbutifolia. The sequence continues at coordinate 3,663,377 of JANCRC010000010.1, read as the reverse complement.
AATATGTTTACGTGTTTTGTGGTTTGCTCTGTTTCCTAAGTCCTTTTTTGTCTCTGTTTCTAGGCTCTTGCTAAGGAAATTCGAGAGTTTAGAAGCCCGACAGATGGCGAAACCCGGATGTTTTATGAGATTGTGGTTGCACCCAAGTACACAAAGAAAGGGCTTGAAATCCTTCGCGGAAAATCAAAGACTCTAAGGATCCTTGAGGCAAGAAAAAATGAGAAGGGAAAGCTTTCACTTAGACAGGTTGGTGGTGGGTGGTTAGCCCAGGACTCAGATGATTTGACCCCCCAGGATATACAGTTTAAAGCTGTTTCCGAGAAGGCTCCACAAAAAAGTGAGCTTGCTGATGCAGAGTTTGCATGGTTGTGCGTCAAGCATGTCAAAAGCAATGCAATTGTAATAGCAAAGGTCGTCTTTCTCTGCTTCACCTTTCAAAATCTCGCCTTGTTCACATTTATTATATTGTTGGTATGCCGCTTTATGTGAATTGGATGGTACTTCTGACAAATATCTGATCCTTGACTATGAGCAGAATAACTGCATGCTGGGCATGGGGAGTGGGCAGCCTAACCGCCTGGAGAGTTTACGAATAGCCTTGAAGAAAGCTGGAGAAGAGGTCAAGGGTGCAGCTTTGGCCAGCGATGCCTTCTTCCCGTTCGGTAATTCCTAACTCATGCATTAACTTTTGGTTATGTTATTTAAGAGTGGAGTGCAAGAGGAAGCTTAATGCGATCAATTTCTTATGGACGCAGCATGGAAAGATGCAGTGGAAGAAGCCTGCGAAAGCGGAGTTAGTGTAATTGCTGAACCCGGTGGGAGCATTAGAGATGGGGATGCCATAGACTGCTGTAACAAGTATGGAGTTTCACTTCTTTTCACAAACGTTAGGCACTTCAGGCATTGATAACGATTTTTGCCCTTGGTGCTTCCATCTCAGGACCTTAGGTCTGAATCTGTTGTTTCAATCATACAACTAGGTTTTCTCGCGGTGAAGTTTTTGTAGACATGCATGTTTGATAACGAGGCAAATTATATGTTTTATGTAATCTGAATGCAGATTTCGTGTACCGTACCAAAGATTTATAATCTATCTATGCTTGTTATATATTGTTGATCTTTAGGTGTAGTTGCAAAAATTTAATTTGTTCTCGTATATTCTTTTCATTGGGATTTGTGACATCCCACATCGTCCAGGGGAGTGATCCTTAAATGTATATTCCCATCCCTACCTAGCACGAGGCCTTTTGGGAGCTCACTGGCTTCGGGTTCCATCGGAACTCCGAAGTTAAGCGAGTAGCGCGCGAGAGCACTCCCATGATGGGTGACCCACTGGGAAGTTCTCGTGTGAGTTCCCAGAAACAAAACCGTGAGGGCGTGGTTGGGGCTCAAAGCGGACAATATCGTGCTACGGTGGTGGAGCGGGCCCGAGAAGTGATGCACCCCGGGCCGGAATGTGACAGATTGGTAGCTAGAATCAATGTACTCACAGAGGACACTGTCGTTGAAATTCTTGTGTGATGCTATTCGTAGGCCCACACAACCAAGTGAACAGCCTACACTGGGATTAGTGAAATCAGGCTAGTGTGGTTCCCAATACAAAGGCAGTCTCGCGTAGTTGTGTGTGTGGGCGTATGGATGACATGGTCCTCTAAGTGGACACAAAATTTTCACACCTCTCTTATGTGCATGCGTAAACGTGAGTAGAAAAAGATAACAAGGACCTCTCTGATGTGAGATTTTCGAAAATATACTAAATGTAGGTAAAACATTATCTTATGATTGGCTTTTAAAGCATATTTTTAACTCTAAGGCAAGTGAGTATTTGCGTTGGACTTGAACTATGATGAGGAAGAGAATAAGAACTTTGGACAAAGAACCTTCCTGCAAAACATACAGCATCGACTTTAGAGAGACTGCAAAAGATATATTTATTACTCGTTTGGCCCTTATTTTATGGGGTTGCTTCTGTTTGTTCACTATATTTATTTTGAAAGTTGCGTTGGGAAAAAACTAACTTGCAGTTAACTTCAAAAAGAAGGACAAGTTTTGGCTTCTGTTTGCAGCAAATCTAGCTCTTTTGTTGCAATTTTATCAAGAGATGGATATGAAAATTCTACTATACTATACATTGAGGTTTTTGTTATGTTGTACCTTCATTGCTTGTATTTCCACGGCGTCTCACACCGTCTCTCCTGGCCAATCTCTCTCTGGGGAAGAAACTATCACCTCTCCAAGTGGAACATTTGAGCTCGGGTTCTTCACACCAGCTACATCTCAAAACTATTACATAGGCATTTGGTACACAGATCCACTACCCATTAAGACCGTCGTTAAATAAGCAGATGAGGGAGTTACAAATTCCCATGTTGTGGTATACCTAATCAGCCATGAAAAAGATTGTTAATTTGAATAGTCGATTAGGTTGTACTTTCGTTTAAATTGCTCATGCTGATTTATTTTGATAACGTAATATGTTTAATTGTCTGATTTAAAAATAATTGATTCCTAAAAATTATCATGTTGATTTATGTTATCATCTTGTTCTCATCATTGGGAAGAATAATTAAGGAACAACTATATAGGAGGTGTGCTATATTATGTAAATATGGATTTGTACAAACAATAATATATACCCCACTAGACTCACTAGAAACTAACAAAAAAGAATGGTTGTTTTTTTAATTACAAAGGATCCTTGAAATTGATTAAATGTTTATTTTAGTTTTTTAATTGCACAATCAATCAAAGTGGTCTTTAAAATTAATTATCGCAAATCAATTTGATCATTCTGTTAAGATTCCGTTAATTATGATGTGATCAGAATAGTGTGTTCGCTCTCTGAAACTTAAGCGAGGAAAACGTCGCTTATTGGGCTCTAGCTTTAGATTACCTCCTACTCATAATGTTTGCATTACCTTAACAAATAGCAAACAAATGAAGGCAAAAATGAAAAAGAAAAGGAAATTAAAGGCAGTATAGCAATTAAATAGGTAAAAAAATTAGTCAATGCTCCATGGTTCGAGTCTTTTGGCTCAGCAATCAGCATAGATGCCTCTTCAATCTCTGAGCCAAGATTCTTGCCCTAACGGCGAAGCTTCTAAACCTTGTGCCATTCATATTTTAATACCTCAGTCTCGATATGCTAAGGTGGATATAATGTTTAATTTTGTTTTGTTTAAACAAACAATAAAATGTTCAAGTTGTAATGACTGCTGATTATATAATATTAGCAAATTAAGTTTCAGATAAGTGATGTTTGAAGTCTACCCATTGCTGAAGTCTGATTATAAATTGGATTTCAAGCACTCAGACGAGTGCTTGAAGACTTTAAGCACCTTCCCTAGGCGATAGGCCTCTGCTCTTCGTCCAACTAGCATCTATTGCCTTTTAGAACCTTGCATACAGTGTCTACAAAATCAGTTGAGGTTAGTGGAAGTTCTTTTTGCTTCCCGTATTTGTAATGGCAAACACATTTACTGGATTTTTTTTGTTTCGAGAGAAAGTGCCTTCATAGATTGGGTAGTTTTGAGCCGAAATAATTGTTTAATATTTTGATCTTCGATGTAAAAGTTTATATTCGAATTTAATGAAATTTCTATCGTTTGAACAAGAAAACTAATTAAGGGGTTGGCAATGGTGTAGGTCAAAATAAACTAGGTGCCACATGACAACAACAACAGATAGGTCTCGCTGGGTTAGAATGCTCGTAGAATGCACTGGAACACAATTGAACTGTTCCAGACAAAGAAACAGACACCCTGCAGGCTTTTACTTGTCAAGTTTGGAGAAAATCAATATCAACACATGTTTTCCCAAACTAATTAATGCTGCTTAGAACACCCAAGAGAAAAACAAAACAACTACGAGAAATCCCTCATTTTCCAAGAAAATTTAATTTTACACGAAAATTGGGACCAAAAAAAAAATATAGAAGTTGGCGTCTGTCTTATTTTAACTTGAGCTGTGTGTCATTCTTGCATTCAATGCCATTCATAGATCCATACGCCCGTCCCACATTTCACTCCAAGGCTTCTTATTTTTTTTGCCCTAGGGATGGAAGTAAAGTAAATTTATTACTTGGTAATTTTTTAAATGATGAGAGTGGTTTAGATGCAAGCTACTTCAAGATCTAAATAATGAATTATGTTTACCCTTTGTTACTAGAGTGAGAATCCCCATAATAAAACAAAGATGATAATATGGTTTTTAATGTGTTGAATTCAACAGTTTAACATGACATGTTGCGATTCTATCTAAAATTATTTATTAAGTTATTCTTGCTTTAATGCGTGATTCAAATTGGAGTATTTATAAAAACAAAGAAAATGTTATTGTCATTCTAAAAATCTCGTCTTTGTGTGAGCCTCCCTAACTATCGTTAGCTAATCGCAACCGATAGCTTTGTATTAGCTAGGACTATATGTCACTCCTCTCGTCTTCCTTAAAACCGTCTCAAGCACCCTTCTCCAATGACACTAGCCTCACGAGACCCTAAAATCTCAGGGCCTGTTTGGTATTGGATTTGAGTCCAAAGTTTTTAATTCAAAAATAATTTTTAAGTTGTAAGGTTAAAAAACCTGTTTGGTAAGCCTATTTTGCAAAACTGGTCTAAAAAAATTAAAATAAAAAACAACCCATTATAATTTGAGGACAACAAAAGTAAGGTTTTAGGGTTTTCTTTTCACGATTTAGATCGGGATGGAGGTCTCTCAGGTCTGAGTGACCTGCGCCTCACCAACGACGAACGACCAAGAGACTCCGGTAACTCTCCGCCCTACTCTGCATTTGATTCTTCACCGGTAACTCTCTCTCTCTCTCTCTGATTTTCCAATCTTCTGTTTGGTTTCCGAGAAAATCAAAAAGAAAAAGTTTATGATTTGGGTTCAATGGAATGGGTGTTTCTAGGTTCTGGGATTTTCCCATCTCTCGCAAGTTGACAATGTTACTTCCTATTTCGTGTTTTCGATTCTTTTATGCTGCTTTTAATGAGAAATTAGAATAGCCCATGAGGATTGATTTGTGAACTGAATTTGTTGTGATGTTTAGAGAGGCTAAGGATTGATGTTTAGAATAGCATATTAGCAAGTTAATTTGGTTCCTATATTTCTATTTAAGTTGGTTCTGTGGAGCTATTAGAGCTTGCGTATTAGGTGTTTGTGAAAATTCCCCATCGAGCTAGAAACAAGGATATGATGCAAATCTGGACGTTCTGTGTTTTGGTATGTGTGTATGTAGGTATAGCATATAGGGGTCGTTATGTGTGTATGTAGGTATGAATAATAATATGACAAGAAATAGAGAAAGTGCATACTGTGAAAGAGGAGGAGGAATTGGTTCGTATTTGGGTGTTGGAGGATAGCATGAGAAGACTGGTGGTGTTTGGAATAAGACAAGAATTTGTGGTGGTGGAGTTAGGTGGCGTTGCGGCGGCCGGAGAGGCAGTCAGACCGAGCATCTCTCTTACTATAAGAGAGAAAGAGAGAGTGGACTGTGGTGGGTGGGTGGACCATGGACAGTGGCTTTCGGCGGCAAACTTGAAAGTGAGATTCTAAAAGGGTTTCGACAATCCTCTTTAGCGCGATGCGACGCAGCAAAACGAAAACTCAGCTGTCAATCTAATCCAAAGGCTGAAAAATTAAAACGCCACCTGCTTTGGATAAATGACTGACACGTGGAGTAAGCCTTGTATTTGCTTACGGTGGTCAACGGTAACTCGAGAGCATTTTTGCTCACCACCATTTAGTGTGGTGTATGCTCCTCACCCTATTTATCATAGTTAGATGAGTTTGAATTTCGAGATTCGTGTAGTGGATAGGCACAAATATCAAAATTCAAACTCATCTAACAATGATAAATAGGATGGTGATCATACACCACACTAAATGGTGGTGGGCAAAAATGCACTCACGGTAACTCTGTAAGCGTGGATTGAGGACCATTTACGTGGAATAGTTTGAAAAGGGAAATGGATCATCTCCTGATCTTTGCCTCCTAATCCATCAAGTTTGGGGATCCGAACAATTGAAATTTGATCCAATGATTAAAATTATTATAACTTTTAAAATGTGCTCCTGTTTGTAGCCGTTTGATCAAATTTCAATGATCCGAATCCGCGGACTTGATGAATTAGGAGGAAGGGATTTGGAGATGATCTATTTCCCTTGAAAAGAAAGTGGATCGGATTGTTTTTTTTTCTAATAAAAGTAGCAACCGTTGTGTGTATTATTCACATAGCATAAAAAATCGAACTCAAAAAATACAGTACAAAACACGAACTTAAAACTCATCTTCACTATTGGGCCAACCTATAGCTATCTTTCTTCACAGCCACGCTCTCGCTGCCGATTCTACCGAAGCCCCTGACAGGTCTCGTGGCTTTTGCGTCGAAATTTGTGACTAAAAATGGAGCATGGTCGTATTTGTAGATTTTGTTGTTGTTGTTGTTGCATGGGGTTGAAGAAGAAGAAAAAGAAGGAGGGAAGTGGTTGTACTTGTTTTGTTTTAGGGTTTTGGAGGAGGGTTTAGGTTTAGGGTGGAATATTTGGAAGAGCTTAATAGGTTTTCTGCAGCTGCATCCTATGTCGACCGTGACTTTGCTCAACCGGAGCTTTCTTCTGGTTGTTGTAGGCATTGTGTGTGTTTTAGAGAGAGAGAGAGGGGGAGAAAGGGAGAGAGGTTGAGTTTAGTTTAGTTAAGGAAGTGAGTGAGAGTTGTTGGGATAAGAGGATTTGACTGTAAAGTGTTCATGTGAGCTCCTGAAGGGTCCCCTACATGCTACAATGACTGTTTAGTGAGTTTATTCCAGTGACATTCTCGTCTAAACCGCACAATTTGACTACGAAAAATATACGATAGAAATGTACTTGAAGTTTTGCTTCCTAATCATCATGGTGTGGTACTGCTTGATAGTTGACGCTGTCAGTAGACTAGTCAATTTGTACACCATTTGTTAACGCGACACACAACACAAAAATAATAAGATTTAGAATGAGTTAATTTGTTAGTTAGATTGTTATAGTCATTTTTAAAGAATCTGATAAGATATCGTTTGCCAAGTCTAGATATTAGGCATAACAATTTCCTGCATGACGCGTTAACCCAACACGAAACGACACGACTTGACTTGTTAACTAATAACCATATGATTGAGCCATGTGGCATTACATCATTGGTTAAGTAATTGAACATATTGGGTTAGTTAGATTGAGTTAGTTAGAGGTTGTTAGTGAGGGTATTTGGGTCTTTTGCAATAAGCCTAATGGCTATAAAAGAGGAAGGTGTAAATATCATTTTCTGTTGAGTTGTATTCGATCATTTGTAAGAAATACAGATAGTATTCCATTTCATCTTCTTCCCTTGTTCATAGCTCATCCATTGATTATTTCCTTTATCATTCATAGATTCATAAGTTTAGCATGGTATCATCGTCAGTCTTGGTTTATTACCGTTGATTCTGGTGATATTCCGCTACTATGGTGCTGTTTCTTGTGGATTATTGTTGTATTGATCGGTTGGGCTGTTGGAGTCGATCACTGGAGTCTGTGTTGTTTGCGATTTGCTGGCTGATTTCGGTTGTCCGCTGTGGGTTATTCGCTGATTTCTTCATCTGTGTGTTGTCAGGTGATATTGTTCAACTTTCTTCATCTGGGTTATTCGCTGATTTCTTGAATGTTATTTCTTCATCTGGGTTTTGGTGCATCGAATGTTATTTCTTGGTATCTACATATTCCGCTACTATGGTGCTGTTTCTTGTGGATTATTGTTGTATTGATCGGTTGGGCTGTTGGAGTCGATCACTGGAGTCTGTGTTGTTTGCGATTTGCTGGCTGATTTCGGTTGTCCGCTGTGGGTTATTCGCTGATTTCTTCATCTGTGTGTTGTCAGGTGATATTGTTCAACTTTCTTCATCTGGGTTATTCGCTGATTTCTTCATCTGTGTGTTGTCAGGTGATATTGTTCAACTTTCTTCATCTGGGTTATTCGCTGATTTCTTGAATGTTATTTCTTCATCTGGGTTTTGGTGCATCGAATGTTATTTCTTGGTATCTACATCATATTTGGGTTGAGATTGTATCATGTTTCTCTTGATCTTGTGAATTAGGTTTGATTGAATTGAAGTGTTGAAGTAATTGAACAGAAAGTGTCATTCTTTCTGCAAATTGTTTGCAAGAAAGTGTCAATGTTTCGGTTGTACAGTGTCAATCTGTCGATTATATAAGTTCTTTGTTTGAGATTTCTTGATCTGCATAGAGTGTCAGTCTCTACAGTACAATTGTTAATCATATATGTTCTTGATTTGTGAAAGTGTCATTCTTTCGATCATGGCTGCGTCTGTATTCAAAGTTGAATGTGTTCTGGGTATGATTACCATCAGGCTTAGGGAGGATAATTTTGCAAAATGGGCATTTCAGTTTCAATCTGTTTTGCGAAGATATAAATTGTTTGGTCACTTTGATGGTACAACTCCTTGTCTACCAAAGTTTGTTGTTAGTTCTGAAGTTGGAGTAACTAAGGAGGTTACAATGGCATATACTGAATGGGAAGCTATTGATATGGCGTTATTAAGTCTTTTACTAGCTACTTTAACTGATGAAGCCATGGAATATGTGATTGGTTGTAGAACAACATATGAAGCCTGGAATAATCTTGTCGATCGGTTTGCTTCAGTCTCTAAGTCCAGAGTTAATCACCCGAAAACTAAACTTCATACAATATTGAAAGGGTCAGATACAATTGACAAATATTTGTTAAGACTTAAGCATATTCGGGAGCAACTCAGTGCTGCAGGTGAATCTGTTTCCGATGATAATATAATGATAGCTGGCTTTGCGGGCTTGCCGAAGGAATATGGGGTAATTCGCAGTCATTTTGGCTAAGGAATCAACACTTACTTTGAAAGAATTTAGAGCATTACTACTTGGAGCTGAAAGAGAAATTGAGGGAGACTTAACTGCAATAACTCAGAATTTGTCTGCTTTATATGTTCAAGGGTCTACTTCTGGTTCCAATTCTAGCTCTAGTTCATCTGCATCAAGTTCAAATCCTCATAATCATGGTCATATTCCTGCCATAACTGCTGGTACTATTACAACAATCCCTTACTATTTGAATTCCTCATCTCACATCAATCAACAGCCATACTATCTTTGACCGAAGTCATATAGTTATGGGCTTACTGCTCATTCTGGTGGTCAGCATACACCTAGATCACCTAGATCACAGTCTTTAAATGGTTAGGTTGCAAATAATTACAGAGGTGGTAATAATTACAGAGGGGGAAACAATTACAAGAATAATAATGGTTTCAGAGGAAAGGGATATACCAATTATGGGAACACGTCTAATTCTTACTCAGGTGGTTCAAGGCAATCTGGTACTGGAAATAACAATTGGTCTGGTAATGTGGAAGCTAGGACCATTATAGTCATTGAATGTCAGATATGTAACAAGAGGGGTCACACTGCAGTCAACTGTTTTCACAAGAATACAAATGCTCCGACTACAGGATATGTGATTGAGTGTCAAATATGTGGTAAGAGAGGTCATTCTACATTGGATTGCTATCAAAGGGGAAATTATGCTTATCAAGGTCAGCCTCCACCATCGTCCTTGTCTGCAATAAATGCACAACAGACTTCAACATTTCTGTCTCCAAATGCTTGGGTGGTTGACTCTGGTGCGTCACATCATATTACCTCTGATATCAATGTCCTATCTCAAGTTACACCATTTGAAGGGACTGAGAAGATAACTATTGGGAATGGTATAGGTCTACAAATTAAAAATATCGGTTCAATTATTATTCAGACACCAACACATTCTCTGAGTCTTAATAAAGTTTTACATGTCCCAGCTATTGCTAGGAGTTTACTTTATGTGAAACAATTGTGTGCTGACAACAATAGTTGGTTTATATGTGATGAAACTGAATTCTTTGTGCAGGACAAGAAGACAAATGAGATAGTGTATCAAGGAAAGAGTCAACCTGAGGAGTTATTCTAGATCCCTGTGGTTACAAGTTCCAATGGTTCTCAGTTTACTATAAGAAGTCTATAGGCATATTTGGGAAAGGCAGTGAAGCATAGTATTCGGCATCAAAGGCTCGGGCATCCAGCTCATGATATAGCAGCTAGAATGTTAAAACAGTCAAACACTTTAGTTCCAATAGATGATACGAATAGTACTTGTATTCCGTGTATTCAAGGAAAGATGTATAGGGTTCCATTTCCACTTTTGAAAAGGTACATACAGATATCTGGGGACCTGCTCCTGTAAGATCTCTAGAAGGGTATAGATACTATGTAACGTTTGTTGATGAATATACAAGATTTGTTTGGATTTTCCCTATGAGCAATAAATCTGACGTTTTCTTGATATTTGTCAAGTTTTATCAGTTCATTCTTAATCAGTTTGGTATGTCAATCAAGTCTTTACAAACAGATGGAGGTGGTGAATATTCAAGCAAATGTTTTACTTCTTATCTTGATGATAAAGGTATATTGCAGTTAATATCATGTTTCTACACTCCACAACAGAATGGAGTTGCAGAAAGAAAACATCGCCACATTGTGGAAACGGCAATTACCCTTTTCACTGATGCTAGTTTACCTTCTGAGCTGTGGTACTTTGCTTGTGCACATGCAGTCCACTTAATAAATCGAATGCCTTGCAAAAGTTTATCATTTAGTTCTCCTTACTTGAGTTTGTATAAGAAGGCACCTGATGTATTGTCACTTAAGGTATTTGGTTCAACTATCTTTCCATGGCTGAGACCATATAATGTGAAAAAATTACAACCATGGTCAGTGATGTGTGTGTTTTTGGGATATGCACAAGGTTATAAAGGTTACATTTGCTATAATATGCACACCAAAAAGTTCATTATCTCTAGACATGTGCATTTCGATGAAATGTTATTTCCTGCAAAAATGGCCAAGTATACTAAGTCTGGAATGTCACAGCCATATGATAATCCTCACGAATCAAGAAATGTGCCTGTTATTGTGTCTATACCAGTATCAAGCAATCAGCATGGTGAAGCACATGAAGTTCTTCACAGATCATTGACTGCAACAGAATTTCTTTCTCCACCAAGTACTGAGAATCCGATAGTAGTTGAAACTACTGAAGATCAATCTGGAGATGATGTGTCATTTAAGTCAGGGATCTGGAACATCACATACTCTTTCCTTTTCACCAAACACTACTCCTTTGCTTCATGTCCTTGACCCTGTACAATTACAGGTAATTCTTCCATTTGCCTCATCTCCTATCAATCATAATTCAGTTATTACATAAACAAATCCAAATCAGATTCAAACTAGGTTATAAATTGGGGCTATTTCCAGAAAAAGCTATGTGGGATATCTTGTTTCATTACCTCAGTTGTCTCCCTTGCAACTTGGAGAATTATATACTGATGATCATTCTGGTGCATTCAGTGAGCACATTTCTGGGGGGTTTTCTTTATTAGCTAATATTAATGCCTTTCTTCATGGAGATTTGGAGGAAGAGGTTTATATGAAGCAACCACAAGGCTTTGTGGATCCTACATGTCCTAATCATGTGTGCAAATTGGTTAAATCACTCTACGGTCTTAAATAAGCGCCAAGAGCCTGGAACTCTAAGTTCACGAGCTATCTTCCAGCCATTGGATTCAAATCATCCCTCTCCGATACTAGTCTTTTTGTAAAAATGGATGATGGTGATATAGTTCTTCTATTGCTTTATGTTGACGATATAATTCTCACTGGATCAAATCCAGTCAAAATACAAGTTGTGATTGATGATCTTGCTGGTGTGTTTGACCTAAAGGATATGGGCATGTTGTCATATTTCCTGGGGTTACATATACAATATAAAGATGATGGCTCGTTGTTTATAACTCAGGCTAAGTATGCTAAAGATCTGCTAAAGAAAACAGGTATGGACAGTTGCAAACCTACTTCAACACCATTAAAGCCTTATACTAAGGTTCTCGTATGAGAAAGTAGTGTGTTATATGATCCTAGTCACTACAGAAGCATAGTTGGAGCTTTACAGTATCTAACTTTCACTAGACCTGACATAGCTCACTCTGTGAACTTGGTTTGTCAGTTTATGAAACAACCAACTGATATGCATATGTTCTTAGTCAAGAGAATCTTGAGATATATACAAGATATTGTCGAGTATGGTCTTCAATATACAAAGAGCAAGGGTGTTGATATCACAGCCTTCTCTGACTCAGATTGGGCAGCGGACATTGATACACGAAGATCAATAACAGAATTTGTTGTGTATCTTGGGGACAATCCTATCTCGTGGTAGTCTAAGAAACAGTCCACCGTGTCTCGAAGCTCTACAGAAGCTGAGGACAAAACGTTGGCTCACTGTGCAACGGATATTTTTTGGATTCGATCAGTCTTCAAGGATATTCATCAATACATATCAGCTCCACCTTCTTTGTATTGTGACAATTTATCAGCTCTCGCATTGAGCTCAAATCCAGTCTTCCACTCTAAAATCAAACATCTAGATACTAATTATCATTTCGTACGTGAAAAGGTTTAGAAAGGTGATCTTGTGATTCACTATCTTCCAACTGATGATCAAGTGGCCGATGTGTTCACAAAGGGATTACATAGTCCTATCTTTCTTAAGCATTGCAGAAAGCTTGGATTAGGGGTCATGTCTGCAGCAAACTTAGCTTCGGCAGCTCAACTTCGTTTGAGGGGGGAGTAATAACCATATAATTGAGCCATGTGGCATTACATCATTGGTTGAGTAATTGAACATATTGGGTTAGTTAGATTGAGTTAGTTAGAGGTTGTTAGTGAGGGTATTTGGGTCTTTTGTAATAAGCCTAATGGCTATAAAAGATGAACATTTTCTGTTGAGTTGTATTCGATCATTTGTAAGAAATACAGAAAGTATTCCATTTCATCTTCTTCCCTTGTTCATAGCTCAGTCATTGATTCTTTCCTTTATCATTCATAGATTCATAAGTTTAGCATTAACGAATCACGTCGTTATTTACTTATTTGTTAAGAACCTATTAAGATAACGGATTTGACACGACACGACCCGATAAGATAACGTATATGACACGAAAATGACCCGTTAAGATAACATATATAACACAGAAATTACCTATAAAATTAACAGATATAAAACAAAAACGGCAAATACCATCCGATTGCTAGGCCTACTCTCAAAGTGATGCAAAGCTAATAATTAAATGACTGCTCATTGTTACCTCTATACACCTCCTAATGTTAGAAAATGATGTAAAGATAATTTCCCTACTTCATTTTCATGGTTAATTGTAGACAAAATTAAGAATCTTTATGGTCAATAATAATATTACTTCACCAAAACAAAAAAAATTATAATTCAGGATGAGTAACACTTAATATTGTAAGCACTCATAAGTCTCACGTAGATAAAGCCTTCATAAATCTTATTTATGCTGATCAATAAATATAGTACAAATACTTTAACCAAAGACTTTATAAAATTTTGATACTTGAGATAGTGAGAGAGGGACATACAACCGGTTATACATAAAAATCCTCCGCTATTCCCAACCAGATTGCATAAGTCCATTCTTGTATAACTAATCAGGCAACAATCAAAACTTTAAGACTTATTTTATTTATTGACTCGTCCATCCAACTGAAAGTCTAATATTTGCATCCTAAAGACAAACATGGTGGGCTAGTTAGGGCAGGTATATATGATGCTTGATTGTTCTTGATCAAGCCTACTACATGCTCAGCAACCCACAATGAGCCACCCTCAGTGCAACCAAAAGCATGAGTGTGGCCCTCTCTTTCAATTGATAGACCAACATCTGGGACCTGCTTCGAAATCTGGGACCCACAGAAATACAAAGTGGTAAGATGCCCACTAAGGCATATTAGAAAATGCCAAAAGCAAAAGCAAACCAAAGGTAAGTGAAATTTGCACGCCATTTTACACCTTCTGCACACATTTTCTTAATTACGGTGCTCTGATTCTCTTTTGATTTGTTCAATCTAATAAGTAGAAAAAAGTAGAGTGCACAAGACGTGAAAAAGGGCGTTCAAAAGTTATCTCCGCAAACAAAATTGCGACACACGCTTAACACTCAATAGCATCAACTGCAACCATTTTATCTCTCTTTTTACCAATGTGCATGACATTAGCAGCAAATATTCAATCTGTATATTAAGAATTCTGACCATATCTTGTATCTGCTTGGAAAGAAAGCCAATACATTGGTCATTTAAAGCTTCGGAATCAATGTTTATCCAGGACAAACTGTAATCATATACTTTTCTAACATGAAAACCATAAGAATCACCATACACCTTATGATTGACATGTAATGATAGGAAAGGCAAACAAAACTGGTTCGATGAGAGGACCCCTCCCTCATATTTGATGTTCGCGCCAACAAACTCCACAGACTAAATTTTAATAAGGGATCAGAAATGCTAAACGTTTGGAGTCTTGAAACATCTTCTATCTCCAACCAATTTAATCTCGTAGCCAAAAAAAATTCCTCTTCTTAGCAGTGCCTAGGTGACTAAATTACTAAGCCAATAGTCCACCGTTAAACATGATCGGTTCTCTAAAATTTATCGATAACAGGAAAAATATATATATTCACTAAGAGTGACTGAACAAAGTATGTGTGAAAACCTTCCATGCTCCTGATCTTCCTAGATTCCTACTCTCGGTGTATTACTCTCTTGGTTATATTTCTATTACAGATCGAAAAAACAAAAAAGAGAGTGCCTGCATATTTCATGCGAGAAGCACTGGCAGTTAAAGGCATCTGGGAATCTCATGGGTCTGGAAGGTCATGAAACTTACCATATAATTTTTAAAGCATAAATGCATTCGCAACATATTCATATGCACAAACAGGCAGGGAAACAATATACCTCTTAAATCTTATTGACACTTGACTTCCAAACTCAACATTGAAAAGAACTCCTTAAATTACCTCTTCAAACATTTGCAATGGACCCCAGTGATCATCAATGCCGAACAAAAATGATATTTTGTGCTGGTTTCCCCTCATGAATGCCCAATCTGGTGTTGCTGAAAGCTGAGAGTGGAGTCCTATGGTAAGCACAAAATATGTATATCACAGTTCTAACTTTCCTAGATGAACTATGCAGCAATTTTGGTGTTGTTGAAGCTGAAGAGGCTAATATGCAAAGAGAATATCATATCTTAACAAAAAAATAGTGTTGTGTAGAATACATAGTCGAACACCATCATGGTAACTTTTCAGTCAAATATATAACTTTCTGTTAACACGAGGATAACAGATTGAATGCATACATGATTACCAAATTACCAATTAGGAAAGAACTCATTCGTATCGCATCAAGGATGCACCCAGTAGATGCAGTAGCACAAAACCAATATACATTTAAAAGTAAGAACTAGATTTTCGAAATGTGGATGAGAATCTAAAGGGAAGTAATAGTCGCATTTTCATGATCACCATTAAAACATGTGGAGGTAATATCTCTATTTTCAGAGGATGAACATAAAAGGAGGAAGCGGGTGAAAAAAGTTTTACTATTTACAAAACCACATGAACCATGTTAAAGTTTCAGTTTAATTTGGAAGTCAGTGACTACAGTTTTCGAAAAACAATATTAGTAACTTTCATGATCAATTACAACTAAAATCTTAAATTTACAAAAAGCCAAGAGTTTTACCTTTCTGAATTCTGTCATTGCCATGAAGAGGACATTCCGCATGGTATGGTACTGCAAGTACACAAATCAAATGTTCATGGAAAAGGATTCAAAACACATGCACAATAGCGTGCACAGAGTCACGCACAAAAAACACACTGCTTGATGGAGGCAAATAGTTTAATCAGTAGAACATTGGTATAAGTATAAGCTCCTTCATAATAAGAAATAACCAGAAAAGAAAAGATTTTTGACGTTTTTTAAAGTACGTATGACCTAAGAAGCCAACTTCACCAATCTATTACAAGACAAACCTTTACCTTTACCAAGTGAGAGCAAGTAGCCTCAACTGCAGTAGCTGACCAGAGCTTCCCAAGGAATGTGGTCACAATTAACCTCAACAATCGGATAGGAAACAATCCCAAGAGTGCAACAATTAAGCTTAAGACAACACTTAGAATACAGGACCTGAAACACACTAATTCTGTATTGTTAATCTCTATGAATGGCTACTGTTACAACTAATATCTCTAGAATGAGTTTTAAAAGAACCCGCCAATATACATTAGGGCCAAGTGAGAATTCCAATGAATGGCTAAAAACGGGAGGTGTTATTGGCACTCTAAAGAAGTCATCCGGCATTCCTCCCACATAAACACATAAACGACAAACTCAACTTGGAGGAGAGTAGGATGACTTTTTGGAGTGTCAATAATAGTTCCCTGAACAATTCATCAACTGTCAGTTTTCTCATTGAATGTTCAACTTTTATTGTCGCATAAGTGAAACCAACAAAACTAAACAGACACCACTGAAAGTAGGCATGAAATATAAAAGTAAAACCAAAGGTACCAGCCACAGGAAAAATTTCATTATAATAACTGCCTATTGCATGTGCATGAAGCACACTAATGCATAGGACAGAACAAAAAACACGCATAAAAAAGAAAGAATTTTACGCTGCAAGCTTCCCGATGAAAGACTGCTGTACGGATTGTCGGTTTAAGGCCAAAAAAGGATATAGTCCAACACAAAATGTCACCTACAATTCCATAGAGTGCCCAACCTGCAGGAAACTAAACTTCAGCTTTTTCATAAGATAATCAAAGTCAGAAACAAAAAAAAAATTTCAACCTTTTTTTCATGTAACCCTGTGGATGAATTGGTGATCACAGAACTTGTTGAGATCACCACCTGACAAAACAACTTTCGAACACAAAAAAAATCATGGTATACTAATAATCCTAGTTCAGAACTAGGAAATGCTGACAGATCTTCATCATCTAACCATTGATCAAAGGCTAAAACATACACATATTGAAGGATTACTAAAAATCTACACAGGAGAAACACCATATGGATAACACCCGAATGAAAAAAACCAGAGTAAGAGAGGGCACTTGATCACAAAGCTTATGTTCTTAATACAGAAATTTCAGAACATAGTTGCATATAGTCATGAAAAAAAACCCTTCTCTCACTAAACAATCACACACAAGAACTGAAACAAGAGAACATTTTGTGTTGACACTGGGAAATGCTTCGTATACTAACACTTAGACTAAAAAAAAAACATCGAAGCAGCTTCTGATCAACGGGTGCTTGATTGTTAGGTAAAGATGGATGTGTATTTGTAATATCACTGATGTATATGACACCAATAAGTTTAGCAGATACAGCTTCGCTGATAAGTAATTGCTACAGAACTCAAATGCAAGAGATATCCAACTTGGTCCAAGAATCTTAAGGTGATTTAGGACCAGAATCAACAGATATTGCACTTATACGCCCCTCTTCTCCACACAGCAGACATTAAACTGAAAATAGAAGCACAAATTGGAGATAGAAAATTATCACACCAGTAATATAGGAACTTCATTATTTTGCAACTCCTGTTTGATGAAGTCCATCTGCAAGTACGAATTTAATTAGCAGTCAAAACTGTATGTGACACTCTACACTATTTTTTATTTTATTGAGGAACCAGACAATATTATAACTAATAAGTTCCAATATAGACAAATTGGTGGAAGAGTGCCATTAGGAAAACTATTGAAATGGAGTTTTGAAAACTGAAGGTAAGATCTGGAAGTCAAAGTTGGATTCTGTTTTAAAAGAGAAAATGCATGGAATTGGAATGACAAGAAAAACTATACGCTCAGAAGCTCAATTCAGATATTTGGATTCAAAATTCAGTCATTGTTAATACCAGCAGATCAACTACAACGCATTTGATTTGGGAGGCAATGACATTGAATATGTTTCACTCCACTATGCAGGATATTAAACCACCACACCACCAACTTGAGGTGTACCACAAATCTCTGATCTTTCTTATCTGGCCAACCATTTCTCAAAAGCAATAAAGCAAGCAGAGTTTACCTTATGATCAATTTGTTCTTGTAATGAGAACAGCCTTCCATGCTCCCAGTTCTAACAAAAAGAGAATATTATTTAACAATCATGCCCATGCCACACATCGCTGAAGCATAGATATATATTGCGTGTGATATGAAAAACACAGTAAACCATTTCTTAGAAAAAAATGACTTCGTGGAAGCGCATTGAAGATTTTATGTTGTGTGAATGTTGGGTTCACACTACTTATTGCCCGATTACGGGTAATAAGGAACTACTTGCCCGCCATGGAGGCCGCTGCTGTGAAGAACTGGGAGAACGGCTCTTGGGCAATGGAGATTGGGCTTCGAGCTTAACTTAACTATTTGTTAGAGCTTTTTTTTTTTCAGTGAGTATGAAATACGCTTCAATTATATAATATTATGTGACGTATTACTTTGTGTTCTGAGCACATTAAAAAATATATCTCCTTCTTGTCAGTCTCCAGGCATTATGTGACGTATTACTTTGTGTTCTGAGCACATTAAAAAATATATCTCCTTCTTGTCAGTCTCCGCTACCTGGTGGATATTCATGTTTTGCCATGTAACATTTTTGCTCATTTTATTGTGTTTATATTTGAAAATTCTTATTGACAAAAAAAAAAAAAACTTTAATAAATTCCCTAAAAGTTGAAAAAAAATCCAAAAATTGCTACGGATTTGCTACGATTTTACCTTGGTGCATGACATGAGGCTCTTAAACCTCATTTTGATCTAATAAAATAGTTCACTAAATACGAATATCGTTTGTATAACTCAATTAAACTTCATTGCCTTATACGCTTCTCTTTAACTCTTCATTTTAAATTTACTTCACACAACTCTTAATCTTAAGTTTACTTCACACAACTCTAAATTTAGAGATTTATCATCATAAGCAATGTCCCAACAAATTCGTACTATTTCTTGAAATATTTGTTGAACTTTAATAAATTTACAATGACTTTTTTAGGAAAACAAAATACTAAAAACTGAAAGTAGTTATACGTATCCATACGTGACAAAATCTTTTTTGTCATGTGTGCATTGGCATACGTGACAAACTTTAATGATTTACAATTACATTTTTGAATGTTTCACCAAACTCTTCTTCGATTATATACATAGATTATCCCATTATCTATTAAAATTTCAATTTATTACAAAATTGTCTAAAATAATAATGTTATATTGGAAATTTGTGCTAGTTTTGAAAAAAAAAAAAAAAAAAACAGTTTTTAGAACTCATGAAGGGCATTATGAGTTCCTTGTGATGCCTTTTGGTCTCACCAATGCAACAGCCACTTTTCAAAGCCTTATGAATGATTTGTTCAAGCCATATCTCAGAAAATTTGTGCTAGTTTTCTTTGATGATATTCTGATATATAGGACTTGGAAAGACGACTTGACTCATTTGCAGCTTGTATTTGGAATTCTCAGAGATAACCAGTTCTATCTCAAGAAATCTAAACGTTCATTTGGACAAGCTTCTGTGGAGTATTTAGGGCATATTGTATCCTATGATGGTGTAGTTGATGACCCTTCCAAGTTGCAAACCATTCAGGAATGGCCTATTCATAGGAATGTGAAGGAATTAAGAGGGTTTTGGGACTCACTGGCTACTATAGGAAATTTGTGCTAGGCTATGGTAAAATATGTCAACCCCTGTACAAACTCATAAGGAATGATGGGTTTGAGAGGGATTCAGAGGCTACACTGGCTTTTGAACAACTCAAGTCTATTATGATTTCATCACAGGTTCTTGCTCTCCCAGATTTTTCTAAGACTTTTGAGTTGAAATGTCATGCATTTGGATATGGTATTGATGCTGTGTTACATCAATCAGGGAAACCTATAGCTTTCACTAGCCAGTCCTTAGGCCCCAAAAAATCAAGCTCTTTCTACATATGAGAGATAGTTGATTGCCATAGTACATGCTGTGAAGAAGTGGCAAAACAATTTTCAGGGAAGACACTTTATTATCAAGACTGATCATTACGATCTCAAATAGTTCCTAAACCAGAGGGCAAATACCCCATTCCAACAGAAATGGGTGTCAAAACTGTTGGGGTATGACTATGAGATCCAATACAAACAAGGTCTTCAAAATGTGGTTGCTGATGCACTTTCTAGATTTCAAGGGACAACTCAACTACATGAATTCCCTATTTCTGTTGGTGACATAAACATAGAATGCACTACTATCTCATATCCATATTTTGGATGAATGGATGAGCTCAGAAGGAGTAATGAGCAAGATGATTGGATTGCTGAGAAAAAGAAGGAAGTGACACAAGCTGTCCAAGATGGATTTGGGGGTTCAACATTGAGCAAGTATTTTATAGACAATAGGTCCCTGTGCTACAAAAAAAAAGAGTGGTTTTAAGTTATTCCTATGATTGGAGAACTAAGATCATTGAGAAGCATCATTCAACTCCTGCATCTGGGCACCAAGAGGTCTTAAAAACTTACCAGAGGATTAAGAAGAGTTTCTATTGGCAGGGAATGCAAAATGACATCAAGAAGTTTGTTGTTGAGTGTCAACCTTGTCAACAAAACAAATTTGAAACTATCTCACCCCCTGGATTGCGGCAACCATTACCTATTCCTCATAGAGTATGGGCTGACATTAACATGGACTTTATAGTAGGCTTACCTAATTGTAAATGGAAAACTGTGATCTTAGTGGTGGTTGACAGGCTCTCAAAATATGCCTATTTTGTAACCTTGTCACACCCCTACACTGCCACTAAAGTAGCACAGCTATTTGTGGATCATATATTCAAGTTGTAAGGGATGCCTAATTCTATTTTCAATGATAGAGACCCCATTTTCATTAGTGCATTTTGGAATGAGCTGTTTAAATTGTAAAACTCCAAGTTGTGCATGAGCTCAGGGTATCACCCACAAAGTGATGGCCAGACTGAGGTGATGAATAGATGCCTGGAAACCTATCTCAGATGCTTTGTGGGAGGTCAACCAAAGAAGTGGGTTCAATGGCTTTCTTGGGCTGAATGGTACTTCAATACTTCTTATCACACCTCCTCCAAATACACTCCATTTGTGCTAGTTTATGGATACCTTATACCCCATGCAATCCATTATGAGATGTGACATGCCCTGATCCCGATATTCCTTGAACACCATGGTGGGTACGTGCTGACTGACACTCGAGGGTGACGCAAGCTATTTAGAAATGCATAAGACCGAAGAATAAATAAGACTTATGAATTTAATGGTAATTAATATGCATTTAAGGAACGTGTTCAGAGCATACAACTAACTAGAACACTAAAAGAAAGCATAAAATTGAATGAAACAAATGATGGGTCTTACACCGAGAGGACTCGAAGATGCCGATACAGAAATGCCTTGATGCCGGGATTGTATGCCTTAATTCTAAGTCCTAAAGGGGGCGCACAACAAACATGAGTGGGCCAAGTTGATATATATAATACTAAAATAGTTATCAACGTACTAACCTCCACATTTTATGAAAACTAATAGCATAATATGATAATAGGTTTTCCGAAAACCCTAGCATGCCATAAAACTTTCACAAAACATATCTCATATATAATGTGCTACTAGTGGTATCAGTATCGGTATCTATTCAATCAGAAACCCTTCATTTGCCAAACAGGCCATTTAGAACACTTCCTTCATTTGCCAAACAGGCCCAACCTACGCCCGGCACAAAGCCAATATAAATATCACTACCAAACCCAATCTACGCCCATCACGAAGCCAATATAAATATCATTGCCAAACAGGCATAATAGTGACCACTAAATACGCACAAAAACATTGAATATAGTCTTTCCAAACATAGGTACATATATATGAAAAACATCTTTATAGTATAAAGTCATCCATCATCTATACTATAAAGAAGTGTGTAAAAACATATTCTAAATAGCATATTGTCATCCATCAGATATCCTACGAAGAACATAGGTTCGATAGAAAATATGGTATTCCCAAAATATTCTATGTAAGCATGATAATCATATGGTAAATCCAATTTACTTATCAAACGTTTCATAAAACATGTTCATTAAATCATGCTTTTCATGTGTGCATTTCTACTACTAAAACATGCATTTTAAAAGGGGTCTACTCACAGATACTCTGCAGCTGAAGAGCCACACAAACTAGCAAAAACGGAAATGCCACAAATAATTGCCCCTAAGCACATAAAGGATCCAATTAATAAAACTATACTCAAACGATTTAATTTGGAAAATGGACATCAGAAACGGGTCCAGGACGTCGAAATTAGCCTAGGAGGGGTCTCGGATGAAACCCGAAAAAAGTTAATGAAAAGTCAACATTGACTGGTCAAAGTCAACAGGTTCGGTCAAAGTTAACGATAGGGTCAACCGGGTCAACTGGGTCGGGTCAAACCGAGTTGAACCTGTTTAAAGGGTTAGAGTTGGACCTGGTTAGGCCCTCAGGGTTTTGGGTCTTGGGGTTTATGGTTCAGTTAGGTTTAGGGTTGGGCCTAGGGCCCGAGTTCCTCTCGGCCCTAAGGCCGGTTTCTTTGCCTCTAGTACACGGGCCCAGGCTGAAAGCCTGGCCCAAAAGGAAGGGATTTGGGTTTCAAAGTGTACGGGCCTAAAGCTCTAAAGGGAAATGGCCCAAAGGCTTTAGGGTTTTAAAACAATTAAATAATTAAATAAAAATTAAAAGGGTTGGGTTGGGTTGGGTTTAGGCACGGCCCAAAGGGCCTGGTTCGAATGGGTTTAGGCCCAAAGGCCTTGGTTTCCAGATCTCGCCGGAGAAGGAGGCTAGAGCTTCTTAACTTCGGTCGATGCCAAAATTAACAAATTAGAGGTGAGATCTAGATATGAAAACGAAGCACAAGACGAAAGGAAGAGGTTTATACCTACGATTCGCCGTGAAGAAGGTCGGGGTGGCCGGAATCTGGGCTCGAGCACCACGGCTCACCGGAGGTTCTCGGTGCTCCCTTGCTTCACTGAGAAAAGGGAGAGAGAGAGAGAGAGAAAGAGAGGGAAAAGTCATGTGATGGTAGGGGTGTGCCATCGACGTCGGGATGATGGTGGGTGTGGGTGTGTGTGTTGCCAGAGAGGGAAAGAGAGTGAGAGCTCTGAGAGAGGTGTAAGGTGTATAGGAAAGGGAAGAAAGAAAGGGAGCGGGACTTGGACCCCGGGGACAACACTAAAACATGTGGGCCCCACAAGCACACATATTAAGACCTAAAATAATTTTTTAAAACGAGGGTAGGGTTTTACAATCTACCCCCTTAAATGAATGTTGTCCTCGAAATTTGAAATGATTTACTACACTGGAAAACTCGAAAATAGGGAGGAGAAAATATATACACATAACAAAGAATTCAAGTCAGAGCGGTTGCACAAAAGGGAAAATGCCACACTGCCATGATTGAGTTGCAATGATTCCATCTTTCGTGCCTCTAGGCTCAAACCTTTTTTCCCATCAGTGTAAAAGTAGAAAACATACTTAATAAAAATATAAAGTCGAAAACACATACTAGCGAAAGGTCGAAAAGATGTACGTAATATACAATAATGTTAAAATAGATATGTACTAACATATAGGTTGAAAACTTCATACCACCTTAAACTGAAAGTGGAGAAACTCGACCAAACCTTTGCAACTTTGAAAATGCGTTAAAACTATAATAATGTAATCTAAAATACTTATACTGAAAAAATGAAATCGAAACTGAAAGTGGGTCTCGCCTAAACATACGTAACAACACGTACTTCGCGAACAACTGTGCCTTTGGGTCGAGCCCCACCAATAACTAAAACGTAACCACTACTGCCGACGGTTATACTTGTCATTTGCTTAACGAACCCAATGAATAAATTATCGATACAACAGTCGGCCGCATGCGATATCAACCACACATTTATTGTCTCGATAAGTAAACAGTAATTTCCCAAGGATGCACAATTTCCCATATCGCAATTTCGATCTTCCGGATACCATTTTGCCCCGCAATGTGAGAGTGTACCAAGATCGTCCAATTCTCGTATCGACCGTGCTGTTGTACCGTTCCAGAGCACACTAAACAGATCTGCTCGAAGTGTTTCAACATCCACGTACTCGCAATAAGAAGGTTCTGAAATGAAACAATGGAAAACTGCGTTGAGACGAACACATATCGTTGGAAAAGAAACGATGTGATGCCTATGAATTATAGTAAGATGGTGATACAATCCGCTGACCTTCTGTACTAAAACCTTCATCCAACTCTTACTAAAAAACCGCTCAAACCTCACACCCACATGCTCGCGAACCGAAGGATCCTGGTGCCAAATAGTGGAAAGCTGCTTTGAGGTGAACATATCACATCATCGAAAAGGTATACCAAAGTACGATATGATGTTTATGAATTGCAGCAAGCTAATGAATGGTGACTATTCAATTTAGCGTGAAGATAGTGATGTAATCTGCTAATCACCTGCACTACAATCTTCACTAATCTCTTACCAAAAGACAACTCAACCTCACACTCACGTGGGACTCTTTCTGGTAGGTCTGGTAAACTTGTGGGAAGTTATGCTGCTAACGTTCCTGTCTGAATCGATAAGAACATGGGCGCACACTTCCGCCAAAATGATCGATCGTGAATTCCTCACTGATTGAGCGAGAAACCATGTAGAGAAGGCTAAAATGACATTCAAGAATTTGAAGGTCAAAACAAGGCCATCAAATCTAGAGTACAAGATATCTGGATTTGAAAATACAACTCTATTGCTTGAGTTCATACAAGTACTTATCTTAACTGTTAGGGATTTTCAACAGTTCAAGACTTAATGTCACACACCTGATAACATTATTGGTCACACAACTTCGTACGACCATTCGTGAAATAATTTGATGTTTTAAACCTCCTGACAAACTTATAAGATTTCAGTAGATTCAGCTTTTCAGCTTTTCCAATCCAATACGGTCTCACTGGATAATTGTTCGCTTAGGTTTGGATGATCAAGATGAGCTTTACGTGTCTCTTTGTGCTGAGGAGTTTCGCAACTGCGGTTGCACAATCGGGGTGGTACACGATGGTGCAATCGTAGCCATTTTTGTACTCTGGTTAATAAGGATGCAACATTTCTCGCTGTAGAGAAAATGTCACTAAATTTTCCAGCAAGGAATGTTGATTCTAACTCTAGATACATGATAGGATGATTCACATCGTGCAGTTCCAATCGTCAAAAGGCACATGCGTGACTCGATCCTGCTTCATCAGGGTGCAACCAAACATTTAAATACCACCGTAGAATTCAAAAAGTGTAAGAACTACGATCAGATGAGACAACACTTTGTTGTCAGAAACTTCGTTCACTGTCAGCATCGCAACAAAACTGACTGTTTTTTTAGCCGAAAGGAAATAAGGCTAAGCTTAAATAATAGTTAAGAATTGCTGGTAGAAGGGACAAACTAAGGATATTTCGCATTTCACAACCTTGTGGGTATTTTCAATTTCCAACGGTTGTAACCCTTTTTGGAAATTGATAAGAATAGCGTCTGCTACTAAAGAGTCTCCCGAGAAAAGTATTTCGATGCCTATAGAGATGGGCCTAGGGCCCGAGTTCCTCTCGGCCCTAAGATCGGTTTCTTTGTCTCTAGTCCATGGGCCCAGGCTGAAGGCCTGGTCCAAAAGGAAGGGATTTGGGTTTCAAAATGTACGGGCCTAAGGCCCTAAAGGGAAATGGCCCAAAGGCCTTAGGGTTTTAAAACAATTAAATAATTAAATTAAAATTAAAAGGGTTGAGTTGGGTTTAGGCACGGCCTAAAAGGCCTGGTTCGAATGGGTTTACGCTTGAAGGCCTTGGTTTCCAGATCTCGCCAGAGAAGAAGGCTGGGGCTTCCTAGCTCCGGTTAACGCCAAAATTAACAAATTAGAGGTGCGATCTAGATATGAAAACGAAGCACAAGACGAAAGGAAGAGGTTTATACCTACGATTCGCCGTGAAGAGGGTCGGGGTGGCCGGAATCTGGGCCCGAGCACCACGGCTCACCGAGGGTTCTCTGTGCTGTCTTGGTTCACTGAGACGAAGGAGAGAGAGACAGAAAGAAAGAGAGGGAAAAGTTCTGTGATGGTGGGGGTGTGCCGTAGGCATCGGGATGATGGTGGGTGTGGGTGTGTGTGTTGTCGGAGAGGGAAAGAGAGTGAGAGTTCTTATAAAGGTGTAAGGTGTACGGGAAATGGAAGAAAGAAATGGAGCAGGACTTGGGCCCCGAGGACAACACTAAAACACATGGGCCTCACAGGCACACAAATTAAGACCCAAAACAATTTTTAAAAATGGGGTTAGGGTTTTACAAGATGGGTACTGCAAGAGTTGAGACTGTGGAGCAAAGGTTACTTGAACGAGATATGATCTTATCTGTGCTAAAAAGTAACTTGGAGCTGGCTTAGAATAGGATGAAACAGTACAGTGACAAAAAGAGGACAGAGAGACATTTCACAATTGGTGATTTTGTTTACTTGAAGCTGATACCATACCACTTGCAAACTTTAGCACCTCACAATTACCACAAGCTACAACCTAGGTACTATGGACCCTATGAAGTACTTGAGAAGATTAGTGATGTGGCTTACAATCCCAAAGCTGTGATAGCTAGGAGAATTTACAAGAAGGGGAACTTTGCAGGTATGCAAATTCTGGTGTAGTGGTAAGATCAAAAAGAGGATAATGCTACTTGGGAAGACTTCGATGAATTCCAGGCCAAGTTTCCTGATTTTTCCCTTTGAACCTTGTGGAAAAGGGTTTTCTTAAGGAGGGAGTGTTGTAATGAATTGCATATTTGTGATTACTTCGATCACAAGAATAGTAATTAGCTATAGTTAAAGGGTTAAATTGTAAGAGATTTGGGCGCTGAATTGTAATGATCTGGGATCTTTGGGTTTGATTGTAATAGGCCAAGTGTTGTAGGGAGTTGATTCAATAAGTTTATTGAAGTTGTACAGCTGGCAATCACACATTGGATTGCTAGCTAGTGGTATCTCTCTCTCTCTCTCTCTCTCTCTTTCCACACTCATTGTAACGGTTAGATTTGAACAAATTGAAAGAATATTCCAGTCCCAACTTCTTCTCCATTTGCATTGCCGCCATAGCTGCTTAGCTTAGGTTGATTTCCAGCTAATGATTGTGATTCTAACAACTGCGAGAAAGACTTGTTGGATTGTAATTGGAGTGGTGGCAGGCAGGGTTCTTTGTTGACTGGCAAGTCAAGTCTAAGATATTTGGATGAATGAGAGGACTAGAAAGAGTGCGAGAAAGACTTGTTGGATTGTAACTGGAGTAGTGGCAGCGTTCTTTGTTAACTGGCAAGTCAAGTCTAATATTTTTTGATACAGCATATCTGGTTAAGATCAATCATTCAAGGGAAGGATAAGTTTCGGCTTCTGCTTGCAGCAATCTAACTTTTTGTTGCAATTTTATCAAGAGATGGATACGAAAATTCTACTCTGCTATACATTGAGATTTTTGCTATGTTATACCTTCATTGCTTGTATTTCCACGGCGTCTCACACCATCTCTCCAGGCCAATCTCTCTCCGGGGAACAAACAATCACCTCTCCAAGTGGAAACTTTGAGCTCGGTTTCTTCACACCAGCAATCACCTCACCAAGTGGAAAATTTGAGCTCGGTTTCTTGGCACCAGGTATACCTCAAAACTATTACGTAGGCATTTGGTACAAAAATCTACCCAATCAGACTGTAGTTTGGGTCGCAAACAGAAAACAACCTGTTTGTGAACCGCAGTTTTCAGTATTACAACTTGTCGAAAATGGAAACTTGACCTTAAGTGGCCCCTCCAAAGTTGCAATACGGTCGACTAATTCAAGTTCAAAGGTCTTTAATTCTAGTGTAGCAAAGCTTCTTGACAATGGGAACTTTATCATAACGGATGCATTTGATTCATCTGTTGTCAAATGGCAGAGTTTCGATCACCCGACGGATACTTGGCTCCCGGGTGCTAAGCTTGGATACAATAATCGTACGAGGAGAAAACTAGTTCTTACATCCTGGAGAAATCCGAAAATTCCTGCACCTGGTCCTTTTTGTTCTGAGCTAGATGAAATACCTTTTAATTTATCTTCATATCCTGATACCTTTACTAGAGGCAGACTTGAAATCAATGGTCAGCTAAAGTTCTATGCCTGGGACCAAGGCTTTAGGGAATGGACTTTGATTTCGGTTGAACCATCGGACCAGTGTGCGGTTGATTCTTCGTGCGGTGCTTTTAGTATTTGCAACCAGCGGAGTTCTCCTCATTGTGGTTGCCTCGAAGGATTTGAACCCGGAGTCAGGGAACTTTGGATACTAGAGGACTTCTCAGATGGCTGTGTGAGGAAAATTCCTTTTCACTACAGTCCCGAGGACTCATTTTTGGTGATAACTGATGTTGGAATTGGATATCCTAAGAACTATGAGCAAATTATAAATGTGAGCAATGATCAATGCAGATTAGAATGCTTAATAAATTGCTCATGCAGTGCCTTTGTTTATAATTTTATCGATAGTCGTCGGTGTTTCATTTGGATAGGGGATCTATATAATATATTGACAATGCCATCCGAATCCATTTCCATAAGTTCTTCTCCAGCCAGCCCAGGATTGCATCTCCGGATTGTTGATTCTACAAGTGAGACGAAGACGAAGACGAAGAGAAAGACTACTTGGACAGTAATTGGAGTACTTGCAGGGTTCTTTTCCATCTTAAGTAGTACTTTCATTGTCATGGTATTTTTTAGAAGGAGATGGTCAGCAGGAGCATTGGCGACTATCAACGATTCTTTGGTGCTTTACAAGCATAGAGATTTAAGAAGAGCAACAAACAACTTCTCCGAAAAACTCGGGGAAGGAGGCTTTGGTTCTGTATTCAAGGGGACGTTGCCTAACTCAACGGCCATAGCAGTGAAAGAGCTGAAAAGTATGAACCTGGGAGAGAAACAATTTCGAGCTGAAGTGGGAACTATCGGTGTAATCCAACACATTAATCTTATTCGCATGCGGGGATTCTGCACGAACGCTTCGAAGAGGTTTTTAGTTTATGACTACATGCCAAACGGTTCTCTGCAATCTCTTATACTTGGAAAGAACCCGATAATGTTAGATTGGAATGCTAGATATCACATTGTAGTCGGGACTGCCAGAGGATTGTCTTACCTCCATGAAGAGTGCAGAGACTGCATAATACACTGCGATATTAAGCCAGAGAACATCTTGTTGGATTCAGAATACAGTCCGAAATTGGCGGATTTTGGTCTTGCGAAACTCTTGGGGAGAGACCACAGCCGGGTTTTGACAACCATGAGAGGAACTGTGGGCTATCTCGCACCAGAATGGTTTTCGGGTGAAGCCATCACCCCAAAAGCCGATGTGTTTAGCTATGGCATGTTGCTGATTGAGGTCATATCAGGGAGGAGAAACAGAGAAGGGTTAGCTGACGGGGTAGAAAACTTCCGTCCTATCTGGCTCGCGAATGCAGTTAATAAAGGGGAAGATCTTTTCACCTTGTTGGATTGCAGGTTGGAAGGCAAAGCTGACAGAGATGACCAAAGTAGAGCGTGCAAAGTGGCTTATTGGTGCATTCAAGAAGATGAAAAGGATAGGCCAACAATGAGGCAGGTTGTTCAAATTCTTGAGGGAGTTTTGGACAACGGTGTTCCGCCAGTCCCGCAGTTCCTCCAGCGCCTTATCAGAAGTCCGGCAGAAGGCATTAACAACCAGGAGACTACATCCGATTCAGGTTCATGGTCATGCTTCGATGTCCAAAGTGCATTTCAAGCCGAAGTCAGCAACCGTGCAACAAGAATTCATGAGGATCAGATGAAGAACGTGAGGGTTCTTGCAGTATGATTGTAAGTATAACCTTATCTTGAAGGCAGTAGGTTTTTGAATATTTCCAGTTCAATAAATATTGGTTATCTAATGAGATAATAAAAAGGGAAATGATTTTCGCACTCTCCGTCCACCCATCTTTTTTTTCTTTCTTCCAAGTCATTTCTTTGTTTTTCCCCCTTAATTCTCCTTAAATGTATTCAATTTAACCGCTGAAAAAAGAGAGGAGTTGCAGACTTGCAGCACGAAGAGAAAAAGAGAGTGCGAAAATCATTTCCATAAAAAAATGAGTTGCACATCTTCTAGTGAATACATGGGGAGCTCCATTGTGGGATTATTCGAGGGATCCTTCGGGTGGCTCACTTTGTATGATGTTTCAACGCTCAGCAAGCTCATTTTGGGCTAAAAAGCAAGCCCCTGTGTCGCTGGGCAATTCTGAGGCTGCAGTGTTTGGCACATCACACCAGCCATAGTCCTCGCCTACGTAAACCCTGTCCTTTTGGAGATCCTCCTTCCGACTCTTCAGGTACGCTGCGCAGACCATCTTACTGGGACATCGTTTGTCCATCTCTTGCCATACACTCTTCAGTTCCGCAAAGTAGATGTTCACTGGGAGCCCGTTCTGCCTAGTGTCTCATTGCCTTGCACCTTAGCTCAGAATTAATATTGGGACTCATCGGCCCCATCATAAAACATCTGGGTAACGCTCTCCCAAATGTCGTGTGTAGTCGACAACTCAATAAACAGGCCAAGGAGATCAATTTCTTATGGACGCAGCATGGAAAGATACAGTGGAAGAAGCCTGCGAAAGCGGAGTTAGTGTAATTGCTGAACCCGGTGGGAGCATTAGAGATGGGGATGCCATAGACTGCTGTAACAAGTATGGAGTTTCGCTTTTTTCACAAACGTTTGGCACTTCTGGCATTGATAACGAATTTTGGCCGTGATGCTTCCATCTTTGGACCTTAGGTCTGAATATGTTGTATTCGTAAGGTACAGCTTTTCGCTCTTGGGGAATCCTGTAGACATGCTTGTTCGATATCGACGCATAACATTATGTTTATGTAATCTGAATGCAGATTTGAGCTACCATAGATTTAAATCTGTCTATGCTTGTTATATGTTGTTGATCTTGACGTGTAGTTGCATGAGTGTAATTTGTTTTCATGTCTACCCAGAGGGTAACGTCATTCGTAGGCCCACAAAACCAAGCAAACCACCTATTCTGGAATTGGTGGAATCGAGCCAGTGGTGGTCCCCAAAACAAAGGCGGTTCTGCCTAGTTGTGTGAGTGGGCATACGGATGACATGATCTTCTAAGTGGACACAAGATTTTCTCGTAATTCCGTGGCTTTCTAAGACTTTTGGGATGCCGCATGCTTGAGTCTCCGGCGATCTCTGCGGATTAGTTTTGGAAGATATTTGTAGGGATGGCTGTAGGCCTGGTCGCATTCACAGTCTGATTACCCCAAACAGGGAAGGAAGGGTAGAAAAAATATTACAGCCCTTAAAGTCTAAGGGTCTGCAAGACCATCGGCTGCAATATTTGTTCATATCTGGTTATGATCCAATGAAAGGAAGGACAAGTTTTGACTTCTGTTTGCAGCAAATCTATCTCTTTGTTGCAATTTTATCAAGGGACAGAAGAAAATTCTACAATGCTCCAGTGTATCATACTCACTGGGATTTTTATTACGGTCTACCTTTATTGCTTGTATGTCCATGGCGTCCCACGCCATCTCTCTAGGCTCATATCTTTCCGGAAGCCAAACAATCACCTCTCCCGGTGGAACATTTGAGCTCGGTTTCTTCACACCACGTAAATCTTGAAACTATTACATAGGCATCTGGTACAAGAATCAACCCAAACGGACTCTAGTTTAGGCCGCAAACTGAAAACCTGTTTCTAAACCGAAACTCTGCGAATTAGAACTTCTTGAAAATGAAAACTTGACCTTGAGTAGTCCTCCAAAGTAACAGCATGGTCAACTAATTCAAGATCAAATGTTTCTAGTTCTGGTGCAGCAAAGCTTCTCGATTCATCCGTTGTTATAGGGCAGAGTTTTGATCACCTGACGGATACTTGGCTGCCAGGTGCTGAGCTTGGATACAATATGCGTACCAAGGGAAAACGAGTTCTTACATCCCGGAGAAACCTGCAATATCCTGCACCTCGTCTTATGGTTTCCAAGTTCAGTGATTTTTTGTAAGGATGATATGTGACGAAAATTCTAAAAGTTACCTTTGAAATACAAAGTAGATTAACTATTAAACTGTAATTGTGTCACTGTATTTTTACACTAGCTTTGCTGCAGTTAATTGTGTCACTGTATTAAACAACAGATCTTATCTGCAAATCATGTGGTTGGGAGTACTCTCATATTTTTGCCGATCAGTTTCAAGGATATGCTCGGCAATCGTCCTTTGTATGACAGCATCCGGCATGATCCCACTTGTTAACATACGCCCATACAACACGAGGCCTTCTGCCGTTCTTCCTACCTTGCAGTAACCGCAAATCAGAATCCCGTATGCTATTACATCGGGCACCAAACCCCTGTTTATAGCACAATGAAATGCAAGGGATGCTTTCTCCACATGTCCTCTTTTACAAAGACCATCAATGAGGATGCTATAACTGACTATATTTGGAGAGACGCTTTTAAGCATCTCTTCGTGTAGTTCAAAGGCACTTTTTGTGTTTTCAGACTTGAAAAACCCGTCAATCAGACAACTATATGTGACCACATTCGGTTCAAGATCCTTTTCCAGCATTTTATCGAACATCAACATCGCATCGTCCATTTTACCTTCTTTACAAAATGCATCAATCAATATAGTGCAAGTAATGGCATTGGGTTTGCACTGCCCCTGCATCATCTCTTCAAAAAGTTGAACAGCCACCTCTAACCTTCTCTGAAAGCAATAACCACAAATCATTGTGTTGTATGTAATGATATCAGGTTCCGGACCACTTTCAGCAAACCGCTCAAAGACTTCCTCTGCAGCATCTATGCAATTTTCTTTGAACAGCATATTGATGAGGACATTATAAATGGCAATATCGGGATTTACTCCATTTCTTCGCATCATCTCAAATAGCCAGAGTCCGGCACGTAAATGTTTCTGCTTGCAGCAACCATCAATCAGTGTGCAAAATGTTACAACATCAGGTAAGAAACCCTTCTTTACTGATTGGAAGAAAAACACCAACGCATTGTTTAATCTCCCTACTTCAGAAATACCCTTATTAAGCACGGTATTCGTCACCACATCTGGTTTTATGTTATAAATTCCCATTTGGATGTACAACTTCACAGCATCCCTCATTCGTTTCAATCTGCAGCAACCATCTATTAACATGTTGAAAGTATAGACATTTGGCTTAATGCCCCTATGAACAGCCTGAAAGAAGAACCTAAGAGCATCACCCATCAGCCCATTTTTGCAAAGGCCATTTAATAACACACCGTAAAGAATAATATCGGGTTCATAGCCCGTCTTGATCATACTCTCATACAGCTGAAATGCATCTTTTAAATTCCCTTTTTTGCACATTCCTTCAATCAAACTACTATAAGTCAGAATCGATGGCACAAAACCACACTTCAAAATCCGGCCAAATATTCCACAAGCCTCCGCGACCTTACCATCCTGACACATGCCGTTAATAAGAATGGTGTAACTAACAGAGTTTGGAGAGATCCCTTCTTTCAGCATTCTTCGGTAGACCTCCACTGACTTCACCGGATCTCCAATTCTCACGTACGCATCCATAACAGAACTGAAAATGACTACATCCAACTTAATCCCACCATCCAACGCCGCTGAGAAAAGCCAACACCCTTCCTCGAATTTCCCTGCCTTAAAAAGACCATCAACTAGGATACTATATACAACCAAGTCAGGACTGATACCCTTCTCTATCATAATCTTGTAAAGCTTCTTTGCCTCTTCCAATTTCCCATCTTTACAATACCTGTTAATCATCGTGCTAAACGTCACCACATTTGGCTTCGGACCAACTGTTAGCAATACCGTAAAGAAATCTTCACCATCTCCAACCTGATTTTCTTTACAAAGACGTTTTAAAATCTTGTTACAAGCAACAATGTCAAGCGAAAAGCCTCTGTCAATCAATGCAGAATGAAATTCCAAACCTGTTTCGAATCTACCCTTGTTCAGAAGACCAACCATAACAAACTCATACACACAAAATTGTTGTCCTCTAAATGCACTACAGATTTCTCCATATGCATCAAGAACCATGTCGACATGATTCGCATCAACCAAACAATTCAGCATTCTAGACAACGCATAAGGACACACCGGAATACCCAATTTATACATACGAATGAATGTATCAACAGACGAATCCAACATCCCATTTCGACAAAAATTCTCAATCAGAAAGCTACAAACAAGACTAACATCGGAACTGTGATTCCGAAAACAATCAGAAAATGCAGCAAAATAGTCAAACTGAGACCCGAACTGACCTACCATTGTGTCGAAAAGGCGGGAATCCGGAGCGAGCATCCGGTGGCGGAGCAGCAGGTGAATGAGGTCACAGAAGGACTGCGGGGAGTGGTGGAGGCCGAGGGAGCCGTGGGACCAGTCGAAGAAGCGGAGGGCGGAAATGGGGTTGGATTGAAGGGAGAGGAGGATGGGGTGGAGGTGGTGGGGTTGTAATTTGGAGAGAAAATGAGGGTTTAAGAGTTTGGGGTTGTTTTGGAGGAAGGCGTTGGAGATGTGGTGGATCAGGGTTTTGGAAGAGAACGGGGGTAAAGTCGAATAGGGAGAGAGAGAGCGGCGCCGCCGCGTGAGGAGGAGTAGTAGTTTTGAGACTGGAGAGGAAGAGGAGGCAGATATCATGCTGGTTCAAGATTCGGCATCCTTCATCCATGGACGAACCCAGAGCCTCCTCCTATGTATTCTCCGACGACCCAAAGCTGTTCGGATTTCAGGTTTGGGGTGGTTAGGGGAGGCGGAGGGAAGAGGTGATTCAGGATTGGGGCTGAGGAAGATTGGAAAGGTGCAGGGTTGTGGTTGGGGTTTAAGTTACGGGTTTAGTTTAATAGGTTTTTTTTTTTGTTTTTTTTTGTTTTGTCAGTACATCGATATTTTTACACTAAGGAGATGAAAGTTTGCCAAAATCACATAATGGGTAGCCTAATTTGGTATTGAATTCGCTATCCAAGAGATTTGAACCTAAACCTCTCACTTCAAAGTGAAAAGAGTACTACCAGACCGTAGTACTGAGTGACAGAGTTTTTTTTTTTGTTTTTTTGTTTAAGAATAGTAGAAATAAACCCAATTTTACAAGCAAGTTTTTGGTAAAAAAAACCAAAATATCATTAACCTAACTGTTAATTTTTCTTTTAATTGATAACGTGCTAAAGTTAATGTCACTTTATTAATTAACAGAGAATTTGATAAAAAAAAATTAACGGAAGTACAAAAGTATCGAAGAAATCAAACTAGTATGAAAAAATGAAGTCAAATTTTTAAAAATTTTGAGAATAATAAAAGGAGAATTTACTAGTTTATTCATTTATTTATTGTAAAGTGAGCTTAGAATAATATATTTGTAGCTTATAAATGGAAAAATTCATGTTTAGATCTCTTAGACCTGTAGATGTGAGCAACAACTATGGTGAACTTTACACACAGTTGAAACTTGTGAACTTCGTCATGTTTACTTTAAGATGGAATTTTGTGGC
This sequence comes from Heteromeles arbutifolia, assembly GCA_024362995.1. Taxonomy (NCBI): domain Eukaryota; kingdom Viridiplantae; phylum Streptophyta; class Magnoliopsida; order Rosales; family Rosaceae; genus Heteromeles; species Heteromeles arbutifolia. The sequence continues at coordinate 3,627,741 of JANCRC010000010.1, read as the reverse complement.
TAATGAATAGACTAAGACTAACTCGAGTTTATAGTATTTTTAAGGTTATCTCGATCAAGCTCATGCCTCTTGTCAGCATCTTTTAGTGTAGACGTTAAGAAGTACTTTTTAAGCCTTTGTTAACCAAAAACTTATGAATGTAAGTATAATTTATGTATCTCAAATTTTCCTCTTTTATTGTTGTTACGCTTATACACTAATTACGTGTTTACACGATATGTGATAAACTAATCTATACCGTTCCATTTTCCATTTTATGGCTGTACATGACTCATATGTTCCTTTTAGATTAGGAATCCGATCGTGCTAGTACCAAAACATAACATTGTTGAAGGTTTGGTACTAGCACGCTGATGAAGATTTTACTCGTTCAATGTTTTTAAGTGCCAATTCTTTTGTCCCGCAGCTTAAAGGTCTTCAAGGAATTTGCATTTGCATTGGATGCAGTCAAAGGCAATGGGGTTGTTCTAATGGAATCTGCAGCTGCCGTCGATGCAACAGAAAGAGAGCGAGCGGAGCGCTATCACAACTTGCCGGCAAAAGAAGCCATGTCAGGCTACTTAGAACAGTAAAACCAAATGCAGATTGTTGCAGGGAACTTATCCTCAGATTTTCACGTTTGTAAGATCTTGATGTGCCTATGAAGGCTTCTGATTCAGATTTTATTAGAACACTTTGCTTCCTCCCTATTTGCGTATCATATTTTCACGCTGACATATAAAAGACTCGTTGAAAATACGTGTCAAACTATAGTTTTGTGTGCAAGGACGTGCCAAATTGGTCGAAAACTGAGATTTTTCACATAAACAGATCTTTATTTATTTCACATATGCATCCTCTATGATAGGTATTAGATACATATTTCTTTTCATTCTTCAAACTGAAATTAATAGTAAATATATATGCTTCATAAGCTTTATTATATAATATAGTATTAGTCTACTCATAAAAATTAATTTGCAGCAAGCCAAAGTTAACAAGATCCGCTCGAAACCGTGAAGTATTAATCGTTCCATATGATCATTTCTATCCCATGAGAAGTAGCACAGTTCCTTCGACGACTCTAGCAGACCACAGAGGAGCACGATCATCAAGATTACGGTTCTCCTTATGCACTACCTTATGTGCGTCATCCAGGCCATAGTATGCATGAATTTTCGCCTTAACTCACCGACAGTAGTACCATGGTACACAAAGACTTCACAATATAAGTTGTTAGCCACTACAGAAATCCCAACTTTAATCTTGTTAAAGACAAGGATGGTAGCATAAGCAGGAATGTTATAGCTTTGGACAGCAAGTTGATCTTCCAAAACGAGCCCTTCCCATGAGAGCTCTTGCCTATCTGCTGCGATTGGGACGACTGTACCTTGCCATGAGAGATCTGGCCCATCAGCTGTGACTGGGAAGGTAAGCGTTTGCGAAATCAGTGGTTTTACTTCGATAATTCTTGCAGAGTAGGGAACCACCAGTGTGCCTATTGCTCCTTGCCAATTGACTTTGATCTCCAGTGTCTGCAATACATCAACCAGCAATTATTTTCGTTATGGACATGCATGCAGGCATATAAATATAGAAAAAAAAAATATTAAGAAGTAATAAATTGGTATTGAGCAGATGACGCTTACGGAGTGCGAAATTTTCCTGCCGGAACCGGATTCATGACATCAGGATCCATTGGTGTTCTTGAGGAAGATGTATATTTTCAGACGAGTAATAAAAATGGTTGAATGACAAGCTTGTTTAAAATGTATGATGAATTGCCAATTTAGTTCCTGAATTATCACCTCAGTGAAAATTAGGTCCTTAAACTATTTTTTCAGAAAAATTAGTCCTTAAATTATAAAAATCTGCCAATTACATTCCTAATATTATATTCAAAGCTACTATATTCAATTTTCCGTCAATTTAAGTCACGTTACTTGCATGTGATATACATTAGAGGGTAGATTGGTAGTTTTCCATAAAGAAATAGTGTATGGAGTTAACTTTGGAAGGTAAATTGGTAGTTTTTCATAAGAAATAGTGTAATTTAACTTTGGAACGTAAATTAGATGTTAGATTCGCAACTTATATGAAATGTGAAGGGCTTATAGGCGAGAAAATGACGCTATTAGACTCTAAAATGTGTCAAGTGACTTAAGTTGAAGAGAAATTGGACAAAATAGCTTTGAATATAATAGTAGGGAAGAAATTAGCAATTTTTAATGAATTTAGGGACTTAATTTACCGAAAAAAATAATTCAAGGACCTAATTTTCACTGAGGTAATAATTCAGGGACTAAATCGGCACTTCACCCTAAAATGTATATGTTCATGGGATTAGCATGTTTGACTGATATTTGCACACACAATACAGGTTCCTTTGATTTCATGCATATTTTGTTGTGTTTTGACAACATTGCAATATACATGAAAACATGCATATTTTGTTTCGGGTTTTGACAACATTGCAATATACATGAAAACATGCATGTATAAACAAGTATATTTTTCATTCACAAATAATAATTCTAAATTATATAATCGGTCTTCAATTCATAATTTAACACATACATGCATTGTAATACATACTAAAAATTATCTACACTCCCAAAAAGTTGACTTCGACAATGATTGAGCGATTCAGTATTACTTGTAAAAAGAACAAGGTGGTTTACTATTACTTGAACTGATGCCTTTGAAATAAAATCTCACAACTCATGTTCATAATTTAACACATATATTAACAGAATCATTTAGTGTAGGATGTAATGAAATTTCTTTGCGAGGTTACAAAAGATAAAAACCCATACTTTTGTTAACCCGATCATTTAATTCATAACATGACAGAGTCAACTAAAGCCATGCCAGTTCAATAATAAACGGAGCATTTGACAAAACAAATTAACGAAAGTACAAAAGTGCCAAAAAAATCAAAATTTGTATGAAAAATGGTCAAATTTTTTAAATTTTGGGGAATAATATAAAGAGAATTACTTGTTTATTTATTTATTTACTGAAGGCGAGCTTCAAATCGTATAATTCTAGCCTATAAATGAGAAAATTCACATTTGATCTCTCAGAGTTGTAGATGCGAGCAACAACTACACTCTTGGTGAATTAGTGCATACTTTCGGTGAATTTTACATATGGTTTAAACTCGTGAACTTCGTCACGTTTATTTTAAGATGAAATTTTGTGGCTAATTAATAGACGTTATTAGGTGTGAGATCCCACATCGTTCAGGGGTGGATCCTGTGAGCTTTATATGTATATTTTCATCTCTACCTAGCACGAGGCCTTTTGGGAGCTCACTGGCTTCGGGTTCCATCGGAACTTCGAAGTTAAGCGAGTAGCCCGCGAGAACACTCCCATGATAGAAGACCCACTGGGAAGTTCTTGTGTGAGTTTCCATAAACAAAACCGTGAGGGCGTGGTTGGAGCCTAAAACGGACAATATCGTGCTGGAACTCCAAAGTTAAGCGAGTAGCGCGTGAGAGCACTCCCAGATGGATGACCCATTGGGAAGTTCTCGTGTGAGTTCCCATAAACAAAACCGTGAGGGTGTGGTTGGGGCCAAAGCGGACAATATCGTGCTGGAACTTCGAAGTTAAGCGAGTAGCACGCGAGAGCACTCCTATGATGGGTGACCCACTGGGAAGTTGTCGTGTGAGTTCCTATAAACAAAACCGTGAGGGCGTGGTTGGAGCCTAAAACGAACAATATCGTGTTACGGTAAAAGCGTGCCCAGGCCGGAATGTGACATTAGGAGCATTAAACCTTATTACCAAAAACTTATGGAATGTTAATTTTTATATCTCAAATTTACCTCTTTCATTGTTATTACACTTATGTATATTTTCGTAATGCAATTTTATATTATTTTTGAACAAATAAGTGTGGAGTGAGTTAAGCTTCACATTAATTTAGTCATAATAATATAGTTCGAATTTACCTGGTAAAAATTGAATATAAGATCTCACTTACAAATGAAAAAAAATATCGTTAAACCATAGTATTAAATAGCAAACTCTCGTCAATTGAACAAAAAAAAAAAAAAATAAAAAATAAAAAAAATAAAAATATAATTACACTCGTTTATCATTTTGGCGGTGCCGGGAAAATTTGGCGCTTCCAAGCGAGTGCAGTGCAACGGAAATGGAAATTGAGGCAGAAGAAGAAGAGAAAGTCGCGACGGAGCCACCCAAAATTCACCGCCTAGAAGAGTCTGTGGTGAACCGAATCGCTGCCGGCGAGGTCATCCAACGCCCTGTCTCCGCCGTCAAAGAGCTCGTCGAGAACAGCCTCGACGCCCGCTCCTCCTCCATCAACGTCGTCGTCAAGGACGGCGGCCTCAAACTCATCCAAGTCTCCGACGACGGCCACGGCATCCGCGTCAGTCCTTTCTCCACTGATCTTTTTCCATTTTATTAAATTTTGAATTATTTCTAAATTTATTTACGAATTTACGATTCATTGCAGTATGAGGACCTGCCGATCCTGTGTGAGCGGCACACGACGTCGAAACTCTCGGCGTTTGAGGACTTGCAGTCGATAAAGTCGATGGGGTTCAGAGGAGAAGCACTTGCCAGCATGACGTACGTAGCTCACGTCACCGTCACCACCATTACCAAAGGCCAGTTACATGGTTATAGGTGCGTGCCCATTACCTGTTTGATGAAATTCCCAGAAAATTATATGATTTGTTCATAGAAAGAAATGGCCTTTTCATTTTAATCTTAGTGATAATTATTGTGTTATACTTGTAATTTATGATTTAGTTTTGAAATAATTATAGTTTTGTGGGTTCAGGGTATCTTATAAAGATGGTGTAATGGAGCACGAACCGAAGGCATGCGCTGCTGTAAAAGGAACTCAAATAACGGTGTGAACAACAATTTTGCTCTTGGTTTGCTTTAGTCTTAAATTGTTAACGATTAGAGCAGTTTAACTTTAAAATTTGCCCAATAAATTGAAAAAAAAAACCAAATGGTTTAAAGGAAAGAAGGCAAATGACCATTTTGCTGGACGTTGAATGCCTGCCAAATGTGATGAATTACTTTCTATGTTTTGGTTTAATGGGATGAAATTATCTTTACTGGTGAATTAAGTGGTGGTACTTGTTATCAGATTGAGAACTTATTCTATAACATGACCGCCCGGAGGAAGACACTACAAAATTCTGCTGATGATTATTCAAAGATTGTAGATTTGCTAAGCCGGTTTGCAATTCATCATATGAATGTTAGCTTCTCCTGCAGAAAGGTAGGTTGCTGTTTCACTCACTAAGGAACTTGTCTTTCTACTTCACCGATCTTTTTCATGGCTAGAAATTCAAAATCCCGATTAAAATCTTTTTGTATGCTATAACTATCAGCATGGAGCTGCTAGAGCAGATGTTAATTCTGTTTCCACAGCATCAAGGATTGATGCAATTCGATCGGTGTATGGGGTGTCTGTTGCTCGCAGTCTGATGAAAATAGAAGCTTCAGATAAAGATCCTTCTAGCTCCGTTTTTCAGATGGATGGTTTTATCTCTGATTCAAACTATGTTGCCAAGAAGATAACCATGGTGCTTTATATAAATGGTATGAACTATCCATGGAATGCCATATCAACACAAGAAAATTATGGTATTAAAGATTATTATTTCATATTTAGTGTGTATTTTAGCACACTAAGTTGAATTTTGGAAATATTGTAAATCGTAGATAACAGTTCTCTAATTTCCTGCCTTGGAGGTTATTTATATTAGTAGTCTCCCTAATTATTGATATGTTTTCTTATTCGTTTTTCTTCTTTTTGACTTCTACTGTTTGTTTTTCTTTTCTTAAAACCACAGATAGATTGGTTGATTGCACCGCTCTGAAGAGAGCTCTGGAAGTTGTTTATGCTGCCACATTGCCAAAAGCATCAAAACCCTTCATATACATGTCAATTATGTTACCACCTGAACATGTTGATGTGAATGTTCACCCGACAAAGAGAGAGGTATGTGTTTCTAGTGTTAGGGTTGTGTGAGATTATTTAGAAAATTCAGTCAACCTTTAAAACACCAAATATTTACTTTTCTTTATCAAAAATGAAACTCTTTTGTTATGCAGGTAAGCCTTCTGAATCAGGAAATCATCATTGAGAAGATACAGTCAGTGGTTGAATGGAGGTTGAGAAGCTCCAATGAGACACAAACATTTCAGGAACAGGTAGACAGAATCTGCACTTATCTTCTGAATCTCCTTTCCTTTTAGTTTGACTCCATCTCTGGAGCCCTGATTCTAATGAATATTACCATCTAAGTTGTGCATCTTCCTGTCATCTTTTGTCCAATTCACATTACAGGCAGTCGAACCTTCTTCATCCAGCCAAATGGTTTCAAGAAAGGATTCAAATCAGAACCCCTCACCATCTGGTAAGTTTAAATTCCTTCCTTTAGATTGTGTTCATACCTTCTGTAGGCTTTGAATGTTGGCATATTCATTTAACTATAACTCTGGTACTGTTCTCAGTTCTGAAGTGTTTTATATGGTTGTATTATTAGCAGCATCAAAATTACACAAGGTTCCAGTGAATAAAATGGTTAGAACGGATTCATCAAATCCTGCTGGTAGGTTGCATGTGTATTTGCAACCAGATCCTCGTGGCCATCTTGAAAGGAATGCTAGCTTGACAGCTGTTAGGTAAGACCTTATGTCGTCCCGTCCTTGAACAATAATTTTAATACTTGTAAACTCTGCAAGAAAGAGGAACAAGAAACGCATTGATTTACCGGATTGGAGGACTAGATTTCCGTCATCATTTTAGCAGGCTGGAACACAAAAGGGGACTGCTTATCACACAGAAAAAAAAAAATGTCTTACAAGAAAAAACTCCTGATGAGTCTAGTTTCCATTTCCTCCTATCAGGACTATGTGCTGAAACCTTGTTATTCTCCAAAACTGTCATTGGTCCAGAAAATTATTCAAACTTTCATCCTTCAATTTTTTTTGTCAAAAGAACCTCACAATTGAGACAAATGAAGTGGTCACTTCCTCTTCCAAATCATCTGATCCATATCCCCCATAGTCACGTGATTCCTATTTATCCTTGTCTTTTTCTTGTTCTTTCTCATCCAGTTGTGTTTTTTTTTCCTTTTCTGGGCACCTCACTATGCTTTAGTGTAAGGTTAATCTTGGTTTGTTGTATCATCTAAAATATTTTTAACTCTTTTGTTTGATATTCATTCCATTAAATATGTAATTTTAAAATCTCAATGTAAGTACTTTAATTTGTATGTAAAATGTTGAATTACAGATCTTCTGTTAGACTAAGACGAAACCCAAAGGAAACCGCTGATCTGACCAGCCTTCAGGAGCTTATTGATGAAATTGATGGCAATTGTCATTCTGGTTAGTTTTTGACCAAGTTTATTTGTCTGTTAAATGACGGAGACTTGCTTTATGTTAGCTAGATCTAGTTGATGCCTTTTGGTATTGTAGGTCTACTGGACATTGTGAGACACTGCACATACATTGGAATGGCAGATGATGTTTTTGCACTGCTTCAGCATGATACCCATCTTTATCTTGCAAATGTAGTGAACTTGAGGTAATGATCCAGTCGCTTAAATATATAGCAATTTGCAATATCTTGTAATGTGGACTACATTCAATAGTTTCCGCTCTTCAAATGTTAAAAGCATCAAGTTGCTGAAAATTTTCATTTGTGACTGTCAGGAGTCTCCCTTCTGAACATTGGCAAGGGTAAAATCAAAGCATGACATAGTAAAAGTTCCAGAATTGATGTTGTTGCTTAAGTGAAGACTGATAGAAGATTAGACATTTGTCACTAGATTCTGCTGACATCAAATTATGACAAAATGAGTTCTAATTTGAGGAGTGTTAAGACTATTTGGATAGCTTACTCAAAACAATATATCTCTGTTAGTATTATATTTGATTAAATTCCATTCCTGCACATATGCCACCATGCAAAATAGTTATCTGTTTGGTTTGGCTTCTTGACAGTACCAAATAACCAACCTGGTTTCCTCTCCCATTGAACTCAACAGACCACGATGAAAAGTTTCGTCCATTTATCAATACACTAGTAATATGCTGAGCAGTTGTGTGCTGTGAATAATTCAAGTCAGTGCAGACTTATCATTGTTTCCCATTGTAGAACTCAACTTTAGTGAGTAAGGTACTAGAAAAAAAAGTCCTGAACTTGAAAAGACAAAAGAAAAAGTCTGAGGAAAGGGCTGTAATTGATCTTGAACAGTAGAAAACGGACGCAAAAAACCCAGAGCCAAAAAACATACAAGGTAGAAACTAGAAGAGCTGGGGAAAATCCAAAAAGCAATCCACCAAAGAATCCGTCATCAAGCAGAAGAAAATGCAGAAAAAGTTAAAATTGCTGCTGGGTCATAAAACCGCTGTCTGGAAAAGCACCTGGCAGATGCTTCCTTGGAAGCACTTGGATTTTTAACACAAATTGCAACAGGCTTCCAATAAAAGCACTTCTAGCAAAGGCACTTATGAGTATTGAAGCAGTCCCAAACAAGCCTAATTTAAATGACAGGGAGTCAACCCTTCAATTGTTGTTTACTTTATAGATCTTCTATGAACAAGCTTTGAAGATTGGGATAGAGATAGAAATAGATTTCTTGCTTCCTTGTGGCCGTCTTTGTTAAAACACTTAAGAGATGTTTCTTTTGGTGCCATTCATCTTGATTAGTCTGTAGCTTTGTAACGAGTGTGGCGGCCTGTTCTTGCATCTTTTTGTTTGATTTGGTCCAAGCTTTCCTTGTTTTGTTTTGTTGTAGGTTTGTTTTTAATGGATTTCTTGTCCTTCCCCTGTTGTACTTTGTACTTCCGTCTTCTATAAATTTTTGTTTCCTATTGAATAAATTGTTTCTGAAGAGAAGTTTACTAATACATGAATTATTTCTCAATGACATGAATTATTTCTCAATGAAATTACAGCAAAGAGCTCATGTATCAGCAAGTTCTGCGTCGGTTTGCCCATTTTAATGCTATACAAATAAGTGAGCCAGCCCCACTGAAGGAGTTGATCGTGTTGGCACTAAAAGAGGAGGATGATCCAGAATGCAGTGTGAATCATGAACTTAACGAGAAGATTGCAGAGGTAATGCATGCACTTTCTTCAGTTTTTGGTTTATCATTATGTATGTCTCTTATGATGAAATATCGGAACCTTCCCTCATAATCATAGAGAAATTTCTTAATAAATCCTTATTTAATAATCCAAAAATTGCTAGCAGATCTGACTTGCATTATAGTTGCGTATGATTTCACAGCCAAAATAGTAATAAGCAAACAAATCCATTAAATGTTGAAAATAATACAAAAAACAGAAACAAAGAAAAGAACCCACCCCAACCATCACTAGAACAAACAGGCAACTCTTGATGTCAAGATTTTAAGAGAATGGACGTGACCTTCTGCCTTCGGTTAAATGATAAAAACTGTCCAATTTTAGTTCCTCCTGCAAGCGTACTTCACGGTCCATAATTCTGGGTTGAACATCTTTTCTAATGTCCAGTAGTTTAAAGCCGATTAGTCTTAATTAGCCGAGTTTTGATTTCACTATAACATAGTGAGGCATGATGCTTCTGCAGATGAATACAGAACTACTCAAGCAAAAGGCTGCTATGTTGGGGGAGTATTTTTCCATTCATATAGATAATGATGGAAATTTGTCTAGGCTTCCAGTCATACTTGATCAATACACACCTGACATGGATCGTGTCCCTGAACTTGTGCTTTGTTTGGGCAATGATGTAAGTTCTTTTGTATTTTCTTCCTTATCATGATTTTGCCGAAATTATAATTTTACTGGTTTTTGTGGTGATTCTCAATGCTAATTGTACAATTCCTTGTACTTTGGAAATTAAAGCCAGTTGGGTTATTCCAAAGGGTTGTTTTGAGCTTCTAAGTAACAAGTTTGAGGCTTTAGGAAGGGGGAAGAAAACTAAAGTTAGTGGGGTTGTTTGGTGGCAGTTTTTTGGAATATTTGGATGGAGTGTAATAGAAACTTTTGAGGTTTATCAGGGTGCAGGACTACGAAAGCTGGGACTGAGTTAGATATTGGGCAGCTCTTTATTAAGAAATATCTTGTTTTGTAAACTTTAATTTTCTGTTCATTGTTTTAGGTTGATTGGGAGGAGGAAAAAAAATGCCTTCAAGTAATTTCAGCTGCACTTGGAAACTTCTATGCCATGCATCCTCCTATGTTGCCCAACCCATCTGGTGATGGCTTGCAATTTTACCAAAAGAGAAAGCCTTTCAGGAATCCTGAAGAAAGTACCTCATGCAATACTGGTATGTTCGCAGCTGGATCTGTTCAAGTATGGTGATGTGTTAAGTACTGTTCGGTCCTATAAAGTGATTTTAAATGTTTAAAAGTTAGTTTTCGCATGGAAAAAGAGACTAGATTTTTAACCTTCCATTAAATCTGAACCAGTGTACATCATTAGAAGGAGAAATCATGTATAATTGAGGCTGATGGGAATCTTGAGTTAGTGTGATTAAAAACAATGACATGAATAGGTTGAAGATTTACTTTCTAGAATTTTGCCTTTGCTTTGTGCTTTGGATTGGAAGGTGTCTTTTACTGCTTCTCAAGTCAGCAATCATGACACATTTCTAGGAGATAGAGAAATACAGTAACAGTAGGGGTACCTTTGTTGTCAATTTGCAAAACTGCATTCAGTGTATCGATGGAGATCTCCAGGCATCTCAACGGTTGCCTTTTTATCTTCCAAAACGTGATAACCTATTCCTTTCGTTTATGCTTCAATTCCATAGGGATCTCCAGGTATTCGATTGATTGTATTCAGTTTTGGGATTAATTTTATTAATTTACTAAAAGAGAAAAACTTGATCAAAGAAGACTATTCCAAACTTGTTTGGTCTGGGAATTAGAACTGAATGAATCAACTCAGTTGGAATAAGTTTGAAAACATCATGTTTGAGCGAGATCCGGGCTTATGTTCCACTGTCATTGCTGCTGGGAACAAGGATGTCATTTCTTGTGCCCTTTCCCCCACATACAGCACATCACCAGTTATTTCTCTGAAGTACATTGAAGTGATTTTTGGTGTTTACAGGAGATGACGACGTCATGACAGAAAATGAAATTGAGCACGAACTAGTTGCAGAGGCAGAAAATGCATGGGCTCAGCGCGAATGGTCAATCCAGCATGTTTTGTTTCCATCAATGAGGCTCTTTTTCAAGCCACCAAATTCTATGGCTACAAACGGAACATTTGTACGGGTATGCTACATTTCTTTACGAGCCAAAGACATACCTTAATTAATTACTCCAGGATTCTTCAGATTATTTCAGTATGCTGGGCTAGCTTGGTCACTCACCTTACGCTTAATCCTGCACAGGTAGCTTCACTGGAGAAACTATACAGGATTTTCGAAAGATGCTGACTCCATTCATTAATGTAATGGCAGACGGCAGTACGCAGAAGGCTCTTGGCTCTAAAGATGTTGACGCCGTTCATCGGTATAATTTTGGGATAACATACTAGTTAAGGGGCATTGTTTTCTTCTATAAGGGGTGTCTTACAATTATTTAAAATCTGTAAAATTATTTGAGTTTTGAAAGTGGCCTTCATTTTTCTAAATCCTAAAATGCCCGAGTTCAATCTGACGTCGGTATTCCGCTAGTCCCGGAGTTCCTCCAGTGCCTTACAGAAATTAGAATGAAAATGCTTATCCGTGACCCTGGGTTGTGTGCATAGTTTGCGCATGACCCGAGTAGATAGTGTATTGACGACGTATCTTCATCATATTGATAGTGTAATGAGGATCATTATCTATATACTATCAATATGGCAGGGATACGTTGTCAATACAGGATCTATGCGGTTCATGCGCACAACCCAATTGCTCGGGAGAGCAAATCTCGGAATTAGAAAGTGTAACAGAAGGCATTACCAGGAGTCGCGTTTTTGTAAGAACGAAGTTTGAATGAAGATCTAAAAACTGAACGGTTTGGATTATGAGAAAATATTTTGGAGTGAGCTCAAACGCGTGGTCAGTCTCATATTTGACACTAACTAGCCTTTAGGATTGGCGGACACCAATTTTGAAACTCTTTCTTGTGGTTCTCATTTATAACTCTTTTGAAGGATTTGAACCATTTATATTTCAATTAATCATTGATAGATTATCTTCGCACAAAATTGGCCAAATCCATAACCATTAAAACATTTATTGTAGTGAAGAAAATTGATGAATACCGTTCTCCAAAAAAAAAAAAAAAAACACACTTAAAACGAGTATCATTTAATTCAACGGTCATATAATTTTGGATTTAGGTGATTTATGGTAGAAATGATCTTTGAAGGAAGACTTAAAAAATAGACATTTGGATCGTTAAAATACATTACAAAATGAGCGCTACTAAAATATGTCAAAAAATGAGTGTCCGTCGATCCTAACCTTACACACACACACACACAAACACCAAGTTTTTTTTTTTGTATGCATGTACTAGACTCTTGTTAGGGTTTATGAACAAAAAAGCTACATTATTTTTTTCCGACCTTCTCCACCCAAAGCAAGAGAGTCCAACAAGGAATGCCTTAAGGAACTATTTGCATCTCTCTCTGTCTATTGCTTTTTTCTCGTGTGACTTTCTGCAGCAAGTTCGGCCATCGGAAAGGCATCAGAAAATTCAGAAGAATTGTGACCTAATTTCGCTGTTGCTTCGCATACAGATTAGATATGTGTGTTCAAGTTCTTGTCCACACACTTGCACTACTCTTTCTAATTTTAGGTTTACATTTCTATTTCATTCGTTGAGATCGCAGCAAGTGCTTCAATATTTGGCCCAAAAATTAAATTGCATTGATGATTTGATGCTTACCATCCAAAACTTTGTCCTCCTGCAGTCACCTAGCCCTGCCTTTGAAGCTACTGCTGTCCTACAGAAATCAATTCTTTAATTTATTTCATTGTAAACAAGTTCTTCCAATCTTATTTTGAAAGGTTGGCACTAGGGCTGGAAAAAAATCCCAAAAATCCCAAACCGAACCAAAAAATTCTCGAAACCAAACCGAAAAAATCCCAAACCGAAATTCCCGAAAATTTTGGTATCCAATACCGAACCGATCCCAAAATTTTGGTACGGGAATTGGTCTCAAGTTTTTGGGATTTCGGTATTCCCAAACCAAACCGAAATATATATATATATATTATTTAATTTTTAAATATATAGGATCACATCTTTAAGGGGAACATCATCTACCTACAATAGTAAAAATTGAAATACTGAAGGAGCACTGGAAATCGATGATGGAACATATACAAGAAGGAGCCCTAAGATAGATAGTGGAACATATGCAGAATTTTTAAATCACAGAAGATTGATAGATGGATACATAGATGCAGAATAAACATGAGAGATTGATAGATGGATACATGGATAGATTATAAGTTACAATTTGCTTGAGAAAACTTTACATCTATCTATAATATTTATATTATATATGTACAGAAGTTTACTCAAGCATATATTAACGTTTTAGACATAATTTTGGGGACTAGCATGATTATAGATAGATTTACTAGTTTACTCAAGAATATATTAACGTTTCATATTGGCAGATTGCTTTAAATAGGCAGATACTAACTGGGCCTTGCCATTTGATTGACAGATTTGTGTGCACAGATTAGTAGAAACAAATTGGCAGATTGGGCATGCCTATATGTCAATTTTTCAATATAAAAGGCTGAATTTTAGCCCAAAAGCATAATATGTCAAATTTTAGTCCAAAAGCCCAAAACCATTTCGGGATTCACGATTTATCCCGAAATCCCGAAACTATTTTGGGATTCTCGAAAATTTGGTTTGGGATCGGTATTGAAATTGGGATTCCCAAAAAATTTCGGTTTGGGAATCGGGACAAGGGTTTCGGTATGAGAGTTTCGGGATTCCCAAAAATCGGGATTCCCGAAATTTTGGTTTGGGATCGGTATTGAAATTGGGATTCCCAAAAATTTCGGTTTGGGAATCGGAACAAGGGTTTCGGTATGGGATCCCATACCGAACCACCCCTAGTTGGGACGCTTATTTTGATACAAAGAAACAACAACAAAACCTTATCTCATTAAGTGGGGTTGACTGTATGAATCCTAGAACGCAACTGCGCTCGGTTTTGCGCTAAGTTTCCAATTAGCTCTAGGTGTTCCATATCTTTTTTTAGAGTCTCTTTCCAAGTCTTTCTAGCTCTCTGCTTATTTTGGTGAAAAATAGAAATTTTGAGGACATATATTTTCTTAAAAGATGAAGTGGGCAGGATGGAATGAAAATCCTAGTGCATTTGTGGACTTTGGTGTTTTCTTATACTCCGCATCGTTGCAAAAAAGCGCGGCACACCTTGTTGCCTCTATTGTTTTAAGATCATACGGGCACGATCGACTTTTGAATACTTTAGTTGAGGAGGTAAACGTTGATCTTCGTATTTTATACAACTATTTTGTATTGTTCGGCGACAAAATAAAAATTAAGAAAAGTACAGGAATTGGTTGCTGGAGTTTGACTTTGTAGCTAAATTTTAGCTAAATGCAAATGAATTTTGAAAATGCACTTGAAGTTGCTTCTTGCAAAAAACACCTTCCAAAATGCATTTCAAGTGCTATTTGGAACACAAAACATTTTGACCAAAAACGTTCTCAGTCATTTTAAAGACACTTCTAAATAAATATGTATCTCAAATGCCTTTTTTTTATGTGTCAAACGCATATTTGGGAGCCCTAAAATATTTAATTATGATTGGTTTACTTTAATTTATATTGTGAAAACTAAAATTGAGAAAACTAAGATTTTTTTTTCAGGGAAAATTACAAATGGAAGTAAGATAACCAATTTATGGGAACTATTTTGTTGCACCATTGCAATAAAATTCTTATTCCATCACTTACCCTAATGCACTGTGTGTTTTAGGTTCAAGGAACAGATTGTTAATCGTACAATTCTGTATGGACAGTCCCGCACCAGAGCAGGAATGTTGTTTGAGTATGACGTCGCTTTTTTCTTTAATCCGAGAAAATATATAAACACATGAAACCAAGTTTACTGTAGAGAAAAAGAAGAAAAAGATTTTTGAACTTTAATCCTTTGAAAATATTGAAATTTTATTAAAATTTGGTGTTAGATAATATTGATTTTAGTCATTTGATGTGTACTTCAATTCAAATCCATATTCTGTGTTTGTTTTAATATTTAATCTGTATAATATTAATCTCTTTAAATATTTGAATTTATTAATATACACATTTTGATATATTAATTTTGTTTAACTTCCTTCAGTTATATCCTTATAAATATAACTAAAATGAGAAAACCTTCAATAAAGAAAATAGTGACACATAAGAAGCATATTTGAATTCATTAGTGTACCAAAAATATATTAAAATGAATTGATGTACCTAAATGTTTGTTCCAAAATATATTATAATGACTTGATACACTTAAATGTATGTATTAAAATGTATGATATTGAAGTGATGTACCTAAATGTATATACCCAATGGAAATATCAAAACATAATAAATAACTTTTCTTTTTTTATCAAAATATATTATATAATTTACCTAAATTTTCATAACAATATATAATGATGAATGAAAGGAAAATTAAGATTAAATGTAGTTAATACCTTACAGTTAGGAAGAAAAAGAGAAATAAAATAAGTCTTCTAAAAAAAAGGGACATATTCTTTGCTTTGTTTGACTTTTACAATAGCACTTGACCATATGTTGATGATCCTTACGTATGTCAAATAATCCACATTAATTTTAATTAAGCTCTCTACCTCATGTTTGTGGTCTATGGACCCCTTTCCTTCATGTTTTGTGTCCCACATTTTTTTTTTCTCAATCGAGATATTTGAATCCATAAGATCATAATCAATTGCTGATCTGCATCAAATTCAGATGGATTGTTGTGGTTCTGCTACATGATCGAGCAGAATATACATGATCAAAAGGGTATTCTTTTGCCTTGAAAATTTTGTGTTGCTATTGTTGATTTGAATAGCATATTGATAATTTAACAACTAATATATTACATTGTTGGTTCGACCGTCATGAATATATAATAAACCTTATCAGTGGTTTGTAAACCATATATATACCATCAATGCAAAAGAAATTATGAAGAGAATGTTGTCTCGTTTGAAAGTGCTTTTAAAATGACTAAAAGCGCTTTGGTGAAAATGTTTTTAGAACCAATCTTTAGCAAAATTGTAAGTGAATTCTGAAAAAACACTTGAAGTTTCCTACAAGAAGCACATAAGTATAGGTGCTTTTGGCAGGTCGCATTTTAAGCTTTTGGAACCTAAAAATATTTTCTTTAAAAGCCCTTTCAGTCATTTTAAAAGTTTTTCCAAACGAATTATGTATCCTTAAGCTGCTTATGTAGTCAAATGACAAAAAAACAAGAAAAAGTTAAGTACAAACGCTGATTTTTATTCATATTGCAAAAACAACTACATTATGAAAAGTCTACATCTTATCAAGACTTAATTCCTACATAAGTTATATGCATTTATAAAATACCTCATCATGGAACAAATAGGAAAATAATATTGAACCCTAATACCAAATAGGAATGCAATTATAAAAAATATTAAAACAACCCTAACATAAAAATAAGCCAAATTTTTAACTTGCTAACTTTTCCAACAAGTGTTAGAAATAAACACGCAGAAACTTTTGTAAAAATTTAAGTGGTTCATGAAAAAGCAATTGAAAGTATTTCTTGAAGAAGTACATATATATAATAGGTGCTTTCTAGAAAATGATTCTACGACCTAGAAGCGTTTTAAATTTCTTTTGTCAAACGTAGCCAAAAGCGCTATTAATTGTCAGAAAACACTTTTAATCTTCCAAAAGCAATCCCGAAAGACCCTTAGTTAGTTTATGGATCAAGAGGTTTTTTTTCCTTTCATAGAACTATATTTACATTAAGGCGTGAGGGATTTGGGTTAGGCCACATAATGAGCTAATTGTAACAATTTGGTATCAACCTCACTAGTCATGCTAATTGAACTTATGACATCTCACTTAAAGTTGAGAAGAAAATCGCTAGCCATAGTGCTAGTAGTAGTTTAAGGTCAAAAGTTAAGGGAACCTTTGGAAGTAGGAATAATTTTTTTTTTACAACGATATTATGTAGTAATAGAAAGGAATATTCTATTGAAAGGGAGATTGGTTATGCTACATAATGTGCCAGTTATAATTAATTAAGTATCGAACTCGCCTCAAATAGAGTTGTAAATCGGCTCGAAACAGTTCGAGCTTGAATCTAGTTTGGCTCGTGTTTGGCTCGTCAAAGCTTGACTCATCCAAGAATCAAGCCAAGTCTAGTTCGGGTCGATTAAGAGACAAGTCAAGCTTGATCATTGGTGTGTTCGGCTAGTAAAGCTCGTGAGTAGCTCAAATATTTTTATGAGACAGGTCAAGGAAGGCTTGAGCTTGGCTCGATATTCAAGCTTGAGAAATAATAAATTTTAGTAAATAATAATAAAATAAAGGGAGCTTTATATATAGAGACAAAAAATTTCACTATATTTCAAGGAACCCCACTAGTTTTTAAACATGTCAAGGAGAGACAAAAACATAAAAACAACTAAAGCCCAACCCAAAAACATGAAAACAATGTTTTAAAATACCAGTCATACCTCTAAGGCTTTAGAGTTATTAATAAACTAATTCTTCACAACTCCAACAAAAATTAATATGTGTCATAATCTAAACCCATCATCAACCATTTTTGCAGAATCAGTTCAACCCGTCCTCGATCATTTATGCAGAATCAGTTCAACCCGTCCTCGACCATTTTTGCAGATCAGTTCTTCGTCCTCGACTATTTTTGCAAAATCAGTTTAACCCGTCCTTGACTATTTTTGCAGAATCAGTTCAACCCATCTTTGACAATTTTTTGCAGAATCAGTTCAACTTATCCTCGACCATTTTTGCAGAATCAATTTCAAATAATTTGACCCTAGTAAAAGTTAACTTCATAACACAGCTGTTCTAATTTAGGTAAATAATGAACAAAGTGAGATCCTTAAATCCAAAGTAGATGTCTCATTCCATCATAAAAACCTTACAAAAAGAACAATAATGCTATCTTAATTTTTCCAGTACTATGAACAACAAAAATGAATAGGAGGAAAATACAAAAATCAGTCATTTTTCCATTAAGTTGTAAAAAAATAATAATATTGTTTGGTTTGTTTTACCAGGTCAGAGCATGTGACAAAGAAATGTACTTAAATGAGTTTGCAATATTCATAAGCATACATACTTTGCATCCATTAAGGGACAAAAACATTTCAATTTTTTTAATATTTTATATTCTAATTGGCATAGCAATATAGGATTACACTTGAATACAAAGCCAGTGACCTTGGAGACGATGGTGATCTTGCGCTCATGCAAATTGGAATCTGATAGTAATTTCCTATATTGCTATGCAAATGTTAATCTCGCGCTCATGCTTGAGAATGATAGTAATTTCCAGATCAGTTTTCACCGAAGCTTGTTCCTTCGACTTTCTCTCTGTAATCGAACAAACAACAACGAATCGTCAACAAAAAACTACATGATTAAGAGAAAATCAACCAAAAATTTATAAATTTCATATCAAAACCTGCAGTGAGCTTCAAAATGGCAAAGCTTACCGTAGCGATCAAATTGGGAGGATGTGAAGAGTAGGAGAAAGTCTTTGGAGTTCTTGAAACCGATTTGGAGAGGGACTTGAGTTAATTTGGAGAGAAGATGGTGAGGATGGAAGAATTGAGGTTGAGATGGCGATGAAGAAAAATCAGGTCAATTTTTTGAAGAGAGAGAAATAACGGAGCAACAAATGAAGTGAGATAGAAGTGTGAAAAGATTTTACCACTGTAAAAGGGTATTTTCGTAAGTTAAACTCCACATTAAAAAAAAAGTCAATAATGTCATCTTCTACATTTAATAACTTTTATCTCTCCTTAAAATGTTTAAAAAGTATTGTCTCAATATATAATTAAGTATCAAAAATATATCCTATGTGTAATTTTTCCTAAAATGAACATGTCTTCAACTATTCATTATTGTTTTGTATAGATAATAATAATTGTTTTATTGTATTTCTGGTATAATACGTTTTACTATCCAAGTCCAACTAATTAACTAAATTTATTTATTTTCTATAGAAAAGATAGCTTAATGCACTTGGAAAACCGTGCCAAATTCCTTGTGCCACCTGCCAGCCACATATACATAATTACCAAAAATCAATTACCGCTAGCCAACCTTCTTCTTGCGGTTGCCAAAAATCGGTTCAGCCAAAATTATTGGCTGGTTCGGTTGGTAAATGGCATAACCAACCATTGCCTCATTTGTCAACCCAAAGTCAATGAGAACATCTGATCACAAATTCAATGAGAACATCTTCACACCTTTTCTAATTAAATGAGTGGTAACCCAATCTCAGCACCTTTCATATAATACGATGAATTCTTACATTGTTGTCTAAGGTGGATCCTACATGACGAGGTACCATTTTTATTTGGATGTGCAGGAACATGGGCTTTGCAAATGTTGCAAATATCAATGAACTTAGCGTTCGCATCAACAACCTTTTTAAACCCTAAAACTAAGGAGTCATTTATTTTCTAAACCCTAAAACTGAGGAGTCAAACATGTAAAAAATACCTAAAATATCTAAATAGAAAAAAAAAAAAAAAAAAAAAAAATATATATATATATATATATATATATATATATATATATATATATATATATTGGTAGGTATGGCATACCGCCGACATACAAAATCAATTACCAAAGCCGTGCCATTAATTATCGGTTCGGTAAAATGCCAACCGATTATGAAAATATGCCAAAACTATACCATACCGTTATGAGCCGACCGGTATGGTTCGGTCGGTAAATCGGTTTATGGCAAAATTTCCCACCCCTACTTAGTAGGGTTTTCTTATTTCTTGTGGGTTTCAATGGAAATAAGGCTTCAAGTTGGGCCAAGGATCTGCTGTCCCCAATTTCATGTCTCTTTTGTATTTCTTTATTAGTTTTTTGACATGTGTCTCCTCATTTGATTCTAAAATTAATACCGTTAATTATTATATATAACTAATTGAAAAAAAAAACCACAGAACTACAAAAAAAATAAACATGAACAGTCAAATAAACACCTGCAACCACACCCAAAAACGAACAGTCAAATAAAGTCTGCCTCCTCGTCCTCACCGTCGTCAGCAAAGCCCCTGCTTTCCAGAACCTTTTCCGTCCCTTGCACGACCACCTTCAATGTCTTAATCTTGTCTGGGATTCTTCTCAAACCGCTTCAAATTGCGGCTGAGGGGCGAGATGAGCGGCTGCGATTGGAGGTCAATTTGCTGCCATATAGGATTACACTTGGGCGTGAACTAATTAGGACTCCCCATTAAACAATGATTTGCTGCCATACAAGGATTAAACATCAATTTGCAGCCATAGAAGGATTAAAAATCGATTTGCTGCCATTTACCTATTAATACCAAGAGTTGATCGAACTGCGATTTGGGCGTGAACGGCCTGATGGAGGAGAAGAGGCCCGGTAGGATGTGATAAGCGGAGGCCCCGCAGGGGATCTGGGCGTGAACGGCAATTTCTGCAATTCTTTAGTTTTTTTTTTAATATAGTTATACATAAATTGTTAGCGGTGTTAATTTTAGAGTTAAGTGAGGAGACAAATGTCAAAAAACTAATAAAGAGACACAAAGGAGACATGAAATTGGGGACAGCAGATCATTGGCCTTCAAGTTGCTGCTCAAAAAAAATATACAAAAGTTAAACAAAAAACTATTTGTCAAATTGGAACCAGGATCCTCTCCTGAGCAAAGGGTGAGGATCCTCATGACTAGGTTCATCGGACCATTAAAATTTTATTCAACGGTTACAAACAAGGGGTTTCTCTAAAAGTTATAATAATTATAACCGTTGGATAAAATTTCAACGGCCCGATGAGCCTGGTCATGAGGATCCTCACCCTTTGCTCAGGAGAGGTTCGTCAAATTGTTCACTAGCTATTCCAAGTGCATTAATATGCTTCAGAACTTTTAGGTAAGATATTGCCAGAAATTGTACTGTGATTTATGCAAAATACTTAATCTCGATATTATTTTTTGGCTTAAACGTTAGAATGGTCCATGTGGTTTAGTCACTGGGTCAATTTAGTTCCTGTATTTTCAATTTGACCAATTTGATCATTGTGTTTATTTTCATTAGCCAATTAAGGACATTTTCATCTAATTTCTGTAAAAAAAAATTTTATAAACTACTATAAACTTATTTATTTGATTTGAAATATTTAATTATGAAATAAAATAAAAAATTAAAAGAAAAATTATTCTGCTCCCAACTCCCCGACCTCCTCCCTAACGCTACCCCCTCTCTCTTTTCTATGTCACAACCTTAATCTTTTTTTCAGATTGAAAGTTTTATCTCTATGTGTTGTTTCTCATTGATTTGCATTTTTCTGTAAAGAAAAAGGATAATTATATCTCTTATACTTTTTCTTATGAATTTTTTAACATAGATTGAATGAAATGTCCTTAATTAGTTAACAGAGACAAACATGAGGACTAAATTAGCCAAATCGAAAACACATGGATTAAATTGGCCATATGACTATAACACATGGACCATTTTGACGTTTAAGCTTTATTTTTTTACAGAACATTATAGAATCATGATTATTGAATAATGGTTATTATATAACATTTTATAAAAAAAAAATTTGATATGTTAGGCGACTCTTATGCATAAACTCTATCATGATAATTCAAAAATTTTTACATAATCGAACCAACATAGAAATAGCTCAAAGCAGTTCAAGTTCAGTATCGGGCTTGAATTTTTTTTTAGCGAGGTCGAGCTCGGCTCTCATAAGAATCAAGTCAAGCCTTGCTCGAGCTTGAAAAAAATTAAACAACCCAAACTTGAGCACGATGATATTCGGTTTGGCTCGGCTCGTTTACAACCCTAACCTCAAATATCAAATACGTTCTTGCGCGTTATTCATATAAATTGTATCTTAGATCTTTCCCTTACAAATAAGTTGAAATTTCAGCTGTTCGATTTGGAAGCAAGAAGTTAGAAAGAGTTAAACAGAATTGAATGAACTGGATAAGTAGGATAGAGACAATTGTATACCAACTTACCAAAACAGAAAATTTAATATTTCATAAGGCAGAAAATAAAATAGAGAGAAAAAATAAATAAACAAAGAGAAGGGAGTGAAGGTGGAATTAAATTTGTATTTATTACCTGACGTAATACCCCTCTTTGTGCTCAACTGTCTCAATTACTCTTGCATTTATGTGATTTAATGGTCCGTCAATCTAATAATATTTATTTTTCAATGCTCGAACTACCCAAACTACCCCACATTTTAATTTACATAATTATCCCTAAATTAAATTCCTTTTGACCTATATATAACAAATCTGTTAGAAAACAGATATGAATTATTGGGTAAAATTGTCAAGTGTGTTATGGATGCTCTAAATTGCACCTAATATCGACAAATGACCCATACTCCCGTTCTTGTCATCACCCAAGTCAGTTTTCTTAGAATTTAATAGCAATTTAAATATTTTTCTGTATTAATCTATCTATATAAAGGTAGAATGAAAAAACGGTGAAATTTTCATAATACCCAAATTGCGCTTCTTCCAATAGGACTTCAAAAATAAAATTATAAAAAGCCCACATTGAGTGGTTAGTAAGTTCATTATTTTTAAAAATATACTTTAATAACTAAAATAATTAAATTTAAAAAAAAGGGGATATTATTCAAATTTTGTAATAATTAGAAGTTAACCAACTAACACGTTATGGATATTATCCAAATTTTGATTGCTAGGGTTTTAAGGTATACAATGTTACTTCATACTAGTTCTGAAAGTTCATTGATGTGTTAAAGAAGAGTGAGAGTCGAAGCTTGGTGATGATAGTCGAAATTTGGTTATTGATGCAGAAACAATGCCTTTACCATTATAGTTTTTGTAGTTGATTAAGTTAATGTTATTTCGAAAAAGAACGAGAGTCAAACATTGGTTCTAGATCCATAAACAAGTCTTCTACCACTAAAAATTCATATAGTTTATCGTTGTTTTGAAAGAAAAGAGTAAGAGTCAAACTTTAGTTATATATGTGGAAACAATGCCTTTACCACTATAGTTCTTGTAGTTGATTAACTTAACGTTGTTTTGAAGAAGAGCAAGAGTCAAACATTGGTTATAGATGCAAAACAAGTCTTCTGCCACTTAACTTCTTATAGTTTATCATTATTTTGAAAGAGACAAGCTAGAGTCGAACTTTAGTTATGGATGCGGAAACAATGCCTTTACCACTATAGTTCTTGTAGATGATTAATTTAACATTATTTTAGAGAAGAACGAGAATCAAACATTGGTAATAGATGCGGAAACAAGTCTTTTGCCACTAAAATACTTATATTTTATCGTTGTTTTGAAAGAGAAAAGCAATAGTCGAACGATTATGGATGTAAAAGCAAGTTCTATGTCATTAATATTATGATAGTTTATCGTTGTTTTAAACAAGAGCCGAACTTTAACTGTGGATGCGGAACAAAACAAGTCATCTACCGCTATCGTGGAAACTTTATGTTTTTGGTTTTGGACATGACATCATGAGTCATACGTTTGGGTTAAGGTCTCAGGTTGCAATTTGAACAGAAGTTCAGCAAGTTTATATATGGACCCAATGGGACCCAAAGTCGTACCCTATCTGCTTCCCTTAGGTTTTAGGCAGAATTTGTTGTTTTCAAGCTGGGAAGCAGTACATGAACTTCCAGCATGTAAAAAACGAAAAAACAAGCAGAAAAAGATACTTCATGTGACCGCAGAGAGCTAGGGTTTTACTTTTACCCATGCATCTTTTATTCGTCAGATAAAATTCAATGCAACTACCTGCCAATCTGTGATTCGATATGGTAATAATAATATAAGCCAATAAACAACAAGGGAAAACAGAAAAAAGGTAAAAGGCAATGACAAAATAATAAGATATGATCTAACATTATTTTTTTTTTCGCATATGAGTTAACCGTTTTACATCATTGACTTTCTGCTAAAGTGTTAACAAAGGCAGAAACAAACACCTTTCACCCCACCTACCAAACCCCATAGTGCAAGCTCAATTGCCCATCATCCATAACCTAATTTCTAAGATTAGCAAGGTAAATAAAGATAAAACAAAATAGATAGTGATATTCGTGCTCCACTCATCATTTCCAGATACCTAGTTAACAAGGCTCAACCAACCAATTAAGGATGAATCGATCCTTGTCCAGGTCAAATATTTTTCGATATTTTTAAATAACGGAAAATGTAGCTAAATGGAGCGCCAATAGCGCTGCCTCCGGGAAGGATAAAAAAGGGTTGGAAATAGAAAGAGCCTAACATGAAGTCCTAGTAAAATTGGAAAAAAACCCCAAAAAAAGAAAAAAGAAATGAACGGATAGACTACTCTAGCTCTTAGCTCTTTTAGCTTTTTTTAGCTCTTCCTTGTCTTTGAGGTTGGTGTGGTGGTGGTGTTGTCATGAAGAAGGTCTAGCAAAACAGTGCTCTTGCATTTAGGGCATTTGGGGTCGTCCTCCGAGAGCATCACATACATGAGGCACCTAGGGCACCCGACTAGCACCATGGAAGTGGTCTCCGGGCTAAAATTGTCGTCTTGATTCTGCTCCGATGACACGCATGAGCTCGGCGGTGACGTAGGTGAAACAGTCGCTGATCTTCGTGGTGACTCCGCCAGCTGATGATTAGCCCTCGGTGGTGACAGGTTCAGCTTCAGGTCAAGCTTCGGACCGCCTCCGTTCCGTCTACTCATGGTTTTGGCTGTAAAAAACTAAAAAAAAAAAAAAAAAAAAAAACAGAACTTCAGCTCTAAAATTAAGCACCACCAAAATTAAAACATGGAAACATGGAAATTGAAGAAACTATGAATTATATGAACACAAAAGTGAAGATAAAGCGGGGCTGTGAGACATAATATTGCGGCAAAAAATTAAAGTATGTAGTATCGTTGTACCTTAGGGATTGTCGAAAGGGCTTGTGGAAAGGGAGGAGGAGGATGGGAATATTGGGTAACTTGTTCTTGGGTTGGGAGAAATTTGGGTTAGGCAAAAACCATGAAAAGATGAGGGAACAAAAACATGGTCGTTGGGGAGGTGGTGTATGGACCTCAAAACACCATTATATATACACACACAAAGGGAAGGAAGGGAGAGGAAGATGGATTTGCTTTAATGCTTAATTAAATTATGGGGGAGAGGTGGAGGGTATAGGATGAGAGAGAAAATTGTTTAGAGAGGGATAAAGTGAGAGGAATTGAATTGAATTGAATCGAATCGAACCGAATTGAAGTATTGGGGTAGAAGAAGAGTGTAAATTGAGGCCAGGAAATGTATTAATTGTTGGAAAATATCCCAATAAGAATGCAGGAAATGGAAATTTGCAGTAAATATTGCAATTAAAAATAGTGCAGCACAGCAGTGGAAGGAAAGGAAGGCATTGCCAATTCATTCATTGCTTAGGCTAGTCGGTGTTTAATATCGAGTGAGAGAAGAGAGACGAGATATGGCAAAAAAAATAAGGAACTTTAACAAAAAGCTTTCGATACTGTTTATTTTAACGAAAAATCACATTTTTACACTAAAAAGTCAATCCTGGTACTATTCATTTTACCATTTATTTTATCCTTATTGTTAAAACTTAAAGTTTTCAAATCATTTTTATTAGTTTTTTTAAAAAAATATACAGCACAGGAAAAACCTAAAGGCTTTAAAGCTAAACCCTCATCCCCTCTCTATCCCAAATATTTAAATAAAAACTTTCAAACCTACAATACTTAAAAACAAGCAACACACATCACACCAAAGAGAATTAAATGGATTTTTGGAAAATTGAGGTGTAACAGCTATAAACCCTAATTTAAAAAGAGTAATATTATGTAGACCAATTTTTTAGACGACATCTGCAAATCATATGATATGTCACCTATACAAAATAAGTACGTGAATCAATATTTAATAATCCAATCAATCAACAACCACGTGATATATGATTTAAAAAATATGGTTTAAATAGATGATCTCCCTAGCTATTACCCATTTAAAAATATATCTCAACAGCATATATCATGAAATTTAAGTAAACACTAACAAACACCAGGGGCCATTTAATTCTTCACACCCAGAAATTACATTTCAAATACAGAAAATTAGTTGACAAGCCATGTATTCGCTTGTTTTGGTAGATCTGTAAATACCATTGACCCTTGAAACAAATAACAAAATTAAAAGTCCACTGCAATAGATCAATTTATCTACGCTTAGTAAGGTTGGTTGGAACAATGCGCTAGCTTCTGTCTCTGCACTAACGTTGGAAAGTTCTTTAATAGTGTAGATGAATGTAGTATAAAATATCACTTCGTTATAATCTTTTTCTTCTTCTTTCTAGAAAAATAAAATAAATTGAAATTACATTACAGTACATGTCTAAATTGAAAGATCCCAATTAGCTTAGCTAGTGATTTACATAATACATTGTCAGGTGTGTCCCTTGTTTGGCTAACAATACCTTTCAGAGAAAATTATGTTGTTATCAAATCTAATACTAATAAATTTGACACAGTGTTTCTCGTGTCTATACACCTTCTTTCATTGATTTTCGAAAGAGAAAGGAAACTGTTGGGGTTTCTTTTTTAAGTTTTAACTGAGTGTTGAAGCTTAGCAATGGACATAATTTGACTTTCTAAAGTTAGGTGCTCCCTACAAAATAGGGAATCTAATTCATTGTCCATGACCTGAAAAAAAAACTTTGAATTTCAATTTAAATAAGATAAGGAAAACTTGTTAAACTATTACTTACATTATAGTATGTGTGTATCTAAATATAAATATACATATATATACACAATCATATATCCTGCTCAAACAAATATGTATATTGTAGTCCTAAGTTTAGCTAAGTTTAATAAAACAGTGTGCTTCATTTTCTGCATCCAAAGTTTGAATTCTCTTTGCGTATTTACATGAATTTAGTATATATAATTATCTTATCATATGTGCAAAAATACAAAAACAAATACATATGTATATTACTTTCTGATTTTTTTTTCTGTTATTTCTTCAATGATTTTGCAGAGAGGGGTAGTATGTAATTATCCAGTTCATATATTAATTGGGTTTAGCATGGTCAATATTTGAATGCAATATTTAATAGGTGGGGTGCATTGAGGTGTCCCATCTTAAATCAAATTACATCATTGTATTAACTTTACATACTAATTTTTCGTTTTGACTGTAAATTGCTTGCATAGAAGGATAAAACAAAAAAGGGCCAGTATTTATAAATATGAAAAATTCATTTTACTGAAACAAAAGGTTGGAAAGGAGATAAAAAAAAAAATTCATATTTGTGAAAGTTTAATTTTTCTCATTATGAAACTTCAAGTTCTCAAATTCAAGTGTAAGTACAGATAAGTACAGAAACTTAGATTGAGTTGTCTGTATTTTGTAGTTTGCCATTAAATGAGTTATGTAATATTCTCGCTATAGGTGAGTTTCGTGTTCTCACTATAGGTGAATGTGAGTTCTCAAGTGTTCTCGCATTATAGATATATATGTCATGTTATGTCAATTTGTAGTTGATCTGTATCGGTAGCAATTTTTCATATTAATGGTTGATTTATATTTTATATGATTTTATTTATCGTAGGTTGTGTTTTATTCTCTCCAAATATTTTATGTTGAAATTGGTCACTGAATTTTTTTACTTATATTCCGTGCATGTCATCTTCAGTTTATAATCTTCTATCTTCAATTTATAATTTTTTTCTATAAAAAAAGTGGAGTATTATGTGGTATAGAGCAATTAGTCATAATGATTTGAAACAAACATTAAGTTTCTCTTATGAATTCTTATTGAGCATTGATGATATTATGAAATCCAATTCGTAAATGGTGTTGTAATTTGTAAGAAAAGAAATGGTTTGACAGAAAAAAAAAAAAAAAAAAAAAAAAACCGTGAGAAATGGTTTGGTGAAAGTGAAACATAACTGGCTTCTACGTCATATTCTTGATGAGCTTTTGTCTCAAAGTTGAATAGATGAGCATGAAATAATTAATTTGTTGATAAGCATGACTACGCGAATTTTTTTTTTTTTTTTTGAAGTTAAAGTATATTCGTGTAAGAGAAATATTAAAGAATTTTTTTTTAAAATGCAACCCTCCAGTGACTCTTTATCACCTCACAATTTAATGTTAATTTTCGTATTAATATTATAAAATATTATGCAAAAAATATGAGACAAAAAATTCACGTTTCCTCATCAATTCTCTTTGTGTAAAACTCATGTTTTTTTAATCTTTGGACAGAGAACATTAATGTTGCTTCTTGCCTGAGTCAACTGCCATGGATTTGAAGACTATGGAGGGCATGATCCAGCTTGTTGTAACTTTGGAAAGCCCGATACAAAAG
This sequence comes from Heteromeles arbutifolia, assembly GCA_024362995.1. Taxonomy (NCBI): domain Eukaryota; kingdom Viridiplantae; phylum Streptophyta; class Magnoliopsida; order Rosales; family Rosaceae; genus Heteromeles; species Heteromeles arbutifolia. Next base: position 3,599,180 of record JANCRC010000010.1, on the reverse strand, counting down.
ATCCTCTCTCTTTTTTTTCCTTCATTTATCTACTTTTTCATACATTACTTGGCATCATTACTCCAAAAACTAACCATCGTTCTAACGTGGGACGTAGCATGAAAAAGTTGCTTAATTATTAATCATGTATGGTTATTGATATTCTAAAATTATCATCATGCCCTCCTCTCTGTACAAGTTTTCACTTGTATTTTCATAAAATCGGAGCACAATATAATTTTTTGAGTGCTCATAAGTCACAAATAGGGTTTAATTACATTTTACACCCTCCAAGATTGAGTTATGAGGTTTTAATTTTCTCACATTGTAACATGGCGTTTTGAACTTGTATATGTAGAAATGTAGAGATCTAAGTTCCAAGGCCATCAATGGTGACAGTATGATCGAAGAAGTAGAGAGAAGTTTAGAGAGAGAGAGTAAGAAATGAGATAATGCTTTGACATATTTCTTCACAGTTATGAATACAAGAGTAATCTTTCCTTTTATACTAGTTACATTGCTTACTCCCTAAGCAACCTATTTCACAACAAACACAACTAACTTAACAGCTACACTGCCTAATCTACTGACACATGGCAGCATCTTGATCCTTGCTTGAAGCTTGATCCTTGTCATCCTTACATCCCACCTCAATCTCATGCTTGTTTGAACCGAGCATGAGATTGGAACAAGGGTCTTGAAACAACGAAATAGACAAGCTTTTGGTGAGTATATCAGCAAATTGTTCTTTGGAGGACACATGTTGCACAGCCAAATCTCCTCGAATCACCCTCTCTCGAACAAAATGATAATCTATTTCAATATGTTTAACTCTAGAATGGAACACTGGATTGGATGACAAAGTTATCGCACTGATATTATCACAAAACATCAATGGAGGAGCATAAAGAGGCACATGAAGATCACATAGCAGTTATCTGATCCATGACAATTCTGCAGCTGCTATAGCTAAAGCTTAATATTCAGCCTCAGTGGAGGATTGAGAAACTTTATGTTGTTTCTTAGAAGCCTAAGAGATAGGACTAGAGCCAAGATAAATAATGTAACCGGATGTAGACCTTCGATCATTGGGATCTCCTACCCAATCTGCATCACTAAAAGCTTGCTGAGATAGTTTTCTAGGTTGAAAATGAATACCAAAATGAAGTGTACCACTCAGATACCTAAGAATTCTTTTAACTGCTACAACATGAGAGTTCATAGGATGATGCATAAATTGGCAACACTGATTAACTGCAAATGCAATATCAGGCCTAGTGAATGTCAAATATTGCAAGGCACCAACTATGCTCCTATATTGGTCTGGACTGTGATATGGTACTCCATCTTCCTTTAACAATATGTGATATGGAAGGCAAGGTGTAGCACAAGGTTTAGAGTTGCTTATGTCCACTTTAGCCAACAAATCTCTGACATACTTTTGCTGAGAAACAAACAAACCATTGGAATGATATGAAATCTGCAATCCCAGAAAATAGTTTAACTAGCCCAAATCCTTCAGGTCAAATGCTCTGGTCAACTCCAAAATGATTGCAGCAATATCAGAAGAGCTACTCCCAGTAAGAATAATATCATAAACATAGAGCAACAGAACTACAATGCCAAGAAATGTGTGTTTGACAAACAAAGATGGATCTGCAAGTAATGCCTGAAACCCCAAACCTGGTAGAAAACTGGTAAATTTTTCATTCCAGGTTCCTGAAGCCTGTTTAAGGCCATACAAAGACTTATTAAGCTTACATACACAGTGAGAAGGATGGTGAGAACTGACAAAATCAGATGGCTGTGACATATAGACTTCCTTAGTCAGATCACTATGCAAGAAGGTATTTTTAACATCAAGTTGCCTTAAAGACCAATTGAGTTGAGCTGCATGGGCTAAGATAAGTCTAACAGTAGTTGGCTTTACAACTGGACTGAATGTTTCACTATAATCAATTTCTTCCTCTTGACTATACCATTTGGCAACAAGCCTAGCTTTATACCTTGCTATAGAGCCATCTGGATTCTTCTTGATCCTATAGACCCACTTACAACCAACCAAGTTCTTATTAGGTGGAAGAGGAACCAAATCCTAAGTGTGTTGAGTATGCAAAGCATCAATTTCATCTTGCATAGCTGCCTTCCATTCTGTAACCTTACTAGCAACTTTAAATGATGAAGGTTCTCTAATTGAATTCTCAGAAGTTGAAACAGATGCTACAAAAGTTTTCTTCTTGATAATGCCATTTTTGGATCTTATTTGCATTGGATGTAAACTCACAGATGGTACTGGAAAAACAATTGTGAGATTTTCTGGTTGAAAATTAGGATCCACAGGGACTGGAGACTGTGTAGGTGCTGAAGAACATGAGATACTGTCATGTGATGAATTCAAAGACTTTGAGGCACTAGATATAGGGTCTGGGATAGGGGAAATGGAATGAGATAACTTTGAGGCTCAAATTGGTGAATCCAAAAACTCTGAGGCACTAGTTGGTTTAGAAGAAAACTTTGAAGCTCTAGTGGGTTGAGTGTATGGTAAAGATGCATGAGATGTAGGTATGACATGAGAAACAATGACATTTTGATTTGTGACTAGTGGTGCAATAAATGGTGATGTGACAAATGCAGAAGTAAAAAATTGTGAAGATTTTGAAACTAAGACTTTGTAAGGAAAATTAGTTTCATAAAAAATAACATGTTTGGAAACATAAAACCTGCCTGAAATTGGATTGAAACAAATATAACCTCTGTATTGACCTGCATACACTAAGAAGATGCATTGAACTGTTTTGGACTGAAGTTTATTGGTATTGTAAGGCTTTAACAATGGATAACAGCTACAACCAAACACTTTTAAATGTGTCAAAACATGAGGTTTATCAAATAAACAGGTGTATGGAGATTTCATAGACAATGTGTGACAAGGCATTCTACTGATCAAGTACACAGAACTTGCATATGCATGAAACCAGAATTAAGAAGACATTTGTGCAGTACTTAGTAAGGTTAATGCAGTTTCGACAAGGTGTCTATGCTTTCTTTAAGCAAGACCATTTTGTTCAGGTGTATGAGGACATGATCTTTGATGTAAAATACCTTTGTCTAGCAAAAACTGTATTTAGTACTACAATATTCACCACCGCCATCACTTTGAAGGATTTTAATAGTTGCAGAAAACTGGGTTGACAGAAAGGAATGAAAATGTGCAAATGTTTGAAACACCTCACTTTTATTCATTAAAGGAAATGTCTAGGTAAACCTGGTACATTCATCAATGAAACTAACATAAAATTTGAAGCCTTCAATTGATACAATTGGTGATGGTCCCCACACATCATTATGTATAACCTCTAATAGTTTTACAGTCTTATTTGCAAGAAAAGTAAATGAAAGCTTAGTAAATTTGCCTTTTGGACAAGAGACACACATATGCTTGGACTGATCAACAGAGAATGGTATATGTGATTGATGCAACATTGTTGAAACAACAACATTAGAATGATGCCCCAATCTGTTGTGCCACAAACTTGTATTAACTTGGTGACCAAGAAAGCAGTGTCGGTGTTGTTTGAATGAGTGAGATGCTTTATATGCTTGAGTAAGTATATGCTGAGGTATGTGAAATGGGATCAGGTACAAGCCATCTCTACACAGTCATTTGAGGAGGATTGTCCCTGTGATCTTGTCTTGAATCCAGAAGCAAAACTCATCATAGATAAATCTACATTTGATGTCTTTACAAAACTTATAGACTGACAACAAATGCTGAGAGAGTTGAAGAACATGCAATATCTATTTTATCTGAAATGCATATTTAGGGACATGTAAAGTTGAAGTGACAATATAAGATAGTGGCAAACCTAAAACACTAGCAGTGGTTATAGTATCAGCACTAGTGAATAGAGTAGCCATGTTGAGATAATATTGCTCAATTCAGAAGTCATATGAGAGGTAACACATGTGTCAGCTATCCAAAATTGCTCCTAAGGTATTAAGGGTTGATAATTGGCATGCATTGCAGTCAATGTTGATGGTGGTGATCTTCCTTGGTAAGAGAAGTTTGCCCTGTGATAACATTGTATTGCAGAATGTCCAAATTTCCAGCAAATTTGACACTGCATAGGAAAAGATGCCACAGTTGCAGAATAGTACCTCTGAAAGCAATCAGAAGCAATGTGACCCATTTTGTTACATATTTGACAAGTAGGAACATCATTACCATGCTCTGAGCAAGTAGACATATGGGGCTTAGCAGGTCTAAGAATGCGAGGGCTATTATTTCCAGAAAATCTGGAATTATAACCATAATTGTTTCTTTCTCGAGCTCTACCTCTATAGTTATTAAACCTTCTATAGCTTCCAGAATTGTAGTTATGACCATTGGTATTATAGTTGCCAGAATTAGCCCATTGAATGGAAGAACCACCATGATGATATTGAGCAAATGAAGTTTGAGATGATCCATTACTGTGAGAAGAACTCTCTTTAAGCATAAGACTTTTTCCCTTTGATTCATTATCCTTGGCAAGCATTGCAGTCACAAAAGAACCAGAAAGTTGATTATTCTCAATTTTAGCTTCTTCAGCAAGTAACTGAGCTTTGAAGTCCTTGAGTGAAATGACATTTTCTCTGCCTTGAATCACTGTCCTAAAGGTGTTATACTCAGAGGGTAAACCTTTCAATGCAAGAATCACTATGTCATCATCCTCAAAAGATACACCAGTAGCTGACAAGTGACGAACATCCTTAATTCTTTGTAAATACTAAGAAATAGAGTCAGAGCCTTTCTTAATGTTTTGCAACTTAAGTTTCATCTGAAAAAATACTAGCTTTCGTGACTGTTGAGAACTTATCTCTCAGACTCATCCACATCTTATTAGCACTGTTATAGCCAATTATACATGACATAGCAGTAGGAGAAAGAGTGGCAATGATTAGTTGCATCAATGCTCGGTCATGCATTTTCCATATCTGATAATTCTCAGTTTCAACACCTTTTTTGTCTTAATCTTCAACAAACTTAGAAGGAGACATTATTGTACCATCCACAAAGCCAAGAATATTATGGCTCTTAAGCAGCAATCATAATTGATAATGCCAGACCAAATAATTCGTATCATCTAACTTCACAATAACAAAAGTAGAAACATTTGGAACCAAACTTGTGATTGGAGACTGTACTAGTTGTAATTGCGCAGCAGTAATCATGATTTCTTGAATTCTTTGATGAAATTAGGGTTGCAGATAGACTTTTTCTTGATTAATTTGTAAGGAAAACAACTATTCAGAAGATAGATTGGTGCATAAATTGGAGGAAGAAAGAAGACATCTTGTGATGCATTTCATCAAACATCGTATATTCAAGATTCTAGATTTCAATCGGAGCAAGATTCATCTCAATGTTAAAGAAAGATCGAAGAAGGTTAAATACCACAAACATAATCAGAGAAGATCGTGGAAGGAGAAGAATTTAGGATCGAAGAGAATCCCCCATTGCTGGCGAGGATACCATGTAGAAATGCAGAGATCTAAGCTCCAAGGTCATCAATGGTGACAGTATGATCGAAGAAGTAGAGAGAGAAGTTTAGAGAGAGAGAGAGAGAGAGAGTAAGAAATGAGATAATTCTTTGATATATTTCTTCACAGTTATGAATACAAGAGTAATCTTTCTTTTTTATACTAGTTACATTGCATACTCCATAAGCAACCTATTTCACAACAAACACAACTAACTTAATAGCTACACTACCTAATCTACTGACACATGGCAGCACCTTGATCCTTGCTTGAAGCTTGATCCTTATCATCCTTACATTATCAACTTGTACTTTTTTTCCATTTGAACATCTAATCTACCGTTAAATTGATGACATGTAATGTGTGGACCCATTTATGGTTTGATGTATAAGTCACACTTGAATTATTTGGACCAAATTGTGAAACTGGTTTCTCGCTTTGAGAAACAAAACATCAAATTAGTAGAAGCAGAAGCTCCATCATGAGTTTTTTTATTCCGGTAAAAAAATGCATTGCATCCCATATAACTTCTGGAGAAATTGAATAGTAACCATGTAGTTTACAAGTTTGAAATCTAGTGTGGTGTCCCGTGAAAGGGCCAAAAGAAGCTTCTGTTCTGGTTTTAGAAAGTTTGAGACAAGTTATGTAGTGTGTGGTGATAGGATTCAAAGCACACCACAAAGTAGTACACAAATGTCCTATTGATTTTCCTTATTAACACTAAGATTTGTCAAGTGTAGCATATGAAAATAAGGGTCTTTCCTGCAGAAGATTGTTTTATCTACCTACTTAAAAAGCCACAAAAACTGAGCTGCTATCCCTACTGACCAGCTACCGAAACATAATTATTAGACTTACTTAACGAAATTTTGTATGCAAACACTAGACACACATAGGTACACTCACACAAAATTTTGGGATTTTTGGAGTTGATTTGCTATTTTAATTAAATCGAACAAAAACAAGACAAACGGATTTCAAATAATAAAAATAGATTGTAGCTCACAAGTTAAGAAAACGAGTTAGGGGAATTGCTATCCACACCAAAAAATCATGCAAACATGTTATGTTTCATTCAAATTCCTTTTATTTCTGGATGAAGATGCTCAAGTTGGCTCAATGTTAGAACTCAACCTATTACTCAGTATGTTAAGAGAATGGCGTTTTCAACTTAACTTAGTCCCTAGCATGCAATCTAGAATGGCGTGTTCATAGATTTAGCAAGTAGAAATCATTAAGAACGAAAAGAGTTTGAGTCATCACAAGGCATCGTAAGTACTGGCGTTGTCTTACTTATCCTAGAAATTGGTTCACATGTTAATCGCAATTAACAAGTACTACTCTAGAACATATGTAGGTCCTCATTCGACAAGGGCAGACACACACATATTCATAGCATTAGAATCCTAGATATGCTTACTAAGTATGCATCCATAGAAAACACATAAAGAATTCATCACTGAGACAAGAATAGTGAGGCAATTTTCATCCTTTCATAAAAGAAATTGAAACGAAATGTCATAACATATTTGCAATCATATTCGGGGCTTCAAAACAGCCCCTAACTTCTAAAAATTAGTTACACATAATTCTTAAATAAAACCAAAATAAATACATGAGTTTAAGAAGATAAATCCGAAAGAAGAGAATGCCAAAATTTCCTCCTTCCTCCACTATTGCTTCCTGTTAGCTCCCCTTTTGTTTCCCCTTTTATTTTTGTTCTATTTTCATCTTTTCCTCCCACCTTGCCACTGGGCATTCTTTACCTCTCCCATAACTCACCAAACTTAATAGCCACTTTATTGTCATAAAAGAAAGGAAATGGAAATACAATTTTAACTCCTTGCTAGCCTCTTAGTATTTCACTTGCCACAGCCTTTATGTCAATTAATCCTCCACTTAATCTTCATCTTTATTTCCAATTTAATTTTGCTAAAACTTCTCTTTCTCTTGATTTGTGTGTGACCGGCTGACCATGGAAAATGGGAAAGAATTATGTAGCTTTTTCTTCCTTGTCGGTTCAATCACATAAGCTTGTGATTCTACAAATTGTCATGTGCTGGTGACTTCACCAAGTAATTCCAATAAGTTACCTGCAGGCAAGTTAAATGAAAATGATTTAAGCCACATGTATCTTCTAAACTCAAGTAGTCTATATACTTCAACCAAAGGCTATAGGCATAAAGATTTAAATTAGAAGAAATCACTTGATTAAATTAAAACCAAGGAATTATAACATTATTTTTCTCCAACTCATTAATTTAATTATAAAAACGCAAAATCATGTAATGCCTTTCATTCAAATCCAAAACTCGTCGTGTGGTTTTCTATTAAAGTTTCACAATCACCCATCACATTCTAAGCAAACTCTTCTCATTGACTTCAAATTTATAGCTCAAACTGGCGAGAGAGGTGAGATCACATGCCCGTAATCCACAAGTTTCTCAATCCTTCTTTGAAGCAACCAAATTAACCAACCAACGGAAAAGGATCCTAGCACTACAAGAAAAATGGGCTTTGGGTACAAAACTAAGGACACAATTGAGAATTTTGTGTCTGTTTGACCACCAAAGAATTGAAACAATTTTCACTCCATAGAGGGCACCATCTATGGTGCCCAATGTAAAAAAACCAAGACACGAAACCGTAATGGGCACGGGAACCGTGCCGAGTGAGGTCAACTGACAACTTTTTTACTGAAGCTAGACACAAAAAACTTTTGGTGTCTACAAAATTTGTTTGTCAGCACCATTGTATGTGTTTTTTTTTTGTTTGTCTTTACATCTAGCTCACACACAAAATTAGATTATAAATTAAATTTATAAAATTGTGGTAAATAATGGTATGGAGCTGTTTATTACTGTGCAATATTTTAGCCTCAAAATACGCTAGTAATAATGTGATTCAAATTCGCCGTTGGTGAGAATCAAACCTAAGACCTCTCACTTACAAGTGAAGAAGAATATCATTAGACAGTAGTACTAAGTGGTGTGTTTTAGATTTATGATGGATTATTTCCATATGCAAAGAATGTTTGTTAGATTCTTATTTTTTTTCACTTGCTATTTAGATTCTAATCTTCCTGCAGGTTGGTTTCTGATACTTCGTGTAGTGTTTATATTTTTTTTACCGTATTAAAAGTCCTTCATGGAGTGTCACATAACAAAAAATTGTATCTATAGAGTCATTTGTCTAATCAACTGTACAAAGGTGTAGTGGGTCTGCAGACAATTTGAAAATAAATGCTCCTTGAATATTAATAACTATAAATTTCCTTTTCATGACACTAATTTTAAAAATTGTGTCCAATAAATCTTAATAAATAATATTTAATATTGGTAATTTCACAACTAGTTTGAAATATTTGTCTGCCATTTGAATTATTTTAATATTGTTTTTGTTTGAGTGGTGTGTTGTGGGACCCACCCACTTGTGAGTCCGTCTTCCTCATGCAAACCTCCTCATTTCCCCTTATTCTCTTTCTGCCATCTCCACTCCCCACACTCAAACTCTTAATCTCTCCACTAACTCTCCCTCTCTTTCATCTTAATCCCTCGCCTCTGCTACTCAGTCTCTCGCCCTTCTTATCTCTGCAAGTCTAGAGAAAAACCAAGAAAACTCATCTCGACATGCAGAGCTTAACCTTACCCTTGGTTCTTAGAAAATCGAACGGGAAACCAACGAACCTACGAGCACCATTGCGGCTCGACTTCTTGACGAGAAATATCGTCGATTCCAGCAAAGGTTAGCTTCCAAAACACCTTAAATGGTTTCCAATCGTTGTTTAGGCTCATATTCATGTACTGTTTCCATTCGTTATTTAGGATCATACTCATGTGCATGTTTTGGTGAAGGTTTAGCACAAATCGATTATTAGAAATGAGCTCAAATCGAGCTCTGGAAGTTTTCCCCAGAAATCGGCCACTCTTGGCCTTATCGGAGAAGGCAAGTACAAGTTGTACTTGCGGTGCGTCGGCTGCGCATGGTGCTACAGTAGCCAGCGTGTGGGGCACACACGCCTCAAGATGGGTCTGAGGTAAACCTAAAAACCTTGTTTGCACATCTATTTTGCTAGTGATGATAGTTTAACTGCTCATTTTAGTTGCATATTTCATCTGCTGTAATTTGGTATAACAAAGTAGCAATGCATCAGCATCACTGCTTCTACTGCTCGATACATTTCTTACTCATGTTCATTTTCAGAGGCTGGAGCATGGGGCTGAAGGTTGTTTGCGGTGGTTGAGGGTTGTTTGGCTTGCGAGGAACTCAAAAGTAATGGTATTTGTTACATTGTTAGATTGTTAGATTTAGTTGAGTTTTTAATGGAAGAAAAAATGTATTAGAAATTTGTTTTCATTATCTGTATGAATAATTTCTTATTGATGGTATTACGATTTGAATTTATTCTTTTTACATATTTAACCTATTAAGCATAATAACAAAATTGTGCTAACATGACTTAGAAAAGGCATCTGACACGGGTCGCAGAAAAGAGGCGCAAAAAAGCCGTTATTTGTGCTCACTTCTTTGAGCACAAAGGACTATATTTGTCCCCATGGTCAAAGGCAACACACTTAGAGGGCACACATATTATTATAGTTGTTGCGCTGTTGCTATTGGTCTATGGGCACATATGTTGGTGCCCTTTGGCCTCAAAGGGCACAAATAATTTCTTGTGCGCATTGCCCATATTTTTAGTAGTGTTTTGGGGATCCTAGAGATCTAATGATCGTGACCGTTCATCGTACATCGTGCGGTCAGAAATCATTTCAAAATTTAAAATTTAAAATTAAATATAAATAGTACTTAACGAAAACTGATTGCAAGATATACGATGAACGGTCATAATCACGGGATCCTTAGGATCCCCAAAAAAAGGATCCACGAGGATCCTTTTCCCAAGGAAAGGATCCTCACCGGATCTTTTCCTAGGGATCCCGTGATCTCACCCGTTCATCGTATATCGTGCGGTCAGAAATCGTTTCAAAATTTAAAATTTAAATTAAATATGAATAGTACCTGATGAAAACTGACCGCACGATATACGATGAACGAGTGAGATCACAGGATCCGACGAGGATCCTTTTCCCTTTTCCCAAACCACTTTATAAGTTCCATCAAAAGAATTTCTGAATATTATAAATTTTGTTATAAAAAATGTCAAAGTTAGAGAGATAACCTTTTAGTGAGTGTATGCGAGGCAGATGTAAAATATCTTACTAAAACTATAGCTCAAGTGAATGACTAATAAAGAGGGAGGAATAGATACGAATGTATTAATCCTTTTCTCTTCTATTTCTTCTTGTATATGTTGTAGTTGGAGCGCTCTATTTATAGAGCGGCTCCATACACACAAGTTCTTACAATTTGAAAATTTACATTGCATCTTTTGAGAAACACGCATTTTGTTTTACATAGTCTATTTCAAACCTTCATGAACATTGACAATAACAATGCCATTGTTAAACATCAACTTGCACACACTTTGAATAATCTTCCAAGATCTGTATGGGCATTCACTACCCACTAGCATTTTCAACACTCCCCCTTGGATGTCCACATATCAACATCAGTTGCCTTGTTAAAACCTTGCTTGGAAAAACCCAGTGGGAAAAAACCATAGCGAAGGAAAAATAGTATAACTTTACCAGAATTGTTGATGTAGTGTTAAGTATGCTTATGTTACCTCGTTAAAACCTTGATAGGAAAAACCCAGTGGGAAAAATCCTAATCGAAGGAAAAAGAGTACAACAGGCATGTATCATGGATGTTCCCCCTGATATGTATCTCCCCCTGATTCCGCATTCTCCAAACTTATTGTTTGGTAAGTCAACGTAATCCGATGCTTTGCACTAACTTCTGAAACGTGCACTTTGGTAGAGACTTGGTGAACAAGTCTGCCAGATTTTCATTAGAACGGATTTGTCTGACTTCAATAACTTGAGCCTTCTGAAGTTCATGTGCACTGAAAAACTTCGGAGATATGTGTTTAATTTTATCGCCCTTGATGAATCCTTCCTTCATTTGGGTAACACAAGCTGCATTATCTTCATGAATGACAGTTGGATTTTCTGTCTTCGAAGTTAGACTACATGAATTCTGGATATGATGGATCATTGATCTTAACCAAGAACATTCACGACTTGCTTCATGTAAAGCAATTATTTCTGAATGATTTGAAGATGTAGCAACCAATGTTTGCTTTGTTGAGCGCCATGAGATTGCTGTATCTCCATTTTTGAACACATATCCAGTTTGTGAGCGGGCTTTATGCGGATCAAAGAGAAAACCAGCATCTGCATATCTAACAAGGACCTGGTCATTTGTGGAGTTCTTTGAGTAGAAGAGACCCATGTCTGTTGTCCCACGAAGGTATCGCAATACATCTTTGACACCCTTCCAATGACGAATTGTTGGAACAGAGCTATACCTGGCTAACAAGTTAACTGAAAAAGCTATATCTGGTCTAGTACATTGTGCTAAATACAACAAAGCACCTATTGCACTCAAATATGGTACTTCTGGACCAAGGACCATTTCATCCTCTTCTTTTGGACGGAATGGATATTTCTTAATGTCCAGAGAACGAACGACCATTGGCGTGCTGAGTGGATAAGCTTTGTCCATGCCAAATCGCTTCAGACTTTTTTCAATGTAAGCTGATTGGTGGACCAAAATTCCACTAGCACAATGCTCGATCTGCAGGCCGAGACAATATTTTGTTTTCCCAAGGTCTTTAATTTCAAATTCGCTTTTCAGATATTCAGCAGTTTTATGGAGCTCTTCAGAAGTTCCAACTAGGTTCATATCATCAATATATACTGCCACTATAGCAAATCCAGAATTGGATTTCTTAATGAACACATAAGGGCAAATGACATTGTTGATGTATCCCTCTTTGATCAAATATTCACTGAGACAATTATACCACATTCGTCCAGATTGTTTCAGACCATACAATGATCGCCTTAATTTGATCGAGAGCATACCTTGTGGTTTCTTACCTGTCTCATGCAACTTAAGTCCTTCCGGGACTTTCATGTATATGTCAGCATCTAATTCTCCATATAGATACGCAGTGATGACATCCATGAGTCGCATGTCAAGTTTTTCTGAAACCACTAAACTTATTAAGTAACGGAACGTAATTGCGTCAATTACAGGAGAATATGTCTCCTCATAATCAATTCTAGGTCTTTGAGAAAAACCTTGTGCAACGAGTCGTGCTTTATATCTAGCAATCTCATTTTTCTCATTACGTTTCCTTGTGAATACCCATTTGTAACCCACGGGATTTACATCAGGCAGGGTTTGGACTACTGGTCCAAAAACACTTCGCCTTTCCAAGGAATTTAATTCTGCCTGGATTGCATCTTTCCACTTAGGCCAATCCTGTCTCTGTTTGCATTCATCAACAGAGCGGGGCTCAATATCATCACTTAAGATGATTTCAGTGGCTACCGCGAATGCAAACATATCGTCAATGATTATTTCATTTCGATCCCACAATTCATCAGTACATGCATAATTTATGGAGATTTCTTTGCTTTCATGTACTTCTGTCTCTTCAGGGATAGGTGTCTCATCAAGGACATTTTCTTTTTCTGGTAGTCCAGAATCATGAATTGTGGATTTGTCATTCATTCTCTCTTCATGAATGATTTCATTTGGATTCAGTTGTGCCCTCGTCTTTCTCTTTCGAGGGGCTGAATCTTTTGAACCTGGTGGTCTACCACGCTTCAGGCGTGCACAGATGAATCATTCGCTGCCACTTTATTTTGTCCAACAGGGACATCAATTCTTGCAGGTGCATTTGCAGCTAGTATATGTGATTTTGTCACTTTCATAGCATCATTAAATGCATCTGGCATTTGATTAGCAATGCTTTGAAGATGAACGATCCTTTTCACTTCATTTTCACATTGAATGCTTCGAGGATCAAAATGAGACAAGGTGGGAACAACCCATGTCAGCTATTTCCATTCTTCTGGAACGGTCCTTTCTCCCCTTAACGACAGGAAGACTGTCTCATTAAAGTGACAATCAACAAAACGAGCTGTAAACATATCACCTGTCAGGGGTTCCAAATATCTAATGATAGATGGTGAATCAAAACCCACATAAATTCCCAGTCTACGCTGAAGTCCCATTTTAGTGCGTTGCGGCGGTGGAATAGGCACATAAACAGCACAACCAAAAACTCGTAAATGTGAAATGTTTGGCTGATGTCCAAACACGAGTTGTACTGAGGAGTATTGGTGGTTGGCTATAGGCCTCAATCGAACCAATGATGCAGCATGTAAAATGGCATGTCCCCATGCAGAGACTGGCAGTTTTGTTTTCATAAGCAGAGTGCGAGCTATTAACTGAAGCCGCTTGATCAATGCTTCTGCTAGGCCATTTTGAGTATGGACATGAGGAACAGGGTGTTCAACATCAATGCCCAATGTCATGCAGTAATCATCAAAGGTTTGGGACGTAAATTCACCAGCGTTATCAAGTCGGATTGACTTAATGGGATAATCTGGGAACTGTGCTCGTAATTTAGTTATCTGAGCAAGAAGCCTCGCAAAAGCTACATTCCGAGTAGACAAGAGACAAACATGTGACCATCTGGTAGATGTATCAACCAAAACCATAAAATATCGAAATAGTTCACAAGATGGTTGAATAGGTCCACAAATATCCCCTTGAATTCTTTGCAGAAATGATAAGGATTCAGCATCAACCTTTAGTTGTGATGGTTTAATTACCAACTTCCCTTGGGAACAAGCCTTGCAAGGGTTATCATTTGAGATATCAATGTCTCTGCTCAATAATGGATGTCTATTAGAGTTGGTAATGATCCTACGCATCATTGTGGATCCTGGATGACCCAGACAGTCATGCCAAAGCATGTAAATCTTTGAATCAATGAACTTCTGGTTCATGACAGTATGTGATTCAATTGTCCTTATGTATGTATAATACAATCCACTCGACACACCACGCAACTTCTCCAATATACGCTTCTGGGTATCATTGGAGGTAATGCATAGATACTTCACATTTTCTGCACTTTTCGTTTCAATGTGGTATCCATTTAGACGTATGGCTTTGAAACTTAACAAATTTCGAGTAGATCGAGTAGCGTACAACGCACTCTGTATGGACAATATTGTTCCATTTGGTAACATAATCAGGGCTTTCCCTGAGCCTTCAATTACATCTGAAGGTCTTGATATTGTTGTTACCCCTACTCTTGTAAGCATTAAGCTTGAGAAATACTTTCGATCGTGAAGTATTGTATGTGTGGTTACGCTGTCTGCAAGACAAATATCTCCGCCATTTCTCATGTTCTGAGAATAACCACAGTTTTTATCCATGCTTTCTGAGTAAATGGAATCACAGTTAACAAACAATTTATAACAAGAAATTTACATGCCACTTTTATTGAATTTGAAACACTAGTTTTAAACTACAAGTTCAGCATAATAAAAGTACATTAAACATAAATGATTTAATCGGACCGGTAGGCTTCATTTCCCCTTTCCACAATAAAGTCTGAAACATCTAGGTGGGTTGTGTTCAACTGTCCTGATAAGTCACACACAGGATCAGGTATATCCATTAGCCTAGCTTGGTCGAGAAAATTAGTCTCGACACCCTTCTCCTTGAGGGAGGCTTGATATAGATCCACCAGATGTTTTGGGGTACGACAGGTACGCGCCCAATGCCCATTGCCACCACATCTATGGCAGGCTCCTTCAGAGTTTCTGTGAGCATTGTTTATATGAGCTTTGCCTTTATGGCGATTCACATTTTTGAAGTTCGTGCTTGAATTATGCCTCAGAACCTGGTTGTGAAACTGACCACCATGGTTTTTGCCTTTCCTGTTCCATTGACTTCGCTTGTGGCCACGTCCTCGTTTATGATTATCGCCACCAGAGGATGTGGCGTTCACTTCGAGGGAAGCAGCATTCATTTCTGGGAATGGTGTAGATCCAGTAGGTCTGGAATGATGGTTTCTCATCAGGAGCTCATTGTTCTGTTCAGCTACCAAGAGCACAGATATCATCTGGTTGTACTCAGTGTAGCCTCGCGCTCTATACTACTGTTGCAGGAGCACGTTAGAGGCATGAAATGTGTTGTAAGTATTTTCCAACAACATTTCCTCAGTAATGGTATCCCCACAGAGCTTCATCTGAGAGGTAATTCTGAACAACGCAGAATTGTACTCAGCCACGGACTTGAAATCCTGGATCCTTAAGTGAGACCACTCATAGCGAGCTCTTGGAAGAATCACCGTTGTCTGGTGATTGTATCTGCTTCTCAAGGCATTCCAAAGAGCTAATGGATCTTCAACCGTTAAGTACTCGCTTTTTAATGCCTCATCAAGATGGCGGCGAATAAAGATCATTGCCTTCGCCCGATCTTGAGAGGATGAGTTACTCTCTTCCCTGATGGTATCTCCAAGATTCCCTGCTTCCAAATGGATCTTGGTATCCAGTACCCAGGTAAGGTAATTCTTCCCGGTAAGGTCCAGGGCAGCATATTCAAGCTTTGCCAAGTTCGCCATTTTCTTTTCAGAAAGAAAATGAGATGTGTAAGAACTTGCAATAATATGTATTCTTGGAGGAATATAGTGTTAGAACTTCTGGTTCTTACAAATTTTTCATTTTGATCTTCAGGCCAAAATGACAAGCACTCGAAACTTCTGGCTCGAGATTTTCAAGGTGAATAAGGAGGGCGATTGTACCGCACCACTCTCATTGAAATAATGTAACATAGAATGGGCGATTATTCCGCACCACTAAAGTAGCAAGAAAATTAAAATACGCAGAGCAGGGTGGGCGATTATACCGCTCCACCTAGAATTGCAATGAAATTAAGCAGCAAGTAAATTTAAATTTGCAGGGCAAGATGAGCGATTATACCGCTCCACCTAAAATTTGCAGTAAAATTAGATCTGCAGTCCAAGATAGGCGATGATACCGCACCATCTTGGATCGCAGTAAGATTAAATTTGCAGTTCAAGATAGGCGATTATACCGCACCATCTTGAATCGCAGTAAAATTAACATAAATAAATACTGGGTTAGTAATCAATATCCAAACCAAACAAGAAATCACAGATGTATGTAACCGTTAGTTGGAGAACTAGAAGCAGGAATGGAGCAAACAGTTTGTCGCGAGGGTATACCGCGCAGTTGAGGTAGATGAAGAAGATGAACAGTAAAAACCTTAGAGGAAACATTTTTTTTTTCGTTCGGCTGAGAGAAATGAGGGAATGATTTCTTTTGGCTTATGTAAATGAGACATGGTTATATTTAGAGACTCGTGCTGATAACATGTTATAGAATATGTCAAAGTTAGAGAGATAACCTTTTAGTGAGTGTATGCGAGACAGATGTAAAATATCTTACTAAAACTATAGCTCAAGTGAATGACTAATAAAGAGGGAGGAATAGATACGAATGTATTGATCATTTTCTCTTCTGTTTCTTCTTGTATATGTTGTAGTTGGAGCGCTTTATTTATAGAGCGGCTCCATACACACAAGTTCTTACAATTTGAAAATTTACATTGCATCTTTTGACAAACACGCATTTTGTTTCCATAGTCTATTTCAAACCTTCATGAACGTTGACAATAACAATGCCATTGTTGAACATCAACCTGCACACACTTTGAATAATCTTCCAAGATCTGTATGGGCATTCACTACCCACTAGCATTTTCAACAAATTTTTTATTATTGAAAAATATATAGGTTCAGTGTGGGATCCATCTTCCACGGATCACTCATCATCAAGTGGCCTTTGGCCCTTCAAAATAACGTAGGAATAAATGCGTATCTCTTATCAAATTTGATAGCAAATAGAAATGAAAAAAAAATCATAATTAATCCTGAAGCAACATTGCGTCAGTCAAGCCATATATCTATATATATATTTACACCCAAACGCACATATATATATATATATATATATATATATATATATATATATATATATATATCTCTCTCTCTCTCTCTCTCTCTCTCTCTCTCTAGGCCCTTTTTATGCAAAAGGATTCCCTTTAAAAAAAAAAATAGAGATTAGGTATGGGGTTCACTTTACATCTAACTTTAACGATCCGAATCGTTTATTTTGTAAATCTCGATTCATAGATCATCTTTGCAAAAATTCAATTCAATCCGAAATCATTTACCTATTTAATTATCAAGATAAAATTTTATTGTTTCTTATATAACAAAATATTCGTTAATTTTTTTGAACTGAATTAGATGTCTTAAACATTTCCGATTTGGCTAATATTTTGCAAGGATGATCTATGAGGTGTAACTTGAAAAATAGACGGTTCGAATTGTTAAAGTTAAATGTGGTGTAGACTTTACAACTAATCCTTATTTTTATAAAAACAAAATAAGAATCATTTCCTTTAAAGGTTTCCTCTCTCTATATATATTTATGCACCTATGCAGATAACCTAGCTACAAAGTGAACTTTCAATCTATAATATGTCTTATTATCCTACAGTGTCACCATAAACATATACACAATTAGTGTTTGACATAAACTCCCCTGTTGATTCAACCAAGAAAAAAAACCATACTCCCTTCTTGAAGCCACACCAAAATGTAAATGCCTATAGACTCTGTGCAAAAGACGCAATAACAATACCAAAGCTAGCTTTTTGTTTAGTGTGTTGTAGCCTATTTTATCTAATGAGGGTTATAGGGCCGGCGGCAAGGAGAAGAAATTGAGAGAGATGTGTTTGTAGAATTGTAGGGGAATGTGTGTTGTTATCCCTTCTACATTGTGCCTTTATTTATAGTAGTAAAAAGAGAGAAGATATTCCTTCATCCCCAAGGAATACAAGTTGTAATAGGAAAGGATAACTAGAATAAAATCTAATCTAGGATTTACACAATCACACTTCAACTAGGAAAGTTTACAACACTCCCCCTTGAGTGTGTAAATACTCAAGGTAGATTCAGCATCATGTAGAAGTTGAGGAAGTCGACTCGTCGACACTGATTCCAAGGAACAACGCTTATTCTCAATAAGGTAGGAACTTGCATAAGTAGTAAGTCTCACTAAAAAAACCCTAAGGCTATGGCAAAAACCCCAGTAGGGACAAAATCCGTAGTCTAAGGAAAAATGCATGAAAAATGCAAAATCAAAAGAAACGTCTATGAGACGTCATCAGGGATATGACTAGCCCAAGGTGGGTGTCTCGCTAAAACCTAGTTAGGTAGCAAAAACCCAGTGGGAAAAATGCTCATAATCGTAGGGAAAAAGAGTACATTAAGATCAAGCAAGTATCTTCAAAATACTCCCCCTGAGTTTGACACAATTCCAATGAGAAATAGCAAAGTTACAACTCAGAAAGTTTACGCATACCAATTCCATGAACAAGCTACTGAAACGTCGTCTTCGGCAGTGATTTGGTAAAGAAGTTGGCCAGATTGTCTTGTGAACGGATTTGCATGACTTCAATCTTCTGATATTCTTGTTGTTAATGTGAAAATAAAAACTTCGGCGCAATGTGCTTGGTGTTGTCTCCTTTGATATAACCCTTATTGAGCTGTTTAATGCATGTTGCGTTGTCTTCAAAGATCGTCGTCGGGACATCAACAACGGGATAAAGATCGCATAAGCTTTGAATATGGCCCACAACTTCTCTCAACCAAAAGCATTCCCAAGTTGCTTCATGTAAGGCGAGAATTTCAGCATGGTTAGACGAAGTGGCAACTAAGGTTTGTTTAGTTGACCTCTAAGAGATTGCGGTGCCTTAAACAGTAAAGACATAACTCATTTGAGAATGCGAGAATCAGACAAGTATCCTGCGTCAGCATAACCAACAAGGCGAGAATCAACTCGAGAAGCAGATGATGCGGCATCACTCGAGGATCCGTAGGGATAGAACAAGCCCAAATCCATTGTACCCTTAAGGTAACAAAAGATGTCTTTCACGCCAGTCCAGTGTCTATGTGTAGGTGCATTACTGTATCTTGCGAAAAGATTAACAGAGAATGAGATGTTGGGTCTAGTATACTGAGCTAAGTACAATAAAGCGCCTATCGCACTTAGATAAAGAACTTTAGGCTCCAAAATCTCTTCATCATCCTTCTTCGGACGGAAGGGATCTTGTTTTGCATCTAGCGATTGAACGACCATAGGAGTACCCGAAGGCTTCGCTTTATCCTCATTAAAATGGCGCAACACCTTCTGGGTGTAGTTCGATTGATGTACTAGGATTATATCCGAACAATGCTCTATCTCGAGACCGAGACAGTATCGAGTCTTACCTAGATCTTTCATCTTAAATTCTGACTTCAGGTGCGCGACAGTTCTCGCGAGCTCTTCAGGAGTTCCGATAAGGTTCATGTCATCGACATATACTGCAACAATCGCAAATCCAGAATGTGACTTCTTAATGAAGACACAAGGGCATAGTTCGTTGTTCACATATCCCTCACTAGTCAAATACTCACTCAGACGGTTATACCACATTCTTCCGGATTGCTTCAAACCGTAGAGTGTGTTCCTGGGTTTGGAAATATTTGAGAGCGTGTTACTGGGTTTGGAAATATTTGAACCAGTCAATGTAAGTTCTTTGAGAACTTTCATATAGATTTCCGTATCAAGATCCTTATAGAGATACGTGGTTACTACGTCCATTAGCTGTATACTAAGTTTTTCAGAAACTACCAAACTGATAAGGTAGCGAAAAGTAATCACATCCATAACGGGTGAATAAGTTTCATCATAGTCAATCCCGGGGCGTTGTGAGAAGCCTTGTGCAATAAGACGAGCTTTGTAATGCACAATTTCATTCTTCTCATTACGTTTCTGAACGAAAACCCACTTGTAGCCAACGGACTTCACATGTGGATGAGTATGAGCTACAAGTCCAAACACCTTACGTTTCGCAAGCAAATCGAGTTTAACTTGGATCGCTTGTTTCCAGTTTGACCAATCAGTTCTACGTCGACATTCATCAACATAACGCGATTCAATGTCATCGCTCAACATGATCTCAGTAGCTACTGCAAATGCTAATGCATCGTCGACAATCATCTCATTTTTACGCCACACATCATTTAAGCTAACATAATAGACTGAAATCTCACGATTCTCGGGAGGATGATTCGTCTCTTTAAGGACGCTTCCATAATCTAGAATTAACTAATGAGTTGGGTAGAATGAGTAAGTGATAATCGGATTCACGGTAGGCTCTTCAAGACCTTGTGACGTGGGTTTCCTCTTCCGAAGGTGTGAATCCTTTGAACCAAGAGGTCTGCCATGCTTTTGTATAGGGGCAGGTGATTGGCTAGCCGCTAATGTACGTGGATCACCAAGATTGGCATCCCAGGCTTTCAGAAGGGAAGTCCGTCGTACATTTGGTACATCCATCTTTGCAGGCGTATTCGCAACTGGAATATGTGATCTTGTCAAGCGCGCTAGATTGGTGAAAGCATATGTCATGCTTTGAGCTATGCTCTGGAGATCTAATATACGATGCACTTCAGTTTCAGACTGAGCGGTGCGGGGATCTAAATAAGACAAAGTGGGAGTCGTCCACGATAATTCATGTCATTCTTCAGGAGAATCATATCCGACATAGATTCTCATCCTTCGCTAAGGCTCTATTTTTGTATGTAAGGGCGGCAAGATAGGCACATATACCGCACAACCAAAAACGTGCAGATGCGATATGTCGGGTTCGTATCCGGTAACCAACTTAAGGGCACTAAATGGTTGTGTCGCAACAGGCCTCAGGCGAACCAACTTTGCTGCGTGCAATATTGCATGGCCCTAAGTAGCGATCGGGAGGTTGATACGTATGACCAACGATCGAGCAATCATTTGTAAGCGCTTAATGAAAGCCTCTGCCAGGCCGTTCTGGGTGTGAACATGGGGTACGGGATGTTTAACTTCAACCCCAACCGACATGCAATAATCATCAAAAGTTTTATATGTGAATTCTCCAGCATTATCCAATCGAATAGATTTGATCGGATAATCATGGTGGTGAACCCTAAGCTTGATAACCTTAGCCAACAGTTTGGAGAATGCAGCATTCCTTGTGGACAACAAGCACATGTGTGACCAATGTGTGGAAGCGTCAACCAAAACCATAAAGTATCTAAATGGTCCGCATGGAGGGTGAATCGATCCACAAATGTCCCTCTGAATCCGTTGTAGAAAAATGGGAGGATTCGAACGAATCTTGTCATAAGAAGGCTAAGTAATAAGCTTTCCCATGGAACACGTTTGACATGCGATTTCTTAGATTGAACCTAAACTTCGGGTTAGTGAATGCCCGTGTGATGATTTGAGGATTCGGCGCATCGCTATTCGTCTAGGATGTCCGAAACGATCATGTCAAAGTGTAATTTCGTGAACGATCCCAGTAGTAGGGTCAGCCACATAGTGACATTCTATGGGGCGTATGGTTGTAATATACAGACCACTCGGGATACGCTCCATCTTCTCTAGAATACGCTTCCGGCCATATTCGTAAGAAGTTATGCACAGAAATTCAACTCTGTAATCTATGTGGGTTTCAGCGTGGTAATTGTTATCTCTAATGTCCATGAAACTTAGCAACGTTCTTTCGGAATGTGGAGAATAGAGTGCCTCATCAATGGTCAAGATTGTACCATTGGACAACATTATACGTGCCTTACCGTATCCTTCTATCAGGTTGGATGGGCCTGAGATGGGGTTGTCAGAGGTGCATTCTTAGGTATGACGTTAGTGAAATAGATGTGTTCACACAAAACGGTATGCATGGTTGCACTATCTGCCAAACAACTAACTTTCCCATTAGTCATACCTAGAATGAAAAATTAATTTGAATCGGTCACATGCATAAAAGTTCTTAAAACAAATATCAATTCAAAATAATTTCATTTATTCAAGGATGGTAATTAATTAAAACTTAATATCCAAAAACAAATCACCAACAAATAATCAAAACATAAAGGAAAATCATTCAAAAATAAACCAAAAACAAAGAAGGGGTTTGGCCACTAGGTGGAATTCGGCCCCATTGTCTTATTTCAACTAAAAAATAAGTCTATGTCTAAGATTCTAATCTTTCATAGGCGTGGTATCCTCCTGAAAGTTAGAAACCTCCATCTTTGTAGTCTCCGGTTCGTCCACTTGCACGAAGTTTGATTCAAACTTCTTATGACGAGAATAATATTCATCTACAACCTTTTTAGGAGCTTGGCAAACATGGGACCAATGATCATTTAAACCACAGCGTTAGCACATATCCGCATCCATGGTTTCAGGTGCTTTGCCTTTATTCTTGAAGTTCGGGACCTTGGGAGCGAGGTTTGGGCGCTTCTAGGCTTTGTTTCCTCCCTTGGATGGGCTTTGACTTTGTTGACTTTGGTGGGATGGCTTTTGGCCACCCCTTCCACACCTCTTTTGGCATTTTGGGCTTTGGTTTGTGATATAATGTGCTTCAGGCACAACAGTAGCCCTAGTAAGTCGAGCTTGATGATTCTTCATCAACAGCTGGTGCTGCTTTTCAGCAAGAAGTAAAACAGATATCAAACCGAGAACTTAGTGAACTTCTAAGCTCTATATTGTTGATGCATGACAATATTAGAAGCAAAGAAGGTCGAATAGGTCTTCTCCAGGATATCCTCTTCCGTCAAAGTTTCATTGCAAAACTTGAAAGTGATCGGATTCGACAAACTTCAGAATTATATTCATTCACAGACTTAAAG
Source organism: Heteromeles arbutifolia (assembly GCA_024362995.1). Classification (NCBI taxonomy): domain Eukaryota; kingdom Viridiplantae; phylum Streptophyta; class Magnoliopsida; order Rosales; family Rosaceae; genus Heteromeles; species Heteromeles arbutifolia. Next base: position 3,575,941 of record JANCRC010000010.1, on the reverse strand, counting down.
TCTTGGAAGCGCAAATGCTACTAGTCGTGTCTTGCTTCGGCAAGAATATGTCATTTTGGTGATCAAAACGATTAGCCAAAGTGACCCGTAGTGCACGTGGATCCTCCTCAGCAAGATATTCAATTTGCAAAGCGTCATGGATATGTCTTCGGATGAAGATTATAGCAGTGGCTTTTTCAGTTTTGCCAACAGGCTCATCCGTCTCTTCTTCAATAGCAGGACGCAAGTTCTTTGCAATGAGGTGGAGCTTCACATCTTAAACCCACTCGAGGTAGTTTCTTCCAGAGACCTCCAAAGCGGTGAGGTTGAGTTTGTTCAAATTCGACATGTTCCTATTACAAAATAGATGTACAAAGTGTGGTTAGTGCATGAAAAAACTTCGAGTTTTCATGGGTGATGTTGTTAAAATGAAAACTTCAGGTTTCAAACAAGGCATGTTTGTAAGAAACTTCAGGTTTCAAAATAATTATGAACTTCAGGTTCATATATTCCTGCAAACAAACACAAATATATATGCAAAAATAGGAGTTTTTAGGTCTATAATTATAATTGAATTAATTATTTAGACTTCGGGCCAAATTAAAGTGTGGGTGAAAAAAATAGAAAACCCAAATTATTTGGGGCCTAAAAATATAGGTCCAAAGCCCATAGGTGGCTTGAGCAGTTATGGTATGTGTAACCTAGGCCTAAAAATTGGGCTAGGATGTCTCGGGTAGGGCTGTAGGCCCACGAGGAGAGGAGAAACGAAGGGGCCACAGAAGGCAAGCCCTAAAAAAAACACGAGCCGCTAAAAGCTGACCCCTAAAAAATTAGTGGGCCCAAATTTTTTTTATTCACGGGTTGGAGGGAACCTATCGAGTCGGGCCTAAGTATTGGGCTGTTACAGGTAAGCCCAATCAAAGAAATTTCCTCTTTTTTTTCCTGGCCGGTTAGGAAACCAGGCCGAGAAATAGAGCCTAATAGGGCTCGGGTGGAGTCCAAAGACACCTCAGCCGTAGCTGGGTGCGTTCGCCGGGGAAGAAAACCGGTACCACCGCTTCAGGAAGCCGTCCTTTGGGACTATGGTGCTCAGGGCAAGTCCATGGGTCAATGAAGACCTCAAATATGAACGGAGATTGAAAAATCTCGACGTTCTATCAAAACCCTAGAAATTCGAATCAGAATTTTAGAGAAATTCGAATCGGAATTTTAGAGAAATTCCAACGAGATTCGAGAATCTCGGTCAATTGGTATCGGTGACGAGCTTCAGGCCATCAAACATGGTGACCCGAGGTGTGAGGATGGACTGCAGGCCATCCTGCGACGGTGGAGATGCCGTGGTGGGCGTCGGGTGTTCTGGGTTTCAACCTGGAGCCCACAGCTCCGGCTTGGGGACTCGGTGCAAGCTACAAGCCTGATGGGGGAATGGCTGGGCCATCGCAGGTTGCTGGCCTAGTGGCTTATGGTTGCATGGTGCAAGGGCATGGGTTCGAAGAACCCTAGGTTCCCAATCGCAAAATTTTCTCTTTATTTAAAATTTTTTATTTATATATAATTTGATGTGATGCATATGCAATTCAATAATTTTTTATACATGTACATATATTTGATGCAATTCATGGCAAATATCAAATTCACAAAATTCAACAATTATGATTATGATGCATACACAATTTATGTAGAATCTAAAATTCGTAAAATGTAAAGTTGGGTCATACATCATGGTGAATGTTCATGCTATCAGGGCTACAAAAATATCGAGATAAAAACCATTGTTTTGAAAGAACCTGATTACGTGATGATATAGATGAACTGGTTTGATGCAGAAAAATTCTTCAACGTCAGATTCCTAAGTGCAGCAGTAGGAGCGTGCTGGTAACGTGTTGTAGCCTATTTTATCTGACAAGGGTTATAGGGCTGGCGGCAAGGAGAAGAAATGGAGAGAGATGTGTTTGTAGAATTGTAGGGGAATGTGTGATGCGAATTAAGTTAAGCACACAAATTAAACCCTCTTGTTGTCAAATTGTAGTAAAGATGCAAGTAAGGATCGTTCTAGATTGGGGATTACAAGGGCTTGCTAAAACCTCAAAACTGACTCAAAAACATTAAAACAAAGTTAAAAACGTTTGAAAAGACTCAAAAGACTCAAGACAAGTTCACAAGACTCAAAATAAGCTAAAAACACTAACTAGGTAGTTTCTGACACTATACACAATTTTGGACGAAAATAAGGTTATGGCTTGACTCAAAACACTTAAAAACAGAAACAAAACAGATTTTCAACACTTTGAAACAAGAAAGTAAAAGGGGGTTTTGTTTTGGACGAATTTTAAACTAACAAAACAGATTGTAAAACTAAACAGCTTTGAAAATGAATTTGGGGAATAAGATGGATGATGGGCTAGCTAGAGGCTCTTTCTCCACACATGACATGTATGCAAACGACTCGATTTCCAGTTACTCCTTCATTGAATTATGAACGACAATGCCCCAAATTAACTGTGACATCACTAGTTAACCCTCAGATTTTCCTTGTATTATTGGATTGGATGACATCATTCGACAACCCAAAGCATTCTTCAAAAGTCCCCTACATGACATCATAATAGAGATACAATCAAAGATCATTACGTTCAACAAAAATCATAAGCATTGACAAAGCACTTGCAACTATGACATCATGTCACTCATGCTAGGAATTGAACTTAATGCGATCGTGACTAGCAACCTTCACGACATATGAATATAAGTTTGTAACAATTATGTGAAACTCCTTTATACTCTAGCATTAGATTTATGCATGCCAATTAAGTGTCGACCTTCAATCAACAAACACAAATAAGTTATCAATCAAACAGTTAGGCCAATTGCATTCAATTCATAACTAGAATTTATCAACTCATATTGCACACATAATCATGGCTTTGAAATCACCCCTAGCCAAGAGGGGTTTAGCCACTCATGTTCACAGCAAAACGAAAGGAAAAGAAATTAAACATTGTAAACATAGAACGAATTACACCTAGAATGCTCCAACAATCAAGCTTGAACATCCAAGAGTCCTTCCTTCTTTCTCCTTGCTGCGGCACAAAGGTGGGTGAAGTGTATGGGATGTGTTTTGGGGTCAGGAATGTGTTTAGGCTGAATAAGAGTTGCGGCAAAAGGTGTGGATTGATTTCTGGCGTGAATGGATGAATGGGTGAATGAATGGATCCTCCTAGGTGCGGCAAGACTTGGTATTTAAAGAACAAGGCTGCAAATTAAATTAGGTAATCAGGAATTATTCTAAAACTTAAAGGAAATAAGAAATTAGAACCAAAATCCCAAAGGAAATAGGTAACAAGGTGCGGCTAAGAGGGAAAGGGCAAGGGAATGCCTTGCAAGGCAAGGAAAAAAGGTTTCCTTCCTGATTTAGGTGCAGCAAAGGTCCTAATTCTAAAAGGAATGGGTTATCTTGTGCGGCAAGGTCAAGCATGTGAAGGGAAAGGTGCGGCTGGATCCTAGAAGATAAGGGAACATGTTTTGCAATGTCCTAAAGGGAAAAGGAAAGGTTTTTACATGGTTTAGGGATAAGAAAACATGGCAAGGGGAAATGTTGTACAAGAGGAGACAAGGAGGGAACACAACGGGGACGAGGCGCCACCTTTGTAGGAGTGGGTCAATTTGTGTTTTTCTTTGTCTTCCAAGCTTCCAAACTGATTTCTCTTGACTTCTAGCACCTTTCTAGCCTTTTTTGGTCTTCAATTTCGTCCATCCACCTTGCTCCAAGCATGTAATAACCATTCTAAGCCCAATTTTGCTCCAAAAGGCTCCAAAATGCATCTTTTTGCATACTTTGTCCTTAGAACTTGAAAACACACGAAAATGGCTTAAAAGACTAAAATAACTAAGAAATAACAACATAAATGTATGAAAACAAGCTAGCTAAGTCGCATAAATATGCTCCTATCAATGTGTGTTGTTATCCCTCCTACATTGTGCCTTTATTTATAGTAGTAAAAGGATAGAAGATATTCCTTCATCCCCAAGGAATACAAGTTGTAATAGGAAAGGATAACTAGAATCAAATCTAACCTAAGATTTACACAATCACACTTAAACTAGAAAAGTTTACAACATAGTGGTAATTGTTTGTTAGATGTTTTAATTTTTTTAAAAGATACGAGAACGATCTGTATTTATATTTATGGAGATTTATCATTTGATGATTACTCTTCACAATACATTTACTCTACACATGGAGATGATGAAGATAGTGAAAATTTTGAACCTCATAGGAACTCTATGTGGTACTAAGTCACTCATGTATCTTACCACGCAATGTATAAAGTGTAAAATATTGTACTAATTCATTATATATAAATGATTATGGTGTGTTTAAACTTCTTTCATTAATTACTACATATTTTCTACACTCACAATGTTTGTCAGCTCGCTATATAATCAACTTAAATCAGTTAAATCCATCATGCAATGCATTTCCTTCCAATTTTTTGTGATAAACTAATAGATAATTGACTAAATAAACATTCTGCAAAGTTTCAATAAAAATTTCCAAGTTTTTCTTACAATTTCCGTGGTTTTTATTCAATTTTTATCGATATCGATAATATCCCGATATTTCCATCGAAATTTCCGTATTTTTGAACTACCGATATCATCGATATTTAATACATTGGGTACAACCTAAATTTACGGTGTGGCGTGGCCGGTTTTCTACTATTCGAATGAAGAAGTTCGATCCTAATAAAGATATAAATCAAAGCACACTGTTCCACTTGGTACACATATCAAATACTGTTCCACTTGGTACACAATTCATTGTCATATATAAATGATATACAAATCCTAACAGTTGCATGCTATAAATTTTGATACTCTATTCATGAAACTTGAATTGAATTCTCTCAACCTCCCACCTCATTAAAATGCATGCCAAAGCATTTAGTGGCATACCTACGTACAGATGATTGTTGAATCCCACATCGGTCATAGTAAAAGATAAGTAATACTTTAAATATTCTAACCTCACTCTAATTAATACCGAGATTTTTTGTGATAAAACATCACACCTGACGGATTATGCAGGTGGTAATTACTAAATTGGGGACAGTATCGGTGTTATTGGAAGTGGGCCGTATGGCCCATCTCTCTGATAATTCTACATGGTATCAGAGCCAGGGAGCAGGCCTGTACTGTACTGCCACGTGATGGGTGGGTCCCCTTGACCCCGCGCGATGATGGTGGGTCCCTTGGCCCCGCGTGTAGGGTGAGTCCCCTTGGCTCCACGTGGTTGCGATGTGTGGATCTCCCACGTGTGACCCACTAATTGGGTCCCACGTGAGGGGGCGTGTTGAATCCCACATCGGTCGTAGTAAAAGATAAGTAATAGTTTAAATATCCTAACCCCACTCTGATTAATACCGAGGCCTTTTGTGATAAAACCTCATATCTGATAGATTGTGCATGTGGTAATTACCAAGTTAGGGACAATATTGATGTTGTTGAAAATGTGCCATATGGCCCGTCTCTCTGATAATTCTACATAGATAACTTTCTTCCAGACCCAACACATCGAGGAGAAAGCATAAATTCAAAATCCATGAACATTCATTATATTGCTTCCCTGCAAACCAAACTCCATTCAAGAAGCCATGAATCCAATCTCTCGATCAGAAAATTCAAGTGCACCTTATTTATGATCACATTCAATTTTCCTCTACCTTAAAAGAGATCAAATCTTCTGTAGCCTCTATCATTGATTGACACATGTTAATAGATTTTACCTTTCTTAATTTTATTGTCATAAACTTAAACCTCATTAACTTCATTGTCATTAACTTACCATTCATTTCTTTTTTCTTGTACAACGAAATATAGAGGCATCAATTAAATGTGAATTTTAAAGCAACCCCATCAGTAAGTTTTGCTCGAATTTTTTTTAAAAGAAGGATCATTTCAATATTTATGCTTTTAGATATTGCAACCACAATTCACTGAATGTTATGGAATTTTATCACGGCCATGTGCGTTGGAGTTTTTGACCGCTATTACATTTGGACTCCACATGCATGCAAGAATGGTCAAAAATTGCCCATGCGCATGCAAGTGTGCGAGGGTTTAGAATTTAGGGTTTTGAGATTGCGACAACTCATACTATTCTTTTATGTCTGGACATTGCGTCGTTCGTAAAGAATCATGAGGAAGTTCATCCTAAAATGTGAAGACACAAACTATTTGAGAACGAGCGAAGCAATTCCCTTTATGTGATTAAGTTTAAATGTTTTAGGGTTTTGCTATGTATTTACCAAAGTAAAATAACAAAAAAAACTAATTAATGTTACATGTACCACATTTACTAAATATGTCCACAATCATATATGTCACAAGAATGAGATTGAGATTTATATATAAGACCAGCCAATATGTGTCACAAGGATGGGATTATAGAAATTGAACTTTCCTCTTTCATTCAATACAACTAATAATTACAACAATGTTAATATATATACTTGTGGGCTTTCTAGCAGATTACACTAATGCCCTTAACCAAAATAACAATATACAAAACCAAAATAACAACAAACTTAATGACTAAACTTTAGCTTCTTTACACCCCCTCAAGCTGAATTTGGAAGCATCAAAGGGACCAAGAGAAAGCTTGGACTGTAGGTATAAGAACCGGTGCCTGGACAAAGACTTGGTATGAATGTTGGCCAACTGATCTTGACTACAAACATATTGAATTTTGATAAGACGAGCAAGAACAAGTTCACGGATGTAATGATAGTCAATTTCAATGTGTTTAGTCCGGGCATGAAAAACAGGATTAGAAGCTAAAAAGATGGCAGAAATATTATCACACCAGAGATGAGGAATCTAAGGTAGGAAAAAACCAATGTCCCTGAACACTTTACATATCCATGTAATTTCTGCCGATGTATGAGCTAAGGACCGATACTCGGCCTCAGTAGAGGATCATGCAACCGTAGACTGTTTCTTAGCACTCAAACTAATCAAGTTAGAGCCAAGAAATATACAATAACCACCAGTGGATCGCCTGTCAAAAGTACACCCTACCCAATCGGAATCGGAATAGGCAGTAAGATTCAAAGTGCCTGGTTTAAACCAAAGGTCATGTGTAAGAGTACTTTTTAAAAATCGAAGAGTCATTTTGGCAACTTGAAGATGAGAATCTCGTGGAGCATGCATAAATTGACAGACTTGATTGACCGCAAACGAGATGTCCGGTCTTGTCCAAGTGAGGTACTGCAAGCCACCAACAAGTGATCTGTACTCTGTAAGATTAGACAAAAGTGCACCAGTATGATCAAGCTTGGCTGTGCCTAAAGGAGTGGAACAGGGTTTAGCGCCATCCATCTTGGTTTTCTGAAGAAAATCAAGTAAATATTTGTCTTGATGTAGAAAAATACCATCAGAAGACCTATGCACCTCAAGACCCAAAAAATAATGCAGAGAACCAAGATCCTTGACTGGAAAAACAGTGCTCAGCTTCTGGATATAATGTTGACAGAGAGTAGCATTAGGACCCGTGACCAGAATATCATCAACATAGACAAGAATTATAACCAAGGTTGGAGCTTTTAGAACAAAGAGAGAAGCATCTGAAGAGGACTGCTGAAAACCAAAATACTGCAACACTTGAAATAATTTGTCAAACCAAGCCCGTGGAGCCTGTTTAAGGCCATAGAGGGACTTTTTAAGATGACACACATGATTGGGAAAAGATGGATCACTAAACCCCGGAGGCTGCTGCATAAAGACATCCTCTTGTAAATCCCCATGCAAGAAAGCATTACTTATGTCTAATTGGTTTAAAAACCAATTAAACTGAGCTGTAAGAGACAATAGAAGACAAATGGTGACAGGTTTGGCGACAGGGCTGAATGTCTCTTGATAGTCAAGGCCTTCTTGTTAATGAAAGCCTTTGGCAACAAGGCGAGCTTTGTAGCGATCGATTGAACCATCAAGATGTTTCTTGATGCGAAACACCCACTTACAACCAACAACATTGGAAGTAGAAGAAGAGGGAACAAGAACCCAAGTTCCAGTAGATTGCAAAGCATTAAACTCACCTTGCATGGCTGTTCTCCAGTGAGCATACTTTGAAGCTTGCAGATAAGTGGTGGGAACAAAATCTATAGAAGAAGCAAGATGATGCTTGGTTGCTGAAAAGGCTTTTGGCTTGAATATCCCTGCTTTGGAACGTGTGAGCATAGGGTGAATGTTGGATGTAGAAGAAGGAATACTAGGTGCAGCAGGAGAAGGGACAATGGCATTAATAGCAAGATCAACAGGATCTGCACGAAAAGTGGAGTTTGTGACACTGTGAATAGGGGACAGTGAGAGAGAATCACTAGAAGAAGTCACAGGTTAAGGAACAGCCTGAACAGTAAGGAATCCACAAGAGCTGGAAGCATGAGGAATAGTGAAGATCAAATCAACCGAAGAAGCAGTTGAATTAGTAGTAGTTGACAAAAAGGCACCACTTCTGGGAGATAACTGAGAACAATGAAAAGGAAATGTTTATTCATCAAAAACCACATGACGAGATATATAAACCCTCTGAGTCAATGGATCCAAGCACCGATACCCCTTGTGTTGAATACTATAGCCGAAGAACACACATAACTTACTCTTGCTGTCCAATTTGGAAGAAGCATAAGGCTTCAGCCAAGGAAAACAGCTGCAACCAAATACCTTCAGTCGACTGTAATCAGGTGAAGTATGAAATAGTAATTCCCATGAAGACTGCAATTTTCCAGATATAGGGAGGCGACTGATCAAGTACATAGCAGTGGAGAATGCCTTTACCCAGAAAACATGAGGAACATTAGAAGCAACCAAGAGTGTGCGAGCAGTCTCGACAAGATGACGATGTTTCCTTTCTGCACAACCATTCTGCTCAGGTGTGCGTAGACAGCTATATTGATGAACAATACCATGTGTTTTGAGAAAAGACTGTAAAGTAGTCGGAGCGAACAATTTTGATTTTATTGCGAACAATTTTGATTTTATTGCCAAGAAGATTTTCTACATAAGTCTTGAACTCAACAAAGATAGAATACACCTTAGATTTAGACTGTAAAGGAAAGAACCAACTGTATTTACTATAGTCATCAACAAGCAACATATAGTACCTTGAACCACTCACAGACAGAACAGAAGCTGGTCCCCAAAGATCACAATGTAAAAGTTCTAAACAAGAAGAAGAACTAGAACTAACAGTACTAAAGGGTTGCTTGTGACTCTTGGCAAGAGCACAGTTGGAACAAAAAAAGTCCACAGAAGTGCGTCATTGAAGAGCAAGTTAATGCTTGGAGATAACGCGTCTGAAGATAGAGGAAGAAGGATGACCAAGTCTACTGTGCCACACTTGAACTGGTGCTTTGACACTTATTAGAGCAGTAGGGGAGGAAGCAGAATAAGGAGATGCCTGAGATGAACACTACAAAGGATAAAACCCATCATTAACCTGTCCCCACAAAAGCGTCTTCCCTGTAGAACGATCCTTGACAAAGGATCCATCAGAATTAAGTGTCAAAGAACAGTAATTATCCTTGAGGAATTGATATGCAGAGAGTAAATTATGCTGCATATGTGGTACATAAAGAACATTCTGCAATTTAAATGTAGCAGAAGAAGTATGGAAATATAAAGAACCAATATTATGAATTGTCAAACCTTTACCATCACCAATGTAGACTTTGTCTTCACCACGATAAGGAGTAGGAGAGGAAATGTTAGAAATATCGTTGGTGATTATGAAGTCGCACCCGAATCAATCAGCCAAGAAGGAGAGGACTTGGGTGAGAAATGAGCACACATAGCTGCTAGCTTGGTAGGAGAAACTTTGCCAAAGATGTCCGGATTCATTCGATCAAAGCAGTCAATAGCCTCATGACTGGTTGAGCCATAAATTTAACAGAGAGTGCCGCGAGAACCAGGATAATGACCACGAAAGTTGTTACCTCTGTAGTGGCCACGGTTTCCACGAGCAGGACCTCTGTAATTACCACGATGATTACCTCTGTAATTACCCCGTGAAGGCTGTGATTGAACAGCAAAAGCTTGATGCGGTGGTGGTGTAGACAACATAGGAGGTTGTGAGTGAGCAGTAAAGGCATGAAAGGGCTTAGTGGGGCTGTAGGAGACATTTTTCTTCCTTCGAGACATGGACAATTCTTTGGTGAGCAGTAGACCATGCAATTCATCCAAAGTTGTGGTAGAGATGCGAAAAAGAATCGAATCAGTGAAGGATTCAAACTCATCAGGTAAACCAGCCAATGTAGCAGCAATTAGGTCACGATCTGTGACAAGTGCACCAGCTGCCATTAAAGCATCAAAAATCTCCTTGATTTGTTGAAGATAATCAGAAATTGACTGTGATCCTTTCTGAAGTGACTGGAGGCGAGATCGTAACTGATGAATGTGAGCATCGGAAACTCCTCCAAAACGTTGCTCAAGCTTGAGCCATAGATCCCGAGACGATGATACATCGACTGTAAACGGAATCACTTCTTCAGACAGAGTGGAATTCAACCAGATCAGGAGATTCTAATCTTTCTCATACCAGATCTCAAAGGCAAGATTGAGAGATTGATCAGAAAGAAGAGGCGGTGAACAGATGTCGGTGCCATCAACGACGCCAAGAAGCTTATATCGGCACAAAATTGGAGCAAATAAAGCACGCCATGGAAGATAATTGGAGCGTTTGAGTTTGATGGGCACCATACTTCCAATGTTTTGAATTGTAAGAGAGGCATACGAATTCGAAGAAAACGAAGAATTTGAGGGATTAGGGTTTGGAACTTGCACCGACGCACTGGGAGAAGACGAATCAGACAGAGACGCCATGACAAATCATAGAAATAGAGACCAAATTAACAACACAGAGGTTGCGATCGAGGAAGAACGATGAAGAATTTCAGGAAAATTGATGAAGAAATCAGAGATTTGGAGCAGGAGCGAAGAGGATCGAGAGGGGGAGAGCCGGGAGGCAAGAAGGGCGTGATACCACATAGAAATTGAACTTTCCTCTTTCATTCAATACAATTAATAATTACAACAATGTTAATATATATACTTGTGGGCTTTCGAGCAGATTGCACTAATGCCCTTAACCAAAATAACAATATACAAAACCAAAATAACAACAAACTTAATGACTAAACTTTAGCTTCTTTAGGGATTGATATTTATATAAGACCAACTTTTATCGGGTTGATTACGAACACAAGAGAGTTTGCTTTGTGGACAAGGAAGATTTATAAGAGACCAACTTTTATTGGGTTGATAATGAACACGAGAGTTTGCTTTGTGGACAAGGATAATTTGTTTCATGTGACATGAGATTTTTTTTCACATGCAAAAATGCACGTGTGGGTCGAGTGGGCATTTAGATCTTATCTTGGATTCACTGTTTACTCAACCCTTGTTTTTATGAAAGAATTTAAGATTTCGATCATGATATTAAGGTATGAAGAGGGGTAATCTTGATTATTAACAGCCACCTCATGCACATTAGCCAGAGTGGAAGTGTTTCCTGTGTAAGAGTATATTATGCGGAAACCAAATAGTTCACGATTCCAATTAACTACTAATAATCTGAAGAAACCATTGCAGCAAGGAAATAGGATTCTTCCACTTTCAACACTCACTGTATGCACTACTCAATCGATGGGGCTCGAGGCTTTTTGCATTTCGTAGAGGGGTGTGTGGAGGCTTTTTGTATTTCGTAGAGGGGTGTGATATCTACACACCCTATTTTACTTCTCACACATCTTTTTTATTTTCGGCCGTCGGATTGGATGAATTGAAGAAGATCAACGGACAGAAATTATCAAAGAATGTGTGAGAAGTAAAATGGGATGTGCGGATAGTACACTCATTCGTAGAATATGTGAGAGCAGGGACCCCATTTATACTGGAGATGATCGATGGTGCTCAAACTGATCCTTATCACCGCAAAATTATAGTATCCATATCATAATACACAAACCTATTCACATCAGGACTTCTTTAGCTACATTATCTGTCTACATACATTCCTAATAGCTTACAAGTATAGTTGATCCTAACCTCTTGTGATCCCAAGACTTTAAACACGTGAAAAACAAGTGTGCAGCTCTAATAAGACTTATATTCTGCTATACTTTTGCGCTTGATTCTCCTCTCTGCTACAATTTAGATATGGAAAATAAAATATTACTTCTATAAAAATTGATAAAAATAAAACCACGAAATCATTAGTGGACTCTTGCAGTAATTAATGCAGAAAAGGAAAAAGGAGAGTTACCTCTGAATCTATTTTTTGTTGAGATGAGATCTTCTGCACCAAAAAATTTATGTGGCATCTCTGTGCCTTTGTTAATTGGCTGATAATTTGGTTTATTTTTTATTATTTTAATTATTATCAAATTAACATTAATTATGTTTGGTTCAATTAACAAAGACACAAAGATGCCACATGGGTTTTTGAATGCAGAAGATTTGGACTCTTTTTTGTTCAGCACAAAAAATTTCTAGTACTCATTACACTATGATAAGTTTTTCGAGGCCAAACTAGTTATAAACTACACATGAATTTTTTGTCTTCAATTGGTCGCCAAAGCCATTCATGACGCGTGGAGTAATAGCAATACATAATGTAATCGTGTTGCTGGTACACAAAAATTTCTCATGTTTGAGGCTTTAGGGTTTAGGCAAGTTGTAAATAAGTTTGTGACACTTAGTACTACGGTCTTGTGGTACACAAAATTTTTTTGTCTTGAATTGAAATGTCCTTCTTATTTGGTTTCTCTTTAAATTAAGCAGCACATGGAATGAAAAATTAGAGGAGCCATTAAATGTGCCTCCATTAGTGTGTGATAAAGATCGAAGGCTACGCCCTACAGATTAACGGCCATGATTACTTCTTCTGGCTCCAACCATATGTAATCAAGCAAATGCATGCATGGCAACCAACATATGCAACTTTTCTTGAGAACTCCATTTGATTTTGATTGAGGCTTATCACTAATGGTTTGTAAAAGAACTGCACATGTATTGTTTTTTCCTCTCTTTTGCTCAAGATACTTATGATGTAGTTGTTTTGTTGGGTGGATTCATAAATAAAATGTTTTTGAGATTTCATTCAACTGAGAGAGTTTCTTAGGCGTCATCAGTTGTTACAATTATGCTTACAGTTATGTGATAAGATAGATAGACATATATAGTTGTATACTACGTGCGATATGACAAAGTTTTTGCTTTCAATGTAGAGCTTTTGTGAGACATATTGTGGAGGAGTCGAAACATTGCTATCTAAGATTACTGGAGCTTCTTCTACCCATGTGCGTTGTCAGGCTAACGGAATTGCTCACCGCCTAGCTCACTATCCTCTTCGTTTTGATAATTGTTGTACATGGTTTGAAGAACCTAATTCATTTCAGACTTATTTTTAGAATAATGTTGTAGTTAGTGGGTTGTTGTTGCCTCCTTGTACTGTTGTTCTTCTTATCAATGAAAACTGTCGATTTTTATGTATAAAAATTGAGGCTTATTGGGTGTATGGATGTACATAATCGTATACAACATTACTGGAATGGCAGATTTTCTCCAATGGTGGGTGAGATTCCCATTTATGGATGATGTGCAAGACATAAATATGAAAACAGCCCTCCCTATGAATTATAATGGACACAAGTTGACAGAAAATTTACTTATTTCTCTGTGACATTAGTCAGGACTGCTTCAAATATTTTCAGAATCAAGGAGGTTGTGGGTCTCTGTTTCGAGTGTCTTCAGCTAGCAAGAAAGGGAAATCAGCCTGGATATGATTGACCTAAAACTTGCAATGTCTATTATTTTTGCTAAAGTTACAGCATTTAGATTCATACAAGGACCTAAAAATAGTTTGTCTAGGTATTCAAAAAGCATAGGCCCTGTTCGGTATTGTTTGTTTTTTTTTCAGTAAAAACTATTTTATTTCAAAGTTAAACAATAAAAAGTGTTTAAAATCAAATCAAAAGTAGGGGTAGGCGCGGTTTGGTTTTGTGCGGTTTTGAGTGAAACCAAAACCAAAACCGCAAGTTTTTGCAGTTTGTTTTGGTTTTGGTTTTGTTTCATTGTTTGAAAAAGTTATTATGGTTTCCTAATTGAATCTCATTTCATCAAATTCAATAAAAAAAGTTTTGGTGTTTGAAAAAGCATTATTTATTGTAGTCACAACCAAGCATGCAATACACATTCAATCTTAAGTTCAAGAGAGTTCACATCATGATGCAGGAATTGAAATCAACGTGCAGCCCTAAGTAATGCGAATATCTCCTTAATCAAGGGGGCGGATTCAATTCGTGTAGGTGTGTGTATACTGGGCAGAAACCTATCTAGTATCTACCCATTATTCACATGTTATATAAAAATTGGAAGAAAATGAAATTTCAAGGCATGGCCATTGCAGTAATCAACAAACCTAATTAATACTTAATCTGCTAAATTTAATACTTAAATCTAATAAGAAGTGGATTATATCGACTAATCTACGAACATATACGACATGGAAAGAAAAGATAGAGTCTGGAGAGTGGAGACCGAGAGAGAGAGTTAGAAACTTAGATGAATAAAGTTGAGGAGTACAGACTAGAAAGAAAAGATAGAGATTATGTGGAAATATTATGATGTGGTTGAGTCCATACTAAATGTATGGACTCAATGAAATAACCAATTATAATTTAACATTTAATTAAGTTATGCGGTTTCGGTCTCGATGCGGTTTTCAAAAGCCAAAACCGAAACCAAACCGTTTCCTACGTTGTGGTTTGGTTTCAAAACCGCGAAACCAAACCGTTTGGTGCGGTTCAATTTGGTTCGTGTTTTGGTTTCGGTTTTCGGTTTCAAATGCCCACCCCTAATCAAAAGCATTATGTTTATTTTAAAAGCAGTAGCTGTCTGACAAAACAACACTATTTAAAAACAACCTCGAATTTGCTTTTGAAAACTACTTTCATTAAAATGGAACAGAGCATTTAATGAATATTTTCAATTCTCATAATATCCTTACTTTGAAGAATGAATTTTCTTACCATCTCGTGTTTTACACTCTTACACTCTTTATCTAACAAACCACCACCACCACCACCATTGTCGTCACTACCATCGTTGCCACCACCTCATCACCATTGTTCCCCCCTACACCACCACCTTGGCAATGACCACCCTAACCTCTTAATATTAAGGAAATCTTATTTACTTCCTCTTTCCTTGAATTAGGAGTTCATATATATATATATATATATATATATATATTTCAACATTAATATTTTTTTTTTCTTGGCAGAATAAACAACTGAAGTAATACTAATTGAGACTGCAACTTGGCCTGCAATCTAAAGGTGCATATTGATTTGCAAGGCCCCTAACCATGAATGTAGGTCCACCACCATTGTCGTCACTACCATCGTTGCCACCACCTCATCACCATTGTTCCCCCCTACACCACCACCTTGGCAATGACCACCCTAACCTCTTAATATTAAGGAAATCTTATTTACTTCTTCTTTCCTTGAATTAGGAGTTCATATATATATATATATATATATATATATATATATATATATATATATATTTCAACATTAATATTTTTTTTTCTTGGCAGAATAAACAACTGAAGTAGTACCAATTGAGACTACAACTTGGCCTGCAATCTAAAGGTGCATATTGATTTGCAAGGCCCCAAACCATGAATGTAGGTTCTGACTTCTGATATATAGCAGCAACATCAAAGAAGCCCCTTGACCTGCATCCAAATACCTCAAGACTTCATTGCACGGTTGCACCTACTACAAAGAGGCCCCTTGACCTTAACTAGAACCCAAGTTCTCACCTGCCCATGATTGCTGTGGAGTTGTAAATTGGTTCGATACAGTTAAAATTCATGCTATGTTCAGTCATTTTCTTAAACCCTAATGCCTAACCTCACTCGATTTCTTTACACCTTTGCCAAAAGTTGACTTTGATACGGAGGTGGAGCTTCTCACTATGATGAATGCGGTAACTATGGATATGATGCGGGAAACAGATTGGTATAATGTAAAAAGGCTTGCCCCTCCTATCACAAAAACTACAAACTCTGAATCAGCAGCAGAGAAGGCCTCATGTTAAAGTTTCAATACCAACTTGGGAGAAATTGGGAAACAAGATAGGTTGAGGAAACAAATCGGAGAGATGGAAAGAGAAGTAAATCGCCAGCCACAAATCTTCTCATACGTAAAAACTACAACAGTAGGAAGGGAAAAGAATACAGCAGTGCATCTGGTATAATCGTACACGTGAAAGAGATGAAAGAAAAAGGTAGATAAGAATGGCTACTGAAAATACAAGAATGCTGTTTCCAGAAATAGTACTAAACAGTTAAAACTCGCCACACAGTAATGGTGTTCCCAGAAATAGTACTAAACAGTTAAAACTAATGTCACATTTAAATTGAAGCGCCAGACATTGTGATCAAGTTCAGATCAAAACGTACCTCCTACAACTCATCAGCCCGATGAGTAGTTATGCAACGACAAACAGTAAACTTGAGACAAGAGCTGCAAGGAATAGTCCTGCTCCAACTTCACACACGTATGAACACTTGCCATTGGGATCTCCCGAATGACAACCCCGTGAGCAGCTATAACTTAATGCAGAAACTTAATAAAACATAAGACAAGATTTATAACCCAGAACTGCAGCCAAGGAGTTGGTTCATGTTTAAATTTGGTAAGCTTGAATGAGAACCAATCAATTTACCAGGAATCACTAAAGGGCTGGGCAACAGACAATCTCGGCACTGAGCGTCTAGGAAATTTTGTGTAATCCCAGTGCTTGATATTATGTTTAAGTAATAGGTAATAATAAGTACTAACATGGTGCTTTTACAACACAAATCACTCAGAAATATCACCAAGATACAAACAAGGACATGCTATTGATTCACCTTTTTGCCACCAAATACTGAATCACCTGACTACCATTGACTAATAGAGAAGACTTACATGAACCAGAAACACAAAACAGCAAACCACAAAAAGTAGAATCTATGAACCTTATAAATCCATAACATGCTGGCAACAGACGAGTTTTGCGTGAAATTGCATCCCTTTTTGACCTCCCACGCACTCCTGTTTAATCTTTCCGAGAAATCTAAAGATGAATGTGCTAACTTAACTAGATATGATGCTCAAAATAGACTGTTTCCGTATCACCCTCATAAATTACAGGGGGTAACATAGTGGACTAATTGGAACAATGTAAAAGGCCTCGCCCTCTTCTCAAAAATACAAAAATGTAAACTTTGAATCAGCAGCGGAGGTCTTATGTTAAACTTTATTATCAAATTCAGAGAAATTGGGACCATTTTCACAGTAACTACTACACATTACGGGACGAGGAATTAATTTGAGAGACAGAGAGAGAAGTAAATCTTCAGCCATAAGTCTTCTCACCAATACAAACTACATCATGGATGATGATCATAGAAATGTGAAGGAGAGGGAAAAACAAAGGTAGGTAAGAAAGGCTACTAAGAATACAGTAATGGTGATTCCAGAAAATGGTACTAAAAATTTAAAACGCAGTCGCATTTATATGTTTCTTTGCAAAATGATAAATTGAAATGGCAGGCATTTCATCATAATTAAGCTCATCCAAATATTAAATCCAAATATGAACCTCAATAAAGGTTTCTTCACAACATAATTTGGACTTCAAACATAAGATGATGGCTGCAAGGAATAACCCTACACCCACTTCACACTCTTTCACTGAGTCATGAGTACACTTACGAACACAGAAATTTTTCTTTTTTTCTGTTTTAACAGATTAATATTGAGGACAAAATTGATTGGAATACAAAAGGACAAAAGCTAATAAATAGTGTTCTTGATACTAACTGCTTAGCAACAGCACAACTAATAAAAAGGTTCAGCTCGATAATACTATCGAGATCTCCTCAATGACAACCCCGTTAGCGACTCCAAAACTCAGTGCTGAAACTTAGTAATTTATAAGACAAGATTTGTAGCCCAGGACTCCAGCCAAGGTGTTTGTTCATGTTTAAGTTTGGTTAGCTGAGTGAGAACTGATCATTTACCAGGAATCACTAAAGGGGGTGAACAATAAACAATCCCAGTATTCTGCTTCTAACAATTTTTCTACTTAATCCCCTGTGTTTCATTTCAATCTACCAAACCATCTACTCAGAATATCACCAAGATACGAACAAGGCCATACTATTGACTCGCATTTTACCAAGACATCAAATCAAAATCAATTCACTATCACCGACTACTGCAGATTTGTACATTGACGAGTAAGGCAAAAAAGTAAAGCATATGAACCTCATATATCCACAACTACTGGCAGAAGATAACAGTTTTGATATTGCACGTTGAAACTAAGCGGATGTAATTTCACATGAAGCTAAGCAATAAATAATATATATTATTTTTTTAATTACACACACAAATTAATATCGACTCTCTCTCGCGATTCTCTCACTCAGGAGTCTCTGACTCTCTCACGCGATTCTCTCTCAGATTCAGACACATGTAAATAAATATGAGAATTAATTTAGGGTTTGAAATTTAATTTAGGATTTGTGAAATTTAATTTACAAATTCTAGATTAGGGTTTGTAATTTTAGCGTTTTTGAAATTTAATTTTCGAATTCTAGATTAGGGTTTGTAAATTTAGGGTTTGTTTGGTTTCACAGATTCTATTTAATTGATCTAATGGTTCTTGGGTTTTTGCAGATTGGTGAAGGTCCCTTTTTGGCTTTGCTTCTACAGCTTTTGTGCTGGAGTTTTATTTACCAACAGGTAAATTTCTCAGATGAGTTTTCTTTACCAAATGCTTGAAACCCCATGATTAGTTGGCAATGAAGAAATTGTTTACAACTGTTCTTTTAACTTAAGTTAGATGTCTGTTCTTTTAACGTAGTCGTAATATATTTTGTTCATTGCTTGGGATAAAATAATCAGGAACTTATGGATTAGAACTGTTTGCGTGGGATAAAATAATCAGGAACTTATATATTCTGTTCTTTTAACTTAAGTTTGATGTCTGTTCTTATTTAGAACTTATGGATTAGAACTGTTTGCGTGGGATAAAGTAATCAGGAAACATTGACATAGGCATATGGATTAGAATTGTTTGTCTCCCACATTTGTGATGCCAACGAAAAGAGTGACCTGAACTTTCAGAATGTTGTACAAGATGTTGGCAGAGTTGTCAAATATTGTATGGTTTGTACTTATTGGTCCTTGTGAACCTTCTGTATTTAAGCTTCTTGAGTTATAAGTGGTTGCTTGTCTACGAACGTTTAAAATTTGAAGTCTATGGGTCGATTATGTTAGGGATAGAAGAAGACTACACTAATACAATGAAGTTGTCATTCCTCTAGTAGGTGGCACTTTGCCGCTTTCACAATCCTTACAAAGTTGCATTTCATGTGGCATATTGCATTTCAGAACAATTATTTTCTTTGATTGGGTCCTCCTGTATGTTATGTTAGTTCTTGTTTTCTTTGATTGCGTCCTCTAGTAGGTGGCGCTTTGCTGCTATTTTGCACCGCCCAAAAGCCCAAAAATATTTCGAGATTCCCGATTGTCTCGAAATACCGAAACTATTTCGGGATTCCTGAAAATTGGGATTTCCGAAAATTTGGTTTGGGATAAGTCTTGAAATTGGGAATACCGAAAGTTTCGATTTGGGAATCGGTACTAAGGTTTTGGTTCGGTATCCCACACCGCACCACCCCTGCTAATACTCCAGCAATTTCAGCTTTTATTGGTTTGCAGTAACGAGTACTAAAACACAATCTATGAAAGGGGAAAAAGGAAGAAACTTTGGGGTTAATTTTCTGTTCCTACATTTTCTCACCAACCAAACACGACCTAAGAAGCAAGAAACGGGAACCCCATTAACCCAATCCAAGAAACTACTAATAAAGCTTAAAAAAGTCAGTGAAAGAGAAAAGCATGGAACTTACAGATCTGAGCTGAAGAAGAAGAAGGGCATATCTCAGTTGCTGTTGAACTGCTTGAAGTTTTGAAGAAAACCCAGATGGCTTTCGGCTTTTGCTGTATTAAAGTGTGGATTATACGGTTGGATCCTTGAGGTTCTGAGTATAAATTCGTCCACTTAACCCCTCTCTTCTCTCTTTAAGTTGGTTTTCCTTCCACTTCGGTTCTGTCAAACTTTACAGGCTCCATTTTCTGCAATTCGGTCACTCAAGTTTGTAAAATCTTTCACTTTAGCATCTCAAAGATCCAATTCTCACAGTTAACTCCCCATATATTTATTTATTCATTCCTCATCCTGATTTTTAGTTTTCTATTTTGTGTAGGTGACCCTCCGAAGAAAGAAGGGCCGGTCTTCTGATATCACTGTCTCTCTGTCTCTCCGCCATAGCTGTTGATCTTTTCCTCTCATGGGTTTTGTTTACTCCATTCATCGCATGCTTCTGGTTCTCATATATTAGCTGAATTCAATCTCTCTCCGGCTCTGCATTTTTTTTTTGTGGGTTTGAAATTTTGCTTTGTGGGTTTAAATAAATGGCCACCAATGCATCTGGGTTCTTCACTGCTCCTACAGTTCCTAGCCAGAGGAGGAAGATTCAGCCTTCAATACGCATTTTTGGATCTGGGTTTCCTTCCCCTGAGGGAATCTCCAAGAGGGTATTCTGCTCCAGCACTTTTGAAGGCGCAGAGAAGCATGTCGGAGCTTCCGCTTCTGAATCTCGATCACCCAAGTGAGTTCAATCTCCATTCTTTCATTCTTTTTAGTGATATTGCCCCTTATTGTTTTGTATGTTGGATTTTGCATTTGATTTATCATCTTTGTTGGAAAGCTTCATGATTTGCATTTAGTCATAAAGTTCTTTAGCTTTCTGGTTTTACTTGTATATGCTAGATTTGTTTCGATAAGTAGGATTCGAGTTATGGTTGGCAATAGCATGCCAGTGCATAGCCATTTTCTGTATGAAAGGGATGGGGAATAAATTCCCATGTGTAAACTTGTGCTGCATAAAGTTTTTAAATTTTGGTTCGGAGATATTATCACTGCAGATTTGGAATTGGATGATCTTATTCATCTCCATTGCAGTAGGATTTACAAGGCTTAAGCAACGAAGCCAGCTACAACCGATTCCAAAATCAAGCCAAATTTTTAGTAACTACAATCAATTTAAGGCTAAAATTTGGGGAAGTATACATATACATAGATGATTATGGCACAGTAAAGTAACTGTCTAACAAATCAATTTTAGGACTAACTAGAGGATGCAACTAAGTTAGAAGCGTTTTCATTGATGTAAGTCGGATTACAGGCATGAGCTTAGGTGAATCAGTATTTGGCAAAAATATTAGATTTCCTTTTGATGATACTTCTAGATGAGGTTTTGTATTGATTTTTAAAGATTGCTTGTATCACTGTTCTTCCGATGGCTTCGCCATCTGTCTGCTCTCTCTCCCACTTAAAATAAGAGAATGTTTTGGATGATGGAAGGGAAATAAAGGCAATAATCATGAACAAAACTAAAAGTTTATCTTATCAGTTTACCACGAACTTTTTCTTGCCTTTTGTCGTCTGGTTATCTTATGAACCGCAGAAAAAAAATTTGTTTATCAAATGAAGGTTTTTTTTTCTCCTTTTCTTGCATTTGGATTGTCTTTGCGCTCTGTAGCTATCTTCTTTAATGGCTTGGTAAAGGGTGCTAAATGTAGAACATGACCAAATTACCAAATTCCTTTATTGAATGCCTAGTGTGTTATTGAACTTTGTCCTGAATGAATTGGTTGTTTATTTCTGTTTTTGTAAAATCTAAAATTTAATTCCTACCAGTGGCCCATGGCTTTGGACAGATCTTTTAAAATTGTCTCCTGCATCTAATTCTAATTGTTCTTGGTTAAAGCTATCCCAGGTTGGACCGTGGCCACTGCTATGTGTTTTATGTAATAAACAGAGTGCCTTTGCCCAGAGCCACTGTCAGTACTGGGATTACATTTTAGTTAAATGGGGGGTATGAATACAAGCTGGTAAATGATAATCTGTCTGATCTTAAATAATTTCTATTTTATTTCAGGCTTGTCAGTAAAGGTTGCAAGTTAATTGGATGCGGCTCAGCAGTACCCAGTCTTAAGATTTCAAATGACGATCTTGCGAAAGTAGTAGATACTAACGATGAATGGATATCTGTTCGCACTGGGATTCGTAATCGACGAGTTATTTCAGGTCAGGTTATACTTTTCTGTGCATGATAATGTCATAAATTTGGTAAACAGTTTGAGGTAGCTTAGCCTGTGTCGAGCCTCTTTTTTTAAATCGCATGCTATGAGTTTAACTTAGGAAATTCAGCTTCATAGTCTCATACTTGCGGTGCAGATGCACTGCATTACAAGAGGAAACAATCTGTTGGACCTCTCAGGTTGACGATTTGAGTCTTGCGTAGGATGAGGTTCGTCAGATAGCGGCTTGTATGACCTTCTTTCTGTCGCTATTGAACAAAATCTGTTACATAGTACTATGGCTTCACCATTCTATTCGGACAACTGAAACTATAAGCATATGGCGAGGTTTGACCTGATTAATGCTGGTAGTGCAAGATGTGTAAGAGCCTAAGAGGGACTTTCCTATGTTGTACTTGATATTTGAATGCTTTTACCTTTTATCTGAACACTTATTTTAGTCAAATATGTCTCTTTTCTCATCCTCATTTTTAGGTATAGTGGATATTTTATGTTACCCATTCTATATGATGACATTCTTCTTGTAAAATTACAGGCAAAGAGAGCCTGACAGCGTTAGCGGTCGAGGCAGCGCATAAAGCTCTTGAGATGGCACAGGTTGATGTTGATGATGTGGACCTAATCTTGGTGTGCACATCTACGCCTGATGATATCTTTGGCTGTGCCCCTAAGGTATGTAGATCATTGGGCGGTATCTGGATTAAGTCTTTAGGATTTAAAAAAATAAAAAAAGGGATTGAGCTTCACAGTGGTGTGCATTATATGATTGTTTTGCCAATATTGATTCCTATTATATTTTATTCTCCATGTTTTTAGGGGCTTATAAATCTTTAGGTGATGAATAAAATTTCATCTATCTAGGTGTGTATTTATTTGTTATGTAGAAGAAAAATAAAAAGTAACAGATCATTGCAAGTTTCATTAATTTATAAAGGGGTTCTATTTCAGACAGAAGTAGATTCTTGTATCCTTGTGGGCATCTATGTCTAAGAACTTTAGAAGAGTTCCCATTAGCGCGATTCATCTTGACTGGACTGGAGTTTTGAACTAGATGTGACATGCTTTTTTTGGTTTGTTCAGTATTTGGTCGAACTACCGCTGGCTGACTTTTAAAAACTGTAGCTTTTTAAGGCCTCTTCTTTATATTCCTAGTAGGTTAGTTTATTGATTAAGTTTGTTGTGCTTATATAGTTTTATGCTTTTTCCATGGCACGAACTTTGACCAACTACGTGAACTTACACTGGACTGTATTGATCACGATTCACACGTGATATAGAACGAACAACTGAGTGTTACTCTATTTTGCATGTTAGAAACCCCTGTGTAGTGCAAGTGGAGCTAAATATTGATGTTGTTGAGCTTCGCAATTTAATGAATGCTCGAGCAAAAATTCGCTCTTAGTGCTTATGTTGTTTAATTAATACAGTAAATGCTTACATTTTTTCAATTTGTATTATATTGTAATTTCAGGTTCAGAAAGCACTCGGCTGCGCAAGGAATCCTTTAGCGTATGATATTACAGCTGCTTGTAGTGGATTTATTTTGGGTCTAGTATCAGCGTATTGTCACATTAAGGGTAACAACTTGGTTTACTTTGCTCTAAGGATGCCCGCTGTTATTTCCCATGTTTAATTGATTAAACTATATTGTGCAAACTGCAGCTGGTGGATTTAAAAATGTTCTTGTTATTGGGGCTGATGCTCTTTCTCGGATTGTTGACTGGACCGATAGAGGAACATGTATTCTCTTCGGGGATGCTGCTGGGGCTGTATTAATACAGGTGTGTTTATGTTGCATAATGAATTTTTGGCATATATCTAAGCACTAGTTTTCTATATAAGGGCATTGAAGTCCCTCTCAGCTTCTAACTTTGGACTTTGCTTTATTTGGCAGTTAATTTTGTCTCCATTTTTCAGAAACTCATACCATACTATCTTAATATTGTCGTTTCCAGAATGGATCGAATAAATTATTAGCAAGGATTTCATTCCACACATTTCATTGCACTTAGCAGAAATTTCATAATTGTGTAGGCCTGCGATGGTGAGGATGATGGTTTGCTTTCTTTTGATGTGCATAGTGATGGTGAAGGATACAGGTTTGCGTTTTCTCGATTTCTATGTTTGTTTTATGCACCTTTTCAGCAAGTACAGTATTTTTCTGATACTGACCGATCACTCTCTTTACAGACATCTAAATGCCGCCTTGAAAGAAAATGAAACAGACGATGAGTTGGGTTCTAATGGTTCAGTCCTAGGCTTCCCTCCAAGACAAGCTTCATATTCCTGCCTTCAAATGAATGGTAAAGAGGTCTTTCGCTTTGCTGTGCGTGTTGTGCCGCAGTCAATTGAGAATTCCCTTGCAAAGGCTGGTCTCCCTGCATCTAGCATTGATTGGTTACTGCTCCATCAGGTATGACGAATGATATCTTTGGGAAAG
This sequence comes from Heteromeles arbutifolia, assembly GCA_024362995.1. Taxonomy (NCBI): domain Eukaryota; kingdom Viridiplantae; phylum Streptophyta; class Magnoliopsida; order Rosales; family Rosaceae; genus Heteromeles; species Heteromeles arbutifolia. Next base: position 3,551,230 of record JANCRC010000010.1, on the reverse strand, counting down.
TTTACCCCAGGTTTTACTGATTAAACGATTTCTCTGCTCTACCATCAATTATAGCTACCGATTATCATTTAACTACAATTTCTTTCCCACATTACGTTTAATTTCAGAAAATATTTAGGCGTGGAAAATAGACATATACGGCAAGTAACTTCAGCCGAATAATTTTTTACTTCCAAAACTATACCAGCCTGTCATATATGTCCAGTGAACTAAACTGGTACACTATTGAGAAATAATGCTTACATTTTCATTTTCTTCGTAATGGGAAGTTCAAACGAATATAGCACTTCAAGGGAGCTTCTTAATGACCTAAGGTTTTCCTCGCAAACAAGTGACGTAGTACATTTTGTTCTGATAAGACAAATCAATAATGCAGGCAAACCAGAGGATCCTTGATGCGGTTTCTACTCGCTTGCAAATCCCATCAGAACAGGTGATTTCAAACTTGGCCAACTATGGCAACACGAGCGCTGGTTCCATACCATTGGCATTGGACGAAGCTGTGAGAAGCGGGAAGGTGAAACCAGGCCATACTATTGCAGCTGCCGGTTTTGGAGCAGGTCTGACCTGGGCTTCTACCATTTTCAGATGGGGTTGAAACTCGAAACCTCGCCTCCTGCCAATACAGAACAAGAACGTCGTCCTAGCCGTATGAAGTGCGGTTTTGCAATTCTTGCTTCACGTTCCAAATGTATTAGGTATTGTTGCATCAAATCTCCATCAGCGCCCTTTCATTTGTTTTTCTTTAGTTTTTGGCACCCTCAATAAGATTGTATTGTTTTTCGTCGGTCCAATAATTTATTTGTTTTCTGTTTCTTGAGTCACAAGCCAAGGCTAAAATAACAATTCTAATGCTGCAACGAAGACAGCAACTCTAAATCTCATGTTTGAATTGAGCATTTTTCAAAACTTTTGTTTTTGACAAACAATATGATAATAGCGTAATTTGAAGTTTAATCATCCGAGGGTTGGGATTTGAACTTGGCGCTGACGGCAGAGTACACTGCTCTAGTTGATTTGGCCAAATCCAAATCTACGAACATTTTTCTCGAGAGTTTGTTTGGATGAAGAAATTTAAGATTATTAAGAAAGTTTGAAATGACAGAATTCTATTTTTTAGAATTTGTGAATTTTCTTGTTTGGTTAACTTAAAAAAATAATTGAATTTGAATATGGAATCTTTTATTTTTAAACTCTTACTCATAGAAATTTAAAAATGACATCTATTTATATGGAATTTAAACTTAGGAATTTGAGGTCCCAAAATCTTTTTCTTTTTTTTTTAATTCTAAATTTCTATGTTTATTAATCCAAATAAAGGAATTGATACATGTCAATTTATAAATTCTGACTTTTGACAAAATTCTAAGTTTATTTCCTTCATCCACGTAGTGTTTTAACTTTAATCAGGTGGCACTGCACTTGCATAATAACTAAATATATGTACAACATAATCAATAATTACAATAACTTCAATGCCAAGAAAGGAAAAAAAAATTTAAAAAGTAAAATTCAAGTGGGTCACTGAGGGAAAACCTTAGATTGAACTGGAACCCTAGAATTAATCTTGTTCAAAACACCATCAATTGCAAGATCAAAAGCATCCTTCTTAGCTCTCAATCCCATTAAGCTCCTATGCCTTCTATACATAACTCTTGGTATCATCTCCAACACCTTCTCCCTTATACTCCTCACTCTAGCCCTAAGAATGCTCCTAAGCACATCCAAAACCCTAGTTTCCTTGAACACCACGTCCTCCTTCGGTATAAACACCGAGAACTCTCCGTACTGATCCTCTGGCAAGTGCCACATGTACTGCGCTTTGGCAGACTAGTCCTCAAAGAATACGGGGATGCAGCCGGCCATAATGCTGTCGAATGTGGACCGCCTCGTCGGGGTGTCACCCGGAGGCTGCAGGCAGAAACTAGCCTGCAACATTGGCCTCATGAACCTAATTGGATCATGCTCACTTATCCCATTGGAGCAATCCATAATGTCCCACAGCTTTGTGCACCCAGCACCTTTACTTCCAAACTTCCCCAAATTGTTGTTTAACGTCGCATTATTTGCTTTGGTGTTGTTTTCGCACTCATTCCTGATACACCTCTTAATGTTTGGATTATTTCCGACACCCCTGCCACCGGGGAACATCATAAGCGTGGTGCAGCGGGACCGCCTCGCTCGCTGCAACCACGTCTCCAATAAGGACAAATTGGGCGAATGAAACGACGTCGGATAAGGCACATGATAAAACCCAAACCAACAAGGTCTTAACCTGCAAATGCAGTGATGGCTATGGCTAACAGAGAGAGGAAGAGGAAGAGAGAGTTAAGAGAATATACTATTAATTTTCAAATTGATACCGTTACAACTACTTTGGACTGGCATATATCCTCGCGCCAGTACACGTTTTCCACACTACATGTATGCCAACTGGACAGTTAACATACTAATCAAATAGACTCCCTTAAAGACCTAAGTTATCCCAATTGAGCCCAAATACAAAAGCCCCTTACAATTTGGCCCAAATTCCCTTACATTATCTTATTCCTTTGATCTAACAACCCCTGCACAATTCATAACAGTATTTCCCCCTTCGAACAACCTTGTCTTCAAGGTTCAGAGTGGAAAATCTGGAAACTTGTTCTTGAACTCATCAAAGTCTTCCCAAGTTGCATTGGCTTCCTTCTGATCTTTCCACTGCACCAGCAACTGTACTCTCGCAGCCTTGCCCTTCATGTACATCCTCCTAGCAAGTATTGCTTAGGGAATGTTATGAACCAACCCATCTTCTGTAACCTGAGGCAGTTCAATTTGTGGGGTGATGGCTGGTCCAAGATGTCTTTTGAGGCAACTTACATGGAAAACAGGATGAATTTTTGTTTTAGTAGGTAACTTAAGCTTGTAGGCAACCAATCCAACCTTATCCACAATTTCATAGGGTTCATAGTACCTTGGTTGTAGCTTGTGGTAGCTATGTGGTGCTAAAGCTTGCAACTGATAAGGCACCAACTTCAAATAAACAAATTCTCCCACTTCGAAATGCCTTTCAGTTCTCTTTCTATCACTGTACTGCTTCATTCGATTATGTGCTACCTCCAAATTATTCTTCAGCACTGATAACACCTTATCCCTGTCCATTAATCCCTATTCCACAACTCCTACCTTTGCAGTGCTTAACTCATAAGGAATTACATGTGGTAGAGAGTACCTATATACTATCTCAAAGGGAGAATGTTTTGAGGAAGTGTGGAAAGAAGTGTTAAAGCACTACTCAGCCTATGGTAACCATTGACACCATTTCTTAGGCTGCCCTCCTACAAAACACCTTAGGTAAGTCTCCAAGCACCTGTTCATCACCTTTGATTGCCCATCACTTTGAGGGTGATACCCTGAGCTCATACACAACTTAGAATTCTGCAACTTGAAAAGTTCCCTCCAGAAAGCACTTAAAAAGATTGGATCTCGATCACTTACAATGGAACTAGGCATTCCATGAAGCTTGAATATGTGTTCTATAAAGATTTGTGCTACAGAAGATGCAGTGTATGGATGTGACATTGGAAAAAAATGAGTATACTTGGAGAGTCTGTGCACTACCACCCAAATCACAGTCTTGCCCTTGTAGTTGGGTAGGCTCACAATAAAGTCCATACTGATATCACACCAAACTCTCTGGGGGTATTGGAAGTGGTTGTAGTAACCTTGGGGGTGAGATGTTCTCAACTTTGTTTTGTTGGCAGGTAGGACATTTAGCTATGAACTTTTGAATATCATTTTTAATTCCCTTCTAATAGAATCCTTTCTTAATTCTTTGATAAGTTTTGAGCACTCCTTGGTGACCTGTGGATGGGGTTGAATGGTACTCTGCAATAATCTTAGATGTCCATTCAGAAGCAGGTCCTAACATAATTCTTTTCTTGTAGCAAAGAAACCCATTGTCAAGGGAGTATCGGCTCATCTTTGAACTACTAGAACCATCATGTTGAGCTTGTATCAATTCTTTCTTCTTCTCCATAATCCACTCATCGTTGAGCTTTCTAGGCCCATTTTCTGGATGACTGACAGTTGCAGGATATTGACTGAACTGCCGTTGTCTACCATAATTATGCCAACGATGGCGTAAGCCAGTTAAACATAAATCACCAAGGCGTCATCGTGGGGAAAGTCTACTCCATTCACGTCCTGCTCGGTAAAGCTGATAATCGATCCAGGTACAACACCTACAACTTGAACTTGAAAAACTGATCTCACATGCTGGATCTTCCTCTTCTCAGAACTGTTGATGGCCCCCAGATGCTTTGACTTAGCAAAGATGTCGTTGATTCGGATTATCTTGGTTGGGGGTTTAGTGTCGACATTTGCTTCTCGCCTTGGCCGGGCAACTGGTCTGTCGACATACTAGACGCACTTGCCTTCCTTCACGAGCTGCTCAAGGTACTTCCTCTATATGGTGCAATTGTTGGTTGTGTGCCCGGGACTTCTGTGGAATGCGCAGTACTTTGTCTGGTCCATCTTAGAAGGGTTCCCCCTCATGGGTGGCTACGGCTTGAACCACGACTTGTCCTTAAGGTCGGGAATGATCTGGTTGATTGGGACTGAGAACTTGGTGTACCTCTTGGGTGTTATACCTCATTTCGTCGAGGATCGGTCCATACGTCTGCTTCCTGGCTTCTTTTTATCATTGGGCAGTTTGTCACTCGCTTTCTTCTAAGTCGGCTATGCATCTTTGCGCGACTACTCAGGCTGCTTTTGGGAGCACTTGGCCTAATCCCAGAGGCAGTGCATTTCTACCAAAGCATAAGAGTCTGCTAGGGTCAAGTTCTCGCCCATGATCAATTCTCCGAAAAATGGGTGATCTGCTATGAGCCCATTTTGGAAGGCTAAGCATGCAATGCTGTCATCGCATCCGACGATCTTCGCCTTCTCTACCTTGAACCTCTTAACATAAGTGCGGAGTGACTTATTCGGGTTCTTTTTCATGTTGAAGAAGTGGTCAGACTTCTTTTTTATCGAGCGGTAAGATGAATATTCCTTAGTGAAAACTAAGGAAAGTTCACTGAAGTTCCGGATTGAGCATGGTGGCAGGGTATGGAACCAGCCTTGCGTCTTGCCTTGAAGCGTCGTGGTAAAGATTTTGTACATAAGAGCGTCGTTGTTGGTGTAGAAGGTCATGACACTTCGGTAGTACATCAGGTGCTTGTCCAGATCTTCATCTCCCTTGAATAAGGTGAAATGTGGCGGGCTGAATTTCTCTGTCTACTCGATCTCGTCTGTAAATGGTGACCTGCTCAGGTTGGCTACGTCTCTATAGAGGGCATCATCGGTGGTATCAATGCGCTAGAATCCACACAACTGCTCTGCTACGAGCTTTTATACTTTATCTTGGATTTACACATGGTAGGGTAGTAGAGCCTCAAGATACCTCCGGTGCTGACTTGTTAGTCCATGTTGCTCTTCATCATGTCATGCTCGTATGTGCCGTAGTTACGGTGCACGTAGTTCGCTCTGTGCTGCTCTCCAGTGGAACTTAAGCTGGACTACTCTCGTGCTCTCCTCTGTCCATCGTGCGACTGCCTACTCCGGTGCCTCGCAGGAGGATCTTCATATGGGTCTAGCCTCTTGTGGACATTTCGCCTGGAATATCCTGAGTGCTCATCGGAGTGTGACCTAACCTCAAATACACATTGACTCGTGAGCCGAGTCGAGAATGAACACTTCTCTGCGCATCTAGGCGGGATAAGACGTTTCCCCGAGGGCCCAAACGAAAGTGCACACTACCTGAACGCACGGTTCGTGGCGAGCTGAGTGGCTCTTTACCGAGACGTTTCTAGAATGAGTCACGTTCTTCTGCCCTTGTCTTGCTTCGGGACACCTTGTTTGGGGCGCACTGCATCTTGATGTGCTCGAGGAGTTGGTTCACTAAGGTGGTCTGATGTGTGAGGATGTTCGTCAAATTAGTGACCTGCTGAGGTAGGTGGTGCTCGCCATTTGGATTTGAATAATCTGGATAATAGGCATCTCCATGTGTAGTGGAAGTGTAGTGGACTGCAGGTACAAAACTTGAGCCCAGAGCGGGCATTCCAGCAGAAAAGTATGGTGAAAATAACCCTGTATTGATCGAGGGACCGGTGGTCAGAATCTGGATCGTCGGATATGGCCTTGGATTGCATTAGGCAGCAGGTCGAATCATCGGAGAGGGTCGCAGGGCAGGCCAACCCGGCTGGATGGTCGGCACTTGCGCAGAGGTACGCTGGGGTCTCGTATGGGCTAGCTTACGTTGGGCGGCGCCTTGTTCCTTACGAGATTGGGCTCGACTTACAGTTGGCTGGGCTCGGCTAGTAACAAGCTGAGCCTGGGCTGCCTGCCAATGGGCTGCTCCTGCTGGTTGGGTCGGCTATGCTAGGCTTTCGTGGGCTTGGGCCTGTGGTGCAGCTTGGTTAGCTGCTGCAATGGGCTGGGCCTCCTGCCTTGGGCCTATTGTGGCAGCTGCCAAACCTTGGGCCTCCTGCCTATGGGCCAATGAATGAACTTGGGCCTCTTGCCCAGGGTTTTGAAAGTCCGTGCGCTGCAAAAGCAGCGACGTGCGAACTCAAGTCGTGGCCCGATGGCCTTGCCGTGGCTGCTGGGTCACGACGGTGGTAGTGACGCGACTCTATAGCGATGGGGCTCCTCTTGCCGTCACGTTAAGCCTTGAGGATTTCCATCATGGGGCTATGTCCTCGTCTCCACTCTCCGGTCCAAATCCTTGTACATACGAGGTTACGTTCGTCGTGGTTTCTGAATTTCCTACCATTGTATCATTTCTCCAAAGATTGATTAAGAAACTTTTCTAGGAAAAATTAATTGATACGACATGTGAGAAATTCAATGTAACAGAAAATTCTAGAAACCAAATGCAAGAAACTTCTTCGAGTATTTGAATCAGCTCTCAATGAAAGCACCAATTTGTCAATGCAAATTTCCGCCGTCTTCAGTCTTGATGAAAATGCATCTGCAAAACAATCAACACCTTTGATCAAAGACTTAGGCCTCAAGTGCCCACGAGGTGGGGGGGAGGGGGTTAGGCCAATAGATCTCCGATACCTAAGTCAGTTTCTCTGAGAGAGTAAAGTGTTTAGGACTTTTTAGGGGTAGCAAAAGCTTCTCAAATTTGGTAGAATATGAGGTATTTATAGGGAATAGGGCCGGCCATAGTGTTAGGGTTTTACCCTACACGTGGCGACATCTTATTGGCCAATGTTTATGGAGAAATATTCTCAAGATATTAAATAGGAAATAACCGATAATGGAGTAATTATCCCTAATTGATTTAAATTGGGATTACTTACTTGATTGAAGTCAATCTTCAATTGGGAATGTATTAAAGATAGGATTTGGGTAATTAATCCTTATCTTAATGCTTTGACTTTTCCTTGCCAAGGGCAGGTGAGCTGTGGACAATTGTATTCAGCTACTGAGACCTTCAGGGGTGCGAGCTGTGCATGGAAGTATCTAAGAAGATTGCCCATTTAATGAGGGCAATCTTATCTTTCTTGAGCAAAGGTCCACGTGTCACCTCTAGAATTTTTGGAATTATTTTAGGCTCCACAAGTACAATCAAGATGGTTCATTGTTTGTAAATCAATCAAAATATGCCAAGGAGTTATTGAAGAAAGTTGGCATGGATAATTGTATACCAACATCAACTCCTTCAAAGCCTCATTCTCAGTTACTTACAACTGAATGAACTTTATTATTGGATCTATCTCACTATCGCAGTTTGGTAGGTGCCTTACAATACCTTACCTTCACAAGATCCGATATCTCTCATTGAGTGAATTTGGTGTGGCAATATATGGCAAGTCCTACTAATATGCATATGCATCTTGTGAAAAGAATACTGAGATACTTGCAAGGTACATTGGACTATGGTTTGAGATATACAAAATCAGATGAATTTCATATATCAGCCTTTTCAGACTCTGATTGGGCAGTTGACATTAACACAAGGAGGTCCATAACTAGGTCTGTTGTATATCTGGAATCAAATCCCATATCATGGCAATCTAAGAAGCAATCAACGGTCTCTAGGAGTTCAACAGAAGCTGAATATAAAGCACTTGCTCACTGTGCTGCTAATGTATTTTGGGTTCGATCAGCATTGCACAGTCTCTAATAACAATAACACTACTACAAAAGGGCCTTATTGTGTCGGTGGGTGGTGTCGTTTTTATACAAAATAGTGGCGGATAAGACATTCCGACACTCACTTAATATGGTGTCAGAGTTACTGTTGGTTATAACCGACATAAACTGTTAATGTCGCTTGTAATCGACATTATTTTTAATAATTTGAATACTAGTGTCGCATTAAAAAAACTATTTTAATATTTTAATACTTTTAATACTAATGTCGCTTATAACCGACATTAATTTTAATATTTTTAATACTAGTGTCACATTAAAAAAACTATTTTAATATTTTAATATTTTTAATACTAATATCACACCAGCTGGTGGCAAACATTGGATTCCCCTTTTCTCAGCCCTCAAAAACGCCGAAGTCTCTGTCAGTCTTCAAGCCCAGAGCCAACAGCTCTCTATCTTGCCAATTCAAAACCATCATTCTCGGGTAACACGTGAAGCTGAAGATGGGCACACGTGTCGCACATCCATTTAACCACTCCTTAGGATTCCAAATAAAAGTTAAAAGATCTCCCATTTCTGATCGTGTGGTTTTAAAAACCCTAAGTCTCTCTCTAGTCTCTAGAGAAAACAAACATTTACTACTCTCTCTCTAATAGCAGAAATGGCTCTCCCTCTCTCACATATGAGAACCCTAGCCTTTCCTCATCCACAATTTCAACTCCAATGCTTAACCTCATCTCGCATAGCAACACCAGCCACACTCACTCTTCTCTGCAAAAAAAACCCAAAACCAGCGCCTCAGCCATGGAAGTGATGGCACATTGAAGCTCCAAGCTACCCATAGAGGTAAAGATCGCCCCTGTCCTTGTTTAATATGTGCGCAGGTAACACGCAGTCACCTCAGACCCCCATCTTTTTTTTTTTATTCTCTGAGTAAACGGGTGAGCACCATGGTTCTGAGACGGATGCATATTGGTCTGTGTATAGGATGAGTGTGAAAATGTCCATGACCTGGAAGCTCTGCAACGGCAAGGAAAAAGAAAAACACTGAAGACTATGCAAATCCGATTCCTGCAAAGGTAAAATCTTGTTCTGGGACAGAGATGAACCCCAATCTATGAAAAAGTGGCTGCATTACCTCTGCATGTAGTTATAATGGTGTGTGATGGGCACTCAAATCCATGACAAAGCCGAGAGAAATATTGTTCAACTGCATAAATGTTGTTGAAAGTGTTTAGCTTAGAGAGTCAGCGAGATTCTCTTTCTCCTTCTGCGTCTTCGCTTCAGTAGACATTGTCGTCTTCGTCGTCGCAGAGCTACAATCAGCATAGCAATGGAGCAGCAGAGCAATCAGAAGACTGCCCAACAACAAGACGAACTCAAAGAAATGCGGCATGGCCCTATCCCCGTCGAACAACTTCAGGTGAACCCATTTCGACTTAACACTCATTTTGGGCAAGTCAGCGGGTTCCCCATGCGAGTTCTTCTTCAATATGCTTCTGATGGGGTTTTCTTGTTTAGATTCTTTGTTCCCTTCGAAATTTAAGAAATGGGTTTTCATTTTCTAAGAAATTAGGTTCGAATTTCTGTGAATTGTTGTTAAAGATTCTATATTTCATATGGGTTTTGCGATTTACTGTGAATTATTGTTGGGTTTTGTTCTTTACCCACTATGAGAAAACCTAGCTGGCAACAGACCTGGTTTTGGCTACCAATTTCAAATGGGTTTGGTCATTTTGGTTATTATTAATTAAAAACGGAAAAATGTTTTTTTTTATTATTAATATATTTGGTGTCGCTTATGGACGACAGCAGCTTAACTATTTTATTTATTTAAGTTAGGTGTTGTCGGTTTGGACCGACAGTAAGTGTGATATTTTAATTGTTTATTTGTTACTTAATGTCGGTTTGGACCGCCATCATATCAGATTTCCATGTAACTTTTAAGCGACGTAAGCACCGATGTCGCTTTTAAGCGACGCTGTTCTTTTTTATTTTATATTACTTTCCTTCTGGGTGGCGGATTAGAGGGTATAAGCGACATCCCAAAATCCACCCCACCTTCCCCCCCCCCCCCTTTCTTTTTACACCACCAACTTGGAATGACCACCCTAACCTCTTAATATTAAGGAAATCTTATTTACTTCCTCTTTCCTTGAATTAGGAGTATATATATACTGAAGTAGTACCAATTGAGACTGCAACTTGGCCTGCAATCTAAAGGTGCATATTGATTTGCAAGGCCCCTAACTATGAATGTAGGTTCTGACTTTTGATATATAGCAGCAACATCAAAGAGGCCCCTTGACCTGCATCCAAAAACCTCAAGACTTCATTGCATGGTTGCACCTACTACAAAGAGGCCCCTTGACCTTGACTAGAACCTAAGTTCTCACCTGCCCATGATTGCTGTGGAGGATTAGTGTTGTAAATCGGTCCAATACAGTTAAAATTCATGCTATGTTCAGTCATTTTCTTAAACCCTAATGCCTAACCTGACTCGATTTCTTTACACCCTAGCCAAAAGTTGACTTTGATACGAAGGTGGAGCTTCTCACTATGATGAATGCGGTAACTATGGATATGATGCGGGATACAGATTGGTATAATGTTAAAAGGCTTGCCCCTCCTATCCAAAATACAAAAACTACAAACTCTGAATCAGCAGCAGAGAAGGCCTCATGTTAAAGTTTCAATACCAACTTGTGAGAAATTGGGAAATAAGATAGGTTGAGGAAACAAATTGGAGAGACGGAAAGAGAAGTAAATCGCTAGCCATGAATCTTCTCATACGTAAAAACTACATCAGTAGGAAGGGAAAAGAATACAGCAGTATCTGGTATAATCGTAGACATGAAAGAGATGAAAGAAAAAGGTAGATAAGAATGGCTACTGAAATTAAACTCGCCACATAGTGATGGTGTTTCCAGAAATAGTACTAAACAGTTAAAACTATTGTCACATTTAAAAGCTTATCCACCAAAATCATAAATTGAAGCGTCAGACATTGTGATCAAGTTCAGATCAAAACGTACCTCCTACAACTCATCAGCCCAATGAGTAGTTATGCAACGACAAACAGTAAACTTGAGACGAGCTGCATGGAATAGTCCTGCACCAACTTCACACACGTATGAACACTTGCCATTGGGATCTCCCAAATGACAACCCCGTGAGCAGCTATAACTTAATGCAGAAACTTAATAAAACATAAGACAAGATTTATAGCCCAGAACTGCAGCCAAGGAGTTGGTTCATGTTTAAATTTGGTAAGCTTGAATGAGAACCAATCAATTTACCAGGAATCACTAAAGGGCTGGGCAACTGACAATCTCGGCACTGAGCATCTAGGAAATTTTCTATGTAATCCCAGTGCTTGATATTATGTTTAAGTAATACGTAATAATAAGTAATAACATGGTGCTTGTACAACACAAATCATTCAGAAATATCACCAAGATACAAACAACGACATGCTATTGATTGACCTTTTTGCCACCAAATACTGAATCACCTGACTACCATTGACTAATAGAGAAGACTTACATGAACCTGAAACACAAAACAGCAAACCACAAAAAGTAGAATATATGAACCTTATAAAACCATAACAGCTGGCAACAGAAGAGTTTTGCGTGAAATTGCATCCCTTTTTGACCTCCCACGCACTCCTGTTTAATCTTTCCGAGAAATCTAAAGATAAATGTGCTAACTTAACTAGATACGATGCTCAAAATAGACTGTTTCCGTATCACCCTCATAAATTACAGGGGGTAACATAGTGGACTAATTGGAACAATGTAAAAGGCCTTGCCCTCTTCTCAAAAATACAAAAATATAAACTTTGAATCAGCGGCGGAGAAGGTCTTATGTTAAACTTTATTATCAAATTCTGAGAAATTGGGACCATTTTCATAGTAACTACTACATATTACAGGACGAGGAATTAATTTGAGAGACAGAGAGAAGTAAATCTTCAGCCTTAAGTCTTCTCACCAATACAAACTACATCATGGATGATGATCATAGAAATGTGAAGGAGAGGGAAAAACAAAGGTAGGTAAGAAAGGCTACTAAGAATACAGTAATGGTGATTCCAGAAAATGGTACTAAAAATTTAAAACGCAGTCGCATTTATATGTTTCTTTGCAAAATGATAAATTGAAATGGCAGGCATTTCATCAAAATTAAGCTCATGTAAATATTAAATCCAAATATGAACCTCAACAAAGGTTTCTTCACAACATAATTTGGACTTCAAACATAAGATGATGGCTGCAAGGAATAACCCGACACCCACTTCACACTCTTTCACTGAGTCATGAGTACACTTATGAACACAGAAATTTTTCATAAATTCTGTTTTAACAGATTAATATTGAGAGGACAAAATTGATTGGAATACAAAAGGACAAAAGCTAATAAATAGTGTTCTTGATACTTACTGCTTAGCAACAGCACAACTAATAAAAAGGTTCAGCACGATAATACTATTGGGACCTCCTCAATGACAACCCCGTTAGCAACTCCAAAACTCAGTGCAGAAACTTAGTAATTTATAAGACAAGATTTGTAGCCCAGGACTCCAGCCAAGGTGTTTGTTCAAGTTTGGTAAGCTGAATGAGAACTGATCGTTTACCAGGAATCACTAAAGGGGGTAAACAATAAACAATCCCGGTATTCTGCTTCTAACAATTTTTCTACATAATCCCGTGTTTCATTTAAATCTACCAAACCATCTACTCAGAATATCACCGAGATACGAACAAGGCCATACTATTGACTCGCACTTTACCAAGACATCAAATCAAAATCAATTTGCTATCACCGACTACTGCAGATTTGTACATTGACGAGTAAGGCAAAAAGTAAAGCATATGAACCTTATATATCCACAACTACTGGCAGAAGATAACAGTTTTGATATTGCACTTTGCAACTAAACGGATGTAATTTCACATGAAGCTAAGCAATAAAAAAGAATTTGGATTTTCCTACCTACAGATACAAACATATTGATGTTTAACACGTATAATCCATGACTAATTCTCCAAAAGTGGATGCCTTTCAAGCTCAGAAAGAAGTTCAGTCAAAGGGGCTGAAGTGCCATTGACAATCTCATTTTCACCTCTACATTGTAGCAATTGTTCTCGAAGACTCCGCACAAGCTCATTAAGTTTCTGTATATTTTTCTCTTGGGAAAGGATAATCTGCAGTAAAGTTGATATTCAATGAAGTTAATGGACTTATCTACCAGGTTGAAGTTGCAGTCTACCATAATCCATAGAATCAGGCCATTATGTGACCACAGGTATGAAAGAGGCAAGTAGCTAAATAATGCATTGTAACATAAATCGTAAGTAGTAAATTGTGTACACCAAAAAAAAAGTTTAAGAATATCCAAGGTGAACTTGCCTTTGAAGTACTTTATGCAACAAGATTCAGAGGCCCTTATCCAATAACTTGCGTTGGGATTACATAAATGCTTTGATTACATGGCCTTTAGCACCGTTAGTTTACAAAAACTAGGTGAATTCTCTCTCACAAAGTTCTTCCTACCTTTTTTCTGTGTTTATATATTCCATGAAAGGGAAACCAAATCATTAAACTAAAAATGATAAGCATAAGCAAGAGGATTTATTGTATTTTCCCTTTCATGAATATATTTAGGAACACATAGGATTATCTGCATTTTCAAAGTCCAGTCATTGGACTGGGTGAATTCTCCCTCCCCTCTTCTCTCCCTATCTCTCAATTGGTAAGATGTGAGCTATGCATAAGCAAGAGGATTTTCTTATTCCGAAAATGCAGTTTAACTATACAGACAAACTTGTGCCAATTGGAGAAGCATTCTCCATAGCAGAAAACTAGGTAAAACAAAGAAGGCCAGAACACCAGTTGAAGATACTTTTATAATTTCGAAAGCTACATAATCCTGCATATTTCGTTCTCTCAAAAAAATTTAAAGGCCAACCCAGGGAAATCAAAGATCAGTCATTTAAAAAAAAATTGTCATTAACTCAAAAAGGTCATCTTCACTCCCTTGTTTTTGTCCACTATGGCAGAGTGCACGATGACTTTATTGCGATGCCCTAGAGAAATGCGCAAACAATGCGGATATAGAAGCCATTAACAGAAGAAGCAAATTATTAGGGGCCGCAACATCTATTCAAGCATTTGTATCAAGATCTTTCATGTGTTGTTGTAAAACACTTACTCTGGGCACTGAAGATGTGAGTTTGTTATAATTAACTGCTATGAGAAGTTAGAACCTAAGTCCCAACTGAAGCAACAAAAAGATCCTAAACTCAGGTATGTTGAAAACTTAAGTCTACATTCAAATTTAACGTATGACATAAATTTCCGAATTTGAAGACCATAACGGCCTATTGGTTACTGAATTTTCTTAAATTTCCTAATGTTAAATTGAAAAGGACATGTATATTTCTTTCAAACTAACACTTGTGAAAGTAAAGAACCGTAGATTTCCAACTCAAAAATACACAAAAGGGTTATGCAAGGCAAAGAAGTCATATATATAAGAACTCACTTTTTCTTTCACAGTTTCTTTCCTTTCAGATATATACTTCTGTTTCTTGGAGGTACTTGGACTTGGATCATCATTCCCATATTGCTTCCATTCGAACTGTGACGTAAACACAATTAACAGGAGCAGACAAACCAACACCCATGGTCTGGACATTGTCACAAACTCAGAAGCAGCGCTCACCGAAATCTGTTATACATTTACCAAATTCACAATTCACAAAAAAGAGTGAGAAGTTATTCATTTTGACAGCATGTTCTCAATTTATAGTTCGGTTGGACACCGAAATCCATTAGCAAGAAACTTTATCTTTATTTATCCTTTTACAATTATTTCATGTAACATGCTTCATGACTGAGTTTGTAAAGATTTAAATTTCTATATTATTATCATGATTCGTGAATGAGTTTGTAAAGATTTAAATTTCTATATTACACTAGTATTTCTGGATTCAAAGATGGCTTTTTTCTAGTTTTTTCCATGGGAGCATGAAAATAGCAAAATAATTATAAAGGAAGAAACTTTGGGGTTAATTGTATGTTCCTACATTTTCTCACCAACCAAACACGACCTAAGAAGTAAGAAACGGGAACCCCATTACCCCAATCCAAGAAACTACTAATAAAGCTTAAAAAAAATCAGTGAAAGAGAAAAGCATGGAACTTACAGATCTGAGCTGAAAAAGAAGAAGGGCATATCTCAGTTGCTGTTGAACTCCTTGAAGTTTTGAAGAAAACCCGGATGGCTTTTGCTTTTGGGTTTATGACTTTCGGCTTTTGCTAATGAAGTGTGGATTATTCGGTTGGGTCCTTGAGGTTGCGAGTATAAATTCGTTCACTAAACCTCTCTCTGTTCTTTAAGTTGGTTTTCCTTCTACTTTAGTTGTGTTTAACTTTACAGGCTCTACTTTCTGCAATTCGGTCCCTCAAGTTTGTAAAAGCTTTCACTTTAGCATCTCAAAGATCCAATTCTCACAGTTAACTCCCCATAACTTTATTTAGAGAGATTATATTCACACACCCTAAATTACTTCTCCCACACTCTTTTAATTTTTTAATAGTTTCTACACACCACTAACACTTGATAGAAAAATATTAAAAAATTAAAAAATGTGAGGAAAGATTTAGGATGTGTGAATATAATCTCCCCTTATTTATTTATTCCTCATCCTTATTTTCAGTTTTCTATATTATCCTTGATATTAAAAGAAGGGGCATTTTGATATAAATGCCTCAAATTTGAATTTTTTTAATCAAACATCTATAACTTTTAAACTTTTGATCAAACATTCTTCTACTGATTTTTAATTAAAAATTATGATTTTTATTGTATTTAATTAACCAACTAGTTCAGAAAATAATATCACAAATATCCTAAAATCACCACAAACATCCTATCTTATCTTAGCATACTTCGTTTGACACATCCCGTCCCGAAGGAGGGCATGCTGGCCGTCACGTGAGAGTGACGTAACCAGCATGCCCTCCTTCGGGACGGGATGTGTCAGTTGCGTGACGGCCAGCATGCCCTCCTTCGGGACGAGGTGTGTCATCGTTCAAAATGAATTTTTCTTATTCAAATAATTTTTTGTTTTAAATTCTAAAAACACATAAACGTCCTATTAACATACAATTATGAAATATAACATGCACATATATTAAATATAACGTACCAAACAGATATATTAAATATAACGTACCAATCATTTGGTACGTTATATAAATTTAATCTGGGTACGTATTAGTATTTTGGTACGTTATAAAATATTACTTTTGGTACGTTATGCAGTTCTTTATTTAGTACGTACCAAGTTATTAGTACGTTGTATTATCCTTATTTTGGTACATACAAAACTTATGGTATGTTATGTGTAAATTGTGTAACCCAAAAAAAAGATAACTTTTCACATTAAAACATTGCACTAAAAAATATGTTGTCAACTCTTAATAATTAATTATTGGAATAAGGACTCATTTTAAATAAAAATAAAAATGTGAAAACTCTTCGTTCACGTTTCTACTATAAGTAGTTGTTAAAAACTTCAAATTTATTTTCAGTTGCATGAAATTAGGCAGTCTAGTCTACATCTCAATTTTAATTATAAACAAACTCTTGTTTTTTTATAATCTATAAAAAATGTTGAGTTGGAAATTGGAAAAACTATATTTCATCCAATTAATCTTGAACCCCAGTAGATATAATTGAGTCCTTAAATTGAGGAAGGGATGAGATTCCATAAAAATAGCAATAAATTAATGAATATTATTGAGTGCATTTTTTTTTTTTACATAGAAATGGATTTCAAAGAATTTATAAAATACTTAAATTAAGAATATACCTGGAATATAATGTTTAATTAAAAGTAAAAGCACTTTAATCAAAAGTTAAAAAGTAACAGATGTTTAATCTAGAAAAATCTAAAATGAGGCATCTAATTCTAATTTATCCTTAAAAGAAGGTTAAATGTTATTTAGATATATGATTTGATTGATTCCACAACCGACACAAAATAGTTCTTAAAGGACACGTACCAAAATGAGTTGAGTAAAATCTGGAAATGGAATAAGAAATCTTAATGATTTTTGCTCTTCAAAAACCGTATGGCGTCTGATTGATATAACCACGGTATAGAAAAGAAAGGGGTAAATTACATTTTATTTTTTCAAGTTTCCGTTAAAAAATCTGTTAACAGTTAAGTAATAACATGACAAATATAAGATCCTTTTAATGCTGATATGGCTGCCAAACTTGTGTCACTTGGACAAACAACTAATAAAAAAATAAAATTTAATTAGGACATAATGCAGACGTGGTTTCCAAGCTCCTCGACTAATGCATTTGAAAACACCAATTAAAATATGGTGTTACTGAAGGAAGTATATGCTTTGCACCACTTAGTAAATTATATTTCTATATTTGTGGAGTTGAATATGTCCTTTTCGCAATGTGAATTTATAACTGTTCTCAAAACGAGGTTTAAAGGATGCGATCATACAAACTCACATGCACCTGATCCCATTAAAACTCCGAAGTTAAGCGAGTTTGGGCAAGAGTAGTACTTGAACCCCATTAGAACTCCGAAGTTAAGCGAATTTGGACAAGATTAATACTAAGATAGATGACCTCCTGGAAAGTCCCCGGTCTTAGTTTCTTTCAGTTTAGAGTCAATCAACTGAACCACATCATTAAAAACCGCGTTGATGAAGTTACAAGCCACCGCGTTGATGAACACAGATCATTAAAAACCGATCTCCCTAATAACCTTCTGAAGCCAAGTCTTTGACAACAAAGATCTCAATCATACATGTTGTGTTCAACTGATGGAACTGAGTAATCGCAATGTCATCACTAGGCAAATGAGCATCGCCATGACTCAAAAGTCCAAGAGTCCACAATCATGGTAAAAACGAAACACACTACTGCTTAAGTATTCACGGAAAGAAAAAACCGGAACCAGTGCCGGTGTGGAAGCAAGAGACATGACAAAAGCAAGGATATAACAATGGTGCTCAAAGTGATGACTGAAGATATCACTACAGCTTACATGCGAATCATAATATTAGGCATGTTGATGCTAATCAGATGAAACACTAACCTGTGAAACCCCGACAATAAGCATCAAAATTTAACATCACAAAGCTTCCAAATTCTAATTTAACAACAATCAACACCAAAACAACTAATTTAACAAAAGAAATCAACTGCAACGCTATCGATTCTCAATGCAAATACAACATAATCCCATAACAAAACATGTCATCCGCATTGCTTCCTCAATAAAATTAAACACATAGAAATTTAGCAATAAGCTAACTTCTTCCTAATCCAAAAACCAAATCTAGTATACCATCAAAACCCGTTTCAGTACCTCCTCGGTCCACCACGCACGAACCCCAGATTCTGAGACTGTGCTTCCGGGTCGACCCGCTTGACGCCGGGCATGTCAGCCATGCCCAGAGCAGAGAGCATGTCGATGGTTTCCTTGTCGACGGAGATCTCGTCGATCTTGATGGCAGACTCCTCAGGGACGAAGTCCATGCGGCGCTCGCGCTCCTCCTCCTGTAGCTTCAGGGAGATGCCGCGGACCGGGCCCTTCTGGATCCGCTTCATCAGGTGGGTGGAGAATCCGGCGATCTTGTTGCGGAGGCGCTTGGAGGGGATGATGGCGACTTCCTCGAGGATCTTCTTGTTGGTGTGGAAGTCCAGAGTCATGCGCGAGTAGTAGCGCTCGATGACCTGGCGGGAGGATTTCTTCACTGTTTTTGTGCGGACGCGACCCATGGTGGTGGATTTGCGCGGAGGAGATGGGAGGCGACGGCCGCTGGTATGTGATTCTGCGCGTGAGAGAGGCGAGAAGAGGGTAAGGGAAGTGGGAGGTAGGGTTTTAGGTATTTATGGGAAATCAGTGTGGCCTTGTTGGAGAATTGATTGGGCCAATATGAAATTGGGCCTTGCAAATTAAAACTAATTAATTATAATTTTCGAAACTACTATTGTAATTTTATGCTAATTTTTTTAAAGAATTTTAGAAGTAGACTTTTTTTTTTTTAAGAGATAGTCATGGTTTTTCTTTCAAAATATTTATCCGATTATCTACTTTTTATATTTTACCGACAAAATATTTCCTTTTTCTAAAACTAAAATATAATCGTATCTTCTTTTCTTTTTTCTTGGCAAAAAATATTATCGTATCTTCAAAATAACAAAAATGATGGATGTTTATATTTTTTAAAATTATTATGTACACATTTTTGACACACCCCGACCAAAATCGAGGCATGTTGGCCGTCACGTGAGAGTGACGTAACCATGTGCACAGTACGAAAGCAATATAATATAGAAATTACGAATGAATAAAAACCGAATCACTAGTTAAGGCAAATACTAGTGTGAGAATAAATGTGAATACATAATCAGAGCAATAATAGCCTAAGTCAAGCATAGGAATTACTAATTAAATAACACCCGAAGGTAGTCCTACATGAGTGATGGTCTGTCAGAACTTCCTCTGGAAACCTCGTGAGCCACCCACAAATGCTACCTAATACCTGAAGGGGCGCAAAACAAAAAACGTGAGTGGGCAAAAACAAAGTTTTTCCAAAACCATTTCATTATCAAACTTCTAACCCCTCGCCGTAAAAGCTGTATAATTTTCCCAGAAAATAGTATATACATATACTAAATCTCAACCAAATTCATCATCAAAATACGCATTCAAATCATGAATATGCCATGCCACAGAGTCAATTATCCAGGTAAGTAATCTAAAAGCGATGATAACTGCAATTATCTCATCAACTGAACTTTAGCTCATAGATCATGCATGCACACAAGTCGAACCCACTTATAGTGGTCTATACGACAGGCTGGGTGTATAATAAATAATTACGCTCAAGTGCTACAATCACGTGAAGGCTGTGCGAATGATCGCGGGTCACCTACAAGTCGAACCCACTTATAGTGGTCTATACGACAGGCTATGCACCTAACTTGGATCCAAGATGAGCGTGTGGTGCGAGAGCACTATCGTTCACCTCTGGCGGGAGCACTAACACCAGGGTGCAGGTTGATGAGCTAACAATGCATCTTAACAATCAACATAAGGTAACACATAGCTTACCTGAACTTACCTGAGCACTGCTAGCATCGAATCCCAATATGTGTATACAAATATATATATATCACAAGGCATACATATGGCATAAATATATTTGGCATGACAATTCATTTCATAAAATTGCTTAAAACGTATTTCTGGGAAAAATACTCATTATATAGGTATATACAGAAAACAAAAGCCCACTCACTGATATGTCGAATGGTCGTAGCCCCTGAGCCTCGATTGATTACGCTCGTCCTGAGGGTAGGTCTCAGCTATATGCGAAACAACTATATAAACATCATTTAAAAGCACATAAACGAAACTTGGTAATAACTTCTCATATATTGCTCAAATTGGGTATACGAATATACCACAGTGACTTACTCAACCTCAGGATCATCCCCATATTTTTAAAATAATTTTCTGACCCCTCACGCGCCACCACGCGCCGCCACGCGCCGGCCAAGGCACGGCCAGACGCGCTACCCACACTGACGGCGTCAGTTAACGCCGTCAGGAATATTCCATCCAAAAATAGAATATTCCGTTATAACTAACCTGACGCCGTTAATCGCCGTTATGAATATTCCGTCAACTCTGACGGAATATTCTCCCTTCTTCTCCGGTTGACCTCGTCGGCGATCGCCGTCCGCCGCCGTCTGCAACTCGCCAGAAAACTGAAAAATCTTTAAAACTTCATATCTCACTCATATTTTAACCAAATTCCATAAATTTTGTACCAAAATGAAGCTTAGAGTGAGTAGAACAAATCCTTACCAATTTCAAGCCTTGAAATCCACGGGATCTCGCCGGAGAAGCCTCAATAGTTCGACCGAACTTAAAACTCGTCGATCTCCACTTCCCGATCTCTAAATCACTTGGTTTTTCTTCTCCGAGCTTCATGAAGACGATCTAAAGCTTCCTAGGGCCTTAAAATCCCCTGAGAACTTCACGTTTATGTGTGCATTAACAGTACTAAATTTATGGGTTACGGGTTCTAAGGTTTTTCGAAGGTTCCAAGTTCTAAAAATGGTATCAATGGGTTCCTAGGCTCGCAAGGAGTATGAATATGGCCTCCAACACTTCGATCTGCAAGTGATGAAAGGGTTTCTGGGGTTGGCCGTACGTTTTGTACGAAAAATGGGTGAAGGTCCGAGAGGGAGGAGAGAGAGTACACGGGAGAGTGAGAGAGAAGATGTGTGTGTGGTCTAGGATTGGTCAACAACCAAAAACAATAATATCCCACTTCTAATTGGGTCCAAAATATTATGAAGAAAATGAATTGGCTCAATTCCAAAGCCTAAAACACAACACACAACCAACGCTCAAGGGCATTTTCGTCTTTTCACATCAACAATAATTATTTCTCGAGACAGGCTGTCACGTTTTAATAAGAGAGTTATTTTGTATATATTACTAGTACATTTATTATGGGTTTTCACGCGTTGATTTAATTCATATTATGGATTGGTACGTTTATTTTTAATTTTTGTACATTCATTTTTGTTCATATAATTTTTTGATATGTTTAATTTTAGTGTTCGGTACGTTTAGTTTTAATATTTAGTATGTTGATTTTAGTTTTTGGTACGCTTGATTTAAACTTTTGGTACATATCATTGATTAATAACGAATAATTATCTCTCTTTGTTTTGGATTAATAATAATAATAATTTTCGTATAAAGAAGGCTAAATTTAGGAGTTTTGGATATTATTTTTTTAATTTAGAAAGAGGACAGTTTAGAATGTGGCACAAAAATTGTAGAAAGTAGTTTAATTAAAAATCTAAAAGCTATGGATGTTTGGTTATATTTATAGGGACAGGTATGCCTTTGATGATAAGTTGTAGAAGCGATTTCGATTGCACCACGCCTCCTGAAACTTTATCTCAATATCCATGCAGCGAAACTAATGCATAAAAGACCAAATGCTAAAATGCTAATTAATTTGGCATAAAAGACCAAATGCTAATTATCTGCAAAGAGATAATAAAGCATGTGTCAAAATGCTATTTCATTACTTGATTTTCAAGACAATAATAAACTAAAAGTAAAAATTCATTAGCACGAGTGAAAAAAGTAAAAGTTCATTACTTAAATAAAGCAGATATTTTATCAATCCCAAAAGAGAAAACGTAGTGCAAATTTACAATATATTCACATTTCTTAAATTTGCTTTTGAGTTCTTAAATACTTGAATGAAAAATCATGCTGTGTGTTCTTAAAACCGAGCTAAAAGTAGAGCTCAAGAACTTGTAATCGACACATATAACAAGTACACTATATTAGGGCGCTTGAGAGAACCATGTCGAAGAAACTCAGCGAAATGATGCCATATAAAAAATCTTAAAATTCTTCTAGTTTGAATGACAAAGTGTCACTTGCTTGTGTTATTGCTTTTCTCGTTGCTCTTTATTTAGTTCTTTAAATGATAAAAGCATGAAAACCTTCAATAAATCAAACTGTTTCCCCGTATGCACAAAATACTTGTGTATGTATCTCTTAGCACGAGCATAACCCAAAGCACGAAGATTAGCATGAGCAAAACCCAAAGCAAAACTAAGCTCCCGAGCTTAGGTCCAGCTTAGTGCCCGACGTTTGAACATACACACGACCTTGTGTCGAGGGCTTTCTGCTTGGTCGGCTGCATCCATTGTGGAGCTTGATTCTAAAAGCACAAAATCCGGCCACAAGGTGACGAATCTGTGTGCACATATGTATGCGGGAAGTTGGGAGAGGACGAGCGACTAGTTAGGTTTATGTGTGAGAGAGGTGAACTTCGACAGACTGTTTGGCTGCTACAATTGTAGAAGAATTAAGGGCAGATTTTGTAGAGTGTGCACTGCTGAAGTGCTGCTTGGCTAAGGTGATTATATATTGTACGATGTGTGAACTAAAATGTGTATATGTGAATGTGTACTGAAATGTCAAATGTGTAGTGGATGTAAACTAAATTGATCAAGAAAATGGATCTATTGTCGCAGTCATACAGAATATGGACCTGATAATTCATGCATTTAAATTATTTTGCTCTTTTCATTTGTACGGAATTTCGCATTCTCAAACAAATGTATATAAGCAATAGTATCATCTTATACGATCTTAAAACCAGCAGCACCGCGCATGCATTTTTGCTTGCTAGTTTGAATGAAGTTTTCATAATACTCTAAAAGAGGAAGCGCAAAGGATCAAAACATACCACAACAAATGGATGATGCTTACAGAACCTGGTTTGAGGACATGAAATCCCTCAAAACCATACTAAGAGACTGATTAGTGGTGCTATAACCTCCATCCACAAGAAGGTTCAGTCCATTCACAAATTTGGACTCGTCACTCGCCAAGTACACGGCAGCCTCCGCCACATCCTCTGCCCTCGGCACCACTCCTTTCAACACCGCCGAAGCGCAGATCATCTCCTCCACCGTATTTCTTTCAATCCCCAAAAGATTCGTCAGAAACGGGGTTGCCATGGCACCCGGAGATATGCAATTGACTCTAATCCCGTGCTGCCCCAAGTCCACGCACAAGCTTTTCATAAGTCCCACCACTGCGTGCTTCGACATGGCGTACGCGTGTGTAGACTGGCCGCAAGTCACTGACGCCACGCTTGAAGTGAAAAGAATGACACCTTTTTTAGCAGGGATCATTGCCCTAGCAGCATGCTTGGCGCCCAAGAAAGCACCATAGACATTCACATCAAACACTTGCTTGAAGTTTTCGCCATCAGCACCCAAAATAGTTGGGTCCAATTTGCCGGATATGCCTGAATTGTTGTACATGATGTCAAGCCTTCCGTACTTCGACAGAGCCACGTCTACAACATTTTTCACATCCGAATCGACAGTGACATCGCAACGTATGTACGAAATGGAATCTCCGTCTGGGTCGAGTTCTTTGCAGAGGGACAGGGCTAGTTCGTCTTGGACGTCGGCTATGACGACTTTTGCACCATGGAACACAAACAATCTTGCAGTGCTCTCTCCAATTCCACTAGCACCTCCGGTGATAATTGCCACTTTGCCTTCTAACCTGAAAATTAATGATGACAAATGAGACACTAATTAGTAAATGTAGGACAAACTAGGAATTCAAACCCTGAACCTCGAGCTACCTTAACCAGATGAGCTATAAGCCCTGCCGGAGGCTAGATATTGAATGATGAAAATTAAGCGTACCTTTTAGGACCCGGAATTGGAGCTGGTGAGGAAGGACTGCTCATCTTAATTTCAGTGATTGATGCAAATATATGGAGACACTTAGTAATGGTTTGGTACTGAAGTGCTTTTGA
The DNA here is from genome assembly GCA_024362995.1 of Heteromeles arbutifolia. Taxonomy (NCBI): domain Eukaryota; kingdom Viridiplantae; phylum Streptophyta; class Magnoliopsida; order Rosales; family Rosaceae; genus Heteromeles; species Heteromeles arbutifolia. Next base: position 3,526,660 of record JANCRC010000010.1, on the reverse strand, counting down.
CAAAAACAGGTATCAAAAAAGCTGGGAGCCAGCTTTTTCATGTTTGGTAAACATTAAATTTCAGTTTTTTTTCATAGTTTTGGATGAAGAAAAAAAAGTCAAAAACATGAAACTACAAAACTCAGCTTTGAAAAAATCGGTTTTTTTCTTCTCTCTTTTGTCCTTTCTCTCTCTGAGCTTCTTCGGATTTCTTGGACAGGAGCGGTGAGAGGTTTGTCGGATTTCTAGGCTTTGTCAAAATCTGAGTTGCGCAAAGAATGCTAGATTTGCACCCTTCTGCTTGACACCCAAAATCTCAACGGGACAGCCTCGACACCTTCGCTGCTAATATCGACAGTAAGTCCTGAAATCATAGTCCATCCTTCCTCCGCGAATCGGTTGATGCGACCCAGCCTTCCTTTCCCCCGCGACCTAGCCTTCCTTAGGATCTGGCAGAGAGAGAGAGAGAGAGAGAGAGAGAGAGAGAGAGAGAGAAGGGGGAGGGAGGGAGAGAAAATACAGAGGTTCTGCAAAAATAAAGTAAAAGAAGAAAAACGACCCCTTGCTTAAAAGAATAGAAATAAAAAATTATAAATATCTTAATAAAAAAAGGTAAAAGAGTACAGCTGTTTAGTAAATAGTTTATATAAATATTGTAAATGTCATAATAAAAGAAAAGATAAAAAAACTATTATATCATATTAAATATTATATTTTTTTAATTACTGTGCATAATTACCGATGTTTTACATAAAAAATTTACAAAATACTATAACACTGCATTTTTTGTTAAAAGCATTTTTACAAAAAATTTATCAAAAATTCTACTACTTTATTTCACCACTGTTTACTCTTACGTCACATCAAAAATAGTTTTCTTTTAAGACAGAACGATACCAAACTACCGCTGCATGAATCAAACAATGTATGTGTTGTGTGTTTATATGTACTCTATCAATATAAAAATCATTGGATAGAGTGACAATTATTGGTTTGGTCACCGACAAGTTTACGTGGCCCGATTTGAATGCATGTGACGGACAAAACCTGGTTTTGAAGCTTTTAAATTTTGTTTGGAAGTGTTATTTTTTTTCATGCTTAGGTTTCAATGTTTTTTTTAATTAGGATTCCAATTGTACGTATAAATTAATCTTAGGGTTAAGGCTATGTTCGATATTGTATTTTGTCACAAATCATCACTACCATCACTATAATTAGAATTGCCGTCACCACCGTCGCTATCAGTGCTAATTATGCATCCCAATAACCATACTCCACTATTGATATCACCACCATGCCTCCATCATTGCCGTTGCCATCACCACCACCTTCTCCAGTGATCCGCCACCAACCACCACTATCCCCGCCACCATTGTTGTTGCCAACCACCTCAACTTCAAACGCTTTTACATTACTTTTTATACTCAAAACGCTTTTTAAAGTACAATTTATCAAACACTCAATTACTTTATTTTACAACTAATTATTTTATAACACATCAAAAATAATTTTAATAAAAATACAGCACTCCCAAACTAGTAATTAAGTACGTTTGCTTTAAACGAAGAAAAAACTTGGCGAGAGATAAAAGCCAAGCAGAAACGTCCCAACTGCTACAAGATGAGGAGATATTGCAAAGCAAAATGCCCGACAAGAATCACAGTGCATGTAGGATTATATTTCTATATTTTTTTTTCCTTGGACCACATTTTGTCCTGGATTGGATAAAAATGATGGGTTTGACTTAATTGTCGGCATCCCTTAAGATTATTTTTTATTTTTTCTGCACGTTAAATTTGGCGTAGATTAATCACATTTAGAGAATCAAATTGCTTTACACACTGCCACCCCATCTTCCCTTTGCTGATGATAGTTTTGTTTTTGTTAGAAGTTCTTTACAAAAGCGTGTCCAGGTAAAATGGTTGTTGAAAACATATGAAGAGGCCTCGGGACAAACTATAAATTACACGAAGAGTTGTGTCGCATTCAATGCAAACTTGACAGAGTACGATAAGCAACATCTGGCTAACTGTCTTAGCATGTCTAGAGTGGATTACCATGACCGTTACTTGGGTTTACCCGTGTTTGTGGGACAGGCTAAGAAGGCAACGTTCTCGTATATTAAGGATCGGTTATGGAAAAAAATTAAATGGGTGGAAAGTTTCCCTGTTGAGTACTGCAAGCAAGGAGATTTTAATTAAAACTATGGCACAATCAGTACCGATTTATACTATGCAGACTTTCCTTTTGCCAAAAATGTTTTGTGATGAACACAATCAAATGGTGGCTCAGTATTGGTGAGGGCGTGAACATGGCAAGAGGAAGATACATTGGATGAAATGGAGTAAACTTTGCTAGCCGGAGGGTGAGGGAGGTTTGGGTTTTAAAGACCCTTATGCATTTTGTTGGAGAGTTGACCTTTGTAATTAGCTTAGTTACATGTTTGGATCCTTGTAATCAGGATGTAATTAGGATAGATATTATTTGGTGTTTCTTTCCTTGTAAATCAATCTTGTACAATATATATTGCCCTCCTAGGTGAGAAGAATAATATCAGAAAATTAAACCCCAAAATAAGCCCTAATTAGCATGGTATCAAAGCAAATATCCTAGGATTTCTGCTCTGCTCGTTCCCTCAAGAAAACTCGGCCTTCCCATGGAGAACCTACCACCACTCCACGGTGGAAACAATTTCATCCTAACCGATCATACCCATATACTAAACACTACAACTAAACACTATTACCTTAACTGACCCTACCATGAATCCTTCTCCTGTTTCGAGTTCTTCCGACATGCCTCTGGAGTCCTCAGGTAATTGTGGTTATGCTTTTAATATGAATAATTGTGATACTCAGTCCGGTTGGATCATTGACTCCGGTGCCACAGACAATATGACCTATGACCCCACTGATTTAGCTTGTGATACTGTTCCACTTCGACGAAATATTACTAATGTTAATGGTTTCACCTCACCGGTAACTGGCGCTGGCACTGTACGCCTCACGCCTGCCCTCTCTTTGCCGCATACACTACTTGTACCTTCACTAAAGCATAAATTGATGTCTCCTGGCCAAGCTACTGAGCAATTGAACTGTTGTGTACTATTGTATCCGAAGTTTTGTCTTATTCAAGATATTCTCACAAATGAGATAATTGGTCGTGGTACTAAGAGGGGGGATCTCTATTTTGTGGACGATGTCAGTACAGGACGGGTCAATCTCGCCCAAGGAGCCGTTGATCATAAACGACATCAGATATGGTTATGGCATCATCGTTTGGGTCATCCGTCTTTCAGTTATTTACATCATATGTTTCCGAATTTATTTATGGGTTGTTCGGTTTCAGACTTTAAATGTGACACTTGCGTACTTGCCAAGAGTTACCGTGTTTCTTATCCGTTGAATTCTAATAAAAGTGTTATTCCTTTCGGTCTTGTTCATTCGGATGTTTGGGGACCATCTCCGATTACTACTTCATCTGGTATTAGGTGGTTTGTAACGTTCATAGATGATTGCACACGGATGACATGGTTATACCTTCTTAAGTATAAAAGTGATGTGTTTCTGGCATTTAAAACATTCCACACCATGGTTCAGACACAGTTTTCTACTAAAATCCGAATTTTACGTTCTGATAATGGTGGTGAATATGTTAATAATGATTTTACACATTATTTAACTAATCACGGAATCCTCCACGAGACTACTTATCCTCAGACTCCTCAACAGAATAGAGTGGCTGAGCGCAAAAATCGCCACCTATTAGAAACGGCTCGATTGCTATTGATTGGGGCGGATGTTCCCCGCTCCTCTTGGGATGTTGCTCTTCAGACTGCCACTTACCTTATCAATCGCATGTCATCCAAAGTATTGAATTTTCTTACACCTTTGCAAGTTATTGCTACATTCGTGCCTCTACCGTCCGTTTTGGTACTCCCACCGCGAGTTTTTGGATGTGTGGCCTTTGTTCATCTACATAAAAATCAACGGACAAAACTTGACTCATGTGCTCTCCATTGCGTTTTCATGGGGTATGGACTACATCAGAAAGGGTACCGTTGCTACCACCCTTCTTCACGTCAGATGTATACTACCATGGATGTTACTTTTTCCGAGTCTAAGATGTATTACTCTTCAGCTTCTTCCAACCCTCATCTTTAGGGGGAGACACTGCATGACGAGCAGGTTTGGACCATGGCTGCTACCACTGATCTTTCGATGCCACTATTAGCTGAGCCAATAGCTGAGCCCGCAGTGGTTGCACTACCAGCCCAGCCAACAAAAGCAGCATCGCTGCCCACAGAACCAGTGGCAGGCACGGCAGAACCGTTCTCACTTATGGCAACAGTGCTACCACTTGACGATCTTGAGACTTCTACTGATATTACTCATCCCTCATCTCAAAATATAATACCACCAGGTGACCATACTCTAGAGCCTGAGGTAAGATCTACTATCCCTATTGATGTATCCGATGTTCCGAATTATCAGTTACCTTTTAGACATAACCGGGGAAAGCCACCCAATCGATATTCACCGAAAACAACGAAAGGCTCTAAATATCTCATTGCCAACTATGTGTCATCACATAAATTATCAGAACCCGGCAAAGCTTTTGTACAACAAATATTCAATAATTGCACACCAAGTTCATTGAATGAGGCACTATCTGATGACGATGGACTAAGGCAATGGAGGAAGAAATGGATGCACTTCAAAAAAATCAAACATGGGATTTAGTTCCGCTACCCCGAGGAAAGAAGAGAATGGGATGTCGATGGGTGTACACCATCAAGTACAAAGTTGATGGGTTGATTGAATGATACAAAGCACGATTAGTGGCCAAGGGATACACTCAGACGTATGGTGTTGATTATACAGAAACATTTGCTCCAGTAGCAAAGATTAATACGGTAAGAGTGTTACTTTCTTTAGCGGCTAACTTGGATTGGCCATTACAGCAATTTGATATAAAAAATGCTTTTTTACATGGTAATCTTAAAGAAGAAGTGTATATGGATATTCCATCTGGTTATGCATCAGTTTCACAACCCAGAATGATGTGTAAGTTGAATAAGGCATTGTATGGATTGAAACAATCACCTCGGGCATGGTTTGGTAGGTTCCAGACGGCTATGAGGAAGTATGGGTTCAGGCAGAGCAATTCCGATCATACACTTTTCTTGAAACGTCGAATGGGTAAATTGATAGCACTTATTATTTATGTGGATGATATGATTGTTACGGGTGATGATAAAGAGGAAATCTCAAGGTTGAAAAATTACTTAGCAACTGAGTTCGAGATGAAAGATCTTGGTGGATTGAAATATTTCTTGGGCATAGAAGTAGCTCGATCTAAATGGGGTGTATTTCTATCTCAAAGAAAATATGTTCTTGACTTATTAGCTGAAACCGGAATGCTTGATTGTAAACCGTTTGACACCCCTATAGTCCAAAATCACCATCTTACCGTGCACCCTGATCAAGTTCCCACTAACCGAGATCGTTATCAAAGGTTAGTTGGGAGGTTAATTTATTTATCTTATACCAGGCCTGATATTGCATATGCAGTAAGTGTTGTTAGTCAATTTATGCATTCCCCGAGTGATACTCATATGGGTGCGGTTGAACGCATTCTACAATACCTAAAGTCCTCCCCGGGTAGAGGTATCATGTTTTCCAAGAATGGTCATTGCCAGATAGAAGGTTATACCGATGCTGATTGGGCAGGGAATATTAATGATCGACTGTCCACATCGGGTTACTTTACATTTGTGGGGGGAAATTTAATGACTTGGCGGAGTAAGAAACAGAAAGTGGTTGCTTTATCAAAGTGTAGAGGCGGAATACAGGGGTATGGCAAAAGGAGTATGTGAATTATTATGGCTTCGGAGGTTACTCGCAGAACTCGGGTGTCCTTTAAAGTCAGCTTCGAATTTGTTTTGTGATAATAAAGCAGCGATTGATATCTCACACAACACAATCCAGCATGATCACATGAAACATGTGGAAGTTGACAAACACTTCATTAAGGAAAAGTTGGATGGGAATATTATTCAATTCCCGTTCGTAAAGTCAGAGGATCAATTAGCGGACATCTTAACTAAAGTTGTTGTCAGTCAAGCGTTTTACAACTCTCTCGTCAAGTTGGGCATGAACGACATTTATGCACCAACTTGAGGAGAAGTGTTGCAGAGTTGACCTTTGTAATTAGCTTAGTTACATGTTTAGGTCCTTGTAATCAGGATGTAATTAGGATAGATATTATTTGGTGTTTCTTTCCTTGTAAATCAATCTTGTACAATATATATTGCCCTCATTAGTGAGAAGAATAATATCAGAAAATTAAACCCCAAAATAAGCCCTAATGAGCACATTTAATCTAGCGATACTACTAGCAAAGCAAGGATGAAGGTTATTACAAAATCCCAATTCTCTTGTGTCCCAAATACTCAAAGCAAAGTATTATCCTACAACCGACTTTGCTCATGCTACGGTTAAGTCGAATGCTTCATATTGTTGGAGGAATATCGTAGCTGCCCGTCAAGTGCTTTCCAGAGGTGCTAGGTGGCGAGTGGAGGACGAATCACACATCAAGATTTGGGGAGATGGTTGGTTGCCAAGGCCTAATTTTCCCATGGTGTTGAGCCCAATACCCCAAGGTTGGGACACCACCTGCAAGGTGGATATGTTAATGCTGCAAGGAAGTGGAAAATGGAATTGGGAGGTTTTGAGAAATATATTCTTTGAGGAGGAATTGAATTTAATTGTTAGTATCCCTCTAAGTATTCTTAAACCTCTTGATATTATTATATGGTATGTGGAAAGAAATGGAAAGTTCACTACTAAGAGTGTCTATCATTTGGCGCGACTGAATGGGAGTGAAGTTGAGAATGAGTCTAGTGGATGCCTGGTAAAGTTAAGATTTGTGTTTGGCGAAGTTGTTTAAATGCTCTACCTACAAGAGTTAATCTTTTCAAGAGACGTATCATGCCAAATGCAAACGTGTTTATTCTATAATGAAGAGGAAGAAACCATTTAACACATCATGAGAGATTGTCCCATGGCTTCTGTAGTGTGGTTTGCGAATCCGTTGGGACTCATGGGGCAAGATCGATGACATGACGGTTGGAATGATTGGTTGGCAAACATGGCATCTTCTTTGGCACGAGAAAGTTTTGACTTATTGCTAATAATCGTCTGGAGTATCTGAAATGAAAGAAATGTGTTCCTATGGAATGGGAAGATCACGCCACCTATGGAAATTCAATACAAGACAACGTCTTGGCTACATGAGTTCAAGAAATGGCATAGGAATACTAAATCCCTAACCTCACGTGAGGTGCATAAATGGAAGAAATCGAAGAATCATTGGCTTAAATGTAATTTCGATGAGGTGTGAATGGAGAATGAAGGAATCGGCGAGGTGGGAGTTATTGTTTGTGACCATTTGGGTAAGTTTGTCGCGGCAATGGTTATGCAAATTCTGAAAACTTTAACTAAAATGATCCAATCAACCAAGTTGTTAAACTAAATGAACGTCAAGTTTATTATGCATGCATGCATCCTGATATATTTCTGCACTAAATGCAGAAATTTGCATAAACCCTAGCGACATGCAAATGTATGTATGCACTGACCAGAATTCGCAGCCATGCTTTTTGTTATGGTGATGTCTTCTCTTCTCTTGTATTCAGTGCATGTATGTTTGGGATACACAATGAGGCTTATCCTTCATAATGAACATAAAGGTTATATACCGAGAAGAGTGACCAATCCACACCATTGATTTTGGTAACTGCCTCATCCCATTAACATGGCAGTTACCATCAGTTTTTGAATTCCAATACAACTGCCTTATGGTTTGGTTATTTACATGTGGTTCATATCATTTTCCCTCCATTATGTATTAAGTTTGTCTGGATACAAACCATTATAAGTTCGAATATGTTATAGCTCATTCCTAAGTTTACTTGTTGTCTAAGTTTTGATGAACTCACTGAATTCAAATGTGATGAAATCACATGAATTCCAACATTCTCCTACATGAGTGATGTCAAAACCTTTAACTTTATTACAGCAACTTAGTAAATGTGATCACTGAGCTAATCTTGATTTACGAACTTTCACAGCTAACTAAATTATTACATCTGCAGAACCTAGGAGAATCATTGTACAAATTTATGTACTAGTTCTCCAATATCACTAAACAAATACAATATAATGTGAATGCTGTCATTAAGGAACATCATTATTAGGGATCATAATAGTATACTAACAGACTCCCACATTTTTGGTTCTAAGATGTCATGAACATCTCTTCTCTATTAACTTTGCAAAGATTCATTATAGATGAAATTAATCAACTCTATACAACATAAAGTAGCAAGATTCATATCCATATTACCTTGCTCCCACATTACTTAAGATCCATTGAAGAAAGATTGCAGTCCCATCTTCATCACATGCATGTTAAATACAGTGACATTGAGCGCTTTTGTCAACGGGTCTGCCACCATCTCATGAGTACTAATATGCTCAATGTCTATAACTCCATCTCTAACTTGATCTTGCACTTTCAAGTACTTGATATCCATAAGTCTCGAAGCTTCTGATCTTTTATTATTCTTGGCAAAGAACACTGCAAAAGTGTTGTCACAATATATCTTTAGTGGTCTTTCAATGCTCCTTACTATCTTTATGTGATGCAATAGATTTTTCAACCAGTTTGACTGTCTCATTGCCTCAAAGCAACCAATGTATTCAGACTCCATTGTTGACACAGCTCTTGTTTGTTATTTCTTGCTTATCCATGACACTGCACCTCCAACAAACATAAAAATATATCCACTTGTTGACATCCTATCATCCACACACCCTCCAAGATCTGCATCTGTGTGGCATACTAATTCCAAATTATCAACATAGTTGTAGCACAACACATGACCTTGTGTTTTTTTCAGATACCTGAGAACCTTCTTTCCAGCATTCCAATGAGTCATACCAGGATTCGATTGAAACCTTCCCAAAACGCTTAAAGCAAATGCCAAATCAGGTCTTGTACACACTTGTGCATACATCACACTGCCAACTAGAGATGCATAAGGTTTGTCTTTCATTACTTGTATGTCATGATCAGTAATGGGACATTGCTTCAAAGAAAGTCTATCACCTTTACCAATAGGCAATTCATCGTCACTGCAGTGCTCCATGTTGAACCTCTTTAACACTTTCTTGATGTAAGCCTTTTGTGCCAATCCCAAAGTTCGTTGAGATATGTTTCTTACAATTTCAATACCCAAAACATAATAAGATGCTCCTATATCCTTCATATCAAAATGATTGAACAAGAACTTCTTGGTTTCATTTAATAAATCGACACTGGTACTTGCAAGTAAAATATCATCAACCTATAGAACCAAAAAGATAAAATTAGACTTCACCATTCTTATGTAAATACAATTGTCAATCTTGTTTTCTGCAAAACCAGAAGCTGTCACAACCTGATCAAACTTTTTGTACCATTGCCTTGATGCTTGTTTCCTGCAAATAGACCAGATAGTCATCTGGTATGGCTGATTTTCTTGTTCTAATAGACTTTCTCATAACTTGTGAAGAGTGATCTAAGCCTATTTGTGGCTGGACAATTGTTGGTACTTGAGAAGTCAATGCAGCATCTGGAAGCATAGTGAATGGAGGCTGAATACTTGTTGGAGTCTGTTGTAAATTGTTGCAAGATGCCCTAGTACCACTGTCAAGTGGTACATTGGAATTGTTGCTGGAAAATGAAGCTGCAATGGTATCTGCAGCTGCTAATGGTAACAATAGTGTTTAATTCAGCACAGAACCATTGTTTGGTTCTGCAATGTCTTCATTGCTTTCTTCAAAAACTTTGGAGTGATTGCTTGGAACACAGGTTTCACCAACACTTTCAATGAACTTAGCATTATGACTCTCTGTAATTCTGTTGTATGAATAAGGACAATAAAATTTGTAACCTTTCGACTTCTTTGCATAACCAATGAAATAACAACTGGTTGTTTTCAAATCCAATTTCTTTTCATTCGGATTGTATAATCTAGCCTCATATTGACACCCCCATGTGTGAAAGTGAGATAAGCTTGGCTTTCTTCCTATCCAAGCTTCAAATGGAGTAACCTCAACAGCCTTTATAGGCAATCTATTGAGTATGTAATTTGCAGTTTTGATGGCTTCACCCACAAGAACTTAGGCAAATGTGAATGAGAAAACATACTCATCACCATATCTTTGAGAGTCTTATTTCTTTTTTTTGCAACACCATTCTGAGATGGTGTTCCTGGGGTAGTGTACTGTGCTACAATGCCATGTTGTTGCAGATACAAGGCAAATGGATCCACTTTCAATGTACTTGCCATAAAACTCTCCTCCACGATCGGATCTTACAACCTTGATATGTTTCCCCAATTGTCTTTCCACTTCTATTTTGAAAACTTTAAAACAGTTTAAAACTTGATTTTTTTTTCTGAAATCAAATACAAGTGTATCTTGAGAAATCATCTATAAAGATAACAAAGTATGAATTTCCACATATCGTCTTTGTTGGGAATGGACCACACACATCTATATGAATTATCTCTAAGAGATCATTGCTTCTTGTAGCTTTTCTTTTGTTACTGGTATTGGTAGTTTTGCCCTCATAGCAGTCAATACATTCCTCAAAATCATCAAAGTTGATATTTGACAATATGTCATTCTTAATTAGTCTCAACAGTCTCTCTTTTGATATATGCCCTAGTCTTCTATGCCACAGCATGGAATATTTTTCATTAACAAGCATACGTTTCAAGATTGAATGTTCAAGATTCAGAATCAGTGTGAATACATAATCAGAGCAATAATAGCCTAAATGCAGTCAAGCATAGGAATTACTAATTAAATAACACCTAAAGGTAGTCCTACATGAGTGATGGTCTGTCAGAACTTCCTCTGGAAACCTCGTGAGCCACTCACAAATGCTACCTAATACCTGGAGGGGCGCAAAACAAAAAGCGTAAGTGGGCAAAAACAAAGTTTTTCCAAAACCATTTCATTATCAAACTTCTAACCCCTCGCCGTAAAACCTGTATAATTTTCCCATAAAATAGTATGTACATATACTAAATCTCAACCAAATTCATCATCAAAATACGCATTCAAATCATGAATATGCCATGCCACATTATCAATTATCCAGGTAAGTAATCTAAAAGCGATGATAATTGCAATTATCTCATCAACTGTACTCTAGCTCATAGATCATGCCTGCACACAAGTCGAACCCACCTATAGTGGTCTATACAACAGACTGGGTGTATAATAAATAATTACGCTCAAGTGCTACAATCACGTGAAGGCTGTGCGAATGATCGTGGGTCACCTACAAGTCGAACCCATTAAAAGTGGTTTATACGACAGGCTATGCACCTAACTTGGATCCAAGATGAGCGTGTGGTATGAGAGGTGAACGATCACGTGAAGGCTAGGCCCTAACTCTGGCGGGAGCACTAACACCGGGGTGCAGGTTTATGAGCTAACAATGCATCTCAACAATCATCATAAAGTAACACATAGCTTACCTGAACTTACCTGAGCGCTGCTGGCATCAAATCCCAATACGTGTATATAAATATATATCACAATGCATACATATAGCATAAACATATTTGGCATGACAATTCATTTCATAAAATTGCTTAAAACGTATTTCTGGGAAAAATACTCATTATATATGTATATACGGAAAACAAAAGCCCACTCACTGGTATGTCGAAGGGTCGTAGCCCCCACGTCTAGCCTAGCTACGCTCATCCTCCAGAGAGGTCTCGCTTATATGAGAAATGACTATATAAACGTCAAATAAAGCACATAAACAAAACTTGGTAATAACTTCTCATATATTGCCCAAATTGGGTATATGAATATACCATAGTGATCTACTCAACCTCAGGATCATCCCCAAATTTTTAAAATAATTTTCTGATCCTTCACGCACCGCCACGTGCCAGCCAAGGCACGGCCAGGCGCGTCCCTACGCGCGGCCATGTGCCTGGCACATTGACGGTAACAATAACGGCATTAGGGAGTATTCCGTCTAAAAGCAAGCTTATTCCGTTGAAACTAACCTGACACCATTAAGAATATTTCGTTAACTTGACGGAATATTCGCCTTTCTTCCCCGACGAACCTCCGGTCACCGTCGCCGTCGCCGGAAACTGGAAATTCGAAAAACCTTAATATCTCAACCATTTCTCAACCAAATCTCATGAAATTTTCACCAAAATGAAGCTTATGAAGAGTAGAACCAATTCTTACCACTTTCAAGCCCTGAAATCCACAGGATCTCGCCGGAGAAAGCTCGATAATTCTGGCCAAAATTCAAAATCTTCGATCTCGACTTCCCGACGTCCAAATCACTTGGTTTTTCTGCTCCGAGCTTCATGAGAATGATCTAAAGCTTCCTATGGCTTTAGAATATTCTAAAATCATGCATTTACGTGTGCATGAACAGTGCACAAAATCTAGGTTCTCGGGGAAAATGGAGGTTTCGATCCCAGAAAATGGTATGGATGAGTTCGTGACGATGAGATGAAGACAATGATGCTAACCACGAGCTCGATCTGTGAAGGAATGGCTTGGTTTAGGTGTTGTCCGTACAGTTTGTACAAAAAATGGGAGAGATCCGTGAGAGTGAGAGAGAGAAGTCCACGACAGAGAGAGAAGTGTCTTGTGTGTGTGTGGTCCAAAATTGAATAACCAATCACAACCACTAAAACCTTAAGTTCCCATTGGCCCCAAAAACTTAGGAACTTAACATTTTGGTCCACCTCTAAAGCATGTCACACACCACACATCTCAACGTGCAAGGGCAAAATGGACATTTCACACTATCGATAAAATTATTTCGGGACGGGCTGTCACAATATACCTTTTTGATTCCTTTGTTTTAAATTTGGTCTATTTGATTCTTGTGTTTTAATCACTGTTCTAAAAATCCCCGCCTAGCCCCGCCTAGGCGCTAGGCGGTTGGCCACCGTCCCGATTAATGCCTAGACGTTTGAAAATTAAGAAATGACGCCTAGACTTGCTGAGGCGCCTGTCTAGACCGCCTAGGCACCCGCCTAGCCCGTCCAAACCCGCTTAGGCACCCGCCTAGGTTTCGACTCACTTAGACAGAAAATAGATAACTTTCCTTTTGCATTTTATTTTTTTCAATAAATTGTAAGAGACTTATTGCATACTTAAATAAACACGCATTATATCATTATTCCCCATGTTTTCATTATGTTCCAATACTTCATAATACGTATGTCATTCTATTTTGTAATTTATGATGAAAATATATATATTTTAAGTATAAACAGACACTTATTTACACGAAATATAATAGACTTACTCAAATCTGTCCCCGCCTAGGTACCTAAGCGCTAGGTCCCAGCTCGCTGCCCGACTAGCATCTAGCGTCTTTTAGAACCTTGGTTTTAATTTGTTAATTATTTCGCTTTTTATTTAATTCAAGCATTAATGTGTGACACACTAACTAACACAACGAAGTAGATAACTTCGAATAAGGTAAAAAGGGTCAAGATTGTTGACGGGATATAAAATTATAAAACATAAGGACTAAATTGTTCAAAATCAAATCATAGGAATCAAAATAAAATTCGAGTGAAAAGACAATGTACTTAGAAATAAATATATGACTTGAATGTTGAGCTGTTTTATCCCCCTCTTGTAAGACATATATGCAACACAGTCCATAGACCACAGATATGCCATTGAATCACGAAACTCAAGAACAATATGACAGTACAAGGATAAGGAGAAAACATACCTGCAGAACTTGATGTAGAAGATGAAGCCATTGCAGCTTCAAAACTATTAGCCTTCTCCTCTTTAGCAAAACACAAAAGCTCTCCAAACAATAGGCCTTAGGAACGAAATAAGCAGAGAGATTGCAAGAGCAGTGACTAATGTTCATATATATATATATATATATATATATATATATATATATATATATATATATATCGAATGTCTTCCTAACTTATTCTACTATTAGAATCAGCATAGGAATTAACCACTCAAACCATATTGACACAAGAACGAACTACAGTCCTAATACAAAGTTAAGTCCCAAACTAAGAAAACTTTCAATACTTTTAATCCTAAATGGAATAGGATTACTCCAAGCTTATTAACAAGACTTTTCCATATTGAATTCATATACTATAAACCCAGCTCAATATGTCAAAATCATACTCACACTCTAACACCTCTCACTCAAATTTGTAACAAACAAGGATGATAATATTTTTGTTCATCACCCTTTAGTGATGGTGATGCTTACCACCTTACCTACTCACCGTTAGATGAGTTTATATTTTGAAACTTGTATGGTGATGTCCAACCTTCTAAAACATACAATAAGATTGCTTAGTGGAAAACCCGAAAATTTCTACTCCAATAGGGATACCTAAAAACTGGTCAATTTTTAGAATGAACTTGTAACAAATTATTAATGAACTCAAACTCAATCATGTAAAAAGAAAAAAAATATGTAGCAGCTAAACAGATCAAGGCTCTGGAGGGTACTGAAACATTTTGAAAGAGAGATTAAGGATGCTAAAATCCCCATCTATCAAGAGACTATGCCCACTGATGTACCTAGCTTAATCACTTGCCAAATATAGAGCTGCATTTGCCACATCAACTGCCTTAAAGTGTCACAAACTTCAAGTTGGCTAGCGAGCCCATCACATTCTCGATCTCCTTATCCTCAAGCCCCACGAAACTCCGAGCCAAAGGCAACGCGAGTGCGTATGGTGACAAGTAGTTCATTCAGATCCCAAACTGACCTAACTCAAAGGCTGCATTTTTTGTCAGGCCATTCACTGCATGCTTGGAACAACAATATGCATGTGAGGCAGCACCACCAACATACAAGCTTATGCTAGCAGTTGAAATTATGCCGAGGAAAACTCCGGTGACATTGATGCTAAGCACGCGCTCGAAATCCCCTTTTCATTGTCGATGATTCGCACTTTGTTCGGGTCAATTATGTCTGCGTTGTTGAACATGAAGTCTAGCTTTCCGTATGTGGCAACTCCTTTGTGTACGACGTTTTTTATTTGGGCTTCTTCTGTGACATAACAGTGGACGAACATGCAGTCCGATGGGCTGATGGATTCGCGGACTGAATGGCCCAGATCATCGTGGACATCTGCAATGATGACCTAGGCTGGTGCTGGACAAAGATTTTGGCTGTGCATTCTCCAATGCTGCTGGCCGCTCCGGTAATTAGTGTCACCTTTCCCTCTAGCCTGCATTCGGTTACAAAATAAATTACTTTTGAAAATTCAAAGTACATAATCTCCAAACAGTAGGATTTGTAGGATTTGCTATTGACAGAGTATTCGATTGATGAGGATCTATATTCCGTCATCTTAAAATTTTCATAATTTGCAATTTCTCCATCTAAAAGTAGGGTTATAAAACACACTTTGAAACTCAATTACTTTTTCATAAAGTTGATTCTAAACTTAACCAAGTTGACTAGCTACAACAACATGCTTTTTTTTATGCACACAAATTCAATTCTCTCTTCTTGCATTTTTAGTATATAACAGATGATGCAATTATTAGATCGAACGAACACATTGATTCCCATGGCCAAATTGAATCATGTTCTCAATGTCTCAACCAAATGGTGGGGGAACCAAATATTTGCCCTAGCTAGCTTAGCGTGTACACATAAATTTATAGCTTGGACAAATTAAGGAGATGAAATGACTACCGCGCTCTTTTTTCACTTCATGTACTCCTCCTTATTTTTAGTAATTGGATTGAATAACTAAAAACCTACACCATCATGTTGAGGAAACTAGATTGTTTCTATCATGAGAACTTTTGTTTGGTAATTTGGTTGCTAGCTAGAATGAGTAAAGAGGTTGCAGTTTGTAAGTTAATTAGCCAAAAAAAAAAAGTAAAACTTGATTAATCATAGAAACAGATTAACCAGAAAAGGTACACACGTATAGGCACAGACAGATGACAAAAAAACTTTGATGCTCTGCTGAGTTGCTAACCTTCTCGTACAGCATAGAATACTGAGGAGAATGCCATTGCTCACAGAAAGAGACAGAGAGAGAGACAGAGAGAGAGAGAGAGAGTTCTCTGTTGACTATTGTTCAATTACTATTTTCTTTTAACTATTTCTCTAATACTTTCTCAATCTTCTCCGATATAATTTTCTTTTAACTATTGTTCAATTACTATTTGCAACTCCCTTTGAAACATTCGTTTAATATGTCCATTATTTCTTATGAAAGGAAATCGTCAAAAGTAAACAGGATAATGGATTGATTTGATTTAACTAGTCTTATGGTTCGGTTCGGTTTGATTTTTTAACTTTAACTTTCTTTGTCAACATGATTTTTTTTTCGCATTCATTGATTTAGCGGATTTTTGCCTACCCCAAACATCAGTCGCATCTCTAGGCATTGTAATGGAGTTTCTCATCTTGCCAAGTTTGCACTCACTATCGACTATACTTTAATTTGGTTTGAGAATCCTCTTGATTCTATACATGATGCCTTTCTCCAGATAATGGTTGACTGTTTTTGCCATCTATTGAACTCTTTTCCAATTCCGAAGTTTTGTTCCATGTGGTTTTCTTCTAAAGTGAGGCCACTTATTCAAGCCGTCCTTTATATTATCGGATGAATGTTAATAAGTTATCATTTCACCCTCAAACAAACGAAAGTTGTCATCGATAAACACAAATAAATTAGAATTTATATTAGAAATAACCAAATATAAACACAGCGACACGTGATGTTAAATCTATTAACACATCATTAACCCGAACCAAGGTATAAAATATCGATGATATCAGAAATATCGGTAGTCCAAAAACATGAAAATTTCGATGGAAATATCAGGATATTATCGATATCGATAAAAATTGAATAAAAACCACGGAAATTGTAAGAAAAACTTGGAAATTTTTATTGAAACTTTGCAGTATGTTTATTTAGTCAATTATCTATTAGTTTATCACACAAAAATTGGAAGGAAATGCATGCATGATGGATTTAACTGATTTAAGTTGATTATATAGCAAGCTGGCAAACATTGTGAGTGTAGAAAATATGTAGTAATTAATGAAAAAATTTTAAACACACCATAATCATTTATATATAATGAATTAGTACAATGGGAGGGGTTCGAATATTTTCGCATATTTTCATATTTTCACAAAAATATAAGTGATATGGTGGTGAAGTTGTTGAATGAGTAAAATGGGAGGGGTTCGAATCCCCTTGGATGCACAAGATTATTGATATTATCGCGATATTATTTTTAATATCGCGATATATTGATGATAATTGAGTGGATAAGTATGAAAATATTGTCACACGAAAAAAACAATATTATCGACGATATTTCGCCGATAATATCGATATTTTGATTCTTGACGTGAACTCATCTTTTTGTCTCAGCCGTCCAAAGTTCAAACAAGAAAGTCATTATCAAATTACGTAGTCACTAATTTGTGATTAGTATTTCTGCGTTTTTTGGTCTTTTTTTCCGGCCCACAGAAATATTTCGAGCCCTAGTAATTGACGGGCTAGACCGGACCAGAATCAACACAAATACAAAATTATGTTGGTTGGTTACTGAATAGTAAGACGTTCATGGAGTGGCTGCGGCTGTTGATATTGTTATTTACGTTGGCAAACCACGTACCGTCATGGGGTTCAGTGGTGGCCGGTTCCAGGTGGGATGTGAGTCAACTCACTCGGGAGCTGATGGACTCGGCGCGGGAGCCCGAGTTCTTTGATTGGCTGAAGAGGGTTAGGAGGACAATCCACGAGAACCCGGAGCTGGCCTTTGAGGAGGACGAGACGAGTCGACTCATCCGATCGGAACTCGACTCGCTCGAGATCGGGTACACGTGGCCGGTGGCGAAGACCGGGGTGGTGGCTTCGATTGGTTCGGGGTCGCAGCCATGGTTTGCTCTCAGGGCCGATATGGATGCTCTCCCGATTGAGGTTGGTCAAAGTTCGCTCCCTCTCCTTTGTCACGACTTTTTGACAAGTGTTAATTGCAGTTTGCACCATTCTAATCAAGTCAATAACATTTTGGTCCCGGATTTTTAAAATTTTACACTCTTGGCCCCTCTCGTTAGACTAAATGTTAACTTTATTCCTTCAACGTAGCACCCAGTTGACCCATCTTTGCTTGCATGGAGATCATGAGATTCATAATCAATGGAGTAACTAATTTTATATGAACAACAAATAAGAATTTTTCTAGATACGAGTAGTGACATATGCAGTATCAATTTAGTGTTCATGTAAGCAAAAAGTCGACCAACTAAGTGTCGTCTAAAAAGTTAGCAGACAGTTAATTTTTTTGGTCGATTGTACTAGTTAGTTGATAGCTCGACGGATGGAATGGCCATAAGTGTAACAATTTGTATCTTTATGGTAATAAGGTGCCAATTGTTAAAAGTCAGGGGCTAAACAGTTAGATACATTGAATCATAAGGGATTCCACACACCATTCTCTTCTTATGCACATTCATGTCCGTTTGTGTCACCTTGAATATTCTTTGATTTTGATCATTCTAAAGGCTAAAACTAAGGTGTGCAGGTAGGAAAATAGTGTTTGAAAATCACTTCATATTTTAATTTGACAGCACATTTATTGAATACAACATTAACAAAAAGAATGATGTTATTTCAATCACGTTTATTAACTACATTGCTTAGTACATGTCGGTCCAAAAAATCTGAGCCTAACGATCAAATGATCCGGACCATTGAAATTTGATCCAACGGCTACAAACAGAGATCCCTCTAAAGTTATAATAATTGTAGCCGTTGGATCAAATTTCAATGGCCCGAATCATTTGATCCTTGGGCTCAGTCCCTTTGTGTCCGGAAGGGATCCGGTCTGGTCCGTAGGCGTCATGGAAAAGTATTATTGTAAAAAAAAACAGATTAAATAGGGTTTCTTGTTTGTTAGGAAATGGTTGAGTGGGAGCATAAGAGCAAGAACCCTGGAAAAATGCATGCTTGTGGGCACGATGCTCATGTAACAATGCTGCTTGGAGCTGCTAAGTTACTTCAACGCAAAAGCAAAGAAATAAAGGTAAACACACATATGCTGAAATCTTTTCCATTACTCTTGTTTTTTTATCAGTTATACACATTGTTTACAATTTGCATTTGTTTTTACAATTTTGTAGGGCACAATCAAGCTTGTTTTTCAACCTGCCGAAGAGGGCCGTGGAGGGGCTTACCATATGATAAAAGAGGGTGCTCTTGATAACATTCAAGGCATTTTTGGGTTGCATATTTCAACGGAAATGCCTGTCGGAACCATTGGTTCGAGACCTGGTCCGATGCTTGCCGGTTCTGGTAGGTTTTTGGTCACAATTCATGGGAAAGGTGGACATGCTGCATCTCCACATTTGGCCACAGATCCGATTCTTGCTGCCTGCTCGGCCATCATTTCCCTCCAACAGATTGTATCTCGAGAAACAAACCCTCTAGAGTCCAGGGTATGTGTAATTACATGCATAATCTTCTCCTTAGTTTTCTAAATCATCGTCCTTGCAAACAGTCGGCCAAGTCGGAAGTTAGTTTAACTGTTGGACTAAATGATGATTATTTCCGCCAAATTTAGAAACAAAAAGTGTTCGTCTAGTTATTGAATAACAACTATAATAGTGTTTCCGTTTTGATAATCTTTAACTGGAGACTTAAGAAATACGCGGTGCGTATCACCTAAAAGGGTGCTCATTTCTTTTTCATTTCTGACCTATTACAGGTCGTAACTGTGGGGTTTGTTGATGGTGGCCAAGCAGGAAATGTAATCCCAGAGACGGTGACATTAAAAGGCACGTTTCGAAGCATGACTTCCGAAGGTCTATACTACCTTCAGCAAAGGATTAAAGAGGTATTATCTTAGGTCTAATTGAATTTAAACCACTATATAATTGTTCTACTTTAACAAAGAAGGGAAATAATTTTTCAGATTAACATGCAGTTTAAAAGCAGTTACTAGTTGGAATGTGATTGAAATTTTGCCGTTTTATGAAACTAGACAGTTTGACATGTTATGTTATCAAGCGTCAAAAGTCAAGACTCTGAGTTTAGACCATTGATTTAAATGTGTATGATGATTGGCAGGTTATAGAGATGCAAGCTTTGGTGCATCGGTGCACAGCAACAGTAGACTTCATGCTGGAAAAAATGAGGCCCTATCCTGCCATGGTTAATGATGAAGCAATGTACAAACATGCAAAGAGTGTTGGAGAAACTTTGCTCGGGGAACCGAATGTGAAGCTACTTCCAATGGCTATGGGAGCAGAGGACTTTAGCTTCTATACAGAAAAAATGGCTGCTGCATTCTTCATGATTGGGATGAAGAACGCGACGTTTGTATCGAAAACAGATTTGCATTCACCCTTCTTGGTGATTGATGAGGAGGTTCTTCCAATTGGAGCAGCCTTTCATGCCGCAGTTGCACTCTCATATTTGGATAATGTTGATGCTGTTGTGACGCATTAGGAGCTTTTGACCTATATCTATTCATAGTGAATAACTCATGTTGGAACTTGAAATGTTTATATCCATTTATAAAATGAAGATTATATTCCGCACTTTCTTTTTCTTCTCATGCATGATACATTTTTTTTTTTTTTTCTGTTCTTTTCTAGTCATTCGATTGAATAAATCAAATGGGAATTAAATGACAAAACCAAAGAAAATTTAAGTGCATAAATCACGTCACGTGGTTCGTATCTAATTGTATATAAGATGTAATCATAATGTTGTATTTGGTAAGGTGAACTAACATTTGTGCATCTAGTGGTTAAGGGTTATCAAAGGCAAGTGATGGATTGCTTTGGTGGTTAAGGACTTCTTCCAATACCACAACACCGCAACCACCAAAACCACAGGTTAATGCGTGACACTTACACCCTCAAGATGTCACTGTTGCGTTGCATATACCAATGACACAATGTTATGTGTTTTAACTTTCTCACATGGTATTGTATAATTATTTTGAGACATCACAGTGATATTCTGTTTAAATTATACAGAGTTGATCAAACCAACGTTAGATTAGTATGTGGAATCAGCCCCCAGTCAACCAGGGGAAAGCAAAAAGTTGTAAAATCTCATAAACTTTTCGTAGAAAGTGCTTTTTTTCTCAAATTTCCTGTGCATCTACTTATCCTATAATTTTACTAGTTCTAATCTTTGTTTGCTCCTAGTTGTTTACATGTGCAATGGTCTTCCCCCTTCTGAACCGCACATGCAGAAAACCCTTCACACAAATTCCCTTAAATTATTAGGCACCTCCTGCCTTCATTATTCCCTAATCTTATATATTTAACTGAAAGGCTCTCCCCTAACCATATCCACTAGATTTAAATTAGCACATAAAATAAACTATGACAATATTCTTTGACCAACTAAAAGCGACCCTGGACTATTAATTAAAATTTCTAAGGGTTCTAATTACAGTCAAAGTTCACTGAATTTGGAGTGATTGTTAGGCATTACCGGTTTTTTTTTACTTCAGATCGAGTGTATATAACTACGTTTTACGTGAAGAGAAGGACACATAATTGTAAACAACCGGTTATACCGCAAAATTATTTGTTGGCTAGTGGTACATGTTATCCAAGATTGATCCGGAAGCAAAATTTCCCTTGAAACACACAAAACGTTGTAAAATTACTGTATAAAAAAAAAAAAAAAAAACAGGAAATAAGGTAAAGACAGATTACAATTAGCAAAAGGGAAAGAGAATTACAAAGGGCCAAAAAACAGAAGCAAATATATAATGTTTCTATATAATTGAGACATAAATGCTAGAAGCTTTTGTACAGGGCAAGCTCACTAGATTGCCACAGCTTTCTTCGAAAAATCTACAAAACCAGCTTCTTAAGCGCGGATGGCGTTGGTGCAGCGCAAAATAAGCAGCAATTACTGCAACTTAGCAGCTCCTGGTGATAACAAGCAAAAAGCATCGATGGGCCAAAACACTTCTTCTCATCATTGAAATCGCTTTCCTCAAGCATGGCCTTTTATACCGCTACCCTGTATTTGATTATTCAAAGGCATTGGCAAAAAAGAGAAATTTTCACCGTTTATACCTTCTGCCATTCTGGCCTTCACCTCTCACTTCCGCCAAGTTTGACTTTGAACCACTTCCTTGCGCGCTGGGAGGCCTATCTTGGAATGTATTGGTAGGATCCCGTGAAGGCCACGGCTGCCCCCATTGCCGTGTGGGACTAGCGTGAACTCTAGCAGGTCCAAGCCTTGAACCAGACAACATTTGGTCCCTAAGACCCTTTGATGATTTATATCCTTGCATTTCCTCTGCACATCCTTTTCCTTGCCGTTCCCTTTGCCTCTCCAGTTCAGGAAACCTCTCCCAATCTATCCCGTCTCCTGAATTTTGGAGCCTTTCAGTTTGCATGCCCCATTCCACTCCATCTGATATGCTTCTTTGCAAAGAAGTGCTTCTTCTTGGTGGCTTCCCAGAAGTAGACTTCCTCCCTTTGATTTCTTCAACATCAGGTGCTGCCCACCTTGGATCACGAGTGGCTGCAGAATTGTGATTCAAGTTGTAGCTTTTGCTGTTGTTGCCCATACTTAACTCTATGGAATGAAGATCACTTTCAGCAGAATCCTCTTCACATTCTACTCCGTCTTCAACTTCTCCTTCATCCTCATCTTTTTCTTCATCCTGACGGGAACCAAGATGAGCTCTACTTAGATACGCAGAAATTTCTTCGTCATTCAGATGAGTAGAACCGCGTCCTTTTTCTTTGGTTGTCTTACTTCCCATGAAGGCTTCAAGTTGACTCCTCAACATATCAACAGCTGCATTCTTCTCTTCAAGATGATGTTTTGCCTCAGAGAGTTTCACTTGAGCTCTCTCCTCACGTAACACGTCAGCAAACTGCATCATCTCCCTTTCCTTCTCAACCTCATCACGAACTTTTGCAGATTCCCTCTTCATTTCCTCTGCTTCATCTTTATCTTCAGTCATATCCCTGGCTAATTCATCACATACTTGTTCCATGATCTCTCTTGTTCTCTTCTCACTTTCAAGTTCTTTTGCCTTATTAACAAGAGAGGCTTTTGTCTCCGCCAGTTCTTTCCCGAGTTTCTTGTTCAGGCTTTCGAACCTCCTCCTCAGTTTCCTCTCTACCTCAAGTTCTCCTGCAACGGCCTCAATGGCAGCCTCAACAACTTTATGCTCCTTGCTTTTCCAAGCTGCCTTTTCTTCAGCAAAACACTTCATGAGGTAGTTGATCTCATTCTGGTCTGAGCGTTGTTCTTGGATAAGCTGATTGACCTGTAAACGAGCCCTCTCCAGCTCAGCATGCAAGGCTGAGATAAGGGCCACGCTTGTCGAAGGTCGATCTTCATTACCCCAAACACGGTTGATAATTTTCAGTAGCTCTTTAGATGTGGTCAAAGCATTACTAACATCCTTCAAACGTGTCTTGGCTCCAGCAGTAGAAGCAGTAGGCGTCTGAGCTCGAGATCTAGTCTCAACCTGTATGACAACAAGATGAGAAAAAATAGTATCGTACACATATAACAAATCATACAGTTGAAATTCCAATAAACAATCATCTGATTCGAATTAACAAAAGTTAAAATCCACATATATTATAACTTCAAATGAGCAAGAGTGAGGCACACTCATTCCTGCTAATAAAGTAGATCACTGACTCACCTCCATCAAACTGCCATTGCCATGAGAATCCAACATTCCAGAATGGTGGTCTGTGATCCTGAGCCGCCTCTGCGAAATGGGCGACGCCCTTCTATGAAAACTACCCGTTCCAGACCGATCCATCCTCTACAAAACGAAAACAACACGTAGCACGAAAATATTACAGTCAATCTCTCCACCAACATGCCTAACTTATGCTGACCACTATCAAAAAAATCAGAAGGATCGAATGTACTATAAATTTATCACAAGGCTTTCAAATGAGACAGATATAAAACTCCAAATTTACCAAAACGTTACAATCAACCGGCTATCAAACAAGAAGATCGAATTGCCGCAAGCACGATGAGAAAAAGACAGTATGCTGAGACAAGAAATCTCAAAAAAGCTACTTAAAAACTGAAACTTTAAATTAAACCCAAGCTACATTTTCCATCAAAATTCCCGCAAGTTTTCTCAGCAACCAAACAGAACTAGAAACAAAGAGAAAACCCACCTCGGAAACGGGACTATGAGATGGATCGGAGAGATGGGGTGGCAGAGAACCGGAGTGCGCCGATCTCGGGATCCTCTCCCTCTCTCTGGCTTTACGATTACTCGCCTCCATCTTCCTCAGCCGCCTCTCGTCCGACCCTTCCTTCACTCTCGGAGACATGTCATTCATTTCCCAGAGCGTGGCGGCGAGCTTCCTCGCCGACACGGGTTGCTGCTGCTGCTGCTTGGACCTGGCGCCGCCGCTCTGGGAGTAGTTGGGGGAGTCCATGGCGCGCAATGCGGAGGCCGTCGGGGACCTGGAGCTCATGAGCTTCCACGTGGGCACGGGCGTACTGGATCCGCCCCTCTTCCCAACGAGTATCGCCCGCTTGAATCTGTAGTTCTGGATGATCGACGACGACGAAGACGCCGACGACGAACACCCCCGCTTCCGGATTTTTCCGGGGATCATCATGTCCATCGCCAAATTGCTGTTCTGCCTCGGCATTTTCAAAAAAATATCAGAAGAAAAAGAAATTGGAAATTTGGGAGATTTGGGCTCAGGGGATGCTGAAACGCACAGTTCTGTTCATGGCGGAAACCCTAGAAGTTTTAGAGAGAGAAAAAGAGAGGGGGAAGGGAGGAGAGAGAGAGAGAGAGAGAGAGAGAGAGAGGTTTTGATGGTGCCCACTAAGGAGTACAGACTGTTAAGCTTGTGCAGGGGACTTTGTCTAAAGAGGTAAAGGGAAGAAGGAGGAAGGCGGGAATGATTGCGTGAGGCCGGGATCAGGTGAGACTAAAAGCGCGGCGAGCAATTATTGGGCGGCGGTGATTCGGCTTTTCCATTGGGGTTTAGTGTCTTGACGAATCGTGTGGTTGTGGCTTGGCTTCTGCTTGGGGATTTGCGGTGCTTTTACGTGAGGGATTAAATAACGATTGTTTTCAAAATTTGAAGTGTATTTAGCGAAAATTGGGTGGATTTTTGGATTTTTAGCTTTTTACGCATTTTGTTTAATCATAATCGTTGTTTTTATTAGATTTATTCAATTTAATAGTTAAAAATAAATATAACCAATGAGAAAAACAGGTTTTTTTGTTTTTGTACTCCAATGAAAAAGTTTAATGACAAGAGTATAACGGAGTCATGAAAAAAATAAAATTGAGATAATTATATTATAAACACCGAACTTCTTTGTAAGTTCGTACATTGAAATTGAACAAAAATAATCATAGTTTAAAATTAGAGCTATGAAAATTGTCTTTCAAGATAAATTCCTCATCTATTCCAAATATCATGCAAAATGATTGCTTTCATAATAGTACTACTGTAAAACTTTTTTCGTATGGGAAAATCATATGCCGTCGCAATGGCTAAAATAGTCAACAAAAACAAAAAAGCTTTGTTCCATCAAATGAGTCGGCTGTATAAATCACCAATTTACAATTATATTTTCAAAATTTGATAGATGTTATTTATACTTTAAATATGTCGTCCATATTTTAAGTTGCATCAATTCAACAATTGGTGTTGCTTTCTGTTCATTTTAGTTCATTCTAGTTAAACTATTAAAGCATTACTGTACTTCAATTATTTAGATGATAAGACTAATTGAATAGGGATTCAACATGAAAAAGGGAAAGGAATCATCTCCAGATCCCTTCCTCCTAATCCACCAAGTCTGGGGATCCAGGCTGTTGAAATTTGATCTAACGGCTAGAGTTATTATAACTTTTAAAATAGGCCCCTGTTTGTAGCCGTTTGATCAAATTTCAACGGCCCAGATCCCCGAACTTGGTGGATTAGGAGGAAGGGATCTGGAGAGGATCCATTTCCATGAAAAAGTATCACAAGATCAAAAGTTAAGGGACATGACAACTTTGTCATTTAGTACTACAGTTTAGTGGTATTACTCTTTATTATTTAGTTGTATGTAAGAGCTCTTAAATTCGATTCTCATCAAAGACGAATTCAAACCAAATTATCATGAGGCTTAACCAACTTATCCACCTCTTCATATATATAGAGAAATGTTAAGGAGACTCTTAAAAGTGAGACTATCCAAGGACTCTCCACCACATCATGTTATTTGCACAATTCCCGTGCTAATATTATAAAATATTATGCAAAAAATATAAAGTGGTGGAGAATCTCACTTTTGAAAGAATCTTCTTAACGTTTCTCATATAAAATATGCATGTATATGTTGGAAAATATTAGTATTTAGGTTTATTTTAGTATTTGGGTTTTGCTTGTTAGTTTAGGATTTAGGCCTAACCCATCCCAGTTAGGGTTTCTTAGGTTTGGTTCTTTATAAATATAGTTTGTAATTTAGTTTAAGAAACATGTTAGTCACGGTGTAGTCTCTTGGGATTCTGTAGCCGTTTCGGCATTTCTCGTTTGTTTAATAATATTCTATTTTGTTAGTCTTGTTCGTTGCGCACTCTGATATTTAACTTGGTATCATAGTAGGTTTGATCATTCGGGATCAATCTGCTTGGGTTTGGTATCAATTTGTTGGTTGATCTAGTTTAGGTTTGTGAAAATTGTAGTGGTTTGTTCTTCGTTGTAGTCCAAAAAAAAAAGGTTGTTCATTCGTTTTTGTCTCATACTCCACTATCTGATTTGCACCCACACAACTGGTCTGATTAAACTGCACCTAGTCTACATCCCGCACTGTTTCCCTATCTGGATCCATCTCCACCGTCGTAACCACATACCTGCACCGACCGCATCGCCGCCACTCTGGTCTATATCTCACCAGCCGCATCACCACACCGCTTCTTGCACTACCTATGATCTGACCCACACCCTCTGCACCCCGTGCGTTTTGCACTAAAGTTCCTGCACTTGTGCGCACAGAAAGGAAAAAGAGGACAAAGGAGAAAAGAAGAAGAAAAAAAGGAAGGAGAACATAAGAAAAAAAGAAAAAAAGGCTCACACGGGCAAGGGAAAAAAATTTGGTTAGAAGTCTTTGGGGCCCACTTATTGTTTGAAGTTGTTGTTGGGCCTGGTTTGTTTAGAGGCCACAGTGAGTTTGTTGATGCTATTTGGCTTGTCTGTTGTTGCTCATCACAACGATCGCTCGAGCGTTTAGACTGGTAACCACTTGAGTGACATTGTGAAAGTTGGGTTTTTTGCTTGTCTATTCAGGTTTGTTCGGAAGTTCGAAATTGGCACTGGGAAAGTTTGCACTAGCATTGGTATTGGTCTTCCACTGGCATTGGCATGGAATTTTGCACTGGCATTGGAATCTTGCATTGGCACTGGAATTTGGAATCTTGCACTTGCACCGATGGAATTTCGTATTGAAATTGGCATCGGAAATTAGCATAATAAAGCTTGAATCCGCATCTGCTTGTTGGCAAACTCATGTCGTTTACCGCCATAAGTTTGACAAGGAGTGTTGGAAAATATTAGTATTTAGGTTTATTTTAGTATTTGGGTTTTGCTTGTTAGTTTAGGATTTGGGTATAGCTCATCCCAGTTAGGGTTTCTTAGGTTTAGTTCTCTATAAGTATAGTTTGTAATTTAGTTTAAGAAACATGTTAGTCACGATGTAGTCTCTTGGGATTATGTAGCCGTTTCGGCATTCTTGTTTGTTTAATAATATTCTATTTTGTTAGTCTTGTTCGTTACGCACTCTGATATTCAACTGTATCAACCTTAGGCTAACCCTTAACAGCATCCCCAATGGGGGCTTTATCCTCCTTAAGGCTACCACATTTGTAGCTCTAACAAAAAATTTCATCTCCAATGGGCCGAAAAATAGGGGTACTTCCACCACATGAACTAGCACTTCAATCTTTGGATAGCAAAAAGTTAGGCTACAGCTAGCCCTAAAAAGTAGGGAGATCCACACCAAATTAACGCCCAATCTTGGTTTCTTTTTTTTTCTTTTTTTTTTTAGTTTAGAAATGGGTGACCCCCATTTTTAATTCTAAAATATGATTTTAAAGGTTTATTTTTCAACCATTTAGGATTTTAGGTTCATTTTCAACCGTTTGTTTGCTTAAGAAAACATATAGAAACCACGACTATTTTTTGTGTGATTGATTAGGAAAAAATTGTGTGCTTTGTGTTTAATTTTCTAGGTTGAAAAATTAAAAAGTAATGAAATTTCACATTGGTAGTTTAGAGACCTAAACTGAAAATATAAACAAATAACATTACTAAATTGTGATAAGATAATGCAATCCAATGGTTGTTATGAAATGAAAATCTTGTTTGATTTCGGATAATGTGTTAATCAGATAAATAAATCAACAGATGAGATTGAGATAAGATAATCAAATCCAATGGTTGTTATGAAATGAAATCTTATCTTGTCTGATTTCATAGAAGCAAACCAACGGATGAGATTCAGATAAAAGAGCCTACAATAGTGCATAAGTGATGAAACCTAACTTTGTTAGAATTTGAATTTTTTTAGGTTAAAAAGTTCATAAATTAAAATTTAAGATAACACGTCCAAAAATCAAGTTAAGAAAAGTTAAGACAAATATAAATTTACCGCGTAATCAAATTACTACATAAATAATATATGTATAGAGCCCAGATGATTTATAGCACCTTATTGAGAAAGATTCTTTTTTAAAGCCCCAAATATTCCTCGATACTCTAAATTAGGTTATATCCACCATTTTTCTAATCCCATATAGAGCTCCTCATTGGGAATGCTCTAAGCAAGGGCAGAGGTACATTTGGCCTTTGACTGGGATGTAGCCCAATATTGTGGTCATTAGAAAAATGGAACTTTAACGAAAAACTCTCGGTACTGTTCACTTTAACGAAAAACCACATTTTTACACTAAAAAGTCAATCCTGCTACTATTCACTTTACCCTTTATTTTGTTCTTATCGTTAAAATTCAAAGTTTTTAAGCCTTTTTCACTCATTTTCCTTTAAAAAAACCATCTCAACTGTCACAGAAAGTAAATAAATTTATAAAAACTTATAAGAAATTGGACCACGACACCTAATTTTAGGAAGGAATAACTTTTTTTTAATTGAAAATTATCCCAGCCACGTCTAAATAAAGCAACCCACTCATTGTCTCATTGTATCTTTCTAGTCTTCAGCCACCATAACAGTACTATTATTCAAAGTGAATAAAACATTCACTAGCTAAACCAATAAAATTAAAAGGAAAATTGTTAGAGATCCTAATCCTAACACATAAATAACTTGTTCTAATAACTGTGTTAGAATTCAACAAACAATCAATTGACGGTAAACAAAGACGATTTAAACTAGTTATCTTGATGTGGCAAACCTTGGCGTTCGTTAAAAACAGAGCCTGCATTCTATTTTTCTGCAGCTACAGTCTAATGCTAAAAGGTTACTCGTACTATATAATATATTTGTAGAGCTTCAAATCAATTAGATTTTGCATACCAATGCCATATACATAGACTTGTCTGTCGTGTATTGTCCAACATTTTTCTTGCTTCAAAATTGTTCTCTTTCTAGATTAGGAGACCCAAGTTTGTCGATGATGTTTCTCCTTTCTAATGAAAACAACTTACATGAAACAGAATTATTATTACGTAATGTCTTAATTCAATAAAATATTGTTATGTATAGAAAAACTTACACATAACAATGAATTATTGGACAAAAAATATCACGTGACGATAAATCTGTTTCATGTAAATCATTCTCTTTCTCAATGGGACTTTTGGTTTACATTCATGAGGGGAAAAGAGATGCAAACCAGCTACATCCCACTATGCTATGTGGTTTCTGTCTCAATATATAAGAAATCCCTTGACCGTTAGATCTTTGGTCAATGATTAAATAACCAGAAGACGACGGCTTAAAATTCTGCTATATAAAATATGTCGGGACAAACCTTCTTTTCCTTTCTCTCCTTTGCTCCCTCTCCTCTTTTCCAACTCATAATAATGAATTAGATATCCGAGTATTGAACATACCTTTTTCGGATCTAGTTTTTGGTGTGGGTGCTATTTTAATTTTGGGGTGCTGGCTTCCCTAGGGGATGAGCGGTGGCAGTGGCAGTTTGAGTTCTACTGCTTGAGTGGAGAGTTTTTTTTAAAACAAAAAAAACTAGTGAAAATGACTTGAAAATTTTGAGTTTTAATGAAAATGACAAAATAAAGTGTAAAGTGAATAGTACTTTTTAGTGTAAAAATGTGGTTTTTCGTTAAAGTGAACAATACATGAAGTTTTTCGTTAAATTCCTTTTTTTTATTGTTTGTTTTTGCTACCTACGGCCTAAGTTTGTGTGGGTATTACATTGTATCTTGGGTTGTAGCTTTTCTTCGGCTCATTTTTTCCTATTATCTCTCTTTGTTTATTTAGGGGGCGTTTGTTTGGCCTCGTTAACTGGGACTGGACCGGACTAGACTGTAGTCCCATGTTTGGTTTGTATTGGGACTAAGTTAAATGGGACTAAAGGGGACTCGCGTGGATTACCGGCCTCACTAGGAGTTCTTAGCGAGACCCTCCACAAACCACAGGTCTCGCTAAGACCATCTCCGCTTAACCCCTTTCGCTTCGTCTTCTCCGCTCCCGCATCCATTTTCATCTTCTTCCTCATCTCTGCTTCGCCCCTTTACGAGTTCTGGGCGACGTTCTTTTGGATCTCGAAGGAATTTGCTTCGATTTGCAGATCGTTGGGAGGAAATGGGCATCGTGGCGGCAATTTGCTTCGAGCGTCGTCGTGACCGCCATGTATGCCAAGCCCTTGCAAGCTTCAATTCCCAAAGCTTCAGCCCACAACGCATCAAGGCCTCCAATACCCACTTCCGATTTGGTCTCCCCCACCATTTCTAACATGCTGATATTTTTTTCCCAATCAAATCCTTGAAGAAAACTGCTCCATCCTCTCCAAGTTTCTTATTCTTCTGCAACCTCTCCCATCAGGTAAAGACAATTGCTTTTTTTTTTCCTCAATTTTTTTTTTCACATGGGTTTGCTTGGTGCTATGTTGTTGTTGATTAGCGTCATCAAACTCTGGCAAGATCACTCACCAGTCCAAACCACCTCCAATCTCTCTATCTCTCTCCTCACCATGAGCCCAGAACCACAAATGAGACCTCATATTCGACCTTCAATCGGAGAACCCACGAGCTCTGTTTTCAATTTGAGAGAACTCCGGTGATTTAAAGTTTTCAAATCGAATTTCTGGTCCTGATACAAGTGAGCTTGAAGGATTTATTTTTTTTGGGATTTGATTTTCCTTATGAAGGATTATAACTATGGAGGGTTTGTAGAAGTTGATTGGGTTCTGGGTTTGGGTGCTTTGCGTTCTTCCTCTCCTTGTGTTTTTTTTTTTTTTTTTTTTTACTTTATTTGTTCTGTTCTTTGAAGTTTCAGAAGATTTGATGAATTCTGTTAATTCGTTGCATTTGGTTTGTGAAGGGATACCATTTAGTTCTGATCAAATTGAATGATTTCTTGATTCTACAAATGGAGTCGTTGGTCAAATTTTGAAGGATTTCAATTAGTTCTGATTTTTCTGGGATATCAAATTGAACGATTTCTGATTTTTCTGGAATTTGGGATAAGCATTTGTTATTGGAAGTTATGCAGTTTCCAACGTGCAGAGGAGCACCAACAATTTGTGAAGAATATGCCATTTTTTCATATTGATATTTTTAATAGAGATAAATTAAAATATAATGATTATTGTTATGAGTAGTCCAGCTTTTTAGTCCGACACTGCACCAAACGCTTCACTAAATTAGTCCAGCTTAGTCTAGTCTAAGACAGTCCAGCTTAGTCTCTGAAGCTAGTCCAGTCCGAGATAATCCGGTGCAACAAACGCATCCTTAAGGTTTTGTGTTTTGTTTTTTGGTCAAAGGTTTTGTGTTTTGTTTGGACTTAAACCATCCATCACAGAGTGTATTTTTCCATGATCTTTAGTGAAGTTTACTTTCTGACAAGACAGGGGAGGGAAATATATGCAGTGAAGGACAAGTAAACCTAGGTTTCTGTTTCTGTGTGATTTCTGATTAGGAAATTAAAATCTAGACAACAACCCAACCAAACACATCTACACCAACTCAAAGTCTAAAAACATCCATATAAATCAAAGTTCAAAGGACTTAACAGTAGCAGGTGAAACAACCAATCACTCCCTGAATTACAAGTTAGTAACTTCTCTGCCCACCATTCCGTATATTACATTTTGTTGTAGGGGTCTCAAATCTATCAAAAACTATTCAATAGACCCAAATCGAACACCGAAGCTCAATTCGATCAGCTCAAAGTATTAGATTTTGCACTTACAAACTTTATATCTATGATCAGTATGAGTATTCGATAATTCGCAACTTACAAATTAAACAACTGAAATTTGCCAATTTAACAACTGATATTCAATCTTTTCAATCATATATTGAACATAAATTTTCAAAGATTTTAAGGTTTTAATTTGTAGGTTATTTTATCATATTATTATTAAAGAGAACTGTTACTAGCATTTAAAAAATCTCATTCTATACTCTTCACAAGTGTATTATTTTATTTAATTATAGAAAGTTTGGAGTGCGAAATGAGATTTTTGGAGTGCCAATAACAATTCCCTTATTAAAACTTAGAGAACTTTATTTAGTTACCATATTACTCTTACTAACATGAAGAGTTATAAAACAACATAAAAAAATGTTATTTTTACCATTTATTTATACAATTTCTCTAATGTAGATGAGATCCATATGTGTTTGTAAAGGAGGAGCCTCCTCATTTTTTCCCATACTCTTTCATCCTATTCTTGTTTATGTGCTCACGGTTAAATCACGTCAATATTTTATGTTAATTTTTTTTATAGAGATAATAAGACAAAAAAACGTGGCTTAACCGTGACCACACAAACAGAAGAATAATAGAAGTGTAAGGGAAAAAATGAGAAGAGAATCCTTGTCTGTTTGTAAATCCAATATCTATTAAAAAAATAATACAAACAAATGATAAGTATCCGAGGGGTTGTATCTTGCCTAATGTATAGTGTTTGAGAAAAGACATTGAAAACTACGAGCACCTCGACACCAATCCAAACCCCCACAAATCAAACATTTAATCACAGCAGGTAAAACCCATCGCCCTGAATTACACGTTCGTAACTTCTCTGTCCACCCCTCTCTATGTTTTTTTAGGCTAAATTGGATTAGGAGGAGGATTCTCTTCTTCTTTTTTATCCATATACTTTCCTCATTCTTCTAGGTCACGGTTAAGCAACGTCTTTTTGTCTTATTATTTCTATAAAAAAATCAATATAAAATGTTAACATAGCTTAACCGTGATCACACAAACAGGAGGAGGATGAAAGTGTATGGGAAAAAAGGAGAAGAGAATCCTCCTCCATTGGATTAATAGTCCCCGTGGTAAAAAAATTCGGATTTAAACCCTCATGGTGAATTCCGTTATGATTTAAGCTCAAAATTAACATTTATGTGAACTTTCTGTTAATCCAAAATTAACAATCCCATCCTTCCTTCAAAGATTTCATTGGATTTTAAATTTTCTGGTCCAAAGCAGTGTCACTTTTTGTGTTCTCTGGGTTAATTCAATCCGAGCGAGTTTTTGAATTTCAGCTCTTTCTCTGAGTAGGATACCCAGAAGAAAAAAAAGGAGCTTTCTTTACTGTAAAACCAGAAAAAGGAGCTTGCTTTCATGCTCAGGTGGCATCTGCGGCCGAGACTTGATCTGGGTTGTGAAGTTTCAAGCTTTTGGCTCCAATCCCTTGTAATTTATTAACCTTTAGATTTTGTAAAGTTTGAGTAAGTTTATATTTACCACCCAAATTGCGGTTCTTTCTTATTTTTACAAATCCTGAAGCTTCTTTTACTGCAGAGAGGCTCCAACCACACCATCCTCAATCTGTAAGTCAGTTTTTACAACCCAATATTTCGTTTTTCAGTATTTGAATGGAATCGAAGCATGGATCAACAAATTCATAGCCTTGGATGAATGAGTTTTTTTCTCTTTTGGTTATGAAGGTTGAATGGGTTAACAGATGAGATGAGGAAGATGTTAATTTTGGATTTAAATCTTAATGAAGTTCACCACGAGAGTTTAAATCCGAATTTTTTTTTTCACTACGAAAGTTATCTTCTAATTATCCTCTCACCATGGGACCATTAATCTAATTTATCCTTTCTTTTATTTGGGTCTCATTTCTCAATTTTTTTTCTAACAAAAAGTAGTCAATATTCCAACATACAAAAATCTAATCAACTTTCCATGATTTTTATCCATGACAGCCCACCTTCTCTGGCAGTTGGCACTATTCTTTAGAAAGCTGCAAACTTTGGACATTTCTCAGCTTCTCCACACGATTCTCTCTCTCTCTCTCTCTGAGTTGCCAAAGCTTCACCACACACTTGCAAAAATTCCAATTCTTTCTGCAAAACGCAGAACCCACAAACATGAAGATAACAAAACTCAAAGATTCCTCACTATTTCTATGGTTTTCTTTCTTCTGTTTGTTGCTGTCTCCTTCCACTTCCTTTGCCAGAACCACACTTCCTGCTAGGTTTCCATCTTCTCTCGTTTCCCCTGAAAAGCTCTCATCACTTTCTTCTTCTGAAAAAAACCAACTTTACAGAACCAGATACTTCACCCAAATACTTGACCATTTCAATTTCTACCCCAAAAGCTACCAAACCTTCCAACAAAGGTATTTGATCAACGACACGCATTGGGGAGGAGCCAAGAGCAATGCTCCGATCTTTGTTTACACAGGAAATGAAGGAAATATAGAATGGTTTGCACAAAACACTGGCTTTTTGTATGAGACAGCTCCCCACTTCAAAGCCCTCATCGTTTTCATTGAGGTAGGATTTTGTTTCCAAATTTAGATTTTAAAGAGATAATCCTCTTTTTAATTCAGTTGGTTAAGGTCGTTTGTCCTTGTATCTGAAGTCCTCAATTCGATATATTTATCCTATGCATTGGAAAATAAAAGAAGATATAAGGCTCATTTTTTAGATATCTAACATATTTTATTGTCAGACAATAGATACAGTTCGTTTAATTACTAATAATTTGATCACATAACACGATGGATACAGTTTGTCTTATTGATATTTTTTTACTAATAATTTGAATCCGGATTCTCGTTGGGTTCTCTTTATGAGGATTCTGGAGATACGTTAATCATATTCATTCATCGTACAACGTGTGGTCAAAAATTATTTTAATATTTTTATTTAAAATTAAATACAAACAGTATTTGAAAAAAATTGACCGCAAGATATACAATGAACGGACACGATTCATAAATTTCTAAGATCCTCACCAAAGTAATCCAGAGGTGATCCTATGGGTAATAATTTGACCACATAACACGTCATATTGTCTGACAAGATAACGTATTTTAGTTCTTGGGTATAATTTGCGATGGCTTTGGATCCTCACCGGATCCCCTTCCTGGGGATCATAAAAATCAACGTATGTGGATCGTTGGTTAAAAATCATGCAGTTCTAATTAAATGTTTTTATATTTATAAAAGTAAAGTAGTTTCGTTTTACGTAAAAAATATAAAAAAATAAAAAATTTTGGTCGCACAATATTTTATCAACGATCCTCGTGCATGGATCCCTAGGATCCCAAGGGGGATCCGGCGAGGATCCAAATCCATTTGCGATGACCACATTGCATTGCAGCATAGATTCTATGGGAAGTCTATACCCTATGGGGGAAACAAGGAGGTAGCTTACAGCAATGCAACCACACTTGGATATTTGAGTTCAACACAGGCACTGGCAGATTATGCTTCCTTAATCATTGATTTGAAGAAAAATTTATCAGCAACTGACTCTCCTGTGGTGGTCTTCGGAGGTTCCTATGGAGGAAGTATGTCAATAATTAAATAATCCTTCTTTCCTAATGTGTATGATTTGCAGTTGATTAAACAGCTGGCATGGGATTAGGGAGTTAATTAGTGAGTGTCAAATTTAATCCAAGTTGTTAATTAAAAATGCAGTGCTGGCAGCATGGTTTAGGTTGAAGTATCCGCACGTTACAATTGGAGCCTTGGCATCATCGGCTCCCATCCTCAATTTTGAGAATATTACATCTCCATACAGCTTCAGCAACATCGTCACTCAAGACTTTAGGGTCCTCTCTCTCTCTCTCTCTCTCTCTCTCTCTCTCTCTCTCTCTCTCTCTCTCTCTCTCTCTCTCAACATAAACATATACATAGGTAAATTCAGAAAAGTAGTCAAGTTTAGAGACATGTTAAAACTTTTAGTCCATTTTTTTAACGTTTAATATGTTACTTTGAGGGGTTTGAGCATTGTTCAAGGGATCTCGAGGGAGTTTGAGCATTGCTCGAGAGGTCCGGAGAGGGCTTGAATGGCTATATTTCTTAATTATCCTAAATTAATACGCTAAAAGTTTAGTTTTCGAAACTTGTTACGTGTCAGTTCGTAAGTCAGAATTATTAATGGGGCCGACTATTTACAATTTTAAATGATTGCGTGGTCTGGCAATCGAATATTTTCTAATTTAGGCGATTCCATACTAATCAAGCATTCAAGCTACAATGTGTGTTCCAACAAAAATGGAAAACAGAAAGATACAATTAATGTATGTGTTTAGAGAAAGAGATGTTAATTAGCATATTCCAGATTTGTAATTACAGCCTACAAAGCTCATGCATCATAATTTATTTTAAGAAACTTTCCTGAATAATTATTTTATTGTTTGAATTGTGTATTGATAATTTTAGAGTGAGAGTGAAAATTGCTACAAAGTGATCAAAGGCTCATGGGAACAGATCGAAGGCACAGCAGATCAACCTGGAGGGCTCGAACTGCTCCGAAATTCATTTAAAATATGCAAGTATGATCCATAATATTAACAAAATTAACAAAGGTATAAATAAATCTTTATGAAAAAAGACCCTACATATTCATTAAAATTTTCTTTTATTTTATATTTCAGGAATTATATTAGTGCAGATAATCTTGAAGGTTGGCTTCGTACCGCCTTCACTTACACAGCAATGACGGATTATCCTACTCCCTCCAATTTCCTTAGTCCCTTGCCAGCATTTCCAGTCAAACAGGTAAAACAAATAATCACAAAATATATTTCTTTTTGTATTGTGAAATGATTTTTCACGCAAACATTTTTCTCTGTTTGCATATTCCGATTTATTTATGTCCTGTTATTTGTATTGATTTTTAATTTAAGAGTGCTACTAAGTTCACCTTATTATAATATTATTTATTTCCCCACCTAACCAATATTTCCACTCCCAATAAAAAAAACCTTCTGCTTTATGAATATCAACTTTGGTAAGCTTTTTATGTTTCCTTAGGCTCTTATCTCTGTCTTTTTTGTCAATTTTGTCCGCCAAATCAGAAAACCCACCTGAAGAGTACATAAATTGGTTTTCCTTCTAATGCCGACAAACCAAAAAGTTTTAATTTGTTCCACTTTTCTCACTACTTGCATCTTATCAGGAATCATTTCTTAAATTCAAAAATTGCATATTATCTTTGCTAAACCGAATTTCACTTCACTATTAGATGTGACGAGTTGCAAACACCAAAAAAAGCAGCAACTCAAATATTGGGCTTTTCACTTGGTTTTGAGGAGGAGGATTCTTTTCTCATTTTTTCCCATACACTTTCATCATTCATTTGTTTATGTGGTCACGGTTAAATCACATCCTTTTGTTTTACTATCTTTATAAAAAAATTAATATAGAATGTTAACGTGGTTTAACTGTGACCACACAAACAGAATGAAAATTGAAGTGTATGGAAAAAAAGAGGAGACAATCCTCCTTCGGTTTTGAGTTGAGTTGGGAGAGCGGTGGTGTGCCGAAAAGATATAGGGAGAGGTGGGGCCACCTACATCACTTCAGTTCTTAAACAAAAACACATTTTTTATGTTTTGCTTATGTCCTTTTATGTAATTTTGTACTAGAATAAACTTGCCATTAAATTTTTTATTTAAAAATGAATAGAATAATAAGACAATATGGAAGCACAGAGCACTTTAAAATCTAAATGTTTGAAATTAATAAAAATTCGCATACAAGAAAAATGAGTGTTCGAAAATGACTTTTGCATTGAAGAAGGGTATATTTGTAGTTTTGACTTAACCTAGTGGTGCAGATGTGTGCGGCGATAGATGATCCAACGACTGGAAACGATACATTTAAGAAGTTGTACGGTGCAGCTTCTGTATACTATAATTATAGTGGGACGGCCACGTGTTTCGATCTTGATGATGACTCTGATCCTCACGACCTTGGAGGATGGTCTTGGCAGGTAGGAGAACATTCCTTTTTTTTTTCTTTTTTTTTCTCTAAATTCCAAAATAAAAATTAGAGCTTAATTACAAAGAAAAAGAATACACATGAATGAATAATTCAAATGCCATGTATATCTTTTCTCAATTTGGGTGGTTTAAAATATGGATAACTAATGAAAATGTTTTGAAAATTTTGAGTTTTAACGATAAGGACAAAATAAAGGGTAAAGTGAATAGTATCAGGGTTAACTTTTTAGTGCAAAAATGTGATTTTTCGTTAAAGTAAACAGTACGTAAAGCTTTTCGTTAAAGTAAACAGTATCAAAAGCTTTGAGTTCTAACGATAATGACAAAATAAAGGGTAAAGTGAATAGTATCAGGGTTGACTTTTTAGTGCA
This sequence comes from Heteromeles arbutifolia, assembly GCA_024362995.1. NCBI lineage: Eukaryota > Viridiplantae > Streptophyta > Magnoliopsida > Rosales > Rosaceae > Heteromeles > Heteromeles arbutifolia. Next base: position 3,487,771 of record JANCRC010000010.1, on the reverse strand, counting down.
AAAATGTGATTTTTCGTTAAAGTAAACAGTACCTAAAGCTTTTCGTTAAAGTAAACAGTATCAAAAACTTTGAGTTTTAACGATAAGGACAAAATAAAGGGTAAAGAGAATAGTATCAGGGTTGACTTTTTAGTGCAAAAATATGGTTTTTCGTTAAAGTAAACAATACCTAAAGCTTTTCGTTAAAGTAAGCAGTATCAAAAGCTTTTCGTTAAAGTTCCCTTTAAAATATCGTTTTGTAAAATAAAATAAAATGAAATGAAATTACGTATATCATTGTAAACTAATCATAAAATAAATAAATAAACGAAATCATGTATATCATCGTAAACTAATCATACATCTTATAAAAAAAATAAAATAAGGGATACTTTGGATGCGGTCCCTAGTTCCTAACACTCTTTGACTAAAACCTTAATGGTATTCAAAATTTGATCAAAGTCCCTTGACTTTGTACGCCTCATTATATTACTATTAATATTTATATGTTTATAGTTTTGATATTAATTGTTTGATATTTTATGAGATTTATAATCTTATAAATTTAAAATCCTTCATTATAATACTATTAGAAAATGCTAAAATAAAAAAATTCAAACATTTTGATTGAATAAATGGATAAAAATTATGTAACAATAAGAAATAATAAATGGTAAAAGAATGTATCCATAGTGTTAAAAAAATTGGTACATTTTACAAAAAAAAATTGTACATTTCACATATAACAAAATGGTACATTAATAAAGAAGAATGGGTACATTATAAATAAATTAGGGTACAAATAAAAGATTAAAAAATTATGAGTACAAATGAAATTTTTAAAAATATGGGCGCAAAAAGAAATTAATACATGGGTACAAATTAAAACTAAAAAGAAAATACTACAAATTTAAAAAAAAAAAGTTGCAAATTAAAAGTGGTTACAAACTAAAAATATAAATATATGGTACAAAGTTTAGCCATAAAACATAAATATACTATATGTAATTTTTCTATCATTAATTAATTATACAATATTACGTGACGGTAAACATATGGGCACAAATACAAATAAAACTTTAAAAAATATGGGCACAAAAAGAAATTAATATATGGGTACAAATTAAAACTGAAAACGAAAATTGGTACAAATTAAAAAAGGTTTGCAAATTAAAAATGAGTACAAACTAAAAATAAAAATATGTGATAAAAAATTTAGCCATAAATATAAATATACTAATTGGAACATTTTTAACACTAAAGGAATATATTTAAAAATAAAAAATATTGTATTATTGAAATAATTAATGATGTTATCAATACCCAAGAACCTTGATAAAAAATTGAAAAAGAATAAGATTTTAATCAATGAAGTAGCAAAAAGATGGATGAGAACCTAATTTCTCCATAAAATAAACTAATCATACTAATTAACATAAATGTTATTCAGAACAATAAAAACTATTTATAAAATATAAAATCTATATTCACCACACAACCACACTATGATTGTGAATTCAAATTCTCACTAGATTGACGGATCAAGTAATCTAAATTATTCAAGAGGAAGCGAGGAATTCAGATTCTTAGTTTGTAAAAGATAGGTCAGTAGTGTACTCGTGAGTTCCCAGAAACAAAATCGTGAGGGCGTGGTCGGGGCCCAAAGCGAACAATATCGTGCTACGGTAGTGGAGCGGGCCCGGGAAGTGATCCACCATGGACGGAAGTGTGCCGACGAGGACGTCGGGCCCCTTAAGGGGGGTGGATTGTAACATCCCACATCACCCAGGGGAGTGATCCTTAAATGTATGTTCTCATCCCTACCTAGCGTGAAGCCTTTTGGGAGCTTACTGGCTTCGGGTTCTGTAGGAACTCCGAAGTTAAGCGAGAAGGAGGCCAGAGTACTCCTAGGATGGGTGACCCACTGAGAAGTTGCTCGTGAGTTCCTAGAAACAAAACCGTGAGGGCGTGGTCGGGGCCCAAAGTGGACAATATCGTGCTACGGTGGTGGAGCGGGCCCGGGAATTGATCCACCTCGGGCCGAGATGTGACAATTGGTATCAGAGCCAATCCTTAGCCGGAAGTGTGCCAACGAGGACGTTGGGCCCCTTAAGGGGGGTGGATTGTAACATCCCACATCGCCCAGAGAAGTGATCCTTAAATGTATATTCTCATCCCTACCTAGCGCGAGGTCTTTTGGGAGCTCACTGGCTTCGGGTTCCGTAGGAACTCCGAAGTTAAGCGAGAAGAAGGCCAGAGCACTCCCAGGATGGGTGACCCACTGGGAAGTTGCTCGTGAGTTCCTAGAAACAAAACCATGAGGGCGTGGTCGGGGCCCAAAGTGGACAATATCGTGCTACGGTGGTGGAGCGGGCCTGGGAAGTGATCCACCTCGGGCCAAGATGTGACAATTGGTATCAGAGCCAATTCTTGGGCGGAAGTGTGCCAACGAGGACGTCAGGCCCCTTAAGGGGGGTGGATTGTAACATCCCACATCGCCCAGGGGAGTGATCCTTAAATGTATATTCTCATCCTTACCTAGCGCGAGGCCTTTTGGGAGCTCGCTGTCTTCGGGTTCCGTAGGAACTTCGAAGTTAAGCGAGAAGGGAGCCAGAGCATTCCCAGGATGGGTGACCTACTAGGAAGTTGCTCGTGAGTTCCCAGAAACAAAACCGTGAGGAAGTGGTCAGGACCCAAAACGGACAATATCGTGCTACGATGGTGGAGCGGACCCGGGAAGTGATCCATCCCGGATCGGGATGTGACAGTAGAATGAACAAATAAGAATTGTAAAATTTAAAATGAGGTATACAAAATTTCTTAAACCGTCGGCTTCAAGCTGTGAGATCCTATCCGAATTTCATTTCAATGAATGCGAGTGATTGATAGTCTAAAAGAATCATTTATGAACCCAATAAAAAAAGGGAAAATACTTTTGTGAGTTGGAATCAAAAGATCTTCATCCATTATGAGAGAACATGGTGGGGAGTATCCAAGAAAAACATGGTCTCATAATCAAAACTTGAGCCATAAGATCATTATTGATATAACTAATCATTATCCCTTTGGAGCCTAAGAAGTGAAAACCTTGTTTTACTTTTAACCTTTTTGGTTAATTTCAAGAGTTTCCAACCAAAAAAATGCAGTTTGAGTTAAACCCAAAGTTTACTCTCATCAACACCATCATGATCGTCGTTGTCATCATTATAATGTGCAGAAATTTGATAAGATGACCGCATTCATGTCATGCGTTGTTGAGGAAATTTTTGTATACACTCAGAGATGTATCAAAGCGTTTTTATAGCACTTCTGATGTGACGTCTGGTAAGGTTGTTTATATAGATAGTCTTACTAAAACCCTAGAAGCAAAAGCAAATAAAACAAGAAATTACAAAAATTTCGAAAACATCCTTAAAATTAAATTGTTTTTTAACCCTTCAAACATCGTCAAAATGCTGAAATCCACCTTATATCGCTGCAAAGCGACGAGTTCAATTCGTCTCGTTATTCTCTTTCCACAGAAGTATCATAAGCTTAAATCGAACACCGAAAACCCAAAAAACACTATTCAATGTAGGCAGCTAGCCTGAATTTGCCGTTCGAATCAACTCTTCCAGCCTCTCGTCATTTAAGAACATGTGTATATATCTACAGTGACACCCAAGTCTTTCTCGTGTTACTGAGTTTAGCTAAAACAAATTTGGTGTAGGCTTGCACAGAAATGATAATGCCAACAAGCGGAAACACCGAGGAGAGCATATTCCCAGCTTCCGAATGGGAGTACAAATACAGAGCCGCTTCATGCAAGAGGAATTTTGGCATTGAACCGAGGCCCCTTTGGATCACCACTGAGTTCGGTGGCCATGTGAGTATCCATATTTTCTATCATTTCCAAACAATTTTCTATAGTTTCTTCTTTTTATTTAATTTTATTTTTGTGTTTTAATTTGTGGCAGGATATTGAGAGGGTTTTAAAAAGATATGGAAGCAATGTTATCTTCTTTAATGGCTTAAGAGACCCTTGGAGTGGTGGAGGGTAATTAAATATCTTTTTGTTTCTCTATTTTCACTACGTTAAAAAGAAACTTCAGTAGAATCACTCTATTAAGGTTATTCTCACGCATTTTAAACGAATGATGTGATGATTAGAGTGTTTATGCTAAAGTGTTAATGGATGGTTTTACATGCTTTTTTATTTTTATTTTTATTTTTATGTTTTTTCTTTCAGGGTGCTGAAGAATATATCCAAGAGCATAGTAGCCATTGTTGCAAAAGAAGGTTTATATCTACAAATAGAAATATGAAATTATAAAAAAATTAAGGAGAATTAATGTATAGTGTTAACATGTATATTTGTGGTATTGGTTGTTGGCAGGTGCTCACCATGTAGATTTGAGGTTCAAAAACAGTGAAGATCCAGAATGGCTTAAAGAAGTGAGGAAACAAGAGATCAACATCATTGGAAATTGGATATCCCAATATTACCATGACCTTGCCCAACTATATTAATCATATCATACACATTCACACTCAATCAAACCTCATGATTTGCCTTCAAAAGGCGGAATAAATCTAGAAGGCCTTCTCATTTTCTTTAAACAATGAACTTTTCTTTTTTATACCAGCGATATTGATGAGGGGCAATTTGAACACGGGATCTTTGGTGTAAGGGTAGACACTATTAACTACTTGACCTACAAGCTCATTGCAAATAATGAGTATCGGAGAAGAGAAATCCTAACATAGAATCTTGGCTGCATGAGTAAAGCACTTTTAACTACTTGACCTACATACTCATTACAAATATTGAATATTTTGTTTGTAATTTGGGTATGTAGATACTAAATAGGGGCGTAACTTGAGTTAGATCCGAACCTGAAGAAAGTGAATATCCACTACTCCAAACAAATGAACCAAACCGTGCGAACAAAATTCACATTACAAAAACGAACTAAAGCCTAAAAGCAAGCCCAAAACAACATTCAAATTCAAGAATTGCGGGAATTCGCAAGTGGTGAATTGTTTCAACTCACTGTTTGTTCAAACCCTCCCATTCTCCTTAGTTTATCTTGGGGGAGAAGAAAAATTGTGAAAACCCAAGAGACGGGATAACATGTTGGAGACTTGGACCTACTTTATAGGACAGGTCCAATAGGTAAGACAATGGCTTATCTTGCCCGAGCCTGTAGTCAATACAGCCAGTGCCACAGACCACAAACTCATTCCAATAATGGAAGGTCCAAATCCTAAAGCTTTGGGCTCAGTTTACACAAACTCCTGTCCAATAGCTTTGTATTTGATATTAAATTATTGGAGTTATACCTGGATTCTATTTTCAAATAACAGACTTACAAAGTTCATACTTAAACACATTTTTTTTTAACAAATGATATTATCTATACTAAAGGGAGAAGGAGGTAGGCTAAGCCTCATAATGAACTAGTAATAATGTGGTTCAAATTCGCCTTTGGCGAGAATTGAACCTAAGACTTCTCACTTACAAGGGGAGAAGAATACCACTAGACCGTAGGAATAAGTGGCCACACTTAAACACACTTACAAGATATAAAAAATAAAAAATAAAAAATAAATTGATATTTCTGAACAGTAATCACTCTTGCCTAAGCCAAACGGGTGGAGTTGCACAAAAGTATCACTTTTTAGAAGGCAATTTACATGCTCTTGCCCTTACTCTCCTAAAACCGGTGAACTTAGAGAGTGGGCAATGGCATGCATGTCCGATATAAAACGTGTACATACTAATTGTGGATAATGTGTTGAGATACAGATAGACACGCCTTTAAAAGTTAGGCAGGGATCAAAGGAAAAGGTCATTTGAGTGTTCAAACGTCAAACTTTTGAAGATCGTCTATCTATCTTGAAAGTGAAATCTTTGTTCCATGATGTGAAAGTCATTGATATATAAGTCATAACCATCCACGACCTTCCATCATTATATGCCAAGTATTATTAACTTAAAAAAATGATTGCATGTATTTGTTATATGGGTTGTTCTACGCACAACACATCAACAATCACAATTAACTTATACGCGCAATTGGTCTTATCTTTACGCTTATAAGTGTTTAAATAAACGCGCTAATATTAGAAACACATCAATACAATTAAACGAAAAATGCAAATGCTTTTCAAGAAAAGCACTTGATCAGTCCACTTTTAACTTTTTATGTCAAACATAAACCTCATTATACTTTAGTCATAGAGAAAAACTTTGTGAGACCCACTTGATTACATGTCATTTTATTATTGATTGATGATAATTCATCACAATCATGAGTGTGACATTTTCTATTCTGTTTAAGACTTTGAAGAACATGGGATGTGTTATTTTCATTGGGCATGCGTGAAGACAAATTCGATCATTGATTTGGTGAGTGATGCCGTTGTACATTTCAATGTCCATCTAATTCCTTTATTGTGGTTGCCATTTACACAAATGTACTGAGGCCAAATAGATAGAATTGTTATGGTGATCATCAAATCTTGCCTAACCAGCTGCTATCAATGTCAAGATTTAGTAATCTTTGTAGGGTTTAAATATGGGAGCTTTAATAAAAAGGGCTTGAACTAAGTTTATTTTAACCAAAAACCATCCTATAACTTTTTTTAACCAAAAACCATCCCAGAACAAAGTAAAACCCACCAAACCAACAGACAGCTCAACCACCAGCCAGTCACTCATGGGCTCTCCTTTGTCCCTCATTCTCCTCCTCCTCCTCCTCCTCCTCTTTGTCTCGCTAAGTACTACAACTTTCCTTTTTGAATCACCCTATTTCGGTTAGTATTGAAGAAGTTATATCCATTTGAATCTTACCCAGTTTCTGGCGACCTCCGAGGCTTTCAAGGCGTTTTTTGGCCAAACCACAGCGATTTAGCCATCGTGCAGGTACCATTCTCTTCGTCTCTTCGAGAACTACAATTTTCGTTTTTGAATCACTCGATTTCGTTGAGTATTGACAAAGTTATGAGCGTTTAAAGTTTGTCCAACTTTCCGGCCGAAATCCGGCATTCCCTTCCGTTTAGCTCTTGCGAGCAGCAACCACACCAAGCCCTTTGGGCCGTGCACAAACAAACACTGTATCTGGAAAGAAAAGAACTAAAATCTAGAAACAGTGACTTAAATTCCAGAAACAGTGACTTAGATTCCAGAAACAGTGTTACTTAAAATCCAGAAACAGTTTATTTTTACATTCCAGAAACAGTGCCCGTCGTTCTTTTTAAATAGCATGCAGATCTCATATATTTTTTCTGGAGAAACAAATGATGAACTTCACTGACGAAGAAAAATTGAAAAACAGTACCTCGAATACACTAAGAATAATAACAATGATCACATTTCAACGAAATAATGCAAAATATAAATTAAATAGCATGAGGATCTATATTTTTGTTTCAAATAAAAAGAAGAAGGTTTGCAACCACATCATTTGAAAAATTTGCAAAACCCAAGGAAAGAAAGGAGAAAGACTAAAACTTATAACATGATTTTTTATTAAACAAAACATATAACATGGTTTTTTTTATTAAAACTAAAACTTATAACATGATTTTTTATTAAAACTAAAACTTTTCAAGCCATTTTCGTTAGTTTTCCTTTTAAAGATTCATAGTGTTTTTTGTATTCTTTCAGCTTAAAACACCTAGTAAATCATCTTTCAATAGGGATCTAATACAAAGAGCAGGAAAATAAAAAACAGTTAACCCAACCCAACTCCTAGATCATCAAGGTGGCGTGGAGTAAAAAATAATCCAAAAAATTTAGAAGACGACACGTGGATTTTTTTTGTCAAGATAGACAAGACCGTCCTCATTAAGTTGGCAATGCTCTCAAATACTTTCATGCGCAGTTCAGCATCCCTGAAGGTCTAAACAGCTAACGACAACTACTCAAAGCTCCCCACTCGTGGCATGGAAAAGTCAAAGACATTAAATATAGGATTAATTACTAAATTCTATCTTTAATATATTCCCAATTGAAGATCAACTCCATATGTGTAGGGCAAAACCCTAACACTATGGTTGCAGACTCCTTCCTATAAATACCTCCATCTCCACCAAATTTTAGTAAGTTTTTTTTTACGCATACAAGCCCTAAACCCTCACTTTTTTTTAGAGAAACTAACTTAGGCATTAGATTCATTGACCAAACCCCTCCACCTCGTGGGCACGTGAGGCATTGGTCTTTGATCAAAGGCGGTGATTCTTTTGTAGGTACAAATTCGTCAAGACTGAAGACGGCGGATTTTTGTTATCACATTCCACCAACATATCAGACACCTCTAGTTATTCCATAACTAGGAGTGTACTAATTTCTCGCTCAGCATTAGAGAGGGCATTCCTATCTTCTTGAGTTCTTGACTTACACATGTCATTGTCTTATTAACAGTAAAAACACACACATGTAATCTATATATAGATAGGTTCCAACTTTATAGCATAACAATTATCAAAACAGTTGGTACCTAATTCATGCATCGGCTACCTGTGGTTGTGTAACGCGTGCAGCTGCTGCTGCACCATTGCAAAGATTTTGCAAATACCATATCCTCTCAGAAAGGCAAGTTGACAGAGTCCCTTTCACAACCCATGTCCCATCTTCCTCAAATTCCTTGGCAAGTTTAGGGTCATGGCCTCTAGTTGTAGGGTTCTTCTCTTACAACTTCCCTCTGCAAGAACCTACGGTTGATGGTCCCGCCCCCATATATGAAAAACCACCACGCCACCACCGGCCACCAGGTCCACCACCACCAACACTCCACACTACAGTTAATTTTACAGTGCTAAAGTATCACATGCCACGTGTCAGAAACCCGATTGCGTCACCCATATGCTTCTGATGTTCCAATTTTCACTCCTGTTTTTCCTCTATTTGCTCGAATTCACCAAGGTAAAAGGGGGAAAGGTAAAAACATATGCAGATATGCAGAGAGAGTTTGCACACCCGATCGGCCTTGTGGCCCCAACTGTTTGGGCCCACTTTAGGAAGGAGAATATTTGATCTCGTGGGCCCTGGCCCTCGCATGCCGTTTCTGATATCAACCTCCCGTTTAAGGGCAGGCCAGAACCCCAGAGTTTGGAGACGTGGCCTTACTCCACATAGTTATTTTATTATTTTTTATTTTTTATTTTTAACAAATGATATTATCTATAATAAAGTGAATAGAAATATCACTAAGTCTCACAATGAGTTAGCAATAATGTGGTTCAAATTATTTTTTGGCGATAATCGAACCTAAGACTTTTTATTTACAAGTGAAAATGAATTCTACTAGACCATAGTATTAAATGGCTGTCATTGAATTGGCGACACATTAATTTTTCTTCTGCTAATGACATATGCCTTGGGAAATTGCTAATAAAATTGAGTTAAGTACAAGACCTAGAAATCGTGAATTGACCATTTATATTTCTTGAGTTTTCACTCTCTAATATAGGATCCTATACGGTGAACACAGTCCCTACAAAATCTGTCATCCCGTTTTTGGTATAGTACACTTAATTCCTGCTAATATATCTATTCATTAAAAAACAACTCATTCATTTAGTTTTGTTGGCCTTGATCTGGATGGCTGCTTGGAAGTTGGCTAATATATAATATTTATAGTTGCATTTATATTTTTAAGTAAGCTCACTAAAGAAAAGTGGGGAGAGAGAGAGAGAGAGATGATGGGTGATGAGATAGACTGGTGTTTGGTTTCTGGGATTTTAAATGCTTCAAATTGCAGGCCAACTAGTAATTTCTTGGGCAAATTCATTTTTTGTCTGATATGTCAGACCTTTCGCCGACTTTTCGTAGCATTTCCTTTCATATTAAATTACTTTTTATTTACCTTCTTTTGTGTTCTAATTATAGTTTTTTTTTTCGTTTTACATGTCAAATTTGGTTTTGTTTTATTATTGAGCAGGGAATATTTCCTAAACCCTAAAAATAGGCAGATTCTTATAATTTTGTAGTAGCAAACGTATGGTAGTTCTAGCTACGTTTGCATTTGAAGTGTCCTACAAATACAAAATTAATTGTCTCGTTTATAAAGATAGTGATAAAGTAGATTTAAATTTAGTTAGGTTGACTAAATAGTGTGTTCACCATTATACAGCCACGTTGAAAGTGTTCAACAAATTTCACTGTCTACAATGATTAAATTAAAAATTTGAGGCGGACCTAAAATTTTCGGAGATATATCATATGTGTTGTATCCACTCCCTCCTTTTTCATATTCTTATCAAAGAGAAATACTAAGGGGACTATCTCACATTGGCGATCTCCATGAACTCTCTAACACCTCACAGTTTAACGTCAATTCTCGTTTTAACTATAAAACAGTGTACCAAAAACATAAAGTGACAAAAAATCTATGAAACAATTCACTTTTTAGAGAATATCCTTAGCATTTCTCCTCTCCTCTCAAATTAAACCCAAATCTCCTGGAGTGAAATCATCAAAGTTCAATAATATATAATTTTTAATTATACTCTACATTAACTTAGGTGGCATCACTAAGAAATTATTCGGTCCAAGAAATCGGCTATATAAATTTGCAGGTGTCAACAGTTACCAGAATGTGTGGTCCATTACAAGACATGTATTCTTCATGTAAGGACCAAGGTCCCCACTTTGAATACAAAACATGTGGGTGGATACAAAATAATGCTCATGTAATACACAAATCTTGTAAGTATTTTCTAAATTTTAAGTAATTTTAGTTTTTGATATAGTTAATATTTTACAAGTAAATTTATTTAAATTACAGATTACAGAGTTGGAATTTGTGCGGAAGAATGGTTCACAATTTTAATTGTTTTTTTTTTCTTGAAAACAAAAACTATTGTTATTAATTAAGCAGGGGTTTCTTTGTCAAATTGTATCTTGAAGTCTCTAAAATAATTTTTGATGAAGTTAGGGGAAACAACAAACATTCGTTTTATATTTTCGATCAATTTATCGTATCAATTTTCAAAGGTGTGTATGGGGATTCAAATTATTCTAGCATGCATCAAGCTAATATTGATAAGGTTGTTAATTTTTAAAATATATTGGTTTTGTTAGTAAGATTAATTTAAAAGTGTATATTGTTGCTTTAAAAAGAACTGGGGGGAATATCTGGAACTTTGCCACCAACTTGGTAGATCCCAAATGGTTCTCCGTCCCCATGCATGTAGCTTTATATTGGTAAAGGGTGATCATTATATGCCATGTGTTTTACTTCCTACACCAGGTTTTACTTCTTACACATCCCTCTTAACTTCTAATTGTCTGATCGAATGAATTTAAGAAGATCAATAGAAAAAAAAATTAACGAGAGTATGTAGGCAGTAAAGAGGGGTATGTGAAACCCTATTTTATAAAGACAAAAATCATTGCTAGTTTGCTAGAAAACTGAAATGCTCTGCAGTTTATGCAGTATGCTATTGCTATTATATGATGCATATAAAATATATCATTAGAGTTGTTCGGAAAACTCTCTAATCGTGACTGAAAATTTTAAATAATTATTTAACTCTACATTTTTCAGTGAAGCAAAAGTGATTGAAAGATTTTTCAAAACTGTGAATATATTTCATTGCAAATGCTCTTCAAACGGGATATCATGAAAATGTAAATGCAGTATTGGTATTCGTAGTTTATTTGTATTTTCACTTATATTTCATGCATTATTTCCTTGAGTAGTGATTATAATTTTAATTAGGGATTGTTTGATAACCATTTTGTTTTCAATTTTTAGCTTTTGATTCCAGTTTTTACTTTTTTGAAATTTGAAAAATAAAATCTTGTTTTGTAACTATTTCGAGTTTACAAAAAAAAAAAAAAACTAATAATTTTTTGTGGATGTGCTTGGGCTTTCAGAATCAAAATCTATTTTCAATTTTTATTTTTTTTATTAAAAAAAGTTTAGGGGGAGGTGAGGCTATTCCATCCTAGGGCTAGTGTACACCATAAGTCTCTTTGAGAACTTAGAGAGAGAGAGTATACCATAAGGGCACGTTTGTTACACCTTTTTAGGAGGGATTGCCTTAGACTACCTTAAGTAGAACTATAATCCTATGTTTGGTAGGTTGTGGGACTAAAATAAATGGGACTCGCCTCGACTACGAGCCCCTGCGCGCTTCGCTAAAGCTCTCAGCCTAATCCCACGCTTTCGCTTGGTATTAGCAAGGACTAGAAGAAGGAAACTAGGCCGACATCCAATCCCCACTTTCGCTTGCCAAACTCCCAAGTCCCTCCACGCTCCACCTTCTTCTACGGAGCCGTCACCATGGCCAGACCGTCAGCGGTGACCCACCTTCATCTTTTGTGCGACCAAGATTCGGTGTCGTCGAGGGAGGACGACGACAAGCTCGAAGAAGAAGAGATCGTCGACGACCAATATTCGGTGTTGTCGAAGCCACCGAAAGGAATAGCGCTGCAGTCGTGTCACATCCCAGTCCGCATAGCAATATATTGTCCGTTTTGGGCCACGCCCTCATAAATTTGTTCTTGGGTTCTGGCACGAGAACTTCCCAGGGGGTCACCCATCCTAGGACTGCTCTCGCCCAAACTCACTTAACTTCGGAGTTCTTATGGGATCCGGAGCCAATGAGAGTGAGTTCCCAAAATGCGTCTTACAATGGAAAGTGAGCATGTACATATAAGGCATAGAGGATCCTCTCCCCTAGGCGATGTGGGACACTACAAGTCCCACACTCTAGAGCATTCTTGGACCTTCTGGAGTTCTGGTTTAATTTTGAGTTCTGAAGTTCTGGGTTAATTTTGTTTGGTTGGTAGGAAAACTTATATGGATTTGGCATTGCAGTGTGGAGTTCTGGGTTTAATTTTGATGTTAATTTCTTTCATTTCCATTTTTTGTTTTTTGGTTTAATTTTGAGTTTTGGGTTAATTTTGTTAGGGCCTCAAAGTCTCTTTCTCGAAGGAATATACAGTGTATGGTCTTTGTCATAACCGGCATGCTTTGCTCATCTTCATTTTCTAGTGTTTTACACCGCCCATCATCGTTTCCAGTTCTAGGTTTAACCTTGATGTTAAATTTCTTTAATTTTTTTTTTGGGTTTAATTTTGTTTGTTTGGGTTTAATTTTGTTTATTTTGGGTTTAATTCTGGAGCTTTGGACATTTTGATATCATATCGATTGCAATCCTAAAAATTGGAAACAATGAATTTGGCTCAATGTGGCGTTGCATTTCTTTCTTAATTTCCTGTTCTCCTATTAACAAAAAAATTGGGACAATATTTTAGTCCGACACTGTCCGGCACTGCACCAAACACTTTACTATTTTTATCATGTTTAGTCTAAGCCAAGCCAGTCCAACTTATTCCATTAAGCTAGTACAATCCAAGATAGTCTGGTGCAACAAACGCATCCTAAATGTCTTTGAGAACTTAGAGAGGGGGTTTTAGCCTTTTTTTTGGTTTTTACAAATCGTCCACCAAGAGGGATTGTAGGGAGTGGGACTCGATCCTAAGCCTTGGTCTAGCGAAAAGAATGATCCTTACCAACTCAATCAACCGTCGTTGGCATTTTCAATTTTGATTTCATGCTATATATTTATGTTGGAGTAACCAGACTTTAAACTTTGTTAGAGACTGATGTTGAAAATTTTCGAAGTGTTTGATTCTAGGTTAAAATTAAAATCAAATGAGAGTATTCATGCATGTTTATGGTGCTTTGTCAACAAAACCCTAGAACATGAACAAGTTATCTAAATCGATTTGTATAATTTGAAACAAAATCCTTTCGATGCATCTAAGACTTATCTTCAAATCGTCACACATTTGAGCTTTGATTTCTCTTACTGTAGCTTATCAATCAAAACATTTGTTAATTTGTAATCTATAATGTTTCTTGTTTTGTAATTTCTATGATTTCGTATGTTAAAATACAATTTTTACGAGTCAAAACCATGGGTTTGACATGAAAACCTCAGAATTTTGCAACTTCAAAGGAATTCTGCCTCGTCTAATGGACGAACCTGAAATTTTTGGAGGATTATGGGGAAAATTAGTGAACATAAAATTTGGAAACCATGTATTTTGGTTTCATCAAAATTCAGTACAGTTTATAGATCGTAAATTTTCACTAAAAGACGAATACTTCGATATTCTGTTTGTTTATTCAAAGTGATATATATCCACGGTTGTATGGCAGATTCTCTTGATTAATTCTGAGTCATCACATTGTCATCAACTAATTGTTTAAGAATGTGATATATTTATATGAGAACAAAATAAGAATCAGATATTTATGAAAGAGTATAAAATAGGTGCCATGCATGCATGTCCATTGAACTAGAAATATAAGTTGAAATGAAGAGATGGATGCGTACCAACCTTGAGATTTTGATACATTGTTTGTGGCCTTTGAGGCGGTACATGTTTGCCAGTTTGGCCAGTCCCTCCTGTTAATGTACTACTGATGGGAATTGGATCCTCTCCGAGGTAAAGTCTCATCCACTAACACGGACCGTTGGATTTTGATCCAACGGTTACAATTATTATAACTTTAGAGAGATCCCTTATTTGTAGTCGTTGGATCAAAATCTAACGGCCTGTGTTGTTCGGTCAGGAGGATCCCGAGGCTTTGCCTCGGAGAGGATCCAATTCCCTACTGATGCATCTGAAGAAGCAGCAGCATCAGTCACATATGTAAATTCCAATAAAGTAATCAATTATGATTATGATTAAGCATTCCTCATGTAAACTATAAATAAGTAAATCAATAAATATATATAACTCCAGCCCAGTATATGTACAAGCATAGCATTTTCCAGAAAACCCAGCTTTATACCTGACAATTATCTTACCATCATTTTCTATTTAAAATATATATATTTTCATAGGAACTGTGTCACATCCCGGCCCGGGCCCCCACCATATCCGGGCCCACTCCACCACCGTAGCACGATATTGTCCGCTTTGGGCCCCGACCACGCCCTCACGGTTTTTTTTTTGGGAACTCACACGAGAACTTCCTAGTGGGTCACCCATCATGGGAGTGCTCTCGCGCGCTACTCGCTTAACTTCGGAGTTCCGATGGAACTCGAAGCCAGTGAACTCCCAAAAAGCCTCGTGCTAGGTATGGATGGGAATATACATTTAAGGATCACTTCCCTGGGCGATGTGGGATGTCACAATCCACCCCCCTTAGGGGCCCGACGTCCTCGTTGGCACACACGCGACCAGGGTTAGGCTCTGATACCAATTTGTCACATCCCGGCCCGAGCCCCCACCACATCCCAGGCCCACTCCACCACCGTAGCACGATATTGTCCGTTTTGGGCCCCGACCACGCCCTCACGGTTTTGTTTTTGGGAACTCACACGAGAACTTCCCAGTGGGTCACCCATCATGGGAGTGCTCTCGCGCGCTACTCGCTTAACTTCGGAGTTCCGATGGAACTCGAAGCCAGTGAGCTCCCAAAAGGCCTCATGCTAGGTATGGATGGGAATATACATTTAAGGATCACTCCGTTGGGCGATGTGGGATGTCACAAACTGCGTCAAAGTTTCTACGGTATTTTGGAGTATTTTATATTTTAAGAGAAATTTTAATTATTGTATCTTTAACAAAAGTTTAACAGTTAAAAATGCAGAGTATAAAATACGTGTAAGCATGCTACGAAATTCCAGACCTGAAATTGACCAATGAATACATATAAGTGTTCTAAAAGGCTCGCCTCAAGGCGCGCCTAGGCGGCCTCTGAGGCTAGGCATTGGTGTTCCCGCCTCTGTTTTGAGGGAGTGGGCGGAAGGCTTCACCGGAGCACGTCTGGGCGGCGGAGGCGCGCCTCAAGGCGTTTGGGGCGTTCATCTGGGCGTTCTTTTCTTCAAAATCCAGGTTTTCTGAAATATTTTCTACCCTTCTATTTTCAACGAAGAAGAATGAGAGACTTTCTCTCTCCAAATCCTATAAATTTCCATAATAATTGCTCCACTCAGCCTTTATTTCATTTTAAATATCCTATAAATATTCCACTCAACCCTTTATTTTCGCCATTTATTTCATTTTAAATACCCTATAAATACTTCACTCAACCCTTTATTTTCCTTTAAATTCCCATAATTATTGCTTTATATCATTTTAAATACCCTATAACTACTCCACTTAGCCTTTATTTCCTCTTAAATTACTTATAATTGCAACATTCAACCTCTATTTTGCTTGAAATTTTCCTATAATTGTGACCATTCATCCGTATTTTCCTTGAAGTTCTCTATAATTGCTTACAATAAAATAAATAATTATAACATTTTGAGACTATATGACATAGTACAACTAGACTTAGTAATAAAGAATATAATATTATCTTTGATTTAGCTATAGTTATATTTGTTTTTACAAAGTATTATATTGTTATAAATATACTTATATATAAATATATATAATATATTAAAATTTTAGGTTCTGTGAGATTTCGCCTCACGTCTCGCGCTTAGGCTGGGCTATCCATTGGATGCCTCGACCACGTCCCTGCCTTTTAATACATTGATACTTATGTGATGAATGATTGATAAATTGCACCCAAGTTTTTCGCGATAAAAGCATCCTAGTAAGAAAATGCAAATGTCAGATGCAGAAATCAAATCAAATTTCCATCCACCGTCCACGAGAGATTTAAATGTGGTTATTGCTCCGATGGGAGGGATGTAATTTAACCCTGTAAAAAATGCCTATTGAAAAATTTCCGGCCAAGAGATATGTATGTATGTCCATATACAGTATCGACTCGAGATGCTCAGTAATTTGACACTTCCTGTGTCTTGCATGCAAATATTAGTACGGCCTTTTATCTCTGAAACCGTGACAGAAATCAATGCAAAAAGAGTGGCCTGGATTTTAGTGGGGGTTGGGAGCTTGGAAGGAGGCTCAAAGTCTTACGGATCGGTCTTACAAAAACCCGGTGGTGTACTTGGAAATTGAAAAATCCCCAGAAATGGAAAATTGTTAAACTACGTATTTGTTATCGTACTTTGATATTATAATGTTTTTTAGCTCAAATAATTTTTGAAATTGGTATAATTTCTTACTTTAACTTCTAAGATTTGAAATTGATAGAAATGGTACTTGAATTGGTCCATCATTAATCATTTTGATTATTCTGAAAGATAAAAATAAGAAATTATATTAATCTCAAAAACCATTTTAATTAAAAATCATCTCATTAACTTCCTCATATATCCCAAAGGCCCCTCTTGTTTCCTGGTCTCTTTTAACAAGATAAACTATTTTTTATTGAAATAAAATAAATAAATTAATAGATGAGAAATATTAAATATATTTGCAGGCGAATTATGCAGAGATTACATGGCAGAGCTGCCTCACCCACCGTATAGGTTTCTTTACGGTCAAGGATTCCCGCACCTGGCCAAACGACATCTTGGAGGGACACTCAATTTATGAAAAAGATTTCACGTTAGTTTGGACCTTTACGTAAGTGCCTCTCTCACTTGATCATTTTTTTTTTCAGGTTCAGTTATCGTTAAAGGCGAATATAAATTATATTATTGCTAGTCTATTGTGAGGCTAAATAATTTTTTTTTTTTTGAACAAATGATATTATCTACACTAAGGAGGGGGAGAGGGATGAGCTTAGCCTCTATTGTCTAGCAATAATTTGGTTCAAATTTACCTTTGTCAAGAATCGAACCTAAGACCTCTCACTTACAAGTGAGGAGGAATACTTCTAGACCGTAGTACTAAGTGACAAAAAAAAAAACAATTGTTCTTCTTACAATTTAAGATTTGTACCAAATTAGTTTAAGCAAATTTAGTTTTTCCATTTTAATGTTCACTATACAATACATACTTGGTTTTAGTGTGTTGTTGTATGTGGCTTTTATTTTCTTGTTTTCTAGAACTCAACACTTACCAACTTGGATCCTTGCTCTACCATTGTGGGGTCTTTAATTAGGTTTATTTGTAATGCCCTTTTATCAATGAATGAATGAAATATCGTACTCTTCATCAAAAAGAAAAAAGTTTTGAGTTTTCCTTTATTAGGCAGTTCTTGGCCTTCATTCGTTTGACTGATATTGCGTAACCAATCAATTATATACACCGCCGTTGTGACAGATGAGACGTGTTGATGGTATGTTTTTAATTGAGTCAGATTAAGGCATATTGATAATCTTGTCTTTCCTTACTAACTCTTTTACGCTCCGTAGAAAACAAGACAGTTGATTGATCTTATGAAACTCTCTTTCTAAATTTGGTTATGAAAACTTATCAGCCTTCTAACTTCAACCTAGACCACACATTACTCGAATCAGCCTCAAGTTATGCGATGACTTGAACTTGTCTTGAAATCCGTAATTCTATCTTGATCATTTTTGTGTGGACTCCTTTTTTGAAGTTTTTATGTTTTTCACTCTTTGCACAAATATGAACTCTCAATTAGTGTTATAACATAACTAGTTTCCAACTTAATTAACTATGCGCAATATCAATAATTAAATTTTCGATTGTCTCATAATTTAGATGCATAATCCATTAATGAGATGAAGAAAAATTGAAATTTGAACACACAAACGCTAGTTAATTATAGGTGCGGTGTTTTAGTCCATTTAGTTACTGCCACTTAGGACTACAGTCTAGTGGTATTCTTCTTCACTTGTAAGTAAGAGGTTTTAGGTTCGATTCTCACCAAAAACAAATTTGAACCACCTTATTGCTAGCTCATTGTGAGGCTAAGCCCACCCCCTCCCTTTTAGTGTAGATTATATCGTTTGTTCAAAAATAAAAACCATGAATTATTAATATTCCATGATTAATTTGTTAACTTAAATAACTATTTGCAATAGCAATAAAGCCTAAATTTGTATCAAAGTTGATCAACGAACACTATTTCATCATAGGGTGATCCAGCGGTTGGAGACGAATTCCAAACCCGTATTTCACATGACATGTCTGGGGTTTGATACTTGGCGCGGATGAAGGTAGACGATGATGGCCAAAGGAGGTTGAGAAACCTCTGTGAATCTTCTCGACCCCCATAATAATGGATTGCCATGAAAAAGCTAACAACCGGTCTTCTTTTTAAAGAAAAATATATATATATATATATATATATATATATATATATATATAATGTGTTTCAGTATCGTACAATAATTTTCCATTAGCTTTTAACAATGAATTATTAAAATCCATGACTTGTCCCATCAACATATGATTGAGAGATGAATTGCATGGTACATATCATGATAGGAATGAGTAGTAAGGTAAAGGACACAAACACACACAAATCCAACAACAACCACCTATGATTAATGTGTTTCCTGCATGTTCTACTTACTGCTTAAAACTATAAAATTAAAACCAAGTGGTAACAATAATCCAATCCAATCCGACCTTTTTGTTGGGAGGATGAAATGAAATTGGGTGTTGTGAATCTACCTGGAAAATTGAGGTGGGATTTGTCTGAAACTCATGGGGAGGAAGAAGACATAAAATCCCAACTAGAAATTAAAGATAATATATAAGAAGATATTATTAACTAATAGAAAATAACAAGACCCCCAGAGAGACAGAAGACTGAGACCCCAGTTAGTGTTTTGTTAGAGAGAGAAAGAGACGGGACTAGAAGTGTGAGGAAAGGATTCAAACACGACTATACATGTCCCAAAAACAAAGGCTATTTGTATTTGTGTTTGTATTGTATTGCAACAAATCTTATCCCATCCCATCCATCTCTCTCTCTCTCCTGCATTGGAAAGGGAAGGGATCTGTGGATTTATTTATCCCACCTCCTCCAATCCCCTCTTAAATCCAGGCCGGAATGGCCAAACACCAATAATGCTATCCTGCACGTGATCAAATTAGTGTTCATCTCTACACCTACATTTCATTTCCCGCGGCCTCCTTCTCTCACAAATATTGAAAAGCAAATTTACCATGGAAGATCGATAGATTATACATCCTTCTTGCCCAATGACTACTAAATCTCGGTTTTCGTTAGTTTAATTTATCGATGATTGTCAACAGCTGATAAATGCGAATTACTCATACGTCAACAGCTAACATCTAACGAGTTAAATAAGCCTTCGAAATTGGAATAATTCACTACGCACTTGAAAACAAATCTCTCTCATATATGTTCTATCCAAACGTCAATGCACGAGCTAGCACTAGAAAATTTTACAATACTACCATTATATAGCATTGATGTTGCCCAATATCCAACCAATTGTAGGGACAAATGTCTTGTGTGTATAAACGATTGTTAATCGAAATTAATACTTGTATGTTATGCATACATGAACGGCTGAGAACTGCCATAATCATTATGAATCAAACTTCTTGCATAAGTAACTAGGAGATCGGACTGACAAACTTGTTTGTTCATTTGAGTTCATGGGTTTACGAGTAGTATTAAACTTATCATTTATTTGTATCATCTCTCTATAAAAGTAAGGTTCATCAAGACATGTGGGCCCCATCCCCTATTAAAAAGATGATACAAATCGATGATAAAAATAGCATTTTTTTTTTGTGAACCATCTAGTGTCGTGATACATATGGTAAGGGGGAAATATCTCAAGTAGGGGTGGGCACGGGCTAGGCTGAGCCCAACTTTGAAGGGACCGGACCGGACCCGGATTTAAAAGAGCAGGCTCGGACCAGGGATAACATTTTTTAATATAGGAACCCGACCTTACCCAGCCAGGTTAAAACAGGCTGGTTCGGGCCGGGCCCACGGGTCCATTGGGTTTTTTTTTTTTTTTTTTTTTTTTTGTGGAAAAGAAAATAAAATTAAACAGAATACGTTCAGATATTCAGTTATGCCCTGTAAACGGAATACGTTCAGATAAAATTTGCATTGAAAGGGTGTGTGATCTCTAAATTTCTGCAAAAAAAATCTCAGAACAATAATCATTTATTTCTTTTGTGTTTGGAAATTCCTTAAAATTCAGTTCAAACATGGCTTTCAATTGGAAAGACTACGCAGAACCAAGCGGGAGAGGAGTATCCGATAGATCCTTTTTATTTCGTTGAATATCACATAAGTACTGGAACAACTAGACGTCTAGAATAAATGTAAGGATTGAAGAACCCCAATGGCAATGGACTAACTTGAAATTCAGATCACATTCAAACCAACACGAAAATGCACCATATGCAAAACCAAAGTTAACTTGATTTATGTTGAGAGAACAATAATTAGATACCATTTGTTGCAGGTGAACCTGCCGCTACTCGGTTTCTCTGCTAAGATCTTTCCACTGAGCTTCAAATTTCAACAGGGCCCTGCCCTGCTCTAAGAAGGACTTCTCAAGGTGGTACCTCAAATCCTGAAAGTTTTGATGCAATTTTGCTATTTAACAGCATAAAAAATGAAAAAAAATAAAACTAGTAAGCTACTACAGTTTACAGGCCAATCAAATTGTAACAAAAAGAAGTGAAATTTAAAACATGCAGCCATTATCAAAGGCAAATGGAATAATGGGTATTTGATAAAAAAAAAATCAAAACTCACCAATTGCATTATCCAATTCCTCTGAGCAGTTGACCATTTCAGAGCTCCAGCACAAAAACCCACCTGGGTTTTATGCCCTTATGGCAGATTAAGCTTGTGGGGGATCTCTGAAACTGCAATTTTCGGGGAATTAGAAGATCTCACATGCAAAAAAAAGTGCTTTGGACAATTGGGTAGAAAGCAAAACATATCAAACACTTGATGCGCAACTCGGAAAAAGCCATCACAACAGAAAGCTAAAAGATAGAAAATTGATGGGAATCGGAGGTTACCGAAGGAATTGGGGCTGTCGAGAAGTAACAGAGCAGATGGAGGCAGCGCAGGGGTCGGTTCTTGAGGGTTGTTGAGCTCCAAAGGTGGTGGTGGAGGTAGAGCCGGCGACTCGGAGTCTGAGTCCGACGACGGTGATGTCGTCGAGGATGAGAGAAGGAGAATCGAGAAGATCCTGCATACCCACATGCGGTTCGGGAAAATCCGCCAAAACGGTTCGCTACCCATTTGGATTCTCACCCAGCTGCCAAATCCCATTGAACTGACGGAGGGGAGGGGACAACGCACGCTTGACGGCGAGAGGTCTAGTCTCCAGTGACACAATCGAGGGCTCGAGACGAGAGAGATTGAGAACCTAGGTAAAACTAAAACTAACGGTTCAGATTAGAGATGGTAGCTTACTCATCAATCTGGTCCGTCTATTTCAATAACAAACAGGCCGGTCCGGGTACCCACGGTTCCTATACTTTAGGAACCGGCCCGAACCGAAAATTTCAAAAGCCCGTCCTGTTTCTCTTTTTTTTAAATTAAGAACCGGCCCGTACCCGCTTCTAATCTTGATTACTCGCCCTGACCGGCGGTTTCTATACCCGTTTGCGCACCCCTAATCTCAAGTGCCCCATAGATATGGTCTAGAGAACCAAGTGCTAGGCCGGGTTGGCCGTTGGCTGGAATTGATGAAGAGCCAGGTGGCTAATTATCACGTCAGAGGTGTCCTACAATTTGATTTGTTTGGCAATGTAGCAATAACATGGGGTGTTTCCAAACAAATAGTAATCCACATTTGCCACAAAGAGATCCCCTCTCCTTTCTCTAGAGATTCATCCAGATACATGCTCTGCCCAATTCAGAAAACACCAGTCTCCATTATAATTTACTTTTACACAACAATGTTATCCATCACACACCACATTACTGTCATACTCTGTAATAGTCATAGACTTCATTATTATACGTGAAGTTCACATACATTAAAGAAGGGGCAGATCCGCCTCATCACTTTTTTTACACAATTTTTTTTTTTGTCGAAACAAATTTTTTTGTGATGCCTACTTTGTAATATGTTTTAATAATCTGAACTGTCTATATTTTAGAACATTATTCATAGATCATCTTTGCAAAAAATTAGACAAATCCCTAAACCCTTAACTCAACGTTCACATGGTTTCAGATTTGAGTGTTTTCGGTAGACATGATTTTTTAAGGTCAAATATAAAAGATAAACGGTTTAGATCGCTGAAATACATTATAAGATGAGCCTCACAAAAACTTATGTAAAAAAAATGATGTCGCAGATCCGTCCGTATTAAAAAAAAGATATTAGCAACGAAGTCAGTTTAGTGTTTCTTAAAGAATAACTTAAATGATACATGAATATAAATCCACGTGAAATCATGTGTATTAGACACTATCAACAATACAGTAATTTTGTGTCTTTTAACAGTATTCAATTTAAAAATCCTCCTCACTCAAAATCCCAACAAAAAACACACAGAAAGTAGAAGTAGTAGAATATGGGAATTTTACACTGAAAATAATGATTGAGTTTTTCCCTCACGCAAAACCTTAAAGTAGTACTCTTGTACTTAACATTTCTCTCTCTCTCTCCCTCTCTCCCTCGCTCTCTCTCTCTTGTTTCCCTCTCTAACATTGTTGTCAATATCTTGGGGGTAGCTAGCGTCATCAAATAGTTCTCCTCAAACCCATAATCTGCACGCCTATTCCCTCCCCTTCCCTTTCAGCCCCACACTCAATTTCTCCATCTCCATCTCTATCTCTCCTCCAAGAAAATGTCCATAAACCACTTCTCCTCAGACATCTCAGAAACCCAGTGGTGGAATGCTAATTCTAACCCCCACCGGCAAGAAGACCCCTCAAGACACCCACACAGCAGAGCCCATTTCATCCCCCAATTTTATCAAGACACCCACCACCCCAGCCACGCCCACCATAGTTTCCAACCCTGGCAGCTCAACTCCCAAGACCTCACCACACCCATGTCCCCCACCCATTTCCATACCGCCACCCTCAATTTCAACCTCAACCACCACGACGCCGTCGACCCCAACGAATCAGACCAACTCCAGTCTCCGCCGCCGCATCACCGCGTCAACTCTGACGACTCCGACGACGAAAAAGAGCCCATGTTCGAGAAGCCCTTGACCCCGAGCGACGTCGGCAAGCTGAACCGCCTCGTGATTCCCAAGCAGCACGCAGAGAAGTACTTCCCGCTCGGCAGCGGCGACTCGGGCCTCCTGCTGAGTTTCGAGGACGAGTCCGGGAAGTCGTGGCGGTTCCGCTACTCCTACTGGAACAGCAGCCAGAGCTACGTCCTCACCAAGGGCTGGAGCCGTTACGTCAAGGAAAAGCGCCTCAACGCCGGCGACGTCGTTTTGTTCGAGCGGCGCCGGGCTAACACAGATCGACTCTCCATCGGCTGGAGACGCCGCAACGCGGTCCCAGCGCACGATAGTGGTGCTGGAGGGGTTGAGAGTAGCAGTGGCGGGGTTGGAGGGAATGGTAGTGGTGGTGGCGGGGGTTGGACCAGGATGTTCTATTCTGCGCCGCATCACGGCTCGTCTTATCCCGCGCACCAGTATCATCATAGTGTGGCGCCATACCCACCTGACAGTCTACATGCAGCAGGTAATTTATATTCTTTTAATTTAATTTTTAATTACTATGTAAAAACATAAATATAAACGCTTTTAATTCTTGCTTATACGCACGTGAAAGTGCGTGAAAAACACATTCCTATTACTTAGGAAGAATGTGCTTTAGGGTTTAGATTCTAATTGAATTGTGTTTATGTGATAGAAATAAATCGAACTTAGGGCCTCAGGTTCAAGAGTAACTAGATTGTATTTTGAAGTTAGTTGTATCAGTCGACCGTGATACGCTAAAACTAGATGGTCAATTGAGACGGTCCAAAATCCGGTTATTTTTGTTCTTTTGTATAATTATGGTGATAAATTGGGGGTATGTATATAATTTCATGCATGTTTTGTAATAATTGTATTATTGTTGCAGGGTCCCGTGTTCACAATATGAACCAAACAGTGTCAGTTGGGAACTCGAAGATACTGAGACTATTCGGAGTGAACTTGGAGTGCCAGCAGCAGGCAGCTGAGCACCACCAGTCGGAACCATCGACCTCAGATGGCTCGTCGTCGACTCTGTCTATGTCGAGCCAGGGTCCGACTCACGGCCAGCAGCAAATGTACCCTCGTGCTGCTTATAATTATGCCGACCAACACAGGGTACGTAAACCCCCTAAACTATCATTACCGTAATAATCATATTATAATTATGTGTATTATTATATAAGAGTATATTCTGCTGTTGCATTTCCTTTTGCCCTTTTTAAAACCCCAATTTTGTTTCCTCTCACGAGACAGATTATTTAAGAGCAAATGAGTAAATTATATGGTCTCCTTTCTCCCCAACAAAACGGTTGATTAACTTAATCGGTATAATTAGTGAATCCCTAATACGAATATCAAACAGATTGTTATAATGAGTATCATGTCAATCAATGATTCAGAGTCGTTGACGCATACGCGGCAATTAATATCTATGTGGTAGGACCCAACCCATCTTTTTACCAAATTAATTAAGGTCAGTTTTTGGCTTTGAGTTGATTTTCTTCTGAATTTTTGGTTAAAAAAAAAATACACCACCATTGCAGAGCACGAGGGCAGCTTTTGTGGACTGGACTGGTGTGTTCAAAGCTTTCATGGAGCTTCCTTTTTTTCCTATATCTATGTTAAGCCACATACACAAAACAGCTGTTATGCCATGTGGTGTATTTCTAGGCACCGACTCCTTTTAAGGGCGGTCTCCTGTGGACTATTTGTTAGCTGTTATATGATCTTTGATTTTTAGTAATTTTCCCAAAGAAAACGTAGGTAATAACACTTCGATTACGTTACCTGTTACCTCTTACCTCTGCAGTGTCCACATTATCTCTACCGTTTCTTTCACAATACATAGGTACTCCTGTATTTTGTTCTTACTTGACTTCATGTTGGTAGGGAGCATTTTTGTTTACCACTATAAACTATGGTCTATGATCACCTTACACCTAAACCTCTGTCACATATCATTTCACTTAACTTTGATTAATTTTTTTTCAAAATTGAAAAACTAACATTTAATATGAAAGTTAATTGGAATTAGATAAAATGACACGAATCAGATAATTAGATGTACAGTAAACATATATGATAGTCATGATGGTGAACAATAATGCTCCCCATGTTGGACTTTAGACTCTACTAAGAGCTATTATTATAGGACGGCTCTAAAAATTTTCTCTTATTCTCTATGGTTTGGTTTTTTAGTTCTTTTTTCTTCTTCTTATGATTCATTTTCCTTAGGGTTGAGCATTCAATCATTTTACGTTTCTCTTATTTCTCTGCGGTTTGGTTTTTTATTTCTTTTTTTTTCTTCTTATGATTCATTTTCCTTAGGGTTGAGCATTCACTTATTTTTGCAATATTTGGAAAATCTTTTCCTACTATTGCCATGTTACATAATTAGTAGTCTAAGTTAAGGATGTTGTTTCTAACACTCTTTTTTACTTTTACACATCCCTTTCAATTTTTGATTGTTGAATTAAATGAATTAAAAATGATCAAAGGTTTACTAAAGAATGTGTAAAGATAAAAAAAGACTATGTTAATAGCACCGCCTTAAATTAATATTCTGAGATTTTTTTTTTTTTGTCGAAAAAAAAAATAGTGTGAGATATCATAACCTGTACCAAACACTTCAGATTACAGATTGCACAGATCTTTAGGGGCAATTATTTAATTCTAAGCCGCCCAAGTATTAATTGATGGTTTTGATGTTGAAGTTATAGTAGGCAGCAGTTGGCTTCTTCTGGGGCTAGAAAAATGATAGATTTTACAGTGTACTTAGAACATTAGCACATACATCACATGTCATTGTAACGACATATGATCTACCACTCTATATTCTCAACAAATTGAAAAATTTGTCCAAAAAAACATGCGTTAATTAATGCATGGGATATATGTGGTTTTCAAAACCCTACTAGAACAGAAATGAAAAAATGAAATTAAAGAAAGCAACGAGTTTGCCATTAGCACTATTTATAAATGCATATCATGTATGACTTTCATGAATAATGTGTTTATTTTCAAATTATTATTGGCCCCATTGAGTGACTGAAATCGTTGTATTGAAAGGAAAAAAGAGGAAGCATTGATTTTCACAAAGAAAAATGCTAAGTAGATCATAAATATAAAATTCTCTGCAATTTCATATTTTTTTACAAGTTTCATTTATAAAAAGTCTCCTTATAGCATTTATGTTTCACAACTGCAATTGATTG
The DNA here is from genome assembly GCA_024362995.1 of Heteromeles arbutifolia. Classification (NCBI taxonomy): domain Eukaryota; kingdom Viridiplantae; phylum Streptophyta; class Magnoliopsida; order Rosales; family Rosaceae; genus Heteromeles; species Heteromeles arbutifolia. Next base: position 3,460,675 of record JANCRC010000010.1, on the reverse strand, counting down.
ATTTATTTTTGTGTGTTTGTGTAACAGGAGTTCACTAGTTTCTCTGGAGATGTCAACCCCATGAGATCAAATCGCCGAGGATAAAGATCTGCCGATGTGACGTCCTCTTTGATTGATTGACTTCAAATATATTTATATTTATTTTTATTTTTAAAACACACCACTTGGGAAAAAAGGAAAAAAAAATCCCCTATATTAATATTCAGTCCCCACAAGAAGAAAGAAGAAAGAGAGAAAAAAGAGGGTACACATGGAATATAATATCAGAAAAAATCCCTGATTTTTAGGTCAAGTCTGGGACAATGCAGGAAGAAGGGGTGAGGGGGAACCAAAAGGAAGGTGCTGCAGGTAACGGGGGATGGAGAGAGTAGCTGGTGGGGTATGCTTAGAAAAAGTAGCAGGGGAGTGAAGTCATCGTTGTTTTTCCTTCCGTGGAAAATGGGAAATTTGGTTGGAGGAATCTGATATGTTTAGTATTTGCCAGCACTGTTGAGATTCTGCCTGAAGATTTTTGATAAATAATAATGGAAGGGAAGGAGGGTATCGGATATGGTGGTCGTGATGGAAACTGGGTGGGTGCATAGGTGGGTGGGTGGGTGGGGAAGTGAGTTCAGTGGGTGCGAGTAGACTTTGAACAGATGGATGGGTGGCAGCAAAGCCCGGTGTCTTTCATTTGGTACTAGAGAGAGAGAGAGAGAGCTATCTCCAATGATATCGAACATTATTACTCTCCTAATTTTCTAGTTTAACCTTTTTGTTACAGCTAATTGTTTCATTTTCTGATTAATCCCATGTAGCTAGCTAATTAAGCTCTTCTTTTGGATGTTGTAAACACTCTACTTCTAGAATTTGAATAGTAATGACAAGTTTACAATTTTTTTTTTTTCTTATTGAGATTGAGTAGGACCTAACAAACGTGTTGTGTTTGTCATGTTCGTGTTGTTTTTGTATTATACTCGTTATCTTAACAAGTCATGTTGTGTCAAACCCAATCCGTTATCTTAATAAGTTTTTAACAAGTGACCTGATAACGACTCGATTCGTTAACGAGTCGTGTCATATCGTGTCGGATTAACGGGTCATGCCAGAAATTGTCATGCTTAATGTCTAGACCTGGCAAACTATATCTTATCGGGTTCTTAACATGTGACCCGATAAAAGATCCAACTCATTAACGGATGACCCCGATAATGACTCGACTCGTTAACAAGTTGACCCAAAGCCATTATTTTGGTGCCATTTCGTGTCGGATTAATGGATCGTGCAAGAAATTGACAGGTCTAATATTGAGATCCACTTGTGTAACGTGTTAATTCGAAATGACTGTTTTAAAATATTGTGTATCAGAGTTTATGTATCGATCCATATATAGTATTTACACCAAAAAAATGCATGATGACTTAGAAGTTATGGCGACCGCAAGAATTGAATTGTTTCTTGTTTTATTGGCAATCAACATATCATTTGGTTTGGTTGATTTGCAATTAGGTACATGGACTCCTTAATTTATTTTGATCATTTGATTACATGACATGTTTCCTTAGTATGAGCTCTAACTCTTTAGAGAGCCTAAGCAAGGAAACACTCTCTTATTCATATGGCACTTGGCATGTAATTAATCATATATCTGATATACATACTCAAGTCATTTCTCTACTTTAGATAACGTGCGTAAAAACACTCACAATATAGTTTTATCAAGTACTAAACAATATAGTTTTATCAAGTACTAAAGTTATGAGTTAACTAAACATAGTATTGTCAAGATTCTAAGAAGACAAACTGATTGAGATAATGGTAGGGAAGAGAGGGTTTGATCATCAATATTTTCCCCCAACTTACGGTTTCCGGCCCGCAGAACATGGCATGGTAGGGCAAAACAAAAATTCTTAGTCATCAAGTACATGAGTCATATTTAATTAATTTTTCAAAAATAAAATTCTTGTTTTCTTCAACAAGTAATCTGCACAAATGGCTCATGAATTACTCGGAAAAAAAAAACAAAAAACAAATAAATAAACAGAAGTCCTTTCCTTACCGCCAATGACCCGAAAAAACATGTGTCACACTCGAGAGAGCTGGGGCAAGACAATAATTCTAGGTCATCTATCATCAGATTTGAATTTTTCAGCAACCTCAACCTCAGTTACATGAATTTTGCAGACCATCACCATCACCTGGATAATGGGTCAGGAATCCCATGCCACTACAATACTACATGATACGATTAAAACCACCATTGCAGTTTTGCTCGGATGTCAACTCAGACATCCCAATGCCTGCCCTAACATGACAAATTTTGAGTCACCAAACCAAATACGCAAAAATAACCCATCAAATCGATTGTTTTTTATCCACTGACTGCACAAACACACACATTGATTTCAGTGCAAAAAGACTCCACTAGGCCATCTAATCTAATAGCATTTTCAAGAGTAAAAATTTGAGGCAACAAATATGCAGTGGCAGGTGGAGAATTTGAATTTTGAAGGTCCAAACGGTCAAGGTCAAAGTATTTTAGACAAAAATAGAGTGCAAAGCAAAAAATAAAAATAAAAAAACTTCAATTTATTCGCTCAGACATTGCGTTGAATACTTGGTGGGCTTGCTATCGTCAACTGAATCATGTCGGACATATGTCAAAACAATCTGCTGAGTGGTATCGAGAGAATTTGTCGAATGTAAAGAACTCCTACCAAATATTCAAACAATCCTCAAAAAACCTTTATATGTATATCTCCCACTCCAAGTGGCCTTGGGATCACCTTGGTCCCAATCCACATTAGTCTGATGAAAATGTCAAATAAGTAGAGAAATCAGTATTTTATACCATTAAAGGAAGTAAATGAGCTTTTGTTCATGATTTCTCTCTCAATTGATTGTTCACTATTATGTTCTAAGAATAATTTTGGGATCCAATTAGAACATTAGGTGATTTAACTCAAATTCCTTATCTCCTAAAGTAGAATATCGTTCTATAAAAAGAAATGGCATAACAATTGTACTAGATAATTGACACTATACTTGGTAGTCCATGTATAATAGTGGGCTCGTAGCTACAGTAGTTAGGTAAGACTAATGTTAAGAAGACTAACTATTTAGATTAAATTTTGTAAACCATATAACGTGGTTGTTAATGATTAAATTATAACCTAAGTATGGATTAACGTGAATTAACGTGCTTATTTCCTATTAATGACACATCACATGTTTTACAAATTTAGTCTAAAAAGTTGATCTACCAAACATTACTCGTTAGATAATATCCTTTGTGCTAAATGATGGATCGGAGCCTGTCGAGAGACTGGTCAGTGCTACTTCGAATTCAAATATAGTTTGATGTACAGTATCAAAAACACTTCACAAACACGTTCTAAAAGCTAAATATTGAATTCAATGGAAGAGACATATTCCACATTAAATTTTCTTTTAGAAATTTTTGAACGGTTGTTCCTCTGTAAATAGTGGACAAATTTTGAAATTCGATTGGCTTACTTTCCTACAAAATCACATTTAGAAGTGCTAATACAAAAAAAACTTTCTATTCCCTCCCCAATCCACGTCATTGAATTAAAACCAAAGCGCCAAGAACAAAAATCTGCAACTTTTGTTCTTAGTTTATACTTGAGTGTTCTTGTTACTCTTTGTGTATTGAAGTTTGTATTAGGAGTGAATAACTTTGACAAATTAACGTAGTCTTCATCCAAACGTCTAATTCGCAACTCTCTTTTGCACATAAATTGTGAGCATGAATTAAATCTAAAAGACAACGTTATGTGCCTTGAAATAATCTTTTATCCTTCTCGGCTATCACTCATTAGCTTTAAATATCCAACATGCAAGGGTTTAATTGTCTGATATGGATTCTCAATATATCCAATACCAATATGTGATCAGAATTCAAAAGTTTGCGTACGATCTGCTCTTTTAGTCGGTAGAGACCCAAATCTTATATTATATGCTACTATTCAGGACTGTCTTTTACTCATGCACGTACAAATCCAACAACCTAACGTTCAGGACACTAGAACGACCACAATCTCAACTGATCGGAACCCCCATGTTAATTTATTTCAACAAACCTTAATCTGATTACCTGTTAATGTCAATTATTACGTACTGGCCAACAACCTTAATCTAATTACCTGGTAATGCGTCTGATACAAGTTGCAAAATATGTCAGCCAAATAGTGGAACCATTTAGGTTAAGAACTTTCATGTGATAATTGTGAGGGCCCATGAAGATGGAGAGTGATAACCCTAAACCATTGACCTTCTCAAACATCTCCAGGAGATGGAGGAGATGATGGAAAGAATCCAATGCATGTTGGCGTAGTAGTGGCTCACTACTCAACTCATGATTTCTCTCTCTCTCTCTCTCTCTCTCTGCAAGTGGTGGGGAAGCTTTAGGGTCCCCAGAATCCAGATGTATATTGTGTCTAGCTATCATGATTGAAGTTGAACTCCAAGTCAGTGCATGACCAATCGAAGGAATGAAGGGACTCTTCGTGTATATTTACTATTTAGTTTGTCCTGCCAGAGAGCCAGATCGAATATAATCATGCATTTGGTTTGAGATATTTAGATATCACCAAGTACAGTACAGAAACACCATGTGAGTCTTTTTCTTCATAATATTCCCACTGAGCATTTCCTTTATCTTAACATGTATGACAACAGGCTTTCAATATCATTGCTTTTGACCCTTGGGAGCTTAGAGTCAACCTCACCCTTCACCTAGCTCACTTATTTTGTACCAGCCATATGAAAGAGCTTCATTTTGTGACTTCAACATGTGAGTGTGTATGCTTACCGTTCTATTGTAGCAAGAAATAGACGATAGGGTTCTCGTAGATCCATGTAATTACGGTATAGGACCCTTGTATTCTAAAAGCAACTATATTGTGAATATATGATCCCTGTGATAGTCATTTACCTATCATATTTTTGCTACAGTCAAAAGGAATCCCGGCTAAGAAGCTCCTCATCCTTCTATGAATCATCTTCATTGAGGAATCTATCAAATAATCTTATTTGAGGGACACCTTATGAGACCCACTCTTTAACTTTTTCCAGTGAAGTGAGCTATTTTTATTTTAACTCATCATTCATAGATTATCCAAGCAAAAATTTAGACAAATCCAAAATCATTAAGATATCCAATTCTAATGAAGAAAAATAGACGAATGTTGTGTTTCAAAGAAACATTAAAACGACAACCATTAATCCAACAATCATATGGTTTCTTATTTGGCTATTTTTTGTATAGATGAACTTTGAGGGAAGACTTAGAAGATAAATGTCATTGGATCGTCGGAAAACAATGTCAAGTAGGCCATACAAGGGTGGTTTTTTTTGTAGAGATGATATTTGAGGAAAGACCTAGTAGATAAACACTTGAATCGTTGAAATGTAATATGGAGTGAGCCCTACAAAAGTGTCTCGCAAATAAACTTATTTAAGTGATCCTCAACTAAAGCTCACTATACATATAGTAGATTTGGTATCCAATCGATGCCAACATATATTTAATCATTTTGGGTATAATTCATATTATTATGAGTAACAAATCAATTAAGGGTATTACCTACTTGTAGGGGTACGAGAAGGAATAAAGACGTGATTGCGTGACTGTGGGATAAACAACCAACCTTATGTTTATCTCATACATTCATTTTTCAGGTATGCCGTATACCCAAAACCAATGAGACCCACCTATGTATTCATTCTTTAGTTTCCTTACAAATCCATTAATCATGCCCTAAAACAAAACCACTGCCGGTCAGGGATTGTGAATCTTAGAACTGTAGTGTTTGATGATCTTCTCCATATTATATGCAGGTCATTTTCAGTGCTTTAGCCATAAATCGATTATTCCAGTTCTACTGTGTTTAAAGTAGTATTGATGTCCTTCCATTCTATGTCCGAAACCCAATTAAGTTGTACGACATATACAAATATTTTCAAAGAAAAAAACAAGCAACAAATGCCATTGTGTTTATCTGGTTCAGTCTTATTCAAATATATATCAGATGGCTTTACTCGAGATTCACTTCAGCAGAGATTATATCAAGGACAATAATGGTATCATATGTGTAAGCAGAACTGGGGACATATATATGTTGAGGAATCGTCCAGGCTGGATCAGACATTCCTGTTCGAACCAAATATTCTGGTCAGATCTAGATATATGCCACATAAACCTGCATACAAGTTACTACAAACTGTACTGCTAGGAGTACCATATAGCAATCATACTATAATTTCGTACACGTACATAGATTCTTAGATTAGAGAGCATCTCCAAGGACAAAGCAAATGTTTGAGGTAAATCAGTGTCATTTGATTTGAAGATCTATACGTTGTACTTTGCCTTCAACTTTGCACCGATTAAAAACCTGTCACGGACAAGGGATACTGAGGCAAATAGTTAGCCAAATGCCCTAGACATCACTTTTCTAGTGAAGTGTTGTCATGTTGTTGATATTGACACTATCGATACTTTGATATTATTAGCAATATGCTCGCGATTGTTGATATGTCAATGATAGCTTAAAAGTGCAGTTAACTTAACCAAATTAAAAATGAAATTAATACATATTGACAAACTATACATAGAATTACTGGCAAGCTCAATAATAACAACATATATAAATTATATATGCATATAGATTACTCAAATTCAATGGTATACAAATGAACAGTGACATGACAAATTCTCTTACATTAAGCAACAACAATAAAACCTTATCCTACTAAGTGATTAGCGATATGAATGTGGTTAGTGTTTTTCCATAAGGATATGGATATGGAGATTTATATGTAAGTTCTTGAAGAATTACATTGACTGGTTCAAATAGATCTAGACCACAGAACACGTTCTCAACTACTTTGAGGGTTCACTTTACAAATTGAAGCAATCTGTGTTGATGTGGTATACTTGTTTAAGTGATTATTTGATCAGTTAAGGATATGAATAAACTATGCCCTTTCATGTTAAATTAAGAAGTTATACTCCGAATTGCTAGAGTTGCAATTTATGTCAATCACATGAATCTCACTACGACTCTAGAAGAGCTTGAGAAAACTGCCTCGCACTTGAAGATGAAATTTGAGATAAAAGATCTGGGTGTTAACACTCAAAATTTGCAAGTCAAACTGAAACGAATCCAGATGGACACTCGCAGATTTTAAACTTAACAAACAAAGATATTTAACCCTTGGTGGGCATAGGATGTGAACTGAGAATGACATGAGCACAATGTAAGTGGTTCACCCTACAAAATATGGGCCACGTTCACTATGTTGCACGAATTCTATTGATTGTAAGATTAAAAATAGTGCTCGGCTAGTACATCAATTTCTCTATCCCTATTCGTCGGACCCCGATATTGGGGTTTTTTACTCCTTTATATAGGCCTTCAGTGAACCCATGGTCCTTAGGTCATTCCCAATGAGCATTTAATGCGACACTACGTAAGCTAGCCTACTGACACTTTTTCACCTACCAACCCGACATTCATCAGTGAAGTGATGGTTGTCCAGTCGAGTGCACGCCTGGCCAGCATAAAGTAGCCTATTTCTCTTGGTCGGCCTCGATTACTCAACCTAATCTATCCGAGCCCCGCCTCAACCGCTTTGTGTCCCATCCTGAGTCCTTGCTATTGACTTCGAGTTGTCAAATGGTTTGAATGACATCTGAGTAGACCTTTCCCTGAAGACTTGTGCCATAGAGCTGTTAGCCTACCTATGTGCTCTTGTCGATCGGTATTCAATGCCTAACCTGGTTGGTCGGCATTTAAGTGCTCGGACATATTCCTTTCCAAGCTTCCTAGACCTTGGTCTCTTGGGCTTCGTATGGCCTTTTTTCCAATCTGATACTTCCTTGTGGGCCTAAAGGTGCCCAACATTAACATTTGGAAAAACTCGTTTATGTCCTGACCTAAAGTTCAAACATTATTCTGATGGTATTATGGTCCACATATCAAACTACACCCCGAATGTGTTACCTTTTGAGCATACCTATGATCATCCATATGCTAGATGCATATGAAACCCTTGAAGATGTTGTGGAATTCGAAGTTCTATATCTAAGTTCAACTTTGCGCTTTGGTGTACATAGCTCATTGCATCAAACATGACATATCATTCTCTGTTGGTAAAGAAACAACATTGTGCCTACAACTCGCTACTGAATTGGCATTAAAGACGTTTTTTGGCTACTCTGAAGGTACTACGAAGTTGGGCTTATTCATACGCACCTCGAGCAGATCCAACCCCCTGATCCTCAGAATGATGTATGCCTTGTTTATTATGCTGATGCTAGTTACTTATCAAACTCGCACAAGGAATGTTCCCAAATGGTTAAGTCTTTATTGTTAGGGATACCACATCTTGGAGGTCCAAGATATAAACCTTAATTACGAAATCTTTGAATCATTTCAAGGCTTACCTCACCTCACTATGGCACACGTGAAAGACATAGTCGAGTGCTTTTGTTGAGCATATTCGAAATACCTGCTATTTTTCATCCATCGTTGAGTCTCAACTATGATCCATGAAGACAATGCCGCATGTATCGACCAGACGAAGACATGATACATCAACAAAGCCAACATCAAGTGTATTATGCCTCATCACATCAACAAAGCATCATTGAAGTCAAGCAATCTGATCCCATGACAACCTTGTTGACCTCTTCATGGAGTCACCGCTGAAGTCAACCTTCCAGAAGTTTGTCTTAGGAATTGGTATGCGTAATTATTCAGCCATTTGCAATGCTTGTAGTTCTCATTTGAAAGTTTTTTTCAAACTCAGGAAGAGTATCCAGAAGCATACTCACTTGACCTTAATTTACTCTTTTTCCTTACAATTAAGAGCATTTTTTCACTGGGTTTTTGCTACCTGATAGCTTTTAACGAGACACTCGTCCTGGATCATACCCTTGTGTGCATTTTAGTTGCGTCCTAAAGCCATTTAATTTTGACTTAATGCAATTTCTCACTTTCCTCTTTAAACTATGAATTTTTATCACACCTTGGGTTTTCCATAGCAAGTTTTTGTGTATTTTATTACCTATGCATTCTTCCGTATGTTTTGAGGCTCGCATTCGCTCATTGTGCAGACTAGGTGAGACATCTTCATCAACTATTTCTACATGATTACATGAAGACATGATGCACCATTATTTGTGTATTTGCACACTCAAAAGGGAGTTTTGCAATCCTTATTTAATTAAGAATGTGAATGTGTAAATTTCATGGTTCTAAAATATGCTAGGCAGTAGTCGGGCAGCGAGCTAGGGCTTAGCGCCTAGGCGGACTAGACGGATTTAAATAAATTTATTATATATTATATGAATATAATTAATTATTTTTTTATGTACACAATATGATGGCCTAAGAAAAAAAAATTTATCCAAATAATTCAGATGACATATATATATATATATATATATATATATATATATCTAAACTTTTAAAAGATAAAAACCCACGTAGGAGGTGGTTGGATAATTAAAATCTATTGACCCGTGCACTCCACCTTTCACATTACCCAAGGTAGAGCCCAAATAAAGTAAAATACCCTTCTTATTAAGTCTACTCGGTTCTTCTTCCTTGGCCCTTCAGAACCACAAAGTGAAACTGTAGCTCGCGCCGCCATGATTGAAATGTCAAATACCCATCTCTCTCTCTCTGCACGTACTCTTTATTCCCTCATTTGCTCACAGACGGCAAAGCTGCTGAAGCTTGCCAAGATCAGAAGTTGCAGATTCAGAGTTGCAATGAGTTTGGGATTTGCAACCGCCTAGCGAGTGCCTAGGTGGCCACCTACATCCTCTCCGCCTTAAGTGAACGTTTTGGTCGAAATAGGGTCAAAGCTCCATCATCCAACGCTTAGGCTGATTTTTAGAACACTGGTAAATCCTAGTAACAATCTTTATATGATTCTATAATATATTTTAGATAGTTTCTTGACTATAATGTGTTACTTGAAATGCAAAGATTTTCCCTTCTTTACCACTATAAAAAAATGCACAATAGGGTCAGAAATCACATCCAGTTCTCTCTTTTCTCTCTGCTTTCTGCGCCTCTCTATCTCTCTATAATTCTTCAATTAAATAGGCCTACAACATTTCCATGACAATCACTCTTCGCATGAGGAAAATACAATATATGTCATTTACATTAAGAAGTCAAACTGAGAAGCTGGTGAATAACTAGGGTGGTTCTATTTCATCAAATAGATTGGTTTTGGTCAATGCAAATTCTTTGAAGCATACACATATCCCATATTTTTTTGAAGCATACTTAAATTAAGAATGAAAACTACACCTTTAAAGCACCTTTAAAAGAGACGTCAAAAAATTCACACTTGACAATAACAGTAAAAAAAAATATTAACATTTTCCCACCTACATGCCAATTCTTATGTGACATGATGTGGATTGACAGCATAGTGGTTGCTTTCAAATTTAACAGCGAATTCAAATCCATTTTAATTGATTAATAAATGGTTTTTTTTTATCCTTTTTTCAAAATCTATTTAATACAATTATGAAAAGTAAATAATCTATTAAATAGTAATTTAGTTTGACCTATCAGGTGGAGAACAAAACTTTAAAAAATAATCGAAGTGCTATATAGGCTTTCAAATTTAGATTTTAGATTTATAATTTGATATCTCCTTTAAAGATGCTATGTTCTTCTCTTTGTTGAGAGTTGTCCCACATCGGTGAGGGACAAGGTTTGCTATGTGCTTATATGGTCTTGGGCAACTCCCCATATTGCCAATTGGTTTTATGGTGGAACCCCAATTTCATCATGGTATCAGAGCCAGGTTAAGAAAAATTTTAAAAAATTATTACCGCAATTTTTCCGGAGAACCCAGCACCAGCAATCGCTGTGCAGCCAGTTGTGCCGCGCACCGTGAAACCAGCGAGTGACATCGTCGTTGCTGATTCGAGTCCACCGATGATCACCGTGCATCCAGTTGTGTAGCGTGCCCGTCCGACCAGCGAGCGACGTTGTCGTTGTTAACCGGAGTTCACCGAACCAATCCCTACATCCACTCGCCATGACCCACTGCTACATCACATACTCACGTACCCACGAATTGAGACCCAACCCAGAAATCTAGCCGCTGCTGTTGGCTGAAGTTCAGAAACATACCACTATGCATTAATCTGATCAAACCGAATAGGAGAGTAGGACCAATCGTGACTGGTTCAGGTTGTGTGCATTGGTTGCCAAAGCTCAGGTAGATTTTGACCATACATGTAATGACGATAAAGCTTTCAAAGTTTCTGCATCTGTTATGAATAGTATATGGATAATTGATTCTGGTGCTACTGAACATATGACTTGTGATTCTAGACAGGCAAACCCTAAAACCATCCATCAATACTATAGTTAGTGTTGCCATGGTAATGTTGTCCTTATTTTTGGGGAAGGCGATGTCGCCCTCTCTGATACCCTGAATCTTGACTCCGTACTTGTTGTTCCTTCCCTTGACTATAATTTATTATCTGTTGCTCAAATAATTATTGCCCTACATTGCCTTGTTATTTTTTGGCCTTCCATTTGTGTTTTTAAGGACATTCGGACTTGTAAGACGATTGGTTATGGTATTCGGAGGGGAAAACTCTACAACTTGGAGCTGACATCGAACAGTTCTTGAAATTTGACTCAAGCTCTTGCCATGGAGGGATCTCATAGGGAAAGGGATAAAGCTTCGGAGGTTTGGTTGTAGCATCGTCGACTTGGACATGCTTCTTTCGGCTATTTACGAAGGTTGTTTCCTAGCCTATTTGTTAAGCATGACGTTTCTAGCGTTAAATGTGGTGTTTGTGAAATGGCTAAAAGTCATCGTACTTCGTTTCCACCTAGTTTGAATAAAAGTTCAATCCCGTTTATGATAATTCATTCTGATGTTTGGGGACCATCTAAAACTGCTACACTTGGTGGTGCTCATTGGTTTATTACTTTTATTGATGATTGCACACGTATGACTTGGGTTTGTTTGATGAAGTCCAAAAGTGAAGTTACTTCTTTGTTTCAGCGGTTTTACAAAATGGTACAAGTGCAATATAAGTCACAAATACAGGTTCTTAAGAGTGACAATGGTGGCGAATATGTAAACTTTGAACTTCGTGCCTTTCTTGATCGTCATGGTATCAGAGCAAGGTTGTCCACGTGTGAAGCCCAACGGCCACACGCGCTCCACGTCACCCAGTTGTTGTCCACGTGTAGGCTTGAAAATCCGCCACACGTGCGGGGGCGTGTTGAGAGTTGTCCCATATCGGTGAGGGACAAGGTTTGCTATGTGCTTATATGGTCTTGGGCTACTCCCCATATTGCCAATTGGTTTTATGGTGGAACCCCAATTTCATCACTCCTTAGTTTCCTTTTATTCCCATGAAGTTTTCAGACACCGCTTCCTTTTTAGAATGATGCTTTCATTCTTGATTTGTACGATTGAATTTTGGATGACTCATTTTAGTATTTCGTGGTATTAATTTTATGATGTTTTTGCTTATTTCTTTTTTAACAAAGTTTTTTTTTTCTAATTTAAAAGGAAATTTTTTCGAAATGTCATATGAATTTGTACCCATTTTTCAATTTGTCATATAAACTAAAATTTTAAGCAATTTGTCTTCCGAAATCATCAATTTGTCATCTCACCCTAACTCCGTTATGTTTTCCATCCAAAATAAGTCATGTGCCTCGCACATGACTTGTGTTAGGGTTATTTTTGTCATTTTAACACCCCACTTCCTTCTATTAAGTTGCATTCGATCTAGGGTATTCAGTTTAGCATATCATGAAATCAAATTTTATATGGGCTATGTAATGAGAAACGAGTTGAGGTTTGGTGGCAAAAATAAAGTTGTAGATGCATATATGCTGCTCGAACACAAAGATTTGCATGAATACCCACAAACACAAAATTTAAGGGTTTTACTAAAGAAAAGTAAATAACTTGTAAAAAGATCTTAAATGACAGAAATAACCTTGAACACAAGTCATGTGTGACTTATTTTGGATAGAAAACTTAACGGAGTTAAGATGAGATGACAAATTGATGATTTCAAAAAGTTGATATGACAAATTGCTTAAAATTTTAGTTTATATGACAAAATAAAAAAAGTGTACAAGTTCATATGACAATACAAAAATTTTCCCAATTTAAAAAGAACTTGCTCTAAGAAAAAAAACAACTTTCTGATTGCACGTATCTAAATTTAATTGTTTGGCCTTAAGGAAGAAAAGAATCCAGAAAGATATGGTAATCTTGCAACATGATGTGCACGTTAAGGAAAGAAAAGAACGTACCAAGCTTGTTAGGTAAGTACGTACACGTATCATGGAAATTAAACTGAAACCCAACATCAAAATAAAGTTTTTCACAAAGAAAATGACCACCTTCATTCGATCAAAAATAATAAATAAAAATTGACCAGCTCTATTCCCAAATTTGCCACTCAATAAATCTTATCAATTAACCATGAATATAAAATTAATTAATACCATAAATATAGGGTGGTTGTCCGCACACCTCTTTCTATATATCATACACTCTTCTCAATTTTTTACCATCAAATCGAATAAATTGAAAAAGATAGTATGATTCTCTTTCCCCCTCTCTCCTCTAACCCCCAAGATTTGTTCAAAATACGAGTTTTTGTTTCTCCGAATCTCTTCCAATGGATCTCCAACAATCTCATCAACCTCAGAAGCTCCAAAATTTCCCCTTTTCATTTCTAATCAGAACAGAACTTCGTTACGCAATCACTTTCTTCCTTCTCCTAGTTTCTTCCTTGTTTATTCTCAGTCTCGTAACCCCATTCGACTCTCAGTTTCTATCCGATCAATTGGGTTTCTTATCCCAAATCCTACCAAAAAATAATCACAAGTTGCCTCCAGGAACTTGTGATTATTCCTACGGCAGATGGGTCCGCGACGAGACTCATCCGCTTCAGTCCTACACCGAGAACTGCCCGTTTCTCGACCCTGGCTTCCGGTGCAGCCAGAGTGGTCGAAAAGATGAAGGTTATCGGAGATGGCGGTGGCAACCGGCTGGCTGTGATGTTTTGAGGTGAGTTTGTAGTGTAGTTTTCAGAAAGCTTGGTTTTGCATCATACTGCACACTGCCATGCATACATTTTAGGTTAAACCCTTGAAACCATATAAACATTAGGAGTAGAATAGTCCTTAGAAATGAACATAAAAATAACTGCACTAGGACATTTTTGTGATTTAACTTAAAAGTGTAGATTTTTTCGGAGTGCGGCACTCGTAGCAAAAGTTCCATTTTTGCTCTCTACCCTAGATTAAAGAGGGAAAGATTTTGAGCTGCTATAGTGCACTCATTGGTGTTACGAGATGTACAAGAAGAGCTAATAAAGCAAATGATGTCCTAATATAGTAGTTTAAGAGATTGATTTCAAAGGTTAATTGGTGTACTTAATAGCATTTAGTGATTATTTGATGGACTGAGAAAATCAAGGAACCTAATCAAAGAGATTTTCTTCTTCCTCCCCATGATCTCAGATTTAACGCAAGCGCCTTCTTGGAAAGAAGCAGAAACGGACGGATAGTGTTTGCCGGCGACTCCATCGGAAGGAACCAGTGGGAATCCATGCTATGCATGCTTGCAGAAGGGGCGTCCAACAAGTCCAGAATCTATGAAGTGAATGGGAACCCCATAACAAAACACAAGGGTTTTCTGTCGATGCGGTTCCAGGACTACAACCTCACAGTTGAATATTATAGGGCACCCTTCCCTGTGGTTGTAGGACACCCACCCAAAAATTCACCAAACCAGGTCAGGACCACAGTTAAGCTCGATCAATTCCATTGGTACTCCAAATACTGGGTTGGAGCAGATGTTCTAGTTTTCAGTGCAGGGCACTGGTGGAACGAAGGCAAAACAGCAAAGATGTACGACACTAGCTAGTTCCTTAAACTCGCTCCCGTGTTTCCAGTCTAGATATTTGACATGTTATGTTAGATTATTAATCTTCCACACATCTAAAAAGGGTTGCACCTTATCAGTGATCTGGATTTACAGTTTAACAACATAACAAGTCAAACCGTTAATTTACTCATTTTTCGTTATCTCTTCACAACTGGCCGTCTTGTGTTTCAGGGGCTGCTACTTTGAGGAAGACGGCAAAGTGAATTTGACAATGGGAGCGATGGAAGCATTCAGGAGGTCTATACAAACCTGGAAATCTTGGGTGCTCAAGAATTTAGACCCTCGAAGGACTCGGGTTTTCTTCCGAAGCTTCTCTCCGGTGCATTACAGGCAAGGATCAACAGCTTTCTGACTATGAAAACTTCCATTTACATACTTCAAACCAAAAGAATGAAAGGCAATTAGTGTAACTTGGTGACTTTACAACTTGCTGTTCCTTAATAGTTGCTGCCAAACATGGCGTAAAATTAAGGAATTGATGGTTAATGAATCGATGAGGTTTTAACATGTGAAGTTGCAGGAACGGCACATGGAATGAAGGGGGCGGGTGTGATACCTATTTGGAGCCAGAAACAGACTACAAAAATCTTGCAGCTGACCCAGTGAATAATCTCTACATTTCTGAATCAATCAAACAATTGGAATATGAAAACTGGAAAGTCCAGTTCTTAAACATCACGTATCTAACAGAGTTCAGGAAGGATGGTCACCCCTCAAAGTATCGTGAGCCAGGAACTCCGGCTGATGCTCCACAAGACTGCAGCCACTGGTGCTTACCCGGAGTGCCTGACACATGGAATGAACTTATTTACGCTACTCTACCGGCAAAAGGATTCAGAACCAAGTAAAGAAAATGTTGGCATACCTCAGATTTGAAAATTTATTTACGGACAACTGTACATAATCAGCATTGGCTTCTATTCAGGCTAGTTCCTCCACACTTTCGTTGGAACTGTCTTCACTGCTTTCCATTTCCTTCAGTTTCTCAACCTGCCTCAAGAGATTCAACCTTTCCGGAGCATATGTTGATGGTATCTGTCAAAGAAACATTAGCACGTTAACAAACACAAGTTTGGTTCTCATGAAGAGTGAAGGAAATGAAACTCTTGGAACTAAAAGCCACATACCAGAGCTGGTACATATCTCTGAATAGCAGCCAACATTGCTGCATGTCCAACCGCAGTGACCTGCAAGACACAAGTTATCTCTATGTTAAGTTCCAATAGGGTTTAGAAAAAGTGTTAGGCAAAACAGCTAAATTGTTCAATTTTTATTTCAAGGTACAAATTCATTTTTATTTCTTTTCTTGGCTTGAAGATACTTAAAGCCAATTATGAACCCCCTTCCACCATGTCAAAGGAACGGTATATACGTTATTCACTTGCAATGGCACAACAATGCAACATAAACAGAATATCTGAAGCATGCCTTGTTATATGACCATAAACCCCCTCAAATGATAAACCACATCAGCTGGATGAAGAACTATGATGAGAATCCTATCATTTTATAAGTTTTTTGGCCAGAATAAAAGATACGAGGAAGAATTCTCACTGGAAGAAGCATTAAAACACCGATAGGAACAACTGATGCTAAGTCGGTCAGAGTTCTCTGTAGAACTTTCTTTTCTTTTTCTGTCAGTTCATCTCCAATCAAGACCCTTCTAAGCAACCCCATAGCAGCACCAACGTCAATAGCTAGCAATTGAGTTCCTTGCCACACATCCTGCTCATCAATTTTGAGATGAAACAAAAAAGAAAATTAATGAAAAGGAAGTTACGAGCTGTGGAGAAGTCCTCCTATAATAAAAGTAAGAGTCGACATCCTGCTCATAATTAAGTACAAAAAATAATGAAGACGTCCACAGGCCATTAATAGATATCCTATATCCTAATTGGTTTGGTGGCAACTAAAATATGCGGTTAAAGGAGGTGTGGTCCTCATTCTGAATGATTTTCTAGTCAAAGTATTAAACAATTGGAGCAAAACCAACATTAAAGTTCCTTTTCCCCCCTAATTTTCTTGGCCCAAGTGTAGGTCAACAATGTCTAACGAGTTAACAACGGTCACCATTTGCGTACTTAAGCCAGAAAAAATTCATACCGTGCTAGCTTCTTTTAGCTTGTCAATTGATTTTTCAATGACATTCTCTTTCTTCTGAACCTGGAGTAGTTGAGCAGCTCCGACATCATCCTCATAGTTAGGACTATCATCAACAGACTTAAGATCCTGATTAAAAAAATCCATAGCAACATAAAAATTTCTTAAACTAGTAAGAGTTCAAATGACAGTCTCAAGTAGGAATTGTTTACTGGTCAATTTCTTTCTTTTTGTTTTCTCCCGAATAATATGGTATCAAGTTGCACGCAGTGTGAGATATACCTCCTCATTTTCTGATTGATCAGCACTCCTTTGCACCCGTTTTTCAAGTTCTATCAGCTCATTCTGTAAAAGTTCAAAACGCTGGATCTTATTTGATTCTGGCTCTTCAAATTCAATACTTGAAGCACTCTGCTCAATAAGTTCATTATCCTGTATTAAAGGATGCAAACATTAAGCAACTTGGTTTGAGATATTGCACATTTCCAATTTCCAATTTCCAACAACAAAATAGATATATGCTCCTGAATCAAGTGAGGCAATAGCAACAGGGAACAATCTCATAAATGAGAACGCCAAAAAGTCAGTTACAAAGGATTCTCTGCACTCAAAAGCTAAGCACATGCCTTTATGGGTTTTTTTTTTCATGCCCCAGCTATTCTATCTTTCTATTAAGGGACAACAAGATAGACTAGGAAACCACAAGTCAATAATTGAAACCTAACTTCTCAACCGCATTTTTGTAAGGACGACAAAAGGAAGGAACACCAAATAATATAACACAGGGCTACTAAGAGAAGCAGCTACGAACCCAAAGTATTTATCATGCTAATGCAAAGAAACACTGCTAGTGGCAAATTCAACCTGAGTGTTATATTAATGACCTTGCCCTAACTGAAAAAAACATGTCGGAGTAACATTAAGTGTTGTTAACTCTTGGTCAAAACAGATCTAAATTTGAGCCAGCTGCATACACAATCTTATTTTAGATACAAAAGTTCCAGTTAAAAGTTAATACATTTGGATATTAGATAGCGCAATACTATGTAAAAGTCAATGAAATCCTTGTGAAGATGGGCCATACAGATTGATCCCCAATCAACTCATGATTGGGCTTTCCAGTTGGACGGCGCATTAAGGAGCTCCACAAACTGCGAGAGTTACTGACAGCTCTAGAAATAAATTTTGAAATGAGATGTGCTTATCAGAATACAACCAAAAGGAAAAAAAGAGCTAAGTCATATGGAATAATAAAAGCTTCATAATAAATAAGAACTTAAGCTTCATACCTATTGCCCCCATTCTTTCTACTTTTCCTTTTAAAGAACTGTTGCTGCTTGTTAGTAGAAGACTGGGAGTGATTACCTTCCTGGATGACAAGAACGAAAGTACAACTAATACAAGTCAGAATTCACAAAATCCAATGAGGGTAAAATGTCTCATAAATAAATATACAAGTGAACCTAAGAATGGAGCTTGGCATAAGAGAAATCTACAATTATAATGCATGGCCTGAACAGAGCAACTTATAAGATACGGTAGGAAAATTTGAGAGGAAGCCAAACAACATAATCTAAAAATGCAGGGAAGCCCCTTCACAATTGGTGGTTTACATCCTCGAGTTCTCTCTCAAATACATTCACCTATAACAGTAAGATACTTTGTGGCTAATTATTAGCGTACATCTTCTATGCCAACATCAAGGAGCCAAGACATCTATCTGTTACAGAAAAACATGAAGAAAAAAAAAGTCCAATAATGAACATGTACTTTGACATCTATCCGTAGAAAATCTGAATAAATTGAAAAGAAAAAAAAACGAAGAAACCCTGCAAAGTTCACCAACTATAAAGTAATAAATTGGTTGAATGGTGTGTTGGTGATCAAAACATTACAATCATCATATGAAACTGAAAGGAAAAAAAAAAAAAAAAAAAAAAAAAACCTGCTGAAGGGAAGCTGCTTTTGCTCGGAAAGATGCCTCCAGAAATTCAGCCTCTTTTTTAAGCTTCCTTATCTTCTCAAGGTCAGAACAAGCAGCTTTTATATGCTCTTTTCCTGAGTTCGAACTCGACACATGTAAATCCTGAAGCAACTTTTCTAGTCTTATCACGGCTTCTTCAACACTCTCCAAGGCCTGACACCAAATGCCAATTCCACAAAACGATCAGAGGCATTCAACAAGTTCCTATGTGGCCCCAGTACTATCCCAAATATTGCCCAACAAAAGGACTGTTAAATAGCTTTCGTTTGAGGTGCTAAGTATTGAAAGGAAGTCTAGAGCCGATGAGACCATTTATGCATGAGTCCAAAAGGTTATATGGAGAAATAGTGGGGTGAAAACTGACAAAAAATTGCATAATTTTTTTTGAGAAGAAACTATAACATTTTATTAAAAAAGTGGAATTACACAGAAGTGGATAAGAAATCCACCAAGAACAAAACCACATAAAAGGGAATAAGCGCACCTTGTCAAAAGTATCCAAGTCTTTCCCAGCTGGTGGATGGGTTCTAGGCCTAGTCCTCTCAGCAATGTTATTGCTATAGCTTTTCATATTTTCATTCCTGCATCACCGTTTAAAAGGGGGGTGTGTGCATGTTAGAGAGAGAAAGAGAGAGAGAGAGAGAGAGAGAGAGAGAGAGAGAGAGAGATGATATTGCTACATTCATTAACTTACTTTAATATACCGCGTTCTTCCATACACTCCACCAATTTGTTGTGCCTAACCATTGAAGACAGAAAAAAACCCATTTTAAAAAAAAAAATGAAGCCATTTACGGTTCAATCACTATGCACCACATGTTTTGCATACCCTCTAGACAAGAATCTCGCTGCCTTAACATTAGAAGGGTCCTCCAGCCATTTACTGTATTTGATAAAACTCTGCATCCACTGAAAACATACTTCTAAAGCTTGGGGAATTGCTTCATAATTGGGAGGTCCTTCCCATTTAATTTTATGCCCATGTGATTGTTTTGGGGTGCCTGAAATGCCTGGATAAAATGGAAGCCAGTCTAGCTCTTCACAGACTACCTGTGGAATTTACGCATCATTAGATATCGTATTTAAACCACAAAAGAGTATCCACAAGATAGTTATGACAACACATGCTAACCTCTACATACAATTGATAAGAACTTATTGATGAAAGCTGAGGATAGTATAAGATGCTGCCCCCAATCAAGAACCTGCACATATTGAAAATACTAAATCCACAATGACCACAACCAAACCAAGAAAGCAATTACAATCTTATGTATCATCTGTAAAAAAAACCAGGTATACCTAACAAAGCCTCCAATCGGTTCAGCTAACACATCAAATCCATTTGCCGATAGAAAGGACTGCATGCTTCTACCCAAGGCAATAAAGAATCCAAATATAGCCAGATCCCTCTCCAATACCTACACTAATTCAGTATTAGCCGACAATTACAGCATCAACATAGTACAGCTTTGCAACCACATATACATAAAGGCTCACAAGCCCCAATATATATAAGTAATCATCTATTATAGATATCATAAAGATAAGGCCTTTCTTCTCACTTTTTCAAAAAGACTTAAGCAATTTCATTATCCGGTTCCTATATTAATTTCGTCCTATTTCGCCAAATCTTTATATTTATTCTCCTATTATTTTGACTGGCCAACCTTCATGTCTCTTAAAGGAGCTCCTGAGTGGAGTATCAAGTATGTTCTACATATTCAATGGTTTGACCGTTAAGTCAAATGTTGCACATAACAAGCTCAACATTAAATTATGAAAGAAATATAGTAGGAACATCAACTCAAAACTCCATGTTCCTCTGTTACAATCTCAGATTTCCTAATTAGACAGTTCTGTCACAAAAAGAGCACATACTGGTGAGTAATATACTTTTATGCTGGCTCCATTACAGTTGATATAATATTATAAGGATGATAAGCCTGACATTCATGACTTACACTTATGCATTACACCCCTCTTAACCTGCAAGTCTGTTAGCTTCAAAACAGTTTCTATTGTGAACTTCCAATCAATAAGCAGCCTATGGGAAGGGTCACAGGCCTAAACATTGACCCTGAGGTTACCTCAATACTTTCAGATGTTGTTAGTCTTGACCATATTCGCTCTCTATCTATAGCTCGCTGCAGCTGCTTCTGTACAAGATTCACCCAGAAAACAACTTCTTCTGAACCTTGATCAATTTTTACTCTACATGCTGCAGCTCGAGGACCAAAATGAACAAGGAACTCCCTGTGCAGACCTATATCCTTTATAGAAAGATAAGCCTGGTGTATAGGAACAAAATCAACCAGCATGTCCATGAATCTACCAGTTATATCTCGGATTGTCGAAAAGAAATGAGGGCAAGAAACTTTTGCTTGCCCAAGTTTTGTAATTGCGGCATTGCATGTCAGTGCAAGCATGAGGAGAGATATGTCACTAGCATTGCTAGACCCCAAGTGTGTTCCCTTGCTAGACCTGGAAGTAGATTGAATGCAGCATTAAATCCACATAATCTTCAAATCCATCTAGAAAAATTAAAATACACACTAAACAATAGATGATAACATACACATTGGTTGCAGCAGTATAGCGTGGGTCGCCTTCAAAATAATTAACAAAGGATGTTACCACCAACGGCACTTGCTCAGAGAAAAACCACTCATAAGCTTCAGGTTGCTTGGCTGATAGTTGATCCCGGATTAAGCTCTCAAGGGAAGCAGATTCTCTTAATAAACTGCATCAATGAACTAATTAAACCTATTGAAAATATTAAACCAAATAAAAGGAAATATTAGGGTTAATAAATCTATAAGCGACCAAAAGTTGAAAGAAAGAAAACATCAGTTACATTTGACTTTTGCGTGAATGAAAACACATAACTGAAATTTCAAAGTCCTCAGTCTAGTTTTCCAATACTGACAAACAAATTAGAGCACGAATTTTCCACTTTCACGTTAAAAAATTAGTCCACTTAATTTTCGGTTTAAAAACATAAATTTTTTTCGTGCACACAAGCAGTAAACACCATAAGAAAGTAAGGTGGTTGAAGCTGATATTTAAAACTCACCAAATTACAACTGTCTGTAAAAGAGATCAAAGTATGCCATTTTTATTGAAGTGAGAAACTGTCAAACGTCCTTAGATCAATACAGAGGAAGAGACTCATACTTAAAGCCCAAGTTTAAAAAATACATCCTTATTAGCAGCACTGGCAATAAAGGTAATTACAGTTTGAATGGACTAGCTAGAAAACTGATAGGACAAGCTTCTAGTCAGTCAACCTCCACACATTAACTCATAATTTCTGAAATACAAGTAATGTAATACCTCCTTTGGACAAAAACATTTATGTCTCTGTCTCTACCATTCCCTCGAGATGCAATCTCGCTCGCTGCTTGCAATAAGGAATACACTGAAGCCTGAGAAATCAACTCCGGATATTGAGAACTATGAATCGATGCAAAATAATTAGCTAAAAAGGTTCACCAGTAATACCCGTCAAATTAGTCCCACAAAAATGACCTTGAAGAAGGTTAAACCAGTTCCATATATAATATAAGGCAAGTAGATTTCATGAAATAGAGTAAGATAATGGATAAGCTAATAAGACTGGTATTCCTAGCAGAAACATGGAATACCAGTCTTACTTATTTACAAATGATTAAACTTCTCCTACTAAATTACTGATTCAACAAGATAAGTGTGAAAGTCATGCTATGCGAGACACAACCTGGAAGTGAAGAACAAGTTCAATAACACTATGAGACTGGCATAAACCAAGTAGGAAGGACTATTGAGTTTAATCATGCATAATCTCAATTACAAAAAATTAACAAGTGTTTTCCTTTTCCAAGAATAGTAATAGCATGCAGCGAATCATAAGATGGTGCATGCATGTTGTGGCCTTAACAAAGACATTCTAAAGTTCGTGACAACCTGATAAGACAGTGTTTTGAGCCAGGCGTTTCTGTCTACGCTAAGCCATGCAGTTGAAAACCAAGAAGACGTTGACAATGAACCCTGTTCCTTCATGGCTAACTCAAAAACCCTGGCTGCTTCATGTAAAAATTGGACAAGTCCATCACTAGAATCTTCACCTTGAAATGATTGATTAAGCTTGACTTTTATCTCCTCAACATCCCTACTGGTGCTAGCTTGGGGACTCCCATTGACCGTAACACCATCATCAGCAGATGCAAGTGGAACCAGGCTATCCATTCTTCTAGATTTTAGAGAATGTAGACAGTGTTTCCTATTGCCCTCTGCTCGGAGATTAAGACTGTAACAATTACTGTGCTCTAACCCATAAAATCTTATAAGGCATCTTCTCTTTGAATAAGCCCAGTTACTTACTAGGTGATCCAAATCAACCACTTTGTTGCAGGAATCATGTATTCTAGCTGGTTTAAGCGAATTCCATGGTTTTGAAGAGCTGCAAGTACCAAGCACAACAATAAGAAACAAACAAATAAAACATAACGACACTCCAAAGTGCTACTGCTAACATTTAATAGCAAAACAATACGCACTTCAAGGTTGTCAAGCCAGTACATAAACACACAAAAATCCGAAAACCACATAATCAACTCCAATTTTTGAAAAGTATAAGGATAACATGTGAACCAAAGACCTACGGATGCTCTAGTTAGAATATGCAATTATGAGACAAAGGCTCAGGGAATAAGGGGTAGAGGAAGACCTAGACTTGGAAAGAGACTCTAAGAAAAGACATGGAGTACTTGGCGCTAACGAAAGACTTGGCACAAAATCGAGTGCAGAGGTGTTTTAGGATTCATAGAGCCGACCCCACTTATTGCAATAAGGCTTTGTTGTTGTTGTTGTTTATCAGCATAACATAATACAATACAATTTACACACGATGCAGAACGGTTCCAATTCAAAACTCATCTGCTAGAAGGAATACATTCTCACTTTTTGCAAAGACCCAACAAAACCAAATCAAAATTCTTGACTTGTTACATCATCTACTGCTCAGAAGAATTGAACAACTAACCTTAAATTGGATTAAATCAAAACAAACCAACATTCAACGACACATCAAATTCTTATCTTCCTACTGCTCAGAAGCATTGAACAACTCATTCAATTAGATTAAATCAAAATAAACCAACATTCAACGACATGCCAAATGCTTAACTTCCTACTGCTCAGAAGCACTGAACAACTCACATTAAATTAGATTAAATCAAAATAAACCAACATTCAACGACATGCCAAATGCTTATCTTCCTACTGCTCAGAAGCATTGAACAACTCACATTAAATTAGATTAAATCAAAATAAACCAACATTCAACGACATGTCAAATTCTTATCTTCTTCTCTACTTTCAGCTTATCACTACCCAATCATTGATATACCGCAATTCACATAATTAAACATCACAATTCCAGTTCCTAATCGATATCGAAACCTCAGAAACCCTAAAATCCTAGAAATTAAATTTGCCAAAATTAATATCAGAAGAAAAAAAATGACGCGCAAAGAAAATGTAAAAGAGAAGTGGAGCACCTTGGAGATAGAAAACCGTTGTGGTACAATTTAGTGGCCATGTAACAGCTGAGAGATGAAAAATTGGAGGGAAAACTTGTTTGGTTGCCGAGAAAAACACCGGGAAAATGGCGAGAAAGGCAGAGAAAATTATTGGGGGAAGAATGCTTTAGGATTCTATTCTCAGTTGGGCGGGGGGAGGGCTGTCTGGGCTGTACACAGAAGAAGAAAAGGTGACGTGGCAAACGGGAATTATCCGCATACGTCGAGACAGGTGCGATCACTTAACAGCTTGTTGGCTGGCTCACAGGATCTCTCCAAATCCCATTTTTGTTGAAAGCACCCTAGTGCAACCATCCTTAGGCCCAGTGGGCCTTTACTGGGCCTTCTTATCTAGATGAATAAATATGGGCTTTCGCGTTATTGTTTTTTCAACAATTGTCGTTTATGATATGTAAACTCAAACCGTTTGGTATTCTTTCCAATCTCTACGCATTTTACCGCTCCATCGGAAAAACCCTTTGCCCTTATCGTACTCCACCTTGGTAGTTTCCATCCCCTGTCCAAGGTTGAGCCTTGGGATTTGACGGCTAACTTAAAAGGCCACTTACAGACACTTTACGCCCAATCATTTTAGATAATGCTTGCATCCTCTGTATTATCGTGGTTGTTGGCACTGAGTTAGCCGATGTTTATTCCCCAGATACCGTCATTGCTTCTTCTCCGCAAAAAGAAGTTCACGACTCATAGGCCTTCTAACTCTACGCGGCATTGCTCTGTCAAGATTTCGCCTATTGCAGAAAATTCCCCACTGTTGCCTCCTGTAGGAGTATGGGCAGTGTCTCAGGCCCAGTATGGATGATCATCCTCTCGGACCAACTATTGATCATCGCATTGGTAACCTCACCAACTAACTAATCAGACGCGAGCCCCTCCTCGAGTGGATTTCCTCATTTTGCTCCTCAGCCTAGGGGTATTAGCAGCTATCTTCAGCTGTTGTTCCCCACCCAAGGACATGTCTTACGCGTTACTCACCCATCCATTTTTATAAGAAATGTTATAGGTGCCAACTCACGTCTTGAGTTTTTAAATCCTAACTGATGTGACATTATTGCATTTAGTTGTGTTTTTTAATTAAAGCAACTTAGTTGTTGTATTATATCGAATAATTAACCAAAATCAAATATGAGATATTTGACTAATATACACAGCTTCCATGCTTGTCCATCTATATTATCTTAATCCTAACATGGAAGTCTTGCTTACATTATGCGTAGGCTTTCACCTTCCTTGCCAGAATAAACATATCTTTTTCAAAATTAAAAAAAAAAAAAAAAAATGTCTTTATTTTGGTTTTTATTATTCGTCGAGTTTCTTAACTTACATTATCCTGCATGTGAAATTTTGTTTGTCTAGGGAAACAAAAGGAAAATAATTTTATTAAGCTCGAAATACATTAATATTTGCAACAACGATATCAAAGAAGCCAAAAAGCGACTCAAAATTATCTTATAAGAGCATTTTCAAAGAAGACGTCAAAATGCCTAAATAAGCGTTAACAGTAAAAAAAAAAAGTAGTAATAATGTTTTTTCAACTGAAAAGTCAAATCTGATGTGGCATGACATAAATTGGTAGCCTTCACCCTTGCTGCCAAATTTAACAACAGCTTCAAATGTTTTTAGTTGATTATTAAATGCATTTTATTCAATTTTTTTTATTTAAAAAAAAAACATTGAATATAATAGTTTAATGTAATAAAATAATAATTTAATTTGACATATTGATTAGAGAGCAAAATTTTAAAAGATGTCAAAGTGGCACATAGGCTTCAAATTTAAATTGGGTAGTGCTATTCACACCCATTTTACCTCCAGTACACCATTGTTAATTTTTTACCATTGATCTTCTACATTTCATTTAATCTGATGGTCGAAAATTGAGAGAGATGTTTGAAAAGTAAAAATAGATGTGTGGATAATGGATAGCACCACCCATTTAACTTTATGTTTAAATTTTGACATCTTAATTGGATATGCTCTAAGAAACTCTATCTCTCTCTCTCTAGAGAAGCAGTCACGACATGGGCTACTTTGTTTCCTTGTTTCAAACTTGAAAACAATGGCAAAAAATTAGAAAGCTGTTGTTTTTTTAATTTAGAACGCATAAAGATAAACACAACACTCTATCCACTAAGATATAGCTAAAACTCAAATGTCATTCACCTTATATAATTCAATATAACTATGGTTCATTTGCATAGCAATGGTCTTCAAATCCGCGCATATAAATGCATAATTAATAAGTGAACCTGCACAATCCAATCAAATTGTGAATATATATTGGAACGTACTCTTTTTTTTCCAAGTCCTGATATTTTATATGTTATTTTATTTTATTTTAGAGTCATTCGGGAGACATGAAATCTGATTTAGTAATTAATTAATCTTGCTATGTTGACTCGTTTTCTATAAGGTTCTTGGTCAGAGGAGCATCTTTCACTGAAGTAAACCCAATCTTTGGAAGACGTTGAATTTCTCATCCCGATTAATTAGACTTTGTAACTTAATTGCACGATGGTAGGTATGAGAGATTCAAATGCTTTTGTGAGTCTTTTCGATTTTCAAAATGGTAAATTATTATGACGAAATCACCAGATGGTCCTCTATGAAAAAAAATAAATAAAGAGACTTTGTAAGTTAATCGTCCAAACTGCATTCTCACCTTTAAAAATAACTCGAGGTTATGAGTTCGGTTTTAGTCAAGGCTCATCGACTGTGATGCATGGACACAGTAGTATTCTCTCGTATCTCGTATATTGTCGTATTTTAGTGTTGTGTTGTGTTCTGTTGTGATCATACAACAATTTTTCTTATTAATTTAACATATCTCTGTGTCGTGCCCTGTCGCATTTCTGTATCCGTGGCCATGCACCGTAGCTCTTCGAACTTGCGTACGCTTTAGGCTTCAGTCCCTGCCTGCTGATGCTCAATTGCCTTGACGTTGGAATTGTTTACTTCTTGTTTGCTCTAGGGGCTTTTCCTTCTAAATGGCCAAACTCACAGCGTCCAAAAAGCCATTCTCTCCTAGTCCCATACGCCTACCCTTGAATTTTATCCTCTACTACTTGTCTGAGCAAAGCAATGCCAACACCAAAACCCAACGAACTAACAAATACGAGTAGAAAACCCCCTCATAAAATAAGTTGAGCTCTCTCAATCACAACTCACATCTCAACTAATCTCGAAAAATACTTGGTTTTTTACAAATAAAGAGTTGTTCCTTATTGCACATATATTAGTGTTTAACCTTAGTGTGACATGAGTTACGTTTGACTGTATATCATTAATTTAAAAGAATAAAGCTCGTTACATGTAAGAGTTTAGCATATAAAAATGAACTGATAAAATAAGGTAATAATTAAGCATAGTTCTTAAACTATTATAGCCGGTGTCAATTGACATCTATTGTCTCCTTAATCTTATGTCACGAGTTGATTAGTAATTCAATTTAACAAATTCAGATCCTATCCGGATCTCGTAGTTCAGAGCCGATGGACCGAGAAATCCGGACAGTTCAAGCGAGAGAGAAAGATCCGGACATAGTTTATGTGACATGGGCCAAATGGGCTAATGATGACCGTAGGATTTAAAATGAGTGGGTTTGAATTTCATGATAGAGATGAGTCACAGTCATGACGGAGAGGAATCATAATCAAGTGAGGAGATCCATTCAAATTTAACATAATTATTTTGTTCATGAAGGAGAGCAGCCACAGTCAAGTGATCCATAATAGAGACGGCAAAGGTGGTGGGAATAGAGATGGTACCACAAGGATATGTAAATCTCTATTAATTTTATAAACCACATGGATGGATATATAAATCTGCAAAAGTTTATTGACATTCAACCTGCACATGGATGTATCATATATTTACCACCAACCACAGCGGCGCTTATTATTATCAGACACTTAACTGCCAACTTAATTAATTAATCATATGGGCCATACAAGTTCAATCCCAATTAATTCATGTCAATTTCATTGGAGGCACCTCAATCCCAAGTTGATTTGCTTAAAATAATAAGAGAAATGCTAAAGAGACTCTCTCAAAGTGCTATTCTTCGTGAACTCTCTGTTATCTTATATTTTGTGCCAAAAATATGAGGTGACAGAGTTTCTGAAAAGTCTTACTTTTAGAAGTCTCCTTAGCATTTCTCAAATAATAATACCATTTGATTTATAGAAGCAACGTTTCTTTTGAAAAAATGAAAATGAAGCGTCACTGTAAACACGAAATTTTATGTGATGAATAACATAAAAATACATGTATAAGAATAATATTTATATTGATGGATTGAGGGTTGCAATATCTTTGGTTTATTCTTTCATACGAATGTTCCTCTTATTTCGATCTCAAATATTGAGTTTGATCTAAGAGTGGCGAGCACTTGATCTTGAACCAGGATATAATTTGGTAAAGCGTTATCGAGGTTTAATCTTGAACAAATTGGGACAACAAGTAGTGTCGCGTGGGAGGGGTGATCTTCAGCTTTGGTGGTGGATGAATCGACCTGTATTTGTTATGCTTGTTGATTCTCCATGAGCTTGATGAAGAATACAATAGTGTTTGTGTGTTTGGTGTTTGTTTTTGCTAGGGAGCTTTATGGTTTCTCTAAAAGCTTGAGCTTACTTTGTTTCTCCTCCCCCCCCCCCCCCCCCCCCATGCATAACTGCCTAGTATTTATAGGCAAACAATTGAGCTTAGTTTGGAAGACCAAATTTCAATCCCATAATTTGTAGAATTAGATTTTTTATTTGATTTAAGTTGGATTAATTGATTTAATTTAGCTCTTAACTGAATTAGAATTTAGGAAATAAACCTACTTGATATAGTTTGATCGAATTAGGACTAATTTGTCACCTTTTGTACTTGATTTGGCCTGATATAATTTGATCAAATTGGTTGCAAATGTTCACGCGTGTCATTATTGATAACTCATCCAGTTTTGATGAGTACACATGTTATGTGTGCAATTCTTGAAATTTATAAAGTGCGCCACGAAAATTTTGTCGAGTTAAATTTAATTTATTAGTAAACATTTATTTATTGAAATTTCCATGTACACCTTCGTTATTAAGACATAAGAAAATTATACTTTGCATACAATCCTTAAACAAAATAACCTGAATATAGTCAGAAAGTTCTTGAAACCTAATGTAAATTGAGTTTGCCATACTCATGTGGTTCAACTTCGCTTTTGGTAAGGATCGAACCAAAGACATCTTACTTATAGAAAAATACCGCTAAACCGTAGTACTAAATGATAAAGCCGAAAAGTTCTTGAAACCTAATGTAAATTGAGCTAGAATGTGACCAACAAGTAAGGTTAACACTGGATGTGACTAACGCCCTATCCATAACAATAAAGTGTGGTCATGATCAACTCACTCGGAAACATATTTGCACAGCCAATATGTCTCTTCATTTATATTAAAGAGTTGTTGACTACTGAATAGTCTAGCTTTAGCAGGCAATCGATGTATTAACCAACTAATGCATGACGACCGATAAAATTTGAAAATAAAACAAAAAATTTGGTCTTAAAGTCCACTTCATCAAACAATCTCTAACCCTACACTGCCGTGGAAAATGACTTGTTCATATATTTTAATGCAGAATGAATGATCAAGTTTGAACGTAATGCTGCCTCTGTTCGAAAACTCCCCGGAAGCGTGTTTCTTACCTATTGTCAATTAAGTATAAATATAAAAAAGTTTCCACCAAAATGGAACGATTACTTATAAAAATAGAGACGTGTTACCGACAATCTAAAATAAGTGTTATTCACTCTTATTTAGTAAAAATACAAAGAAGAAAACGAACACAAAAAAGTGCGAATTGATCATTTTACAAACAGAATTAAGTACAGTATTTGTGTTCACCCTATGGGTGCATCCCTTTGTTTCCCCGAATGTGGTTCACATATTTAAACGTGCAAATGTCGCAAGCAAAACCATTTATTCATTTCTTAATCATCTTTTAAAAATAATTTGAGCAAAAAGTTAATTAAAATATTGTTTAGTAATCCACATATTTATAGTACAAATGTAGAAGTCTTTATGAGAATTTCAATTGTTATAAAACTCGCTTTATTTAATTTACATATATAAATGAATAAACAATTGTTAATTTTATTTTTTAACAATACTACACTAAGGGATGGGGGAACGGTCTAATCCTCACAATGGACGAGCCGTAATAATGTGATTTAAATTCGTTTTTAACGAGAATCAAACTTAAAGCCTCTCACTTACAAGTAAAGAAAATTACTAATAGATTGTATTATTAAGTGACAATAATCGTTAATTAATTTGGACAAAAAAAATTCAATAGTTAATTAATTAGATTTTTGGAGAGAATTTTAAAATGATGAAGAAAATGATAGGGTGATGTCCATAAAGGCATAAACTATTCGTAGCTAAAATAAAAAAAGGTGTATTTGAGTTAGATAAAGGTCATACGATAATAGGGTGATGTAGCCTGCCCGCCTACAATTATCAAATTATTATATTGTATTATTCAATATAATTGAATATACAAATCAATCAACATCAGGAATTAAAAATTAGAATCAAGATCCTCGCCGGATCTTCTCCCAGGGATCCTAGGGATCCCTCAATCATGTCCTTTTATTTTATATCGTGCGGTCAATTTTGTTAGGTACTATTTATATTTGAATTTTAAATTTTAAATTTTAAATAATTTTTGACCGCACAATATACGATGAACGGATAGGATTGTGGGATCCCTAGGATCCCTAGGGAATGGATCTGGAGAGGATCCTGATTCTAAAAATCAATCTTACATGCTCCTCAACCTATCCACTTATAAGAAGGATTAAATTAGGGAATTGCTATTAAGGCTTTAAAATTTTCATTTTGAAGTGTAGAATGAAACTTCTTAAAGAGGTATTGATTATGATTAAAATAAACAAAGAAAGAAACTTCTTAAAGAGGTATTGATTATGATTTATGGCATAATCACCACAAGGTGGTCCAATTGCTGGGAACAAATTCTAGGCATGTATTACACACGGCACGTCATGAGCTTGATTCTTGGTGTCGAAAATCATACGATCGTGAATCTTCACGGTCCTAAAAAAGATGGACTGATGTGGCAGAGCCACTAGTTGGATTTTTTTTTTAAAGGAAAAAGAAAAAGAAAATATTATGATTTATGACATTGATAAAAAAAAATTAGAGTATAATAAAAAAGATTAGTGGGGTTATCGGTGACGTAAGGGATGATTTATCTGATTAAAATAAGCCAAGCATCTCGATCTCATTGGCTTGGACCCTCGACCCTTTGAAAGCTACCCTAAACCTTTTCAGTTTGCGTGAGGATTTTCCATCAAAGATTCCACTTGGAACTTGTGAGTGAGCTCAATTCATATTCTTTTGTGTTCATTAAGGTTCCAACCATGAAATATTCACCCTACCATTAGATGCTCTATTGGATTTCATGTATACTTTTTTCATGTTAGTTGGAACTTGGACGGAATCTAGTTGGGGAGAAATTTTTTATTGTGCTCTAAACATTAATAGTACGTTACGTGTCATTATATAATTGATAAAGCTAAGATTTTTTATGAGGGAAGCCCCCTCAAATGCGTAAGTAATTTGAGCTCAGAACATGAGATAATGGAGTAATTTGTATAAAAAATTGAAAAACACTAAATTCAACAAGGAG
The DNA here is from genome assembly GCA_024362995.1 of Heteromeles arbutifolia. NCBI lineage: Eukaryota > Viridiplantae > Streptophyta > Magnoliopsida > Rosales > Rosaceae > Heteromeles > Heteromeles arbutifolia. The sequence continues at coordinate 3,428,341 of JANCRC010000010.1, read as the reverse complement.
AACTAAAAACATTGCACAAACCCAAAAATTCAAATATGAGGTAAAAAGTAAGCAAGATTTTTTTAAAAATATAAGTTAAAACCAAAGAAAAGTTGACAGAATAAGGAGAAGAAGTGGAGATTGCACCTCAATAAGAGGGATGAAGAGAAAAAATAAGCCTCGCCTGGAATGGAAAAAGTTTAAACTGAGAACACACTTAAATTTTAAGGCTATTAAAGGGATATGTTACAATTTCAAGAAGAAGAAAGAAAAAACAGAATGGGTGAGGGACTATAATTCTGACTGAGCAAGGGCGTAGAAGCGATTAATTTGGATGCAATACAGCATTTGCATTTTACAAGTCAAAGCTAATGGCGCGTTTACATACAGGGAAAGCAAATGAAGGAATGGGAATCATTCCCCATACATGATTATTCCTGTGTTTACCAACTCAAGCGGAATGCACAGTACTGTAGGTCCCATGAAAAATCAGGATTTCAATTCCATTCCTGATATCCACGGAATTGGATTACTTGGATGAAGATGGTATTTGGATTCCGGGGAGAAGCTTCCATCCGGAATCAAATATTTCTTCCCAAAGCACCCTTTCACCTTCACCTTCAGTACCCCTTTCTATCTTCTCGTTGTCCTCCGACATCCTCTTCAGCAACTCTCTGCTCATCCACACAACCTCATCTTGCTCCACCACCTCAAAATCCTCCACGCCTTCCTCCATCGGATTCGGCGACTCGTCACAAGATGATCCAGAGGATTTGCATGCATTGCCGTGTCGAACAATTTCGCTTTGGGGCTCGGCTGCCATTCAACCCAACAAACCCCACTCCCTGCGCCTCACCTTCCACCTCGCCGTGAAGCCATGCCTTACTCCCCTGCCACTGCCTCACAAAACCCAGCCACGTTTCCCCCAAATTGGATTCAAGAATTTATCCCCCAAACCCCATATATTAAACCCATATATCCGGCAAAGCAATCTCTCAAAACCCAGAAAATCTTGAAATTGAAATACTTGGTAGGGAGGAGGGGCGGTGGTTATGGGGTAGGGTGAGTGGGAAAGATGCGAGAGGAAAAAGGGGAGGGATTAGTTTTCATCTTCTGCTGGGATGATAGATGAAGGCATATGTAAATAATGACATTTTAACTCTTCACTTTAATTAAATTAATAAAAGTAACTAGTTAATTAAAAATAAATATGAGGATGAATAAAACAAAAAGAATAAGGGCATTTTAGTAATCATATTGATTTCTATTCGGTGAATTAGTAAACAACTTATATGAATTCTGTTTCATTTTTACTCCGATTTCAGAATATTTAAGTAAACAGCTTCAACAAGAATCTGATTCTGATTCCTCATTGTTTCAATTCCTCATTAATTCAATTCATCATTAATTCAACTCTTCTATTTTGATTACGGTTACGTAAACGAGTGTAGTATAATGAGTCAATAAGTCGATTAATTCCGACTGAGCAGTCAAGTCAAACATCAGGCAACCCAGAGAGAAAAAGGAAATGACATTCTCGTTCTTCACTTCAGAACTTGTGTCTTCATTGCGTTCCTATATAAACCCCAAAATACAAACCTCTTTTCTTCAGTCTTGAGAGTACCCCCAAACTAATTGGAAAAACCAGTGAGTCCCCAAATGGCTTGCTCCTCCCACCTACCGCCGTTCACTGCAGCCGACGAAGCCAGCTCCGCCTCAATCTCCGCCGTCCATCCGGACATAATCCAAACCCACATCCTCACCCGCCTCGACGCCCCCACGCTAGCCTCCGCCGCCTGCACCTCCCCCGAACTCCACGCGCTGGCCTCGCACCAGCTCCTCTGGGCCAACATCTGCCACTCCACATGGCCCTCCACCACCACGCCACGTGTCCGCCAGGTCATCTCCACGTTCCCCGACGGGCCCATCTCCTTCTTCTCCGACTCCTTCCCGCTCCTCGGCAATCTGAACCCCCCCACCACCACAACCGCAACCTCCTCTGGTCTCGCGCCAAAACACCATCAGGACCGTCCGTGCGAATTAATCTCTGCGGTCGATATCTACCACCGCGGGAAGCTGATCCTGAGCAGGGTCATCGAGACGGAGACCGTGACCGGGTGGTTCCGGTACTCGCCGTTCCGGATTGACCTGCTGGACCCCAAGGACGTGGTCCCCACCCATATCAAGTACCCGGAGGGGCAGGAAGCCGACACGTGTCGCGAACTCGGGGACGATCTCACGCTGAGCTGGATCCTTATCGACCCTACCGGACGTCGGGCGTTGAACCTCTCGACTCACGCGCCGGTGTCGGTGCAGCGGCACTGGCTAAGCGGTGAGTTGCACGCACAGTTCGCGTCGATTCTGGCCGGGGAGAAGGGGACGGCGTCGGAGCACGTGCAGTGCGGGATATTGGTCACGTGCGGGGGGTCGGAGGGAGGGGAGATGCAGGTGAGGGAGGTGAGCTTGCAGGTGGAGAACATGGATGGAATGCATCTGAATGGGAAGGAGGGTTTGGTAATTCTGGATAGGGCGTTGGAGGGCAGAAAGGGAAGAAAGGGGAGGAGGAGGGTGGGGGAAGGAAAGAAGAGGTACGAAGAGTATTTGCAGAGGAAGAAGGAAAGGAAGGAGAGGAAGCTGAGGACGGAAGGGACATTAGATACTTTGTGTGTGGCTTTTGGGGTATTTGGATTTTTCCTTTTTTGGTCATTTATTTTGTGCAGATGATCTATGGCTAGAGATGACAACGGTTCGATTTGGGGATGAAAATGTTATATCTATCTCCATAACCACGAAAATTAACCATATTCATAACCGCAAATTAATCATCGGGTATTATCCATAACTATACACATCGGGTAACAGATTCTCCATCGGTTAACAGGTATATCCATCTTCGTCAATACAAAAAATATATTTGTTCCGTTAAGACATTATAAGTTAATAGATATTAAGTTCGTCATTAAACATTTGATGTATAAAATGATCTAATGAATGGATCTTGTTGAGTATAAAAATTAAAACACGGATGATGTTGGCTTATCTTTCATATCTCACATAAGCACCATTGATTTCACATTGATTTTGATTCAAAACTTTACTTTCCTACAAAATGCAATTTTTTTATTTTCAAGGTAATGGTTCGGTGAATGATGGATATACAAATACATACATACACACACACACACAAAATACTATTATATTATATATAATTTATATTATTTACTAATCGGGTCGGATTCGTTTATGGATACGGTTTGGGGACCTCTATAACCCCATATCCAAAACCATAACCAAATAATATAAACCGTTTTTCCCCATATCCAGAATATACCCAAACTTCCATACCCAAATCCGTTCCATTCAGGCGATTATCTGCGGTTATCCACAGTTATCGGGTTTAACGGTTAGAATTGTCATTCCTATCTATGGCCCTCTATGGCTATGCAGATGCCATGCCGATTGCCATGCACATTTTGTCCAAATGAGTCTAAATGATAATAATAGCTCAATCTTCTTACAAATGAGAAAGGAAGGTGTTTGGGTTAATATTTGAACATTAGACTTAGATGAAGGAAAGTCCAAGGGTGCCAAATTAAAGAGGATTTGCCTGAAGCCTAGTATCAAGCCCAAAGGCAAAGTGAAGCCTTCTCAGCCAAGATGTAAGCCATGTGCTTACTATTGAAGTGACAAGTGATGAAGACTAACCTACTACCAACCAAAGAACACTTTCTAGTGGCATTCCCAAGTAAAAAGTTGATGACTTATTACCCTCCGAGTATTTTTGGGCAAGAACAAAGTTACAGCAGTCGGGCTAATTTGCCTATAAAAGGAGGAAGAGGCCTCAGAGACAAGGACACTCAACCAATCAAACAAACAAACATAAAAACTCTGCTCTCAAGCTAGATTTGCATTCAAGAGCTGAAATCAACCCAGATTCAATCATTTTTAGCGACAAGCTATCTCTTGTCCAGTTTAAAGCTCTGCTATCTGAGAATCCAGTGGAAAAGACGAACCTACCAAGGCACACAAGCCTTCTCCTTATAGGCCCCCACCATTGGCCAGCAAGGGAGGGGATGCCAAGTAGAGACAGCCCGACCCAAATAAGGAAACCTTCTAGGGCAATGATCGCAACCCAAAATGGGGAGCCCCACATACCCCATACAACAATACAGCTACCCAGCAGCTCAAAGATGAGTTAGCTGAGTTAAGAATGATGGTGGCCCAGAATGCTCAACCCCAAGCTCACCTGCTGTTCAGGATCACCTATCAGAAGCCATACCCTGAGTATATTGATGAGCATAATCCTTTTCCACTAAACTTCAAGATGCCCGCGTTTCCCACTTTTAGTGGGGATGATGGCAGTGTATCCTTTAGAGATCACATCTTCAAGTTCTCCAATCATTACGTGGCATTTGAAGACAATCCTAATTATAAGTTAAGATTGTTTGGGAACTCGGTGGTTGGCCTAACATCTCAATGGTATTCTTTGTTACCTCCCCCCCCCCCCCCCAAATTCTATTGCTAACTGGGGGCAGATAGAGATGGCTTTCCATGAGTAGTTCTATAGGACGGAGCCCGAGATATTTATCAATGACCTAGTGGAGGTGAAGCAATATGAACATAAGTCTACAAAAGACTTCATGATGAGGTTCAGAATGACAAGAATGAAAAGCTGTTGATTGAGGAACAGCAAGTGACACACTCATCTAAAGCTCATCATTTTTACAAAAATAAAGCTACATTTCACAAAGTGGAGTTTGAAGGAGCTGAGCCAAAACAAAATGATAGCCATGGAAGAGAAGGGATGGACATATGTGTAGTAGAGATGACTACTCCATTCAAACCTTTAATAGTGAAAGGGGTTAGTCCAACCAGTCAAGGACCAAATAGTGGTGATGAATGATGGTCGATTTGTCCCTATAAAACCCCCTAAATACCAGAGTTATTCTTTTGATTTAACCAAGGCCTTAGAGATCTATGAAGAGTTGGTGAGTGATTATGCCCGATAACACCAAAAAGATGCCTAAGCTAGAAGAGCTAAGGGAAAAGAAGTATCGCAAGCTGGATTATACGTTCAATCACTCTATAACCAACTGTGTCCAGTTCATAGATTGGATATAAGACCTCATACTGAAGGGAAAGTTGCTGTTGGAAAAACCACAGGCCAATATGATGATTAACACGGATCCCTTCCCAGAAGCCACAATAAACATGATCAACTTGACTTGGGCAAAAAAAGGGAAAAGGAAAGCAACTTGGGAAGTGAAAACAGAGAGAATGCAAGTTGATAGACCGACATAAGGAAATATCAAGTTGCCCGAGAAACCCAAAGCAGCCATAGTTAAAGGACTGGTGTTGTGTAGTAAGTGCCAGGGCGAATGTAAGTTAGAAGTACCAGCATCAGGAGCCATTATTGATCAAGAATTGATCAGAAAGAATGAGAAAGAGGAACAAGAAGCCCACAAAAGTATCATGCATGCATTTAGGAAAAAGATATCCAGAAATGTTTTCCAAAGGTTGGGAGGAGATTCTCAACCAAAGGGCTTATTAGAGGTATTCAAAAATTATGAAGCCCCTGAAGAGGTAAGGATAGAGAAGCCAAAGTACCAAAATGGGTGGATGTAAGGCCTCCTTAACCAAGTTACAATGATGTCAGAATGAAGGGAAGAACAAAAAGAATTATATCCCCATTCACCAAGAAAGATTCTACCCGATTCGGGCGGAAATGGTACGTAGTAAGAAAAGATGGGAGATTAGTCAAATAAATGGGAGCCTCTATGATCAGGAGAGTTTAGAGGCAGCACAAAGCCCACGCGAACTCATTAAAAGTCCTCACTACCTCGGAAACTCTGAAAATGTGAAGTTTGAGAAAGTACCTCATAGGGGAAGACATCAACTTCATCGGAGAAGCAAAAAAGAGGTAGAAAAGACAAATAGCAAGACTGAAGGGGAAGGAGATCATGTGCCATAAAGCCCTCATCCTGGGAAGTACAAAATCCTAAGGAGAGCTCAAGAGGACATGGTAATGATACCAGCACCAAGATGGAGCCCAGGGCCAATATGTTTTGGAACCATCTCGCTTGAGAGAAGAATGCCCTCACCGTTGCTGGTTGATACTCTTTGTGAGAACTTAATGCAGGCACAAAACTTTGGCATAACTCGGAAAAAAAAGGTTGCCCGAGCTGATGTTGCCAAAAGAAGCACAGACCTGGTTAGATGAATTCATGGACCACATTGGGGGTAAGAAGGAAGACTTACCTGAACCTAGCAACTTCCATGTAAACATGACATTTGTTCTATCTGCCATGTTTTGTCCCAAGCATGATCAACCTGCCACAATGGAGGGTGATTAATTGGAACAAAACCTATGATGGCACATGTTAGTGTTGAAAAAGCGGGAAACGAGGAGTCGGGCAGAATAGGTTTGCTCGAGCTCACAAAAAAAGAGCCCGAGAGAGTGTACTCAGTATTATCAGCTCGTAAATACCGTTGTTCATCTATTTTTGTTTAAAGATGGGCTCGAGCTCGTTTATCCATTGTGTCCATGCCTCATCCTTCATGAGTGGGAAGTCACGACAGTGATTTGACCATTTGGATGAGGAGATGCCTGACTCGGCCAAAAATGGGTTGGGAGTGAACCGTTTCTCCTTAGGCATGTTGTTTTCAATGGCAATTGGGACTGGAGAGGTCCATGCAGGTCCCAAGGAGTGCACTCCTCCATCCTCGAAGAAAAGTTCAGTGTGCAGGCTTGCCCGAGGATGATGAAGGCCGTTAAGCAAACGGCGCATGGTGGAAATCCCCTCACCAGTCTTGCAGAGAGATTGAGTTCGAGCAACTTTGGGTCCATTGAGGATTTTGAGAAGAAGATGAGGAGAAAGTTGGAATTAAGAAGTAAGAATTAAAGAACGAGAGAAGTTTCGGAAAGTTATGAGAGTTCTGGGAAGTTTTGGGAATTCGAAGGTTTGAAGTTGCTAAGGCATTTAGCCAAAAAGTTTAAGTGAAGATTATATAGTAAGTGGTTAATTAACGATGAAATTCGTGGGTTAGTACAAAGGTTTAGTTACCAACGGCTGCTTTAAATGGTGCAAGTCCCGAGTAAATGAGTGCGACAGCTATTTAATCATTATTAGCGTCTTGGGTTGCAGACTCAACAATGATTAAATGGGGCACTGTTTGGGTTAATATTTGAACATTTGACTTGGATGAAGGAAAGCCCAAGGGTGCCAAATTAAAGAGGACTTGCCTGATGCCTAGTATCAAGCCCAAAGGCAAAGTGAAGCCTTCTCAGCCAAGATGCAATCCACGTGCTTACTATTGAAGTGACAAGTGATGGAGACTAACCTACTACCAGCCAAAAAACACTTTCTAGTGGCATTCCAAGTAAAAAGCTGATGACTCATTACCCTCAAAATGCTTTCGGGCAAGAACAAAGTTACAGCAGTTGGGCTAATTTGCCTATAAAAGGAGGAAGAGGCCCCAGAGACAAGGACACTCAACCAATCAAACAAACAAACATACAAACTCTACTCTAAAGCCAGATTTGCATTCAAGAGCTGAAATCAACCCAGATTCAGTTCTTTTAGGCGACAAGCTATCTCTTGTCCAGTTTAAAGCTCTGCTATCTCCCTTAGTGGCGTAGTATCGATTCCCTTGTGTAAGCTTGTTTACCATCTATCCCTTTTTAGCATATAAACCATTGTTAATTCAAAGAGAAGTGACTGCAAGCAAGTTCAACCTTGCTAGACAAGGTGAAATCTTGCCCGAAACTCTTTGTTTGTTTCCTAAATTTTTAGATCTATTACTTAATGCATTCTCCAGCATGTATTCAAGTCATATCCACCTGTTTTCCTACTTTAAGAGTCTTATTTGTATCTTGATCTAGTCGCTTTAATGGATATGCTTCCGTTTAAAACCAACTTGGAACCAAACAGATAACTTAAGGGGATCTGGACTCCCTTCATTCGAACATACAAGACTATGAACTAAAAGTCCTTGTTTACAAGGCAAGAAAAAGAACTTAATGTGGACTTAACCCATCCATGACAATTCTTTGATAACAAGAAGTCCGAGTAACTTGGGGCGCAAGTAATCAACTAAAAAACACTCTTGTTCTACATTTGCTATACTGAGATAGCAGTGGCACGCCTAGCACTTAGTTAGTTTTGATTGTGAGCCTTAAGGCCTACACGTAAGGCTCTACAAAGGCACATTTCAGAACTAACTTTGTCTTCTTCTTGTAGCACATCAACAAGCAAGAGCCCGACTACACATATCAAGTGCTAATCCCTTGGGGAGCTGTGCTGAGGTTTGAGGATCCTTCTCCAGAGAAATCTTCGCCTGGAACAGAAGGTGTTGTCAACATATTTCTTTTTACATCTCACACAATTCTTGTTAATTTCTGTTATTTGATCATATTCAATTCATTCGATCCAACATTTGAAAATTAAGAGGTGTGCATGAAAAGTGAAAAAGATTATGTAGATAGCATCACCCATAAAAAAATTAGAAGAAAATAAGATGCGTAGGAAAAATCCGTCATTACACCGATATTTCCATGAAAATATCTGTTTTTAAAACCACCAATATTGACAAACTAATTCACTTCCCATGCAGTCCAAGTACAACTACATGAGACGGTTCACATTACGATTAAAATTTCAAGAACATGCATGCATTTGTGTGAGTAGGGATGAGCAACGATTATGGTGGGCGGGTAACTGCAGTTATTTACCCATAACCGTTTATGTTCATACTTGCATAATCGTTTACCTGTTGAGTAATTGCATAAACGGTTATACATATACCCATAACTGTTTATAAACGGTTAACCATACCCATTTAACCATAACCATTTACCCGTTTACCCATTTTTGAACCCGTTTATCCCTTCTTTTTTTACCCATTTACCCCATTTTCACCCATCTACATGTTTTTTTTAACAACATGAAAATTACAAAAGAAAAATTTGTCATAATTTTCGTTTTCTTACAATTAAACACCGTTATAGGTACACTTTAGCATGCATTTTTAATCATTCAATAATTGAAATAATATTTTACGAACGATATTTTTCTGCTATACCCAAGCAAGTCTTTAATTATAATCCATATGACTACAAAGTACAGCTTCTAAAAACAAAAAGTAGTCATTATCTTGAATACTAGATGATTCAAAGCTCCAAAATATTCTGAAACTAAACATTTTCGAACACTAATGCTTTAGCACGTTCAATCACAAAGTCTCATCGACTCGTTGTCACCAAAAGAGGCCTACAAAAGAAATGTATAATTAGTATCCCATTTAGGAACACTAACACCAATTAGCATGAATCCAACAGAGGTAAGTGATCACAGAAGGTTTACATTGTACACTCAGTTATCAGAAAAGAAAAAAAGAAAAAAAAAGAAGGGCAAACGAAAGCCATCCTTAGTCGTTCTCCTCTCTAATACACACACACACACACACACACACACACACACACACACACACACACACATACAAAATACAGCAGAGGATCATACTTGATATGAGATAAAACAGGGTATATGAATAAGATGAATAAATGAAGTATAATGAAGAGATAAAAATCTGATTCAGTCTCAAATTTATGGATGAGATAATAGATGAATGTTTGAGATTGCTAAGTATGATAGGATTATACATCATGAAGATAATTTTTTGAAAATAATGAATTTAAATTAATGATGTAGATATATTTAAAATAAATTTTATTCAAAACTTATTCAAAACTTACAATTGATGTTGCTGGCTATTGCCAATTGAAATGAAAAACAAGGACATTGGTGCACTCAAGCATCCTTGGCATTGAAAAGTGTTTACAAATTTTGACTGAGATATTGCAAGCTAAGTTTATGCTTTTGTTCCCTTGAATTCGCAGAAGTTTTCAGCCTTCTGAGAATGAGAGCTGAGGCTTTAATAAATAGACTGATTGCTGCTGATTGAGGCGCGAAACCCGGCTGTATTCTGAGCTGGAAAGATGCTAAAGCTGATGGATGAAATGATGGGTGAATAGTGAAAAGTGATTTTACTATTCATTAATAGTAACTTGTCTGAATGATTGCTGATGAGTGCTACTGCTTTTGGTGCTGAGAGATGCTTGAGGGGGCACGTTTCCTATTGGAGTCACATGCCTGATAACTGTGTTATTACATATTCGAATTATTACAATTATTACAAATCAAATGGGTACTGGGAATCCTGATAATCTGCTCACTTGGCTTTTTGGGATTTCTGACTTGCTGAGATGGCTGGATGTTGTAAGGATGATGCGTCCGAAGCATCAAAGTCTGAGTCTTCATCATGGAGCAATGCTGCTTCTGCCATAAGCTGTTGGGCGAGATCCTTAAGCTGAGATGACTTTTCCTTTTTCTTTGAACTTGTGGACTTGGATGACTTAGTTGTTCCTTTGAGGGATAATGATGGACTAATGTCTGATAAGGATTGTTCTGGAATGATCGGCAATGCCTTCTTCGGTTGTGCTAGAATAGTTGGTGCTGGAGCAATGGGAAATTTTGATAGGACCAGTTCAATGATCTTCTCATGGTTGAACTTATCCCACCACTTAACAAATCTTGATCTATAGACCTCTCCTGTTTCAACTTCATAATTCCACTGCATAATCCATGGGACTTTGTATTTTGCCATGAATAATGGGAGTAGTGTAATTCTGTAATTGAATCTATCGCGGTTAAATTTTTTCTGAAAACCAGATGAGAGGACTTGCATGAGATCTTCTGGTAGAAAGCTGGCTGTTAGGCCATAAATTGACCACCATTTTGGAAACCATGTTGGGAAGTTTAGCCTGAAACTTTTGTCGAAGTTGGTAAACCATGAATGACTAAAGTCTTCTGTTTGATGGAGAAAAATGTTAGTCCATGCTTTGATATAATCAAAATAATTGTAATGGTTGTTCTTGGGCATAAGAACATGTTGTGAATGAAGTGGTTTGGTTTGATAAAGGGGGAGACCCCAGTTGATAATGGAAATTAGGGGGAAAAATTGTTTTGGCTAGTTTATCTGGTGCTTGTTCTTGCTGGATATTGAAGGGGATACTGAAAAGGTATTCAATGGGAGTTTTCTTAATGTAAGGTGATGTTTTTGTATAACTTATTGATTGGGATGGTGATGATTGGTAAGATGTGGTTGAATACGGATCATATTGGCTGACTAATGCCGTTTGGTAGTTTGGACGGGGTGCTTGATAATTTGGTCTAAGGTTTCCTATTGTGGATCCTAAGGGAGTGAAACGGTTGGTGATGGCTAAGGCTGATGAAGAATCTGGGCTTGATTCTTGTTTTACTGGTGGTTGTGGTAAAGTGGCTGGAAGCCTTCGGTGATTATTTAACATTCTTCCCCTGAAAAAATTCTCTGGTTAGGAAATTGGGGATGCAATTTTTGCTACCTTTCATATATTTGATTTCAAAATAAAAAATACTTAATATGGCTTGCCATCGTGCAAATATTTGTTTTGAACATCTTTTTGTAAAACATGTTTTGCAGATTTGCAATCGACGCGGACTAAAATTTTTTGATTTAATAAATCATGACACACCCCGACCCGAAAGTGGGGCGTGCTGGCCGTCACGCAAGAGTGACGTAACCATGTGCACAGTGCGGAAGTGATAAAGAATAGAATTTACGGATCAATTAAAACCGAAACGCTAGCAATACTAGTGTAAAAGAAGTGTGAATTCCACTAATACAGAGCATAAAAGTCTACGTGTAGTCAAGCAGAAGTACTAAATAGAAATAACACCCGAAGGTCGTCCTACATAAGTGAATTCTGTCAGAACGTCCGATGAGCTCCTCGTATGCCACCAACGAACGCTACTTAATACCTGGAGGGGCGAAAAACAAAGTTGAGTGGGTCAGAAACAAATCTTTTCAAAACCTTTCTTTTCTCAAAAGTTATAACCCCTCGCCGTAAAACCTGTATAATTTCCCAGAAATAAAGTATATACTCATATATATAATTCTCAAAATCCTGCTGAAAATATGTATGTATGAAAGTATGTATATGCCATGCTAAAGTATCATAACTGAATGCCAAAGCATAACTCTGTGAATGTGATTGAATACTAAATAATCAACTTAGCCCTCGGCTGTATATAGCTCATAACAATCATCATTCATACATCTCATACTCATTTCAATCATATCATCATATATATACCCTGCACACACATCAATACCACCTCTAGTGGTCTGCACAACATCACTGATAAATAACTAATATGCTCTAGTGCTACAATCACGTGAAGACTGAGTGATAAATCGCGGGTCACCTATGAGTCGAACCCACCTATAGTGGCCTATTCGACAGGACTGAGCACCTAACTTGGATCCAAGGCGAGCATACGGTGCGGGAGGTGAACAACACGTGAAAGACTGAGCCCCTCTCTGGGCGGGAGCACTAATATCAGTGTGCAGGTTTATGAGCTATAATCATACCACATCACATCACATCACATCATTCGTTCTTATCAACTAGTATATAAACTTACCTGCCACTTATTTGTGCGTCCTCCGCACCAACATTAATATAAGCAATCAATAACGCATAATAAAATAAATAGATACTTTGCATGGCATTTCATATCACATTTCATTTAAACTGATTTTCTGGGAAAAACTCATTTATATAGGTATATACGGAAAACAAATGCCCACCCACTGATAAGTAGACGGGTCATAACCCCCGTGCCTAGCCTGGCTACGCTCGTCCTCCGGATAGGTCTCGCCTAGATGAGAAGTAACTGAAATAACGTTAATTAACGCACATAATCGAAACCTTAGAAATAACTTCTCATACATTGCTCAAATTGGGTATATGAATATACCATTGTGATTTACACAATCTTAGGATCATCCCCATATTTTTAGAAAAATTTTCCGACCACCCACGAGCCGGCCACGCGCGGCCACTTGTAACGGTATAGTAACGCCGTTAGGAATATTCCGTTAATTAACTAACGGAAACTGTTAAAGATAACTGACGGCGTTAGCATATTCCGTCAAAACTGACGGAATATTCCCCTGTCTTCTCCGGTGAGTCGCCGGTCGCCAGCGACTGTTCGCCGGTTTCTGGAAAAACTTCCAACTATGGTTTCTCCTTCATTTTTGCACCATTTTCTACGTACTTTATACCAAAATGAAGATCTCACAAAGATGAACACAATCATGCCTGACTCGACCCGCAACTCATCGAGGATTCGCCGAAAAAAGCCTCGATAATTCCGGCCAAAAAGAAAGTCCCCGATCTCGCTATTCCGACGTCCAAAATCTTCAAACGAACTACTCCGAGCTTCCTTAGGACCTCATAAAGCTTCCTATAAGCTTCGAATTCCCTGAAAAACAACATTTCACGTGTGCATGAACAGTGCACAATTCGGAGGTTATGGTTTCGTGACGAATCGAAGGTTCCAGGTTCTAAAACTTGTACTAATGGCTTCCTAATATCACAAGGAACATGAAAATGCTTACCTTAGCCTTGATCTGCAAAGTTTTCGACGGGTTTGGGTGCCGTTTGTACGAAACCGAGAGGGAGAGAGAGAGAAAGAAAGTCTGAGAGATAGAGAGAGTGAGTGAGTACGAGAGTGAGAAAGAGGAAAAGGTTAATGTGTGTGTGTGTGGTCCAAATACCACAAACCAAACACTCCCAAAGTAGATACACACACATACCTTAATTAATGCCTAGGGGCATTTCCATCATTTCATATCCGTCGTACGAAATTACCGGGACGGGCTATTACAAATCATCTTGAAATTTGCTAATGCATAATACAATAGATAATATCTTTTTCTTAATAATACTATAATTACTTTGTGCTGGATTCCATACTCCTGAATGGAAACGAACAATTTGTTAAGGAGATCCAGAGGAAGTTCTTTGCTTGAGGATACCTCCATAACCAATGTCAGATGCATCCATTTCAACGATTTTAAAAGAGTTGGGAGTTGGAATGCCAAGACATGGTAAAGTCTTAACATGTGTTTTAATCTGTTTGACAACAGATGTATAGGTTGAAGACCACGCTGGAGGGTTGTCATTCAAACGATCAAACAAAGGTTTACATTGTTGACGAAGATGAGGATAAAATTCTGAGACATAATTTAATGATCCAAGGAATCTTTGCAATTGAGTTTTGTTAGTAATCTGATCAGGAAATTTATCGGCAAATTGAATACCTCGATCTATAGGCTGGATGGTTGACTGATGGATATTGTACCCTAAAAACCTGATGTTAGTTTGAAACAACTTAATTTTGGTTGCTGAGACAACTAATCCATTGGACTTAATTATTCTAGCGAACATATGCAAATGTTTCCAATGTTCGGATATTGATTTTGAATAAATAAGAACATCAACAATATAAACAATTGAAAAATGGCTGAATTGATTAAAAATATCATTCATGATGTTTTGAAATTCATTGGGTGCATTTTTAAGGCCGAAAGGCATTACATTCCATGACACACCCCGACCCGAAAGAGGGGCGTGCTGGCCATCACGTGAGAGTGACGTAACCATGTGCACAGTGCGAAAGCACCATAAGATAGAATTTACAGGTCAATTAAAATTGAAACACTAGCAATACTAGTGTAAAAGAAGTGTGAATTCCACTAATACAGAGCATAAAAGTCTACGTGCAGTCAAGCAAAAGTACTGAATGGAAATAACACCCGAAGGTGGTCTTACATAAGTGAATTCTGTCAGAACGTCTGATGAGCTCCTCGTATGCCACCAATTCTCACTACTTAATACCTGAAGGGGCGAAAAACAAAGTTGTGTGGGTAAGAAACAAATCTTTTCAAAACCTTTCTTTTCTCAAAAGTTATAACCCCTCGCCGTAAAACCTGTATAATTTCCCAGAAATAAAGTATATACTCATATATATAATTCTCAAAATCTTGCTAGAAATATGTATGTATGAAAGTATGTATATGTATACCATGTCAAAGTATCATCACTAAATGCCAAAGCATAATTCTATGAATGTGATTGAATACTAAATAATCATCTCAGCCCTCGGCTGTATATAGCTCATAACAATCATCATATCATATAGCTCATACTCATCTCAATCATATCATCATATATATACCCTGCACACACATCAATACCACCTCTAGTGGTATGCACAACATCATTGATAAATAACTAATATGCTCTAGTGCTACGATCAATACCACCTATACCACTGTGACCTACATAATCTCAGGAACATCCCCATATTTTTAGAAAAATTTTCCGACCATCCACGCGCCGGCTAAGGCATGGCTAGACGCGCCCCCACGCGCGGCCACGTGACTTGCACACTGACGGCGTCGGTTAACCCCGTCAGGAATATTCCTCAGAATATTCCATTAAAACCTAACGGTAACAGTTAACTCTAACTGACGGCGTCAGCATATTCCGTCAAAACTGATGGAATATTCTCCTTCTTCTCCGGCGAGTCGCCGGTCGCTAGCGACTGTTCGTCGGTTTCTGGGTATTTTTCCAAACATGGTTTCTCACTCATTTTAGCACCATTTTCTATGTACTTTGTACCAAAATGAAGATCTCACAAAGATGAACACATCCATACCTGACTCGACCCCCAACTCGTCGGGGATTCACCGAAAAAAGTATCGATAATGTCGGCCAAAATGGAAACTCTCCGATCTCGTTATCTCGACGTCCAAAATCTTCAAACGAACTACTCCGAGCTTCCTTAGGACCTCAATAAGCTTCCTACAAGCTTAAAATCCCTTTAAAAACAACATTTCACGTGTGCATGAACAGTGCACAAATCGGAGGTTGTGAGAACTCGGGGTTTTCGCAGGTTCCAGGTTCTAAAACTTGTACTAGTGGCTTCCTAGTACCACAAGGAGCATAAATATACGTACCTTAGTCTTGATCTGCCAGGTTTAGGGAGGATTTGTGTTTGTCTGTACAAGAACCAGAGAGAGAGAGTGCAGGAGTGAGAGAGAGAAATAGTGTCAGTGTGTGTGGTCCAAATACAACCAAACACCCAAGTAAAAACACACACTTACCAAAAATAAATGCCTAGGGGCATTTTCGTCATTTCACGTTCACTGTACGACAATTCCGGGATGAGCTGTTACAAACTACCCTTCTTATAAAAATTTCGTCCTCGAAATTTACACAACCAAAACCATCCACTAGTACTCATAAAACAACCTCAGGTACATCTCTCTCATCCGATCATCTGTCTCTCGAGTCGCTTCTTCCATTGAATGGTTCATCCACAACACTTTAACCAAATGCACTGTCTTCTTCCTCAGAACCTTTTCTTTCCAATCAAGAAACGTCATCGGCTCCTCATCATAAGTCAAATCTAAATTGATCTCCATGGGTTGATGAGGTATCACATACGAATGATCTGCCACATAGTGACGAAGCATCGATACATGAAACACATTATGTACCTTAGACAGCTCTGACGGCAACTCAAGTCTGTAAGTAACTTCACCAACTCGCTCGGTGATCTGATAAGGTCCGATGAATTTAGGACTTAGCTTGCCTTCCTTCCCGAATCGTACTACACCTCGCCACGGTGATAACTTTAGAAATACCCAATCACCAACCTTGTACACTTGATCAGTGGCATGTCTATCTGATAAACTCTTTTGGCGATCTTGGGCCACTTTCATATTAGACTTAATAACCTGAATGTTCTGAGTAGTCTCCTCCATTAACTCAGGGCCCACTAAAACTCGTTCGCCAACCTCTGACCAACATAAAGGTGTACGACAAGGCTTGCCATATAATGCCTCGAATGGCGCCATACCAATACTCGAGTGAAAGCTGTTGTTGTTCGCAAATTCCATCAAATCCAACCGCTTATGCCAAGCGTCGCCAAACTGCAACACCGAAGATTTTAGCATATCCTCCAAAGTCTGAATTGTCCTATCAGATTGTTCGTTTGTCTGAGGATGATATGCCGTGCTGTACGGTAGTCTCGAACCCAAACCTTCCTGGAATGCTATCCAAAACTTAGAAGTAAATCTCGGATCTCGATCATAAATAATACTCATAGGAACTCCATGATACTTCACAATCTTCGTGATGAACAATTCAGCCAACTTGTTCAAAGAATACTTTTCCTTCACAGGAATAAAGTGCGCAGACTTAGTAAGCCGATCAACAATTACCCAGATTCCATCATAGCCATTTTGTGTACGAGGTAACTTGTACACAAAATCCATAGTAATATTTTCCCATTTCCATTGTGGAACGGGAAGCGGCTATGACAACCCGAACGGCTTCTTTCTTTTGGCTTTAACCTGCTGGCACACGATACACCTACTTACATACTCCGCAATTTCCCTTTTTATACCTGGTCAATAATAAAATGGCCTAATGGTATGATACATTTTAGTTCCTCCTGGATGCATCGCATAAGCTGAAATATGTGCCTCATCAAGAATTGCCTTCTTTAATTCCTCATTATTTGGCACGTACATCCTATTCTCTTGCATAAGCATGTCATCCGTCTCTCTAACTCTGAGGTCTTTTTTCTTCCCTTGATTCCTCAAATTAATTAACTCTTGAATCTCTTCGTTATTCATCTGAGTCTCGAGTATACGATCGATCAGAATAGGCCTAACTTGGAAACTAGCAAGTAAGACTCTTTCTTGTTCTGCCACCGCTCTTTCTTCTCGTTCTTCCAATTCCAATTTCAATCTAGTAGACCTCAAATCTACAAGAAGAGGAACACGAGAAGCATACAAAGCATTAACCCGACCTTGAGATTTCCTACTTAAAGCATCAGCCACTACATTAGCACGTCCAGGGTGATACTCAATCGTGCAATTGTAGTCACTTAGCAACTCAATCCATCTCCGCTGATGAAGGTTCAAATCTTTCTGTGTGAACAGGTACTGCAGACTCTTGTGATCTGAGAAAATCCTACACTTCTCACCATAGAGATAGTGTCTCTAAATCTTCAAGGCGAAAACAATGGCTGCTAATTCCAAATCATGTGTAGGGTAATTCATCTCATGAGGCTTTAACTGACGCGAAACGTAAGTAATTACCCTACCATGCTGCATCAACACACATCCCAATCCATTCAAAGAAACATCGCTATAAACCTCAAAATTACCACTATCATCAGGAAGAGTCAAAACAGGTGCATGAGTGCGATAATACTTCAACTGCTGGAAACTCTGCTCACAATTATCATCCCACTCAAATTTAACTTCCTTCCTGGTCAACCTCGTTAGTGGTAAATCCATAACTGAGAAATCCTTAACAAATCGCCGATAATAACCCGCTAAACCAAGGAAAGTCCGAACCTCGGTGACGGTTTGCGGCTGTTCCCAATTCTCTACAGCTGCTATCTTCTAAGGGTCTCCCCGAATACCCTGAGCTGAAACAACATGCCCCAAGAAAGCAATTTGGTCTAACCAGAATTGGCACTTACTAAACTTAGCATACAACTGATGTTCCCTCAGCTTCTTCAACACCAAAGTAAGATGTCGGACATGATCTGTTTTTGACTTAGAATACACCAGAATGTCATCAATGAAGACAATGATGAATCTATCCAAATACTGCTGAAACACCTTGTTCATCAAACTCATAAAAGCTGATGGTGCATTCGTCAATCCAAATGGCATCACAAGAAACTCATAATGACCATAACGAGTCCTGAAAGCAGTTTTAGGAACATCGTCGTTCCTGATCTTCAACTGATAATAACCAGACCTTAGATCAATCTTAGAAAATACGCATGCACATCTGAGTTGATCAAAAAGATCGTCAATGCGAGGCAAATGATAACGGTTTTTAATCGTCATTTGATTCAATTGCCTGTAATCAATGCAAAGCCTCAAAGTACCGTCGTTCTTCCTTACAAACAAAACTGGAGCTCCCCAAGGTGAAGTACTAGGTTGAATGAAACCTTTATCAACCAACTCTTGCAATTGAATCTTCAATTCTCTTAACTCCACAGGAGCCATACGATAAGGAGTTAAAGAAATAGGATTCGTACCTGGAAGTAAGTCAATAGCAAACTCCACATCTCTGTCTGGCAGCAATCCAGGTAAATCATTAGGGAAAACGTCACAAAAATGTCTAACCACCTTGACATTCTTCACGCTAACCGGAGCATCATCATTTAGTACCACGTGAGCCAAATACCCTTGACAACCTTTCTTTAGTAACTTTTTGGCTTTCACGGTTGATATAATCCCATGCCTCAATCCACTAGGCTCACCAAAGAATGTAACCTCAGGTAATCCACGACGATGAAAGGTCACTGATTTCCCGTAACAGTCAATCTTAGCATGATTGTAATGCAACCAATCTGTGCCTAAGATAACGTCAAAATCCACAATGTCTAGCGGAGTGAGGTTAGCAGGCATAACCACATTCTCCACTACTACGGGACAACCTGGGTAAACATAATCTACATAACACTTCTCTCCTATGGGCTTAGCAAACTCTAACTCGTACCCAAGATGTGAAGATTAAGGTTGTGTTAATTGAGCAAACGTATGAGAAATTACCGAATGAGTAGTACCACAGTTAATCAATACTTTAGCATAATGACCAAGAATATTTAACGTACCCATGATCAAATCCGGATTGTTCTGAGCATCCTGCAGCGAAAAGTTGTTGATACGTCCCTGGTTCTGCTGCATTCATCTGCCTCTGCTGGCATGAACTCCTCGCCCCTGAGGATTACGCCCCTGTCCTGACTGACTATACTGTCTGGAAGACCCAACTCTACTGGAAGTAGCATCAACCTGCTGAGACTGTCCTCCAGAATGCCACTAGGATCCACCAGCTGAAAACTGCTGCTGAGGCATAGATCCTCTAGAGTACTGCTGTGGAGGCATATATCCTCTTGAATACTGACCATGACTGCCCTGTTGATAGGGATCCTGGGGATACTGGTACTGTCCTGAAGAATAGGGAACATAACCCCCTGATAGTGGTATACACCACGACCCATCTGGGTATAACCACCATGTCCTGAGAACTGCTGAGCTGAAGCTGGCGGTGGTAAAGGAGGCTGCTGAGGCCTCTGCTGGCCTTGAGGACAAAACTTAGCTTGTTGTCCCTCCTGACCACAAGTAAAACAATCACTGCTACCTCTTCGACATTCCTCTAAATGTCGACTACCGCACTTACGGCCCCAAGATGCATTTCCTCTACCAAAGTTCCTCTGCCTCTGGGATCTGGAATCTCTGAAGAACCTACCACCTCCTCTCTGACTTGTAGAACTGAAACCTCCACTGGAAGAACTAGAACTAGTCCCACTGCGCTTAAAACTCTGAGTCTAGCGAGGCTCCTGTAAAGAATGACCTTTACCCTTATCCTTATTCTGATTCCCATTTTTCTCTTCCTCTTCACTGTCGCTGGGTAAATTCTCAGAATCCTCAATCTGAAGTAAAGCTTCATAAAACTCATGATAAGTAGTACAAGGAATCGCAGTCCCAATGGTACGCCATTTCTTCTTAGTGCCCAACTTAAAACGACGTAGCATTTCAACCAGATTAGCAGTAAATTCCGGATGATAACGAGATAAATCAGTAAATTTCCTGTAGTACTCATTAGCTGACAGCTTCTTCTACATCAAACTAGTGAACTCCTGTTTCTTACGATCAATGTAAGCAAGAGGAATGAATATCTTATAGAACAACTGCTTAAATACCTCACAGTCTTTAGATTCTTCCTAGGGTACCTAATTAGCCAACTGACTCCACCATGAAGCTGGTTCCTTACCCAAAAACCATGAAGTCGTCTCGACTCATCTGTCCGGAGATAGACTCCCCTGACTCTACATCAGCCTGAAAGTCTTCTCAATATGCATCAACCACTTCTCTGAACCCTTGGGGCCTTCATTCCCCACAAAAGTGGTTATCTTCAAATTATGAACCGACTCCAGATGGGTCCGCTTAGGCGGGCGAATAACTGATTGAATAGCATTCGCTATAGCTTTCCCTAACTAAGCTATATCAGGGAAACTAGGTTCATCTGAACGGCGTGGCTCTCTACGAGGCGGCATAGTTCTGACAGAAACACTAAGATAATTAGAATATTCACAAGATATGCATGACTGCCAAACCTATGCTCTGATACCAATCTAACACACCCCGACCCGAAAGAGGGACGTGGTGGTCGTCACGTGAGAGTGACGTAACCCTGTGCACAGTGCAGAAGCAACATAAGATAAAATTTACGGGTCAATTAAAACTGAAACACTAGCAATACCAGTGTAAAAGAAGTGTGAATTCCACTAATACAGAGCATAAAAGTCTACGTGCAGTAAAGCAAAAGTACTGAATGGAAATAACACCCGAAGGTGGTCCTACATAAGTGAATTCTGTTAGAACGTCTGATGAGCTCCTCGTATGCCACCAATTCTCACTACTTAATACCTGGAGAGGCGAAAAACAAAGTTGAGTGGGTAAGAAACAAATCTTTTCAAAACCTTTCTTTTCTCAAAAGTTATAACCCTTCGTCGTAAAACCTGTATAATTTCCCAGAAATAAAGTATATACTCATATATATAATTCTCAAAATCCTGCTGGAAATATGTATGTATGAAAGTATGTATATGTATGTCATGTCAAAGTATCATCACTGAATGCCAAAGCATAATTCTGTGAATGTGATTGAATACTAAATAATCATCTCAGCCCTTGGCTATATATAGCTCATAACAATCATCATATCATATAGCTCATACTCATCTCAATCATATCATCATATATATGCCCTGCACACACATCAATACCACCTCTAGTGGTCTGCACAACATCACTGATAAATAACTAATATGCTCTAGTGCTACGATCATGTGAAGACTGAGCGATAAATCGCGGGTCACCTACGAGTTGAACCCACCTATAGTGGCCTATTCGACAGGACTAAGCACCTAACTTGGATCCAAGGCGAGCATACGGTGCGGGAGGTGAACAACACGTGAAGGACTGAGTCCCTCTCTGGGCGGGAGCACTAATATCAGTGTGCAGGTTTATGAGCTTTAATCATATCATATCACATCATTCGTTCTCAACAACTAGTAAATAAAATTTACCTGCCACTTACTTGTGCGTCCTCAGCACCAACATCAATATAAGCAATCAATAACGCATAATAAATAAATAGATACTTTGCATGGCATTTCATATCACATTTCATTTAAACTGATTTTCTGGGAAAAACTCATTTATATAGGTATATACGGAAAACAAATGCCCACTCACTGATAAGTAGACGAGTTGTAAACCCCGTGCCTAGCTTGGCTACGCTCGTCCTTCGAATAGGTCTCGCTTATATGAGAAGTAACTGAAATAAAGTTAATTAACGCACATAATCGAAACCTTAGAAAAAACTTCTCATACATTACTCAATTTGGGTATATGAATATACCACTGTGACCTACACAACCTCAAGAACATCCCCATATTTTTAGAAGAATTTTCCGACCACTCATATGCCGCCACACGCCGGCCAAGGCACGGCCAGACGCGCCCCCACGCGCGGCCACGTGACTTGCACACTGACAGCGTCAGGAATATTCCGTTAAAACCTAACAGTAACAGTTAACTCTAACTAACGGTGTCAGCATATTCCATCAGAACTGACGGAATGTTCTCTTTCTTCTCCGGCAAGTCGCCGGTCGTCGACGACTGTTCGTCGGTTTCTGGGTATTTTTCCAAACAGGGTTTCTCACTCATTTTAGCGCCATTTTCTACGTACATTATACCAAAATGAAGATCTCACTTAGATGAACACATCCATACCTGACTCGACCCCCAACTCGCCGGGGATTCGCAGGAAAAAGCCTTGATAATTCCGACCAAAATGGAAACTCTCCGATCTCGCTATCCCGACGTCCAAAATCTTCAAACAAACTACTCTGAGCTTCATTAGGACCTCAATAAGCTTCCTACAATCTTAAAATCCCCTGAAAAAGAACATTTCACGTGTGCATGAACAGTGCACAAATCGGAGGTTGTGAGAACTCGGGGTTTTCGTAGGTTTCAGGTTCTAAAACTTGTACTAGTGGCTTCCTAGTACCACAAGGAGCACAAATATACGTACCTTAGTCTCGATCTGCGAGGTTTAGGGAGGATTTGTGTTCGTCCGTACAAGAACCGAGAGGGAGAGAGAGAGAGCGAAAGTCTGAGGTAGAGAGAGAGTGCGGGAGTGAGAGAGAGAGAAACAGTGACTGTGTGTGTGTGTGTGGTCCAAATACAACCAAACACCCAAGTAAAAACACACACTTACCAAAAATAAATGCCTAGGGGCATTTTCATCATTTCACGTTCGCCGTACGACAATTCCGGGACTGGGCTGTTACATTCCATTCATAATAACCGAAAGGTGTTACAAAAGCAGTTTTGTATTTTTCATCTTCATGGATTTGGATTTGCCAAAAACCTGATTTCATATCGAATTTTGAAAAAATAACTGCTTGAGAAAGTCTCTTTATTAAATATCATTTATTGGGGATTGGATACCAAATCCATTCCAAACTTCAGTCAAAGGTTTGTAGTTAATAACTAATCTGGGAGTACCTCTTTCTAACTCTGCATTTTTCTGAACATAAAAAGCTGGGCAAGACCACGGTGATTTGCTTTTTCGGATAATTCCTTTATTAAGAAGTTCTTGAATTTCTGTTTTACAAAATTCCATAACTTCTTGACTCATTTGGATAGGTCTGGCTTTGGTTGGTATTTTAGATTCATTAAACTCTTTGATATAGGGAAGTTTAACAATGTGTTGTTTGCGATGCCAAAAGGCGTTGGGAATATTTGAACAGATATCATTAACAAGTTTCTTTTGAAAATTGTTAATGGTTTCTAACAAATTTTTATTTGTTAGCTGTTCTTCAATTCTTTTGTGATTAATTTCTTCTTTTAAGAAATTAATTTGTTGTGATGTGTAATCAAATTGAGAGATCGTGATATACTGTTTTTCTGAAGATGTCTTAATTTTTTGAGATCTATTTCAGTCCAGAACTCAAATGTGATTTTTTTGACCTAATGTTTTTGTGGTAACCTTAAAAGGATATAAAAGGGCTATGAAAGGAAGACCTAGGATGACTGGGTCTGAAATGTTTTTTATTAAAACAAATGGGGTTTTGAAACAAACATTGTTTTGGCAAACATGGGATTTGGGAATTTCATATTTTAGTTGCATTGGTGATTGGTTTGCAGCACTAAGTATTTCTGTTGACTTATGAAAATATTTAGTAGGAATTAATCCTTCTTGAATACAATTCAAGTCTGCACCTGAGTCAATCAAAGTAATTGTTTCTAGATGAAAATGTTCGATCATTATCTTAATTTTAGAATAACATTTCTAGATTCTTATCTTGTCTAAAAGACCTAATATTAAGCTTTTCGATGATTGTTTTTCAGATGGAGAATCTGAGTTATAGTTTGAAGAAGAACTACTGTCTTCATCATTATTATGAATAAGTGTTTGGGTTTGGACTCTACTGAGTTGTGTACGAACTTCTAGGTTTTCAGACTTTAGAAGCCTAATTTCGTCTTTGATTTTATTAATTTCTTTTTGGAGATCTTTGATGGTGATTTCTTTCTTAATCTTATTGAACCTTTCCAAGGTTATGTTACGAGAGATTTTTGAACTTGTTGTTTTGGGTTGGCTAGTGCCAATTTCTTCTAGAGAAACTAATTTCTTTAGTTTCTTGACATAGAATGATTTTAGTTCAGGGTCATTGACCTTGCTAATTAATTCGATAAAAAGATCTTCTTGTTCTTCTTGTTTATTAAGGACTGAGATTTTCTTACAACAAGCATCGGTACATCCTAGCTTGATGTCAGGAGATGAAAGGCTACTTGAGGAATTCTCATGAGAAAAAGATGATTGGATATCATCCTCTGATTGACTATTGTCTGTGTCTCTAAGTTCTAAGACTTGGATTAATTGAAGTTTCTCTTCCTCAGAGATTTTTAATTGATTGATAGTTTTCTTAACTATGCATTTGTTGGCGTAATGGCCGAATTTGCCACACTTGTAGCAATTTCCTTTTTGTTCTGGATTTTTGGAGTGGATTTTTCCATAGGGTTTCCTCTTCCACTTGTTGGATTTAGGTTTTTCGTAAAATTTGTTAGTTTCGAAATGTTTGTTTTTGGATTTCTATTTGTTGTATTTGGGGTACTGTTTATTTGAGTATCTATTGAGATACTTACGATAGACTTGTGATTTTTTCTTTTTGTTGGAAGGGGCAATAGGAGGTAATCTGTATTGTTCACAAAACGTTCATAATTCGTATTTAGCTATGGATTTATCTTTATTAACTTGTTTTGATATTTTCATATCTATACACATTTTCAAGCCTTCCTTCTGGATAATATTAATTATATTTCCATAAGTAAGGGTATGATATGGTATGATACCTTCTTCATTTACTAATACATTTCTGATTTTGTGGGCGAAAAGGTTTGGTAATCCATTTATGAATTTTTCTTTCCAGAATGGTTGATTACTGTCTTCTCTAAGCATGACTCTAGACAAGAACACATCTTTGTACCATCTAAAATCGCTTAAAGTAGGACATCTCAGATTGTTGAGTTGATCATGGATTCTGGAAGTGATATTACTAGGTGTTCTTATGAAATGTTCTATGATTGTGAAGAGTAATGTGTTGATAGCATCTGGGACACCTTGTCCAATGGTTTCATCAAAGATGGGTATTCCTTCTTCGTCTTTTTTAACAGCGTTTCTAATTTTATTTCTGGATTGTTCAGTGAGATGTTTCTCCCACCAAGAATGAAGCATTCCTGTAAATCCAATGACCAAAGGGTTGACAACTTGTGTTTGGTTGAGATCATGATTGGTAATATAGCTATTAGCAACCATGGAGATATGTTGTAGTTTGTTGAGAAGTTCTTGTTCTGACAAGCCATCTATATTCCATTCATAGAGTTTATCAGAAGAGACTGAGAATTGATTTTCGATATTTCGTCCTTCAAATTGAATATTTGGAGGGGTTGGTCTGGGATACCAGTTTTTTGTGAGGGATGTTGGATTGATTCATTTGTTTGTGATGCGTTTGAGCTCAAGATTTTGAAAAGCTTGTTCAACTTTTCGGATGGAATTATCTGAATCATTTTCTGACTCAGAAGATGTTGGAGATATTTCTGTTTGGGAAGTGTCTGGATGTTTAAGGACTTGAATAGTTTTCTCTGTCTTTAATTCTTTCATCATTTGATCTATTTTTTTATTTGTGGAAGTTGTTCTCAAAGCGATTGTGCTTGAGGAAGATTCTGGGAAGTTGATAAGGGGTTTTTCTCGAACTGGAGTTTTTGGTTGGGACAATTTGTCAATTTTGGTTTCAATTTTGTCTAATTGTTTTCCTATGGTATGAAGACTCTGATTGGTGAAATTATTTTGTTCAATGACTGATTTAACCCCTAAATCTTCTTTGGGAAGTTTAAAAGGAGTTGTTAGGATTTGGGTATTACCCTTTTTGATGAGAATTGTTTCTTGTGGAGGATGACTAGAAGAAACAATGGTTTTATCTTCTTTAAGCCAATTTTCTTTGGTTATGACCTTTAATTTCTTATCAGACTCGTAGTACTTTTCAACGAAGTCAAAGAAAAATATTTCAAATCTATATTTGTTCATGAAACTTTTCCATTCTTCATAAATTTCTAATTTTTGTTCTTGTGTGTATTTGTTTCGGAAAATATTCCTTCGTGGAATGTTTTTTGGTGCCTTAATGTTAGCATTGAGTTTTTTCTTATTATATTTGAAAGGTTTGTTTAAAACTAAAAGTTGATGATGGACTTGACTTGCGTCAAAGGCAGATTCTGTATGAGAGGTTTGTTCTCCTTGGTCTTAGATATTAGGTTGGTATCGTGGGTGTGTAACCTGAGAGTTGGTTTCTACTGATTTTAATTTTATATTTATTAGATCATTGATCAGTTCTTGTTGAGTAACAGATAGATTGGGATTTACTAATTTTAATTTCCTGTTGGCTAAGGAATTAATTAATTCTTGATCTTGACCCATCATATCGGTTGGTATGGATCCAGAAAAAGAATTTCTGCAAGGAGCAAATGATTTATGTGATTGGGAATACTCACAAGATTTTCTGGCTGGACGGTCAAAGTTGATTTTAACTGTTCTGTCGAAATATTGTTTTATGTTGTCTAGATTGACTAGGTTGTTTTGGATACTGACTGGTTTGCTTTCGTTAATCAAACACCAATCTGCTGGTAGACTGATATCTGACCACCTAATGGTTCTAGGTACTTTGATGTTTGCATTTTCTTGGTTGGTTTGAATAAGGAGTGTATGGTCTCGTGGATTTTTGGTTAAAGCTTGGAAGTTCATGTTTGTGTCGGTAACTTTGTAGTAAACTCTGTAAATTAAAGCCAAGGGTTGTGTTCCTTTAAGAACTTTATATCTTGAAGTTTTGATGTTTCATGTGAGTGCTTTCAGCATATGGGGGTCTAAAAAACTTATCGTGAGATATGGGAAACAGTCAAAATGGATAGGTCTGTTATAAAGGCTGGATTCAATCATTCCAAGTATGCTATAACTGAAGTCAGTGAATCTTGCATCTCGGAGACATAACAAAATAGAGGTATTAAGGCCTCTACGTGTTAATGGTTTGACTGCTATTTGGACTAGGCCAATATGAATGTAGTTATGACCATCTTCCCTATGTGATTTGATTTGTTCAAGTGTGAATAATTGACATGTTTCATGTTCTTTGCT
Source organism: Heteromeles arbutifolia (assembly GCA_024362995.1). Classification (NCBI taxonomy): domain Eukaryota; kingdom Viridiplantae; phylum Streptophyta; class Magnoliopsida; order Rosales; family Rosaceae; genus Heteromeles; species Heteromeles arbutifolia. Next base: position 3,400,620 of record JANCRC010000010.1, on the reverse strand, counting down.
AAGAGCATAAGCTTTTTCTACTGTTTTAACATGATGTTCAGTTCTGAAAGAGGCTACTGACGATTTCTTTTTGTAAATATTTTTACTTGAAACCTTAAGGATATTCCAATCTCCAAAGTCGACACTGTCATCAGTTTGAAAGTCAAGTTTTTGTTCTTCATTAACAATATCTGGGATTGTTCCTAAACTGGATCTAGAGCTAGTGCTGGCCATTGGTTATGGAGGTATCCTTAAGCAAAGAACTTCTTTCGGATCTCTTGAACAAATTGTTCGTTTCCATTCAGGAGTATGGAATCCAGCACAAAGTAATTATAGTATTATTAAGAAAGAGATATTATCTATTGTATTATGCATTAGCAAATTTCAAGATGATTTATTGAATTAAAAAATTTTAGCTCGCGTCGATTGCAAATATGCAAAACATGTTTTACAAAAAGATGTTCAAAACATTGCATCAAAACAAATATTTGCACGATGGCAAGCCATATTAAGTATTTTTGATTTTGAAATCAAATATATCAAAGGTAGCAAAAATTGCATCCTCGATTTCCTAACCAGGGAATTTTTGCAGGGGAAGAATGTCAAATAATCAGCAAAGGCTTCCAGCCACTTTACCACAACCACCAGTAAAACAAGAATCAAGCCCAGATTCTTCATCGGCCTTAGCCTTCACCAACCGTTTCACTCCCTTAGGATCCACAATAGGAAACCTTAGACCAAATTTTCAAGCACCCCGTCCAAACTACCAAAAGGCATTAGTCAGCCAATATGATCCCTATTCAACCACATCTTACCAATCATCACCATCCCAATCAATAAGTTATACCAAAACATCACCTTACATTAAGAAAACTCCCATTGAATACCTTTTCAGTATCCCCTTCAATATCCAGCAAGAACAAGCACCAGAAAAACTAGCCAAAATAGTTTTTCCCCCTAATTTCCATTATCAACCTACCGAACCACACAAAACACTCAAATATTACAAAGCAATTCTCCGTGAGACATAATCTATTTCAATAAAACCAATTTTGAGCAAAACATATGAAAACAAAATCCTGTATCATTCTCTTTACATTGGAAAGTTTGTAACTGAACAAGAATGGGGTCTCCCCCTTTATCAAACCAAACCACTTCATTCACAACATGTTCTTATGCCCAAGAACAACCATTACAATTATTTTGATTATATCTAAGCATGGACTAACATTTTTCTCCATCAAATAGAAGACTTTAGTCATTCAT